>CM046484.1:0-1272735 GCA_025433615.1 Fusarium sp. LHS14.1 | reverse complement strand
TCATCTTTAGTCGAGCGCAGTTGACGCAAGCCCTTGTCTTGGTCTGTTCTGCTGATCCGGACCGGGCGCTTTCGCCGCTCCGACTAACGAGGCAGTCCTCCATGACAAACACACAGAATAGTAGTACAAAAAGGAGAGAGACAATGCCAAGAGACTTGGAAAGTTAAAAAAAGGAGTAGTATTTACGAAAAATGAACTAAACGAGAAATCTACGGAGGTTGAATAAAGTCGCGACGTCCGGAGGTAAGGGGATGTTTGAGGTGATGAATTCGGGGGTCGGAGGGCTTTTTAAGCACCGGGTTGCCTGTTTTGGGGGGAGAGCTGACGACTTGACCCGCTTCTTCTGCTGACGGTTCGGACATCGGGTGATATAATAATGTCCGGTGTCCGACTTTATTTGCCTACCCTATGCTTCAAGATAAATCCTCTCTTCCAGCGTTTAATGCCTCGATAAAAGACTCTATCAAACAATTAGTATCTGCGTGTTATAATCCATGTTGCAGGTCTTACCTCCGAGCTTCCAACGAGTGCTAAACGACTCAAGAGTACTTCGCAGCTCCTTCAAGTCTTCACCCGCAAGACCGTTCACATACAACCGATCCATGCGAATAGCAGCACCCTGCAAACAGCAAATACCAATAAAACAGGGTCGACTGTTATTAACCCAGCCTTTACATCGAACAATCTCACCCTCAGTGTGAAATGTGTCAAACACAATATTGTACACGCTTTGAACAGCCGAACGTGTCGCGGGGCTGCTATGGACGGATATCTGCTTGTCACGCAGACAGTACAAGATAGCCAAAGCGCTTCTCACAACGTCAGTATGACTGACCTGCTTTCTGAAAAGTGAGCATACCTGAGAGACATAGCTAATGCCTCACATAATGGAAATGATTTTCCCTGTGTTCTCGTTATGAGAGAGCTCACCAGCCTGTGAAGAGTTGTTTCTGCTTCTTCTCTTTGCTTTGAGTCCGAATTGACCACGGCGTCGAGTATCTTGCCAATGTGCAGAGCGACTTTTGCTCGTGCTAAAAACTTGCGGGTCAAGTCGTAGCCATAAAGATCTTCATCCGACGCCTTGGCAACTGCAGCACTTGCGAAGTGGTGGTTGAAGCCAACGGATTGTGGTACATGGTATTCGAAGTCGGATAACATGATGGTTCTATAAGCGCCATTGGTATACTAATCAGCCTTGAGTTTCCTTGATAATGGTGGCACATACCTATCAAGCAACACAATCCCGCTCCAGCACAGATCAAGTTGCGTTATCTCGGGCTTTTGGATCATGTCTCGATCACATCCGTCTGGTTTCAGACTCAGCTGCTGCGCAAGACTTGTGCATACACCAAGAGTCCCATAAGCATCCTTGCTCATGCCATGACCAAGTTCGTATGCAACCAGTAAAATACCAGACTGAAGCAAGGCGATACTTGAACTACGAGTAGATGTCTGAAGGAGAAAGAATAGGCGCCGAGCTGTGCGGTACAAAGCAGACCTGACTGAATGGTTTGGGTGTTGACAAGGTTGCTGTATAAAGATGTGGATGCAAACAAGCAAAAGCGCAGTGTCATCGTTTTGATATCCTGGGTATCTGAAGAGGTGATCTGTATCAAGATATAACTGCTCCTTGTCCGATATGGGAAGCCAGCTGTGCGCTATAGCAAAGTAAGTCTCAATCATAGTGGTCAGGTTCACACCGCCTGCACTAAAGATATCTTGGACAAGTGTGGACAGCGTGGGCTGAGCATGGCCGCCCTCATCACCTACGCTGTCGCTCGCACAAGCTGCCCATATCAAGTAGCGTTCGGCCAGTGGTGTCAAGTCGAAACTACACGAGTCTCGAAGATGTACTAGCACAGCCGCCTCTACCTGAGTTCCGGGTGAAAATGGGCTTGTACGGGAGGTAGTTGTTGCTTTATAATCACAGGCAATCGCCTTGCTATGGGATGATGGTCAGTGTCAGTAGAGGAGGTGGAGAATAAAAGACGTACGAGGTGCAGCGGGAGCATTGCGGGAGGAGCCTATCACATCGCTGCTTCTGACGTCTGCAGGTGAAGCAGGACCCCGGAGCCAGTTGATCTGGAGAGCTCATTGTGTAGAGTAGAGAATGAAGAGTTGCGGTAGATGTGCTTGACTTGGAACCTGAACAAGGGTCGGCCGTGGGTGGATTCTTTTGAGAAGAGCCTGTCAGTCTGTGATGGGAATAGCTTCGAGCTAGCAGGGGTCGGCCGATACCTGACAAAAAGCTCCGGTGGGGCCGGACCGCCACCCTATATCCACAGACAATTGCCGTGTTTGGTGGAGGGATATTTTATGTAAAAGCTCCGAGTATCGATTGAGTAAGCGCAGCAAGATGGGCACATGCTTTTTTGCTCATATGAAGTCATTGCTGAAAAAAGGTAGCTTGAGCCGGTGCCTGACGGGGCCGTGTAGACTAGATCCCGATTCATGTCATGCAAGTTGCGAGCAGGGGTTGTCCGTAACGTCCGATTCAACGTGTGTATTGGAAATAGACATCAAGTTACGCTCAGTATACTAACTATCATATATCCCAGTGGCCAAACTGGTATAAATAAGACAGACGGCCTCGTCTCTGAAAGACTTTTCAATAGCAACAAGCAAGCAAAACATCCATTCCCAATCCTCTCTTCAATAAATTTACTCTATTAAATCACAATGGCTACTCCCACCTCCACCAGAGCTTGGTCTCTCCGCGAGATTGACCCCAACAGCTTCGATACTCTGGAACTCAAGGAGAGCATTCCTATTCCCAACCTTGGCGACCATGATGTGTTGGTTCAGATCGAGGCCGTCTCGCTCAACTATAGAGATCTTGCCATCCCAAGGGTAGGACCCAATGACACGACGAGCTAGAATAACGGTTGCTAACTTTGATGCAGGGCCGATACCCTTTTGTGATGAACCTTCCTGTCGTTCCTGGCTCTGACGCTTCTGGCATTGCTGTGGCGGTTGGACCCAAGGTCACCGGCATCTCCAAGGGCGATCGGGTGTGCACACTCTTCAATGAACTTCATCAGACTGGTGAAATCACCCCAGAAGGAGTATCAAGCGGCCTTGGAGGTGCCATTGATGGCACACTACGCCAATACGGTGTCTTTCCCGAACACGGTCTTGTTCAGGCGCCACAGTCCCTGAACGCTATCGAAGCTAGCACACTGACCTGTGCACCTCTGACGGCATGGAATGCTCTTTACGGACTACAGTCTAAGGCTGTCATGGCAGGTGACTGGGTTCTGACCCAAGGCACCGGCGGTGTGAGTCTCGCAGCTATCCAGTTTGCCGTGGCTGCTGGCGCCACCGTTGTTGCCACGACATCTTCAAATGACAAGGTCGATGCCCTCAAGAAGCTGGGAGCTTCTCACGTCATCAACTACAACGAGACACCCAACTGGGGCGAGACCGCTCGAGCCCTAACCCCCAAGGGTCTAGGCTTTGACCACATCATCGAAGTTGGCGGCCCAGCCACTCTTGAGCATTCACTCAAAAGCATCAAGCTTGGTGGAGTCATCACCATCATCGGATTCCTCTCTTCGTCGGATAAGCAACCCTCGCTGATGGACGTTCTCAACCACCTTTGCATTGTTCGTGGTATCTTTGTCGGATCCAAGGTTCAGTTTGAGGAGATGAACCGTGCTATTGACTCGATCAAGATGAAGCCTGTGGTTGATTCCAAGATCTTTGCCTTTGAGCAGCTTAAGGAGGCTTATCAGTATCAGTGGGATAGGAAGCACTTTGGAAAGGTTGTTGTGAAGGTTGGAAACTGAGGGGCTCTGTACGATATGTGTGTCATCAGGAGTGTAGTTACAAGCTACTTACGACGACATGTAACTCCAGACCAAGCGTACTGAGATTGAATATAAACTATCATGGAAGTGATTTAATTAATGGAGTGACTTCTAACGAGAGAGTGACATGTTAAAGGCTTCACTTTGTGCAAGATAGAGAGTTCCTAAAAGAAATCTATTTATTCACTATCTAAGTATTGACCCCAAGTTAGGTGGGACAAACGTTCTCATAAACCGACAAAGGCAGAGGTTGAGCTCAAACCCGTCATCTCAACCAAGTCTTGCTCGGGAGTCCGTATCTCGTAATCGGATGTTGTTCTGACAAAGGAAATCTAGATTCTGCAGAGCCATCTTTGTGGCGGCTCCCCAAAAAGTCATCATCGGAATAGCCTCTTCGTCTTCGTCGACGGTAAACTCACCTTGTCCTGGTGGCGGTGTCTTGTAAACACTTGCGTTCAGGCCGTTGAGTATTCGGGCGTCGTGGTTCCGGTTTGCGTTGTTTGTGCCTTGGGAGTGGAGGCCAGGTGTTGGAGGATTATCGTCATCTACTTAAGAGTCAGTATGTTCATCCTCGCGTAGTCCAAGGTTTACTCTCCCTTGCCCGCCTTCTCACCGCATTCCTCATCCTCAGGGCTTCCAGTCTCTGGGTCAGAGGAAGATGCGACTGGGGCGTCAGAGGGAGAGTCCTTGCTCGACTCACCAATCGTCTCGGCCGTGATGTTGGCGTCATCTTGACCATCCTGTTGTTTCTTGTTAGCGGAAGCCATACGCTTCTTGGTAGGCTTGCGTACCTTGGGCTCGTTCTCGAGGTCGTCAGCAGTGGCAACCTGGGCAACCTCGGAGAAGTTGCGGGCGGTGCGGCGACGTTGACGTCGCTGCTCGCGGCGGCTGAGAGGTTCAGCCTCGACAGCCACCTCGGGCGCGTTGTCGTAAAGTGGAAGACTCGAGTTCTCCCGAGTAGGACGGATCTCCTTTTGCCAGGACATGGTGGAGGAAGTTTTGGTGTTTTTAGTGTAGGTGTGGTGTTGAGTTGTGTTGAGATTTTCGTCCCGAGTGTCGTCGTGAGCGTTGTCGTCAAAGGTGAGGAGAGAGAAAACAAAGGAAGATTAAAGGGGGCTCGTGCGTATTTATACATGTGGCAATAAAGTGCTTGTTCACATACCTCGCTTTGTTTCGAGAGGATGTGTAGTTGTTCAGTTGTCAACCGGACTGTGCCGACTATGTGTGCTATAATTCACATAGACCGACACGAAGAGCGACCGACCAGCGATGAATAGTCGTGAACAGCAAGCGTGGAAGATTCCAGAAAATGATTGCTGCCTGGAATTGCTGTACTTATGAGGACAGGGAAAAACAGACAAGTGTTTGATGGTTGTTCGGGAAGTTGCCGGTTTGTTTGCTGGTGTGCGTGCACGTCACGGGATTGCCTGTAGGCAGCCGATGATTCCAGGGATAAGTCGTCCTGTTTGACTCGAGTACACGGATACGAAGCGAACTGGGAAAAGATAATTATAATTTATGCTGCTGGGAAATGGTTCTCGCGAGCACTTGCATGAGAAGGCCGCTTGGTGGAGAGTTATGTGGTGGTTGACAATCTTAGGGAGCTGGTGTTTGGCACACTGAGTTCGGATGCCCAGGTACTTGGGATATGGTGAGTACTACTTTAATTGTTCATTAATATCTATTCTATTTTCTTGTTCATCCCAAAGTTCAAGATGAAAATCAAGGAGAAGGATGGGTTATCCAATGCCCTTATCCCTGTACTTACTTTATCAGGCCTATGCTATTTATCCGTATTGGCAACGATTCTGGCCCTATCCTAAGGTATCCTAACTCACGGCCTCTAAGGAACTACGCCGCGGATTTCCACCGAACCACCACGTTCGCATGTCAAATGTCTATTTCCTCGCTTGGCACAGACTTCCAAGACGAATGAATTGAATTCAAGGACAGCCGAACCACTGCTGTATAATTATAGACCAAGATATCTAGGTAATAATTAAACTGGTTATTGCAATTGGCCATATGGGACACAGATACCGCAGCCTGCTGCGCCAAGATGCAATAACAAAACATGGCGTCGAGGGAAGGCCTCATTAATCCCGCCTTCGGACCCAGAGCCTGATTCTGCTTCCTTTCTTTCTTTCTTTTCTTCTTCTCCACTCTGTTATCCTCTCTTTGCCAAACCCTCCTTATTTCTTTCATCTTGGCCGTAACGGATCCCTGCATCCCTGAAGACTCTGCAGACCCTGATGTGGCAGGGATTGGTGTAAGTCAATGTCGATCTACCTTCTCGAGAGTAGGTAGGTTAAAAAATTGCACGCACAGACAGATTCTGAATATAGGTGTTGATTTCGTTTGCTATATCATCACTCATCACTATTCTACTTATAGTGATTGCATATTTCAGACAAGCGCTCCGATCTGACCGATATAGCTCACTCGACAATGTCATCATTGGGCTTCCTCGACGTAGACCGATCAGAGTGAGAGAGTTCGAGCACAGCGCATAGCGGCGTTAGAGTCTTTCCTCAAAGCCCTTTCCGACCAGCATTTATTCACTTCCCTTGCTCTCACACTGACCATCTATCTTCTTCGGTATGATGCACCCGGGTTTGATGCCGAGAAGGTCTCTGCGTACTCGTACTGCCTGGCAGTCAACATCGCGCTGCTCTCCTCCACTGTTCACTTGTCCGCCACAACTATTTTACGAGATAATTTTGACAAGTTCAAGTGGCTTCGACTTGTACGGGTTACGATAATGGTTGTGACCATCGGCCTTTTGCTGCCTCAATTCATCTTGACCCAGGTTATCGACCCAAGTATTACATTACAATGTGCTGTCGGAGAGGCAGAGGAAGCCATGAACTCTACGCAGGACGAGCGTGAAGTTGTCTTAACGGTATCTTTTGCTACATCTGCGATCATCATCGCTCTTGTGTGCGGCTATGCGCGCAGAATGCTAGAGCTCTACTCGACAAGCTTTCGGCAGTCGCCCGAAAGATGGGCTGCCAGCGCCTACAACACCATTCTTCAGTTGTTGAAGGCAGGCCACCAACAACACCTCAGCCAAGAAACAGTTTTGTACAATGCCAGGGAATCGGTGGATGTCACTACATCTTCAGGAATGAGACTGCATGTGCGAGTCTTGCGTATCGTGGGCTCCGAGTTCCGCCGGTCATTTTTTACTGAGCTCATTTGGCTTCTTTTTTACACTGTGTTTTCGCTATTTCAGATCGTTTTCTTTATTAATTGGAGCTTTCAACCTGGCGAGTCACCCATAAGCTATGACTGGGGATTTGAGCAAGTTCTGCCCCTGGTTCTCCTCGGTCTTCCTGTTATTTCTGCCATTGAGTTATACTATGGTGAGTGAATCGGAGGGGTTACCTTGGAACAAGCCTCAGCTAACAAGAAAAAGAATGGGAAAGTAGTGGCCCCGAAAACGAACGATCCATTGAGCTCCAGGACATGAGGGCTGGGTCCCAGACCAACAGTCAAGATGATTATTTGAGTCCGTATGACTCGTGCTTGAAAAATCAAAGACAAATTACGCTCATTTATACGTCGTTGTTTGTTGTTCTTTATTCAGCGTTGGTGATCGCTGGTGCATATGAGTTCTCTTGGGCGACCTGGGGCACCTTCACTACATCAGACGGAAAAAGTATCATTTCGACATTTTATGTAATTATGTTCTTCTTTTCCGTGCTTGTAATAAGCCTGGCGTACCCCTTTGCCATCAGTCTTATTCGGATAAGCTGGCGAAAACGGGTTGCGCGGCTAGTTACACAGTGAAGAGCAAGTAATGGAAGGGCCTGTGATTAAAGATCATGTAAAACGAGCCAAGGGCATAAGTAGTGGAATGCGCTCTTATACAAACTCGCATTTTTTATGTGTTGTCGATATAGAGGGCGGCGGGAGAGAAGAGACGTTAAGACGTTCACTAGCCTTTATGAGAAAGGAAACTTTAGGGAATCTGGGCCGTTTGTTAGCATCCACCGTTCGGATCAAGCAGTTACCAGATCAGGATTGCGTTGCGGAGGATCAACGCGCAAGGATGAGTCACTAAGAGACATCGTCTAGCGATGGCAGGATGGGCCTGAGGTCAGGTCATAACTCAACATGAAACCAACCCTGCAATTTTGCCGGCGGCTGAATGGGAAGCATCGACTTTGGAAGCCAACTACCTTGTAAATCTGGGGCTGCCATACAAACCCCCGGTAAGGCTAGACGAGAGAAGCTTCCACACGAGAGGGCACGATTTGAGCATTATGTTTACACTACTTATTTGAGAGGAAATCGTATGCAGGCGCTAATGTCTTGAAACAGTGCCAATCTAAAAATCTTGCGACGGATTCTTCAGCTGCAGGATCTGGTCCGTGGGTGGCTATACGAACTGACTTGATCGACCGGGGTCAACCAACACCACACCAAAACGCCTGAAGGATCGGGTCTAATCTCCAGATGTTTCAAGATGCCCAAAGTATTTAAGCCGTTTCTTCCCACCTATGGAATTTGCTCCAAGTTTCTTCATCTCTACTAATAATTCATATTCTTTTCACCATGGTCTACAGTTCTCTTATTCATGCTGCCGCTCATCTCGCGCGACGAGGAGCTGGCCGAGACGAAGAGCCATGGACCGATGAACAATGCGTGGGCCATCCAATCACACACGAGGTTCACTATCCTAGTCAGGGAGATACTGTCTATATAGGTGAACAGATTAATCTCTCGTGGCAGAGTGATTTCAACGTGACTGGGAAGCTCACTCAGAAGTGGAGCGCCGAGATTAGAGACTTTACCAACATGAGCTTCCCCGAGGCTTGGAGATACCAAATCTTCTGTAAGTCAACAGTACTGGTCTATCCACTGTATTGTATCTCTGACCAAGATTTAGCCAATGTGACTTTCAACTATCCATCGGACGATTGGACACTGTGGAACTCACAATGCGAAGAGTACTGGACCTTGATTGAACACAACTGGACAATCCCCAAGGATTTCGACCTGAAGAGTGGCAAGTTTGCCCTGATTTTCAGAAACGAGACGGACCCAGCAAACAGAACATCCGTCCTCAGTGACCTGTTCTTTATCGAAAACAACCAAACTTCGACAACGACAGCGCCCACGCAAACTGTGACCGTCACCATCGCGACACCGGCGGCGACGAATGGAGGCTCAGAGAGTACTGAAAGTACACCAGCACCGACTAATGATGGGGGTCTTTCCTCGGGAGTGAAAACTGGTATCAGCGTTGGTGTTGCAGCGCTGACGACTCTGTTGCTGCTTGGTCTTTAGATGTTCTGCTTGAACAAGAGCGTTCTGCATTGAACCTGACATCGGAAAGATGGAATATTTGAGGCTGTCCTGGTTGGCGGAACCCTTGATGGTTAATGGGTAATTTCTTCTGAAGCTTTTCTTTGTGCAAAAATCATTTTAGATATCCATAGCAAGTCCGAAGTGGACTTGAGACTTCACAATTTCATATGTTCAATACAACTCTGCTGTATCCTGGACTTTTCATCGTTTCATAACAGTATGTACAATGTTCGGTCATTGTGCCAGTTTGCCTTGAACAAAGACGGGGGCGTAATACCATGTTCTAGGACCACTCAAGTCTAAACAAGGAGAACATGGCATGTTCACAACTCGAACACTTACAACCCAGATACAGCAAAACTCTCAACAAAGAACACTAGACCTCCCGAATCTGCATAAGAACGGGAGATGCTTGCTGATTTCTTGTCACTTCCTTTGCCATCTTCCACTTACTCATCATCCACAGCAAACAAACAATTAGAAACCCATCATGTCTCACGCTACCCCATCCCAAAGTGGCGAGGAAAGCTCGATCCCAATCGAAGATGGACCTCTTGATGGCTACACCGTCGGTAACGGTAAAGGCGCCTTTGCCGCTGGCTGGTCTTGCTCGGCGCCTCTCAAAGACGAAGAGATGAAGGACAAGATTCCCGACGGCAAGAACCGACGGACCGAGGCTGATGATGCCAGCTACCGCTGCTGCAACATCAACCCAAACTCGGCCAAGACGTGTGAGCGCTGTGGTGCTCGGTTCGATGTGGGTACAGAGGCCTTGGATAAGGATGGCAAGGTGATTGGGACGATCAACAAGATCGAGGTGGTGGAGGTTTTCCTCTGGAAGCTCTCGGAGGAATACCCGACTGATGATCCCAGTAGCTGCGAATGGAAGACTTACTGTCACAGATCTCGTTACGATAAACGCTGTGAACCATGAAGAACTCACCTCTTCTGTCATTGGTGGGCATATGAGTAGCAGCGTAGATATCACTGATGAATACAGGCAGGTCAACTGATATTCTATCTAATATGATACATTAACAAGTGAATGACAAATTGAGAGACATCTGGCTCGACTAAAGCTGTTTGTGGTTGAAGTATCGAATTAGTAAATTTAGGACTTGTCATTTGATCCAAACATTGTTCTAGAATCCCCTATACAGTGTTCAAACTTACTCAAGGTATGAGTCAATAAAGAGAAACACGATGGCCTTGACTGTAGACTTTTTGCCAGACCGATTAGGCGTCGATAGAGCTGACAAAATGGTTTTTGTGATTTGGCCAATAAAGATGGAATTTCCAATGCGAGGAATGCATGAAACAAGGCATGTCGTGTCACAGGTGTGCGTTCATTTCAGCCCTCCGAAAGTTACACTTGGACATCACCGGATAAAAAGGACCTTCAAGAATCAGAGTTTTGTGTATCCTCTGGGCGATTATATGTAGCACCTGTTCGACTTGTTTTCTCGCTCTCTTTCCCGTGCTGCCCAGGTATCCGCTCAACCCGCAACCAAGACACGACAGAGCAGTACTCACAAGCAAAGACTACCAGAAACCATCACCCGGTGCCAATAAATATGGTTCAAGTCACCAAATTCATACAATCAGACCACAGCCAGTGGCGCTGCAAGAAGTGCAAGCGTCGAAACCGCATGTCGGCCAACCACTGCCGGCACTGCAAGAGGAGTCGCAGGCTTGGAACCAAGGCCCTAAACGATGCTGGGGTCGTTATTGGGAAACTGAGGATTTTTAATACTGTCGGTGATGAGTTTTGGGAGTATTTCGACATTATCACGGTTGTTGTAGAGGAGTGATGGGGTGTTGGTGATGGCCTCGTCAGTGATGATGGGATGTTATGCCGTGGGACTGGATCAGATATATGAGGCCGGAGAGATAGTGATATTGCGCGAATTATATGAAATCGAAGTGAATGGAGCTCAAGGATACTCTGCTCCTTTAGATTCCCAGTGTATAAAGCCGGTACACCTTACCGAGATGTGTCTGCTTCCTCTCCAAGACAAACCAATCTAACCAAGATCAACAACTACAACACCTACAAGAGAAACACCTTCCTTGCTATACAAAATGCCTACAGTAGTCACCAACATAGTCCGCGACGACCACACCAAGTGGCGCTGCAAGCACTGCCAGAAGATCAACGACATGGGCGTCACGCACTGCACCAGGTGCAACAGGAAGTGCGGCATTGGAGCGCATGCCATCAACCAAGAGAACAGCATGATTGGGGAGCTGCAGATTACGAATACTGATGGCGATGAGTTTTGGGAGTATGGAGACTATATTGAAGTTATAGTTGAGAAGAAGTAGGTCGAGGGTCGTGCCTAGATCCTTGGCTCATGATATAAGACGTTGGACAGTAGTGAATATAATGAAGACACTTGAATAAGACAGATTCCTTAGGTGATATGCTACGAATTTCTTTTTTTTTTGTATCCTGGGCACTTAGTCTTTTACATGTTCTTCAACTAGGTAGGTACTCAAAATGAGTATCAGGACGTTGCCAAATAATATTCATTTTACTTTCATGTTTAAATGGGAAAAATAATGACATTTGTACTATAAAACATGCCCTCAGCTGTCCGGGCCGATCACTTTGATGGATCGGCCGTAAACAGCAAACATGCTTCAACAACGTAGGCGATGGCCTGTTTGAAGCCGTCATTGATCAAGAGCAATGCTTCGTCAACCATCCCGACCTGAGTATAGTGACTTGACGTCGACTCTATTGCATCATATTACAACGCCGATTATCTGTAACCATGTGGAGAAGCAGACAAACGAGACACCCCAGTCGGCACTTGGAGAACCATGTAATCGACAACGTGGATCTATATGAGATGTCACATCGACGAGGCAGTAAGGCATCAGCCTAGCAGGGTTCACCAGAATGACAGGCCAGGGTTCAAGCGAATGTGTATATACTTGCAACAGCGTTTGAACGTAATGTATAGGTAGGATATCATTTACTATGGAATCGCTCGACAATGGACCAACCGACATGGAAAAGAGATGAAACGTATAAACCACTCACTGTCACGAACTCCCTCCGCGCCCGGAGCCATTCCGCCAAACGTGATGGACGTCTCGAGAGAACTGGGCCGTCAAGTCTCGGATTTTGCTGTCGTCGTTGTCAGATGGATACTACCGTAGGGATCATCGACAGTCACATACCTGAGCTTGGAGAGATCCACATCCATCGACACCACCGTCGACAGATCCGACAGGTGATTCTGTGCCCTGGCCTGCTCGTGGGCGTCCAGCACGGCCTGGTGGATCTGCCTGCTCTCGACCAGAGCATCGGTAAGCTGTGCCCAGGCCTGGGCAGCCTGGATCAGGTACTCTCCAATGTCGTTGACGAGAGTCTTTGCTTGCTCGGTGGAGGCGGGCTCCTTGGCCGCCATGGTATTGGAGGCGATGTCTAGGTGCTTAACCAGGACCAGTAGACTCTCGGCAGACTGGGCGTCGTACTCGGGCTCGAAGCGGCTTCTGCTGTGGGCGGGCATGGGAGATAGTTCTGTTTTGGTGATCAGATTTGCTGATTGTAGAGGAATCTTACAACTCACTGGAAAAGTGAAACGGGGTGAAAGAAGAAGAAGTAGGTGGTATTTCAAGGGGTGGTTGATGTGCTGATGTGTGTGTCGTGGGGGTCGGATATCAGCACTTGATATTCCGATATGCAGTAAAAAACGTCGGGTATAATATAAGGAACAAGAAAGAAAAAAAAACCAACTGAATCGAGGGGGAATGAAACGTTTAATGACCCCGCGGGAGGTGATTACTTAGATACGACACACTCCCTCTTTTCCCCCAGCCCAGCCCGGTCAGTGGAGACAGGGGGGGAAGAGAGACGAAAAAGTTGAGAAGAGAAAAGAGACAACAAGGCCAAGGTCCCCAAAAGTTAGCTCCGCCTTTTTTCGGGAGCTCCGCTAAGAATAAACAAGGACCCCCTCCAAGAGCAGCGGTCATAGAAAAAAAGAATGAGCATTCACTCTGTCTGTGTTTGCCTTGATTGATGGGCACGAGGCAGATCCAAAAGTGCAATTGCTCACCGACCAGAGAAACAGCAGCAAGTACCGCGACATTACAGAGGGGGGTGGCCTGTCTGAGGGCTTCTAGAACCGCTAGAATCACGGCACATGGTACGGCACAGGTCACTACTGTGCTGAAACCCCCATGTCTTGAGAGTTGTCTCTTTTCTCTTTTCTCTCTTACTCTGGCTCGGCTGGGGGACTCTCCGTGAAAATAATGGCGCCATTCCGCTCGCTCGGCCACGACCCGGCTGTGTGTGGCGGATCGACAAGTGAGCAAGAAGCGAGTGAGCGAAAAAGCCCGCCGGTTCATGACTATCCGGTCCATGTTCCCACTGCCGAGACGGACGACGTGGTTCCTCTGTCGATCTAGAAAGATGGACCCCTACCTGAGTCTAGTCTAGTCTAGCTACAGTAACAGGCAGTGCCGATATCCTCCTCCCATCCCATCCCAGGTCAAGGTCTGGGAAATCCGGGGGGTGTGTGTGTCTGCTGACGTGCAGTTCCAACAGAAAAAAAAAAAAAAAAAAGGGCAGGGCCCACGGTTGAAAGAGAGCTTGCGTGAAATGACATCAGTGGTACAAGAAAAGTGTCATATCGCTTCTTGTCACATTCCTGATCCCGAGAATCCGGGCTTCGGCCCCTCTTTCCCCGCGGATGGCTGACTCTATTTGGACCCTTTTTACAAAGTGAAGCTGAAGTTGAATGCCGTAGCCGCATCACAAAAGGAATGCTTGGGCATCAACAACTTCATTGGAGTTTGATACCGCCATGTCAGCAGTACATACCCGCGCCTACCGTGAATAAAACTCAGTCGACGGCCTGAGAGCCGAACGAGTCAGAACCTCTCTCAAGGTCACTTGCAAACAAAGAAATCGCTTGGCGAAAGTGGGCTGTGTGTGAGATGGCTGGGGGTGACTCTCAAGAGACAAATTATCCCCTCAGCGAAAGAGAGATATTAACGCTAATCGCGGCGTGGGAAACACAACAAGGAGGTACGCACCGCACCACAGGAGTTTCACTGTCAAACCTGTTGACTCTGTTCCCCTCTGTCGCCTCTTATCTCTTTTCTCGTCCCGGCGTTGCCCGAAACTCTGAACAATCCTTTTTCAAGCAGGGGTGGCCTCTTCTTCCCCACAAGGAGGAGCACCTACAAGAAAAAAAAAAGGACACCGGGAATCGAACCGGGAAACGGTTACACAAGTGACGGCGGTGAACCAGAGAGACGACGAGGCGACAAGAGGATCCTAGCGGAGCGCCCCCCCCCCCTTCCTCTCTCTCCCCTCACCCTCAACTCCACTCCCCTCATCTCATCTCAGGGATTCAGGGTCGAGTAGCAACCAAGTGAGAAGCCGTTGACGGCGCTAATGCACCCGGAACAATGGATCGGTAACCCACGCAGAATCCGCTGAATGGTTGCATCTCGGGTCCTCCACTTGAAGGTCATGATACCATTGAGAAATAGAGATGCTATCAACCTGATATCTGATAGTTAAGCGTGGGATACGACTAAGACGAATGTCTTATCTGTCTCACCCAGATCTCGATCAAACTGAACCACACTTACAGCCCATGACCCTGACCTGCTGAACAATCACTCAGTCAATTGAAACCCACAGAGTACGAGTCTACAGTGCTTGCTTTTCCATCTTTCAATCCCTGCCTGCGCAACTGCAACCCAGGGCACCAATTATTTCTTGCATGTCTCTGAGAGCATGTGAGCCGCTAATTCCCACTGATCCACGTACTGAACACACGGGAGAAGATCACTGTCTAGAGAGTGGCGCGGGCAATTTAGGGCGCGCGTCTCAGTGCCACGGGGGTTGAAAAAAAGCAACCAAGAAATGAGCACCTCTCCACACCGGTCTGGAGAAAGCCGTAAGCTGCGACAGGCGGGCGGGAATAGGCGGCAAATGATTCTCTCCTCGCATGGTTTTTTTTTTTTAACAGAGCGGTAGTTGTTGCATGCAGATCGTGTCGATGAGTAGTTTTTTTGTCCCGCTGCGGGAAGACGTGAGATACAGAGGGATGACGAGGTTGCAAGCCACTGTGTGCTGATTAAACACGGGATGATGATGGAGGGTGGTTTCATGCAAGTCAAACAGGCCAATAAACAAAGCAATGAGCTCTTTCTTGCGGGGAGCCGGCTGGGCAGGGTCGGTTCCTCCGTGTTCTTTTTCTGCGCCGTCTTTAGCTGCAGCTCTACGACAATTGAGGCCGTTACTATTCCCGCAGACGGTTGCACACACCCCATATACTATAGTCTGCAGATTTGATCCCTCTTGCACTGAAATGAGCATAATAGCCACGGAGAAACCAGTTGTCATTTTGAAACCGTCAGCGGTTTCATGCGGAGTCACTGCTGACATTCTTGTGGTGCTATGGTTGTTCCCATTTTATAGACCCATCGAATCCACCAGGAAGAGGTCTGAGCGATATGCAGAGACCTATTGGCAATCGGGGAAGCGGAAGGAATAGTCAATGCGACGCTAATGAGGCCATGGATCCATCTTGTTGCCGGCTTTGATATAAAATTGTCATATGTTGAACCTGTCTGTCACGTATTGGCATTGAAGCTTGGAGTGATAGCTCGGTAATATAGTACACCCAAACACACCAGTTGATAGATGATAGATCGTACAATGATGAACCATAATCAGATCGGCAACTTCCAACTCCTTAAGTAAGGTATCGGAACCCACTACCAATAACACCACGTCCAGCAGCCTCCTCCTCCCTCTCCTTCTCCTCAAGCCTCTTGTTCTCACGCTTGAGATAAAAGTGGAGAACAGTAGCGGCAATAATTGCAACAACCGCCATGGCACCGTTGACACTGAACGCCAAGATGAATCGAGGGCCGGCGTTGTTTGGGTAAAGATAGGATCCGTAAATACTGCAGATGGTAGCCATGGCGTTGTTGAAAGCCACAGCCGCAGCTCGCTTGGACACGGGACGGAAGACGGTGTTGGCAGTCCATACCATGGCCATGTTGAAACCCGTGTAGATGCCTGGAAGCATAATCATAGCGCCGAAATATCGAGGTCCGATACCAGAAGTAGCAGCCGAGATGATGAAACCCGCCAGCGCGGAAGAGATGGGAATGACTGTGTGCCAGTACCTCTCACGAGTTCGATCCGCATTCCAAGATACAAGAGCGCAGACAATACAGGCAAATAGATATGGTGGAGCCGTAAGAAGCAGCGTCGTGTTGCGATCCTTGCCCATACTCTTGACAACAGTGGGGAAGAAGCTGTTGATGGCAATGGGGCTGGCTGCTCCGTACACCACCACGACGAGAATCCAGTTCTTGGGGTCTTTAATAAGAAGCTTGAAACCTTCAAAAAGAGGCTGCTTGGATCCTTCAGTCCAGTCCTCTTCTCCAGCAGCATCCTTCTCCATTCGCCACATAGCAAGAGCTCGTTCTTGCTCTGTAAGCCATTGTGTATTCGCAGGGAAATCCGGGAGGACGAAGAATGCAAAGGCAGAGATGACGACAGTTGCAGAGCCTTCAATAATGAAAACCCAACGCCAGGCGAGAAGACCATGGGCGCCATCGAGGTTATCCATTATAGCAGCGGCGATCAGACCGGAAAAGGCTCCAGAGATCAAGGATCCACAATAAAAGATGCCGGTCCGGACACCGAGCTCGCTTCGGACATACCAAGCACTTAGAGTGGCTAGGGCACCGGGGTAGAAGGCTGCTTCGACAAAACCGAGGAGGAATCGAGTTACGAGGAGGCCGGCAAAGTTTTGAGCAGCTCCACTGCAAGCACAAAGGATTCCCTATGATTCGTGTTAGTTGAAGTCTTCAGGGATAGATGTTGGGGGATTTTTTACCCAGACAACCATGCATCCGGTCAAGTACATGGCAGGTTTTCCAATCTTGTTGAGAAGCATGTTGGAAGGCACCTGCATGAGGATATATCCAACAAAGAGAATGGAAACACAGGTCTGCAGCCAGTTAGAAATAATTTGCATCAATGCAAGGAAAACTTACTTGAAATTCGTTTGGACCTAGATTCAAGTCTTCTTCCAATCCACCAAGTCGAGCTGCTCCAATCGCATTTCTAAATACATTGTTAGTGGAGAACGTCAACGTCTGGTTTGTGAGACATACCTATCGAGATAGTTCATGATGTATATGAGAATCATAGTCGGGAGCAGCCTCAGGTCAACCTTTCGAAGAAGCTTCTTCTCGAGAGTTTTGAACTCCTCTTCAGAGAGGCTTCTGAGAATCTCGGGCATCTGACTGTTCTCCTCGACAAACGACACCACCTTGCCGAGGCCATGATCCTCTGAAGAAGGTTCCTTTGTCTTTAAGTCTGAACCCATTGTTGAAGATTGCAATATCAGGTGAATTTGAATCAAGATCGAGTTGGCACGAAACTCTGTGCTTCAACACTTTCAATCCTCAAGTCAAACTGATGAACCCCCCTTTATATACAACCTTCAACGTCGCACCGACAAGATACTCCAAGCTATCAGATAGACATGCCCTTGCCAGATAGAGAGCAATCCAAGATAGCACACGACCAGGTCGAGTCAAGAGTTCACGATCACTTTCGCGGGGAATCCCTGATGACAGGCAGTACAAGCCAGGACGATATTGCGGGGAAACCATGATAACGAAGGAGTCAGTCATGATGATGGCGGTGTCTTCGGCCGCTAAAGATATCTAACCGAAGTCTCTCGAAGCGAGAAAGACACTATCATGAGTCGCGGACCACAAGCTTGGCTCTTACACTAAGAAAACTGAAGCTTCTCGCGAGGCTTGGCCGGAGAGAGCCGAAGGGGGGGTCCAACCCCTGCAACTTTTCTGGAACCGGCCGCTAATGCGCGTCAGGCCGAACGACAAGCCCTAGCGTGTAATCGGCCGCTAATGCAAGCTGAGCCGGTTGATCAGCAAGGAGACCAACACTAGAGCCCATCCGGGGGGTGGTGCCCGACTGATTTTCGAGGGCTTGGTTTGCTTCGGCCGCTTGCGCTAGCTGAGCCGAAAGAGGGACGCCTTTCAAGATCCGCCACTTCCGCGAATATGCCCACGTTTAGCCACGCGGTGTTTTTTACTTGGGGGAAAACCGGTGAAAGGGGTGGCGAGTTGATTGGGTGCTTGACGCGCCTATCTCGTCATGTGTCCGAGCGGTTATCTTGCTTTTGGGGAATAGCAACCTGTTTGTGGGGGAGGAAACACCATGACCGGTGAAGGAAGCGAGACGGAAAACAGAGAGAGAGAAGAGGAATTACTGCATCGGCTGAAGAGTTGTCACAGCCGATCACATTGCTTAAAGAGTACTTGGTTGACGAATATAAATAAACTACTACAGTTCAATAGACTGGAGCCATCAAACAACACCATCTTCACCCATCACCATACCCTTCAAGTCTCAGTTCGCAACCATGAGCAAACCATCAGTCCTCATCATTGGCGGAGGCGTCTTTGGAACCTCGACTGCCTACCACCTTGTCGAGAGAGGCTTTGATCAGGTCACAGTGGTCGACCGCTTCGAGCCGCCCTCAAGAGACTCTGCCGCGACAGACCTGAACAAGGTCATCCGCGCCGACTACCCCAACCCTCTGTACGCCAAGCTCGGTCTTGAGACCCTTGACGTCTGGAAGGATCCCAGATCCCTCTTCAAGGGTCTCTACAAAGAGACGGGATGGGTCATGGGTGGCCATGAAGCTACCAACGGGTGGCTGGAGAACGCCAAAGACCTGGCGCGGAGGACTAACCGTCCTGGTGTCGAGTATTTGACTGCTGAGCAGATGAGGCAGAAGTGGCCAGCCTTGAGCGGAGAGTTTCCTGGCTGGACAAACTTGTATAGTCCTCAAGCTGGATGGGTGAGTTTATCTCTCATTGATCTACAGATCAATATTAACCGTCAACTGTCCAGGTCCCCTCTGGCCAAGCCCTCCTCCGAATGGCACAAGCCGCCCAGGCAAAGGGTGCCAGGTACATCACAGGTGACGCAGGTCACATCAAGAAGCTGCTGTACGACCGGGACGGGACATGCAGGGGTGCCGTTGCAGCCAATGGTCAGCTCCATCAAGCCGACATGGTTGTCGTGGCAGCTGGAGCAAGCCTGCCCGCCCTGGTCGACGGCGCAAGTGAGGACGTGGTGGCGCAGACTTCGGCAATCTGTGTCATTCAGCTTGAGCCTCACGAGATTGAGAAGTACAAGGACATTCCCATCATTGATGATTTTGAGCAGGGTGAGTTTGGGTTGTTTAACATTGCTGGGTTGGGTGCTGACGAGATAGGCATCATCTTTCCTCCTGATGAGAACGGCCTTATCAAGCTTTGTAGTGTGAGGCTTGTGACCAACTACAAGAACCATGATAAACCTGGTGCATCTATCCTGCACTCTGTTGGCGACTATCCGGATGATGGATGCCCCAAGGAGTTGGAGGATGAGATCAGGCAGTTTGTGCGAGAGATGATTCCCGAACTGGCCGATCGACCATTCGTCACGACCCGACTCTGCTGGTAAGAACCTCATCACTCAAATCCATCCTCGACTAACCATCTCCAGGGACGGCATGGCCAAAGACCTCAACTTCCGCATCTGCCCCTACCCCTCAACCAGGAACCTCTACATCGCCACAGCGGGCTCAAACCACGGCTTCAAGTTCCTCCCCGTCATCGGCAAGTACATTGCCGACATGCTCGAAGGCAAACTGGCCAAGGAGTGGACGGACCTCTGGAGCTGGCGCTTCGGCAAGGTCCCCGCCAACTTCCAGGATCCTCACCCATTCCCCCTCCGAGACCTTTCCGAGTTGACGGGCTGGAAGGGGAGGAACGCGCCTGGCGCGGGAAAGCTTCCTTGGACGTGGAGCCGGAGTCGTTTGTAAGCGTTAGAGAGTCTAGATATACACACACCCCCTAGTTTGTGTAGAGTAGAAGGCAAATGCGAAGCAGGAAATCCAACCCGAGAAAAACGCAGGGATCAGTCACATGACCTAGCTCGCGATAGATCCACAGAGAATGACCCAATAAGCACCAAATCCGCTCCAACGGATCTTCGAGCCCACGTTAACTCAGCGTTAGCGTTGTTGTCTCGTCTCCAGAGGCTCTTGTTTTCTCCCCGAGGACACGACTCGTGGCAGTGTGTTGGGCTCTGATCCACATTGCTTGCTTCGGCACTCTACCATGTACAGTACAGTACCTACTCCAAGTTTGGTTCTCGATAAAATCCCGTAACAGAGCGTGAGAGTTACCAAAAAGAGGCCTTGTCCTACGTCACTAGCTCTGAGCCTATTCCAAACCAAACAAACCCCTGCTTTTTCTTCGCCCAAACGGCGTCTCCGCACGCCTCGAATCCCTTTACAAACTCGTGTCTCCCCTACAAGAATTTGCGGTGAAGCTCAAAAAACGAGACCTTGTTGGTAAGATAATGTCACAACAACAACATCAACCCTTGCCTTTCAACCGTTGACCCAGTTACTTTCGCAGCGCTTGGGTTGCAATAACATGGGGTCGCAATGGGCAAGTTCAAGGGCCGCAATGCTGTGGCCTGCACGGCATGCCACGCCCAAAAGCTAAAGTGCAGCGGCGGTATGTTTGTTCCATGTTCATGATAGCTCACTTTGACAGCTTGCTCAAACCTCCACAGAAACTCCTTGCAGCCGCTGCACACTGCGTAACCGAGAATGCATCTACCCAAAGAAAGAAAAGTTCATCGCCGTACCAGAGAGCTACCTGCGCGAGATTGAAGGCGAGGCCAGTCTCAACCGTCAATCCAGCGCCGCCGAGTTCTCCTCCTCTGCCGATACCCAGTCCAGCTTCTTCACCTCCGACCGACATGAGACGACCGACTATTCACCTGTTAGCGACAACCGAGCTGCGAGGAGTCATCTTAGAGAAGACTGCAGCGCCGAGCGATTCATCCAGAAGCTCAAGGACCTATCCTCGTCGCTGCATCCTTTTGTTCAGTCCGACATGTGCCAACCTCTAGGGACTGGCAATGAGAGCGGTTACACCTATCTACGTCTGAAATCCGACTTTCACCGTGAGTGGGATGAAACCTCGAGTCTCTTTGTGTCTGGACATCTTGCTCATCTCTGCGCATCCCAGAACCCGAGGTTTCAGTCAAACTACCACCCAAACCCTATGCTTTACGCCTTCTCGACATTTTCGAAGACATCTTTTGCGATTATCACTGGTTTCTTCGCAGAGACTTTCGAGAGCGATTGTCTTTGACCTACTCTCACCCCATCAGCCAGTCTGGCGATAGGAACTGGTTCTGCAGGGTTTCTGTCGTTCTAGCTCTGGTTCAGACGTTTGTATACAACGAAGTCTCCAATTCGTCTGAAGTAGAGCGGCTGAGGTCTAGCTCAGGATCTCAGGCAGACAGTTCTCGAACCTTGACGCTTCTGCCACCTGGATCAGATCTATTCGAGCAAGCAGTGCTCTTGTTCAAGATATCCTCCGAGGAACCAATTCTGGAGGACATTGAAGCTTTGAATCTGATGGTGAGTGACACATCCAAGCTAATAGGGGCGTGAGAATCTAGACTAACTCTTCGGAAATAGGCATTCTACTGTTACTCCCTAAACCGACGGAAAACTGCCTTTCTCTATGCAAGCCAGAGTATCACTCTGGCAAAGCTGCTACATCTCGACAAGGCACAGCCATACCAGTCCAAAGATGCAGCAAATCATACCAGCAACCATCAGCGGGTTACGAGCGAACATATGAGACGACTCTGGTGGACTTCATACTGCATGGATAGAATGGTGGCCACGGAGCTCGGCTTAACCCCCACGCAGTGGACGATTCCACAAGCCGTTTCTCTTCCTTCGTCTGCTGGTCTGATGTCTGAAGACCTTGATCAGTTCTTTGATCCTGCCATCCTGGCTGCTCAGATCCAACTGTGCGAGATTAAGCGCAGGGTGTGGGATACAGTGACTGGTCTGCTTCGAACCCCTGACTATCACTCCATCCTCAATGCCATACAGCCCTGTCTGGACTTCTTGCAGAGTTGGAAAGAGAGTTTGCCTGGCCATATGGCTCTTGGGTTTGATACTTGCCAGACCATGTTCAACTTGCCATGTGCCAGAGGCCTTGCTTCTCTGTATCTGCGATATCACCAGGTATGTTTGCTCGTCAACGTCTGTCACTTGTACGTGCAAATACTCACTGGTACTAGTGCTTTACTGTCCTTCTACGTCCATTCTTCCTTCAGGAGCTATCCGGTATCATGCAGGAGCGCTTGGGCAAGCCAACACAGAGCATGACAACTGCCAGCGACCAGATACAAGCTATCAAGATACAGTGTCTCGAAGCAGCCAGGAACAATTGCATCATTCTTCTTGATCTTTCGACAAACAGCAAGATTGGTCAGACTTCCCTTACATCATCTTTCCTCAAGCTAACTTGGTAGACAGCCAAGTACGGTTATTGGGATTCTATTCATACGTTTTCGGCCCTGGCCATCCTCTCGCTCTCCAACATCCCATCGATCGATCCACGGGGACCAAAGTCCGAAGCCGATGCACGACTATACACCGACTCTCGAGCTATACTAGAAGATATGGCACGAAGTGGAAACCCCTCTGCCAAGGACCACGAGTCCCTGCTGACAGACGTCGAAGCCATGGTCAAGGAGGTGTCATCTCAGGCAGACCAGCCGATGATGGATCCTGATGCCACCATCACAGATCCGTGGGAACTACAGCCGAGTTTCGGAGATGTTGGGTTCTATGAGCTGATATCTGATCAGCTGTGGTGGGACATTGACTGAAGCAACCTCTCCAGCACGTACGCTGAGGGCCTAGGTCCAGGTTTTCCTGGCTAGAGGCACCCGTAAGTGCTTGTGGTATAATTCTTTGTACATAGTATATGCATTTACGACTAGTGTCCCGATCATGAGGTAGGATTTTTGTTTTTTACTAGCATAGCAGTAGTTGAGATAAACGCAAGCAACACGGGTATATCCAGATGATCGATCAAGACGTTGGTCCGAATTCAGTTTCACAGTCTTCTTGTGATACATGTCTGTTCCAAGTAAAATTACCGTCACCCATTTCCACTTACTACACATTATGACTCAGGGTAAGTCGCCAGCTTCCTCTCGCAGACTGTTGAACGACACCTTCAACTCCGCCTCAGCGAGACAACACCGCCTCCTGGAAAAGCACAGGTCTCAACAAATCATTATATCTATAAGTTTCACGGCCAAAGATGTTTTTAATTTATACTTTCAACTTTAAAATGCGCAACGCGTCTTGCTCCACGCCCTGTGGCGCCCAATGTCTAATTGTCCGACGGTCCGGACTTCAGTCAATGGTGATGGCCAAGTGCCTTATCATGCCATATAAAACTTTTGGTAGCTGATACTTGCTTCATTACCCCTACTCCCTTGTGGACATCTTGTCCTCTCCCCTCTCACCAAATTCCCTCGGGTTCGCTTCCGACGACCAAGCCCCTGTTCCCGATCTGAGTTCAGGCGGCGTGTCTCAGATATCCCTTGTTCAATCCGCAAAAGCAAAAAAGACAAGTTGCTCGGCTATTAATGGGTGCACGTAATCTATACATAAATACACATCAGGCCCACCTTGACTTGCATTGGTCTCAACGGTGAATATGCATGAGAACAACCCGGTGAGCTAGACTCCATGCACATGCACAGGGCATGAAGCAAATCACGGTGTTTTCTCTCCACAGCTGGTAAGATCCTTGCTAAGAAGCGTTTAATGAAGTCCTTGCGTATCGGATGTGATGTACTAATAATGGTGAGGATCTAGACAGGGCGATATTCCGGTCACTTGCCAAGCCCAGTGCATATAACCGACATGGCCAAGTATCACTTCCAGCTATCAATGATCACGTCACGTCCAGCATAGTTGTCTCAGAAGTTTATTCTTCTGACCTTATCTACATCATTCATACAAGTTTTCCAGCCACCGCCATAACCCGGGCGGAACAAAACCACTTCCTATCGAGCACTTCTGGCTTCCACCTCCCAAACCCTGTTCATCATATTACCGAGCGGTACATGTTGTGGAGTCCAACGCTAAGCTTCGCGGTCCTCGACATCGTGATCGTAGGGTCGTCATCGTGAGATTGTATCTCGTAAACAGAGAGGGTGCCGATAGGAGAGTGTCTATCTAGCCTGGTTAGATCTACCTCACAATGGAAACGATGACATTCAGGGCTCTTACCTTCAAAAAAAAAAAAAGTTGTACCGTTGCAAACCGTTCATGTTCTCGAGTTCAACACCAAACTTCGAAGTCCTTGACAGCATGGTCATAAACTTGAAGGAGGTATCGTCGAGAAGTTGTGTCCCGTAGGGGAGATGTTGGCAACGTCTGTTTGGTTAGGTTAGGTCTGCCGCTCGATGGAAATGATGGCATTTTCAGAATGCCTACCTTCAAAATTCTGCACCGTCGCAAGTTGTTCACGTTCTTGAACCCAACTCAACTCCGCAGTCCTAGACACGTGGTCGTAGACTCGAAAGGTGTATCATCGCAAAATTGTATCCCGTAACCGAAAAGATGTCAACAGTATCTGTTCGGCCAGGTTAGATCTCTCGCACCCCATGGAAATGATGACGTTTGGGAACGCGTACCTTTGCAAAGCGTCTGCTGTTGCAAGCTGTTAATTCTCTCAAATTCAATACCAAACTCCATACTCCTTGACAGCGTGGTCATAGACATGGAGGCATCGTTGAGAGGTTTTATCCCGTAAACCGTAAACGGGGGGATGTTGGCAATGCCTGTTTGGCTAGGTTAGATCTGCTACTCAACGGAAAGGACAACATCTTAAAACACTTGCCTTTAATCGGTTTCATCGGTTTCATTCGCCAGGTAGATGGCCATGCGAGCCTTCCGGATCTTGACAATCTCCTCGTTGACAATGTTGTCAGACTCGTCCGGCTGTCCGAAGATGAGCAAGGCGACATCCAACTTCTTCAGCCAGGTGTCCTGCTGCAAGGCGTGGTTGGCAATGATGATGTTGCGCTCCGACCGGAAGCAGTTCGCCAGACCGTAGATGCTGGGGGTGAAGAAGCGAACAATGACGGGAGCCACCTTTTCGTGCTCGGCGATGGCCATGTACAGAATGTTGTAGACGAACTGGCTCGTGATGGGGATAGCATTGTTCTCGGCTGTCTTCTTCAAGACGGGGTCGCAGATGAGAGGACGCTCAGAGGTGTCGATTTTACCATTGCGAAGTGCACCAAAGGCAAGGTAGTCAAGTGCCTTCATGAAGTTTCGACGCATGTCGCTGAGCTGCGAGGCGGCAGGGGGAAGCATGCAACACTCGCAACGGCACTCGAACCACAACTGGTCGTGTCGCTCAAGTCTGGTCTTGCTGACGAGTTCGATCTGATAGCAGAAGGTAATCTCCTCGCCAACCTCAATGTCCGAAATGGCGGTTCTCGTCAGCCAACGATCGTGCTCGTTGTCAGTATGGGGAACAGAAGAGTTTGGCCGGCACGAATGGTTGAAGCGAGACTGGACAAGGTAGAATCCAACGCCTCTGTTGTCGACGTTGAAAGAGTTTTGAATAAACCAGGGGACGAATCTTGTGAAGAGGCCGCCGCCGTTGTCACGGGCCATCGTAACCTTCTCCTGGTCTTCAATCGGTAGATTGATGAATTTCATGGCGAGGGCTTCTTCATTGAGGTCCTTAACCCTGTCGATCACGAACACGGGCAGTTCCTTCATGATCAATCCTCCCTTGTTGATGCGCCGAGTGGCAAAGGCTCCCCAGCCCTTGCCATCCGTGGCCTGCTTCAGCACGAAGGGAGCATCCTTGGGAAGAGGGATGCGAGGGTACGCTGGAAGGGTGTCAGAATCAAAGACGGCGAAGAAGAAGACATACTCACGGTGTCCGTTGGTCGCCATGACTGTGTCTGTCTCAGCGGATGAGTTCGAGTGTTTTTCGAGGATGTGAGAAAAATCAAGTCGGACGATGAAAACACAGAGAAGAGGGGAAGAAGAAGAATTGTTGACACGACGATGTTATTGATTTTCTTTGACAGTGCTGGCAGTGCCAGAGAACTGCCAGGAGCAGTTAGAGGCTGGCGAGCATGCTGTATCAGTCCAGTAAATGGCCTCCCTCCCTGGAATTTTAGAAACAGTAAATCAAATTTTGGAAATTATCTGATTTTAAATCAAGGATTAAGTATCACATAAATTACCCATTCTAATAAATTCAATCTTGTCTCATTGACGTTGAAGGTGATGTGGTTGAGTGTCCAAAGTAGCTATCCTGTCGTGCGTCACTCCACTAAGCCCGCCCCTACTCCAGCCGCACCGACGTCTCCTCCGCCATGCTCTCAATTTTCTTGATATCCTTCACCTTGCTCCTTATCAATCCCTCTCCACTCTCATACCGGCAGGCCAAAGCTGCAAGTGCTGATGACTTCCAAAGTGGCACCTTGCGACTCTTCCGGTTACTCGCTATCGTGAGGAGGGCAAACAGCAACGCCCCAAGCTCGATGGCTGCAGGCCCAATAAACCACAGCCATCTGATCGTTACGTAAGTCACAACTTCTACCCTGTTTCCTGTCGCTGTCTGACTGTTTGGCCCTGACCGCAGATAGTCCGTCATGCTGGTGGCCATCTTGTCCATCAGACTGGTCACATTCGCCGTGCCACCGAGTGCCGGGCTCACGGCAATGTTCTCGTTTCCACGACTACCTTCTACCCACTCCGTTACGATCGTGCTCGACTCGAAAAAGTTTTGCAGGGCCCTGAGGTCGGGCTTGGATATCTCAAGTCTCGGGATCTTGTCTGCCTTGGACTCGTTGATTGCATACACCGAAGAGTTGTCAAGCTTCCAGGGATTCTTGCCAAGATCAATCTCCTCCGTTTTATCAAAGTTGAAAGTGGTGCCGTTGGATTTCGCTCCAGAGTATTTATAAGCAGCCAGGGATAGGGAACACTCGGTGACGTTGGCGTTGAAGGTGGCAAAGTTGTGGTCCGAGGTGGTTCTGAAGACTACAAGCCTGGCAAACTCGGAATTGTTTCCAGGCCCAGTGTCGAATTCATCCTTGACTACAACCGTCGCGTTCAAGTAGAAGGTGGTTGCATAGTCGGTGTGGAAGTTGTGAGTCGTAATACCCAACCCTCCGGGGGTCGTCATGCTGCAGTTGAACTGGCTCTGCCTGGATCCATTGCAGTTCTCCGTCTCTAGCGTTTTTTGGGTGACGTTCTTGCATTGGCTCTTGAAGCCGAGTGATACGACCGATTGGTTCCAGGCGCAAGATCCGGCACAGTTGAAGCGAGCAAAGGTCGAGATATCATAGAGCCCCTGAAAGATGGCGGCCTGCATCTTAGGGTCCTGCGGTATCGCTTCTATTCGCACCGGGTCAGGGGTGTTTCTTTGTGTAGTTGTCACAGATGATACGTACCATCTCCAGCATTCGCCAACTCTTTGGCCAAATCACGGTAATATGCGTGCGTATATCCAAACGTCGCGTTGTTGTCTGGCGTCTTAATCGGCCGATCTCCAATTTCCACGACTTGCTGTGTCAAAGCAGCGAGGCTCAGTCTGAGGACAGTGATCAAGGCACCAAGGGTAGCCAAGTTCCACCCAACCTTGAAGAGGAACTTGGTCGAGCCGGATACTCCTCGACTGGCCTCGTCGAAGCTCTGAAAGTTGGACAATGTCCTCGGCCTCTTCTTGAAGTACAACCACTTCAGCTGGCTGATGAACCGGCTGACACTGTGCATCATGGATGCACCGAGGGCAGTCGTGAGGATCGAGATGGTGGCGTTGAGGGAGATGTAAAAGCCCCAGTGCGAGAGTGGTTGATCGTCCATGTATCTGAAGATAGCTGCAATACCACCAAGACAAAGGAGGCTGAACAGGGCCGTCGCCATCTCGGGACCCCATTCATGCCTGGAAAGGATAAAGTATCGCTTGTACTCGGCAGGGCTCGAACCGGGGATTTCCATCTCGCGGACATGCAGCCGGTCCGTCATCAGCGGCTTGTACTGGCCTCCTGACATGGTGGTGCAGCAGTTCGAGGGACAGCTTCAAGGGACGGTTTAACTGGAAACAAGCAAGAGTGAGGATGGGATCAAGGTTGAAGAAGGAGATGAATTAGACAGCCCTACGAGTCTATATGTCTCCCCTCGGACTCCCTGCCTGCCGGAGCTGAACACGCAGTGAGATCCTTTTTCAGCCACGGTTTAGAAATACGCCTAATCTGACGCAGGACACGACAGCCCGCGTTTGAAAAGCCTTGGTGGCTACAGGCTCGGACTTTTGAAGTTTGGCAGCCCTATCGCATCAAACACCAATCACGACGCGCAGAAAAAAGACTTTTGGCTCCTTGGCAAGGCACAACGGGGTAATAAGATGGCCCTTTAATAAGTCCCCGCGTCTAACATTGTGCAGAAAGGTGTGCTACCGTGACAAGGGGATGAAATATTTTATTGGTGTTGGAAGCCTTGTTTGTTTGCCCTGGTCTTTTGTCTTATTCGTCGCCTCGGATTCTGCTTACTTGGCTCTGCAACACAAGTCCGAAATGGGATCCGAGCAAACCAACCCAAAGGTGAGGCTCAACAGGCGCACGCGACCATATCAAACTCTAATTTAATTGATAGGGTAGTATCAGGAAAATTCAATTTCAAATCCGAGCAACGTGGAGCTAGTTAGACTAGCTTGTTATGAATCTCAAAGGCGGCGGTTGTCGAGTGAGCAAAGGCCCTTCAGCGAACGAACAACAGAGAGATCCTCATGCCCAAGGCACAAACAGCTTTAGACCGAAGTACGATTTTCCGTCGAAGGGAAAACCAGTAATGACGTAGCTCTCTTGCAATCCGTCCTGCAGGACGCAATCATTCTCTTGCCGCGCTAAAAGTCCACACACTGCTGTCGACTAACTAAATCCTGCAACATCTTTTCAACTTGATGCAAGTTGAAAAGTGTTAAACTCTATGATAAATACCATTGAAATGAGATGGCTCTCTCGACCTATGAGAGACATGCAGCGTGACTGGCAAGAAAGGCTCAAGGAACCAACGAGGGCGTGGATCGATTCTGGTCAGGCAACATCCCACGAAAAGGGTGGGGTGGGGATGCACCAAGGAAGTGATGAGCTCGTGTGGCTTAATTACTCGTTGGCTCATGTGTAGCTGGATCGGTGCATAGGTAGGAAATGGCGAAATCTGAAGTAATTAATAGTGTGGCTAAGGAAGGTGTCTGGGGCCACTCGACTCGAAGCAATATATATTGGCACGGCCTGGCTACATTCACGATGTCTCTTGGAGCAGGTTTGCTCCTAGGCAGCTTCGAATCCTCGGAAACGATTCATTCACAAGACCCGTGCGTTGGTTCAAGTGGCACCGTTGCCAGCTGAAGAGACGGCAGCATCCGACGTATCCATAACCCCTGCCTTGCTGCTTTGCGAGCACTGTTCGCATCAGGGTGACACTTGTCAATCAGATAATCAATCACTAAACATGCCTCATTATCCCGGATGCTCGACCATGTGGCGGCTGGCTTGGCCCACATGAACCCATGGGGTGATGCGTTCAAACCCGCTATTGATGCCCAGAGTATCCCATGCAAACGCGATGAAAACACGCCCCCAGGATTCCCTAACGCTGTGACCAAAAGGCCATATACATGCACTCACAGTGTTGGTTTTGGTCGCCAAGACCTTGAGGTCGTAGAGAATCTTGGAAGATCGGAACTCGGCCGACCCCTGGTTGTGACCCGCCTCCCGTGGCGAGCCGGCGCGAAGTGGACGGGCCAGCTCCGATCCCGCAGCCGCATCGAATTGAAGTGGGAGGTCACCGAGCTGATGTTTCTTGTACATAATACACCCCCACGGGCAGGCCTGCGATGGACTAGGGAGCTCAAGGCAAGTATAAATACTACGGGGATGAACTAGTTGAGCAAGATAACCACATCCTTCTATCAGATCCTTCATCATGCTGTCCCCGACTGTGAGCGAACTCATCATGACTCTAGTTACCACCACTAACAGTCCCAAGAAACTCGTCCTAGCGATCGTGGCCCTCTCATCCGTGGTCTCAGCCGTGCCAACTTCGGAGAATCCTGCAATCAACCACCTCCAGATCCGCGGCGATTGCTACGGCTATGCCAACTCTACCGAGTGCTTCACATTCAGATACAAGGAAATCTGCAGCAAGGTGATCAACATGCACAAGCTGGGTTGCAGGGTGCAGCGCACCATGGAATGCAACGAGGCATGTGAGGGGGATTAATAAGGGAGCAAAGGTCAGATAAAAAAAACTTGTTTATATAGAATTAATTTCTTCGTTAAACTTGAATAAAATCCGCTATACTTGCATATGCTGAAAGAGTTCTCGATAGCATCGCGTTAGTTGCCAAGTCTGTCATGGTGGATGGGAGTCGGTGTGGAGCCTGGGATCTTCTGGTCTGAGCGTGGGTGCCTTGCAGGCCGCCTGACTTTCTTCTTTCAACCTTGCCAAGAGTTTTCTGAGCGATTTTGACGTCTTCAAACTTTCAATCAAACTCAGAGAGTTTCACCTTTTTATCCATCATCTCCAGTCCATTCTGTGGCCATTCAAGTCCCTGCAATTTTCAGAGACCTGCCTACCAAGTACAAGGTGATATCTCAAGCAACCATGACCGAGAAAGATGGCCCGCCGACGCAAAATGACGGGCAGTTCAACGAGAAGGATGGATCTTGGGTGCCAAGCTTCGATGATCCAGACACTACATCGTTGAAATATTCCGTGTCAGATGCTGAAGAAAAGGGGCTTATCAGCTCAACTTCTGCTTCCACCCAACAGAGCTGGCCTTGGACATCATCTCAGAACTCTCCGGGGCCATCCCAAGTCAAAGAGGTCCTAAGCCAGAAGGTAGTCAGCCTCTGTGAAAAGAACTCCACTTCAGATTCGAAGTTCGGCGCGTGGCAAGATATTTTTGAACACCTTCGTCGGGAGAGATCATCGGCTGCTGACCTGCTGTGCTTGATGTGCTTCCTCAACCCTGAAGGCATCCCCAAGTTCATCCTCGAAGCTTACCAGCGCCATCGTGGGGGTAGCAAGGTCAACCTCGACCGGGACATCGAGTTCCTGACTGAATGCGCGCTTATCATCGCTGCGAAAGAAAATGGCGTGTATGAAATACATCCCACGGTACATTCCTCTGCACGAATGTGGATCTCGTCTGTAACAACAATTCCGCAGTGGAAGATCTGGCCAAGACGGCCACAAAAGGACGAAGAGGCCTGGAAGCGGACGCTCCTCCATGTCTTTTCATCAGAATATCCAGATCCGCATGACGCTGGCAGTCAAGGGATCTGTCAACGGCTGGATCCTTATGTCGACTCCGCTATAGAAACCGAACCACGCGACCGGGGTTGCGTTCAGAAATGGGGCCGACTACTCCATGATTTGGCTCTCTATCGATGCAAAATCGGCAGAAACGAAGAGGCGGAGCAGCTTCTTCAGCGGCTATTGGAAGCCAACAGACGGGTGCTGGGCCCAGAAGACCCAAGCACGCTGTCGGGTATGCAGTGTCTTGGAACAGTCTTGTCAAGAGGAGGGAAATACAAAGAAGCAGAAGAGGTGCAGAGATGTTGTCTAGAAATGCGTCAGAGGCTTTCTGGTGCAGAGCATCCAACCACGCTTTTCACCATGAACAGTCTTGCGTTGACACTTGCCACGCAAGGCCGCTTCGAAGAAGCTGACGGCCTTTGCCGGAGAGTTTTGGAAGCGAAAAAGGAGGTGTCGGGCCTTGAGAACTTGTGGATGTGCGCGGGATTGACAACTGCTGTTGGACAGCCGCCGGGACAACGACGCGTGGAAGAGGTGGAAAGACTGCAGTGGCTAGTTATGAAAAGGACCGGGAAGAGGGTTTGGAGTGTGAACTCAAGCATCCAGGACGGCAGTCAAAACTGAAAATACCGCGCCTATCTCTGCAGGGCATATGACGCTGGATGTTGTGAAATAGAACGCGAGCCAAGGGCAAGCGATTAGTTTGCTTGTTCTTTCCTAAGAGTGCTAAAATAGATATCACAAAATTTACGAATTATATATAAAGATATTCAAGAATATAGCTATTATTATAATATACTTTTATAATTTTTATATATGTTTTATTAAATATTTAGTACCCGTTTCATGTTGGAATATCTCTCCTATTCCCATCCTTTCTTTTTAACACTCGTGACCAGTTATCCATAGCAATCAATGATCCGATGTTACTTTTTAGGAACGATTTGCAGGCCCCTTTATTGTGCTTCTTCTCTGTGTGGTTCTTGGAAACTCTAAGCTGGTCATCCGCCAAACCTTGAACATTCTGCCAAAACGACACGCCGAGGTAATTTGTTGGGAATTTAGACTTTTAGACTTGACGGACACTTCATAAATAACAGCACTATCAAGCTCCTCTATTCTATTATTTGTTTACCTTTCCAACCTTTGTTTAACACAATCTCGCATTTTTGTGACAAACCACACCACCATAGCAGTCACGCCTCACTTCGACAGAATGTCTTGTCTTATCAAGACCAGATTCCTCATACTATCCGATACACACGGGCTACGGTTCCAAGCAGATAGAATGCCAAACAACCCTGTTGACGTTGCTATTCACTGCGGCGATCTCACTGGCGGTTCTAAACTGCACGAAATTAGGCAAGTAATCGAGCTGCTCAAGGAAATCGATGCGCCGCTAAAGATCGTCATCGCCGGAAATCATGACTTCTCGCTTGATGATTTGGCCTTCAAGCAGAAGATTACTGAGGCAAGCAGGTTAGCCCAAGAAGACCTCGAGGGTAGCATTAAGGCCGAATACGGTGACTACGGCGACGCTAGGCGGCTTTTCGATGGACCTGAGGGCATTGTGTTTTTAGAAGAGGGATCCCACCAGTTTACACTCGACAATGGCGCCCTCCTGAGGGTTTATGCAAGCCCGTACACACCGACTACTGGCAACAGTAGCGACTGGGGCTTCCAGTATAGCGGAGCTCACGAGTTTGCTATCAACAAGGGGACTGATATCGTTGTAACACACGGTCCACCTCACGGCATCATGGACATGACAACGGAGAGAGAGCGGGTCGGATGTCCTCAGCTCTTTGCTGCCGTTGCCAGAGCTCAACCCAAACTTCACTGTTTTGGACACGTTCACAGCAGCTGGGGCGCAAGGCTGGTTGCCTGGCGGCCGACAATATCGGACAAGCCTTCGCATTTCAGCGACGTCGATAACGAGAAGTCCATGATGGTCGAAAGCCTGGCTCGGTTGAAGGGATCCAAATTTGAGTCGGCAGAGGCCAAAGAAGCTCGACAAGATGCGGCGGAACGGTATAGATCTCAGCGATGTTGTCAAACAAGTCATTGCACCGGCGATGACAAGCCCCTCAGCCCCGCGGAGACCTTGTTTGTCAACGCAGCAGTTATGGGGGCGGATGATGAGCTCAGTCAATTTACTTGGCTAGTCGACATTGAACTAGAACCTTGTCAAGGCAAGACATCTGACGATGTCGATCCGGATGATAGGTTCACCGCGACTCCGGACAAAGAGAAGACGCAGAAGAGGAAGGTAGAGATGTCTTGGCCAGAGGAGGAAGACGGTAGGCGAAAATTGCCCCGTCGATATGCTGCCACATCCTCAAAAATGAGAATTGAGGGTGAAGGAAGGGAAGGAGGTCTGGATGTTTGATTTCTTGGAGTTGAGAAGACGATGCAGGGAAATGGGCCTAACTATAGGCGTAGGAGATATTCAGGAACAGACATGGCATGCGTGCATAAACTACGTTATTTTTTTTTATTCTGGGGACGTATTTGTTAGGTCCCATATGTGTGAAGCCCTCCAGATCTCACATCCTTAGAGCGAGGAGCGATCTGCCAGCCTACCACTCCATATCTCCAACTCTATCCAACAACCAGATCCTACATGAAAAGCCAATCCCTTCAAAACGACCTTGGCGTCGCAAAATCAGCAAGTTTAGCTTCAATGAGATAAACATGAGCCACTCACCCCGAAACACGACTCTACCTGTCTGTCGAGTTTGCCGAGTCACTCACTTGTTGAGTGGCTGTCTATCCCCACCTCGCTCGGGTACCAGGTGGCCGGGGATTTCGAACATGTATGCTCAAGGCATATGGGCTTAGTATCTGTCCTTGATCCCAGGGACTTCTTTTTGCGCCAACAGCAGCACCTTCTCAGTAACCTTGCGCACCTGAAAAGGGGCCGAAAGTCAGGCATCGCGGACGTTCCAGAGAGGCTGATATTTCGGATGTTGGATGGCAGGATCGTGGTTTCTAAGGCAAGTTATGTAAAAGACGGGTTTAACAGAGGAAATTGAGAGACAACGATGAAGATGTACAAGAGAAGTGGTGAGTGGAAATACGTGCACAGGGAATGACTTCATATAGCCGCAAACCAGCTCTTCACATCTGGCTGTGGCTCGAAGTCGAAGTCGTTGCTACATAGTGTCAGTCCCGCTCATCAGTCACGAGATCCAAAGCTTTCCGGGCTGATATTTCCAAACAAGCGTGAACGTCAAACAAGAGACGTAAACTGATGGTTACTCAGCTTATTCAAGCACACATGACCATCGTGAGGAAGAACGGGCTTATTCACAGAGCCATTCTACAGACCACATGGGCAATTCTCTCAACATGTTACACTACTCTGTCTAAAGATTATTAACACTCCTATGTCACTGCTTTGTTAATAGAGGTGCGGGAACATACTTGTCATCTGTTTTATCGCACCATTCACTACATAGTAATATCTGAATAGTCCCACTTCATTCGTCTAGTTTCTGTCTTTTAAGAAGTGTTTCTTTTGCAAATCTTTTTTGAGGTTATGCGTTTCCTCGCCTCATTGTTCCCGTGGATCGCCGCCTGTTGGCATTCAGACGCAGCCAAACCAGCAACCCCGCAATCCAACAAACACTGAGCGATTATCGCCCAACATCATCACTTCATCAACAAGACCTACCAAGACAACCTCGCATCATTACGAAATGGAAGACCTAACTGTCCTCGACAAAGATGTGACCCTCGCAGCTCTCCCTCCAGTGGTAGCCGCCAATCTCCGGAGCCAGACCCGACAAGAGCTTGCCTCGTCTCCAAAAACCCCCATCCTCGTCATTCTCGACGACGACCCTACCGGTACGCAAACATGCCGCGACATCAATATCCTCACTGTTTGGGACGTTTCAACGCTTGTGAGCGAGTTCAAGCAAACCAAGCAAGGCAGCGGCTTCTTCATCTTGACAAACTCGCGGGCGCTGCATCCCGAACAAGCCAGAGACCTGATCACCGAGATCTGCAGGAACCTACATGCTGCCTCAAAGGAAATAGGGTCCGCCTTTGAAGTCGTCCTTAGAAGTGACTCGACTCTTCGCGGTCACTTCCCACTAGAGGCTGAGGCTGCAGAGCATGTCCTCGGGGCGGCGGACGCCTGGATTCTCTGCCCGTTTTTCCTCCAAGGAGGCCGATACACCATCAACGACATTCACTACGTGCAGGAAGGAGATCATTTAGTCCCTGCCGCTCAGACTCCTTTTGCTAAGGATGCTACTTTTGGCTACAAGAGCTCAAACCTAAAAGATTATGTGGTGGAAAAGTCAAAGGGGGCGATACCGAAAGAGAGGACCCTATCCGTCAGCTTGGAAACGATTCGCACTGGTGGAGTCAGTGCCGTGCTAGATCAACTCCTTCGAGATGTTCAAGGACCCCAGCCTGTCATTGTGGTCAACGCTGCTGCTGACGAGGACATTGACGTCGCTGTGTCTGCATTGATAAAAGCTTCAGATTCGGGGAAACGGTTCCTCTTCCGAACAGGAGCTGCATTCGTCTCTGCTCGACTAGGCATCCCTTCAATCCCCCCTATTTCTGCGGACCAGTTGCATTTGTCAAGAGATGCAGGTGGCTTGATCATCGCCGGTTCCTACGTCCCAAAGACAACCGCCCAGCTTGAATCGTTGCGAAACCTAGCCGGCCAAGATCTCACCAGCATTGTTCTCGACGTCCGCAAGCTCCTTCAGTCAACCGGAGATGCATCAAAAGAAGTTCAACGGGCCCTTGAAACGGCAGAGGCAGAACTCAAGAGGGTTCAAGACGTACTTGTCATGACAAGCCGGGAGCTCGTTGTCGGAGACAACGAAGCCAAGAGCCTTGACATTGGATCCACAATCGCCCAAGCTCTGGTATCTTTTCTTAAAAAGCTTGAGCAAAAGCCTCGATATATCATTGCCAAGGGCGGTATCACGGCCTCAGATATGGCTACCAAAGGGTTGAGGATGAAACGCGCTCTTATCGTTGGCCAAGCCGCCCCAGGTGTTCCGTTGTGGAGGTGTGATGAGCCCGAGTCTAAGTGGTCTGGTCTTCCTTTCGTCGTGTTTCCAGGCAATGTTGGCACTGATGAGACTCTGTATCATGTAGTCAAGGGATGGAGGGCTTAAGGAACTGAAAGTGGCGTCAAGGGCCCAACCGGGCATGTCCATGAACATTGAAATATTGAAAAAAAAAAAAAAATGAAAAAAAAAAAATTAAAGACCAAGAAGGTCCCGAGCAGCTGCACCATTGTTGGTGCCCAAGACAGCTGCCAACACCAAGCGATCCAAGACCCCCAAGCAGGCCCCAGCACCCATCACATACTCCAGCTCTTGATCGTCGAGCCCTGGGAGAACTTGACCCTCTCTTGCCACTCCCCACAACAGCCATCGAAAGTCATCGACCTCCCCATCACTCCCACGTTCAACCACCGCCACGGCCCGAAGCCTCAGGAGATCCGACATGGACGCAACGGAAGCACCCCGAAAGGGCTCCGTCGCGTGGATCCGATCGATGCATCCGCCGCCGATCTGGATGAGGTCTAGGCGGACTCGGAAGCCTTGCGGAGCATCGAACGCGATCTTGCCGTCGGTCTCGAGACTGAAGCGAGGGGCGCCGGCAGAGACACCCTCCCAGATGTCGATTAGCGCTTCGGGAGGGGCTGCAACATCCACGTCCTCGGTATGCTAAGCCGAGGAGTGGGCAATGCTAGCTGCACCACCAACTAGGATTAGTTGGCGACGCAAGCTCTGCCGGACTAGGCGGGTGGCGGCGAAGAAGCACTCGAAGAGTGCTTCTCGCAGTGGTGCAGTGATGGGTCGGTCGGACTTCGGCATGTTGGGGGGGACAAGAGAGGTTCAGGGCCTCTGATGCACTGTTAGTATCTTTGTCTCATCGACGATGAACATGGGTTGATGGCATGGGACTTACTGGAGTATGTGAATGGATGCTGGGTGCCAGGGGGGAGCTTGAATCGCTTGGTTGACGAGCTCTGGTAACTATTCATCTGCACATCTCGTTAGTCATACCTAGGAGGCAAATGGTTCATGAAAGCTGATGGACATACCAAAGTAAACTGTATGATGGCTGGAGGAGAAAAGAACAAGAGATCACCAACGTCACCCCCAAGGGTTAGGACTGTCGTCAGGCTTGAACGACCCTGCCTTGGGAGGCATGTCTGGCATAGTTGCGTTGGTAAGAGCCACTGGTTCCTCGTACTTGAGGGTTGACCGCAACAGTAATCTTAAGTGCAGAGTGCTCCTTCTAGTACCTACATATTTACAAAAAGGAAAGGGCTGGGTAGGTGTTTGGCATCTCGACTTGGCCCTTTGTCGTAACACTGGATTCCAATACTGTCCTTAGCTGCATTAGGACTCTGAGAGATCGCCTTTATTTCCCAAATGTCCTCTCCATGTAGACGTCACAAGCCCGTCGAAAATAATGTGGCTGTTACTGGCTGACTCCCTTTAGCGTGTCCAGGTGCAATCAAGTCATTGGAGTTTACAGTATGGAAACAAAGACTGATGATGGTTATGCTGAGTACCCGGTTGTAGTTATCAAAGACACGATCTTCCTTCCTCGTAGCCTTGTGTAGTCCTTCTAGCCCAGCCACCACCTTCTCCGTTGAGTCTAATCATAATCCCATAGCTCTTCACCAGTGGCGGTGATCTCTGCAAGATTCCCAATCTTGTCTCCATTTCTATCTAGGGCCTTGGCTTTGACGGCTCTCTTCTTCTTGCAGTTCTTGCAATGGTCGGTCGACATGTCGTTGCCCTGGTCGCACTTGATGCCAGGCCATCCCTGGAGGGGAAGGGGACAAGCCCAGTGGGTGTGATTGGCTCTGACAGTTGAAGTCATTGTTTCTGGCGTGAGTGTCTTTTCTTTGTTTCTAGGTAAGCTTTGTACTGCTGCCTTGTGCGAGCTGCGTTGACCCTCGAATTACGACAGGAGACAAAGCAACTGTCGTTGCCGTCCTATATACAGCCTTAGCAAGCAGCAAATGTCAATAATCACCGCTCTCTCCTAGTTCTCATGTCTTGGTCTCACTGCTGTACATAATATCGCATCACGACCTGCAGACTACAAAGATTCACTTTAGACAGCACCCGCGTCTCGTGAAAAGATGTCCGCCACCAGCAGAGAATGAAGCCACGGGCCAGTGACTGTGATGAAGATGCTTGCAGCTGTTCTGAGTGGCAAGATATTTGGTAGCCGGCTTGGCCCTATTGTAGACTCAAGTCCAAGGTTGCCTATCCTTCGCTAAGAGCCTAGGTTGGGGGCTCACTTTCGCGTGCTCAATGTCCTCTCCTCATAATAACCCGTCTATTCTAATTCCAACGCTAGTCTGTGGTCTGAGCTTAGAAAATTTGAGACGTCTGTAATGCAGCATTAATCGTTACCTACGATTCATACTTCAAGTTGAAAGGCACCGTAGTTATAACATCCCAATCGTCTTTCTCAGCCTTGTCTCCAAACACCTTCAGCGCGCTCACCCTCAGAGAATAAACCCCTTCATCCAGCACAGTACCGTTGGCAAGCAATCCTTTGACATAGGCCCGCTGATCAGAACGAGGCAAGTAGAGAAGTGGCCAACCAGCCAGCGCCCCGATGACATCTCCGTTGGCACCTCCACGCAAGACGTCGACATGAAGCGCGGCAGTTCCGATGCTAGGCTTAATGTAGACATTTGGTGTGGTATCCTGATCACCACGATCAGTGAGAGGTGGGTTAGCGGGGTCTGGTCGTGGGATGGTATAGGTCTTGTTCGCAGGGACTTCGTTGTTGTAGTTGGCGAGATAGACTTGGCCCGCTTGTAGAATTGGTACATCACGCATGCTTCCAGCAACTCCCAAGTACGGCAGCACAAGGGAAGAGTTGGATCCTGTAAGGGCAATGTGTCCACTGTACACGGGTAGCAGAGTTCCGTTGACATTCTCCGGGGGTGTACAGGTGACAGTCACGTCGACGGAGCCACCGGCAGGGACATTAATCTTGCTATACAAATTTGTCAGCTCAAGAATAAGAACAGCTCAGCAGGTGCAAACCTAGAACTGAAGTTGATATCAGCCCACTCCTCAACTATCGGGTTCGGAAAGGACGCAGCCATCAAAGGAGACAAGCCTGGCTGCAAAGTGTACATGGTCGGCGCTTTATGATGAGAGAGCTGAAGTGCAAAGTCGTTGGATCCTGTATTCTTCACACTAAAAGTCTTGTTTCCAACAAAGTTATCAGTATCATTGAATGAGATGCTCTCAATGCTGAGCTCAATAGTGGTGTGCGCTGCGTCAAAGGCTTGGGCGATGCCTGCACCCTGCTGTGGTGCAGGGGCTGGCATATCTGGATTTGCTTTCTTTCCGTCAAACCAGTCAAGGGGTTTTGCGGTTGACATGATGAGCCGTCTCAAGAGTTCTGGCTTTAAGCTTCCGCGAACCTCGCCGATCAAAGCGTAGATACCCGCAACGAGAGGTGCAGCTGAACGTGTTAGCAAAGTCGGACTCGGCAACAGGGCTTCTCAGGAACATACACATGCTAGTTCCCGTCATGACTCTGTAGCCTCCCATGGCCACTGGAAATGTGCTGAGAATGTTGGCTCCAGGGGCAGCGATCTGGGGGTTCATGGCTAGTTCCCAAGTAGGGCCCCAGCTAGACAAATCCCCCATGTAACCACCACTCACGTTGTTCTCGAGCTGCTCAAGGCGTACAGTAGTATTGTTTCCCCCAGGCAGAGAGACCGTGACGGTCTTGCCCTCTTTTAGAAGGGAAAGCCACTTCTGGGCGACGTAAGGGGGGACTGTTGCCACGCCCTGGAGGCCTTCCGCGTAGTTATAGAGTTCATCTCGCATAGTCCTTAACATGTCAATATTCACTGGAAGCCTACGCTGGATGATGGACTCACAAATTGTCCTTTGCGTAGTAGAGCAAGTATTGGCCCCCTTTAGCAGCCACATTGGTGCCTTGGTCTTGAGGATAGCATCCCGTCGCCCGAGCATCAAGATTCTCCAGCAGGACAATTCGCTTGCTCAAATCCGGAGTATCGTCAGGCAGACTCGAACAAGCATTATCAGCATCAGCAGCGGACCACAAAGAAAGAGTAACATTCTCAGAGATTTCAGGGAATCCAGGCAAGAATCCAAACTCTTGGCTCGTCTTGTTGGATTCAACAGCGTACGAGCCTGCAGTGAGCAGCGCTGGGAACTCGGTGTTGGTAACTGCGCCTACACCTGTCACTCCGCGGCCCGTCGCTGGAGCCGAGGCATAGAAGAGGCCAAGGCCGCCGTCGTTGCCCGCAGAGATGACGACGGGCACTCCGGCGTCAACAATGCGCGTGGCGAGAACACTCCAGACATCCGAGGGCCAACCACCAGCACTAGCAGCAATAATTAGCGTCACAGAACATTCAGGTAGTGTCGAAGCAACTTACTCGCCATCGGAGCAAGAGATGATATCGGCTCCCTCTTCAAAGGCCCGAATGAAAGCCGACAGCAGGATCTCGTTGGTAGATGTGGCACGACATCCCCAAGCACGATACGCCGCCAGTTTGACTCCAGGTGCAGCTCCTGTGAAGCCGTACTTGTTGCCCTTAAGCTGTGCAGCAACAGTTCCCGCAACATGAGTTCCATGACCTTGACAGTCATCCATGGGATCCGCGTCAGGCTTGGCCTCGATAGTTCCAGGTAGGAAATCATCACCAGTAAAGTCCCATCCGGCCTCGACCAGACAGCCAGGCCCAAAGCATCCTCCAAGAGCGGGGTGGGTATAATCAATGCCACTGTCAATGATTGCAACGCGAATTCCCTTTCCAGTAACGCCTTCTGCTCGCAACTTGTCGACTTGCGTCATGACATGGGGTGAAAATGTGTCTTTGGCGTCATCCCGAGGTGTGATTTGGCGTCTTGATAGGGCATCCTCAGTAGTATCGTTCAATGCCGGAGCCTCGCTGGTCTCTGGCATATTAAGACGCACGGGGCGGACAGGCCAGACGGCCTTGACCTGTGCGAGCGCCTCAAGTTGTTGCAAGATCTGTTTTCCATCACTGCCACTCGCGTTCAGGACTTGGAAAGACGCGCCGTTGAAGAGGCGAGAACTGAATTCGGCACGAGGATTTGCATTGATTCCTTCCGACTTGAGGGCATCAAAAAAGGCCGACGCCGACTTAATCGTATCGGTAAACTCGACAATGAAGTCACCAGAGCCGATGGTTCCGGTTGTGTCTGCGGCGCGACGGAGGGTCGTCGACGAGGCGACTTGCACGCCCAGAAGTGCTGATGCGATTTGGAATAGACGCATTCTCATGACAAGACTGACATTGACGTCGAATTCCAAGGCAATGAAGCCAGTGAGGCTTCCGACATGGCCATTGCTCAATTATATAACCAATGTCGATCAGAAGCTCAACCCCTGAACAGACCCATACAACACGATGTCCGAAGCCTAAATACGAGTTTCGCATTAAGGGTTATAGTGTGATAGTGCTTTCTACAGGGGATTCTCCTTGGCATTCCCCATGATGCTCGGGCTAGCAACCAGATCTGGCAGCGGGATGAAACCCTGGGCCACAGAAATCGAATCACTGCCGAGGTGATCTCAAGTGCGTGATTATCGAGGGTCAGGATATGCAACACTTGAGGCATATCCCGTTGAGTGATTCAATTTGGATATGACATGATTTGAATTTCAAGAACATGACTAAACGGAGATGTGAAGGGTAGCATCATCTCCGGCGTAGGGAATCGTTCATAGGATGAAATTAATATCCCAGACGCAACCCAGATTCTTTCCAACGTAGAAATAATCAAGCAGGACACAAATTCCGAGCAGTTTCTTTCGTTCTATATGCTCAAAGCAACACAGTCCAAAAGCTCATTCAAACCGGGCCATGCCCGGCAATATCAAATCCAAGACCAGCGGCGATAGCCACTACTCCAGACGCCTGTCTTTCTAGACCTCTACACTCTGGAAGCCACCAGACTCATGTAGATACCCCACAGCAGACCAATGAAACTCAAAAACACGATTCGTCGGTGGACGGGGATGAAACTAAAGCTGATGATGGAGGCAATCGGCCAGATCTTGTACCCAGCAACAATGATGGGGATTGTTTCCTAGGAGGTCTTAGCAATGAGCGATGATGTAGAAAATGAACTAACCGTCTTGATATTGCTCCAGATCTGAGATGAAGCCTGGCCCTTGAGAACGCCCATGATGATTAGGAAAGCCACCGTGTTCATGATGGCACCGGCAGAGATACAATCAACAAACCACTTTGTCAAGGTGTTCTTCATGCTAAACTTGGGCTCCCGGTCTCGGTTGACCTCAGCCATGCGCTCCTCATAGCCCTCTTTGAGCTCGGGCGCATCCTCAGCGGGCGCCATTTCAACATCACCGATACGCTCCTGTGGGCGTCCAGACGGATATGCCGGAAATGTGCGCTCCAAGAACTGTTGCCAGTGATAGTTGGGAGGAGCAGTGATCAATGTGAGTGTGACGAAGCGGAGCAGAGGCAGGAGATCCAGAGTTACAGGACGCTATCAGAATAGGTTAGCCAAAAGGCTGTTTTATTGGGGCAGTCATCATGGCAATAAGGGTGATTCAAATCAATTGCAGCGATTCACAATAGACACAAACTCACGTTCTGCTGACGCGCCTCAATGAGCTGGGCCAGCACATTGGAAGCGGATGAGAGGGCAGCAGCCTGAAGAGTAGCGGCGACGATAGGAGAAGGCATCTTGGAAAGCAACGACTATAACGAGCGAATTGAAAAGCACCAAGCGATCGATTGATTGATTGTGGGTTACGAGATGAGATGTCGCCCTTGAGATGATGTTGCTACTTTGCAGTGAGTGAGTGAGTGAGCAACGAGTGGAGAGGCCTTGTTTCACGTGTTGAGACGCGTGAGGCCCGGGATAAGTAAAGATCCGCTTACTGACCCCTTTTCTCATCCCTCGTTTCTCCATAAAATTCCAGACATCGTATCCGTATTTAACGATGAGCATACGAGGGAGCAGGTATTTCCTGGGCAATTATCAAGAATATTGATGGCTTTTAGCCACCATTCTCACGAAATTGTCCATTCTAGTCATGGTGGCTCGATCTGGGGAAAACGCCAGCCTAATAACCCCTGTCACTGTGGCCCCACAGCCTCAACAGTACAGGGTGGACGGGCAGACACATACCCCAGGCAGACCAGATAGCTCACCCTTGAAGGAAATATTTTAGGAAAGTTAAGATGAATTCTATCAATATTCATCTATCTGGATAGAACCTATATTAGGCGTCCGCCCAGTAATTCATGTTCATCTCCACTCCTGGCAAATGTATCGCTGTACATTTCTGTTGATATCTTATGGCAAGAGGATCATTTATGTAATGGGATGTACGGCTGGAAACTCCTAGGTCTAGAATACCTTAAGGCTGTGTACGTGATTTCTCAATATTTATACTCAGAATTTAAGGATTCTATTAGGATTATGTTCGATAATATGCCCACAAAGGTATAAATACGTCGGGTTTGAGGTACGCCACCCCGTGTCACTATTCAATGGAAGTTCTCTCTCAGCCTCTAATACTTGCATTTCCTTTTTGTAAGCTTAAGAAATAAGTTTCATATTACTACTAAAGTTTTAAAGGTGTATTATCTTGACAAGAGGGATGTTGGGCAGGTGTACTTGGGCATCGCTAACAAGGCAAATACACAGGGAAAACATCAAAATACCTCAGGACTTAAAATAATCCTGTGCTTGACAGTGAATCACGCAACAGTGTTCTCAAGATTTCTTCACTGCAAAAATCCATCAATTTGAACTCATGGTGCTGGCCTGAGAATATACCCTGGCCAGTAGGAACTCCCCTTGAACCATATCAGTATCGCCCTCTCCACCAGTCACATCCATGCAGCAACCAGCATCCAAGTCTCAGAGGGAGCCAATGGCGGCCAGGTCGGAGATAAGGCCCAGAATACTATGAAAAGATGCATTATGACAACCGAGGTTCCAATCAAAGACGCTTCACTGTTTCATCAACAGGAAGAATCCGGTTGGCCTCGAAAGGAACAGTACATTACCTCGGTTGTATTGTCACATTGATAGCGTGGCATGCCTCTGCTTGATCACACTGTGACCTCCTACAGCACTTCCCTGATACCGTCCAGCACTCAGACACTGCACAATGACATGTTGCCGTGACATAACCCCACGAGCTACCCGGCATTCCTAACCATTTACATAATGAATCAACCGTCCTCAACAGAAGAACAGGGAGCTGCAACGGATTCTTGCACAGCTCGTAGAGAACCCTACTAAATAGGTTTGCTTACCCGTGACAACTGCATCACGCGCTTGCAACCGAAGCCACCCTCCCTCGTATCATCAGCCTCCAGGTCTCGACCTCCCTCACCAACGCAGGTCGTTATCACGCCCGCCCTTTTCTCATCCACCTTCTGTAAGTGGTACACACCCTCTCCGCGTGCAGTGGCGCATCCACCGTGTACCTGTGTCCTTTTATCACTGCCGATCCGATAAGCTTGCTTCTGTACCCCGCGTTTGTCCTAGTCCCCAACTGGCAATGTTAACCCGCGGGCGGTTTTCTCCAACTGTGACCTGATCCGGTCGTGTTTGACGTGTGTCTTGCTTCTGCTGGATATCGCTGCGTAATCGAGGGGGTGTTTGTGCAAGAGTTAGGCATAAAGAAAAAGGAATCCCGCAACTTGGAGTTCCGAGATCACTACCTACGTCGATAATGTTTGTTCCGAAATCGTTTCCTTTAAGCAAATAGACAAACGGTAATCATGCTTGTCTTTTCCGAGACTCTTCAGCCTGCGACGGTCAAGACGGTGCTTGCTCTGTCTTTCTGTTTTGGCGCTGTTGCATGCCTTGGCGTCCTCGCTCATACTCTTATTCACAAGCGAAAGGCTCTCACTCAATACTCGCGATGGCCGTCGTCTCCTCCTCCAGAGCCGGTAAAGAGGAGTTCTGAGGTGGATTACACCAAGGTGTTTCCGCCTTCGCAGCGACATGTTCTTCAGGAGATCTCCTCCGAATTCGCAACACTCCCTGTAGATCTTGCATTCAAGCCTCTTTTGAGACTGGATGAGGATTATCGCACTGCTAGTCCCGCCAAGTACAACTTTACCGGCTTCAGCGTCAACGAGCTCAAAAAGCTCGGTGACTTTCCCGACTACGCAAAGCTATCTGGTGTCCCTCTGCCTGCGCCTTTGAAGAACTTTGACGTCAAAACTGCGCTTCCGAGACCTTATCGTCCTTTCCGATGGGCTTACCACCAAACAATGTGTAAGTGACAGTGGATCCATCAAACCCACCAGCAAGCTAACGTGCAAATAGCCTTCAAGAAACTAGACACGGACTTTTGGTTGGAAGTGGAGAATACCTATCCAGAACGCATCCGTCAGCGTCAGGAACTTTACGCCAAGCATGGTAAAGACGTGTTGCAGGCGCTTCCGGGTTCTGAACTCGCGGTCAAGGAGCTCATGGAGATGATCATCCAGTTTCTCTGCGCACGATATCCTCAGGCATTTGAACTCAACGGCAATACCTTTGTGAACCACATTCTAGGCAACAAGCAGGATCTGGACAAGATTGAGCCCCTGCATTTTATTCTTAACCATGTCCCTGAGGATTTTGCTCTTACACTGCGGGATCCTGCAACGGGTCGATACACCTTCAGAGCTGGTGTCATCTGTTCTTCTGTCGGTTGGAAACTGAGCCAAAAGATGGGACTTGGATTGCCAGAGATTCATGCTCCGGTGCCTGACTATAAGGAGAAGATGGAGTTTAGCATGGATCGGTAAGCATAGCCTATTCCTCCATGACCATTGGCTAACTCGTCTAGTTTCTTCACCAAAATGCCCGCCAACAGTCCCATTCAACGAGGTTCATGGGGTCTCGAGATTGGACAGCCCTTGTTCCTCCCCGCCGACCACCCCGACTTCAGCCACCGAGACTCACAAAACCCATCTCTAACCCCAGAAGACCTCCACCTACGAGTAGATTGGCAAACCCTCCGCAGACTCCCCCTCTCTGGCGCCATCGTCTTTAACTTCAAAGCCCTCTTTACCCCACTCTGCGAATTCCGAGACGAGCCCTACATCCCATCCCTCGTCCTCAAGGTCCTTAACGAAGGAAAGGAGAACCTCATGAAGTATAAAGGTACATGGCATGTAGAACACGTGGCAAAGCCGACTTTGAAAGAGTGGGAGCGTGAGCAAGTCGAGAAGGGCTTGATTCCAAAGGATTGGGAGCCGCGTACTTTGGATGAGATGCCTTTCTTTCCAGGGTGGGAAAGGAAATGGAACTTGGAATGATTTCATGTATGATGAATGTGAAGTATAAGTAGCTTAGCGAATTTACTCTGATGATGAACTTTATCTTGAAGATAATCTTCTCTTGTATGGTGCCAAACGCTTGAAGAGTCTGTAGTCCTTCGTTACACAGCATCATGTCAGTACCCAAGAATGAAAAGAACTGGACAAGACTCTCGGAAACCGATCACCGAGACACACCACAAGCAAGATTATGAGTAAAAATGAAGAAATGATGTTAAATCGAGAATGCGGGATTAAAGAAACTAGAAAATCATCATGCATCGCTCAATGCCTCGTAAACCATATCTACAGCTATTTTGATATTTACAGACACTCCCCACCCAAACAACACCATCTACCACGGGTATTTCCTCACCTCATCCTCCTTCTCGAGGTTCAATCCCCTCGCCAACTGCTTCTCATGCTCCCTGTCAAGATACTCAAGCAACACACCACCATACTTCTCCTTGCCCTTGTAGTTAGACACCTTGTCGTCCCAGCTGCGTACAGCACTGGCCAGACGACCCGGTACGTAGTCTTCCTTGCAAATATCGGTAACAGGATGAAAGTATGTACGAATGGTAAAGACAATGGCACCTGTCTTGGGCAACCGACGGAGAGACTGGCGTTCAGAACGGAACATGTGATGCTCAATAGCCTTGTCCTTTTGTGCAGTGCTCCAGCTAACAACAGGATCATCTTCACCACCAATACTCCAGCTCCAGGCGAGAGCGTCGTCAACTTGGAGGAAGTAGTTGTTGCGGCAGTAGACAGACTCGCACTTGAGACGCTTGAAGAACTTGCACATGCCAGTCTCGAGCTTCTCCTTGAAATGCGGCACATCACCAGAGTAGTGAATATCCGAGAGCGACATGCCGTACTTGTCTGAAAGACGCCAGAAGCCTGCGAGGAGTACAGCGCCAGCCAAGAGGTAGTATTGTCCATCGGGACGCTCAATCATCAAGGCGAGGTCATCCTGCACGAGACGGGCGCAGATGGCCATGGGGTCTTCGGCCAGGGGACGCTCGACAATGTTGAAGTCTTCACCAGACCACTTGTTTTTAATTCCAACAGGTGTTCGCTCGAAAAGGGTTGGGTATCGAGAAGGAAGGTACTCTGTAAGTTCCTGGAGTAGCTCGATGGCGGCAGGAAAAGCGTCGGGATGAGTAGCGACACACTTTTCACCACGTTCCTCAATACGAGCTTTCTTGTCGGCATGATACTTTGGATAATCGCTATCCAACTCTATCCACTCCTCTGAAGACACGGTACGCAGACCCATGGTGACCTGGTACTTTGGTCCGTAGCGGAATGCCCGATAGGGGAGGGGCTTGGTCTTTTCAATGGACCAGCCGGGATAAGGCTCAGGAATTGGAGTCTTGTAGTCGCTGGGTTCCCAGCCGGAAGAGAGTGGTGGGAGGTCATTGCTGAGTTTGGATTTGCGGGTTGAGAGGATGTTGAATATTTGGTAGGCGACGAAGGAGATGCCTGTCAAGATGCTGAGGACGACGATGGCCTCGTGGGCACCAAAAGAGGATGACGAGAAAACCATGATGAAATGCAATAAAAACCAGAAGATGTAAGAGAAAAAGATGAGTTGATACTTAATGGACCACCATGTGAGTCCTGTAAAGGTTGAAAGGTTATCTGTGATAGTATCAACCCCCAAGTGGTCAACACCCTCTATTTGAACTCCCTCCCGACATCACCCAATACAACCAAAAACCCTCAATCGAACCCCCAAACTTTCCACTGGGGCAAAAATCCAATCCGACGATCGGGATCATGTGCCGGAAACACAACAGATTTCTCAAAGCGGCCATGTCTACCCCGCCATCTCTTGTTATCGGGGAACTTGTCCCAGATAGGAAAAAGAAGCCTATCACGGTGTTGCGGGGCCCAATTGGCGACGGATACGTTTGTCTGAAAGAGATGGACGACGCGCGAGGGGATCGTTTTACGTGATTGAGAAAGATCAAGAGGCGTTACGATTTGGTGTGTAAGATGTGAAAGCGGAGGCTGAGAGGGGGTGAGACGGGTTGGGAGTTGTATATGAAGGAGAGATTGTTCCTCTTCTTCAATCTCTCAGTCAGACAAGACACAAACACCTTCTCTACAAGCCATCTTCTCTCAATTCATCCTCCAATACATCCTCCAAGTCATTCTCAGACATCTCTCAAAAACCTCACACAAAACTTCAAAATGTCCGCCTTCAAGCACTTCGCATCAGCCCAAACCAAGTACGAGGTTCCCCTCCTCGCCAACGAAAACGCCTACCTCGGCGACGTCCACACCTCTGACAAGGACGCTACAAACCCCATCTCCGCTGGCTTCTTCCGCCTAAAGAAGGGTACTCCTCTGGTCTACACGTACAAGTACGACGAGTCAAAGATCATCCTCGAGGGCACCTTTATCCTCGAGGACTCTACGGGTCAAAAGGTTGAGGGCAAGCCTGGTGATGTCTTCTTCATCCCCAAGGGTACCACCATTACTTTCACCACGCCTGATGAGGGTTTGGCTTATTATACTGGTGCTCGCAAGTATATGGATGTTTAAAGATGGGGATTAGAAATGGAAAGGAAATTTTGGGATATAGGATATAGATTCATGATGAAATGAAATAGAATTGCTCCCATAAAGTGTCCCGACCAATCTCAATAATACTCATACTCCATGCCGTGAATACCATACCCAGACCCAGACCAATTCGCTAACTATTTTTACAATTCATTTAAAAACTTTATAAATTAACCAAACATTGACCGTAGATTCTTATCCTCCATCACATCCACCCAGTGTACCGTCGCTGATCCTGGAGGCTCATTGTCGTACGCATCCCAGATGGCCTTGATCAACTCCCTAGCCATCACCACCGGCTTCGGCGGTAAATTGTTCTCCAGCATGTTGAGTCTCCCGGTGATGAAATGCCGAGCATTGCTGATGTCAAGAGACATGCGGGAGATGAGGTTCCCCGGGGGTACCGAAGCCGGCGACGTACCCAGCGCCTCCATGGGGTCACCCGGTAAAGCACCAAAGGGACCTGGCTGGAAGCCGGTGACGGGGCTGGCAGCTGTCTCGAATGAGAAGCCTGGAACGTCAAGGAGGGTCATGGTATCGTAGCGGAGACCGGTGCTGGCGGTAATGTACAGCAAAGGCTGGATGACACGTGTTCCAGAGTCGGGCGGGATTTGCTCAAGGACATTGACGAGTCGCAGGCTGAGGGGGATGATCCACTCCTCCCACGGGATGTGTCTACTGTTTGCGTGCGCAGAGTCAAGTGGTAACCGTAGAGCGACGAGATCAGGGAAGGTCTGGTACAGTTGAAGAAGCGCGGCTAGCTGGTATGCCTCTGCGATTTGTGAAAGGTGAAGCGCAGGTGTGCGAAAATCTCCAGTCTCGTTGATTGGAACAGCAGTCGAAAACTCCAATCCCAGTAAACGCTCCTCCAGTCGTTGAGCTTCCTGAATCTCCTCCAACGCTCGTTGAAAGTCTCGTTCCGTCTCCTTAGGTAGCTTGAGGTGTCGACGGAAGCTCCGGCATAGCCGTATCGACTGAGCAAAAAGCTGAGCGGCAAGCGGTGAGATGCCTGTCCACGGATGAGGCGCATTATCGATATATCGCTCAGCCACTTGCATGTTGGGATCAGTCCGGGGTCCAATCATAGTGCTGTCCGATTCGACGACTGCATCAGTCTCATCCTCGACAGCGGCGAGGAGCATCTCGCAGTATGCAAAACTCCTGTTGAAGAAGGAGAGCAACTCGAGGTCTTTTTCGGAATATGTTGAAAGTCGACGGTTGAGACGTTTTAGGATCATTTTTGCTTCTCGGAAGAAGGGTATACCAAGTTGTCGAGCATCCACCCAGCAGACAGTAGTACCCAAGCAGAATAGTGAAAATAATAGTCCAGAGGGAATCGTGTCGAGTACTGTCCGGCAACTAACCTCCTTCGCCTCAGAAAGTACTGATCCCGTAGCCGCTTGGAGGAAATACATGGCAGACTGTCTCATGTTGGGTAACCGAGTCGACAAGAAGCCAGCAGACATGCTCTGCAGCGAGCTAAACACCGAATGAGAGGTCGTGCAAAGCTCGAGGGCAAGCTTTCGGTTCAGGTTTGTCTCCGAGTCAAAGCCCGACCAGGCGGTGCACACCTGCTCGAACCAGTTGCTGATTAGGAGCGACGACGTGTCGGCGATGAGGCTGACGGTCAACGGTGTGCCCTCGAGGTACTGGCCGGTGGGAGGGATGAGGGTTTGAGAGGTCGTTTCGACGATTGGAGTCATGGCCGTCATTTCGCTAGTATCGACGATGGAATTTGTCTGGGTAAAGAGGTCCGTCTCAGAGTCGGTGCAGGAACTGCTTGTCCAGCTAGCATCACCCAAGATAGATGAAGCATCCTCTGTCGCCAAGTCGTCTTGTTTCGAAGGTCCAGGAGCAGGATCCAGAATCGTCATGGGTACTCCTGTCGTAGGCATCTTATCGGTTCGAACGGATGAGCCTCTTCGTGAGGGTGTAGGTGAGGGACCAGTCTGGATGTTGATCTCCATCTCGCCCGGTTGGTGTTTAAATGACCATTTGAACTCTTTCCAATACCCTCCACACTTGACACCCTTTCGAATACATCTTAAACACTCTGGTCTCGTCTCGTCGCATTTTGTCTTGCCATGTTAGTCTCGCGATCGATATACCCACATTAGAGAGCCCTACATGCTTGGCCTTGCAGGTGGCACAGCCCGACCGCGACCGTGGATTAGGCCCATTCTTTGGCCTAGTCGATGTTCGCTTGCAGCCGCTCTTTGTCGTAGACGTCTTTGTCTGCATGGTGACCGTTTCGTAAGTGTCGTATATCGGCAGTATCAAGTCGTCGTGGCCAGCAGCATCCCGATCATGAACAATGACGGAGCGAAATCATCACGAGACGAGACTGTGTCTGGGTCTGGCTGGTTCTTATGGGATCGGACAGGGGGGCCAGGGTGTGTGTGTTTTCTGGTTGGTTGCGTGGCAGCCTATCTCCGACCAAGATAATGGGGGAGAGGGAAAAACGCGGGGAAAATGCATCATTATCTCAGCCACTGAACGAAGCTAAACTGATAAGAACTACGGTAAAAGAATGAAGCTGGTAGGCTCGGTCATCTCGGCAATTGGGTATGAAGCAGACTAGTCATGCGCCCGAGATGTTTGCAACCTGGTGGCATCCATGGATTGTCATCGTGTTGACTGAGCCTTGAAGACGAGCAGAGACTTCTTCTGAGGATACAAAGTGATACATATGGAACTCAGATCGAGATAAACCTCCCCCATGACAAGGGGAAACACGCTGTCTGGTCCACTACGCGCCAAGGCAGGCCTCTCGGGAGTCAGATCCGTCATGGTGAGGAGTGGACTCTGGTGGAGTAAACTCCACAGCTAAGTAATAACTCCTGGCCCGCGCGGGATGGAAAGATAAGAAAGTGTAGAAAAAGAATTCTAGATTTGCTTGTGCTACGAGTCATTCCGAAAGCCGAGCGATGGGCGTTGTGAGCGCCCGTTGTTATCCCCTTATCCTTGGACATTGACATCCGCCAAGCACCGACAAACGGGGTCCGAGTTCTCTCCCCTTTTTTTCAGTCATGAATAATTAACAAGGTCAGGCGGTTGAATCCCCTACGCCCCATAGGACGACACTTGCAGTGCCGATGTGTCTTTGAGATGCGGGGTGCCACACCGGGATATGCATCACAATCCGCATCTCCCACCCACTCAGAATCGTCCAAATTCCCAGATCGACATCTGTTTGTTCTCTCAGTGGCTTTTTTCTCCTTACCCCAGGAATTTGAGACAGTTCCCCCAGATCAAACTATTACAAACGGAAACCTAGACGAGGTCATCTACCGGGATTGTTGGTCCACTCGGCAATGCAGACGGTGGTTGAGTCTGGGGAAGTTCTTATGAGTAGGTGGATAAAAGAGGAGACATCTCGTCTTTCCGCATGAATCATAATGCCTTCTCTTCATCTATGCTAGACCTTGAAGGCGGCCTCTTGTCCTTCCCGGCCGATTTCATCTGGGGTTGTACGCTGCAACCTTCCCCAGCTGCAATACATAGAAGTCATGCCACTTCCCGGATTGCGACGGTGACATTCCCGGGCGCTGAAAAGTCTAATAAAATCACGGCAAGCAGCCAAGTCCTACCACAACTACACATGGCTGTCACCATCTTCATTGCCCATTATTAGACCCTTGACGTTAACCAACCCGTGTTATTAGTTAGCGCCCGTTCTTTTGAACGTCCCGGCAGTGATTTGTTTCCATCTCCTTCCCCTTCTTCCTCCATTTGACAGGGGGTGGATAAGACCCCAGCGACAGTATCTTACAAGTCACATTCGAGCCTCGACGCATCTATTAGGAGAGATACGCATCTGTATTCCCCATGCTTCGGGGATGGGACTTTTGGAACACACAGGCCGGATGTATCGGGTGCCATGAAACCTTGAATACGGGCTTCTTCCACCCGAGTGCCAGCTGAAACCCCTATTGTCGACATTGTAAACCTCATACTGCGCTCTCGGAAGCATGTGAGAATGGCTGACTGGGATATTATTACCTGGGCCAGGTTCCTTATCATCAAGAACAGAAAAGGGGGCATGCCTCTCTTGGTCAGTTTGAAGCCATGCGATCTCTTTTCTGGCCCGGCACACCAGGCTACAGCACTGCTCATGACCTGAGTAACAATATCCAAATGAGCGATAGGCTCCCAACCTGAGCACAACACTTGACCAACAGTGTATCTGACGCAGCAGCATATATTAAAGCGAAGCGTCTTGTCTATCTCTATGTCTAATGCTCCTCATCCCAAAGAATCACCCACTGATGCTCCCTACAGTCTGGCTCTACTCTCCTCCACCTCCTCAGCCTCAGCCTTCGCATTCGATCTCTCCCACATAGCCTTGCGCAAATCCGAACCCTCATTGAAAGCCCGGAACCACTCCCTCTTGAACGGCGGCAGCTTACGTCCAACCCCTGGCTCGCCCTCACCAGCCAGCTCACGCACCTTGTCAAAGTAATCCTCAAAGTCGGGGTACACAACCGAGAACTTGGGTCCGTCACCGTGTGTCTTTATCCGTTCGGTTTCCCATTCTTGCATTTCTTCCACCAGGGGGAGGGTTGCTCGACCTGCGAGGAGACGGGCTGCGTAGACGGCTTGCCATTCAAAGATCTTGAAGGTGAGACCAGCACCTACAGCTCCAACAAAGAGAAGAGTAGGGTCCTGGTTCCAGACGACATGCTGGTAGATTCCAGGAACTCTGTTGTTGCGTACTGGCACAGAAGGGAGGAAAGGAAGAGTCCAGCTATAGCCTGTCCCAAAGATGATGCGGTCAACATCTAGGATCGAGGTGCCGTCAATGAGGTGTACTGTTCGGCCGGTAACCTTTGAGATGGACGGGTGCTTCTTGATCTTGGGGTGTGAAAAGGCTCCGTCGCCAAAGTAGGAATTCACCGTGTGTCCAATGGTGATGCTGTGAACTGGAGACTTGGCTGTGCCAACAAGATCAACAGCAATGTCCGCCGCCGAGACAGATGCCCCGACTGTCACGACCCGCTTCGTCAGACTGTTAGCTATGTCCACTTGGTGGGAAACTGTAAGGAAACTCACTTTTCCCTTGAAGTAATCTCGTCCTCGAAAGTGCTTGCTATGCAAAACACTTCCTGGACGAGACTTCTCAAACTGATCCAGCCCATCTATCGGGGGGATATACGGCACCCAGTAATGTCCGCTAGCGACAACAACAGCGTCGAACCATTCCGTCCACCAATAATCCTTCTCGTTGCCTTCCTTTCGCAGAACAACCTTCCACTCTTCACCAACCTTTTCAACATGTTCCACAGTAGTGCTATAAGAAACAAGATCCTCGTAATTGTTTCGCTGCAGAAGCCCAGCGATGTAATCACGAATAACCTTCCAAGTCCGAAAGGGTGTATCAGAACCGTGAATGCCGACTGACCACTCACTGCGAATCTCGGGGATGGGTTCTTGAGTAAACTCCATCGCCACACTTGCGACGTTGGTCTCGAGATACGGATAAATAGAAGACTCTTCAAAGCGCGGCTGAGAAGACTTGGGCGCATAGGCCGGAAGCTTCTCGGGAACTGTTAGAGGCACATCTGCGGTGCGGTCTGCCAATTGGGACAGGTTGGAGATTGTTGGGGGTTGAGCCTTGTTGCCGATCCTGAGACTGTCAGAAATTGCACAATAATTTGACGAAGCCAATTTTCAATGGCAGTGGGATCTTTACCAGCAGCCTCCAGGACCTTCCCGACGTTCAAATACTCGGATGAGATCGAATGTCTTTTCTTGAGCCAAGGCATCAACGGCGATGGCGCCCGCAGGACCAGCGCCTATGACAGCCACGCGCTTAACCGGAGGGATCGACATGGTGTCAATTGGAAGCAGAGAGTAAAAGAGCACAAACTAGTCAGTTCAGAAACTCTTCTCAATCTACACAAAGGATGAGTTGACAGAGGCAGAGTCCAACTTCCAAGACTCTTCGGGACATTAACCACCTCTCTTTTTCTCCACCCGCCGGTTGAGCGGCAGCCAGTTAACTTGACGTGTGGGTGGGGATATGGTTGCGATGCCTTCGATTGTGCTATATCACGCCATCGCTCGCCGCGGAAAAGCACACTTTTTATATATGGGACGATATATGGGCCTTTGTGGTAGTAAATGGACTTGTCTATGACTTGTGGCTTGGCTTGAAGGGCCGAATATGCGTATTACTTCTCAGTCACCCGCATCTACCATCTAACAACCATGTATATCGAACATGCTTGACACAGCTGCAGTCTATCCAGCAACAAGTCAAGGCAGTGTGGACCATTGAACGACTTGCCGGGCTCCATCTCCAGCCAATAGCCTCAAGTACATGGTCCTCCAAACCATATGTCACAGATATCATCTGTCAGATATTTAAGTTGTCAAAGATGGCGCACCAGTTGCGGTTGATTCGTCACCCAAGATAAACTTTGTGAGGTATTCTGATGACGATAAGCTTGCTATTGTCAGAACTTCCAAGCGGAAAATGTATGGCACAGACATGACAAGACGACAGTCCACTATCCCCATTACTACGACACTCAAGGCGCGAGAAGTGATTTGAACATTATATTAATCGCAGGCAAGTGCCAAATGCATATGCCGCTAAATCCTTTCGTGTATATAGACTCCAAACTCCAGCCATATCCCATCGAGGGACACGTTCAAGACTCCTTGTAACGCCTTGCAACAATATCAAACCAACCCTCGCCAGCTTTTGTACCTCCCATCCACCACTAAACCACAGCTCCGTATCGAATAGAAGCCCGCGACGACGGCGGAACGATCGACTGTTCGGGTCCGCAGCGCTCCAACTCCCTCAGCCAGGCATTCATCCTTGCCTTCTTGTCATCCTCGAGACTTCGGTGGTCAAGCGCATTCCATTCGTCTTCGCTCAGACTCCAGAGAGTCAGATGTTCGAGGATGGCCATGACGGCAGATATAACAATGACAGCGACGGGGTTTCCCCAGTCGGCAGACCATGCGGCGTAAAAAATGAGGACAAACGCGTCCAGCGCGTCACTCAGGAGGTTCACCACCAAGGCGCGCGTAACTTCGCGACGAGCAGTCGGATCCGAAGGTGTATCGGCAGTATAAAGAAACCCGGCGAGGAGAACATCGCGCACGCCAATCAAACTGGCAAGCATGTATGCGCTTCCATCGGGAGGAATGTCGAGGGCCCAAAGACCAAATCGCGGATAGGCTATGAGAGACAAGCCACGCAGGAGACGAACAAGCGAAAAGGTGGCGATGGCGAAGCGCTGAACATCGTTTGCGACCGAAGGAGGAGGATCGGGAGATTGCCTCGCAAACAGAGGAGTGGCGACGGCGGTGGGAGTGGAGATGGGGAGCAGAGGGGTCGTCGAGTCGGCGGGCATGACCTTTTAGTCTATGAAGAATGGACTATCGTCAAAGAAGAAACTGTGAGCGTCTGACACGGGGGACAGAGGAGGAGACGAGGCAGGAGTGTCTGGACTCTCTGCGAGCTCGAATTTATCTCGAGACTGGATGAGGTATGTGATGAGGAGTAGAGAGATGGGGACGGTGAAGAGAAAAGGCACGACGGCGGCGAGCAGCGTTATCAAGGCGGCGGCCATGATGATCCATCAGCTAGTATAGGCTAAGGGGACTGTAACGTCGAGCTTTCACACACACACACACACACACACAAAAAGCAATGAGAAAAATAGGGCTCACGCGTTTCCCCACAGACTATGGAAAAGGTGGAATCGTCATGGGATGGTCATGCTGAGACGGGGATGGTGGCGCCGATTTGTGAGGGTGTCATGACCCCGGGACCCTCCATAATCGTCCAAGCTTCTTTTGCTTCTTGAGAATCTCGATGGCGCTAGGACGACAGCTACCTATTCAGACAAGTCGGTGAGTGGCAGTTCTACAACACAGTAGCACGGCCGTTGTTCATTATTTTACAGTACAGAATTGGGGATGGATTGTCAAGACTTGTTCAGCATCTTCAGTGGCGAGTCAGGTCAATCCATCGCAAATCACCTTATGTCTCGCAGCGAACTGGTGGAGGTCCAACCTCTCACCACTCGCATCCCCCATTTGCGCATCATCCCACGCATCCTTGGCCTGGCCTGCTTTTTTCATCGCTTATCCGAAAAATCCAGAATCAGTCGTCTCCTTCCCGTGGGGAGATTGCCCATGTCGTGCACGCACACACTGCGACGCTATCCTGTATACTAACAGCGGGAGAGATAAGAAGAAGCTCCCCTTGTGGGGGTCCTGGTCTATTTAAACAGTCCACATGACAACTCAAGCTTTCACCGTCTAGCTTCTTCTTCACTTAGCTCTCACATCTTTGCAGATTCAATTGCCGTTTTGGGAATGTCGAGCTTTTCTATCTCTTGGCGCTAGAGACATGATGGTGTGCCAGCTTCTTACGGCTGCATGCATATCCATCTCAATGTTTGCATCTGGTCATTTCCCCATGCTTCGAGTTGCATTGTTGTAGACACCATCTCGAGGGCTTTTTGAGGCTCTGGCTTATCCTGGCGGACCATCTTGGCCGGCATGTCGTAGCCGGACCCTTGATCTCCCTCTCATAGGACTGCTGGCGATATCGGAGATGGGTGTTGGTGAGGCTGTATCTGTAGTCTGGCATGTTATCCACCACACGTTTGCCAAGGTTGACGAGCATCACGCTGGACAGCCCTCCCAAGTCCAATCCACCATCATCATGTTCCACGATATGAAGCTCCCTACTTGGTTCCGCGCAAGTTCAATTTAAGCTTCATTCATAACCGAGGCCATCTCAACCCGCGGCCGAGAGGACATGCAGCGCCTCTTCTTGGCCTCCATCAACAACCACATACTAACGCCTCATATCCATTCCACGGGGACCTCGTAGTCTAGGGCTCGGCAGAGAAGCCATCCAAAACTACCCCCGGCCCAAGGTTCAGAGAGTAACAAGGCCGTCAACCGGCACTTGTTGCGCTCATCGCAAGTAGAAGCTTTGTGGCTTTAGTGTTCATCCACAATGCAGATAACATTAACTGACGACCCGAGATCTCGGTCGTGGTAGAGATAGTAAAGAGGGTCGTAGATCTTGGCGGCGTAGATCTGCTCCTCACCTTGGTCAAACAGCTTTTGACGGTTTATACCCCGTGATCATCCTATGATCACGTCAGTGATGTAAAGGATGAGCATTGCTGAGCCCAGATGAATCAACGTTTGTTAATCGCCCTGGAGAATGCCCTCCCAAGACGTGTACGCTTACATCCTAGCGATCATACCATCTTGATATCTACTAGACGGCTAAGGAGGGAGATGGCGATAGACGGATACCCTCTCAAAGCTAAACCGAGTATGGAGTCGACGGGGATTTATTTCCTGGTGGAGAAGAGATCTCGATATGCACGAACGCCAACACTGCTCATGGTGGCTTACAACTGACAGCCTTGAAGCTAAAGATGGAGGCTTTGGTGCTTAGCTGAATTGTGCTGTGGGACGAAGGAGGGCTGGCCAGCGACGGATCTCGTCTCAATTACATGCAGTCCCTATTGGGATCAGGGTACTCAACAAGACGAGACCACTGCAGCAAGTTTGTACCTTCATGCAGCTAATTAATTACAATCGCTTCGTGGTTCCAACTACATCCTCTTGGCTTATTCTCCTCCATCACCAACAAAGCTCTTCCGTCCAGTAGCAGATGAATGTCTCAGCAACCCCCCATCACCAACAGCACCCAACAACCAATCGCAGCCATCACCAAGTCCAAACCAGAGGCTCGAGCGCAAGAAACGTCAATTTCAAGAAGTCAACAATCTCAAACCCGAGCGAAACCAGGTTAAGCACGCCCCGTGAGATTGGTATGCCCCAGTAGATCACCCTCAACATCAAACTGCCCTACCGAGTCCAAGGCCCGGGGAACGAAGACCGAAACTATCGATCAACGCCCGATCTGGGGCACGCGGCATCCCGTCCCCCTCACTCGCTGTCAAGATGCGCCATGCCGTCCCGACTGGCATTGAAGCCCCGGGCCCAGACTCTTGGGTTTCGTTCCTCTCAGTCACAAGCTTTCTTTAGAACGCCATCAACCTAGCTGTCAATCATAGCTAGTAAATGTGGTGGTTTATTAGTGGCATCTTCCGTGCCTGTTTTTTCTTTGTCTCAATTTCTCACACTTGTTCCCTCTTCTCCCTTGCCTCAGTAACCTGTCACATTTCTGCACCAGGATAATCCACGAGGGGAATACTCTATACAGGTTCTTGCATCTTGTGCCCCACTGGACTGAGGTTTCACTTCTCCTCATAGGGGACCTCCTCCTCTCGCAGACATTGCATGTTTGTCTCGTGATTCTCTTCTTTCTGTTTATCTGGAACGTCCCGCTCGTCATTGAACCTGCGGCGCGTCTACAAGAGTTATAATTACCGGCGCAAAATAAACATCGTCATGGGAGATAAACGAACGAGTCCTAGGACGAGTCCAAAAGGGAGTCCAAAGGGGAGTCCGCGAATAGAAAAGTCGGATGATGTCAATGATCCAGGTATGGTAGCACAAAGCAAAGACCTAAGGGGGTTGGCTGCCACGAGTGAACCACACTCATATAATAAAAACTAACCCTCATAGAACAACCACAACAAGGAGAACCCCTCCAAAACCAAGGTCTCCTCCACGGAAACGCCTTAATCGAAGCGGGCGGCAGCGACGAAGACGGCGAATTCTCAGCCAGCGACTTTGACGCCGACTCGATAGCCGGAAACTCGGACTCTACGTCGATCGGGTCAAGCATCTACGAGCACAGCTTTCAAAACGGTCGTAGGTATCATCGGTATCGCCATGGGAGGTATCCGTTGCCGAATGATGAGGCGGAGCAGAATAGGGAGGATATGCTGCATGCTATGATGTTGGAGGCTACGGATGGGAGGTTGTGTTATGCTCCTATTGGGAAGAATCCGCAAAAGATTGCTGATTTGGGGACTGGGACTGGGATATGGGCTATTGAGAGTATGTGGATTGGTTGTTTAAGTAGAGGAGCTTGCTGACACTCACAGTGGGAGACAAGTATCCGAGTGCAGAGGTGCTGGGTCTTGATCTTAGTCCTATTCAGCCTTGCTGGGTACCTCCAAACGTCAAGTAAGTCATGTTACAATAAGTGTGATTATGTTGCTGACTAGCCAGATTCTTGGTTGACGACGTTGAAGACGAGTGGCTCAACGGTGACGACTTTGACTTTGTCCACCTCCGCAACATGATTCCCATCCTCAAGTCCCCAGTGCTTCTCCTCAAACAAGCATACGCGTACATACCCCTGTCACTCTCTTCTTGATCCTTCGGTCTAACCCTCGTTAGAAACATGAAGCCCGGAGCCTGGGTGGAACTTCAAGACGTCGACGGCCAAGTACACACCGACGACGACACAATCCCCGAGGACTGGCCCCTCAAACGCTTCACAGAGTATCTCGTCCAGGCCTTTGCTCAGTTCGAAACCAATGCGCATGCCGCTGTATTCGGAGGCCAGTACCTCGCCGAGGCAGGTTTCGTCAACATCCAACACAACTACATCAAACTCCCCTACGGCACATGGCCAAAAGACAAGTAAGCAATCCCTCTATCCTATCCCCAACGAAAAGACTAACAAATACAGAGTCATGCGTCTGGTAGGCATGTACTACCGAACCGCCTGTGAAGAATTCTTCCCCGCCGTAGGAGCCCTCCACTTCCCCAAGATGGGCTGGGAAAAGAACGAGATGGAAATTTTTTTTGCCGAGTGTCGCAAGTCGATGAGAGACCCTCGAGTACACGCCTACGGAAAGATGCATTTCTGGAGCGGTCAGAAACCTCTCGATGCTGAGTAATTGAGTAAAATTTCGTTCAAGAGCGTGTTTTTGAGTAAAAAGACGGCGGCGTTGTAGATAACACAGCGCAATATGTGCTTTATGAATCATGGCTATCAGATACCAAACTTGTTAATCACCAAACTCCTAAACTTTTTTTTCATACACCGTCTAGCCAGTCCTTTATATTACCACTCCTCACCTCCGTCCCTTCTTGACCTTCTTACTCCTCGGTTCCTCACCATCATCCGCACCCCTCCTCTTCTTCCTGCTTTCCTCAAGCAACTGCTGCATACCCTCTGTAGCCTTGAACTTGGGGTTCGAAGGATCGATAGCGTACTCGTGACTCTCAAACACAGCCTTGAAACGGTCATCTGCAACATCCATCTTAAAGTCCTCCTGCAGACCGCCGCGAGACTCCTTGGCTTCGGCGCGCTTCTTGGCCTTGCCCTTCTTCTTCTTGTTCTTCTCGGCCTTGATGATCTCGTTCATGTCAAAGTGGTCCAGGTGTGCGACTTGGTTGTCATCTGCGTCTTCCGCCATGACCTTTTCTAGCTGTGACTTTTGCGCCTTGGACTCGGCTTCAGCAGCCTCACGAGCTTGACGTTTCTTGAGACGCTCTTCCTTGCGGATGGAAGTCTTTGATACTGCCGCAGGTTCATCGGCAGTAGTGAAGAAAGGATCGTCAAAGCCGAGATCCTCTGTCTCAGCGGCTGGCGCATCTACAACTTCCTCGTCCGATTCGTCAGGGTCACGACCTTCTCGCTTGGCTCGAGCCTTTTCGCGCTTCTTCTCCTTTCGCTCCTTTTCCTTTCGCTTGTACTTTTCGATTGTTGTCTCCTCCGCAGTCTCCTTCTTAGGGGCGGATTCTGTGAGGGCGGGCGTAAAGGTGATTTCCATGTCACCCACAGGTCCATTCTTGGAAGACTTGGTAGGCTCCTCGGACAAACCCAGGGCTGCTCGCATCTTTCGACGCGCCAACTCCTTCTTGGAAAGCTTGGGTTCATCCTCTGCTGCTTCTTCTTCCTCGGCAACCTCCTCCTCCACATCATCCTCGTCTTCACTGTCGCTAGCAAGATAGGCCTTGAGATCGTTCTCCTCAATCTCGCCGCGCTTACCAGTGAAAGCACGGTTGATGGACTCCTTACGCGAGACCTCCTCTGGGTGCATGTCCCAAGTGAGCTTGACCTTGGAGCTCTGCAGAGCATTGGTGACAAACTCAATGGGGGTATAAGAGTCGGGCACCTTGTCGCATTCATCTCGGGGCTCGTCATCAAAGGTAACGTCGTCGGGGACGAATCGCAGGTCGAGGAAATTAGAGGAAGACTGGTACTCTCGTCCATCGACAGCTTCGTACAGCTTCTGCGCAACCGATGGGCTTGAACAAACCATGACGGCGTAGTAATAGCGTAGACGGTCAAGCTGGTAGGATCGGAGCGCATCGCTGTCAAAGTCCTGGTCGTCACCCTCCTGTAGCAGGGCGTTCTTGATCTTCTCATCTCCATCCTCACTGTCCTCGTCGCTGTCCTCATCAGAATCCTCATCCGAGTTGTCGCCCTTGGAGTCCTTGAACAATGCCTTCGGGGGTCCTTCAACTTCCTCTTGCTGCATGCGCTCCTTGCCAAACTCGCTGGGGTAGACTGAAATCTTCTCAATGCTGCCTCCATTCTCGGGGAGGAAACTGTTGAAAAGAGCCATCAAATCGGTAGACTTGACATGATCCCAGTCAAGGTTGACAATGGCGATTCGATTCGTCACCTCTCCAGCCTCGACCTCGTTCTGCTCATCCTGGAAGCGCTGCATGTCTCCTTCAGCGTCAACTTGCGCGCCACCCTCCTCCTCGTCAGAATCAGACTCTTCATCAGAGTCAGAATCCGATTCAGAAGAAGAGAAGCCGCCGCCACGAGCAGGGTCGTATTTCTCATGCGCCTTTCGTAGCTCCCTCTGAACCACCTCGTCATCGTCAACCTCAATATCCTCCTCCTTCTCCTCCTCGTCCTCGTCCTCATCTTCCTGACGGTATAGCCTCTGAAGAGCCTTTTTCTTGGAATCCGACTTTACTTTTCGGCCGTATCGATCAACTTTGGCGGTGGCAGTAAACTCGTTGTCCGTGAGCATGTGCGCGAATCGCTTGTCGATTGTCGTCTTGGTCTGCTTCTTCGATGGCAGCCGAAATCGGGGATCGGTTTCAAAATCGGCGAACCGCGCATCGGCGATCCGGCTGGCGGACGAGCCGCTCTTCTTCTTTGAGTTCTTCATGTTGGCTTGCGACGTGAAAGAATTGAGCTGCGATTTGCGATGCTTGATGGAGGGGCAGAAAACGCATAATTTTTTGGCGGTCAACTTTTCTGCCCAAGGCGGTGAGCCCCTGTAAGTTGGGTCCACAGACTCACATGAAGACGTTGAAGCATCACCAATAGACGTCTCCAATTGCTACAATTGCTATGACAGAAGTGACGGAAACTCACGAGTTGTAATGTTTCTGATTGCCAGTATATAGTCAAGAATCATTCCTACAAACGAAAGAGGTATCTAGATGCCCAATTTTCCAACACCAGACGCCTTGCAAGTCAAGTTCAGTCACCATCAATGGAGGACCTTAGTTAACCTCCTCCACGAATCCAATTTGTCTCCTTGCATCTGCACCTCCTGGGACCGAGGCTATCCGCTTCGCCAGCCTCTCCTGTGTCTCTACCAACTTCTTCTGAGCCTCCAATCTCTTGTTAATCCGTTCATCGGATCCTCTCTCAATGCGATCCAGCTCCTCCCGCTCACTAACTCGTAGGCTGCTGAGCGCCTGAGCGTTGCTTGCACGCTCCGTGTTCATCTTGGTTTCCCATTCCAGCATCTTCTGCTGTCGTGTGTCCTCGGCCTTCAGTTCCGCCGCAGCCACGGCCTTTGTGCGATCGAGGCTTGACTGGGTCAGCTTGTGTTGCTCTGAGAGGCGTCTCTTAAGCGCAGCATTAAAGAGCGATTCCTCCAGGTCAGCCTTGTGTCGAGTCGCCATGAGGTCTTCATTGTGAAGCTTGCGGCGGCGAGCATCCTCGATCTCTGCCTTGTTCTCCCAGATTTGTTTTTCCACATTGGCCACCTCCTTTCTCCGCGCGAGAGCAATAGCGTGGTCTTCCGACTCGAGCATGATGCGCCTGAGTCGAGCTTTTCGTTCTCGCTCTTCGACTTCCATATCAGCAGGCAGACCAACTGCATCATCTGGCTGGTCTCCCGAGTTCGCATAGTACACATCCACTGCCCGGTTCTTTTGCAGTAGCTCGAGAAGTTGGTCTCGCGTATCCGACTCGGGCATAACTTTCTTGATATACATTGTTGGCGAGTAAGTATACTCACCATTAGTGTAGTGATTAAAGGGCTTGTTGATTTCCTTCCACATGGCTGCCTTCAAAAAGACCCGAGTGGTCGCAAGGGCATCCGAGGCTTCAAAGCAGAGAAGTAGCAATGATTTCCCATGTGATTTGATGCTCAGGTCAGACCCTGCCTTGACCAGGAACATCATGACCCTATTCATGAGCTTCTCCCGGTCCGCCGTCAGCGCTCCTGAGTTGGATCCATTGAGGCAGACCTCTCCCAGGGCGCTACGGCCGTCGTGCAGCGGGCTAGGGAAATCAGGATGGTGACCATGTTCCACAAGAACTGTTACGGCCGCTAGATTCAACTCCCTGGCAGCGTTGTGCAAAGATCCATCATCTTCCGACTGGTCAATGGCGAGGAGATTTCCCATCATTCGAGTAGATAGTTCGCCACCGATCTCAGTCGCCATCGAGAGTGGTGTTCGACCCATGGCATCGGTAACATCGACGTTAGCGCCTTCGATGAGTAGTTCTTTGACAATGTCTGGTCGGCGAGTTTGAATGGCCAGCATCAGCGGTGTTGTCCTGCTGATTGTTGTTTCAAAGTTGACATTGGCTATCAGAGTTAGTACTTGTTCATGTGAAGAGTGTCATGGACTCACCGCCGCGCTCGATCAGCATCTTGATCAGATTCGAGCTGACCTTCTTCTGCGGCTGAGCAATGGCCCATACCAAGACCGTCACTTCTTCAGGCTCATCGACTTTATCGTGGATGCGATGTGTTGTGGCCTGGTCGTGGTAGAAACCAGCGTCCAGCAATGTCTGTAGTACCTCGGACGATCTTGGATACTGCGAGATTGCCTTGACCAGAATCGGCTCTGATCCAGGACTTCGCACCATGATATCCAGTCCAACTTCACCATCTCGGTATCCAGAAAACAGCTCAAAGAGCCTCAACACCTCGTCAGGGGACCTGGCCGTATCGAACAAACGTTCAAATGCAAGGGAGAGCGTTTGGGCCGATGGCTTGCAAGTGAGCAGCTTCTCTGTCCAGAACGCATTGGCCTTTGATGCCGCCCACACCAGAGGTTCCCCATTCCCATACTCAACATCCACACCATGCTCAATAAAGAGCTCAACGAATTGGTCGGCCAGCGACTCGGTTTCGTCTGTGCTGTCCTTCATCACCATAACCATAGCACCACTCAGAGCTTCCCCATTTGCTCCCTTTTCCAGGAGCATCTTTGCGACGTCGAAACCTTCCGGGCTAAACCATGTTGCGAATTTCTCAGCCGTAAAACCGCCCGAAAAGATGTGGTTGATGTCTTGCTCAGAGATGTCTCGTGCCAACAGCAGCTTCAATGGAGATGCCTTAACACCCTGCACAGCCTGGACCATAGCATAGCAGCCATTAGTCAGAGGAGATGCTCCAGAGTCAAGCAAGAGCTGAATCAGTCTTTCGTCTGGTTCTTCCTCACCAACAGCCTTGCTCAAAGCGATGTGGACCTCGTCAGTTGCTAGCATGCCGGCTTTAAACAGATCCTCAACAATCTGGTATCGAATGTCGCGACTTAGTTTCCAGCATGCCTTCAACGCTCTTATCAATGTTGGGGGTGATGCCTTCTTCTATTCAGACGCGTCAGCAACTCCACATGCATTAAGGCTAAGCCACTTACCTGGTTGCTCCCCTGATGCCATAGCCCCAGTAACAACTCAAGATTCCCGACGAAAGCACTCCTAGTTGCCGCTACGACCGCTTCGCCGTTGCTGTAATTAGGATCCGCCCCAGCTGCCAACACAACTCGCAGAATCTCTTTCCCTGCTTCGCCAGACTTGGCAGCCGACACGAGTTGAATGTCCACGACTTCACCCGAGACGCCTCTCTTGAGGAGACGTTCAAAGACCATAGCTCTCTTGTTAAGATCTCCAACTTCAGTAGCAGCCTGGAAACCTCGCTCAAGAGTGAGTTTCTGAACGTCAGCATTTGACCTCAAAAGGACATCCAGAACCTCGACGGAGCCACCTCGACATGCTTCAATGATGGCCTGACCGTCATTTGTCGAGATGCTTGCGCCATGAGCAATCAGGACATCTCCGAGCTCAAGGTCCCCATCACGAGCCGCGATGAGCAATGCGTTGGAGGCTGCTTGCGGGGATACCCCAGCTTTCGCCAACCGACTACAAATGGCAAGCCTCGATGTCCAGTCCGTAATCTTCATTGCTGTGTCCAGGCAAGAGTTCCTGATCTCAATTGTATGCTTGGTCCGCGAGAGAAGCAGGTCCAGGATTTCAGGTGATTCCTTCGAAACGGCCAAGGCCAAGGCCTCACCATCCGAGGCATCAGCAAAGCCAGCTAAGGTGCTAACCAGCGCAAAATCAGATGTGAAATGACCGACAGCATGGCCAAGTGCCCTATTGACTTCACGTGGTAGGGCACCAGCTTCGACCAATGTCTTGGTGAAAGTCAAGCGGTTCATGGGGTCCGAAATAGACAGCGCATGAGGCAAAGCAACCGCAAGTGAAGCCGGGGTTGGAGGTTTCTCGCAGTTAAACATGATGTCAACCAGTGGCTCTCGGGCCGCAGCAACTGCAGTGCACAGAGGCCGTGCCTGGTACGCATTGGGGTCAGCGCCACACTCCAGCAGCTTCTTCAACGTGGACAAGGTAGACATGGACGATTTATCCGAGCTATCTTGAACGAGGGCTTGAATTTCCCGAACTAGCATAGAGTTCAGGTCGAGTTTCCTAGCCGACTTTGATAAGATCACGCCGAGCTTCCAAGCTTTGTTGTCTGTAGACGGGAGAGGAGCCAGTCCGTCGAGGCAACGAGGTATTGTGTCCACGTTCTGCTTTCCAATACTGAGGACTGTATCAAGGACCTTTGGATCTGGATTCTGAACGGCTTTTTGGAGTATCTGGCCGTCAAGGGCGTTGATGTCGGCCCTTCCTTGCTGCAGAATGAGGTGAAGAAGGGACATGTCGACTGGCTTTTCCGATAGTGTTGCGAGCAAAGCATCAGCCACACGCTGCACTCCGACACTTGCTCTAGCGTTGAACAGCATTGCCAGCATATCGTAGCGAGCTCGGTGGTCCGTAACCTTCATCACATCTTGTATGCGTGCTGCTGCTGTCTGGGGAGAAGCATCTTGTGTCAGCGAAGAGAGAAGTGTGAGGTCCTTTTGTGCAATGATGGCATGCAGCCCAGCTCCTTCATTGTAGTTGATATCCGCATTGTACTTCAAAAGCAGCTTGATTAAAGCGTCATCTCGCTGGGAAGGCTCTTCACTGATCGCGTCTTGCAAGGCAGTGTGCAAACATGGACCAGTCAGTGCCCCTTTGAGGAAAAGCTCGACCATGTGATATCGATCCTCGTTCGGGAGGCTCTTGATCATGGGGAAAACTGCCGAGAGTGTTTCATTCGAAGGCCTCGCGGCAAGAATACTAGAGGTCATATGTGCGTCTCCTCTCATGACAGCAGTGCGTAAAGCCTCCCCATTCTGGAAATCTGGGGACGCGACAGCATGGCGGTTACTGATGCGTGGCTTTCCGTGACCATTGGGATGTCCGTTCGTTTGGTCATGAAAGTGAGGGTTCAGAAGAAGCTCGACACATTCAGTATCTCCAGACTTGGCTGCTAGGACAAGATTTTCATTCAAGGCTGCCCCGTTGGCGCCCTTCTTGAGAAGAATACGAAGCAAAGCTTGTCTCGCGCCACCTGGTGCTTGCTGTGGGATCAAAGAGACACAGTCCGATGCCAGGGCAGGGTCAATGGCAGTGGAACCATTGAGCAACGAACTAACGAGACTCACTTGGCCCTTCGATACGGCAGCCTTCAAAGCAGAAGCATCATTATGCTCAACAGAAGCTCCGTAACGGGCCAAAAGATCAGCCATCTCAAAGAACTGAGACTCACAAGCCAGCTCAAGCGATCGAGCAAGAATTTCGCCTTGGGCACCACAGCAGAGTAAAAGTTCGGCAAAGTCGAGCTTCATCTTTGGACTCAGCTTCGTGTGTTCGATGAGTAGCCCGAATGCCTCTTCCAGGCCTGGGCTTTGAGGTGGCTTGTTTCCGGTGGCAATGGCCATCGCCATGTCTCTTCGCTCGTTGTTGATCGCAATTTTGAGAGCTTCAGCTTGATTGTAATTTCCATCTGCTGTGGAGCGGCTGAGATGCAAAACAGTGTCGAAACACTTTGCTCTTACAGCGTCTGTCAATCCTTGTGAGACGCAAACCGGTGATGGTCGCCCCTCTGATCGCAGAATGAGTGCAACTATGCCTGATAGAGCAGGCACAGAACAAGCTTGGCGGAATTCATCCTGGCCCTCTGCAGTTTGGGAAGCATTCGCGCCGTATCTAAGTAGAACCTCGACGATTTGTGGGTTTCTAGTCCTAATGGCCGCTGGGAGACAGGTATCGAGTGACAGGGGGTCAGCATGAGGGATGAGAACCTGGACCATTTCGAGTTGATCTCGCTCGATAGCAGACTTAAGCAGTCGTGTGCGATCAACCCCGTTATCGAAACTGCGACGTCGATTCAATAGTCCAGACTTGTGTGTTTGCATGCCGCTGAGGTCGATACCCGCAGCAGCCAACTTTGCGATGAGAGCTTCAGCAACACCGGCAGATCCGGAGCTATCAACCCAAGAGTTCAACACATTGAAAATCTCCTTTGTGTCCCAATGCTTGCCCTTCTTAAGATTGCCAGACGAGAAGGCTCGGGAAAGACCACTCTTGGGCCGTAGTTGGGCGACTTCGGCGCATCTCCTCTGCAATAGGCCTTCGGCGACCTCATCGTCGGCTTGAGTTCTGAAGGAGGGCGGCTGCTGTGGCCGTGCAAGGGGAGCAGGTGCGCTAGGCGGAAAGGTAAAACCCCATTGTTGCGATAGCTGAATGATGCGCCTCTGGCGGGCGTCGGCTGGAGTTTGGTGCATGTTTGCTTCAACTTGGAGCTGTCATTTGGAAGATGCAGGGCTGCAAGTTGTCCACCGTTTGCAGACAAAGGCCTGCCTGATCAGGGTATTTCCCGCTCCAGGCGTCGTGAAACAGACTGATCCTATGTGGCGGAAGGTCGGGAAAGCTGACGACGCTCAGTGGAATAATGAGCGAGAGGCTTCAAGCTTTGGAGCGACAACGGAGGATGTCGAGGCGACGTAAAAAAAAAAAAACAGGTTCAAGTTGAGAAAAAAGATGGAAGAAGTCCTGAAGCTGCGCATCCCCTCATAGGTAAGGCTGGGACGTCAAGGCCAATATGCAAGAGCTCCCCGGTGCCTCCTTCCCTTTAAACAGGCCCTGCAATTGGAGCCTTTGTCTTCATCTCGTTACAGCTGCCTGGGGTTGCGGGCCATGAGCCCCACTGAGCCACAGCCGCAGAGTGCCAGTGCCCCACGACTCAGGGCCTCATGTCACAGACGGGGCCTAAAAGCTACCCGCGAGGAGTGACGTATGGTGGAGGCAGCGCCAAGAGTTAGCGCTAGAGCACGCGTCTCCTCGAATTCCGTTGGACTTTGATTGATGATCAGCTCGAGACTCGAACAACGTCGAATAATTGTTAATTAATTTCTCAAACGGTGTAAAACCTAATCAATCTCTAACAGAACCCCTCACTTTTCAATTCGCCCCTAGGACAGCTTGCGAACTTTCCGTGCTCAGCCCCAAGGCAAAATGCCCGGCCATGTCGCGGCTCAACTTGCACTGCCACTCTGTGACATCCATGGCTGACCTCCACCATGAATGGCGAACGACACGAATCTCTGATCAACAAATTGTGAGCATCACATCAAACACACTTACTTTGGCACGCGGAGCAACATGAAACCGCTTGATTATTTGCCTCGAGAAACCTTACCGTCGATCACTAGACCCCAAAGAGAACAATTCGGGCGAGGCTAAGAATAGACCAGGGGTCTAGTCGGATCCCGCCGGGCACACGTTCTGGGGCCATTTACGAGGCGGTTACGCGTATGCTGGCGCAACCTCTGCAAATTCGAACAGTCTCGGTTATCGACAGTGGACTTTTGTAGTCGGTTACACTCGTTTAGCTGTTAAATAGATGCCTAGATGGAAGCTCGTATCCTTCGGTTCGCTTTGAGAGCGAAGGATTCTAGTATTGGCTGTGTCTTTGATTGATCGATCCTTTGATACGGGGTTGAGCCACAGCACAGTCCACTCAGTTCCTGGTTCTTGTTAGGCGGGTACCCTATATCAACAAAAGTTTCACCGATTTTACGAGAAACCCAACCTCAATGGATACTGCAATTGTCATATGATGGCTAAGGACATCTTGGCAAAGGAAGAAATATCCTTTCGGGTTTACTCAATCAACATCGACACGTGGACCGTTGTCCGCCATGTGTCTGACCACAAGTGTCACTTTGTGCTCCAATCCACCTCTAGTATTTCTCCAGTAGGTATGGACGAACACAACGGACTCCAGATTGAGTTGTAAAAAATGTATAACGTCTTTAGAGTTACCGATTTGCAGTTAGAATTCTTGTCTATTATTGCATCTTGTCTCTGCAATAGGTAGCATTGAGACTATGGTTTCCTCCACCACAGATGGGTAGATTTCTCACCTCCATCACATGTTGTTGGATGAGCTTCATTTGATACCCTGTCACTTCAATGGTATCCGCGTATTGACAGTCGCTAGCGCATTTTCCATATCTATCCTCGAATAACCAGCGGTATTTTGCAAAGCCACAATGGAGTCATGCTAGTGGACTCACTAATGTGACATGAAAGATTTGATCGCCTGCTCCATTGTTAGATCCCTCTTGAGATATTGTTCTCATTATATACCAATCACCCTGGTCGTCTGATCTTCAGGTCTGATGCTGTCAGCATTCAAACCAGATTACCAGATCTCTGTCAGCACCTACAATTATTCATTACTAAACCCATTCCTCTCCATATATTCAACCTCAACAACCTCAACGATGCTCAAACAAGACACTCAATGCCGTACTTCCGTCTCCGAAACCGCCTTGCATGACGTGCCTGTCTTTGATTGCTAAGCAGAAACACCAGACGATTGGGTTTTTACCCCGCCATCATGGAACCTTTCCCGAACCCCGCCAGCGCGTGGATACCCGTGGCCGTTATCGTGAAGACCGTCTCAAGCCGATTCTCTTCCGACTTGGTCTCAACTCATTCGAGGATCCTTTATACATAGGTAATGGCCCAGCCGCTTGCCTCACCACTTCGCCGCTCACTTCTCAGGCCTTCGTCACTCTCCATTGCAAGACATCTCATTCCCGTGCAGCGCATCGCTCGAGTCGCTTCCCATCTCTCCACCATTAAGATGGCTCCCATTCCACCCACGATGAAGGCCGTCCAGATCAGCAAGAACGGCGGCACCGAGGTTCTTGAGTACACCGACATCCCTGTGCCCAAGGTTGGCGAGGGTCAACTGCTCGTTCGCAATTCCATTGCTGGCCTCAACTACATCGATACTTATTTCCGTTCCGGCTTGTACAAGGCGCCGCATCTCCCTCTGACTCTTGGACGTGAGGCTGCTGGTACGGTTGTTGACTCGCATTCTTCCGTGTCCAACTTCCCTTCTGGAGCTCGTGTGGTCTTTATGGGCACTGTCGGCGCGTATGCCGAGTACAGCGTCGTCAACGCCGCGGATGCCATCATTATCCCCGATGAGATCTCAAATGAGCAGGCTGTAGCTGCGTACCTTCAGGGTCTGACTGCCTGGACTTTTATCCGTGAAGCTGGTGAGGTCAAGGCCGGTCAATGGGTCCTCGTCCACGCCGCTTCCGGTGGTGTCGGTACTCTGCTCGTCCAGCTGCTGCACTCGGTTGGCGCAAAGACCATTGGCACTGCTAGCTCGGAGGAGAAGCTCGCTTTGGCCAAGAAAAACGGTGCTGAGTATGTCATCAACTCGCACGACGATGTTGTGGCCAAGGTCAAGGAGATCACCGGTGGTCATGGTGTTGATGTCATCTTTGACGGTGTTGGCAAGGCCACCTTTGACGCCGATCTGGAAATGATTGCGCCCAAGGGCAGTCTTATCTCCTTCGGAAATGCCGTAAGTGAACCCTTTACTCTGGAGTTCGCGACTAACAAGACAGTCTGGCGCCGTGGACCCCGTCAACATCCTCCGCCTCACCCCCAAATGCGTCCGATTGATGCGACCTGTCGTCAATGTCTACGTCTCGCCGAGAGCCAGTCTGGAAAAGTACACCACCGAGCTCTTTGACAAGCTCAAGTCCAGGAAGCTGGAGGTTGCGATCCACGATGTGTATCCCCTCAAGGAGGTTGCGCGGGCGCACCAGGACATCGAGAGCCGCAAGACGACGGGCAAGCTGCTCATAAAATGTGATTAAATCTAGCCTTGCTCCTTTTCTTTGAACGCGCTACAAGTCTAAATGCTATGGATGGCTCAACCATTTAATCCAAAAACATGTACCACCGGAATTATTAGACCCAATTTGCGAGAAGGCCTGCTCGCAGACGTGACCTATATCATCACATCGCTTTAAGCCTTGGCCTTGATGGCATCAAGCAGCTCCGCGGGAGGATCTTGTCTGTAACCCTGGGGGTTGTTCTTGACCCAGCGCCAGAGGTCGTCGCAAGCCTCCTCCATGGTGAGCTCCGTCTTCCAGTTGAGCTCCTTGTTGGCCAGAGAAGGGTTCGCGGTAAGATCGAGGACATCACCCTGTCGTCGGGGGTTGACCTGGTAGGGGAGGTCACGGCCGACGACCTTGCTGAAGGCATTGATAATCTCAAAGACGGTGCTGCCACGGCCGGAACCCAGGTTCCATGCCTTGACACCAGGCTGGTTCTCACGGAGGTAGTTGAGAGCGACGAGGTGACCGCGGGCAAGGTCGACAACGTGGATGTAGTCGCGGATGGCGGTGCCGTCTCGGGAGGCGTAATCTAACCCATGTTAGGAATTGTGCGAGAAAGAGGTTGTGCCTGACTAGGAAACTTACCGTCGCCGAATACCAACAGCTTTTCGCGCTCACCGGTCGCGACCTTTCCAAGAAGGGGCAGAAGGTTGTAAGGAACACCCTGGGGATCCTCGCCCATGATGCCGCTGGGGTGGGCACCGCAAGGGTTGAAGTATCGGAGGAGGGCACCGTTCCATTGCTTGTACTCCTTGCCAGTCTTCTCAAGGTTGTTGCGCTGAGCGTTAATAAAGTCTGTGATGACATCCTCAATCATGGACTTGGTGCGGCCGTAGGTGTTGGTGGGCCCGATGGGGCAATGCTCGGGGATGGGGATCATGTTGGGAAAGCGGGTGGCATCGCCGTAGACGGTGGCGGAGGAGGAGAAGACGATGTTGTTGACGTTGTTGCGCTCCATGGCGCGGAGAAGAGCGATGCTGCCGCCGACATTGACACGGTAGTATTCGAGGGGAATCTCGCCGGATTCGCCGACAGCCTGCGGATGGTGTTAACGGGCGTCACCGGAGGACAGCAGACAACTTGCCTTGAGAGCAGCAAAGTGAATCACACTGTCAATGGCAGGGTGCTTCTGAAAGACCTCATCGAGGGCCTTTTCGTCGGTCACGTCGAGCTTGTAAAAGGCAGGACGGCGGCCGGCCAGCAGCTCGATGCGGTCGAGGGCAACCTCGGACGAGTTGTAGAGGGAGTCGACAATGACAACATCGTAACCGTGCTGAAGCAGAGCAAGAGAGGTGAAGGAGCCAATGTAGCCCGTGCCACTGCAAGATCCAAAAAATGAGGTGGTTAGCAATGGGCTGTTTCTTTGAGACGAGACGACAACGCGCGGCAGCGTATGAGGGGAATCAGATTGCGACGAGGACAAAGACAGAGTCGAGAAGGGCGCAAAACGGGGCGCAAGGGTGGCAAGGGAGGGGGATTGTGGCGTACCCAGTGACGAGAACTGTTCCAACAGGCATTGTCGATTTCTTTGTTATATGAGCGATAGGATGGGAGAGAGTTTGCGGTGAGGACGGGAAGAATCAATGGATGCGCGAAGCGGCGGGGTTTAAGGCAAGGAGGTGAGGGAGATGGCGGGGCACTTTTTTTTAAGAGGGCAGAGGGAAGATGGGGGGTAGGACAAGGGTTGGGGGTGGCGGGTCTAACAAAGAGATGGGATGTGGTGAGATTATTATGGATGCTGATGCTTGTTGAGGCGGCGAGTCGTCGTGTTATAATTAATGGATATTAATACGGGGTTGGCGAGGAGATGAGAAGGACAGAGAACGATACAGAAAATGGCCAGGGGTTCTCTGCTTCATTATCTTGTAACTCTGTTTACACGAGCGTCAGAGCAACGCTTTGATTGCTTGGACGGAGAAAGCCAGTCAGAGATGACGATTCTGGGTTTGAGGGTGGCGGGGCGCCGTTGCCAAGCAGGGGGGGTTCATGATGAGGGATGGATGGACGTTAGCTTCTACGGGGCATTATTCGGGGTTCCTTGTGTTGTTTCTGTTGGTCCGGCTATAGGAGAGAGTTTGTAGCTTCTATAGATGGCTAGTAGTATTTCATACGAGAACCTGAATCTGGTGGCTGACATGAGACTTGAATGAATTCCGCCGAGTGCAGTAACACAACTTGACGCCGAGTGGACTGGTTATGCCGTCACTTGGCACATCATGTTATGAGGTACTTGACTGCAAGTTTCGAGACCTTGTTGTCTCTTTTTGCCCAGCAAATCTATTGCTTGGAAAATACTAACAAAAGAAATCTTATTCTACCTACACCACCAATCGTCATGACCTCCTCATGGTCCCCAACACTTGGCGACCATTTTGGCGGCCGTCACTTCACATCGCCCAAACACGTGATCACGCCAGCCTCTCAATTCGCGGCGCCTAATCCTCGGCGCGCATCGCGTCTCAAGGCGCATTCACCTCAACACCTTCACAGACGATCACGAATATAACGACCAAGAAAAAAAAAGAGACGACGAGATTTTGCATCATTTTCGGATTAAGGAAAGAGATTTTTTTTTCATTCTCCATCTTGCAAGTTTCGGAGCCCCCGAGTCGCGAACCTTCACCGCATTGTGAGAATTTCCCCCAAGTCGACCCGCCACCACCAACATGATGATTTCTTTGTTGTGACTTGCGCGCAACTGAACTTTGACATTGGCCAGCCCCAAGCTGGCGCACTGAAAGAACCGTCTTTGTCTGGCAGGACCGGGATGGGAACGGACCTGTAGTCGGTCACCTGCATGCACATTGTGTTGCGTTTTCGGCAATTCGACTTTCTCATGGTTGCTATTCTCATCTCATAGCACAAAGAACAACGACACCCCTTGCGTGGACTGCCTTTACACGAGGATAACGGCAGACACCTGTTCATGACACAAAAGGGCCTTACTCCTTTCACATCAAGTCCATCTTGTTCAATCCCTTGTTCATCTCAACCTCGACCAAAAATCACATCCTGTCTCAGTCATGCCTCCCAGAGCAGCCGCCGGTAGACGTCCCCGGTTCACCAGTCGGGAACCGGAGCAGACATCTACACACGAATCCCCAAACGCCCTGATACGACCTCAGCTGCCGCCGCTGCAAGGTACTCCGAGCTCTCGGAGACAGTATACCTATGGCTCTGGTGTTGAGCCGCCGCCTAGAGTCAGCGCTGGCTTTCAGCGGATGGACATCAGCACCGCCGTCAACCAGGCCCTCTCCAAACGTGATGACACCGATGTGTTTGTGCGACCGCCAAAACCTCGGGCTGCAACCGTGGAAGATGAGGAGACGTCTCGTGATAGTGAGTATTGGTGTGAAAAAACCTGGTATATCATTTCTAACGTGCCTCAGATGAAAACCGGCTAAGCTCTGGAGGTCTAATTCGGGGAACTGTCGCTGGTAGTGACGCCGACAGCCTGCGAAGTTTTGGTATGGAAAGTGACTACTACGAAGATGCGACGATAGGATCTGCGCCTACTTTGACCCCAGGTCCCCAGACACGACAACGCGCTTCCAAACCAGCTACCCAGACACAAAAAGAGGTGCCTGAGGAACGTATTTCACAACCTGCGCGTACTGGAAGACTGCGACGGGTTTACCAGTCTTCAGACGAAGACGAGGAAGAGGAGGATCCGAGAACAACAAATGTTGTCAATCATGGAAAGAAGATCAACACGCCAGCCCCCAGTAGAACGCGCCAGACAAGGTCAAACCAATTGCCAGCACGAAATACTGCTCGGGATGAGAGCGTGGATGAGGAAGCAACCGGTTCAAAGCCAGAAGCGGAATCGCAAGGTGTGCATAGAGTGGCCGCCAAGCGTCGACCAAGGCACGGATCCGATGAATCATCTGAGAAATCGGAGGGAACCTTTCGAAGGAGACCACAGCATCGGTCAGACAAAAGGGGGCTCTTTGAACAAGCCGACAAGATCAACAAGAGGATCACCTCGTTCGATAAGGTTCACGAGATTCCGATCGATCCACGGGAGCGTGACTCTTTAATCCAGCAAGAGATTCGCGACGTCGAAGACCAAGTCGCTCGTGAACGAGCAGAGAGAGAGACCCGGACCCGAGTCATTGTTCAACGTGAGACGTGGAAGCAGTGGTTCCAGCAACAAATCGCTTGGGTGCTCACACTCTGGCCTTTCCGCTTATTTATTGGACAACGAAACAACCTGGACGACTTTGACGACTTTGACGAGGATCACGATGTTCCTGTCGCTCAATGGTGGCGGATCTTTCATCCCATGACGTACGTACGAACCTTGGAGTGGCTGTCGGACAAGTTGATGGATTACATCTTCAACTTTATCAACAGAGTATGTGGAGTTCAACTTCGAGGCTCTCAGACGGGCTTGACTATGTATTGGACCATGCTTTCTTTTCTTGCTCTGTTGATTGGCGGTGCTGTTATACAGACGGGAATGGGAACATATGTGCCTTCAGTACCAAGCTTTCCGAATCTGGGATCATCCGGCACCCTTCCTTGGCCCAGCTCTTCTGGCCTCTTTGAGAGAATTGGAAACATGATCCCGTCAATGCCCTCCTGGAGCACGGAGGAGGAACCCAATATTTGGGATGAGCCAGAAAAGATTGGATCTGGATCTTTTGAGAAGTTTTTGGCGTCTTACAAAAAGGCAGTCAGCACTTTAAAAGACAAGGACAACATTCACGAGCAAGCCATCAAGAAGCTGGAAGCGATAGTCCCTCATATCGTCCATATGAACACCAAGGGTGGGAAACCCGTCATCTCGCAGGAGTTCTGGCATGCTCTCCGAGATCTCATAAAGGCGGACGGCAGTTTCCTGACTTTCGACAAGAAGAAGAATGGTGACCTCGATGTCTCTTCCGACGGGCAGTGGAAAGCACTCCTTGCTCGACTCACCAAAGATCCTTCGTTCACGTCAACCATCAACAACAGCGCCACAGGGGCTGCTGAACAAGTGGAGAGCAAACTCTCTGGATGGTGGGACCGATGGATCAAGAACAACGACAACAAGATTCAAGAGCTTCTGGACAAGGCAATGGATAAGAGACAGTCTGCTGGTTCTGAGCGCGAATTCGACGAACGACTCACCAAGATTGTCAACGAACAGCTCAAGGGGAAGAACCAAGCCGTTGTCTCCCGCGAGCAGTTTCTCAAACAGGTTGAGAGTGAGTTTACCAAGCATCGGAAGGAGATTGCTGCTGAGATGACGGAGCTGAGAACAAAGATGGATGAGCGCGTCAAGGAGATGATTCGTGCTGCAACCTTTGATGCCCCTGAGCAGGTCACCAAGACTGAGATCTTAGAGCTTGTTCATGAGATTGTCAAGAAGGCTCTGGCTGATTTGAGTCTTCAGGCTGTGGCCAAGGGAGAGATCAAGGTTAATTGGGATGCTGTACTCAAGAACCAGGTCAACTTTTTTGGAGTGGGTGCTGGTGCTACTATTGACCCGAAACGGACTGCACCGGTGTGGGATCCGTGGAATAAGGGCGTTGCTTCTGTCGAGGCCTATGAGAAGGGCATCGTTGGCGTGAACCCCTTACCTGCCATCGCGGCACTTCACCCCTGGCAGGACGAAGGAGACTGCTACTGCGGTGCACGTACCGTCAACCACCGCGGCAACGCTCACAGCGCCTCAATCTCCGTCCAACTCGCCCACTTAATGGTGCCTCAACAAGTCGTCATCGAACACATCCTCCCGGGAGCAACAACAGACCCCGAAGCGCGACCCCGCCAAATCGAAGTCTGGGCCAACATCGAAGCCGACGAGCGAGAAAAAGTACGCGACTTTTCCCAAACGCATTTCCCCGACAACAAAGAAGATTGGGACTATACACCTCCCAACTTTGAGGATTCATTCGTAAAGATTAGTCAGTTTGTCTACGAGAGCGATGAGTTGCATAATGGTGTGCATATTCATCAGCTTAGTCCCGAACTTGAAGATTTGGGCGCCATGACGGATCATGTTATTATTCGTGCTGTGAGCAATTATGGTGCCAAGACTCATACTTGCTTTTACAGAGTAAGGCTTTTTGGAAGGCGGGCAGACGAGTAAGAGGAGTTTGCTTGTTTTCTTTTTGGGGGGTTATATAGGGGTTGGTACACTTTTTTTTGGTCGGCATTGCTGAGCGTGGAGCTGGATGGTATGAATGGATAGGTTTTTTGATGAATAGTATTGATGATTTGCTTTTGACCTTGGATATTGCTGTGACTGAATATCTATCTTCCTCTTTAAAGAAACCACAACAACAACACGCACAATAGAGATGAATAACACGCCCATGCAAAAAAAAAAAAAAAAAAACAACCTCGTGTAATTGTAATCTCCAACTTTTGTCTATCCGTAAACACAAGGCTCCAAAGGGTATCGAACCTATCAACCATCCAACAGCCCAGTAGCAAGAGCCTCCAAATCCTCGAGAGTCTCTGGCTCCTGATCCATCTCGATGACCTTGCCCTTGCCCTTCTTCTTCCTGCTCTTCTTTTCCTCGTCCTCGGAATCGTCCTCGAACCACTTCTTGGCTCGCTTCTTCGGTGGTTCCCTCTCCTCTTCCTCCTCCGAATCTTCTCCAGCAATAGGTAAAGACCGCATAAACTCCAGAGGATCGTGTCCGTCGTCGACCGTCTGTAGCATAGGTGCATCCTCGTCGGAGACAAATCCCATACGCTCTGCCCTCTCCGCAGCCTTTCTCTTCTCCTTCTTCTCGCGACGCTTCTGCTTTGCAAGAGCCTTGTCGTCGACATCCGCTTCCTTGACTCTTGTACTCTCGTCCTCGACAAACTTGCGTCTCTGCTCCTCCGCGGGACCTTCCTGACGAAAGTCGTCCTCGTCCTGGAGCTCGTACACGGCGTGGGCGTTGCCCTCCTCGTCGAAAACGAGCTTGGTCGAGTTGCCCTTGAACTTGGCCATCTTCTTTTTCGACTTGAGGGCCTTTTCGCGACGCTTAGAGTCTACGATGAAGGGTTCTTCACCGCCTAGTCCTTCAATGATCTTTGCTGTGCTCTTGTATGCATCCTTGGAGGCTTCGTCGAGATCATCATCTCTGAGAACTCGCTTCACCGACAAGAAATCGCCCTCCTCATCGTCCTCGCCCTTCTTGTCGTCTCCATCAATGACAAGTTTCGTGTAGTGACTTGACAAGACGTCCTGGTTCGTTCGCTCAAACATGCGATCGTACTTTGTCCGCACCTCGTTCTTCTTACTCTTCTTCTTACCATCCAGATCCTCATCAGACTCGGAGTCACTCGACATGCCAGCACGAGGGGCATTCTTTATCCGTTTGATATCGTCACCCTTCTGGAACTTGATCTGCGGCGTTCCGGGAAGACCCAGGCTAGCAGCGAAGCCGTCGAGGTCGAGCTTGTCAAACTTGAAGACGTCCTTGTCCTTTTGTATGTAGATGGATTTGGCGTAGCTGATAAAGGCCTTTTGACCGAGATACTTGAGGTCAGGGTTCTGGAAGCACATGCTTTGCAAGTGGTCTTTGATGTTCTTCTTCTTCTTCTCCTTGACATTAACCCTTTGTATGGGAATCTTCTTTTGCTCCAGCTTCTTGAGCATTCCAGGCTCCTCGCTCGGGTCTAGGAATAGCACAGCTCGGCCATTGCTCTGATAACGAGCTGTTCGGCCAACTCGGTGGATGTATGTATCGACGTCTTCAGGGCAATCGGCTTGGATGACCCAGTCGACAGCAGGGAAATCAATTCCTCGCGCAACGACGTCGGTAGCAAACAGACACGAATGCTTGGCAGCGGTGAATCTTGACGTAATCTCCATTCGAGCAATCTGCTTTTGTCTTCCGTGGAGATGGAGTAGAGGAATACCAGGTTGGAGATGACGGAAACTCTCGTACACAAATCGGACTTGTTTTCCAGAACTCAAGAACACAATGATCTTGCTCTTGAGATTGGCCTTGATGAAACCATACAGTGTATCAAGCTTCTCGGTCAGAGGCGTAGAAATGTAATGTTGCTGAAGGGTCGTAGGGGTCGCGCTCGCCGCGGCTTCGTGAACAGAGACGTATTCGGGATCCTTGAGGCTGAGTCGCGCAAGGTCAGACACCTTTTTGCTCTGCGTCGCACTGAACATGAGAGTCTGTCGCGATTTGGGAAGATGCTCGACGAGGGCGTCAACAGCAGACTGGAAACCCATGTCCATGATGCGATCCGCTTCGTCAAGCACTAGGATCTGCAGGTTGTTTGCGTCGAAGCCGGCTGTCTGATCGAGGTGCTGCAACATGCGGCCAGGCGTGCAGACGAGAATGTTCATGCGGTCCAATCGCTCTGCCTCTTCCTTGAGGCTCTTTCCGCCAATGACCAAACCTGCCGAAAAGACGTGGTTTCGACCAACTTTTCGTAGGACTTCAAAAATCTGAACGGCGAGTTCGCGGGTGGGGGAGAGGATAAGGGCACCGAGACCATCGTACTCGGTCCATTGGGCGCGGTAGAGCTTTTCGAGGACGGGGATCAGGAAGGCGAGGGTCTTTCCGCTGCCTGTCTTGGCGGCTCCGAGGACATCGTTGCCCTTGAGGGCGAGGGGAATGGCTTGGGCTTGGACGTCGGTCAGGACCTGGAAGTGCGAAGCCTCAAGGCCTGAAGCGGTCGGTACGGAGAGGGGGAGGTGAGAGAAGTTGTTGATAGCATCCGACTTGGGGTCCTACCGAATCTATTAGTCAAGTTCAAAGCGTCAAAATGAAGGCATCACAAAGACATACCAAGTCAATAACCCTCTGCTCCAACTGCTGAAGATCCTCCTGCTCCCTCTTGCGCTTCTGCTGTCGCTGTTCAGTACGACCATTCTTTTGGACCTTGGCCGCGCGGCCAGAATTTCGCGCGCTAGGAGCCATTCGTGGAGAGTGTGGAAGATGTCGAAGGGAAGAGGATGGGGAATTCTCAACCTTCAAAATCTGGAGTCGCGAGTGAGAGAGTCTCTGTCGCTGGAAATTTTTTGGAAAATGGGCGGCGCTTCGGGAGGCCGATGACCGATGGCCCCACTTGTGGGTACGTACCGCCTGACGTGCTGGGATGGATAACCTCAAGTCAAGTTCATCTTGTTTGAGGACAATTTCTTCATTAACAGGGCTATTCGTGGAAGCAGATCGTTTGTTACTGTTAATACACTTGCCAGAGCCCCGTGGAAATGTTTAGGAGCTGTGCGTGGCAAGTAGGGCGGTATTGTGCGCTCGATGGCTGGTGCATCTTGAGTAGCAGGACATGAGAACATGCAAGTGAGAAAAAATAGAAGCAATTGATGTTTAAAAATACAATGATTCCCAGCCAGAGCCTGTATCCCGAGGCTATCGATAGTTCCAACACCGTAAGCAAGTACAGTAACTGTGTAAAACTGTGTAAAGATACAATGTTCCGTGGCCTTTGCGCCCTGTGAACAACCCAAACCATGTATATCCGCAGACTCATATCATACAATCATGTCAGCAATAGATCCATCACATATTCATCCCGTACTCAGTTCTTTCGTGCCATCTTGATCGAGTCTGCACCAGTCTCGACTACCCGGTAGCCGTCTGCATCGCCCTCACCGCTGGCAGCCTTGGCATAGGCCTCCTCACTTCGATCACACAGTACCTCCAAGTCTGATTCGCTCAAGACTTCCTCTCCGCCAGAGACCTGGTAGACTTCGCCGTCTTTGAGGAGTAGTGCCCGGAGGGATTCGGGGTCCAGGTCCTCACGGAGGTCCATCTTCTGGCCCATGGTCTTGAAACCGCCCTTCTTGATAACCAGCTTCTCAAGACGTCGCTTCGCGTCAGCAGAGAGAAGAAGCGACTCCTCGACAGTGTCCTTGGTTGCCAGGCGGAAGACAACGACGGGGCGAGTCTGGCCGATGCGGTGGCATCGATCTTGGGCCTGGAGGTCCTGCTGGGGGTTGAAATCGGAATCGAACAAGATGACGGTATCCGCAGATGCGAGGTTGATGCCCTGCCCACCAGCACGAGTAGACAAAAGAAAGACCTTGTACTCTGGATCGGTATTAAAGTCCGCAATCTGAGTCCGGCGACTTTCTTGCGAGACAGAGCCGTCAATCCGACAAACGTTCCAGCCACGCAGCTCTCGACAGTAATCCTCAAGGATGTCCAATTGAGTCGTAAACTGAGAGAAAATAAGGACCTTGTGATCATCCTGGAACAGTCGGGGCAGGAGGCGGTCCAAGAGGAGCATCTTTCCAGATGCTGTAACGATTGAATCGTCCACGGGAAGATCCTTGGATGCGTTCCATGGGTTGTAGAAGTTGTGTGGCGAGTTACACACCAGACGGAGTTGAGCCAAGGGGTTACCCAGCTTCTTCTGAGCAATTTGTTTTTCTACTTAGGTTAGTGCTGATCGAACTTGGGTAGCGATGGACTTACTGGCAAGTTCAAGTGTCTGAGCGCGCTCCATCTCTTCGGGTGTCAATGAGGTCTCGGTGGTCTTGTCAGTATCTTCAGAAACCATCTCTTTAGCAAGCTTGGCCTCAAACTCGTCATCTGACATGGCCTCCTCATCAGAACCGGCGTCCTTGTACGTTCGCGTCTTTCGAGGTCTTCCTCGCAAGCTGACCGGTGTCGATTGACGACTAGACTTTGCACTCTTGGCCTCCGACTTGATTGATGTTGGAGGGGATTTTCTCTTGCTGGCAGAAGAGGGGGTCGGTGATGCTGTATCGGGCGCTGGATTCTTACGTGGGCGACCTCTGCCACGCTTCGTCATCATCATGGAAAATGCGTTGTTAACGACTGGCGGCGCTGGCTTGTCCTCTACCCGCTTCTTAACGGGACTCTCGCGGATGGGGAGTGACGTGGTCTTGGGCGCCCTGCTGCTAGATCGTGATGCCCCTCGACTGGGCTTTGTTGATGAAGGAGTGTTGCTGATCTTCTCCATGACCTTGTCCTCAAGATACTTTCTCGTGTCAATCTTTTTATTAGTCAAGACATTGTAGAGGTCAGTCTGCTCCTTTGTCATGGGAGCAAACAGGACATACTCCCGCTTCTTGGGGAGATAGGCTGCAACATCCTGCTTGATTCGTCGCAAGAGCATGGGCTGGAGGATAAGGTGAATCTTCTTGACAAGATCTTGCTTCTTTTGGTCGGCAATGAACTCTTCAGTGCCACGTTCATCTTCCAGGTCAGAAAAGTCAAACCACGATTCAAAAGCTTCCCAATCGGTAAAGATAGTGGGAAGAAGAAAGTGAAGCAAAGACCACAACTCCTTCAGGTTGTTCTGGAGAGGAGTGCCTGTGATGAGAAGACGGGTAGCTGAAGTGAACTGACGGAGTTGCTGAAATAGCTTCGCCTCCGCATTCTTCATGCGATGGCCTTCGTCCTAAAGGTGGATAAGTATCGGCATAGACAGTAACCACAAAAACAACTCACGATTATTATGAATTCCCAGTCGATTTTCGACAGGTTGTGCTGGTCTCTGAGAACCATCTCGTAAGACGTGCAAACAACCGGGAACTTTTCCGTCGGGCGTCTATTTTTGAGGTGTCGCATCATCTTCGTCTGGAAGATCTCCTCTCTTTGATCTTTGTTACCGTGGTACATGACCACGGGGATCGAGGGCGTCCACTTGTGAAACTCATCCATCCAGTTCGAGAGTGTGCTTAGAGGTGCGACAATCAAGTGAGGACCGAGATAGTTTTCTTGCTCCCTCAGCAACGCGATCAAAGAGATGGTCTGTACCGTCTTGCCTGCGACAAGTTAGCTCTGACGGATTGTCACAACCATGAACACTTACCAAGACCCATTTCATCAGCGAGGATTCCGCTCATGCCTTGCGAACAAATCTCGTACATCCAGGTTAGACCCTCCAGTTGGTAGTCGCGCATGGTGCCGCCAACCATACACTTTGGCTGAGCAGCCATCTCCAGATTGTGTTCACCCAGAGTCTTGCCGTCAAGACTGCTACCGACACGTCCAAGGACTTGTGTCTTTTTGGTGAGAATATCGCTAAAGGCGGCGCTCTTGGCCAACAGGTCATCGAGCTCTCTCGCCTTGATTTCTCGCTCGGCCTTGGTCTCTGCCTTCTTCTTCTTACGTTTCTTGAGTAGAGCCTGGCGTCGCTTCTCCTCGATTTTGAGATTCTCTTCTCGTGCCGCCTCTTCCTCCTTCAGGAGCGCATCGTCGATCCCATCCTCGAGCTTCATGGTGGAGTTTGGCGACTCGGGTGGTGGGGGTGAACTGGGAACGCTGGTAGGGAGGCGGGAGGTGGTCGTGGCCTCTGAAGGGGATCTCGGTGTTCTCATGATCGCAAACACTTCCCAGAGAAGGAAGAATGAAAGAGAGAATTGGGAAAAGAAAAAGGCTCGGGGCCGGAAGCTCAGGGGCTTGGAGTTTCTGCCTGTCGATCGCCACTAGTGAGGTTTTCGGCGATGATGTCTTGGACTCTGCTCCTCGGATCGGTGGATGAGAAAAGAGGGGGAATTAAAAAGCAATACTCCTAGAAAGAGTCTATAGAAAGTGAAATACGCTAATTGGCAGTCAAAACTCCAACAATTGAACGTGAGCGCATCCAATCGAGCGTTTGTTTGCACAAATGCCGTTGACAGGGGGAATCAGAGTGCCAGGGGTCAAATGAAGGGCGTGGCGCGTTAAGCCGTGACGCACCGCGACGCGAGATGGTAGCGCAGTCACGGGTTAGCGCGAGGAACAGACTTTTCAGCCACGTTCCACATACGCCACATGGTGTTAGCCACAGAGAAACCCCCGCCAAGTGCCCCTCCCCCACCATGAAAATTATCGGGCGAGACCTGAACAGTCACTCCATCACTTGATCATCCTCTTGTCCAGTTGTTACTTGGAACAATTCTCCTTCATTCATCCTCTGAGAGAAGCCAAAAAAGCTTCCTCTTTTTCTCCAGACACCCTGTTCTCCCTTCGCGTCCTCCGTACGGCTACTCGAAGCCTACCCCTTCGTCCGCTCACCACCTTCAGAATGGCTTCCTTCGCCTCGCAGACCTACACTCCCACCGAGGAGGCTGAGATCCAGCAGTGGCTCACCACCTCTGAGCGCCTCAAGTCCAACGAGGACAAGTCTTCCATCCTCGAGACCCTCAACGACCACCTCTCCAGCCGTTCTACCCTCCTCGGCAGCAAGCCCTCCAAGGCCGATGTCGCCATCTACGAGACCCTCGCTCCCGTCGTTGCAAAGTGGACACCCGAGGAGCGAACCGGCGAGAAGGGACACCCTAACATCGTCCGTCACATCGACTTTGTTCAAAACTCGACTCTGTTCGGTCTCGAGGTCAAGGATGAGGACAAAGTCAAGGTTGACCAGGACAACGTCCTCTACGTGAAGCCCCCAGTCGACGCCAAGGCCGAGAAGGAGAAGAAGAAGAAGGCTGCTGCTGCTGCTGCCGCCGCTGGTGGTGAGGCTTCTCTCGTCGACCGAACCAAGGAGAAGGTCAAGGAGGTTGTTGAGGAGGCCAAGGAGAAGGTTGCTGGTGCCAAGCCCAAGAAGGAGAAGAAGGAGAAGGCCCCCAAGCAAAAGGCTGCTCCCGCTCCCGCTGCCCCTCTCTCCCCTGCCCTGATTGACCTTCGTGTCGGCCACATCCTCAAGGCCATCAACCATCCCGACGCCGACTCCCTCTACGTCTCCACTATTGCCGTTGGTGACCAGCCCGGCAACGACGACTACGTCGAGTACGAGGGCCAGATCTGCCGAACCGTCTGCTCCGGTCTCAACGGTCTCATTCCCCTCGAGGAGATGCAGGGCCGCAAGGTTGTCGTCGTCTGCAACCTCAAGCCCGTCAAGATGCGAGGTATCAAGTCTTGCGCCATGGTTCTCGCCGCCTCCCCCAAGGTCAAGGAGGGTGAGGATGACCACAAGGGTCCCGTCGAGCTTGTCTCTCCTCCCGAAGGTGCCAAGGCCGGCGAGCGTGTCTGGTTCGAGGGTTGGGAGGGCAAGCCCGAGGGTGTGCTCAACCCCAAGAAGAAGATCTGGGAGACTTTCCAGCCCGGTTTCACCACCACCGACTCCCTCGAGGTTGCTTTCGATGCTGGTGTTGTGGAGCAGCTTGGCAAGACTGGCCAAGGTCGTCTTGTCACTGAGAGCGGTGGTGTCTGCACTGTTCCTAGCCTCAAGGATGCTGTTGTGCGATAAAGAGATGGATTACATAAAGATCTATAGATAGATGAACCAAAAGAAGTAAACCGAGATAGAGTCTGCGTATTCACTCAAGGCCAATGTTCTGTTGCATTTTGATGACCTTGACAAGTTGTAATTGCAAGGCACAGAGACTCGTCCCTGATACCCAACAGCACTCAATGAACCATGAAGCACTGTGATTTCATATGCATCTTGATTGGATTGTCTTTTCATCTGGACGCCCTTGGTCCAGATCCATCAATATGTCCAGTAATATACAACGAGCAGCTCTCGGCTGCCTCATGCTTCTAACCATATACTTTTAGGTGTCGCTCAAAAGATCCCCGTCTCTTCAAGAACGCCAGAATTCAACGCTGTAATGCCCCGAACACCTCATGCCAACTCTCCGTCATACACACGTAATGATACATGGCGCGATAACCTCTCAGCACTCAACAGCCCAGCGATAACCATGCCCGAGTGCTAACCAAGAGTCATAATGCTAATACCCCGTCGAGAATCAAGAGAAAAAGTACTTGCTCTCTCTCAACTGCGTCACATCAAAGTCACCCTGTTACCTTATTAGCCACCAACATCTATCAAGAAAAACACGGTTGGAAGTTCGCCGTACCTTCTTGGGAAGTTCAGGGAACTTGAGCGGAAGCCAGATATTAATAACCTTCTTGACATTTTGCTCCGTGCGCTTCTTTTGCTTGACGATTTTGTGCTCGAATGCCGTGGTTGAAAGGTTTTCCATGAGCGCTTGGGCAAAATTGTTGCCAAGAGTGCTCAAGTCCGACACATCTGTAGCTTCATCGAGTGCGCTAACTTCGCCCTCTGGAATATCCCCGAGACCTCCAATCTCTTGGTTTTCCTTCTGAATCTCGATGTCGACCTCGGCTGCAGCCATCTCCTCATATACTGAGGCAGGTGTGACAATCTTGTTGGCAGCCTCCACATCCCAAGGATTGCCGGAAAGAAGAAGGGTGTTGCGCTTGTGCTCAAGCAATAGCTCCTCCTTGTAGTTCATCCTGCCATTCTTTCGTAGCTCCTTGATTTTAACGGCGACCGGGCTGTCAGCGTCGATGTTGGCCAGATACAACGCGCCCCTGTACCTTGCCTTGAACTCGGTGGCTAGGCGGCCAACAACGTCCTCTTCGTGAATTCGGATGAAAGCATCCCGTAGAACTGTGTTCATAACGTCCACGTCTGCAGCATGGGTCCAGAACGAGTCGTGGACGGCAGCAAAGTTGAGGCCCAGCTCATCGCACTTGAGCGCAGAGAGCAGCATGTGGCTAGCATCCAGCGAGTGGATGAAGTTGGGAGGGAATCCCTGAAGTTGCTTCCTCCGGTTCACGGGGTCCGTCTGGTCGAAGGCCGGGTATGAGATGGACTGCAGACAGGTACGGACTTCCTTCATGAATGACTTGCGGTATGGTTGCGCGACTGGCATGCGCAGAGGCGTGGTCCAAACGACAGTGGATCGGAACTGGGCAGACAACTCCTCGAGTTGGTTCTTGGCCGGCTTCTTCGCCCTTACCTTGGCGGTTGCCTTGGCGGTTGCCTTGTCGGATGGGTTCTGATACTCTTCTGCAATCTGGTCAAGCTGAGCCGGAGTCAGGGCTCGGCACACTCGACCACCACATTCACCAAGCCAGTACTGTATGTCATGAGCACCACGGAACATGGATGCCAGGGCCATAAAGATGTGCTTGGCAATGTATGTTGCCACGACAAGATGAGGGATCCCAGTCTCCTTGTGCAGGTTAGGATAGAGGGCATCGATTTGTTTGGCGACCTGCTTCTTGGCGCCTTCAAACGTGACTCCGTAAACGTTGGTCATGACAGTTTGCTTCACAACCTTGCGGGTGATCTTGTCCTTGCAAATCTCCGCAAGAGGCTCTTGGCTCTCGGCTTCCTTGGTAATCGACTCCCTGACCAGATTAGCGACAGCCGAATAGACATCGGCCGGCCGGCTGCCTGGCATGAGGTTGACTTGTTGAGCACCCCAGGTGTCACCACCGAGAGCCGCATAGTGCTGGAGACCGTTGCAGGTGCCATCTTGGTGGACCGGCAGGTTTGATACAAACTTTGTAGGATCAGGGAGATCGTGAGCGGCCTTCAGTTCGAAGCAAGCAGCCAGAACTTGCCAAGGGTCCTCACCCTTCAACCACCATCGACTCCCGTGGAGAGGGTTTGTGGCCGACTCGATGATCTTGTCAAGATTGTCCGTAGCAAAGGCCTCTCGCTCGTCAAAGCTGGCCTTGTCAAACCCGTAAACGTTGGCCATGTGAATCTTCAGCCATCTGAGACCAGTCTCGCCGAGCTCCTTGCCTTTTGCAAATTTGAGGAGAGATCGCATGTGGTCGGCTCCCATATGGTTAAGATAGGTTGGAAGAGGATAAGCACGACCTCGGTAGTCGACGTTGTGGGGAAAGTAGATGACCTGCTTGCGGAAGGCCCTTGCGATCTCGAGCTGGAGGTTCATGAAACATCTCTGGGAATGAAGAGCGGACCGGGTGTTTTCGACCGACTTGAGAGCGCGCATCCAGGTACGTCTAACAAGGGGATCGGATGTCTCTGGCTCAGGGGGGGACTGCAACACGGGGTCAAGCGCTGGAAGGTTGGCAATCTCCTCACCCGTGTTCCATGCCTCCACCATGACATCTAGGAGCTTGCCGTTGATCCTCCAAGGGGTCTTTCCTAGCACGTCCAATCCCTTAAAGACTTGGTCCATGTCGCCTCGCTGGATAGCTGCCTTGGTGTATAGCTTTTGCTCGTCGTCTCCTGACTTGATACGGACCAGGGAGACTTTGCTCTGGAGGAAGCCACCAGTATTCATGTTCTTCCATGGCTGGGGCTCAGCAATCATAGGAAGATGCTTGGCGAGGAAATCGGCGACTGGTTCGCGCTTGAATTGCTCGACCAGAAATGGGTTCAAGGCAAAGACACCAATCTTTTTGCCCTTTCGCATTGCGTGCATATGTGAAAAGGCAGGCTGGACTTGACTAATCTTCTCCCTAGTCAACTGGTTCTGCTTGATCACGTTGACCTCGGCAGTCTCCATCAAGGACTTGACGAGAATAGATCCGATCCGAATCCTGACCGTCGTCGACCACACAATTCTCGCGTCGCTATCGTCGTCGATCTCTGGGAGTGGTTCGTGGGCATCGGCGATGATGGCTTGCTCGCTCGTCTTAACCTGCTCGTCGGGCTGCTCAATGGGCTGCTCGTCGGGGTTTGCGGTATACTTGACTTTACGCAGACGTCGACGTTCCTTTGCAGCCTTATCAGCAACCTGAGCTCGCATGTCCTCCTGAGCCACCTTTGCAACATCGTTCACAAGGCGGATCATGGTGACACCCTTATCCAAGCCCATCACTGCACCACTGTTGAGCACAGCAAGAATGGTGACGGCCGCCAGCCGAGTAGGGTTGGCCGCGCGAAGGATGGGGCCGTAAATGCAGCGTTCCAAGTCTTCCTCGTTCTTGGATTCCCTCTCCTCCGACTCTTCAACCTTGCTAATCTCCTGCCTCAATCGCGTCTCCATTTTCGTCAGCCAATTGTGTAAGGTGTCGCCAACATTGAAGTCGTCACTCTTGACGTTGAGAGAAGTGTTGATGCCCATCTTGTCCATCTTCTTCTTGGCAATTCGCCATTTCTCGATCGCAGCATCGATGGAATCTCGCTCTAGCCGTATTTGAAACTCTTGCTGCTCCTCAACCGACAGCTTGGAGATGTCGACATCTTGGAGCTCATGCATGAGGGAGAGAGCAGTTTTGAGAGTTTGCAGACCGTCTCCACGCTGGGGAGTGGGTCTGACCTCAGGGTAGGGTCCGACCTGTTGTGCGTCCAACTCCTCTTCCAGTCCCTCAGCTGCAAAGTCCTGATCCTCGGATACCATGGTCACATAGTCACTGTCCTCGGATTCAGGAGCGAAGCTATAAGTAGGGCATATCTCGGTGATGATGCCCAGATCTTGGTCGGTGAGGATGTCGGCCATGCTCAGCACGCGCAGACCAGCTTCACCGGGAGCCATGCTCATGTATCGGTTGATGAGACGTTCGAGTCTTGTTCCCCGTTCGGAAAGAAGTGAAGCCTTGAGCATACAGGCGATAGTCTCGGCGGTCTGCGGCATACCCTGATTGCGTATCTGGAGCTCGTACCATTTATGGAGTTCTTCGGCTTGTTTTCGATCGGGACTCATTCGCATTTGGTCGAGGGATGCGCGAAGGTATTGGTTGTGAAGTATAATTCGATGCTCGCCTGGCAAGACGCCATGAAAGTTCATCCGCTTCAGGATGAGAGCAGCTCTCTCAAGCCTGCCCACATTGATACAGGCATCAAAGACGGGTAGCATCTCCTCAGCTTCAGCAGGGATGCCTTTGGCGTTCATCTTGGCAAATGGTCGGCGACCGGGTGGCTCCGGGATGCTCAAAAATGAGGAGGGGTCGAGAGGGCGGAGTTCGGTAGGTGATGTCTGGAAGGGTTGCAAGCCAGAGCCAGCAAGCTGATCGAGGTCGCCATATGAGGAATTGCCAAACTTGAAGTCATCGACAGCCGTAGCAAGACTCCTGCCGTGGATTGTCGCATGGTTGGGCTCTGATCCTCGGCGCTTTCGGGGCTGGTATTGTTGCGTGACGACACATCTTCTAAGGCTGGTCGTTTGGAGCGATGACAGCCCAATTGGTCGTGTTGGAGCAGCTCGCTGGGAGGCAATCGCCCTCCGAATCTGTCGGGCGAGCATTATGATTATGGTGAATAGGGCTGGTCGCAGTTCGGGGCGGCCTCGCTATTGCCCGTCGCATGAAGTAGAAAAGAGAAGTTCCCAAATTTTTCGCTTCTCACAGCTAGTGGAGACGGCAGGTGGGTGGCCACTGCTTAGTCAGGATCGGGATGTGATTGGTCGAGTGGAGCTTGAAAAATCAAGCTGGACCAAGGTGCAATCAGCTTGAGAGAGTATCTTCTACGTGGTAGAGATCCTATGAGTTGCAGAGATGAACTTGAGCAAGCATTCTCTCTATCTTTTTGTATCTTCCAGAGTCTTGTAGAGTTTTGAGCAATGGTTATCTATTGGGCATCTGTCGAGTTGTAGAAAATCGTCACGTGCACGGGCGGGATCAGGGACCGTCTCCACCGCCGCCTTTCCAGAAGCCGAGAGCTCGGACTATCAACGCTCTTCTCCACTTCCGTCCGACTGGGTTTGACGAATTTGAGCTTGAGGCTCCAGTTCGATTTGGTTTCTCGATTTCATTACCGTTGAGCTTTCACATCTGAATTGGGGTCGAGAGCCAACTTTAAAGATGATTGCTCGCCCCGTGGCTGCCGCATTGAGTTGCCGGCAATGCCAATCCGCCATCCTCCGCGCCGTTGTTTCGAGGCCGGCAGCCACTTCTTTGCGCACTCTACCACAGCGACAGGCACGACAGCTTCCGATCTTGACGAGGAGATTCTTTTCAGAAAAGACGATCGAACCAAAGGATGAAAGAGTTGCCGAGGCCTTGGTCACTCCCAGCAATGCTCCCGAGACGAAAGACACAGCCGAATCCGACGATGTGCCCTGGTTCCTCGAAGTTGAACCACCCCGCCACCCCGAGAGTCAACACAAGGTCGAGCTACCCAAGATTCCCGAAGATGCGCCCGAAGTCATCGGACCCATGATAAAGTACATCTTTGAGGACATGGGTCTGGATGATATTTCACTCTTGGATTTAAGAGATCTCGATCCACCTGCTGCTCTTGGCCCCAACTTGATCATGCTCTTTGGGACTGCCCGCAGTGAGCGACACCTTCACATTTCTTCGGGGCGATTTGTGCGATGGTTACGAAAAAACCACAGCATTGCTGCAAGGGCGGATGGTTTGATTGGGCCTGGCGAACTACGAACCAAGCTCCGTCGACTTAGAAAGAAGGCCAAGTTGCTGGGAACCAACACTGCCATCATTCCTGGCGGAGACAACGGCATTTCGACGGGCTGGGTTTGCGTACACTTTTCCTCCAGCGGCGACAACATCAACGAGGCGGCTAGCTTCGACGACAGTGGACGTTTCTCTGGTTTCGGCGCCCCTCAAACAGGAACCACAGTTGTGGTTCAGTGCATGACCGAAGCTCGGCGGGGAGAGCTTGACCTGGAGACTCTATGGCAGGCTATCCTGAAGAAGAACTTGCAAGAAAACAAAAAGGCCAGGGGTGAGAAGTTTGCAGATGCAGAGGAGCTGAACAAGGTCCTGGCCTCCAAGATACAACTTCCTAGCAGTGCGTCTGCTCTCCAATGGCAAGCCATGCAAAAGGCATCCCAGAAGCATCGCAGCTATTCCACGAGTGCACGACGACTCTCTCATTCGCTGGAACGAGAACAGCCAGCATCAGATCTTCTGAACGGGGCGGTAGAAGCCGCTGAGGAGCCAGAGTTCGCTGAGGAGCCAGTGGTCCTTGATCTGACCCAGGTCCAAAAGCATATTCAAGATATCCAGCTCATAGGGACTCCGATGACTCAGGAAATGCTGCATAATCTGATCGGGGGGGCCATGATGACGCCATCCCCGAACAACGCCGCCAAGGACCGACTGTCCCTCGTCGATCAGATTCTCCTGACGGCCGAGGAGCGGGGTATGGAGATTTGGAATGACGAAATGTTTGTCACCCTCATCGAGGCTGGTCTTCTTTCGCCATGCTATGGTCCAGAGATTCAACGGGCGCAGAAGAATCTCGAGTATCTGATGAAACAAAAGGGATGCCAGTTTAACGGAGACCAGGTGCTTCGACTGATGAACGCCTATGCATACCAACAAGACTGGGACCGATTCTGGGACGCATTCCGCATGCCGCCTAGGTTCAAAATGGCTAGGGAATCCCAACACTACGAACTAGCTTACCGAGCCATGGCCCTTACGTCGAGCCAAAAGATGTGCATCGCCGCCTTGCGCTGGGTATATCCCGAGATGATGAGCCAGGACCCTCCTATACTGCTCGTCAGCCCCCTCTACGACTCGCTCAAGGCGTGCCTCACGGTTGCGGACCCAGGTGCGCTGACTTGGATGCACAACCCGAGCGAAACCAAGCTCATCAACCTTAAGCCTGTCCAACGCCGTCGTCTCGCGAATAGGGAGTTCCTCAAGGTGATGCGGGAGGTGGAATCGATCCGGGCCGAGCTTATGAGAGCTGGCCTTGTTGGATCAGAGTCTGGTGCGTTGCACCAATGATGGGCTGCAATTTGAAAAGAATGTTGGGTTAGTACGGATGGCATGACTACATGGGAGGTCACAGGCGTTTGTGTGCATGTACAACATATGAAACCATGTAACAACACATCTCAATGCATACGGTTACTGATTTGTTCAATTCTTTGTCTACTGAACGTGTATCGGCTTATATCTTGGAACCTTCTTGACACCCTGATAGTCAGCTCTTTTGTAGAGCCTCTCTCAACAACGGTGCAACCTGCTTTCGACTCGCAGCCAGTTCCCTCTGCCTCCACGCAAACCTCGTCTTGCCATCATCTAGCTCACCTCCCTTCCACGTCTCTAGCTTCAGTTTATCTCCATCCCTAACAAATCGCTCCACTGCGCCGCGGCCTCCATCGCTCAATCCCCACACGAGCAGGTGTCGCTGAAATTCGCCGTCCGGGTGCGACGTGGTCATGATGCTCGCGACGTCGAGTTTGCGCTCACGCGTCCAGGCCTCAAAGTCGCGCAGTAGGGCTTGAGGGTCGCCGGCCTTGTCGACCAAGTAGTCGAGATTCTGCACCGCGCAGCTTATGCCGAGCTTGAGGCCTGAGCCGTCCCACTCTTTGTAGTCCTTGCGGAAGATGTCGCGGAAGCTGAGGTGTGAAATGTCCTCCTTAACGGCCGAGATTTCGCCAAAGTAGGTCTGCTTGCTGAATGAGGAGTGGATGTGCGATTCGAGGAATGGAACTGCTTTGGTGTCCTTTTCGCGAACCTTTTCTTTAGAGGTTAGGTTGTTTGTATCCGAGAGGATGGCTGCTAGACCGATCTTGGCGAGCTTTTCATCTTCGCCGACGTCGCGACATAGTTCTTCCCAGACTTTGCGGCTCTCATCAACGATTAAACTCATGCAGCTTCCACAAGGCTCAATTACTCTTGGGTTAGCATCTTTTGGTACAGCACCCTCGTCGGCGTGGTGATCAACGCATCCAAACACTTGTCCGGAGAACTTTGCCAATGGACCGGTGAGGGAGTTGTGGTCCACTAGCAACCAGCGGGTCTCCTCTGGCTTGAGATCTGGCAGCTCAGAAAGAGTAAGTAGATCCGTGAGGTTTAGACCGGCGTGCTTGAGCACTGCGTTCATCTCGGTGCGCAGGGCGAGGTCATCGCGGGGCAGGTTTGAGAGGGGGATGTGTAGGGTATGAGGAGGGGTATGAGAGCGGATGTAGGCGTAGACCACCGCTGAGCAAAGGGAGTCGAGGTCTGAATAAATGTTAGAATGGTGTTTATATGAGAATGAGGTTATACTCACCGGCAGATTCATTTCCCACGACAAAAGTTAGAGGTCCTTTTCTTTGCGCAGCCGGAGCCGTAAGGGTAGTCCTCGCCCTTGCAAGAAAGGCACTGAGGGATAGTCTCGACGTCATAGTCACGACTGAAGGCTGGAGTAGAATGGGCATGTCAAAGTCTGAGACGCAGTAATTATAGGAAAGGAAGAAAAGGAAGAAAAAAAAATACAAATGGAAGAGAAAAATAGGCTCTTATCCACTTGTAAAAGTTACAACTCAGATTTGCTTGTCCACCCCCTCGTAGGATGAAACTTGTAAGTTGAGCCTCTACGTTACCCAACCATTTCGGCGCCGTCCGACAGCCACAGAATCTGTCACTGATCCCTGTGGCTTACTTACAGGAGCACTCCTCACCGCCTAATGACGAAGCATCATGAGCTTGCCCCTCCAACTCGTAATTCTGCCCGCTTATCTCGCCTCTTTACCTTTACACAATCGCTGCCCACCCCCCGCTATCGGTGTTCAAGGGTCCCGGGATTGCATTGACTACTGTACGTTTGTATGCGTGACACTGGAGGTAGCCCTCAATTTGTGCTTGACGTGAGTGGTAAGAGGGCGGATCCAGTTGATGGATCCATCTTCCGGTAAAACTCCATGACTCTGTATTTCGCGCGGAAACCTCGTATTCTCCTCCTCCTCCTCCTACTTGTAACCTCTACCGCTCTTTTTTATACAATTACCTACCGTGACACCCTCAAGATGGGATCCGCCGCTCCTTTGCGCCTCGCCATTCTAGAGGCCGACACGCCGCAGCCGCAAACTCGCGATCGCTATGGCGGATATACGGGTGTCTTTACGGCTCTGCTAAACGCGGCTGCCAATTCGCTCAAGCCGCCTCAGAAGCTGGATGAGATTGTGACGATCAAGGGATACGACGTTGTCAACGAACTCCATTCGTATCCTGCGCTTGAGGATATCGATGCTATCCTCATCACCGGTTCCAAGCACACGGCGTATGACAATGACCCGTGGATCCTCAAGCTTGTCGAGTATACGAAAAAGGCTATCGAGACGGACCGTGTGCGCGTCGTGGGGATCTGCTTCGGTCACCAGATCATCGGTCGCGCTGTTGGTGCCAAGCTCGGACGGAGTGATAAGGGTTGGGAGGTTGCCGTGACAGAGGTTGATCTGACGGCCAAGGGCAAGGAGATCTTTGGGTTGGACAAGATGGTAAGGATGCGTACATACCCGTTTTCCTGTGCGACAGTTACACTAACAATTGCAACAACAGCGCATCCATCAGATGCACCGCGACATCGTCTCCGAATTCCCCCCCAACTCGACCCCCCTCGGTTCCAACGCCATCTGCCAAGTTCAAGCCTTTTACTCTCCCGGCCGATACATCAGCGTTCAGGGCCACCCCGAGTTCACAGAAGAGATCATCTCCGAGGTTCTCTTTAACAGACACACGGTCGGAATCTTTAGCGACGAGATGTACGCTGATGCCATGAAGAGGGCGCCCATCCCGCACGATGGCGTGGCCATTGCCCGCGCTTTTCTCAAGTTCATGAGGGAGGGGTGAAATTGTTGCGGCTGGACACCACCACCCCTGTTGCATATCGACCAGGGGGGATACATTAAGAGGAGGAGTTTTGCCAAGAGATATACATGTCGTTATGAAGTAATGCACGAATTTACGAGGTTATAGAAGAAAGAGATGCTCCAAACTCATCAATTGCTTGTGATACCAGTCTATGTATGTATCCATTGCGAAACAAGAAGCATCTAACTTGATTTTATTCAGCGCCGCCACCCAAATGCAATCGTTTGTTTGTAAATGCTGCAACTGTAACACCTGTTAATGCAAAATATCCCAATGCCTTCCTCTCTTCTTGGTTCAATTCACTCCTCGCTGTCCCACCACTCGGGGGCTGTCTTGGGTTTACTGCCTGAACTTGTTGCAGTTTGATCTGCCTCTCGTTCCAACTTCTTGGCTGCAATCTCTTGGTCACGTCTCATTCTTGCGAATCGACCATCGACCATCATCTCCTCTCTTGTGCGTCCTACTCTGGGACCTGCGTCGGGGACACCTCTTTGGCGCTTCCAAAACATGAGACTCTGGAGGTTGATGGCTTGGCCGTGTTTCCAAGGCTTCTCCTTTAATGAAAAGACGATGGCATCTGCGAGACCTTGGGAGCACAAGGAGATAATGCTGGCCAGTCTCATGCCAAAAGGCGCACCCTTGCCGTATCCAGTAAGTTGGACAATAAAGGGCAGAGTCCAGACTGCGACATAGACCAAAGGGTAGATAAAGAGTACACGAAGCTGTCGTATAATCTTTTCGCGTGTCTTGACGGTACCGGGTGTGTTAAGGTCCCCCTGGGACAGAGCGACGTCGGAGTCAGGGATGCGAGCGTTGCTGCGTTCGCGGCGGAGCATGGAAAAGAGATTGGGGAGAGAAGGTATTCGCGACGGCGCAGCGGATGCGGTTGTCGACTTGGGGTAATAACCTCCTGGACTCTCTGCAGAATTCGAAGGAGTTGTTGATTCTGGAGCAGGTATCTCTTGGAAGAGGTCCGGCTGTGTATGGATCTCCATGGGCGTAATGACATCGTCCGAGCCGCAACGAGTCGTACCCATCGAGACTCGAAAGTCGGACTCGGATTGTCGCCTTGTTAGAGTCGTCTCCGATAAAGTTGTGCCCGTCAGGTCAGTGCTGAACTGAGCTGACCACATCTGCACAGAGCCCCTTCGCGCCATACGAGCAGAGTGAAGTCTGCTAGGATGCGACACCATAGGAATATCCATGTGTAGAGTGCTTAGCGTTGCGAGAGAGGGTCTGCGACCCCGTTCTTCGGGGACGGTGATGGAGTTTCGGCGTGAAGACATGGACGAAGGAATGAGTCCATGGCTTACAATGACTGGAGTTGGAGGTTCTATCGCCGCTGGTTGCTGACGCCGATCAAGGCTTTCCAAATTGGACATTCTTGAAAGGGTCTTGCTGGAGTCGTCGCCCGCCGCGCCAAACCGGCTCATCAGAACTCGGACGTAGATGTAGATGGCAACGCAGAGGACGAGAATGATAGTGAAAGCCAGGTATCGAGGAATCCAGGACAAGACGAGTCGCTTCCACATGGGGTTAGAGGGTAGATAGCAGTACAGGCCAGTGTTGACGTATCCGGGGCTATTGACAAAAGTCATGGTAGCCAGTATTATGGGAATGGCTGCCGCAAAGCCGTAGGCGATCTTTCGGAAGGGGTACAGGCCTTGTTCTCCGCGAAAGATGTACAACGCTGTGTGGACTGTAATGAGAGATACGGCAACATCTGAAGCCTCGATGCTCAGGGAGAGGAAGAAGCCGCTAACTTGGCAAAAGGTTTCTCCTGTTTCGATCTTTCCCGCAACCAGCTCAACAGCAGGGAAGAGGAGTAGCCAGAACCCCCTGAACATATCACTATAGATGAGCAGCATAATGAGGCTGACGACTGTTAGCAGTGATTTACACAGCGATCATCGAGACTCACTCATGGCGAAAACTCCTCCTCATGCGAATGAACCATATCGAGGTGAGAATGGTGGCAGAGATACTGAGAGATGCGACAACAAGTGTCGCGACGTGGATGATGCGGGTTTGTTTGGGTGTCAAGACGGCCATGGTGAAGTGCTTGACTGCTCTCGCCTCAATGGGCGGCATCGCAACGTCCCATGGCGAAGACCCCGTGGCCTGATGGCGAGGCCACGGAGGCATGATAGATGTCGTCGATGAGAAGGGAGAGGCCAAGGTGAATCAACTTTGCGGGTCCCCCTCGGGTTCGTGTCGGTTTCACTGCTTGATATGCTTGCTTGTCGTCGATCCTGGTGGGGTGTGTTATAACAAGGGACAGACCGACTGATGTTGACTGATGTGCAATAACATGGCTACAGAGGAGTGAAGAGAAAAGAGAGAAGATGGACCCCTCAGGTTAGAGGAGGGACATGGTCAAGGGTATAGTCGAAAGAAGGAAGGAAAATCTTAGAATGACCGTCAAAGGGGGCGTTGTCGTGCCCTGAAAGCCAAGACAAGCCAAAGCGGTCCCGAGAGACTAGAGGCGTGCAGAGACCGAAGAAGCGAGGTTTCCCGCCGCGTGGGAAGAGACAAAAGTTGACCTAGGCCGGAAGAGATTTGAGTTTCCGTTTCCGTTCCTGTCGTTGCTTGAATGTGTCTTTTTTTTCTTCTTCTTGCCGGCCGAAAGATGGGTGTCTCTCTGGTTGGTTGGTTGGTAAAGGATCCTTCCGGGAGTGGAAAGGCGTGAGGTTTAAACTGTGACACCGTCTCTTTTTCGCTACCAGAGACTCGGCGAGACGTACAAATTGTTGGTTTCAGGACCTAAGGTGAAGAGAGGGAGAGACAAGGGCGAAGGTGGTGGACGAATGTGCGTCTCCAGGACGAAGAAGGGGAGAATTCCAAAGGTGAGGACAAGCTAGTTTGATGGACGGGCAACAATAGGTTACTAGGAGTAAAGGGAGGGAAAGAGGAGAAACAATCTAGGACGGCAGACCAAGACAAGACATAAGATGGATGATGATGATGCTGCACAAAGGGTAGGGTGCCGCGGAGAGACAAGCACGTCAAGGAGAGACACGAGCAGGTCCGTCCCATGTCTGGCCTACGACGGATCGACACCATTCATCGGCAACCGACACCCAATCTGGTGGCGGACCACCAAGACGGACCATTAGGACCCTTGGCATACCCTCCATCTCGAGACTTGACAGGCGGCGTCACCTACGTAAGAGACGGACAAGCGAGGCCATCCTAAGTCTGGGCTGGCGCATGCGGGTCTTGGAGAGGGCGAGATCGGCGGGGGCATCTCTCTCCCCCACTGAAGCTATGTTAGTAGCCTACAGGGGCAAGCATCTCCACCAACACCAAAGGGTCTGGACAACGTATGAGGGTCCCGCCAATCGCATCTCTGAATTTGTCGGCACTCGAAGGCGTCGAGGTTTTTTGTTACAAGAGTGTAAACGAGGCCGAGACGGGAGAGATCAAATCTCATGCGAGGGATATGTCACTGTGTGGCAGCGGGTAGATGCGTTCCCCAGGGGCAGGTGACTTGCATTTGGGGCTCTCTCTCTGTACTCCGTAAGGGTCTAGCAACCAGCTTTTGTTGTTGTGGACATTTCCAAACTTGACTAGCTAAAAACTATATATCCCACCGCCCCTGCCTAGTCTCCAGTCCATCTCATCCGTCTCCGCATTCTGCTACCCTCCCCCGTCCGACCGACGACAGGGTCGTACAATGATCGCGATCGAGGTCATGTTTGCCACGAGGTTTTTGGGTAACTTATGCGCGTCTACTCCTGGTTTGTCCCCTTTGTTGTTGACCGGGAATACCGCCCGAGAGGTGGTTGGGTGATATCTTGGCTATCGACTTGAGCCGCATTCGATGTTGAATAAGATATCTAAGTAATTGTTTCCAAAAGATGCAGTGTATTCAATCAACAGAGCAAAGTCGATTTTTGGTGAATAGTAATCAGACGTTTGTCGCGAGCTTAATCCGCACCCGATCAGCACATCCACCATTCCAACAGTTCAGCTCTTCAGCCAAACGCTCTCTCTCTGTCGCGCGCGCCGGGCCACGATAGACTTTTACAGAGGCTATTTTCCAATCTTCTACGGTGAAGACAAAAAAGCCTGCTTTCTCCTCCGTCGGGCCGTCTCCGTTCGGGCTTGGATTGGGTGCTTGTTTGTCTCCCGCATACCTGTTTCAAGGAACGGATTCCGCGTGGTCTGATGTGAGTTCCAGTGCCCTCCATGTGGTTGACTGGAAAAGAGATTTTCCAGGTGTTTTGACAGAGACCCCGCGATGTTGGTAGCATGGCCCAAGATTGATCGTGATGGCAAGCAACAAACGGCCTCTCCGGTACTAAGTCAGAGCATAGATCCATTAGCACGTTAAAGTGTTATTATTGTGAAGGTATGGGAAATAGTGTGTCGCACACTGGTTCACAACAGATGCAAATGGGCATTCGTCCGTTAGTCTCTGGGCAGGCGCCGGAGTTAACTTTGTTCATAATCCCGAGAAGGAGAGACATCAATAGCCAAAATTTCAACGGTAGCCTGAATTATGGTTGAATTACTCATGCGAGACTGTTTATTGAAGGAAGTCATCTTTTCGTCACTCAATTGGTCAATAATTCGTTGGGATCTCGATGCAAGCATTTATCATCTCAAGGGTCAAGTTACCCTAGACCACCGACTTCCGATGTAGCGGAACTCGCTAAATTCTTTCCTCTGCACAGAGAAAGATCACAGAATAGGTCCGAATGCACGGTCTAGTCACACTCTAAGATGTGTATAGGCCTCTAAGTATACGGTAGATCAAGACCATTGGGATAATTGGAAGTGTTAGCTCTTCCTGACTGGCTCACGTGGATCATCTCGCACAATGCGCCTGTGGCGTGTCATTACCGCTGTCGCCACATTTGCTGATCTCTTTACTTGTCTGCTGTAGGCTATTATCCCTACTACTCGCTGATCAGGAGGATCATCAGTCGATGGCTGTTGAACAGGTGCCCAACTCTTGAATTAGGCTCCAAAATTGCTGGAGAATGGCTGATGAGCGCAGTGTTGGGCGCTGGCTGGTAGTAAGATCCGTCGCCGGGAGACCATTTCTAGCTGCGTCTTTGATGATCAGTATTCCAACCTCATCGTGATACTAGCAGAGGATTCGGTGCTAGTACGAGGCGACAGCCTTCGAATGCCTTGGGTTAAGATCCCCTGGATCAGCCTTTTTGAAATGTACGTTTGTCCCCATTATCCGGTTCTAAGTCCCTGAAGACATCGTGAGTATGGGCTTGAGGAATGAGAACGTCTCTCGCAAAACGGGCTGGCTTTTCAGAAATCTTCTAGAATTAAGAGGAAGATATCTACACATTGCGGGAAAGCTAGATACAATCGCCTGTTTTCCGACTTGATGCGACATAGCCATGGACATCAACGCCTTGGACCATACTAGATCTGTTAAACCATTGTCCGTCCAGAGTCCACGCCGGGCCATGACTTATTCCAATTCCCAGACGGTCATCTTCTGGAATCAAGTCCATCTTGTGAACCTGGTTCTGGCCTGCTATCTTGTCCTGAGCCAGTAGCAACTTGGTGCTCTCCTCTAGGTCCTTACTGGTCGTGGCTCAGTTGTCGCTGTAATCTCATGGCCACTGTGTTGCTGGAGTCAATATTGTCCGCAGACTGCTCTTCAGAAATGCCACTTGGAGGTGCAAAACTGGGCCTAGTGATCAGAGGCCGTGGGAAGCTTTCAGGTTGCCTTGGGCTTGGTTCATGCCACTTGCAGTCAACATCATCAATGATTATACGAAAGGCCGGAGTGCTGCGACGACCTGTAGAAAGAGGAGTCTCCGAAATTGTGGGCAACTCGGCTATTGGTGACTGAGGCCTACCAACAGGAGTACTCGGAGTGTTTGGAGAAAGATACCTTTCCGTATTCGCAGGCAACTCGGGCGTTGTTCGCCAAGGGTTAGAAAGAGGCGTTTCTGTGTTTGCAGGCAACTCGAAGCTTGGTGTTTTAGGCATATCAACATAGTAGCCTGGTTGACTCTGGTTTTCACAGTCCCAATGGTTGATTGAAGGTGGATAGGGGGGCTGCGGCGTAGAAGGATACGACATTGAAGTCTGATCCGTGTTGGGTCCTTGTACAGGGTTCCCCAGGACACGGGAGTTGGGCACAGACAAGGCATCTTGAATTGACTGCGGCTGTTGAGTCCATCCCTCTTGACTCTGCTGTTGTAGGTGCTGTCCACCCGAAGAGGCCCTCGAGTGTATTCCCTGCCCCGGATCTTGAGTAGAAGAAATCCAGGCGGGTGCTTGGATTCCAATCACGCGACCGTCGTGTGTGATCCCGTGAATGGACCCATGGTCTAAAATTGGCCCGTTTCGTGATGAATACATTGACGAGGCAGCGATCGAAAGAGTTCGAGAGGACCGGTTCTCGCGAAACCGTCGTCTTTTGTGACGTGAATAAATGCACGCAAAAGCCCCACCTAGGAAGAAAAAAGCGACTACTGCCCCAACGATTATGGCAGCTAGAACGCCCATTGACAAATTCTTCTTTCCGCCTGAGGGGTGGCTGGCTGGAGATGCCGAGTCGATGGTCGACGTGGCCTTCGCCCCTGCCTCTACGGTCTTTGTGGATATGTACGAGGTGGTAAACGTTGCGGTTCTGGTTGATACCTCAGCTGAGGGGTGTCCTCTAAGGTCTGAGCCTGTGGAGCTTCCTCCAGCAAATAGGTCGGCATCGTTGTTCTTGTCGCTCAGCTTGGCTGCTCGAAGCTCTCTCTCCGGACAACCTCTCCTGTTGCAGGGGTCCACAGCACAACATCCTAAGAAAGGGGGACTCGTGTCTGGGCATGTGTACCAGGAGACCGCAAAGTTGTCATTGATACAAGCTTGGGGAGGGATCCTGTACCGCGCTTCGAAGGTGGCCGGCTCGAGATGCTCGTCAGGGCAGAGGCCCTTTCTGTCTCCGCAAGGGTTCAAGGTACAACAGCCGATGAATCGCGTTGGGCTGTCTTTGCAGATGTAGAAGGCCCATTGGAGGGGCAGCCAAGGCCAAGGTCACTGATAGGATCAGAGCCGTCCATGGTGCTGAGCACTCGACAAGAAGAAGACGCTATGATGCACCGCAAGTCAAGACCAAGAGAGCGAGAGAGGCTCGCAAGATGTTTCTCAAGTTCATGGGAACCTTGCGCCTGATATAGTGTCATCCGGGGGAGGGCGGGACCACTTCTTTGTGTTGACCATTGCCGACTGACAAGAGCTCTTAAGATTACCTGTGAATGCGTTTACTTCAGAAGTAGAAAGAAGTATGAGACTGTATAGAAAGGCTTTTCTAACAATCTTCAAAGAAGCAGTCATTATTACGGCTTAGAAAGATGTACCGGAGCTTCCGATGGAACTCGAATGTGATTTCTTTGAGCGACTATGAAAGAGTCACCATTGGCCGCTATTGCTTGAGACAGTTGAAAGCAACTAAGAACTATGAGATGAAAATACAATTAATAGTTGGGTAAGAGTGGGATCCGATGTGAAGGACATGTGAGCGCTAACATTTGTTGAGGTTCGTTCAAAGTTTCATAGATTGAGGGACCTGAAGCTTCTGGCGGAGCTGGTAATTCTATATATGTGACATAACTAATAAAAAGCAATGAAGAAAGATATTACCCGAAAATCAAGTCTATAGGTGTCCACCAAATGCGGATTCTTCTTCCCCCCTCCCGACTGGTTGAAGATGTCACTGTCACCTCCTTTCATGCAACTCTGGCCATTTTCGTCGATTATTGCATTCTGCAGCAAGAGTGCCTTGTATGCGCTCTTTCAAGCAGACAATTAAACCTTCTGGCACATGGCTCCACCGTCCCTCCAATCCCTAATCGTCTTGGGTGCATACACATAGCCGGTGTGCTCAATGAGCTCGGTGATCGGGCGAACCTGACCATGAGTTGGAAGAACACTACTCATGTTAGCTTGACTGCTTAAAGAAATGATGGATCAAGGAAGGCTTACTATGCGCTCTCGGGAAGTCCGTCCTTGTTCACCTGGTCCAACCATTCTCTCATCAGTTCGCGGTCGTTTTGTCCGTCGGGCATGCCGGGGTGCCAGATGTCGGCCTCAAGCACGGCTACGGGAGAGCGCTTCGAAGGACATTTCTCAGTGACAATGGCGTAGGTCCAGTCGATGGAGTGAGTGGATTGCTCCTCCCAGAGGAACCAGGCCTGGGTCTTGCTGTCGCTGTGAACGTAAGGGTGGGTATCGCTGGTAGATGTTAGAACATTGTGTTGAAAGCTTGGGTGAGAACGGCTTACTTGAAGGTGATGAGCTCTGCACCTGGGATGCTGGACCAGTACTTGGCTGAGACGTCAGCGACGATCAGCTTGGCTCCAAGCTTGACGTATTCAGCTGCGCCTCCAGTGTGATCTCGGTGGTGGTGAGTAGGCTGGTCTTGTTAGTATGTTCCAAATGCTCACTGTGGTAGACTTACCCATAGGTGAGTGATAGGCTTGTTGATGTTCTTCTTGATCCACTTGATCACCTCCTTGGTATGCTGAGGAGGAGCATCTCCAACAATGAGATGGTCCTCAAACTCGATGATGAACTGCTTCACTCCAAGCTGATCATCGTCAAGAATGATCCAGTACACGTTAGGCAGCCCAGGAACAGGCTTCTTGCCTTTGATGGTGTCGACAGTAGACGTCGTGAGGCCTGCCCAGAGCCCGTTCAAGCTAAACTCGCCGATGCGCGCATGCGTGTAACCTTCAACCTTCTTGGGTGCAGCCTTGGGAAAGAAACCCTTGCCGTCTGGAAGGCCCTGGAAGAAGCTTCGCGAAAACTTGGGGTTGACTGTGATCTCCTCGATGATGTAGTCTTCAAGGGTGGCGTCGAGCTTCTCGACGGTGGAGTTGTAGACCGTTTGAACCAGGTGAGGGAACTTGATGCCCTTGACGGCCTTGTAGTTGCTCAGGTAGAGGTCGCTGGTCGAGGGACCGTAGATCATGTAGTCTTCTACGGTGCGGACGATGTGCGGGAGATGAGTGCGAGTGTTGAAGATGACGGTGATGTCGAAAACAGGGTCGTAGACTTGACTGGGTTAGTAATTGCGACAATGAGAATACGAGATACCTACCAGCAGGCATCTTGACACCGTTGACGTGGACTTCAGTGGCCTTAGTGCCACGGTGCTCCTTGACCTGGTTTCATTAGTATCTCGTAGTTTCGTTGTGTTGAGCACAAGCTTACCTGAAGCAATAGCTTAGGCGAGAGCATGTTTCCATGGAGTACCAGGTACTCGGCGAGGGCAGCTATAACGGATCATCAGAGATTGACCGCAAGACGAGAAATATACTACTCACGATCGGTGTATCCAGAGGTGAGGTCGGCAGGAAGCCAGATCTGGTTGTTGCCGCGAACATAGCAAGCAAAGCCGTTCTTGCCACCGCGGACGACGAGGGAGTGGTTGAACTCATCGAGTCTGGGAGATCCCCAAGACCAATACTCTGTATATCAGTGAGTCTTGGTTGCAGCAGCTTGTGTATGTAGGACGTACCAGAAGGCTTGAGGATGCGGTCAATCCGCTGTGTCAACTCGTTCGAATCAAAGCTAAAAGAAACATTCTGAGCGCCAGAGATAGCCATGGCCGTATCGGCTCTGTCCATGTTGTAGCTCTGCATGAGACTTCGAGACCGGTAGATGCTACGCCATGTTAGCTGCTGCTGCTTCGAGACAGAGAGGGAAGTCTACTTTGGAGAGTGATAGGTGACTCCATCGAGGCGCGCGATGAAATTCTCACCACCCATCGCGTTCAAGGCTCGATCGAGGATAACATCGGCAGAGTTGTTGGGATAGTTGACCGTCTTGGAGGAGGCCAGCGACACCAAGGTGAAGGAGAAGGCGAGTATCTTGCCCATCGCCATTGTGACAAAGAAAGGGAGGCTGAGAAACTATAGAGTGAAAAATGTTGTTTGCTTGCTTGGTTCCATCTTCATTAACGGGTGTTTCCCAGCTCCTTTATACACATCCTCTGACAATCCACCCCCCGCGAATCTCGAGTCGCGCGGAGGCGCATTGAAGCCTCGGAAATTGTGACGTGACGACGGATGGCCGAGAAAGCGCGATAATTAGAAACTTGAAGAGATCGACCCCAGTATTCGCAGGGCTGAGATGAGGCTCGGGAGTTTTAGCGTAGACGCTTGGTGGTTAAGGTTGATGGCGAAGCTGATGCGCGGGTCGATATTAACGTCCGCGGTCCGCGATGCCGCGAGGAAGAGTCCGCTTGGTGAGTTAGACGTGAAACGCGCTATTGACAGTGACCCAGAAATGGAAATTCTCGTTATTTTGTTGTGATTATGGTCGAGTCGCCATCATGTCCTGCTCTTCTGTGTACTTTGGCTCCTCTTGCTGCCGCCGCGAGCGCACATGACTTGCGTGGCGAGGCCACACGTTTAGGCGGATCTACAAACACCGAGGTAGATCCTTTGGATAGGATTTAATTTATATTGCTAACGATTGAATCATGTGGATTGAAGCCTGGAGATGGAACGTTGTTTGATGATGGAGTTGGAGGACGACCCCGCAGAATGGTCGAACTGCCCTGACGGGGAAGGGACAAGTGATGCTCAAGTCCCTTGTACGAATAGGTTTTATATGAGTTTGTTAGAGAGTAGCTTCTTTTGGAAACAGCATAGTGGTGGCCTCATTATCTTGCCCATTCACTTCGTGCCTACAAACATGCACCTCGCAAATGAGCAGTATCCACGAAGATCAACTCCTGGGAGGAAGGCCGGTAAGATGACACAGCTCCCTTAGGTCTGACAAATGTAGGATAAATGCCGTATTCTGACCTCTGGATTTTGTCCCAAGCCGTGATAGATCAATGAGCTTCAATGTGTTCTTCTACTTGGTCTCGGAAGCCATGTCGATGTCTGGAGGTTGCCAAGGAACCACATGGAGGGCAAGATCACCAAGTACAGGGTGCTACCATAATTAAGCCGTCATTTTCGGGTAAGAATATCTATACAATGAACTCTTTAGAATTGCCCACAGAGCTTGGTTCCTCGCGTTGTCGCTCAATTGACTTTTTTACCGCATCCTTCACCCTCAGATGTCAACTACCTCACCTGACCACATCCTTGCCCTTCTTTTTCTTCCTGCATTCCGGGCACTCATCTTGGTGAACATAGACTGTGTCGTGCCTGGTAATATACTGGCAAACCCCAGGCTTCTTTTGTAAAACGTGCTCGCACTTCTCCTCGGTGTACGGCATCTTGATTAGGTAGGAGCATTCCCTGCATAGGTAGCCGGTGCTGGTGAACTTGCACATTTTAAATTTTTAAGGATGTATAGAAGTTTAATACCGAGTGATGTTTGGTGGATTGTCCGTAAAGTTTTTTTGTTGGTGTGAGTGTCAAGTATTGCTGTGTTTGGATGTTGCGTTTGTTTGAAGAGATTTTCAAGGTCACAAATATTCCCAGAAAGGTAGTAATCACTGGTTATCTGAAGTTGCACGAAAAGACCCTTCAAGTCCAAACTGGTTGTATCACGTATATGAGCATTGTTCCACTGTCACACCGTCAGGATGTGAGAAAGGCTTTGACTACTTATGGGCGAAAGTGATTCGATGCTCTACTCGTCCTCTCCTTGGGTCTTCTTCTTTCGATTCCTTCTGATACACTTGGGGCAGTCCTCCTCCTTGATCTTGAGTTCACCCTTGAAGGTCTCCCATTTGCGGCACTTTTTATCATTGCACTCGAACTCGTTGGAGCGTACCCGGATTTCGCGGCCGCAGTTCTCGCAGACATGACGGATAAAGTAGGATAGGCACATGTTGGTGATTATGATATGACTGTCTGTGTCCTTTTCTTTCTGTGTGCACATAGACCGATAATTAGGCGATTGGTTGGCTCTGAGAGGAAAATCATCTGGCTCATCGGGGATAAGGAGAGGCTTTTAGATTGGCGGACACCAACGAGGAGGCATGGAGAGATATGGTTCATCAGAGGCAAAGAAGTCATTGATTGGCGCTTTGCTAAGGAACGGCGGGCACAACATCAGAACTCTTAAACGAGGGACAAGAACATCTCACTCCAGTCCCCAGCGTCTCACTGCTTGAACCTGATAGGTCAGAGACAGAGAATATTTAAATTATTATTCCTGTTTAAGGTTGATGGCTCCCAACAACAGCCTGAAGCGTATGTGAATGTATCACATGATGGGTACTACCACGCCGGTTCCATCACTCAAAGCCAAGTCCGTAATGGTGTGCCTCTGCAGGCTGCAACTCGCATCTAGGTCTCAAGTTAGTCACTGTCCAGAGCAACTCATCTCTGACTTACCATGGGGGTTTGGTGTTTGTGATCTTACAAGAAGACGTCACAAACAACCTTTTGGCTGTGCGTAGTAGATTTACCGGTGCACTTCTTGCAAGAATCCGGCTGAACCTTTGTGTTGACGACAACCGGATCCGCCTGCTGCTGTCGGCATGATTCCGATCCAGTAAAGAAACATTGTGTAATGTCGATGTTGTAGGTGACTAGAAAGCCACAGGTGCTACAGAGACCTCGAGTGTATGTCGTGACGCACATTTTGGATGATGAGAGGTGAAGAAATGATGTGGTGACTGAGAAGGGTGCGGGTCAGTGACGCTGGGCAGGAGCGATGAGAGTTGAAGGTGAATGTAACACTAGCTGATGAGGGATCCTCGGAGTGAATGCGTGATGTTGACAAGGAGATGAATGGAAGATATATTTATATCATCTCGGAACTCCTTTTGAGATTCACTTTCTTTGGTTAGGCAGCGTTTACTCTCATCGTTTTGTTTGGTTCGGGCTCAACCCGTTTTGGCCAACAACAATTTAACCTCATAGCATACCCAGAAGGTAAATCAAGATAACCCAGTCAAATCTATAGATACAGTTTTACACTGTCAAGCCATCATGCCCAATACCTTTCAATATAAGAGTTAATATCAAATAAGCTCTACAGATACTCACTCTCGCGCTTAACACTCTACCTCAACAAACCTTATCTCACCGAGAATAATAAAAGCAACCAACCTACTCTCCATTCTAGCAATAGCAAGTCACTGTCACTAATAATGTAGCATAAAATAGCGACTCTTATGCAAATCACTAGGTGCATTCTCCCAATGAATGACTCAAGGCCCGCAGCAAACTGATCAATAGCAACGAAACTATTGATTATATAAGTGATTCTACCTACCTATGTGGTATCGATTCCGTTTGAGAGAGATTCGTTCGTCCCCGGCGTGTTGATTTATCCTGATGCTAAGTCGCTCAAATTGGCTGCCATTGTCCCGTCCTCACGTGGCCTGGTGCGTGCTGCTATGCGATTCTTCTGAGCGCCATGCAGCTCTGATTTTAGCCACTGCGTTACTGGTAAGCCTATAGTGATATTTATTTGAGAGAATCAGGAGGCCCTGTTCCTCTCGGTGCAACGCCACTCACCATCCGCAATGCGTCCCTCTTCCGCCGCTTGAAAGGCCTCCCAAATCGGAGCCGGATCCAATCCCTAGAAGTATCTCACACGACGAGATCCAAGCAGGCCTTGACCCAGCGACATGTTCTACACTCGCTGCTCGACCTCATGGTACATTTCGTGTTTGTGGAAGCCGCAGTAGAGGCAGAGGGCCGGGTCGCAGGCGACGACAACGTTGACGAAGGCCCGGTCGCACTTTTCCTTCTTCATGGCGTCGGGGCAAAACACGGTGGGTGTTTGTTGATGATCCATGATGTATTTTCCGCATCGATGACAAGACCAGATGGTGTTTTTGGAGAAGCACATGCCGGCGGGTGTGATGATGGGTGTCTAAAAGATGGATGACTTGATGAAGAGTGTGATCAAAAGAAGAAGAATGGACTTGATGAATTTTTAACATGTACTTGGGATTGATCGATTCTGCTATTGTGATGATTCGGGGAGATGAAGCTCCAGACAGACGCCAGAGTTGAGGTTTGACACTCGACACTGCCGCATGACACGCTCTGCTCAATGCTGAACCATTGTTGGCAACCACAACGGAGTTGATCATGTCAAGAAAGAGCAACCCAAACTACTGCACATCATCACTAAAGCTGATCGTGTACAAAGTTCCATCCCAGAATCACCTTGTATCTGTCTCATCGGAACATGATCTGAGCCCCTTGGAGTTGAAGCTGGCTGGTACCTCCATCCACTCCTCAATATTGTGGCATCATGCGTCTAGTCCTGACATCTGCTAATGAATGATGCCGCGTCATCTCAAATTTACATCTACGTAATGGCTGCTCGTTTATTTCCGGCTTTTTCTGTTCGGTACTTGAGATAATTGTCGTGGTGTTGATGTCGGGTTAGATGCGTTCAATTGCTTCCCGACTTGGAAAAAAGTGGGCGATGGTTGATCTACACAGCCCCCTTGATTGATAGCAAACGAGCTATCCTTTAAGGTCACTGCCATATCCCAAAAAGGCATTCATTGAGCGCACTCAAAGCACTCAAAGAATAAAAGGCCTCAATGAAACCTCTTATGAAGCACATCCAACACAAACATCACACGCTGCATTCTCAAACCTCTTCATCAAACGCAACAATGCGCTTCTACCAGCTCTTCACTGCTCTAACGGCTTCGACCATGGTCATGGCGGCTTCTTCGCTTCGTTGTTCCCCATTTCCTTCTTCCATGATTGAATTCTCCTCCGGCTTTGTACAGCCGGAGCCGCCCCTTGTCAAGCCCGAATTCAAAACCAACTTTGTCCAACACAAATGGTACCCTCCCTTTCCGACGCCCCCTTTCTGTTCTGACCGAAACTCAAAGGAACGAAAATGTCTCGCACATCACGACTGGCTTTATCGACAATTCTCCATCCAAGGGCCTTGTTCGCGCCGATGAAGCCTTTGATGGCAAGCTTGCTTCGTCCTTGTTCAACTACGCCAATGTTACCAAGTCCGGCCTTGTCGACAACACCTTGACTACCTATACTCCTGGTTCCAGCAAGCCTGAGATTTGGAGGGGATACGTTAACTCCAACTTTCCCATCTTTCAAAACGACTTTCTTGTCAAGGGTGGGGCTGTCTTTGAGGGCCTTGTTCAGAGGAAGTTTATTTCAGCTCCTGTTGCAGCAGTAAGACGCAATCGCCCTTCTTGTGATATCCTGTTCAAGGACTAAAAATGGTTGCAGTGGAGTTTGATGTACCAAGATGCGATCCCTGTCACCGTTTACGTCGACAACTGCCATGTTATAGTTGGCTACGACTATTTCTCACCAGGCTTGAGGACTCGAGTCATTAACGAGTTCTTCAACACTGAAGCCAAGGAGTAGTTGCGAGGCAATGCAGCTGGATCTCCAGATCGATGGAGCTCACCTGGACACATGTATCAGATTCTTCCCTTCTTTTCTACTGTGGATTTGTCGATAGTTACAAAACCGGTACTCTATTCTCATAGTTCCAGAGCTCTTGTAAATCTACTGTTATCCTCTCTGAAATGATAAAACCCTTTTGAGACACTCGAGCGAGCAATTTCGATGTCCTTTGTCTCTGCGTGATGTCCGTCGCATTTGACCCGGCCATCCGCAATGGAAATAGAAGAAGCACTCCTGGAATGCTTGATTTTTCGAGGATAACCTCTGAAAGGTTCGTTATTTCGTCGACATGCGCCGTGATTTCTGTCTCAGCCAGCCACGGGACTTTCGCTTCTCCCCTGAAGGAATAGTATGTGAAGTTTTTGCAGACAAACAACATCAGAGCATGGCAATTGACCATAGCTAACTTGAAGTATGGATCTTCAGAATCCGGGTATTCCTGTTCTTGTTGAAGCCAGGATTCTTGCTCTAGCTGAAAGTGTATGGCTTGATGAGTGAGGAGATGCACCGTTGGATGGTTGACACGAAGATCGCTTGGAATAGCCTCGAGATTCTTAAAGAAGCTACTCGATGGTTAGGTACTGGCTTAGGAATGATCATAAAAGTGTTTTTACCTTTTGGTCCAAGTAGAAATCCGGACTAGAAATTCAAGGATTGTTTCCATTGGACCTGAGGGATCCGTTGCTGGGGTTTTCTTGCGCTTCATCCATGAGTCCTGATATAGGAACGTAGATTCGCCATAGATGATAGCCCTGCTGGCTTCTAGGAGGCGAAAGGCCTCAAAGAGCCTCTCGCTGAGGGGTTCGAGCTTCTCTGGGCCTTTCGACTGGAATATCCTACATGTGCCATATAGCATATGCTTGATCCACCTCTCCCCAGACGTTTCGGACATTAACTAATAGCTGGTTAGAATTTTCAACTTGCATTTTGGGTGTAACTTGGGCATACCTCAAATAGCCCCAGGAGAAACGTACACCAAAGTACACCTTCGGATTGCAGGGCTTGTGGTGACTGTAGCTGCCCTTGAAGAGCTTTGATCGATCTGTTGTACGATTTGAAAGCAAGATGCTCCGGAGATTCAGGACCAGATGATGTGCTTATGCATCCCCTTCTGCTGGCTTCGAGTGCGCCGATCGCCACTGTTGCCTGTTGGAGTGGTGGGCATGTTTGGATAAGTGAGACAAGGTCGGAGCTGACTTCTCCAAAGCCTTTTGTGAATTCGCAGTGCTTCATGAACAAAACGAAGTGGTCCAAGGACATATTTTCGGGGCTCCTGGAAACCTGTGAGGGTACGTGGATAATGGGCAGATTGGTTGTGATTGGTGTCACGGCGATAAATTCATGCCTAGGTTTCGACGTAGGAGGCTGAATAAGACACTGCTTCTCAGTACGGATGCAGTACTCGCATGGGATGCCACCCTGACACTGTTGCAACTGGGTTAGCTTCATGCCATTGGTCCGTCAGACGTGATATTCATCCATACCTTTATGCGCCTCCTTACGCACGACTGACATCGCGTCACCCTCTTGCGCTTATCTAGAGGTCCGACAGGGCGCTTCATTCTCTATGATGTAAGAATTTTCATGAGGCATTCCCTTTCAAAATGAAGGATTGAATGTCAAAGTTCGAGTTGTCTCAGGGCTCAGAGGCGCGTGTTGTCGTCAGCTGGGGCTAACTCGATCAGGAAGTAATTGAGCGCACTCTCACGGCCTCGTATTCGTAACTGAGTACTAACACTAGGCAACAGAGAGTCTGCCCCTTGATTCACCAGCACGGAGAGGATGCAGCGTCTTTGTGTGACCCATGGCGACAAGGCAATCCAAGCCCGAACCTCAATTGTTTGACACAAGTTCTTACTATTTCACATTGAAAACATGTTTTCCTATCATACAAGCTTTTGTTGACTGTACTTGGTGTACAGATCAGGATACCACTTCTGCCCAACATCCGGGTGGCTGATGACGCGATTGCGAAGATAGGCCTCTCCGAGCTGTGTTCAGATGTTAGTACCGTTCCGGCTGCAAAGGAATAAACTTACACAAGAGAATAGAGGGGAAAGATATTCGCTTGGTACATCGACAGCTCGCTTCTTAGCATCATCCGAGACCGGGACCTTGGATACAATATGGGCAGCCACGCTCTTGAGTTGATCCAAGGTTAGGCTGGGGTTGATGCCCTGGAAGAAAGGCACGCTGTAGCGGGTTGTACTTGTGGGAGCCTGGCGCGAGTTAGGAGATGGGAAATAGTAACGAGATAAGGGGGCTTACAATAACCCTGTGGGTCGTAGCAGGGCAAACTCCTCCAGTAATGGCCTCGAATCCTTGTTGCACGTTGATGATGAAGCTTCCATCAATCGGAGGTGCCTCGATCCACTCTCCGTCCTTGCTGAGAACTTGAAGGCCTCCAACTGCATCTTGAGACAGGAAAGTGAAGAGGCCGGCCGAATCCTTGTGAGGACCAACTCCGACTGAGCCGGGGGGGCACTGAGGATATTTGACCAGCTTGAGGCGGTGCATGATGTGCTTGAAAGGATCGAAGACGTCGCTGGGAAGGGAGAGAGACTCTCCGACGTAGCCTAGAAACTCGTTTGATAGGTCTGTCATTTCTGACAAGTAACGTCGGAGAAGGGCTTCACAGCCTGGGTAGTCGGGGAACTGAGAAGATTGTTAATCGCGTTGATGCTTTGGATTGGATCATTGACTTACTTCACTCGGACCCTCCATCCGACGCCATCGGGGCTGTCCCTCCTTCCAGATCTCTTCATTCACAGTTCCAAAGTCGAATTGCTGCTAAAATCAATATGAGTTGAAATGTTGGAGACGTTAAACAAACCTCTCTCATGTCTGTGGCACCAGCTGTCGTCTCTGCCCCAAGTTTCGTGTAACCGACAAAAGCCGGCGACTTGACCATTGCAACGGCCTCCTTCTTCTCACTTGGGAGGGCAAAGATCCCGGGAAGCATCTTGTAGACATCTTTCACTGTGTTCTGTGATTGAGAGGTCAGTTGCAAGTCTCGGGATGCCATCCGATACACTTACGGCCACCTCGGTGTTGATGAGATACAGGAATCCGATCCCGAAGAGAGCATGTTGGAGAGTTTTTAGCTCTTCCTGCTTTGTGCTCGGGTCTCTCAACCGGGCAAAGTCAACAATAGGAAGCGAAGCCTTGTCTGTAGTCATCTTGAAAGCAAGCTGTTGAATGTAGATGTAAACTCCAGACGGATGCCGTCGTGGTTATCAGATCAGATGATGCCGATTTCGCTTGTCCGCTCCTGAATCCCGACAGCCGGTCGCCGTCGGCTTTGGGGCTGGGCCGGTTTATGTAGTCAAGCCAAAGCCCCGCAAAAGTCGCCTCTAACGAATGACGTTATTCAAGTTCCGTTGGAGGTGTGCGGCGTTTTGTGTCAAAAGTCCGAGTCGCGGAAAAGTCGGAGGGCGTCTTTTGGTTTGAACATTGCTTTTTTGTATGGCTGAGGCTTCGGGAATGGAATCATATCACGGATTTGAGCATCTCGGTTTAGAATTGCTTTGTCAAATATGCTCGGTTTAGAGCTGGAAGTATACTAGCGTCGATCACGCAATCGATAGAGGTTGCATTGGCGCGTCTCGGTCTAAGTGACAAGACAACATGCTCCGATGACCACGTCGAGGCTGGGTGAAAGGATACATACGATGACTGGAGAGTACTTATCAGTACCGATGACACAGCGTCTTTCATAACTATCTTGCTGAGTGGGACAAACAACATGCAAAAAGAGCACAAAGAGTCTCAAGCATTATGAGTAGCCATCCAATCCTGATGATACATCTCACTCCCTCTCTTCCTTGTTCAGTTCAACCATGCGTTGAGTCGCAGTGACGGTCTTGTGGAAGCGCCACGGCTTGATCTTTCTCTCAAAGAGCTCATCAAGCTCAGCAGCAGAGCGACTATATCACCAGTTAGCATATTCCAATAACTTTCGCCAGACATTGAAAACATACCCAGCCGTTTCAGGGATAAGGAACCACATGGCAAGAGTAAAGGGAGCGCCTAGACCGGCAAATAGCCAGCTGGTCTTGAGACCCCAGTTCCACTCGTGCGCATTCACCATATAGGGGATCAGAATGCCCATGCCGACACCAACGACGCAGGTCGAGGCAGCTGCGAAGCCAGCTGTATAGGGTCGTAGACGTTGCGAGGAAGTCTCACCGATGAAACCCCATCCCGTAGCTCCATTGGCCACAAGCCCGATATCTGCATCCGTTAGCCATCTATCTACCGAGAGTAATTGCATTCACTTACTCCAAATACAGGCAAAGAGCACAAAGACATAGTTTGTCGCCTTGACCTGAGGTACAACTCCAAGAATGCCCACGACGACGCAGCACACCCAACAGATTGTTGTTCCGGTGTTTGCGAGCCATCGACGACCGATGACATCTGAAACTGCGATGATGATAATGGAAAAGAAGATGTTAATGCCCGATGTGATGCATGTGATCTTGAAAGGATCTTTCAAGCCAGCTTGCTGAAAGAAGTAGGTAGCGTAACCAAAGAAGATGCCGAGGCCGATGAATTGCTGTGCCATCAGAGTCCAGCAGGAGATGACTGTTCTGAGGCCATCTCTTCCCCTGAAGATGGCGTACCACTTCTCTCTGTTTTGCTCGGCGGCAACCTCGCGTTCGTGCTCGATGTTGATGAGCAAAAGGTTGTACTGATGGTCAACATCAAAGCCATCAACACCTCGGTAGATGATGTTAAGGGACTTCTTGGCTTTTTTCGGCCTTGCCCTTGGTGGCAAGCCAGGCTGGGGACTCTGGGACCAGGAGATAGATGATGAGCATGAGACCAATCTGAGACCATTGGGTATAGACTGGCGTCAGGTAGTCTGTGGGATCCTTCTCAAGCATGACCTGGAGGGCAACAGGGGCGAAAAACTGTCCGAGAATCCACCAGAAGCTATATGCCATGAGAAACATGCCTCGAACCCTGACGGGAGCAACCTCGGAGATGTACGCTGGGATCGTGGACTGCAGACAGCCGACACCGATGACTCCAAAGACCTTAGAAACAGCCCAGACACCCCATGTTTTGGCGACACACTCAATGGCCACGCTGATGGCGAGGAGGAGCCAGTACCAGTACATGGATATCTTTCTGCCGAATCTGTTGGTTATAAAGGGCAGAGTGACCATTCCGATGATCTGGCCGACGGATCCGAGAGAGTTCCAGACGCTCAGTACTGAAGATGCGAGGACGACACTACCATCGTCTGTGTGTTGAGTTCCGAACTGGGCGACAAAGCCAGCGTTGGCGATGATGTTTCCAATGAGTCTATGTATCTTAAGTCAGCTAATTGCCGTGGAATGGGAACCCTGGTATACATGCCCAATCTGGTAACCATCCGTGCCGGCGCTGATAGTCATGGCCGTACAGATGAGGCAGTTCATCTTGAACTTCATGACGGTCTGCCATGGCGTCAACTCTTCATAACCGCTGACGCCCTGGCCTCTGGCGGCAACCTCAGAGCTGAGGTCCTTGGGGGAGTGGGCGGCTTCATCGGCGACTTCTTGATGCTCGGCCACCTCTGGCGGATGGTTCATGTCCTTTTCGTTGACAGCCATGGTTGTGTGGTCCTTTGCTGAGCAGATACAATGAAAAGATGGAACTAAGAAACCAATTGTTGAGAGTGAGGTTATTCAGGATGTGATGAGAAGGATCTGCAGAAGGGATGTGCAGAGACTTTATAGTAGTTGAGTTAAACCGAGGCACGACCGCCAGGATGTTAGTCTTGCCATGGTTGAAAGGTTGTATCTCTCCACTTCCTGGAAGTTGCGTTGGCGGTCGAACTGGGGTGCATTAGTGTCTGGTGCGTGGAGCCAAGACTTGGTACCGATGCTTTGTCACGGAAAAGGTCGAGACCATGAGCCAGCCATTGCCCCTCTAGGAATTGTACGTTCCGCGTTTACGGAACTTATGGTCGTGGTCTGGTGCTCTGGTCAAGTTATGGGCTACAACCCGAGAATGTCCAACCAAACGAGCCGTTCAGGCGTTGCTCAACCGAGACAGCGGTGTTACCCTCTTATCAGCAAGCTAGAACTACGGTCATCCATCAGCTGGGCAAGCCACTCTCGCCTTCCATAAGGCTCTCGGGAGAATGATGAACGATGCTAAGGGAACATTCGTCGATCCCCATCCTGGTGGCACCACCTGACGGCCCAAGTTGAGGCTAATCCAGACCCTAAGTCCGGGGAAGAGAACCTGGGGTATGGGGTCCCCGGGTACCCCGGGTGTATGTAGGACGGGGGAAGGGGATGCCCCGTAGCGAGGGGGAACGGACTGCCCCATGTGGAGGTCGAGGGAGTTGGGGACAAGATGGGCCCTTCAATTTAGCTGGCTCGGCTTGGGTACCGTATTCTATCCGATTGGCTGCTTATACGCTTCCCCCTAACCGGTATGGCTTTACGTATAGGATCCGAGGTCAGCCCCAACAGTCGGGAATGTACTTGCTTGCGCGGGGACTACCATTATATGCTGAGCTGGAATCTAGACTAATTATGATAAGTCCTTTCTGGGCTCACCAAAATTAAGATAAGGTATTGACCTATTCTTGTATGACTTTTGTAGAGGATTAGATAGTTATTAGTGTTCTGGTACGACCACAACTCTCCCAAGACCAGAAGAGAAAGACGCCTCCCTTTCTGACTTGCCCACCCTTGAACAACCTGCTCGATCCAACAGTGCTTAAAAGTGCCCCATATGGAGCTGGCCCGCTTCCCCGCGAGCCCGAGTCAGCCGCTGTTGGCCCCCGTGTCACGACCCCGAACTAGTTCCGCTGCTCGGGGGAGAATGGCACGAGAAATGTCGAGACTCTCGGCTGAGTATATTCCAGGTAGTTGATTCCTGCCCTACCGGCTAATTCAATCCAATGTCTCCGGGTAAAAGCACAAAGGGCGCTTGGCGTCGACTCTCCAAGTTCCTGGACCACGCTGCTCTGGCTCTCTTTGGACCGTCATCACACGATGCAGGTCCCCGTAGAATGATTCAAGCATACTTTAGCCGTTGCCACACTCCTGGTTCGGGATAACAGTGCCAGAGAAGACGCCTAAAGTCTCGTGTAGGTGCTGTCGTGGACATATACTTGTACCTTGGTGATAAAAGCTTGCGGGTTGGAGGTACCACTTCGCGGAACTCTACCTTCAACTTCTTAACTACGAGCAACATAGCGGCATCACTATCGTAAAAACATGTCTTCAGGATACCTCAATGTTAAGGGAAATGAGATTGTTGACCAAGATAGCAACGTAGTCGTCTTGCGAGGCACCTCACTGGGAGGATGGCTCAAGTAAGTTACCCTTGCTAGCTGATTATTCCAAGCAATACATGGAAGGAGCATCAGATAACTAACTGTGTATTGTCTGCCAGCATGGAAAACTTTCTGACGGGCTATCCGGGTACCGAATCGTTCACTCGAGCTGCGATGCTGGAGGTCATGGGCAAGGAAAAATAAGACTTCTTCTTCGACTGCTTCCTCTACCATTTCTTCACTGAGGACGATGCAAAGTTCCTCTAAAGTTTCGGAATAAACTCGATTCGTCTCCCGTTCTCGTATAAGCATTTCGAGGATGACATGAACCCGAGACAGTTGAAGGAGGAAGGGTTCAAACACCTGGATCGAGTCATTGACCTTTGTTCTTTGCATGGCATTTATACCATTCTCGACATGCATACCGTGCCTGGATGCCAGAACCAGGACTGGCACTCGGACAACCATACCTCTTATGCTGCTTTCTGGGACTTCAAAGACCACCAAGACCGGACAGTATGGCTGTGGGAAGCCTTAGCTCGACGGTATAAGGACAATCCTTGAGTAGCTGGGTTCAACCTGTTGAATGAACCAGCCGATCCGCAACAGACTCGGGTGGCAGAGTTCTACGGTAGACTGGAAAAAGCCATTCGAGCCATCGACCCGAACCACATCCTCTTCCTCGACGGAAACACGTATGCCATGGAGTGGAAGGGGTTCAAAGAAATCCTTCCAAACTCTATCTACTCCGTTCACGACTACAGTATGATGGGGTTTCCCTCTGGACCTCGCTACAAGGGAACACCTGAGCAAAAGGCCAAGCTGAAGCAACAGTTTTCGAGAAAGATTGAGTTTCACCGCTCGCACAACGTTCCCATCTGGAACGGCGAGTTTGGAGCCGTGTACGAGACTGAGGGGCCTGAAATGAACGAGAAGAACGAGGAACGCTATCAACTCCTGGGCGAGCAACTTCGCGTCTACAAAGAAGCTCGTATCTCGTGGGCGATTTGGACCTACAAGGGTGCTGGGATCATGGATATGATCTATATTTCGCCAGATTCTCCCTGGGGAAAACTCACGAAGTCATTCATGGAACGGAAGAAGCATCTGCAGGTGGACAGTATGACTGGCTTCCCGTCAGAGGAAGTTGATAGCCTCGTCGACCCACTGGTTGCGTGGATCGATAAGGTCTCGCCGTCGGCGACCAAGACGTACCCTTCCAACTGGAACACCAGAGCCCATGTCATTCGGAACATCTTGCATACTTTCTTGGCGTCTTCTCTGTGTGAAGAGTTTGCGGAGTTATTTAGGGGCAAGAGTGAGCAGGAGCTGGAGGACTTGGCGCAGAGCTTTTCGTTCAAGAGTTGTGTCCATAGAGAGGGGCTGAGCAAGGTGCTTAGTAGCTGGGTAGTGTAACTTGCCTTCTAAATGTCCATAGAGTCCTGGCAGTTGATTCATTTTGCTCACAACCTGGAGCTCGAGGAGAACCACTACTGTCCATTCGCATTGATCTTGGAAATCTACCAACCAGTGACTTCGGGCCTCTGAGAGCTGATGTTGCTCCCCGAAGTTATTCAACTCGACAGGACAGACGGAGGAAGAACCCGCGTAAGTGTCTAGGTCGCATCAGAAGAGTCAAGGGGGACCTTGTCGTCCGGCGTGCCTTGCTGTACCTCCTCCCTCCCTACTGTCAAAAGTAAGTGGATGCTGAAGGGATACTGCGTTCAATTATGCGCCGAATAATTTCATTAAATTTGTGACATATTAAGCAACGCGCTCTGCCCTGAGAGATACGCGAGGGGCCAAGTCAGCCACTTGCGGCTCCTCTCTGAGATGGCCAGTATCTCGTTCATGATATGAGACGCCCATCCTTGGGTAAACCAATACCTCTCTACCGTGCGCAGCAGCACGCAAAAGTGGCCGAGTATCAACATGGAGATAGGGTCCTTCCTGGTTAGGCCTTCGACGTAGGCATCGCTGACCTGGTATATCCATATCATGATAACCTCCAACTTGCCCATAGCGCCTAAAGTCGCGTTCTGTCCTTTTCCGAATGTCTTCTCGCAGCATTCAATGAGGACTTTCACCTCATGTCTATATTCTTCAGCAATACCGTCTTCAGTGAAGACGGTGATTAGGTCTAACACGTCGTTTAGCGAGGTCCTCCAATCTTCGACGCCTGGTTCCAGTAGTGTAGGGTCGAGAGGCAGTATTTCCGTTTCAACGCTAGACTTGGGGTAGTACTCGGCGAGAACACCTGAGAATATCGAGGTCCATCCCACACTTGATATTACCAGTCGGACGCCTCGTAGCAGGTTCAAGTACGGTACCTGTTGGTCTTCGGAAATGAGAAGCAAGTTACCCGGGCTTGGGCCTTTGGCGAATCCGATGAAGCAGATGAGAATGGATATTATGTAGGCGGCTGGGCTGTTCTCGTGGTCGATGTGACCAAGAAGTAGAGTTGCTGTCTGGAGAGCCGTTCCAAGATGTTGTTCTGCGAGATCAAGATACTTTCGCGCTTCGAGGGGCCTCAGCCTAGCCATGTGGTACGAAGATAGGGAGAGCAGAAAGGCTAGCACACAAGGGTGCTGAAAACCTAGTCGCGGTACTCCTTCGCACCACAGACCGCGCTCGCGATGATCACCCGCATGTAATGTATTGGCCGTCGTGGTCATGTAGTTGTGGAACAACTCAAGGTCTGTGACATTGAGGCATCCATGAGCATTTTGAAGGCCCCCTGTGGTCGAAGCGTCCGAGGAGAGTCGTATTTGTTCGGCCCATGAGGCCCAGTCGGATCGAGGACGGCCACGGCGGCCCGGTCCAGAGCTCGTGGAAGGAGAGGGACGAAGGGTATGCGAAGGGATAGGAGAGAAGTCGCAGCAGACACCGAATCGAAGGCAGTTCCCGCACTCAGGCTTGACCTCGTCGCACTAGAACCCGGTAAATCAGCAAGATGCCTGTCAAGAAGAGATGGATACTACTTACCTTTATCTTCCTCTTCTTGCATGTTTGGCAGCCTAGACGGGACTTTTTGTGGGATTTACGCATCTCGTATTGACTCGGATATGATGGATGAGACGTGTAAGAGAAAGGCTTTGTGGTGCAAGTCGGGTTGTCGGGGAACTTTCACTTGTCATGCAGTTTTCCACCGGAAGACTCGGCAACAGACAAGGGGAGACAAAGGGAGAAGGGAGCCCAAGAGAGGCATGTTTGATGTGAAAACACAAAGATGACGCCCAGGGGAGCCTGAGATCCCGTTACATGAGGAGGCTGTTGGCCAGGACAGGGATGTCCTAGTGGGGACTAGCGTATCCGCTAATATCTTAGGTTTGCGGATTGAATGCGTAAATGTTATTATTGGCTTGTTACCCTTAAATGGGGGGTGGTTGAGAGGAGCTGAGGGTTAGAAGAAGCGCCCCTCTGGCATGTTTCGTCTGGGATTGGCTCCTGGGAAGGATGACGGTGATGGCATCGGTAAAGCAGGAGTAGAGGATACGAGTCATGGGTAAGAACACATCATCTCTGACCTTTGACCCTGAGTATGAAAGGTTTGGTGAGCGATCGTCAAGAGGGAGTCTTCTATCCACTCCGTACTCCCGACCAGAAAATGTTCTGGTTAGGGTATACGGAGCCCTCACGACACCGTCTCCAGGTTTCACGCGCCCAACAGGCCGCTCATGATGGGTTTCTCACAAAAGGGCTCAAAGGCTTGACCGAGAAGGAGAAATCTCTAGAGATAGACCACAGGAGGGAGCTAGGATAGCCGAGATGTGGTGGCAGAGAGCTTCCCCTGCAAGGATATTGCCAACCTGTCGTGCAGCATCTTCCCTGCACGGCGAGAAGACTGATCTTCGCAAGGGCCAGCTGACTGATCAAGTGGTCGATATCGTTCATAATGGCAGAAGACATTATGCTATAAGTGAATCACGTAAATCGTAGATGCTCAGTGACAGGCATAGAAGAGATGAGATGCAGTGTCAAATAGATGAAGCTGACACGAGCCATGAATGCGACTACGGCAGCTCAACGAGGCCAACTAGCTCTTAACGCCCACTCTCCGTACGGCATTAGTGTATCAGCATCGATTCCGCCCTATCAAGCTTCTTGTAAGAGCAGTAGAAAATATATTTTCCTGACTGATTCTCCGCTCGTCAACAGAAGCATTGGATGTAGGTCGGATGCTTTGGCCAAGTGACCCAATTGCACGACAGCCACGCCAGCTCGCGAGCTACTCTCCCGATCGCCGAGAGGTTAGAATAAAGACTGTGGATCAGCCCCATACCATTTTATTTCGGGTGGCCCAGCGTTGTGGGTGAAGATCGAAGGGAATGCGGAGAGTCTGGGGGAGTACCATTTAGCCTGAAGAAGCTTGTTCGTGGTCATGCCAGTCACTGATTTTACGGATTCACTCCTATCAACTCTGGATATGCAGCGATAAGCATAGCTAGGGCCGTTTGTCACCCATGGTAAGATTTGAACAGTTATTATTGCACTGTTTTTCTCGTGATATGGGTCCGTGTCAACGCCCTTGGCTGTAGATTGATGGGAGGCACCTGAAAAGTACGGCATTGCATCACCAAGGTAACAGTGGCCATGTGTAGTATATAACTAACGCGGAGAAAGTATAGATTGGCAAATATGAGGATCAAATGTCCTCGAGTGCGGCTGATACAACCCGAAGAGGGCCTAAAGAATTCTTGCCAAGATGTCAATCTCAATACCTACAAAACATAATACATACTGCTCCTAACTACACCATGTTTTGGGAACCCGCTGACACTACCGAAGGGAGCTTTCTCAACTACCGCGACTACCCGGCTCCCAGCTATCTCCTATGCCCCCTCCTCTGCCTGTTCACGCATGGGCCGCATAGCCCCTTTCTCTTGGTGACTTCGACCAACTCGTCAATCCCGCAGGAACCATGCACGAACAGTCCTCCTCCATTGGCGACTCGGGGGCAGACAAGTTTGTCGATCTGATGGCGGTATTTCCAGTCGCAGCGGAGGCAAAGCCACTTGTAGATGACCGTCTTGCACATGTTGACGGTTAGCCTCTCCTTGCGGGACTGGTCTGTTTTCAGCCTCGGATTCTGGTAAGATTGGTATCTAGTTGTGTGTGTTGTAAACCAGAGAGTAGCCTCGGTCTTGAACTAGGATTTTGTAGTTCAGAAGAAAGAATCTCATCTTCCTCCAAGTACTGGGCCTCTGCTTATATGCTCGTAGAAAGCCATGATTCGCAGCCGATGTTTCTGTAAAACATCGTCTCGTGGTCATTAGAGTCATCTTTCCGCGAGAATCTCTGCAAAGAGTTTTATTACGATGAAGGCTGTCAGAGGCTGTCGCAATGTGACGCGTGTGCGGATTCATGGGTGAGCTAGGGTATGTATACATAGGGCTGTTACCTCTCGGAACTGATCTCATTGATCAACTGTTGGGAACTAGATCAGGAGTCCTGAAACCTACAGCAATTGGACTATGAGTCGCCGCTGTTCAAGTGAGATGACCCGGGAGTTGCCCTTGAATGTCCGCCGCTGTCAAGAATGTTGGGTCTCAAGCTTTGACTCACAACCACGCTGTAGAATACTCACTGTCAGCGTCATCTATATATGACCGTCTCTGCTTTATTCTCAACATCTCTTTTGATCCTTCCTCCATCCTACGAAACACGAAAAAACCACCACCGATCGAAACCACGGAATTCATCAAACCTCGGAGTCGGCTTTTGCCCGGTAGCCACCATGTGCTGGAAGACCATCATGTTCACAGTCTGTCCTGACTGCAACTCCAAACGGCAGAGGAAGATGACACAAGAGTCATGCGAGGGGGCTGGCAACATGTCACGCTACGGCCAGTGTGCGATGGATGTCCAGATGAGGGATGCTCAACAACCGGGCGTCTGTGGAGACTGTAAGAAGAAGAGAGAGGCAAGGAAGGGGAAGAAAAAGGTTCATTTTGCATGAGGTAAGGAGAAGAGGAGAGAGTCAACCCAAGCTGAGAGGGCAATCTATGATTTACAAGGAAACTAATATTGAGGCATCATCTGCTGGCGATTTGGAATTTCTATGCGTTGAGTGTTGATTATTTGTAGCTCGCTGCCTTTGAGAAGTAGTACTTCTTAGCTATCAAGGGGATTATCGCCTGGACGCCGCCTGTCGGTTGTTTGACTCATACACTCTACTAGTCGTAATAATTGCAAAGGGTTCAAACATTATTCAACCCTCCGAAGTGAAAAACCACTTGTTCTTTCAGGTGACCAGTCCGTGTCTTCTGGGATGTCTTCCTGTGACTCAAACCACCACATGCATCAACAACACAGCCCGTATTCATCGGTTTACGCAACCCAGCGGCGCATATCAATCTCAAGTGGCACTAAGCAGGCATCCACAGCAACAGCTAAGGCGTTAGTCCCCGTCTTGGCTCTAAATTTGGGGCATTTGGCCCACAGACGTTACATTGCTGCGCCTCTCGCTCAGCCCTGCGATCGCACCCTCAATTCTTCTGAGGCCTCTAATTGGTGGGTTTCAAGTCCGAAGGCCGACGGTGCATATTTCGCGTAGCCTTATGTCTGAAATTGATTGCAAGGGGTCATGGCTCGTGGGCTTCCTCACAACTCACGGCGATTAAATACCTCAAGAGCTGAACAAGATCTTGCAGTCCAACTTCTTTTCATCTTCAAAACATGGATCCCATCATTCAAGAGTGCGTGGCAGAGCATAAGGAGCTGATTCAGGTCCATGATCACTGTCCTGAGAGGGCGTATGTCGAAGTGCAAGTTCCTGCAGATGCCAAGAAAGTTGTAGCAGTCACCTTTACCGCAGTATCGCATGATCAAGGTAAGCCAGCATGTATCTCACTCCTGGCTCGTCGCTGACATTGACCTAGGTTGGGCGAGCAAGCAGGAAGAGCCATCATTCACCTGGTTCGACGCCTCAGTCAAGCGTCCAGAAGGTCGAGGAGACCTACGCACTATCACAGTCTTCCACAATCGCCTGGCAAACAGAGAATTCTTTGAGCTCAATACGAGATGGCACCTTCGTGATGGACCTCGTCGTCGACTCTGGATCGAAGCCCTCCGCCCTGGAGATGTCATCCAACTGATTCCTAGAGCAATCTACACGGCTTGGGTAAACATCGTCAAGGAATGCCGGATCAAAATCGAATATGAGACCAAGACCATAAACGAAGAGCTCGATGAGCTGAACCTGTTTTCTAACACGGAGCATTACAACAGCTGTCTGAGCGTCAACGACCAGGAAATCCGCCTTCTTCACGTCGAACCAGGCGAATTCGACGATACTATCAAGGCATACTTCAGCCAAGCCAGTCTGAAGGATGCCGAGAATAGTTCCCTCAGCTTTGATGCGCTATCATATTGTTGGGGAGACGTCACAGACCGCACCGACATTTTTCTGGCACCCGACAAAGACGATGTGAAGGTTGATGGAGCGCTTCAACGATTTAGTGTCGGCCGATCAGCTGCAGAGGCACTTCGACGGCTGAGGAAAAAGGACGAAATCTTCGTGATTTGGATTGACGCCGTGTGCATCAACCAAGACGACCTCGAAGAGAGAGCTCAACAAGTCACGCTGATGAGTTCCATTTACTCGCTCGCCTCGACTGTACACATTTGGCTTGGAGAAAACAACGTCGGAGTCGAAACCTGTCTTGGTCTCATTCGAGATATCTGCAACTACAACAGTCGTCAATGTCCTGGTGGCGATCGCTGTGCATGCTCGGGGACTTCTCACGGTTTATCCTTGGAGGAGATGGATGCCCATATGGAAGCCCAAAAGAAGGAGAAAATTCCAATCTCTTTCCAAGCCATGTGGGAGGTCTTTGACATTCATGAAAAGACTTGGTCAAGAGAAATTATCGATCTTGCGGGCTGGTACGGCAACACACAGCTGTCTTTCCTGATGAGCACGCTTTTCGAAAATCCCTGGTTCACTCGAGTATGGGTCGTTCAAGAAGCCTTATCCGCGAAAAAGGCTCTGGTACACTGCTCAGGCGAGCAAATCCCCTGGGAAGAGCTTTTGCAGGTGAATAGTTGGCTAGGAGATTCCCGTTTCCGAGGCCAGAGCCCGCATATCATGTCTCAAGCCATCATGCAACCGATTTGGAAGTCGTTGAAGCCGAAAGGGAGGACTACAGAAACTCCAATCACTCCCGTCGACGCTGAAGATACAGGGAAACTCTCTGGAATCTTTGATGTTTTCTTTGCGGGGCTGGATCTCAAGGCAACGGATCCTCGGGACAAGCTCTTTGCCCTACTCACCTTTGCAGACGAAACACATGTGGCCGGAGACCTAGACGAATTGATCCGCCCCAACTACGATAAGCCTGCGGAACGGGTATTTGCCGACTTTACTCGTTGGTGGATCCGAGAACACCGCTCACTTGCCATCTTGTCTGCTGTCCATTGCCATCCGGCTCGAACATGGAGAAGGACTGTTGGGTCAGATTATCCTGAGATGGAACCAAATAGACCAACATGGTCTGTCAGCACCATTGGAAACTCGAGATGGGTTCAAGCAAATCTCAACGCTCGCTTCAAGTTTTCAGCAAGCGGCAAAACGAAACCCGACAATGATCTCCTCAAGACCTCTGATCCTTTGATCATCCGACTATCAGGCCACTACGTCTCCGAGATTTCTGCCATCAGCCACTACCCCATCGAATACCTCTACCCGTTTGCCCACGACAACGGGGAGCAAAGCGACATATGCGCAGTATTTGACAAGCTCTTTGATCCATGCGGATTTACTGGTCTCTGGACCCTCAAGCCTAACGACGAGACTGTTGAAAAGGCTCGCCATAAGTATGAGGACCATGTCATCGCCCACTGGAACTATGTCAGGAGGCCAAACCTGCAAGTTTTGACGCCAACTGGCACGCCGGAGTTGGAGAGGCACGAGACAGACTTTGTGCCAACTTGTCTCGATCCTTGCTTCTTTGTCGCCAAAAATGGGCAATATGGGCTTTGTCCTTGGCCTTCCAAGGTGGGAGACGTGATTGTGGTGTTGCATGGAGGAAATGTGCCATATCTGCTACGACCGGTTAAGATGGAGGATGGACCCAGTGAAGGGATGTATGAGTTTATTGGTGAATGCTTTGTGGACGGAATCATGCATGGGGAGTTTCTTGAGTCATTGGGAGTTATGGTGGAAGTACATGAGATTTTTGATATTATCTAGCTTACCACAAAGATACCACGAGTCAAGTGTTGTATTTGTCGTCTTATGGTTTTGAGTGCTTAGAAGATGGTTACAACCGTTAACAAAAATACTCAGTTATGGACCAAATAACCGCCAAATAAAACATACTAAACATGGAGGTTACAACCCGACACTATAAAGCTCGAGCCCGCCAGTACTTGACAGCATAGTACCCAAGTACCCCAGTCCCCGAAAGGAGCGTGGTCAACGCCAAGACCAAGCCTGTCACAATACCCTGCTGGAAGAAGCCAATACCTCCTGCTCTCTTCAACCTCACAATCTCTGGAAGTTTTGTCATTGCTTCTCGGTCTAGGGCAACTAACTCATGAGGCGAGGATCCGCTCATGAACTTGGCCAGCTTCTCGCTCGTTGATGAGCTTGTGATGTACTTGGGGGTTGGATTAGAAAAGAGATCCTGTTGGTAGATTCTGTAGTTGTTTTGTTGTGGAGGGTGGCCCTCGGAAGCAATTGGTGAGTCTATCGCTTGTTAACTTTGTCATATTATTCGAGAGGCACGATTACATACACATTAGCTCAGCCGGGATCTGGTTCACGAAGCTGACAGTCGCGTCGACAAATTGGCACATATACTTGGCCATGTTCGGGGTAGTAAATATGTACGCTGCTGCAAGTGGTCCGGAACTACATAAATCAGCAAGAGGCTTGACGAACTTGGGTTAACTCTCACCTTCTGGATGCATCAATTGCGTCGTCCATGCTGGTGACGGAGTGAATGACAAGACAGTTTTCTGCCACCTTTTGCCCAAGCAGTGCAGATTTCCTAATTGCCATTAGCACTGATTTCTGCATTCCTATTTCGTCAACCGCACCTATCCTCAACATCTAGGATGAGTCCGCCAGATCCTGATGACAGAATGTTGACAGAGCCATCTTTTTCGGCTTGTTTAGATAGCTCGGATTTTGCCGCTTTGGTGGATCTCCGAGTCGCAGCTGGGTTGGCCATGAAGTCGGTGCTTTGCTGGACAAGAGCACGCAAGAGATCTTTCTTTACCCATTCGTTTACGTACACGACATCTGGAGCATACGGAGACCTTCCGCCCAGGCCAAAGCGAGACGAAACTAGGGCCTTTGCTGCTGCCTGTACGTCGGCATCTCGCTCAACAAATGCGAGAACTGGTGCTTTCGAATTGGACACCAGGTCCTGATTTGATGTTGAGCTTGTCGAGCCATTCTGGAGAACTCTGATGTGTGGATGGTTGATGTCTGCTGAATTCACTTGCTGGCTTGTAATCTCCAAGATGTCTTTGTCCAGAGACTCCTGGATCAGACCCAGTACAAGAGATGGTGTCTCTAGCAAAGAATTTTGAGTCTTTCATAGTCAGCTTTCTGTCTTAAACTTGTACCTCTTGGTAATTACCTTGACTATCACGCAGTTACCTGCCGCAAGGGCTGGCACCAGGGCCGAGATGAGGCTGTACAAAAAGGCATGCGAAGAAGGCTCAATGACTACAATGCCAACTGGACTCCGGCTGTCTGGATCATCGCGCCCTTTTGAGATTGCATACTCATCCTCGATACACTTCTGTGGGTCGATTGACGCAAATGCATCCGCGATGCACTGTAAAGCGAGCCAGTACTCGCCCTTGATTTCGGCTGGCCTGTGGTTTGTGTCTTTCTTGATGGCCTCTTGAATCTGGACTGCGTTATCCGCAAGTGTGCTGTGTAGCTGCTTGAGCTGGGTCTTTCTGTAGAAGGGATTCAGGACTCGGCCGTCTATGGCGGCGGAGCGGACTGATGCGAATGGCTTCGTCATTATGGTGTATGTGTGGCTGGGACGCTATTCAGTGTGATGCCCAAACCGTCGAGCGATTGCAAGAAGAAAACACCCAAATAAGCACGTCTTTTTCCTTGTAGCGCTTCGTAAGAAAGCAAATGACCCCAGAGAGGTCCCGTCGGAGTCTCCCGAGGGGTTCGGGATGTGGTCTCAGAGTCTCCTCCACATGCCGAGTGGTGATCTCCGCGCGTCCCGACCGACGGTCCGGCATGGAATTAATCTGCCGAACCGCGAATGGGCCGAAGACGCGAGTTAGAGAGAGTAACCATTGCTTACAACACAAGGCTTGCCAGCGTCCATAGATCCGCTCAGCACCATCACTGCCCTCATTCTCAGGACAACAACGACTCGCTTACCACCGCATTCAACATGTCTACCATCACTACAACTGAATCAGCCACCGCGCTGAATGGAAACTGGCACAGCAATGTGTTGGCAGACTATGAGCTTCACCACTCTCAGGCCCAATCTTGCGAAACTGGCACTCAATCAGCGCCAGCCGCGTCGCCAATCGACCGTGAGTGGGACACAGAACACCGCCGCGTGCCCGCCTACAGGGCCATCAACAGAACCAGAGACCAGTCTGAAGTTAGAGTCTACACAAGCTCAATTGAGCGTGTCTTTATCACAGTCATGTTTACGGGCCTAAACATCAACGCCGTAAGCCTTTCACTTCAAATCTGGGATGGCGGTATACTGATTATGTTTTAGGGTGCTGCGCAGTATTGGAGAGCCTCTTTTGGTAGACTGACGGATCGGGTATTCAGATATCAAGTGGGAGGAGAGCTATGAGCGTGGAAGGATGTGGTTCTTTGTTCTGTTTTGTTCTGTTTCAATAGGATTGGCCTCGTTATTTTTTAAATGCTAAACTGTAGATACATGTCATCATTTCTACAACTTGATCATTTTCATGAACTTGTTCTCTATTATAGTTGAACCCCGGCCTTCGATGGGTTGACTGAGCCAGAAGATCAATCATTTTGAAGCCTTGACCCCCTGCATGGTACCATAATCCTCCCCAAGTTGCTTTCCCTCCACGGTAATTGGTTTCGATGGCTGCAGCACGTAGAGCATTCTAGCCCAATCTTTGTCGCTTGTGTTCCTCCACGCGTGCATAGTACCTCGCTGCACGCAAATATCGCCCCTCTTCAGCAGCTTTGTCTCTCCAGAGTCGAGAATCAGCTCAACCTCTCCCTCTAGCACAACTCCATAGTCGAGGCTGACAGTGCGATGCATAGGAGAAGTGATGTTGGGGCCCATGTCGACATAACGTAAGACAGTGCCCGTCGAGACTGTCAGTCCTGGAGGACTACTGAGGAAGTCCTGGTAGGACTTCACATCTGCCCCTTCGTCCAGTTGCACAGGGAATTCTCGGGTGACATAACAAGAGGCGAATGAAGCGACCTTGTCTGGAAGCTCATAGAAAGGCGCTTCCTCTGGAACGGACGAGTCGATGATTGCTTTCCCCTCGCTGTTGTGGGAGGTGATGTAGCGTTTGGGGTAGCTGAGGGTTCCTTGGAGTGCCATAATTGAAATTGGATATATCACGAGAAGTAATTTGGTGTGCTATTCTTGATGCGTAACCAAGCTGTAGACCGAAGCATGGGGTGTTCTATAGTGCGTTGGTCCCTGTGACGGGGGTCCTCTGCCGTCGCTAGATGCCGATCGGGATGTGGAGAGACGCCCCCGACTCTGGCCTCACTTGCGCTTCGCGCTCTGACAAACAACTCCGGGCCCGACTTCCGAACCGGAAATAGGCTGTTGGGAATACTTCATGATGGTGGGTCGCGTTTTATGAATAGTGACACTTTGCCCCAGTGCCCTATCTCCTTGTGACTGCCTACCCGAGATACTAGATACCAGGAACAATGGATTTTTCACACCATTTCTCAGATGAGAATATTCCATTCGGCATCGCATCGTCTGACAAGCATCATGACCCTCAGGCTGTCACTAGGCTAGGGAACACGGTGCTATTTCTCGCCGACCTACAGGACAATGGACTATTTGGTGATCTTCCAAAGAATGTGTTTAAGCAAAGCACACTAAACGAATTTGCTGCGCTCCCGAGATCCAAGTCTGTGGAGGTTCGCAAGAAGATACAAGATGTCTTCCGTCAAGGTGGCATTGAAGGGTTTCTCTCCACAGCGCAAGAGGACGTGTCGTTGGTTACAATGCATCTTCCTGTTGAGATAAAGGACTTTTCAGGTATTCATTCTCCCAACAGTTATGGAGATGTGCAAGTGCTAACTATTTAGACTTCTCCTGCTCTCTTGAACACGTAACAAACGCAGGACGAATTGTCGTCGGCAGCACGAAGCCGCCCCCTTCATTCTTCAAATTTCCTATTGGATACCAAGGGCGGACAAGCTCCATCGTTGTTTCTGGGACCGACATTGAGCGTCCTAGGGGACAGTTCAGGGATAAGTCTGTCACGGATCCCCTCAGTGAGAAGGCCGTCATTTATGGGTCTTCGAAGCAGGTCGACTACGAAGTTGAGCTGGCGGCAATTGTCGGAAAGCCGCTGCCGATGAAGCAGAAACTCAAAGCTAAGGATGCTGAGGAGCATATTTTTGGCTTCGTCATACTCAATGACTGGAGTGGTGAGTGCGCGGTTCCATGGTGTTGAAGTGGAACTAACCGGGTCTGCAGCTCGCGATATCCAAGGGTTTGAGATGAACCCACTGGGACCATTTAATGGAAAAAGTCTAGGAACTTCCATATCCCCATGGATAGTCACACTCGAAGCTTTGGAACGTTTCAAAACTGGCGCTTCTCCACAGCAAGAGTCATTGGTTTCGTATCTACGATCCTCCAAGCCTTCAACTTACTCCATCACCATGGAAGTCGAGATCCTAAACGACTCAACTGCTACCAAGACTGGTGTTTGCCCTGTGAGCTCTCTGTACTGGAGCCCACCGCAGCTCCTGGCACATGCCGTCAGCTCTGGTAGTGCGCTCAGAACCGGCGACATCTTGGCAACGGGCACAGTCAGCGGTTCCACGGATAGAAGTCGTGGGTGCTTACTCGAGACGACAGAAGGCGGCACGAAGCCTTTGACTCTAAGTGATGGGTCACGGCGTACATATCTCGAAGACGGAGATGTTGTGAGGATCACTGCTGTGGCAGGAGAGGCTTCGTCAGGGGTTGGATTTGGTGAATGTATCGGTCGATTAACGCCAAGCCGTACCATTTAGCCCAGTTCTAGATATTCTCCCAAAAATTGAGACACAATTTACTCGAATTCTTGTCCATATCGAATATAAGCAATACGCCAGTTGGGTTTCTTTCACAGAAGTGGTGGGCCTAAGAGTTGAGAAGAGTTTTACGACCCCTTTATTACAACTTCACAACTGCCTGGTAGCTAGAGAGCAGTGCTTAGGGCAACCTTAATCGACGAGAATGATATAGAGTCAAATTCGTGGACCTACACATACAAGAATCGAAAGCTATCATAACATGAATCTACTCCACCCGCTTGGCATGCGCAAGATCATCAACACCGTGTCCCTCCTCCACCTTGCTCTCCACAATGTCATATACAGGTATCTCCGAGAACCCAGCAGCAATATGGCGAAGAGTCGGAAGATTCTCCCAGTTCCCTTCCGTAAAAGTGAGTCGCCCTCCACTGCCAACAGTCACCTTGTCAACCTCGGGCGAGTTGTTCGCCAGTCCATTCTGGAGAAAGACAGGATAAGCTGCATCTGCGACTCCAGGATTTCCAACAGCTGGCACGTATCTGTAAACCAACAGACCTTCTTCTGGAGGGGGTGGATTGCCGATCGCTCCGTTGGTCAAGACGTCTGCTCCTTTCCCCAGCCCATCCAAAGCCATTTCGACAAAGGTGGCACCTCTCCAGCTACATCGGATGCTAGTAGTGGAGTCTTGCTTCTCAACATCAATGTCGCAGTAGATCTTTGGCATGCCCAATTCCTCTCGGCCAGTGATGATAGGGTCTGTCAGATTCTCGAGAAGAACAGCAAGGAACGAGCCACGCAACTTGCTCCCATCTTTCTTCTCATACTGCACGCCGTGGATCCAGAGGCCAAAGAAATTGTAGCCGCCTCCGCCAAGCCAATTGAGGTCCTTGAGCTCTGTGCATTGGAAACTGGCTTCAGCGATGGTTCCTGGCTGGTAGAAGCTGAATGCAGGTGTTGGTAGCAGGGTTTTGAGATGCGTGGCAGAAGTCTTGAATCGAAGTTTGTAAGTCGTGAATCGTGAATCTTGAGCAGGGATAGGACGCCCATAGTGATCCTGGCGTGGACTTGGCATGGGGCCGAAGGAAACAGGGGATCGCCAATAAACACCACCATTCTGAGACCAAAGGAGCTCCTTCAATGCTCGTGTCGAGTTGTGCCACTCGTCATGGCCAAAGTTGTAGCCCATAAACTCCATGACTGCAACCATTAGTATCATGATGCATAATCCCAATGGGTGTCTCACTGTTAAAGTCGCCACGGTTCTCGTCATTGAGATCCATGCCAGCCTGCCGAGTAAACTCCTGAACCTTGTGGGCCCTGTGATCGCGAAGTCTCTCATAAAGAGCAAGGCGATCTGCAATGTCGTCTCTACTGGTGCCTCGTGGGAGGAGTGCACACAAGGATGCGGCGTCTTCAATAGCGATGCCACCTATAATCGTCAGCAACCAATGTCTCCGAGGCATTTGGCGTCTCTATCATACCTCCTTGTCCTTGATCTAGGCACTTCATGTTAGTAGACCGTCTTCTTATCATGCCATCATCATAGACTCACGAGGTAAAAATGGATGTGCAGCATCTCCTAGCAGGACTAGTCGCTCCTTGTGCCAAGTCGGAATGCGCTCCATGTCAAGAAGAGTCCAGACCTTGAGCTCGCTGGCATCAACCAATTCCACAAGTGATCGAACCCTCTGTTCAAAGCCTTTGTACACTTCGAGTAGTAGCTCCTTGCTTCCTCCTTGGCCCCAGCCTGTGTTCTGAATCAGCTATCTTGGTTCTCAATGCATTGTTTCGCAAGGCTTACCATCTCCTTTGGAGGCACCGGCAGATATTTCGCTTGGGTGAATGCCCACAAAGTTCATCACTGTGTTGTTGGAGCAAGGATACATGATCAGTCTCCTGTCGTCACCCATCCACATCGTCAGATAGCCCTGGCGGTCTAGAAATTCCTTGGTGATCGGATTATTTCCAATCCTTTCGCAAGGGATCATGAATCGGAAGGCACTCTTGCCCGACCCATAGGCCTTGATACCCGGTCCGACAACGATTTGTCGTGTGATTGACTGTAACTTGTCAGAAGAGGTGGCCGACACGTGGGATTTATGCGAGATGCTCTTACGCTGACACCATCTGCACCTAGGACTAGGTCCCCAGAGATTGAGGTTCCATCAGCAAGCTTGACTGTGGCAGTCGATGGATCCACATCCACAACCTGGCTTGCAGTTTGAAGAACAGCTGGTTTCCCTAGACCTTCGGGAGATACAGCAAGCTTCTTTAGCTCTTCGTGTAGCTGGACACGATGTGACAGCACCCAGGGCTGCATTAATCCATCAGTGTCAACTCTCCAACAAAAGGCAATTTGACTGGGCTCTTACATGCTGCCAAATGCGAAGTGCCTTTGACAGATCATTGTCAAATTTGAGTTTTCCAGCAGCATCGTATTCCGTCACCTACATGCCATTAGCGGCTGTGCTTCGCGTTCACTGTGTCGAATTACCCACTCCATTGACTGGATTTGCTCCAAAGGTTTCGGGTAAAACTCCGAACCTCTTGAGGATGCCGTGACAGTTGGGTGCGAGATGAATGGCTGCTCCAGTTTCCTTTGCTAGGTGGGAACGTTCAAACAACTACAGAATGTCAGCTTCGAACCGATCTTCAACCAGCGAGGTGGACTCACCGTCACTTCATGACCCTGTTGACGGAGGCCCAAAGCAGCAGTCAACCCTCCAATACCTAGACATTGTTAGTCATGTCGACGTAGGACATGCTTGATACAATGTTCACCTGCTCCAACAACTAGAATCTTCAAGGGGGCTACTTCCGAGGTGCTGGTCATGATTTCTTGCGTAATCTTCGAGGTCACATTTGCCATACCGAACAGCTAACTGGGTAACACGCCCACAAGTACTCATCACTCGGCATGTGTTGGATAGCCGTCGGTTGAATGTCCCATGTCCCATGACCTATTCAGCCCATCTCAACTACATCATGACGGGCGCATTCCCGGTGGATTCCCGATATGAAATCCGGGGATGAGGGGGAGGGGGTCATCGGGAGTCGGCCCCACGTAACCACGGATCGGAACCCTCCACATGGCTCAATACTCGGTTTGTCTTGCATCATGACGTTTCAAGTATTCAAAAGAAGCAGAGCGTATGCGGATATGGAGGAATCATCAACACCGAGCTGCTGTGAATCACCCCTGCTCACATCTGTGCTTATTCGCCACAATGCCTAATCAGATCAAGGACATCCACACCGTGGATGATACATCCTTTCCCTGCCTCTTTGAGCAAAACGCCACAGTTACTCTCAAGTCGGGATCTGGTTTAGTCCGATGCAACGTCTATCGTCCTAAGGGAGTTGATCGGGTGCCTGTCCTGGTCACATATGGTCCATACGGAAAAGATATTCACTACAAAGAGTAAGCTCTCCTCCACACTACTCTCCCCACCACTAACATGTCAAAGTTTCCATCCCAAGTCTTTTTCAGAGGTCAATCCCCAGCACAAGTCTGATCATTCAGCATGGGAAACCCCAGATCCAGGTTTCTGGACGGCGCATGGATATGCCGTTGTCCGTGCAGATGAGAGGGGTCTTGGACAGTCCCCTGGTCTCCTTGATACCATGTCTAGGGGCACAAGTGAAGCCTTTTTTGACGTGGTCGAGTGGGCAGCAGAGCAGCCATGGTCCTCGGGCAAGGTTGGCCTGTTGGGTATTAGCTACTACGCAGGGAGTCAATGGCGAGTGGCTGCCCGTAAGCCCAAAGGTCTAAGCGCTATCGTGCCCTGGGAGGGAATGTCAGACTACTACCGGGACAGATGCCGTCACGGAGGAATTCTTTCCAATGGCTTTATCAAGTTTTGGTGGAATCGACAGGTCATCACGAATCAGTACGGACGCCCAGGTCGAAGCTCGCGAAACTGGGGTCCTGACACCATTGAGGGCGATCTACCGGAAGAGGAACTCGAGGCAAATCGACAAGACCAGAACAAGGACAACCTTGAGAATAGCTTCCGAGATCAGCCTTACTACGCATCCAAGGAGTACGACATGGGTGACATCGAGGTGCCCCTATTGTCTGTTGGTAACTGGGGAGGTATTCTCCTTCACCTTCGAGGAAACGTTGAGGGCTATACCCATGCCGGATCAAAGTTCAAGTATCTTCGGATGATCACAGGCCGTCATGATCTTCCTTTTTACTACGAAGAAGAGGTTAATGTCCAGCTCAGCTTCCTGGATGCATTTCTCAAGGGCGACGACCGAGTCGGCTGGTCCCAAGAAGGCAAGGTTCCCCCTGTAAGTCTTGTTCTGCGCAAGGGAAACGTCGGCTTCAACGACGCCGAAAAAGAAAAGGCGTATCCTCGTCGTGAGGAGAATGAATGGCCGATCGCTCGAACCCAGTACACCAAGCTGTTCCTTACGCCGGACCTAGGCCTTTCCTGGAACGGACCAAACAGCGACCGAAAGAAGTTGTCTTACAGAGCTCTTGGCACGCTAGAGAAGCCGGAGCTTCTCCAGTTCTCGACGACTCCTTTTGAGTCAGAGACGGAGATTACAGGACATGTTGTAGCCCACCTCAACGTTTCGGTTACTCCTGATCCGACGGGACCTACACCGAGCGACATTGACCTATTCGTCACGATCCGCCACATAGACCCATCAGGACAGGAAGTCTTTTACACTGGTACCGCGGGAGACCCTGTACCCGTGACCAAAGGTTGGCTTAGGACATCGCTGCGGCAGGTCGATCAGCAGCACCACAAGCACCGCGAGTGGCTTCCCCACCGAAATTACACCAGCAAGGATGTCTTGCCCGTGATACAGGGTGAGATTTATGCCGTGGACATTGAAGTCTGGCCTACCAATGTGGTGGTCGAAAAGGGTGGCAAACTTGTGTTTGAGGTGTCATCGGGGGATACTCAGGGGTCTGGCATCTTTGTGCACAATGACCCCGTAGACAGGTGAGATTCTCCTCTTGATCTTTGAAGATAATATGCTGACAGCGAACAGATCTCCAGATGTCCTTCAAGGACTCAACAACATTCATTTTGGGCCCAAGTTTGAGAACTATATCACTCTTCCCATCATTCCAAGCTAGTTGATTTCCAATAAGATACTCTTGAGCATGTCTGTTGGTACAAACGAGGGAGCACTTAGAGAACAAAGTAGGAATTACGATTAGAGTGCTGGAAAAATAAACCTATTGTTTTGGCTTCATCAGCGAGGACAAAAAGTTTCATATGAGTGGCTAATTATTCATTCCAAACAAAATATCATCCAAAGGGTTGCTATGATATATCTAGACGAACCACCATACACCAAGTCAAGAGTAAAAGTCTCCTGCCAAAGGGTATCAGTTATGAAGCAGAATTATTACATGGAATACATCCTCCGATCTCCTCCACTAGAATTGCTCCTTTAAAGCATGTAACCAGCTGCAACGGCAGCAATCGCAACCACTCCTCCCATAGCGCCCATCTTGTTGCTGCTAGCGCCATTGACAGGCACAGTGGCGGAGGGGGTTGCGGCAGGCATAGAGCCAGTGGGTGCAGCAGCACCAGATGACCAAGACGCGTCGGTGACGACAGTCAGAGGTTTCTCGCTGCAGGATACAGTTGGCAGCGCGGAGCGCGTCACCATGTCGGGTGTCGAAGAGTGAGAGGGGCAGCTACTGCAAGTGACAGTAGTAGAGACAGACTCGGCAGCCTGGACTCCTGAGAGGACTGAAATGGTCGTTAGTTGCTGGCATGAAGTATGATTGAGGGGATTCTCTTACGAGCGAGGGCAGCGACAGCGTAGAACTTCATGGCTTCGAGGTGGCGTGGTGTAGTGGAATGAGTGAAAGACAGAGCGAATGACGGTGCTTGAGACAGGAGCAAAGAGTTAGGAGGTAGAGATATTATGAATTAATTGAAAGCCAGTGATCAGGAGAGAGAAGGCACAAGATCAACACCGCTCTCTTTCAACTCATCAATGCTCGCACGCATGCCGACAATCCAAGCTAAGAATTACCAATTCGGATACAAATGCCGTTCTCAATACTGACCTAGCAAGGATATCGGTAGGTATGATTATTGTATCCAGGCGAAAACCAGTTCATCCGGACACCGAGTCCATGATACCAACGCAACGCTAACCGTAGCGCACGCCTAGTAGGTCATGGCTACTTTTCCCGCAATGTCTTGGAATCAAAGACATGCGGTTGGAGATGAGGCGAGCTAAAACGTCGTTAGCCTCCCGGAAAGATGACATCCCGGGCTTCGATAGCTCCACACTCTCAGACCCGATTCGGGTGAGGGACAAACAAGTTTCGACGCTAGAGGAGGACGGGACTGTGAGATGCCGTGCGCGGATCCCCAGAGTCCCTGCCGATCTTGTTCTGTTTCTGATCGAATTCCCACACGTACCTAGCGTCGAGTTCTGACGTTGAGAGTCCGCAAGGTGACGGGACGGGTTCCGTTTACAATGATAGGTTCACTTTGCTTAGTTGGCTTATTCTGCGTCACTGCCCGATCTGCCCGTCGTGAGCCATATTGGATTCAGTAGATTGGTGATGAGCAAGACGGAACTCGGGACGGATGGAAACTGCGCCGACGGTTGAAGGCAGGGAGGGAGATTGCGGATGTCATGGAAGCGGTTGAACGTGATTATTCACGGCAGATGATACTGGTAACAATAGCTTCATTGTAAATAAAACCAGTCGCATTCGCTCAATAAACAAGTCATTCATACCAGACAAGTTCACTCATTCTCAAGCCTCCATCCTTATAACCATCATAATTCTCTAATACCTTCACCCTTACATCAATCCTATCAAGATGCTCTTCTCCGCTGCTACCGTTGCCCTCGCGGCCGCTGGCTTTGCCTCTGCTGCCCCTGCCATCCAAAAGCGTGCTTCTGAGATCAACGACGGAGTCATCCTCAACTATGCCCTCACCCTTGAGCACCTCGAGGATACCTTTTACCGTGAGGGTCTTTCCAAGTTCAGCGAGAAGGACTTTGCCGACGCCGGTTTCGACTCGACCTTTTACAACAACATCAAGAAGGTCTCTAGCGATGAGGCATCGCATGTTGACTTTCTCACCAAGGGCCTCAAGGGTAATGCACATATCCATCCATCAATAAGAGTCCTCTAGCTAATGTTTTTTTTTTCAGCTGCCGGTGCCACTCCCGTCGCCGCTTGCACATACGACTTTGGCTACACCGATGTCAAGAGCTTCCTTGCTACCGCCTCCGTCCTTGAGGGTGTCGGTGTCTCAGCCTACCTGGGTGCTGCCGCCGATATCATGAGCAAGACCTACCTCACAGCTGCTGGTTCCATCCTGACTGTTGAGGCGAGGCACTCGTCATACATCCGCGGCCACCTCAAGCAGGCTCCCTTCCCCCAGGCCTTTGACGCCCCCCTGACCTACAACGAGGTCTACTCCCTTGCGTCAGGCTTCATTACTGGCTGCCCCAAGGACAACCCCGCCCTTCCCGTCAAGGCCTTCCCCAAGTTGGCTCTGGACCCCTCCACCGAGATGCCTGTCAAGACTGGTGACATGGTCACCCTCCAGACCCCTGGATACGCTCTCAAGGGCGCCGACGGCCAGAAGGTCTACGCTGCTTTCATTGCCGTGACTGGACCCACATTTGTCGAGGCTAAGGCTGTCGACGGCGGCTTCTCTGTTGAGATTCCTGAGGGCTTTGCCGGCCAGACCTACGTCGTTCTCACTGGATGCAAGGATGGCGTGTCTGACGACACCGTCGCCGCTGGCCCTGCCATCATCGAGGTAATTAAGACACTTCCCGAAAACATGTGAGGAGCCAGTGCTAACAAGGTTGTCCAAACAGATTTCCAGCTAAATTTACATGAATTATGACATTATTACTTCTTCTTCATTGTTGATTCTGGGCCCGCAAGGAAACGAGGACGGTTCAGGTCAGCACTTTACTGAGTGATCCAGATTGGATCATCCATAGACCTTAATGTATATTTTTTTTTTTGGAACATTCTTTGTTACTTAAGCTATGAAAAGTATCTCAATGTTGTCACTATGGAATCGTCAGCACGACTGATTTGCCATGAAACTTGTGCAAAATGTGTTTTTCGTTGCTGTGGTAGCCCATTGATGGGTAACTGAGCCAGAAGATCGAGCCTCAAGACCGTCAAGATTTGTTCAACATATGCCGTGAACATGTAACTCATAATCTGAGCTTTCTTAGCTCTAATTTCTTTGCATGTAAAATTCTCAGTATTCGAATTCTTCATCTTGCATCACTCCAATCCATCACTGCCGCGGGGCCAGAATCTTCTCCCCGTTCAATCAACCCAATTGTGCGGACCATTGTTTTCCAGAACGGTAGATGGAATTCGATCGACCCCGTAGCTTGGGTCACACTCCTCTCACAGCGCCGATCTCTCCCTGGATAATATGGCGGCATCTTCGACAGCCGTTGTCTAGCGCCAACACTGCCTCCACGATCCGGGCACATAATCTCCCGACCGACCGGAAAGCGCCACTCCGGGTGTGTCTAATCCGATTTGGGAGAGAAGATCGAGAGACATTATCCAAATAAGTGCCAACTAGTGAAGCCGCTACATCTACATTCGTATCTCGTCGACACGTTGTCGGAACTCTATACCAAATCCTGATTGGGAGATCACTTCACCGGCAAGTCCAAACGATCAGAAACAGACGCGTAAATTAAGGATTCGCACTACCGATATCTTGAAACATCTCATCAGTCTAAGAGCTAAGCCGTTGCAACTGTCCTTGGCCAACTCCCAAACGTGAACTGGCTATTACACATGTTGGTCAACTCCCACGTCTCCGCCTTGAGCTCACCATACACTCCCTCATCTTCCTCATCTCCAACAGCACCAGCGACAAATACGGCAGCCATGAAGTGATCATCTGTAGCGTGCGCGTCTCTGTAGAGCGGGTGCTTCATCAGACGCGTCATTGCGCGTCGAAGATGAGGTCCCGTGTTGTTTTTGATTACATCTTCAACTGCCTGTCGAAACTCCAAGGCCCATGGCTCCGGGGGTGTTTCTTGCCCGAAATTGTCTGTGTACTTGACCATTGGACCCCAGATGTTGCGGTAGAGGTTGTGTACGGCTCCACCGGATCCGATTATGAGATATCCTTCACTCCTCAAGCATCGCAGTGCTTTGCCGACTTTCATATGGTAGTGTGGATCGAAGCGACCGTTCATAGAGATGAGAGTAGTCGGTGGGCACCCGTTGGGGAACATGCGGATCAAGATAAGATAAGTATCGTGGATCCACTCAAAGGTCGGGTTTCCGGAGACATCAAACCCCGCCTTCGAAAGCAGTGAGATGCATCGTTCGGCCGTCTCCAGGTCGGGGTTAAGCTTGTAGTCGACGTATTTTGATGGGTGGACGTATGCGACGGGTGATTTTCCAGGTTGAGGGTTCGTCGCGACTTCAATTCGGTCGCCGAGAGCATCCCAATGGGCTCCCTACTCCCTGTTAGAGGGTCCCTTGAAGCATTGAGTCCACTTACCATCATGACAACGCCTTTGATCTTGTTTGCCAATGCTTGGTCGCCAGCTTTCTTCCAGTAATCCGCTGCTTCGGATTCCTCTCCAAGCATCATGGTTGATCCATGGGAGAAGAAGTGGACTGGTGTTAGCTGAGCTAAGCGGAGGTTAGTCAAAATGTCTCTAGATGGACTTTGGAGTAACAACTTACACATGATCTGAAATTGGTCAATTGGTGCACACTATGGGTTCAATTTGGGTCAGTGTCAATCATTGAAAAAGGGAACTAATCAGAAAAGTCCTTATTCCTACAAAAGATGCCGCGTTTGTTAAGAATCCCGTGTCTCCCGCTGCTGTAGGGTGGCTCATGTGGGGTGGCTCTGGTCCGTCGGGATGTGGAGAGAACTTCCCGACCACATGCCCGACCTTTTCACCCTTGAGAATAACCGCGGAGACGATTCCCCTTTAATCTAGCTTCAGATCTATTGACAAAACAACCTCAACCGATTCGTTGACTTCCCCGCACCCCAGACGCCACCTCCGCATCCGAGATGGCCGGGTAATTTGCGATAAAGACAGTCATCGACCGGTCGATTCTGGCTCCTGTTCCTTCGTCCTCTCCACCTCCCGAACCGGATCTCGTATGTTTTCCCGACGTCCACCGGGTGAATAGCATCATGTCTACCGAGTCTGGCATGTTTCAGTGTGGTTCTTGTCAGAAGAGCTACAAGCGATTGGATCACTTGGCTCGTCACGTGCGCTCTCGTATGTTTCACCCTTGAGGGTTGACGCGATTGCTGACTTTTCAGATACGCAGACAAAGCCGTACAAGTGCCATGTTTGTCCAAAGGCGTTTACGAGGCCGTGAGTTGTGATGCTCTTCTTCCGTAATGCTCGGCTGACGATTGGTTTCCAGCGATCTCTTGAAGAGACACGTCGCGGGTCATGGGTCGCAAGCGGGGGAGAGCAATGGCGGCTCCGTTGGGGAGACGCGTTTCATGCCTGGAAGGGTGACAAAAGCATGCAAAGCATGCGCGTCGAACCATCTTCGCTGCAGTGAAGAGAAGCCATGTCGTCGTTGTCAAGAAAAAGGCCTCGAGTGCAGATGGCCTGGCTCTACCGACGACATGGTCATGACACCACCAGACACATGCCCCCAGGAAGACGAGTCCATGTTTACTCAGGAAGATGCGTCTGCCATGACATCTCTCAGCAACCCACTGAGCATGGACCAGACATCTACATCACCGAGCATGGGAGGGCAAGCTTCTCTGGAGGTGTTGACGCCACAGACTTCGCAACACCTCTTCCAGACGTTAGGTAGGACACTGCAATATCCGAATCAGCGTGCGTGATGGGACTAACAATGGATAGATCCCACCCTCAACATCGAAAACAACCCTCTATTCTTCCACTTTCCCGATCTCAACCTTCTATCTGGACAATGGTCCTCCACCCCCACCAACGACATGGAGATCAGCACATACAGCGGCTTAGACGACATGGATCTCCAGTTTCTCGACTCCTACAACGTCACTATTCCTTTCGAGGTTAGCAACACGTTCCAACCGACGCCGCGAGGCACACAAACTCCTCGCACATCTCATATGGACCCAGGCCAGCCTGCCGCCATGTGCAGTGAGGCCTTCCAGAACTCGCATTGGAAATTCCGCCCTAACGCTAAAGATCATGCCGGGGCCGAGGATAACAATCTCTCTCTTCCCTCCATGACATTGGACTACCCCTCACCAGAGTCAAGAGTCTCTCTTGATGCCGATACACGCGTTACATGCGCAAAGCTCGGAGGGCCAGCACGTGACAGGATTTTGATGATGATTGTGAACAGTTGTCAGTCAGATAGTCTGTCCAAGGCAGTGGCCTCGTTCCCTTCGGTGGAGCTTCTTGACACACTATTACAGTATTATTTAACATCACCACACACGCGTGCAGGATCGTTCATTCACGCCGCCTCGTTCGACCCTAACGAGAAGCGACCAGAGCTTGTCGCAGCCATGGCGGCCATCGGGGCTGTCTTGACATCAGACCCTGCGCTCTCCAAGCTTGGCCGGGCGATGCAAGAATGCTTGAGGTTGGCAATCTCACGGAGGGTAAGTATCCTTCCTTGTGTGAGATGAGATGCCCTGACTAACCAAACCTGCAGTGGGAACAAAACAACACCCTAGTAAGAGACCTTCAGCTCTTGCAGGCGTTCCTCATCACCATTGAGGTGGGCATTTGGAGCGGACTTCCTCGAAAGGTCGAGATTGCGGAAAGCTTCTTCCAGCCAATTCTGACAATGATGAGGCGTGATGGAAAGTTCAAACCTACTGCGTACCCAGATACCGATGTTGGGGATGCCTATGGCTTTGATCTCCGACAAGAGTGGTTGAACTGGGTCGAGAATGAGTCATTTAAGAGACTCGCGTTTAGGATGCTTGCTCACGACATGGGCGTGTCCATGGCCTTGATGGTCAACCCTCTCATCTCTTATGCTGAAGTCCTTCTTCCACTCCCAGGCAGTCCAGAGGGCTGGCTGGCAGGGAGTCCTGAGCAATGGAAGTCATCTATGGCCGCCCAAGAGCATGTTAAGTCGCTATTTGTTGCCGACCTTATCGATAATCCGGATCTTATCAATAATCCATTAAATCCGGTCGATATCTACATTGCGAGCATGGCCGTCCTTTCATGCATTTGGGCCATGTGTCGAGAATATTTACAGTTCTCCTCTCTCCAGAGATCACGACCGCGTCGATGGAATGCCCTCGTCACGGAGCTTAGGAAGGACGAGCTTCTGAAGTTGCTTGGTCATCTCGAACTCAGTCTAGCGCCTCAACTCGGGGCGGACTCAGAGATCAACCTCCGGCTTAAGCTGTGTCTACTTCATCTCCATATGCCATTTGAAGAAATTCAAATATTTGCCGGCATGGATGGACCAGAGCGAGCTCGTGCTGTCTACCCTACCATCAGCGACTGGGTCAAGAGCGAGGATGCCAGATACACCATCTGCCACGCAGCTCAGATTATGCAGCTTGTCATGTCGCTTCCAAAGGGCTCAATACGAGGTCCTCCTGTGATAATTCTGTATCATGCCAGCTTGGCATTTTGGGTTTATGGACTCCTCTCCGATCAGTCGCAGGTATCGACGAGACTCACAAATCAAACTGTGTACCTGGATGAAGAAGATGGCACTGCTCTGCAGCGGTTCAAAGGGTTTGGACAGGGCCAGCCATGCATCAGACGGCGGTCAGAAATGCCCGGAGAGGAGGATGTGTTTGTGAGTGTTCCACTATCACAGCCGGATAAGGTCATGGAGACCATCATGAGCATTGTTCGAGAAAACTTCACTGGGATGCGGGTTCCGCATCTCACAGAGAAGTTGGTTCAGATCATGGAGGAGCTAGAGAAGTCTGCGAAGAGGAAAGTGGTTGCATGATATCGACTCTGACCGATTTCCATATTTGCTGGACTAAAGTACGAGAGCGACAGGAGAAACAGAACTGTCCCTTTTATACAATTCACCCCTCTGATACGAATCATGATAATTGCCCTCACTTGCTCTGTAGATGGCCACGGTCGGTCAATGCTAAGGTGACATTGTGTGCGTGGGGCTCAACAGGATCTGTGGGAACTCCCTCGATAAGGTGGCATCTGGGGGAAGATTTTGGTCTCGCTTAAGAGGAGTCGAGATCTGCATGGCCCAAGCGAATGGAGGGGCTTTGTTCAGACCACACTCCGTGATGGAGATGCGAAAATTGTTGAATCAAAGGTAGGTAGTGTATTACAAGGTACTATACTGATACAACCAGGGAGCATGCACTAAGTAGAAGCGCAGATGCTTGGCTTTGCCAGTGCTGCCATCAGCACACCCCGTCTATAGATAGTCCACTCTGACGCAGAACTCCATCAACCAGGACCCAAATCTATGTCCCTCACAGATACGTGTTGAAGATCTTCTGGTACTTTTTCAGAGTGGCCTTGTCACCCACCCAAACATCCCTGCCCTTGTCGACAGCTTCGATGTGCTTGCCAATGTATGTGGCAACCATGCCGTTGCCATAAGCCGACTTGTCGATAAACTTGTGCTCATCAGGCTCAACGACCTCAATGTAGTAAGGGTGCGAGAGCATCTCGGTCAGGACGTCGGCAGACTTGTACAGGAACATGGCGATGCCATCAAAGTCGACGAGCTCGTTGGACTCTGGAGCAGAGGCACCACCTGCAGTGGGAACGATCTTGCCTCCAACTTGAACCTGTCGAAATGTGAGTGATCTGTCTGAACCAAGACAAGGTGTGTTTCATACCTGCTGGTACCGGGTGATGTTGAAGTAAGTGGCAAGAGGCACAACCTTGGGTGCATGCTGAGTCTCCCAGTACTTCCAAAACTCCTCCTGAGTGAAATCAGGGCGGCGCTTGACGTAGGTGACCATCTGGAGGAGACCAGTGTTGGAGGGGGCGCACACAGCAAGAGTGGCACCAAACAGGACCGTAAAGACGGCGAAAAGTGATGAGAAGGGAGCCATTGTGCGTGCGTCTGCAGGAGAAGGGGCAAGAGTGTGAAAGGGTGACAATCAGGATGAAACGAGTGGGAACGTAAAAGCAAGCCGTTCGAGTGGCTTTTTGTGCGATACAAGGAGTGGATGCTGACAGGTTTATCTGTACCATGTGATGGGTCTCCTTGTCATGAGGTGTTTGAACCCTGGGTGATTTTAATTTACATGCCCTGCGATGTAACTCTTTTTAATTATGGAGTTCTTGTTGGCTGCAGCCATCGAACAATGTCTGCAGATTCCCCATCAATGCGACGACGGGTGGCCCCGATGCGGGAGTTTGTTCCCGTTTGAACGGAACCCCCGGAGATGGTTGGTTACAGATATCAAGATGATGATCTTGGAGGTTATCTTGTATTATGGCACCTAAAGCTTTAACTTTTGCAAATACCATACTTTAAAATGTTATTTCAACCTTTATCTTTAACGCTCTTTGCAACATACGAATAACTCGTTCGAGTAAAGGAATTTTTCCGTCATGGCCAGTTTTCCCTCGGTTACATCGTCCTCATTGCTTTTTATTTCTTGGACGACAATCGTCGTCCTCCGCGAATGCCATAAGCAAGCACTAGCAAGCTTATACACCCTTGCAACCAACTTGAAGCGAATGCCACAGCTCCACGGAACTAACCAATAGCATCCTCAAAGATCCACGTTTGATCGGAGTGGCCCGATGGGACGACGGGATTCCCCTGGCTAAATTCATGCAGGGGCTTGGCGAATATGGGGTTTGCTTTTTGAGATATCATTGAACCTTGAGCATTAGAAAACATGGATAAGAAAGCGTTGATCTCTCCGCCAAGATGCCAAAGAGAAAAGTTCATGTCCAGTCCTGGTTCGTGCATTTCGAGACCGAGACCGTGGTAAGAAGGACTTCCACCTCTTCAAAAAGCAAAGATTGAAACCCACAACGTCTTGTCCCGTCCCTGAAAACTCGCCTGATTCGAGGTTGAATTTGCTTTTGAGTGACTGCAAAAAATCTTTAATGCGGCGTTTTGGCGAAAAAAAGCACAAGTTTTCCAAAACTCGGCGTGAGGCCGGGATGCGTAGACACAATACAAATACATTCCTCCCACCGAGTCGCACACACTGCATTTGTCAGTCGAGAGTTCTTGGCTCCTCCGATTCTCCTTTTTTCCCAAGTGATACAGCGGTTCGAGTCTCCTCATGGCTTATCCAGTGACAAATGGCGTCACGACATTCCTGGCGCCGCCAGAAGGGTACGTGGTGGATTTTGAGCACCCACAACAGCAGAATGCTCTTCATCACTACCTGATTTTCGGAATCTTGGGATCTTTGGCGCTTTTTTGTTTAATACAGAGACTTTATACGAAGCATTTCTTGACGGGGAGTCTCAAGATTGATGATGGTAAGAAAGATACTGTACTGGGAAGAGGAGACTTGGCGCTAACGTGTGGTCCACAGCGTTGGTTTGTCTGGCTTGGGTGAGGCTCTTGGCCAGTTGAGTTGACGAAGCGTTACTAATGGGTTTTAGCTGGCGTCTGTCGTTATGCAGTCAGTGCAAATTTGTAGGTTCATGCTGCTGTTAAATGATGCCCAACTCACTGATATTATTCAGGGTCCATCTCGATAGGAGGGCTATGTCATCATGCATGGGAGATGCCTATCGAAGTCTTTGAGAAGCACATGCTCGTTAGTTTCTACAAATGAAGTTATTCCGACCTACCGCTCACCATCTTGACAGAGTTCATACATCGTCGCGCCCATCTTTATTACTTGCAACGGCCTCAGCAAGACATCCCTCTTGACATTTTACCTCCAAATCTCGCCGCAGAGATGGTTCCGAATCACCATCTGGACCACCATCGTAATGGTGGCCTGCTACACCGTCGTCATCGCCGGCCTTCTCCTATTCGGATGCAAACCGATTCGCGCCGCTTTTGATCCTTATGAGTTTGGAACGGGGACTTGTGTCGACCTACCGAGTTTATACATTGCCATCGCCGTCGCCAATATTGTTTCCGATGTCGTTCTCTTTACCATCCCGATTCCCATGATCATTCGATTGAAGATGCCCACGGCGCAGAAGATTGGAGCTGCATTGATGTTTGGTGTCGGTTCCATGTACGTCTCTGTTCTCTACCATGCCGGGCCTGACTAACAGCATATACTCAGTACCGTCGCGACATCCATTGTTCGCATGGTTTACCTGCCGTCCCTTCTGGGAGCTGCCGACATCCCCTGGGTTGCCGCGCCCGCCAACGTTTGGTCGTAAGCACCAGACATCTCACCACATGTGCAATCCACTAACTTCTTACAGCTTCGTCGAAGTCAACCTCTTCATTATTTGCGGATCCATGCCCACCTTTCGAAAATTCCTCAAGCGACTCCTACCGAAATGGATGGGCTCATCCGGCCAGTCACATCCATCCAAGCCGACGACCTTTGATACATCACAAAGCAAGTTGCACCGCCAGCCACATACGGGATATACACAATTCGATATCGTCGAGTTGGACAATTTCTCAGAACACAGGAAGGAAGGTGTTATACAAGCGACCGTTGCGGATGTGGAGGCTAAGGGGAGTGGAAGAGATGATACGAGCGAAGAGGCCATTCTTGATGAGAGGTCAATAGCGTACACAAAAACATTTCAGGTTCAGTATAGTGCCTGACTAGATGTAGTAATTAATTTAATATGTTTCAGGCTCTACGTTACGCCAAGTTACACCTGAGCTTGCATCACTTACCTTGCTTCTTGTATGCATTTTGAGCGGGACGGCGAGGGCTAGGCATTGTCTGTGAAGGACATCTGGTTGGAAGAGAAAGGGAATCGCTTCGAGACATGTCCAATGCTACAGGGTAACAGTACCTTGCCTTCCTTCACTGACGCCTCGATAGTGACCATCAGCTACACCATCAAAAGACAAAGTTATCATTACAAGATAACTGTTGTAGCTATTGGTAATGTCGAAGGCCACAATGAGCCCAGGAGATGGGAGAAAACAAGCGAACTCAAAGAGTCCACCTTTGGATAGAAAAGGAACGCCATGTATATAATTAAATGAAGCAAAAGTTTCGCGTGGTCGAGGGATCCAACGGGGTATACGGGTCTTTGCTTTCTATTGAGCAAATCTCTGAAAATTCCACCTTGAATGACGACGAATTACCACACCTTAATATCATTTCTCATGCAAGCAACAATCCCATCACGGACCAAACACCCACCGCCAACAAACCAGCACCCTTGGTATCCATACCACTCGCAGCACTGGCACTGGGGGGAAAGTCGCCCTCGGGCTTACGGCTACCCTTCACGAGCTGACTGGGAGCTATACAAAGGAGCTCGGTGGCAGTCCTTAGACCCTCGTCTTGAAATTCCATGGTAAAGAGAAATGGGATTGGCTGTCGGACGCGTAGATCGTACATCTTGTATGAGTCGACGGGGCTGTCGGCGGGAAGGAGAGCGTTTCCAATTACTGGAAATGTCTTGTAACCGCCGGGGAGGTCGACGCCCGGGATAGAAGATGTTGTACAGTTGGTGTTGTTATAGGTTCTTGGTGTTCCTGTACACATGTTAGCATCCTCCTTCTTACGCCGTGTGTCAAATCTATAAGGACCATGGATTAGAATACGTACCATAGTAAGAATATGCATATTGGTTGCAAACTTCTTTGACACTCTCTGGCGGGTCAGGGCATGTGCCATCATCAGACGGCCCTTTGATACTCCGCAAAGCCTTTTGACACTCCTCGCTCAACACGCCATTACAAGAGTGGCCACTCTTATTGCCGTCGTTTGCAGTCGCATTTTGGCCGTCCATATAGTAAACGCAGATGTTTGTATGGTTGGCTCGCGTGCCGTTGAGAATATCATTGGGAATGCTGAGAAACGTTTCAATGTGTTGAGATGAGTCAAAATCTCCCCACATGGTTCCCTCCTCGCGCCAGTCTGAGAGACCTAGTGTGAAGAGCCACGGGATGCCTGGAGAAGGAGAGAATGCGACCGTGTTTGTCGAGTTGAAAACGAGTTCGCCCTTGCGGATATCTTCCAGAACAGAGGAGCATTCTTCATCGTCTCTAGCAAGAGCCGTTTGTGTAAAGTAGGCAGATGCAGCGATGGCGAGAAATAAGCTCTTAGAGAAACCCATGATTGTGAAAGTGCGTATCGAGACGAATTGCTGTCTATGGGAATGGTTGCGGACGTCTTTGACTCTTTATCCAATTTTCAACTTGCCAGCGCAGCCTCAATCCAAACCACAAAGACATGATCGCTGCAGGTGATTGAGACTAGAACATAGCTGACATGCGTTGGACTAACAAATCCTCTGGTGATCTGCTGAATGAGGAAACTCGAATGTTGCTGTCCCCGCTCTCGTATACCTGGCGAACCGATGACAAAATAAGACGACCCCAGACCCTTGTTGGTTGGATTCGTCTTTTTTGTCCACCGGTTCAGCTGGTCTATTCTCGGCAGGGCTGTGATATCCACTCGCGTTCTGGATTTCAGTCTTTTTGGTGTCAAAGAAGCTAGCGTCAGGTCGAGGTGCAGCCACATCATGTCAAATCCGTGCTTATTGTCTCAGACAGCTGTTGGTCGTTGTCCAATGTGCCAAGGCATTCTTTATTGCTAGACGACAAGGCATTTTTCGCGGGGAGAGCCACTGAGGTTCCGCTTTCATGTTGAACTATTGAAAAGCACGGGCTTGGCTGCCGAGATAACAACGCGAAGGATCGGTTCCTTCATAAAAACGAGCATGGTAAGCATTAATCATTTGCTGATTGGACAGTAAAGCATTAGCTGATCGATGTTTTGCCAGAGTTTGCCTTTGGGGCCTGGACCCGATCAACAGCCAAACTACCAGGGAATCCACGAGCGACCTTGAGAAATCTCACGACTACATGTGCTTGTTCACTTGCGGCTAGTTGAGTGGCTGTGTCTCTAAACTCGAATTTTGATGTTGACCTGGTGCAGAACGTGGAAGGAATCTCCATGGAGAGTGATGGCGACACTAGGAGCGAGCGAGGTGCGGCTGGGCTTGTCACTGAATAGGGTGTCGGCCAGAGTTGAGCGAAAGCGAGGTTGAAAGAGGAAGTATAAGCGATGTGTTCTTTATTATAGTTGAAGCTCAGCACTTGATGGGGAAACTGAACCAGAACATCGTGGCACTTGTCGCGAGCTTCTGGTCGAAGGCGTTCGTGATACGCCACTTCTGATCTTCGTATCTCTTGGTACCACCTGTCCAACCGGTCTCCTATAATGTAGCACGTCCTTTGGTACATAGGCGATACTGTCTTGAGGGCAAACTCCACCAGTTTGTGTTCCTGTTTCTTGGCCTTCCTATATGCCGCCTCTTTCAGGGATCGGATCCTGAGATTATGCTCATATTTTACCTTTCCCTCGGTCTCAAGCTCTCCAATTCGTCTGGTGGTGCATAATAGAAGCCAGGCGTGATAGTGCCCCTCACTGGGCTGTCACTCCTGGATTTTCGGAACCTCTGGCCGACGAGGCTCTCTAATTCGGTCGCTCGGGTCGATATAATGCGACAGACTGTAAACTTGGACCGACTTGTTGAACTCGTATATCCCAGTTGTCTGGAGCTGAGCCCGTAATAGTCCTTTCGGCTCGTTTTGCCGACATCATGATGGAATAGTTAATGGACCGAAGATTGTATGGGCATGGTTGCGCTGGTTGATAACTGTACAACTCATTGTGTCTGATACGCCACATTATGCATAGATGCCCAAAGTACGATAAGCCTCCAGAGCCTGCTTACAATCTCACCTAGTAACGATTTTCTGATGCCACTATCATCCGCCGAATCCATAGACAGACCTTAAGAGATGTCTCTCTGTGTTGCCTGCGCTGCTATCCGCTTCGAGGATTTCAACACCAGCGGCAGCGTTCCCTTGAACCGGACTACATCAGATGTCGAGGCTTGTGCCCAGTCATGCCAGTTGTGTGCTTTGATCATGTCAGCCAGCTACAATGAATGGCTACCCAATAACCCACTGTACAGGTTCAGTATCACAGCGACTGACAGAGGCTCGGATGGCTCTGTTCGGGATATCAAGTTGCAGCACGTGGTATTCTATTCTTTGGATGTCACTGATGCAGAACCCCGAGCTTTGCAGAGCAGAGAAGGCGCACGTCAGATAATTGACGGTCTATACACGTTGGACATGAGACATCCCAAAGCACAGCGTTCAATTTTGAGCGTCGTATCTGACGCAGGTATGGGCAGAATACGGTGTTATTGATCCAGTCAATATCCTGATGGAAGACATAGATGCTCCAACAAGTCGTGTGCTTGATCAGACTATCGCCCGTTTAATTGGACCCGGTGATGATGCCAGTCAGATACAGAAATGGCTTGAGAATTGCAAGTTGAATCATCCATCTTGTTTCGAGCCACATCCTGGCCATGATTGGACGGCAATGCCCACCAGGCTAATTGATATTGGAGAGAAAGGACAGTGCCCCAAGCTCATCGAGGTTGACGGCAGACTTATGGACTATCTCGCGCTAAGTCATCGATGGGGAGGGGCAAAGATCTTCCGGACGACTCAAGCGAATCTTAAGGCCCAAAAAGCAGGCATTGATCTCGAAAAACTGTGCACGACATTCCGTGACGCCCTGAAAATGACCTCGAAGCTTGGGTACCAATACATTTGGATTGATTCACTCTGCATTGTGCAGGACTCTCCCGAGGACTGGGCCAAAGAGGCTGCTCGCATGGCTATGGTATACATGAACGCCGCACTCACACTTGCTGCTGCTTGCGCCATTTCCGGAGATATGGGGCTGTTCCAACAGAGAAACCCGGTAAGGGTGCGAATGACATATCAAGGCCTATCGACAGATGATAAGGGCAACAGCCCCGAGAAATACTATTTCTTAAAGACCAAGTCATTCCGTGAGGAAGTGACTGATGGTTCTTTGAACTCTCGAGGTTGGTGTCTCCAGGAGCGTTGGCTTTCCCGACGGACCGTCCACTTTGGGCATACCCAGCGGTTTTGGGAATGTCAGTCAACCATGATAGAGGAGCGATTCCCTAGCGACGACAGGGGGGAGCATCAAGGATATCTCAAAGCCCTGTCGAGTTCCACATAGAATGTAGATGCATTCCGTGCAGTGCGTGGTAGGATGGAAAGTTCTGAGTTCAGCGACTAGTACAACATCGTATGCGAATACAACAGCCGAGACCTCACGGTTCCAGATGAAAAGTTCCCCGCAATCTCAGGTGTCGCTTCTATCTTTGGGAGTCATCGAAAAAACAGGTACTTGGCGGGCCTGTGGGAGGGAGACCTTCAAGTCGGATTGCTCTGGTGCTCAAATAATGGAGAAGGTCTCAGACGGCCCAGCACGTTTCGAGCACCCTCTTGGTCTTGGGCCTCTTGTGACGGCCGCATTTATTTTGAATTCGACTGGGACGGTGAGGTAGAGCTTGATATCATCACCACTTCGACAACATTGGCTGGCCAAGATCCCTACGGAAAGATATCAGCTGGGCTCATTGAAGCTAGCGGATTCTTGGAGCAGATTTCAAACATTTCCCCGATCACGAAACGGGAATCAGCATTTGCTTGGGAAAACGTGAACGTCCAGTTGTTCGATCTAAATGGCAAATTGGTTGGAGAAGGCAGCCTGGATACGCCGGCGGGTTTGGATATGATTGATGAACTATTTTGCGTCATGATATTTCGTGTAGAGACTGGATGGAGGCCTCTTTCTTTTGAATTTCTACAGGCACGGAGCCAGTGGGCATGGGGCCTTTTATTGGAACCTGTCGGGGAGCAGTACAGGAGAGTTGGCTTGGCACAAGTTTACCAGTCCCTTTTTGGAGGGGTAAAAGAAAGATTAACCATTATTTAATTGTATTGAGGATTAATAGAGGTGACAAGATTAATGGGCAATATGACAAGCAGGTGCTGCGGTCGGCCGGGTCGGATGATGATCTACCTATGCGGTGATGACTTCAGCCGCACCATGGCGAGTAGGTCCTTTCAAGACATAAGAAACAAAGACAAAGCTTCATGAGCTGATTAGCTGATGCATAACTAGAGAAATAAATCAAGGTGATTAGTGGCTAGAGGTGCTGACAAAGTCCCGCATGTCTCACTATGGTATAGCTAGTCCGGATTATGGTGTTGTGCCATTGGGTAGTTTCCATGCCGACGTCTACTAGAAAACTCTCGCCGTATTGGAGTTGACGACCTCTCTTCGATATCTGGCCGGGCCGGGTATATTCCCAACTTGAGGTCTACTGGATGAGGAAATATGGACAACATCTCGACTTTGGCAAAATGGAGTAGCAAGAGGCCGACTTTTCATCTCAACATCTTGCTGTTCGTTGGGGAGGTGTCTCATGGTTAGAAATGGTGTTTACAACCAGATTCTTGTTGATTCTTAATAAATGGTTTCTCAATGTAATCTTTCACCATGAACCCGCCCATTTAAATGTTTGTAGAGACAGTGGAATAATTCTCGGGTTTATTTGAGACCAGCCCTTGTCTCTTCACAACTCTCAGCTCAACCGCTTAAAGACCCGGATTTATGCCTCGCGCAAAGACGAGTTTTATTTTAGTATAATTTCAATAGCAACTGAAGCTTCTAACCCTTTCCGTAATCGATAATACCTACTCGCCATCAATTACTGCCAGAAAGCCCAAAAGCCGAGGTTATTCGTGGTACGCCAAGAATGTGATGCATCAAGTAGATGTGGCGGTGTGGAATGGCCAAGGTGTCCTCACTCTCGGGCGCAACTCCAACATATCTTCAACAACTATGAATGCGATGGAACAAGATTCATTGCTCCATACTTAAGGAACGTCCAAGCTCTGCTCAAAGATTAGCGACAGGCAGGGACTCAAAGCTGCGACCAGCCCTGACGTCACATTCCCTGGCCATGATCTGACTCTCGGCAGTCGACATTTACGATCCACCCAGTTCAATCCGTACACGTTGCATTTCACATGCGCCGAGACTTTCACGGTGTTTGTTTGCTCAATCAAGTGTCACATGGAGAACGCTTGGAGGGAATTTTTCTTCATTTGTTTTGTTTGTTTGCTATCGCACAAAGGCCAAGATCGCTTTCATTTCGTCGTTTGCACCCCGTGTGCTCTCGTATCCCTTAGAACTGGACTATTCTCATAACTGTGTTAGTATAGCACCGTGTAGCAAGGGAACAGTGTTACACACCAAAGACAAGGTTACCGCCGTCGTTGCCGATGCGCTCGGCGAGGTTCAGGTCGGCGTCAACGGGGTCGCCATCGATGGGGTTGAGCTTGGCACGGAGGATGGGGACGTTGTCATCACCCTCGATGCTGAGCTCAATGTCCTCAGCGGAGCCGGAGAAGTCTGGAGAAGAAGATAGATGTCAGTGAGGACCGTGGAGAACTGGTGGGACAGAAGATGCTACTCACTCTCACCGCCCCAGGAGAAGCTGCCATCATCGTTGCCGATGTAGTAGTCGAGGTCAAGACGAGACTCAACCATCTCGCCGTCGCCGTTGCCGCACTTGGCGACGAGGATGTGGCCGTCCTCGAGCTCAATATCCTCGGAGCTAAGGTGGAAGTTGACCATTGTTGCGGTTTGTGAGGGTTGGTGATGGAGAAGAAGAAGAGGTTGTTGTAGTGCAAGGTTGAGAATGGTGAGCTGCAACCTGGAGGAGACGAGGGTTTATATCCCCATCAGTGACAGTGAATCAGTGACAAACATTCATGCACCCGCGTGAGGCCTCACGCAGGGACTTAGCACAGGACGAGAACATCACCCCTCATCCAGCCCAAGCAGCCAAGCCCGACTCAACCGTCTTGTGCCGTTGGTGAAGCTGCCACGATGCTATGCAGTAAGCACTGTATGTAAGCCCACACAAGACCCCCTCACTGAAGTGTCAAAGCTGTCCCTCCTTCTGAACCGCGCGCTTTGCTCGCGAGGGGGGGACCCGCCTTGGCGCATGGTCTACGGGTCGGCACGACGGCACCGGACTGGTCCCTTCGCATCTTCAACGGCGTCGACGGCCCACCGGGAGACCCAGCGCGAGGAGGAGGTCCAGGATAGGGCGGGAGGCACACGAGCTTCGGGAGGCCTCCTCCTTCATCTGAAGGAGGCTCATGTTTTGGCTTTATATAGCTCTTTGTTTCGAATGAGGGGCAGACGTGCCAGAAACAGCACATGCCATGCAGAAGCAAGCTGCATACATGCGGAGATGAAACCCTGCGCGCGACAATTTGGGGGCGAGGCGCAGCAGGATACGGTGAGCTTTGTTACATTGTGCTAACGGCTTGGCACCGGTTGATACGGCTCAGGTGTGTCGTACACGTACAGCTTGGCTGCTCAGCAACGTGGACCTGAGACAGGCAGCAAACAAGTGACCGTGAAGTCTGGACCATTCAATTGTGTTTATTGCTCCGGAGAGGCGTCTTGTCATTCACTAGTCTCGTGGGCTGATTCTGCAACGGCATGAACACACTTCCCATCTACCACCGTTCAACCTTAGAGGCTGTTGCAATCCTCATGCGTTTTCCATACATCCAAAGAGGTACCGTCAACAGTGAAAACAAACCCATCAGCATAGCAAAGATACCAAACGGTTCAGCTGCACCCCTATCATGGATCCAATCAGCCACAAAGTAAGACCATGCAAAGGCAATGATAGCCCGCAGGATCGTCACCATGGTGAAGCAGTCTGCTGCGAGAGAGTGATACGAGTCGATGAGCTAGAGGATAGGATTGTCAGCTTACGTCTGGAGGATACACTCTGGTGTTTGCTTACATAGTTGAATCCTACAGATGGGACTTGCATGAGCCCAAAAGAGAGCATTCCATAGCCAACCTGCAAACCAACCCATCGTTTTGGGCCTGGGTACTGGGCGCAGAATCCAAAGACAAGGAAGCCGCAGGTTGCCGTGGCGAGTGGAAAGAAAAGTGTAGGCAGTCGATCCTCGGCTTCTGCTACGCCATGTCGCTTGTTGTTTGCTTTCTTAACCAGGCTTCCATCGGCAAGCATGTGGGTGTATAGGTATCCAATCATGGTTCCAATTAGTGCACCGACATTGATGAGACCTGCGTTGGCGCCCCAGAGGTATGGAGGCTGAGCCATTATCTGCGAGCCGATGGTTGAGATTGTGACGATACCACCAACCAGGCCAGCATAATGAAGCATCACCACCCATGTGCCTGGTAGTACGAGAGTTTTCCATGGTGCCAAGAACTGTCGTGCCAGGCTTCCACGAGGACGCTGGAAACCCAACGCCTGAGCAGTCGTGAAGGGCTTGCAGGTCCCGTGGTCTTGACTCGTACCAGTTGACTGCTTGTCTTCCACTTGCTCTTCTTGGGCCATTGGTTTCTCAGACTTCTCTGCTGTGATCGTCTCGCTTGCGAAGCTCCTCTCGTAAAGGGTCTCGGGGACAAAGAACGCAACTCCAACGCAGCAGAGTCCAGAAAGGGCCAGACTGACCCAGAAGAGGGCTTTCCATCCGTGACGGAACACGATGTAGCCTCCTGAGAGTCCTCCGGCGAGGGGGCCTGCACAGAGCATGATGGTATAGAGTGCCTGTTAAATCCTGAGTTAGACTCGCCTATGCTCAAATGAAGAGGCTCAGTTGTACACACCATTGCCCTTCCTCGCTGGTGAACAGGGTATAAATCTCCGACCAGAGCCGGAGCAACCGAGTCTGCAGCTGCACCTCCAATACCCTGAAAGATGCGAGCTGCAAGGAGAGAATTGTACGACGTGGAGAGTACACACCAAAGAGTGCTAAGCGTCATAAGGAGCGTAGCAACGAGAAGCACGGGGCGTCGTCCTATCCAGTTGGAGAAAGGAACCCACCAGATGTTGGCTGCGCCGAGGAACAGGACATGGACCTGTGGGTGTTAGCACATATCTGCAGGATCTTGGACAGAGTGCTTACAGCGACAAGGGTAGTCAAGTCAGAATACGACCTTGGGTCGTTCGGAAAGTAATGGCCCCAGAGCTGGAAAGCTGGTGCGATGACACCGCTGGTGTAGTTGGCGGCAAAGCCATAGAGGGCGGCAACGATCAAGGCGGAGAGCTTTCTCCAAGCTGGAAAGTTGAGAGGATCTCGTGTATCATCGCTCAAGGGCGGGATGTTCGCAATCTCATGGTCAGTGTGTTCATGCTCGCCTGGGTCATGTCAGTAAGGGGTTGGTGGGACGTGTGGGGAGTACAAACGATGAATATGGACAGTTCCAGGAGGAGTAGCTGCATCAACAGCCTCAGTAGACAAGGCAAATGCCTCTTTCCAAGATACCATGATGAATGATCGTAGCTTGTTAGACTTGCGAGGGCAAGAATCTATCTCTTCACTCCACAAAGGACACGGCAGAATATGTACTCAGGAGTTCGCCAACCTCTCCGCAGAGTTCCCCAGATTACCCCAGATCTCAAAGCTATCAGTGGGACCAACCACATGGCGACGATATTAAGCTTCCCTGCATACTCTGGCACTTTAGTCGGTAATGTCGGGGCTGAGTTGAGTTCGGCTCCACCCTCCCGGTGGCCACTCGGGACCGACACCTCCTCTCGCACTGATAAGGGACTTGACCTCCGCTTACTTAATTGACTGAGATTATTTTAACTACTTGTTCAGTCTTGGCGCCCTCTCAGGGTCGTTCCAGAACGCGCATTGCAATGGCCGGGCATTGTCCACTTCGACTACGGTGAAATCTTCCGGGTTCACAACAATCTGCTTCCCGCCTCGGCCTCCATACTGCGGCCATTCGACGGCTCCTTCACGCTGGTGGCAATTGGGATCCCCGGCAAGAACAAAGCTGTTAATGTAACTAAAGTAAATCTGAGCTGTATCCCTGTACGGCACGGCCGGATCATTCCAGAGATACGCAAAGTCGGAGGCATGGGGAATACCGCGCCACGACTGTGCTGCCAAGGGATGATCGGGTGTGTTGAAACGGAGCCTCCACGTCGGAACACCCGCTTCGGATGTTCGGGAGGCTGTCTCGCGGCTGGGACAGATGTAGGCCATGTCAGACCACGATGCTGAGATGCGATTGTACTGGGTGCTGTTTGGGGACATGGCCCAGGGAGAGTCGGGATGTGCCACTGGGTCTGGATAGAGTTCGTTCAAGATGGCGAGATCGGTGACGTTGAGGTCGGGACTCATGCGATGCCAGAATTGGATAAAGTCGTCGTTGGTCTCCAAGTTTCCCGGTGTGTAATATTTGCCCTCGTCTGTAGTGTAAGTCGTAATAATGGGCAGATGATGGAATGTGCCGTCGATGCCGCTCTCCGATCCCGATTTCTCAAGGAAAAGCCCACCAAGTGCCGGTTGCCACGGCCAGTCTAACAGATTCTTGGCATCTTCGTATCGCTTCGCAGCCACTTCTCTAATCTTCTCCGCAGGCGCGTTAATGAGACAGTTCATTTGCTCCGAGTCTTCGACCTCAACTGAGCAATCAATGTGGTCCATCAAAGCCGCAAAGTCTTTTTTGTATCGTGGGTACTCGGGAGGAGGAAACGCTCGAGCAGTAGGAGATCCAGACTGAAAAATCGCCCTTGCGAAGAGCGGCTTGTCCTTGTCCACGCCATAATTATGGAAATAGTGGAATGCCGTAGAATGAGCACCAGCCGAAAGACCGCCAAGTGTGACCTGATCAGGATCTCCACCGAAAGCGCTCAGATGGCGCTGCAGAAACTCCAAGAAAAAGTGCTGATCCTGAAGTCCAAGGTTCATGAGGCCCTGACGCTTGAAAAGGTCGCTTGGGAGAAAGCCAAAGGCATTAAGTCGATAGTTGAAGGAAACAACAACTACCGGCTCGGCGGATGATGCCACAAAAGCACCGCCGTCTATATCGCGTGCCGAAAATGACGCAAAGCCACCACCGTGAATCCAAACCAACGTAGGTAGCTTTTCACTAAGGGGTATGCCGTTGGTGCGGTACACGTTGAATGACAAACAGGCTTCGCTTTGTTCGTCGGGGTAGGGATAATTCAGGTCTTGGAGGCAAACTGGGCCATATTGAGTAGCATTTTTGACTCCCTTGAAGGCATCCGGTTGTGCCTCCAAAGGACGAAATCGCCTATTGCCGATAGGTTGCTGGGCATAGTCAATACCAAGCCACGCATCAACCTCTTGCGGTAATTTATGCTTGCTCAAGGTGTTTGATATGGAAACGCCGGAGAAGGTGCCGTAGTCTTCGAGGCTAACCTGCGGAACAGCTGCGGCTGAGGTGGTGAAGGGGTGTTGCAAAAGAGGGCCAAAAGCGGCCAGAGTAGTTGAGACTAACATTGTCTTTACTGGCTCAGAGACATAGAAGAAAGAAGTTCTTGGTCGAATATGCAGCTATTTGTTTACTTTGAGTCCTTCATGCTGGCAAGTCAATTCGCTGTCGGCGTTGTCGGCTTCGTCTTCTGGTACCCGAGATCGGCGTGTTGTGAATAGCGAAGTCGCATACCCCGCAGAATATTTCCCGGACAGGTAATTCTGAGAGCGCGAGAACACCCATCACTGTGTCATTGTCCAAGTTCTATTTGGACTTGGCTAAACTGGAACTGGTCAATACATTGCACCTTTCTGAAGGTATGATCAAACTATTCATCATCGTTGTCGAGATAATTGCCTTTCTTCAATTCTATCACGCTAGTTCGGTTTTCAAATGTGTCTCCGATTATTCAAGTTCCACTTCTGTCCGGTTAGCCCGGGTACCTTGGGAGACTGGTTGAGGAACAGTTATTCTTCAACGACGCGGGCGAGCTCATGTCTCTTGACATGCATACAGTATACAAGCTACCTGGGTCATAGTAACTCGTTTAACAGCATTGATCAGACTCTGTCAACCAGTGGACGACGTAATACCGCCGTCCACCACCAACTCCTGTCCAGTGATATACTTGGCACTCTCCGAAGCCAAGAAGACAATAGCATTCGCCACATCCGAACTATCACCCTGCTTCCCCATAGGAACTGCCTTATCTCTTTTGGCCGAAAACCCTTCAAGATCTCCACCGGCGTACTTGTTTGCGAGGTATACCATGAGCGGCGTGTTCATGAGCCCCGGCACGACAGTGTTGAGGCGAACGCCCCTGGCAGCGTAAATGACCGCAGTCGCTTTGGTGAATTGCATGACTCCGGCTTTGAAGGTCGAGTACGCTACTTGGGGCTTGCCAATATATCGCATTCCCGCAATTGAGGCCACATTGACAACGGCGCCAGTCTTTTGTGCCTCCATTATGGGGAGAACCTCATGGCAGGTTAGATAGACGGACTTGATGTTGAGCTCCGCTTGCGCATCCCTGTCCTAGTTAGCACAGGGTTGGAAAGTTGCATATGTATCACTGACCAAATGTTTTCCTCCATCTCAGCCGGGCCGCCAGGTTCTGAACGCCCAACATTATTAACCAAGATATCTATCCGACCAAACTTGGCCATGCACTCAGACACGAGTCTCTTCACATCCACAGACGAAGTCACGTCTGCTTGTGCGACCTCGACCACGCCCCCCTCAGCCTCTATCCTGGTCTTGGAATAAGAAGCGGCGTCGATATCAATGTCGCAGCCAAAGACCTTGACGCCATTATGACAGAGGAGACGGGCGGTGGCTGCGCCGTTGCCCCAGCGTTCTCGAGTGCCAATTTGACCGATGCCGGTGACTATGGCAACTTTGCCTGCGAGATCGGGAAAGGTGGCAGAGTGATCCATGTCTGATGTCGAATGGAGGGAGTAGATTCAGGGTTAAAATTCAGGTTACAGGTTCAGTCCTCGGAAATTAGTTGAAAGTGAGTCCTTTTATAGTCTTTATTTTCTTACGGTTGACATGATGTTCTTTTCTACGTAGATGGCCATAATCAGCTTCATTGTTGAGTCTCGCACCCAACTTCCTAGAACACAACATAGCACAAAGTGGAGACTCACAAACCCACTCACTCTCATAGCAACTCTCGGCGACACTTTCCAACAGTAGCTGGAGACTTTTGTCGCATCCATCTCCTCTTAATAATCTAGAAAACAGCCAGATCTTACGAAATACGTAATAGCTCTTAATCTATGATCTCGACATAATACTGCTGCGTCATAGCTTCTGGCGAATGCCGCGCTTTGTCGTACGGCTTCAATCCCAACACCACCATACGTCCTGACTTGGTGGAAAAGGCAAAGGTTGACTTGTTAATAAGAAAGGAAACTGGACGGCAATCCAAAGGTAACCAAACTATTTTCTGCCCGTTCCACGTGATCTAATCGCGGTCTGGGCTGAAATTCCAGCCCTGGTCAGAACACCAGGAGTTCGCGCGGAGTGTTCCGATGTCATTGCAGACACTGCCGTCAGGAAGCTGAGCGACCAGGTGCTCATTCCTAACGCTGACTCCGGAGCGAAGGATACAGCTTCTTCCAATGGAAAACACCTTGTAGGGGGGCTTGTTGAATCTCGATGGATCATTGAACTCGTCAAATTTTTCCAATACGTCAACTTGTTTGACCCCACGGCGCCAAGCACTGACGTTGTATAAAATTTGTGACGGGTCACGACAAAAGACCATCGGTATACCCATAGGCGAATAGTCGCAGTGCAGGGTCTGGATATGACTCCCCGTCTCAACGCACCATATCATTATGGTACCGTGGAAGAAAACTGCTGCCACAAACGCCGAGGTCGAGGAGATGATTGCTGAACAATCGCAAAGTGGTTCTGGTGACTGAGGATAAAATCTTGTTACAGTCAATGCATAGACGAGTTCACACTCTGCAATGTCTATGATGTCAACTCTCGCGATATCGACAACAAGGGCGATGAGGCTTGAGTTGGGAGAGAAACTCGCCGGACCAGACAATCGGCCGCGGTTCGCGATCACTTGCTTGGGGCAGCCCGTAACGGTTGACCATATCCAGATACGTTTGGATGACATCGATCTTGCCGCAAGTAGAGATGAGTCGCGAGAAAAGGCAATCTCGTCGAAGCCGCACCCATCGCCTTGGAGATTTCGGATGAATTCGCCTGTGTCGCATCGAAAGAGTTGAACTTGGGAGCCATCGTAAAATGCAATTTGCTTCGAGTCGGGAGATTGTTCTATTGCTTGGAAGGATCGGGTCGCGTCGTTGAGCTTCTGGCCTGAGTCGAAGGCACTCGTGCGCCATACAGAGAGGTCGCTGAAACCGCAGCGGGATATAATAAGTGATGAGTCGTGTGACAAAACGGCCATCTGCTGCCCCTGGCGCATAACATCTTGGATTCCCTCGCCTTTGGTGGCGTGCCAAAGATAGACATCGTCTTGACCACAACAAGCCAAGACTGTCGAATCAGTCGAGATAGTCAAGACATCAGTACGCAACTCAGGTATGAAGATTTCGGCTATGATCTCGCCTGGGGCCGTGTTCCAACCTCTCAAAGTACCACGGAAGATTGCGAACAGGAGTGTACCGTCGTGTGATAGTGCTACCGATTCATAGCCGCTACCGCGTACCGTCAGCGCTCGTCTTGGCCCACTGTGCCCGATGCGCCATACTCGTATATCTTTTCCCGAGCTCGCTGCAAAGAATTTCGCGTCTTCTGAAAACGTGACCCGATAATATCCAGACCGATGTCAGTCATGTTCAGTAACCTCCCAAGCGCATTCACCTGCGTTGTTGTAGCATCGAAACACTGCCAAGACGGGCTTGTTCCGGTGTTGAAAGATATTAACCGCAATGAGTTTGAAGTCGTTAGAGAAAGCCAGCCATCCTTTAGCAAAGCTATAGACCCCAAATTCAGGATCTTTTGGGAAAGAATGCACAATGCGTTTGGTACATTCCCCGGTTGTAGTGCTCCAAACACAGATGTCGGCGCGATCTGAACCCTGAGAGGCGAGAATCTTAGAGTCATGTGAGAAGCACAGGTTGCTAGCCCACTTGTTGTATGGTCTAAACAAATGGATGAGCTCGCCAGTGTCAACGCGCCGGATATGAATGATTCCATAATCCGACCCTGAAGCCAAGAGTGTTGAATAATGCGACAAGACCACACAGCACAAATCGGTCTCGCCGCCGAATATCTGGCTCACTTGACCCCAGCCGCTTTCATTTCGCGGGCAAAGCGATATCCAGCTCGGCAGTGACAGAATAAACTGCTGCCTAACGGTGTTGCTTTGGGGACTGAACAGAAGAACAGAAGAATATATCTGAAGAGGTGATTTGTCTAGGACGTCGGCGTTGGTCTTGAGAATTTCAATAGCGTCTCGTAAGAAGTTGCACAGAGAGACATTTTCCTGCTTCGAGTAAAGGTTAGCTGTCATGTTGAAGTTGTGGACCTGTTTCAATCAACACTGTACCTGAAGGATACTTGCTTCTTGCACGTTGAAAGTGGAAACTCCAATGAAGACAAGCATATTGGACTTCCTCCGTCAAGTAGAGACCAATCTCTCCAATTTCAATGCGCGTGCCCTCCCCCTTTGATGATCGTAGACCACACATGTCTTCTTTGAGGGACTGGCGCATAACATCCAGACACCCAATTACCATCTTGGCATGTGCTGTAGTCTCATCAATCCAGAAGCCATCTTGGCCATGCTGCTCGGGGTCAACCAAAAAGTCTCGGAAGGACAAATGGAGAAGCTTGACGGGCGCGTCGGCCGACTGGGGGACGCTCAAAACAGAATGGAGCAGACTCAACTGGCAGTCGATGATGTTTCGAGGAAGGGAGAGAATTTTCGACAGTGACTTGGTCGAGAGGGGGGTGGCAAGAATAATGATTGAGGCGACGATGGATTTGAATCGTTCAAGGTTCTGCACCCTCCGTCTCTCAGATAGTCCGGCAAACAGGATATGGAGGATAGGCAAGTAAGTTGCATCCAGTTGCGTCTCTTGGTTTGCTCTCTTGTAGGATAGGATATCCTGAAGCAGCCCATCAGGACCTCCATGTCTCTGATCACCAAGCAAGCGACAAACGGTGGCAGCCTGGATGAAGAGGGGACTTGCCATCTTGACAAGGCGCTCAATGGAGGAATTTCCCGGCCAGTCAGTGGGTAGAGCCTCCCCTTTCGGCACAGAAGCGTTGTAGTTTGATCGGATCGCTGTCAGCTCATGTGAGAAGAAGACGGTTAAATCCCGCTCAACCACGTGGCTGGCGATTTCAGGGAGGACAACGTGCTTATATTCACCCTCGACTCGGTGAAATCCAATCCGAACTGGCAGCTCTGGTCGGCTGGTGAGAAAAACTTTCAGACCTTTGGTTCGAGCTTGGGAAAAGAGATCAAGGATGAGCTTGACGTGTCTGTCCTCCACGTCGCATTCATCCCAAGCGTCGATTACCAAGACGAGAGTCTCGACACTTTCAGATGACGATAAGACCTTCGATAGCGGCCCGAGTATAAGTGTATGAAATTGGCTCTGGAGTCCCTTATCACCGATTGTAGACTCCTTCTCAATCGCCTCCTTGATGTAGTCGGCTAGATCAGGAACTCTCGCAGCCAGCTGGGCGGCAATGGTCGTGAAAAGGCGGGAAGTTGTTCCTCGATCACCTTCAGATCTCTTGAAGAAAAAGTTGGCCCCTAGCTTGTTCGTTGATGCTAGGGATTGAGCTATAGTGCGAGACAGCGTCGACTTCCCGGTCCCAGCCATGCCATTCAGCCAGAAGATGGACTTGGCAGAGGGTTTCCTGAGCCCACTTCAATATCTCATCAATCAGGGCAACTCTCGTGTCTGGCAGACAGGTTGGATTGTTTTCCTCGGCATGGGAGTCGAAAGCGGCCCCGGCAGCAATAAGAAGGCGGGCTAGGACGGTTTGTTGGTCAATATTGAGGACATTCGTACTGACGGTAGTTAAGTATAAGCAAATAACTGATGTAAAATGAAGAATCATACCGTATGCTTTGCACTGCCTGCTCAGTGCGACTTGTGTCAGATTGAATCCGATTGAGATCTTCACCAACTTGGAACTTATCAGCACTGATGTCAATTTCTCTACGGGTGCTTTGTAGACTAACTCGATCGCAGTACATCGGCCACTCGCTTGGTGGCCTGGAGACTCCTGACAGGAATGAAACCGACGAGTTCCTTTGCGTAGGCGACTGCCGTTGCAGCGGCGTATCGCTGCCATCGATCATTCTTGTGCGAGTCGGCGTAATCGGAGATGCCGCGTATGACGATGCCGTAGTGGAAGGCGGGATCCGTTGTTCCTCGCGCCTTCCGCTCGACTAAGCACGATCCATCGCACCGATCACACGAATCACCGCCATCGTGACGGGAGGTTGCATTAAATAGTTTGTCGTGCCCGATGCCTTGGTGGATGTAACCAGGTGCATTGTTGTTTGGCGTTGCCATGCGAGGATTGGCTGTTAACATGCCGCCGGGGAAATCGGGAACTCTAGATGGAGCAATTTCATGCTCAGACTTGAGACTCGCCAACGCGTGAAGGAGAACCAAGGGGGGCATATTAAGAGAGCCTATCCTCTCCCAAGTGCCATCTAAACCCGCTTTGCCCAGGTCATACTGGATCACACCTCCAGTGGACCCATCAGGCTGGCTGATGACAACATCACCAAGCCGAATATCCCGACCCCGATCTAGACGAGGAATTCCACCGCCGATGCCTACTAACAGGCCGATCCGAAGATGAGGCAAGGAGGAAACCATGTTTGAGGCTGTCGTTGCCGCGGAGACTGTCCCGGTTACCCCGGCCGGCAGTGAGGCGATCACAATGTTGTGTGCTCCAGCCCTGCCCCAAGTGTACGAGTTGGTATCTGATTCAGACTGGTTGAACTCTTCAGGTGCTTCGTGACGTTCATCTAGAAGTGATTTTGCCGCCGCGAGCTCGATCAAGAGTAGCGCGATCCAAGCGATGGTGTAGAGATCCGGGCTGTGAAGTTGTGCCTCCATCTTCGTGGTTGTTGAGATGATGGATGGAGAAAGGTGAGATCGGAGACTGTAAGGAGAATCCAATAAATAATGGGTCCTTTGATTGTCTTTATCCTGCGGTTGCCTAGCTCAGTTAACGCGACCAAGTGACTGTTCCCAAGCCATTCCTCTGCCAAGAGGTCCCTGAGCTGCCTTGGCTGGTTTCGCAGTAAGTCGTTCATGCTCATCCCACGTTTGATACTAAGCTATAAAGTCGAAAAAATTGGCGACATTAACTTAGAGAGGTTCGCTAAACTGTGTCTACTATGCCCAGATGCATGAGAAACAAAGAGACGCGTGGTTTTCAACGCTGATTGTATAACTCATCTATGTCTAGCCGATTCTTTGTTTCCCTCTCACCCACACCTCTTTATCTACTAATTCTAAGACGGCCTTTGTTTTGCCGTTTGAAGCTTGGGCGCGGTCTCCGCCTAGCAGTCTGTCAACATAACCATCAAGACTGAAATCAACAGCCCAGATCAAGCGGGCAATATTTGCTGCAATTCGTGAAATGCTTCTTTACCGATCGCGGCCCGAATGTACTCGCCCATATCAACCAGTAGATGTTTACACTAAGGATATTCTATGTACATTTTCACCAATTCCATCTTGAAATACTTCACCATGCATGAAGCCATGCACATAGGCCTCCCCAGCAAACCTGTAGGTGTTCGGCAGCGTGTCTCATGACGGCGCAGCACGTAAAGGAACTTTCCTCCACACAACATCTACACCTCGTCGCCAGGCTGAAGAGACATGGGACCAAGACCAAAGCGGCAATTCCTGGTTAGAAAGACCTTTCTCCACAGTGACAGGGCAGCAAACAGGTTATAAAAGAGTGCATGATTGCGACGAATTTCCGCTTCCCTGGCTGTTTCGCTATTCTTCTTCATGTGAGCCGCGAGTGTGTAGATCTCTCTGCTGGTGGGGAGCATGTGGTTTCCGTGGTCTCGAAGTGCTTGTATCAGACTCATGATAGATTGAGACGTATTGTCTTCCCCATATTGTGCAATCTTGGAGGCCATCAACCGGAGGATCCAATCCGAAAAGTGCTTCTCTAAAACAATCACGTTATGGGTGTTTCGAGTGGCATTGGCAATTTTAGTCCTCCAGAGGATATTGATGACTGGCTCAGGATAGGAGAAGTCGCAGCTAGCCCTCCAGGCAAGGTGAAACAATTCTTTCAAATACTGCATTGTGGCGCGGTAAACTTCAGATTGGTCGTGTTCAATGGGCCCTGGTAGCCCATGGCTTTGGACGATGTCGAAAACTGCGCCTTCCAAGTGCAAGGTGTTGCCGTCCCTTTGTCGGTATGCCGCAACCTCTTCAGACGTCAACGAAGCATTCATGCCATACTTTCCCACTATGCTCGGCAGTGGTCGCATAAACTTCTGAAAGCTGTAGTCGGGTACCCATGTGGGTAAATCTTTTCGTAGCCGCTGCGAGGGGTCTGGAACCATAGAGAGAGTCGACAAAATGGGCAACTCGCGCAGGAGAAACCAAGCTGCTCTCGTAAATGTCTCCTCCTTCGTGACGCTATCTCCATATTCAGGGGAAAGAAGTTGGTCCAAGGGTGATTGGCTAAACTTCTTAAAGATCCCAAGCATGGCGTAGACCTTGTCTTTGGGCATCGTTGTATCAGAATCCCTGATTCGCTCGATGCTCTCCTCGAGATAAGCACAGCATAACTGTCGATTAGTCCTCGCCCCCGTCTTTTCTTGAAGCGTGGGATTAAGATCGTTAGGCCTGGTCTGGTAGACAGTCGGGCCGCCTCTTTGACATTGATCCCGGAGGGTGGTCAATTGCATGATTTCGAATCCAACAGGGTCATTGCGGCGGGTGCTTGATGGTGATTGCAGATATTGTAACTTGGCGCCTAACGATCCCTTCAAGAAAATCATCACACGCATTAGTTCGTCCCATTCCAAATTGAATTTGCCGAAAGCAAAAAGTAGCTCTGGTGGAAGTGCAACTTCCTGCTTTATCCAAGCACGGCTGAACCATCGTCGCTGCTCCAAGAAAGTGCATTATGATTTCCACCATGCTATAGGGATTTCAACACCAAGTCGACTGTTCAGCTCTTCAACGCTGTGGAAGGCAGGTGAATATTCAAATGACAGCCTTTGGCGCGAGACGGCGTCCTTGACTGTTTTGTGTAGCTTGTGGAATTCTTCGGCATGCGAACTGTCCATACCCAACCAAGCAATGGTTCTTTGGCAACTCGAGTATATCTCACCCATCAGTGGGACTTGGTATTCTTTCTCCGAGTTGTCCTCTTGGTTGATGCACACTCCGTCTGCCCATAGGAATTCTGTCCATCGGTTCGCGCGGATTGCCATGATAGCCTCCCACAAATTTCGGTCCACAGAAAGATTACCTTGCTTTCTTCCCTCTTGCAACCGCAGAATCCGTCTCTTACCCTCGTATTCTTCTTTGGAAGCGGCCGTTTCGACCGGCGCGCCCCAAGTATATGATAGAGCAGCATATGGTGGGCAGTCTCCAATTCGACACGTGAGCAAGGGGATGTAAGACCCTGGGGTCCTGTCCCTAATATCGAGAAGGCGAATATGATCTGGCTGAGGCAAAGGCTCGTACTCGTAGCGGTAGTTTTCCGCGCCTTTCTCAGCCATCCCCTGCAGAAAGTCAAATATCATTTCCATCGTTGGTGTGTGACACAGGAGGGTATGGCTTTAGAACGTCGAGCTTGGGAATCGAGTAAATGGCGGTAATCGTGATGAAACATGTGTTTTTCTTTGTGCTTTGACTTCTTTGGCCATTAAGATCTTATTTAGGTCACCTGTGCACAATGGGTTGATCATTCACGGATTCTGCCTCGGAGTGTGCCTTTTGTTGTGGCTGTTCCAAAATAGACAAATCACATATGGGCTGCGGCACGTCCAGGCTTGGCCTGCAGGGAGCTGAAAACTTCAGCTCTTGGCACGAGAGCGCTTTCACAACCGATTGAGCCACTGCGCATGTTCATGTACCAGGCTCCCGTATTTTCTTACGTAGGTATTTCGCTGTTCCCACTTTATAACGACTTCAGGTGCTTGCCTTGGCAGAATTTGTATGTGAATTGCTGCCAGTTAAATAAAGATGCCTGGTTTGGGTATTAGCGAGCCTTCTAATCAGGCTGTGCAGTTGTCACCATGTGAAAGGGATGTCAGACTCTGGAGGCTAGCATCCAACGCCCCTATAACCCTCACCCGAGGCCGAACACATCTGTCCTGACAGCAAGCAGGTGCCAGTAGAAAAATGGGGGACTGGGGGGAGCACTGTTCCGTATATTTTACACTGACTGTTTCGTGCAGCCTGTATCCAGTCGAAACCATTTTGCGTCTTCACCAATCTGTCCTTGTCAAGACAGCCTTGGGTCTCTCTGCAGGCTCTACTTACGGTAAAGCTAAGTCAATCTTCGGGCTCAGTTAACCTATCGAGGGCCGGGCTGCGACTATAATAAAGAACAGATCTTCAACACAACTTAACATCGTGATCCGATGTTAACACAGGGGTAAAACCAAGTCAATCTCAGTGCAATAGCTGCCCATCTCCTCGCCCGACGTCCTCTTACTGCAATGAAATACTCGTGGGTCTCGTGGAAATTCCACGACTGTCATAACCCAAAGCTAACTAGTTGCTTGCAACTCAGTAACATCACTCCTGAAAGAGACGCCTGTTTCACTACCCCGGTGCCAGACTCACCCATCCAGAATCAGAAGAATGAGCACCTAGCCCGCGCGGTGGCTTCATCCAACCCGTATCCGCTGCTGGCATCCCCAGACACATCCACAAATCCTCCTCACGGGTCCAGCGCAACTTTTCCTCCCGAAGAAATTCCTCAGCTGCGTCAAGCTTCCCGTCACGCACCAGCCGGAGCGCCGCTTCCGATATTTCGAGCCATCGTGGTGGATCCGGCTCTCGGCCACCGCCATCCGTCACGATGCCGTCAAAGAGTGAACTCGCCAGACGCTCATCCCCCTCCCGGCTCCTGTACCTTAGAATTTCAGCCAAGTCCAGCCGAACCCACTGAAGAGCCCTATTGTTACTGTCCTCGTGGCCGTACTCGATCAACAGCGCCTCCAACAGCGTGATTGCCTGGTCTACATCTCCTCCTTCGAATAACAGCAAGCCTCTCAAGTGCCTGACTTGACAGAGTCTGAAATAATTTTCCTTCTTCTCTAGTTTTCCGTGCAACTCAAGATCGTCGACAATCTTCTCAGCCCTATCATTCATTCCAAAGTCGCGGTACGTAGCAGCTAGAATCAGCGCGGTGTCAATGGTCAAGAAATGGGATTTTGACCAGAACCCGCGTCGAAATTCAAGACCAGGCTCAATATTAGCCAGAGCCTCTTCTTTCTTCTCGAGCTTGCGGTACAAGTCACCAGCGAAGATCTTTGTCGCCATACCGAAAGAATCGTCCGGGCCATACCGCTCCTCCCTCTTCTCACGCACGTACTCCATCATCTTGACAGCCTGGCTAGTGTGGCCAACTGAGGCATCAGCCACGGCGTACCATAACTGCGAGATTAGAAAGCCGTTGCTCTCTGGGCCTGACGTGCGCAAAAAGCCCGCCACTGCAGACGTCAGAATTTCCAGAGCCTTTGAAGAGTTTGTCATGAGATACTCGACTTGTCCCTGGTAAACAAGGGTGAAGAATAGACTCGGGTCATCGTCCTTCGAGACTCTGCGCTGGTCGTCGTAGACTTCTGCGTATAGCCGCTGAGCTTTTCTCAGGTCGTTGCTGAATAGGAATGTATACGCCTCGTCCGACCGGGCTCGTAGAGTAAGAGGATTGAGTCTCCCCAACAACTCGGAGAGCCCAGCAGCTACCTCTTGGCGAGCTTGGGCCATTTCTGACATTTTCCCTTTGTCAAAGTAGTAAAAGCCGAGATGCATAAGAGCCAACCACTGAAGCACTTTATCGTCACTCTTCTCCCTGTACACTTTGCTAAGGTCCCGGTAAGGGCGCTCAAAATAGTCATCCAAGCGTATCAGGGCTCTGTCGTCACCCGGGAGGTTCTTCCTCCAGATGTGCAATGCTATCTCTGTCGACCTGATGGCCTGGAAGTCCCCAGCATCGGTGTAGGAGTACTCGGCCCAGTAGGCAAATTGAGTCGCGTGCAAGAACTGCTCAGCAAGCTTCAGTAGGCTTGGGTCGGGGCTTGACAGTGCTGCCAGGTGTTTATACCAGTTGCGCGCAGCGTAGTTGTAGAAATTCTGTTCCAGACCCTCTGTGGAACCACCAAGCCCAACGTTTCTTCTCAGACGCTGACCAATACGGTCTGTGTGTGCATAGTCTTCTCTGAGTAGGTACTTGAGACATGTCTGTGCTAGAGTCTCGTCGGGCTCGGACTTGGAGATGCCGATACACGCAGTTTGCGTTTCCTTGTCGTCATTGAGGAGAAACTCTCGCACCGAGGCATGGCTGAGCTGAAGGACGCCGTCAACCACATGGACCAATGGTTGGCAAGCCTTGGAAATTCGCAGAGCCGCATTCGGGAGCAACTCAAGAGAATCCTCTATGTCTTCCAGAGAGAACTTTTGGCGGGCTCCGAGTAATACTAGGAGAATTCTTCGGCAATTATCTTGGACTTGGGGCTCATGTTCGCTGAATGTGTTATGCCAGATCTCGATGTAGCGTCCCCAACAATTGTCAGGAAATTCGTCGATTCCTTTCATGACGGAATTTTTGTCGAGCACGTTGGTGAACCTTCGTAGGAACAGCGAAGCCCAGAGAAATGACCCCTGAGCGCCAGCCCGGGCTCGATTGGCAACTTTGAGCTGCAGTTCCTTTGGAATCGGGAGCTTGGCAGAAGCCGAGTCGCAGAAGGCGTTGATCTCTGGAAGAGTGTCCTGTATGCTGATCCGTATTTCGTCGTCGTTGAGCTCACGAGTTACGCCAACGCCAAACACGGGGCAAGGGCGAGTGAAAATGACAATCCTGCCGGTGGTGGAAGAAAGGAGATCCAAAGCCCTGTCGAGGAACCCCTGAAACTGGTCCGCACGATCAAAGTTACATTCGTCGAGTGCGTCAATGACCAATATGAAACGGGTTTCGTTCTTTAGTAGTGAGGCGCAGTGGTCCCATAAATCTTCGAAGGGGCAGTCATAGGGGTGCAGCCTATACTGGTTGTATGATGATACCAGCTTTTCAAACACACGTTTCTGAGCCTGAGTGACCCAATCTCGGGGTAAGAGTTGGCTGAGGATGGACGCAGCCAGGCCCATGAGCCGCCTGTGCTCAGTTGACGCAGTGATTTGGAAAGCATGACTTACAATGGCCGAGGAATGTTGTGTCTTGGCCAAGTATTCGACACATTTGTGAGCTATCGTGGACTTCCCGCAACCTGAGTGTTCTACGATCAGCTACCGGATTTATCGTAACGATTAGATGCCCATAATCACGGTTGAGGATATCACTTTTAGATAGATCCTTTCCAGATCATGGGATTTTCCACCTATGGTGAAGGATGGGTATGCTTACCAGGAGCCCCAGACACCCAGAGGGGTTTCAAATGAGGTTTCATCAGCCAATTCTGCCATTGTGGATGTCTCACAATGTACGGCTCAGCCTCGTCAATACTCGCCGTAGCAACTGCTAGACCTTGTGGACGAGCAGCGATGGGGTTAGCAGCAGCGCTGAACCAGTCTTTAATCTGGTGTGTGTCGAGATTTGCGTCCCGTCTCCCTTCATTATATAGTCAGCCCGGACACTAGGAAGTCTATCTTGGCGTAGGGGTCTGAGTTTGGTGCTCGCTGCTCTCGGCTTATCAGTTCACCAACTCGCCGAGACAGCGGCTGCAGGGGGGCATGAGCAATGCTACGGGTAGTAAACCCCCATTTTTAATCTCACCTTGGTTCCCATTGTACGAGAGCAATGCGTCTGTCATGGCTCGTGCTCTATCTAGATTGAAGAGCCGGAGTTAGCGTGCGGAGGTTGATCGAGCGGGGCTCTGTGATGGAGCGGGGCGGGGAAGAATAGAATGGCATGAGACAATAGCCCTTGCGGCGACAGGGAGACCTGAGTCAATTTCAACAAACCTGTAGCTTGTCGCCTCATAACAAGGCTAAAGATGAGGCTAAAGGCAAGAATGCTGATCGTCGCGACTTGCGGGGGTACCCCAGAAGTAATACCCGTAGGAAATGACGGCATAATTTGCACTGTGTTCCACGCGGCGCTCCGCCACTCAGCAAGGAGATTAGCATTTAACTCACCTATGGGGGCGTCCAGTCCGCTAAAGAGGCTGAGAATCTTTCCGTTCGCTGTAGGGCAGGCACGGTAGAATTAGCTATATGGCTAAAAAGTTTGGATCAAGACCTACTCTCCAACTGGACCATTTGGTCGAGCCTCTTTGAGGCATCTTTTAGTTTGGAAAGCCTTGCGTTGAGCTTACGGCTCACACTGCAATAGAGTGATTTCCCCAGTCTTTCTAAACGCAAGGTTGAGACTCAGTAAAGCAGCGCTCATCGGGATGGCTGTTTAGGTTGGTAGACAACTTACCCCAGGTTCCTTTATGTAAATGATACATGGCAGGAAGCACAAAACCAAGCACCCGGACATATAGGTCGGTCAGGGCTTCCTCAACACCAGGCTCATATCCGAAACATCGAGCCATCTTGGCCCAACGCCCTGTGTGTTGTGCTATCAGCAGTATGCCGTCTGCAGTTACCTCTGAGGCCTCCTCGCTATCAACGGCAGCCTGCATCATATTATTACTTGTGCTACCCTTGGGCAGCTATGTGATACCTGGGACAGGACTGACCTGAAGGAGGATGCGGACCGTCCCCCAAATAAGGGCTGTAGTCCTTGGTTCTTGCTGGATAAACACGTCTATGGCCTTTGAGTACATTTGGAAACATGACACAATCGAATAGAAAACTCGTGCGCCCTTGCCTTGTTTTCCAACCAACTTTTTATGTGCCGTCTCTGCAGCTTTGATCAGATCGTCGGCGCTAGCAACCGGAGATACGCATACAACATCGCCTAGAGCTGTTAGATTGTCGCCTTCTACCGTAATGTAGTACTTGTCCGCTTTGTTTTTCCCACCAGCCACATCTCGGTTGTGTATCTGTTTGTACGCGCAAGGTCAGTCGCGCAAAGGACTAGTTGGCCAAAGACTAGGGTGCCTCTGACGAGCAGATGAACTGACCTGAATCGCGGCTTTCCAGCAGCGAACGTCTATTTCGAGGAATTTTGCAAGTTGTTTCCCATGGACTGGGTCCTTTTCCGCCATGATGGGCTGCTGTCATCAGGTGAGTGCTTCAAGCGAAACAAGCCGAAGAAGTGAGCTTAACGGTATTACCGATATCTTGTTGCAGATAGTCAGTCAGGCTGCTATGCAAGAGTGGCCCAACAACAGCTGACTACCAACGCACATTATCAAACCAGGCTGTAACTGCAGCCACCAGCAGCTCGCCGGTCATTCGAGTCATCAGATCATCACCGTCTGACCCTGATGCGTCCTTTTGAGACCTGGGGCTGACGGAATTCTGGGCAAACCAATGACGCAGGCGACCTGTACACCTCTACATCCAGGTGGCGCATCACCCAATAGCCTGAACAATGAAATCCTGCAGCCTCACTTTCCTCGTGTTACCCATCCCGCCTCGGATTAATGGCTAAATCTTGGTCACTCAGGCTGAAATTACAATGCACTTTAGATGATGGCTGTATCACAACAGGCCTCAAGCTTGGAATGAGGCCTGCGATGTGTCAATCCAACCAATTTGAGCGCCCATGGTGTGACAGTCAATGCATCCTCAGAGGCCTCGGGCGGATATGCTAAAAATGAAGCGGGGAAAAAAGCAACGTCAAGAAATGACGCATCTGATAGCTTCTTGAGGCTCATGAGGCTCATGAGGCTCAAGTCCTTTTGGGGCCATCTTGATACAATACGATATTCGGGCTTAGTTAAGCTATCTAGGGCTAGGCTACAACTACAATAAAGAACAGATTCCTTGATACAATCCAGCTAGGATAACGAGGGGATGGGAACAAAGAGAGGAAAGGAAATTGATAATGAAGAAACAAATGAAATCCATATACATGTCCGTCGCCCTTGTTCGTGTTCCTTGTATCTCAACGCTTAGAACTGCGCCGCTTATGATTCTTACGGCGTTGGCCGTGGGAAGCAGGCGAAACCGGATCCTCTGGAACATTGTCATCCTCCTCCTGTTGCTGTAGATATCGGGATGAGCCGCCGGCGTCGTCTTGCAAATATGAATCCCCCTGGATCGTCATGCTCCCCATCCTGCCTGAAAGTCCATAGGTATCGTAATCAGCGTCGTAGGTTGAGGGTGTTGCGGTTTCGGCTGGTTCGTCATTCAAGTGGCTTTGATTGTAGGTAGATGCCTGCCCAGATGAATACCAAGCCTGGTATGATGAGCTGGTTGGGTTTGCTGAGCTAGACGGGTACGTTGACGTGGTTGGGTATGGTGAGGAGGTCCATGAGGTGCTGCTCCCGATGACGGAGTCGGGACTCTGCTGTTGATCTTCCTGCTGAGTATAGCTTCCGGCATAGTCCACTGGGTTGTCATATTCTGTCTGTCTGCTACTTCTTCCTGCCGCTGTTGGCTCCCTGTCGCTTCGTCGCCGTCTGTGAGATCTACGGTTCGATGACCGTCCAGCTTCTCTGGTGGTGGTGCTACGTCGCCGGTTCGAAGACGATGAAGTTCCAGGTGCATCACGGCCATAGTCATCGTATTGAAGGACCGATTGATCTGCTGACCATGCCTCCGTCGCCGCCGCACCATGTTCCTCTTCTGATGGTTGAGTGTCGTGACTCGGTGGGCAGGAGTTGTTTCCTTCTTCCTCACGAGGGCGTGCTGTCCCGTCGGTCACCTCACTGCCAGGTATCCATATGGCATGGCGCCTGCAAAAGTAACCGTTGCCGCAGGGACAGCGAACTTGGCCCCAGTACTGGTATCCTGCCCGCCACGCTGCATGGGCTTCCTCATCTCTGGGATTTGGTTCTGGAGTAGGCGTAACCGGCAGATCTGGAAAGGTGTCGCAAGCATTGTCGGCGGTGATCATCCTACAGGATGGTCCTCCGCAAGCTGTCATTATATATCAGAGAGTTCATGTAAACGCTTCGACTTTAGTCAGTCCTGCAAGGAATAACTCACCAGTAGCGGATTGACTCATTCTGGCTGTCGAGGTTGGTTACACGCTTCACTTAATAAACGCCCGTGGTCGTGGTCAGGCTGCCCGCTGTTTAAGGAATGGCGAGGCTGCTCGGATGCATTAAACGGGGTAGAGAACCAGCGTTGTCTGCCTACCTATTATGAGGATGTCCCAGGTTAGGCATTAATCGCTGTGTGTTAGTACAGAAGGCCTACTATTAGCGGTCTCCTAAGCTAGCAAGGATTTCTAAGACAAAAATATAATTAATGCTTATTATATTACTAGTAAATAATATTTACAATTATGAAACACTTATTAAAAAACTTGTATATCCTGAGCCAGGTATTTGTCGCTCCTTATAGCCGACTCGCTAGATCCGGATGCGCTCAGGATTATCGGCATAAGCCATGAATTTCAAGTTATAAGAAGATGTGACGGACATGCGAGGCCCTTTGGCTGCCCTTGCCAATGCCAGCGTGCCTCACGCTCAGATTGGGTAACTTGACCCAAGTCGCCTCCTTACTCGAATTGACAGTGAACCAGGCAAGAATAGTCGTTAGCTTACATTTGCCATCAACTTTGGCTTGAATCGCAATATTATTCGCAGCCATCTGGTGTAGAAAGCAAAACTCTTCGTTCCGTAAGGCGACCCTGTTCGCCCACGGTCAGCCCACAGAGATTCGTTCACTGCGCCTCTACATGCCCAGGCGCTCTCATGCAGTATGCCTTGCGCGCAGCTAGTGCACAGCCCGATGCCTTGCCAACTCATTAAAACCCCCAGGTCAATCAGGCTCCCAGGAAATTTGAGGCATTTCTGCCAAAAACCCACATACCGACGTTACGCAATGGACCCTCTGAGCTTAACGGCGTCCATTATCGCTGTCCTACAACTGTCAACTAAGGCAACACACTATGTATTTAGTGCTAAAGGAGCCACGAAACACCAAAGGAGGCTTCACGAAGAAATCCGAGGCTGTGAGAGCATGCTCCTTAGTCTATTGGACATTCTGGAGCAAGAGCGATTGGACCCAGCACGGGCATCAACTATCTCGCTTCTCGAGGGACCGCATAGTCCTTTTAAGAGGTTAGAGACGCTATTTAAATCGATCAGGGTAAAGCTGGCCCCCCAAAAAGGCCTGGCTCGAGTGGCATCATCCTTGACTTGGCCATTCAACGAGAAGGACGTCAGTGACCTGATTGCCGCTATCCAACGCGAGAAATCGCTCCTACATCTTGTTTTGGAGAATGACAGTCGGTATGCTTCCTGAGATTCCGTCGTGGAGTGAAAAATCAGCTAATTCTAGGCCAAGAGATCTGCTGAAGGATTTCATACAAACAGCCAAAGACAACCACAATCATTTGACTGAGCTTATGCAAAGCCTCAAATCTGAATCAGATAAGCAAAATGATCAGCTCGAGCAGCTCAGCACGACACTTGGGTCACTTCACACCGGTCAACAAAGTATCTCTGATAGTCTGGACAAGTTCGGTGAGGCTCAGGCGGCAGAGCAAAGACTCAAGATCCCCAATTGGATCACACCCATGAGCTTCATATCTGATCAACAAGATCACCTTGACCGACTTCATCCCGGCATAGGCCAGTGGCTCTTGGACTCCTCCCACTTCCAAGCTTGGGCCCGCGGAGACTTTCAGAGTCTCTACTGTCCCGGTATCCCCGGAGCAGGAAAGACGATGCTTGCGTCGCTTGTTATAGATCATCTTCAAAAACAGTATCCATCTGAAGATGTTGGCGTCATCTATGCTTTCTGCAATTTTGGCCGCCGAGAGGAGCAGACGCCAAAGAACCTGCTCGCCGCACTGTTGAGACAGACGGTTCACGGTAAAGCCCAGATCGATGGGCATATCAAGACCCTGTACAAACTTAGGCACGATGGAGAATCGTCACTCTCCCGGGAAACAATAACTCAGGAACTAGAGTCTTGTATTTCATCTTATTCCATGGTCTTTGTTGTTGTCGATGCAGTTGATGAGTTTGACAGTTCTCGAGACGACTTCCTGGCATCACTGACCACCCTTTCAGCAAAGTTGATAAAGAAGATGAGGCTTTTCATAACATCTCGAATGATTCCGGAGATTGCCCGATACCTCACAAACAGTCTCCGGCTGGAGATACGGGCATCCGAGGTGGACATCAGCACCTTCACGCAGGGGCAGATGTCTCGGCTACCGGCCTTTGTTGGACGGAAGGCTGGCCTTCAAAGAGAAATCGCAGAGGCTATTAGAAAGGCTTCACAAGTAATCTAGGTCGATAATTTCTTCCGTCTGCTCCATGCTGTCTATCTAACGCTGAAAAGGTTTCTTCTTGCCGAGTTGCACGTTGCATCCCTTGTGGGGAGCGTCTCCCCAAAAGCCCTCCGTACAGCCCTGAAACAGTTACCAAATGGCTATGATCAGGCGTATAAAGACGTTATGTGGCGGATAGATCATAGTAAAACAGAATCCCAGCGGGATTTGGCGTACCGGGTCCTGGAATGGCTGACGCGTGCCAAGCGTGCCCTTACGTCTTGGGAGTTACGACACGCACTTGCAGTGGAGCTGGACAGCGAGGAGGGCCACCTCGACGAAGACAACCTCTCAGAAGAAGACGAACTTGTCTCTTCTTGCGCAGGACTAGTCATCGTGGACAAAGCGAGCGGTATCATACGGCTTGTTCACTACACTGCCCAGGATTTCTTCGAAAAGACCCAAGAACAGTTTTTCCCAGGGGATGAAGGGGGAATCACAAGTATATGCCTGAAGTACACCTCGTTTGACGGGCTGAGAGGGGCATGCGCCTCAGACGAAGACTACGAGAGCCGCTTAACCGGTAACCCTTTCTACAGCTACGCAGCGCAGCAGTGGGGACAGCATGCTCGCCGTGCTGACATGTCAAAAGTCCTTGATAGTATCACCCAGCTTCTTGGAGAGCCATACCGAGTGGATGCCATGACCCAGACGCTATTCACTAGAAGTCCAGAACAAGTCTTTCAGATCCGTTACTCAGGGTACAGCCAGCTTTTCCCACGACAGGTGTGTGGTCTGCACTTGGCTGCCTACTTCGGCCTTGAGGAGGTATTCAGGCATTTGATCGTTTCTCAAGATTGAAATCGATGTGACAGCACTGGCATGACAGCCTTATCGTGGGCCGCCGCGAAAGGCCATACTGGTGTTGTCCGATTTCTGCTGGAACACGACACGGTCGACATCACAATGAACATGGCTGACGAAAACGGCTATACACCTCTTCATGTAGCCGCGCGCAATGGGCATACGGCCACTGTCGAATTCCTTGTTGGGAAAGGGGCAAAGTCTCAGGCAACGGATCGCCACGGTCGAACTCCACTATCCTGGGCCGCTGGGGAGGGCCATACTGGGGTTGTGAGTGCTCTTTTGACGCTGAATCTGGACGAGTATGTCGATATGGCTGATGAAAAGGGCCGATCACCACTACTGCTAGGGGCTCAAAGAGGTCACCACAACGTCATCTTGCTCCTACTGGCGGCGGGAGCCGCAGCTAACAAAACGGATAACCTTGGTCGAACACCGCTATCATGGGCAGTAAGATATCCTCACGTGGTGGAAATTTTGCTCCAGGCAAAGGCCGACATAGATGCGTTTGATACATATTGGCGCTCTTCCTTGTCATACTCAGCCGCTAGGGGATGTGAGAAGACGGTCAGCTTGCTCCTCGAACGTGGAGCCAATGCCAACTGGACCGACAAAGAGGGTCAGACGCCTCTAGCTTGGGCCAGGATCAAGGGGAATGAGGAGATTGCCAGCTTGCTCCTTCAACATGGACGTCACGCGGCCTACACAATCGACGACAATGAGGGACTCGCCACTCCTACAGAACACATTTGGGGGACAAATGGCGAAAATGAGGGACTCACCGCTTGTACAGAATACATTTGGGCAACAAATGGCAACTGTGAGATTCTAGATCCTCGTAAGTGGAAATCGACCCCTTTAGATAATTTGGATGCACTGACGGTTAAAGGATATCGAGTTGTCTCCGCGGACTACTTTCAACCCGGCGCAGTAGGTAGTTGACCTGAAAGTGATGACGGCTTTTTCTAATCAGACGACAGGTGTTTAAAATACTGTGTCCCGAGCCGGCAGTAACAGCCACGGGTACATCTACTATCACGAATGGGGGATGTTTCAACACTCAGTTTGGAGAAACTTGGCCTTATTGTGTGCGATTCATAGGCATTCGCACCGAGCGGGGTCAATGTAGCTGCGTGTATGTTATCTCAATCTGGATAGCGAGCGTCTTGGTATTTTGCTGACCTCAGTAGTCGAATCTGTACCTATGGCAGAAAGGCATGCACCAAGCACGGGGTCAAGCCAAACAACCATGGAATTGTATATCAGGTTGGACGCACGCCTAAACTGCTACCAAATGAACCGGAACTTGGCTTTGCGCCTATCCAGGTGGAGATTGATCAAAGCTGGGAGGTACTTCCGAGGGAAAGCCGGGTGAATTACTCAACACTGGTCGTAGTTCAACACAACGTCAAAGTCATGATCATTAGGCGCGTTGTAGCGGAAGACATGGCTATCTTGACAGATGCTGTGGATCAGTGCTGGGAGAACGCGAGATCGAGAAGAAGAAGATAGAAGAGAAAATGTCATCTGTATAAAGAGTAGATTGTAACATATTGGCATTGGGACGAGGCTAGGAAGCTTTTCTGACAATTACCATCATCACTCCAGCATCGCCAGCTGTTGAAATTGCATTGAACTTCTCAGCATATCGCCGTATTCGGAAGGCGATACTTACATCAGGTCTTCGTGTGCCGATTGCGTGGTTTCCTTATTGCCTAGCACTAGGTTTACACATGCGAGTGTCAAAGTCGAATGTGCGCGTTGGCGCCTCTAGCCACACCAAAAATATAATATTCACATAAAAAGATCGCGATCCTATCAGGTCGCCAAACGGCAAAGGGCGATGATCATTTTGAGAAACTCAACCCCCGCATCCAACGATCAGTCCGCATTGCGGCGGACACTCCAACACTCTACACAAGCGAGCCGTCGTCTCAGGATAGCTAGGAACATGGAGCGAGGGGGCCCTATTGCAGATCGGACTTTCTTCGTAGCAGTCTTGCTTTCAAGGTTAACTTGAACGCATGGCAATGACAGCAATGTCGGCAATATCGGCACATGAGGCGGGGATGGTGGATGGCCTTACTCCTTGTATTGCGCACGACTGACCTCGACAAGTCCGGTTTTGTTTATTGCTCATCACGCGCTTACAGACATACCTGGTTCTCAAAATGCGGCAAGTTATAGGCGACCCAACCCGGATGAGGACAGGGGGATATTGCACAGCGGGCTACTACCCCGTCTTTAATAGCTAATGTAACCCCTTCCCCATGTTTCGATCTGCCCTTTCCGTCTATGGCCTTAGTTCAATTGCCTCTCGGCGTATCAGAAGACGACGGGACGGATAAGACGGAAGTTAAGCTTTGACTTTTTTATACCTAGTTGGGGTGCTCCCAAATGGCCTCACGGGAGTCTTACTACGTAGTAAGGCAGTAGTCCTTAGCTAGAAGGAGATACATCGACTCATCGGAGGTACTTGGACCGTTCCGAATGAAAGGCAGCATCTTTTGGAAAATCCTTACCCCAGATTTGAAATATATATTCACGCGCACCAATGAGTAACTCGCATACCACCCCATGTGGACGTATCTACGAAAGAAGTGCGGTTTCTAGTACGCGTGCCAATAAGCATCGTGGGAGTTGATGTTGCTGGTCGTACATAAATACCCCAGACTTGAAACCGAAAGCCATGAGAACAAAAGACCAGAGATCAGACTAAGCCGGCTTCTATCACAACACGGTCGGCTTTGGAGACTACTAGACCTTCTTGTTGATAACCCCGAAACGCTGAGATTCGTGTCTCGTCAACAGTTCTATTACCAAATCAACATCAATATCCTCGAATCAGACATGTATCCGCAACTCAATTTCGAACGCAGCTCTATGCTAGCTCTCAGCCTAGTTACCGTTGCACCTCTTGTCGCCGCTGGGCCTTGCGACATCTACTCCTCCGCCGGCACACCCTGCGTCGCGGCACACAGCACCACCCGGGCACTTTACGACGCCTATACCGGCTCCCTTTACCAGGTAAGACGCGGCTCCGACGGTGCCACGACCAACATTGCCCCACGGTCTGCCGGTGGTGTTGCCAATGCTGCTACTCAAGACTCATTCTGCGCTGGCACGACCTGTCTCATCACCATCATTTACGACCAGTCCGGCAAAGGCAATCATCTTACCCAGGCTCCTTCTGGCGCTTTCAAAGGCCCAGATGTTGATGGCAAGGATAACCTGGCCAGCGCCATTGGTGCACCGGTCACGCTGAACGGTCAGAAGGCCTATGGTGTCTTCATCTCCCCCGGCACCGGCTACAGGAACAATGCCGCTAGCGGCACCGCTACAGGAGATGCGGCAGAGGGCATGTACGCTGTGCTTGACGGTAGTCACTACAACGGTGACTGTTGCTTTGACTACGGCAATGCCGAGATCAGCAATACTGATACGGGCAACGGCCATATGGAGGCCATCTACTTTGGAGACAGCACCGTGTGGGGCTCCGGCTCCGGCTCTGGCCCCTGGGTCATGGCTGATCTGGAAAACGGCTTGTTCTCCGGTGCTAACCCTAAGCAAAACACCCAGGATCCTTCAATCTCCTATCGATTTCTCACGGCGGCTGTGAAGGGGAGACCAAACCAGTGGGCCATCCGTGGTGGCAATGCTGCAGCCAACTCATTGTCCACATACTATAGCGGCGCGCGTCCAAGTGTGTCTGGCTATAACCCCATGAGCAAGGAAGGAGCCATCATTCTCGGCATTGGTGGTGACAACAGCCATGGCTCACAGGGCACCTTCTATGAGGGCGCCATGACCTCTGGTTACCCATCCGATGCTACTGAGAACTCGGTGCAGGCGAACATTGTCGCCACCAAGTATGCGACGACATCATTGATCAGTGGCCCGGGTCTCACTGTTGGTTCCTCTATATCTCTGAGAGCCACCTCAAGTTGCTGCACGACACGTTACATTACACACTCTGGCTCCTCGGTCAACACGGCAGTGGTCTCATCATCTAGCTCTACCACCCTCAAAAAGCAGGCCAGCTGGACGGTCCGTACCGGCCTAGCCTTTAGCGGATGCTTCTCTTTTGAATCGAACGACACCCCCGGCAGCTTCCTGCGACATTCTGCCTTCCAGCTTCAGCTCGACGCTAACGACGGGAGCAAGCTATTCCATGAAGATGCTACATTTTGCACCCAGGCTGGTTTCAACGGTCAGGGCAACAGTGTTAGATCTTGGAGCTATCCCACCCGTTATTTCCGCCACTACAACAATGTTCTTTACATCGCGAGCAATGGTGGCGTTGATACATTTGATGCTACTGCGTTGTTTAACGACGATGCAAGCTTTGTGATCGGCGCTGGCTTTGCTTAAGGCCTGACAAGTCTCCGTGGTGTAGGGGTTGTCCCTCGTAGCAGGGTAGTTGTTCGATGGGAAGTACGAGTTACAAAAATAGTGATCTGATAAGGCTGCCAAAGCTGAGGTTTTCGATTACCTTTTGAAGTCCTCGCCCGAGATAGGAACTCGCTATGATATAGTATCTGTTTGCTTCAATTTCAAGAAAGTTTCCCACACAGTCTAGTGTATCTAACTGGCCCATAATCTGTCTAACCGATTCTTTGTTTCCTTCTCACCCAAACCTCTTTATCTATTCCTTCCGTCACGCCCTCTACTTTCTCGACAGGCTCTGTCTCTTTGATATCTCGTAATTGGACCTCCCACACTTTGAGTCTATAGGATCCTCTATCAGACATTCCAGAAAACACGTCGAAGGACCAGCCATGCTTAGGGCAAGTCAGCCCAGCACTAAGAATCATCCCGAAGTCTTCAATATCGAATGGAGTGCCTTGTGATAAAGGGTATGAGGAGTGAGGGCAGGACTATGACGCGATTAGATAGGACACATCAAATACAAGAGCCAGCTTACATGATCGACGGCATGAAATTTGCCCTTGTACTGAAAGACAAGAACTTGATCCGTCAACTCGCCTGCGAGGGCATCATCTCCAACAGGTACTTCTTCTGACTTGGAGCTATTCTCTTTTGAAACGTGAAACGCTTTGCATCCCGGTATTGACTTTGTGTTGCACTGCCGAAATTTTGATAGGTTGCCGACATCATCAGCCCCAATGTCTGGGAATGACGAGCTATGTCCTACAAAGGCCCAGTCGGCGCCCTGGCGGAAGAAGGGTCGAAATGCATTCATTTGAAAACGATTTTTTGGGCCCAGTGAGATAATTAACTATTTGGCGGGATTCTCCGAATTTGTTGCTCTTCTCGAAATTTTCACGGCTTCGATGGCGCAAAATTGCTGGGAGAGATGCCGCGAGATAAGGAACATGTGATAAATCACGTGCGCTTTTGTGTTGTCACTGAGCCTAACCTAGAGTTCACCGACTTGATTTCTGATCCAATCCACTACAGGGCGAGCATCAGGCACGCTGGTAAAGGTAAGGATAGCTAAAGAGCTTTATATGTCTATGATATCTTCCCATAACTTAAAACCTTTGGCTTATACTAGTAATTCTTACTGTATGTGGATTCAGCGGATTACTGCCACTTTCACCAGCGGGGTAATTGTCAGTGGAGGTGACGATATTAACTGACCCTCGGCTTTCTAGACAGAAGGCAACCAAAGGCCAAAACTCTGGCCGACGGGCTTACGCGAGACTTTATTAATACTGGCTACATAAGCATTCGTGTCGGAGGCTCTTGCTTCTCCACGGGGCCTCGGCCAGATGCAAGGCGTCCTGGCGACTCGCCTTTGCGACTGGACCACAGAAGGTGATGTTGTTGAGCAGTGGTGAGGCTGGCAGTTGCGTGGTCATCCTGTGGATGAGCGAGACACTAATTGGACTACTCACAACACAATGGATCTCAACAGGCAGGCTGGCGGTTGCTGATGCAATCACCGCGGCCAGAGGCTTCCCGGGCCGCAGATGGGGCGCGATTAGTCCTACCCTGGCTCCTGAGCTACATGCAGGGGTTAATCGGCTAAAGCAGTTCATAGAAGAGTAGTCTTCTTTTTATTTGCGATAATACATGCGTAATTCCTAGGATATCATAGTTACCTCTATCGACCATGATAAATACAGATGATGTAGGTAGTCAATTTCACTGCTAGCTCTGGACTATGTACCTCATGTTAGATACTATCGCAAACGTTGTTTCCTCCTACCGAGAGGCATTGCCCCCTTGACGACCCATTCCTTTTAATGAGACATGGTCTTTGCTGAGAGAGACTTGGCATCTTGTGCTGATGTGACATTACTGCAACATTAACTTCTCAGCTTTGCCCGAAATGGTAGAAAAAGTCCTTCAGCCCGGCCTCAGCGCCAGGCTCTGAGGCACAAGTCCCCTGTCGCACCCCCTGCCTGCCCCTCAAGTTTACAACCAACATGCAGAACATGGAACCAACATGCACAGCCTAGAACAAAAATGCAGAATCACGAATGGGGGTCAATCGGCTCCTGAAATGGGATAAATCTTGCCAGATTCCCCTCTCCCCTCTTCTTGCCTTGCTTCCTCACCAGATTCCCGACACAATGTTGCCTAACATTCTATTTCTTGCTCTTCTTTGGGCGATTCAGACTCTCCTAGTCTCAGGACGATCCTCGTTTTTTCGTACCCGCAGCCTACCCGGGGCTTCCGAAAACGATACATGGAAAGCCATGCGGAGAGCCTTTGCCGGCACTGGTTTGCAGCAAAGAGACACTACGGGGGAGAGCGTATCATTGGATAAAAGTTGGGAAGACGCTACACTCCTTGCCTTTACAGGGTGCGCCCATAGTTCCCCCGTTCCTCTCTCTCATGCATCAGACTTTAACCACGATAATATTCATATAGTGAGCAAGATGTGGGAGGAAACACTTCAGTTTCCGCGGGCATCGAAATTACTTGCGCGACATGCTACATCAAAGGAACTGCCACAACAAAGTTCATTTACGACCGCGACTTCAACATTAGCCACGTATTCGAAAATTTCACTAACCAGGTCGAGAGCGAAGTCCGTAGCCTGGCGACTCAAGTAACCGATTACGTGGAGGAATATGTTGACGAGGTGGCAAATAACCTAGATGATGGACTGGATTTCGACGATTTCGACCTGCCACCAATGGATGTTGACTTCAACATTGACCTTCCGGAAATCCCAGAGTTCCGGCTCCAATTCCAGTTTGATGGTTTAGAGATGTACATGCTGATTGACACCGTTCTTTCGGCCGGGGCTACATATACTCTCAACCTGTATACCTCTACTACACCTGTGGGCTTTGCAGTTAGCGATAACCTGGAAGTAGGTGTCATATTCACCATTGACCTCATCCTGTCCGTAGAAGGGGAGATCAATATCAGCAGCGGGTTCCATCTCAGGTTGGATGATGGTGTTGTGTTTGAGCTCGGCATCTTCTCTGACGAGATTGCGAGTATAACCCAGTAAGTCTGGACTTTGCGAGCGTGTAGTAGCCTGAGCTGATAGAGCACTCGACAGCAATGGTGGCGAGTTCGAGTTTCTACCGGTCACGGTTGAGAGCGCCGGTATCGTGTTCAAGGCTATCCTGCGTGTAGGGGTACAGGCAGGCTTTGAGGTAGGATCAAACGAGCTAACTATCTATGGAAAGGACGTGGCAAAGGTTGGTGCGGGCGTTGAAATGGGCCTTTATGCCAACATCGCCGAGTTCGTCACTAATGTCACCCTTTCCATGGACGAAGACGACGACTGCCGCCTTCATGTTGAGGAAGGATATCAGCTAGCTGTCGGGCTTGCAGGAGGAGCTTCGATTGCCATTCAGAACGCCACTTGGGGACCAGTGCTCGAAACTGAGACTCCCATCTACTACACCACGTTGGCAGAGGCTTGTGCAATCCAAAAAAGTCGCGGCACACCTTCGTCCGCTGAAGCTACTACAACATCCGCCGCAATTGAAGCCAGAGATGAAGACGCAGATCAATCTGGCATGGAGACGACAACAATTTCTACCAAGGAGACCTTTGTCATTATCACGTGTCTAGAAAGCCTAACCAATTGCCCAGTGTCGCTTCAGAAAACGACCAAGTACACGACTACCCGAACCCACGTTACAGTTATACCGACCGACAACGAAGCCAAGTTTCCTGAGTCGGTTCGTAATACTGTAGCCAGCGTGATTCCATTCGGAGATGGTGCGAACAAGTTGGCTGCAACGTCAGGTGCTCCAAAGTCTTTCGTCCCGTCTTCGACTGAAAGTCCATCTTCGACTGAAACTGGCGCACCGGATGACGACGCTGGCATCTTGAATGAAAAGTCTGGCGGAGTACCCAACAGCGTTATTATCGGCGTGAGTGTGGGGCTTGGAGTGCCTCTTCTGTTGGGAGGTTTTGCTGCCGTTTTGTAAGTGATATTTCGCCTTTTTTTCCTGACCGACGACCACGAAGTCCCACCAATCATTCTTGATATCTTAAGTTGATCATCGACTAATAATTGTTCCATTTGTTAGCCTTTTGAGAAAGAAGAGACTGTCTGCTCACGCAACATTGTCAGCTCCTGTTGAGACTGTTGAGCCTGCGTTGCCAAGTGCAAAGACTGCAGGCCCTTTTGTAGTCGAGCAGAGACTTCCTCAATAGGCATTCGGATAGGGTAATTGGTAAGGTGAATTCAAGAGAGTTGGACAAAATGACCTGCAATACTCTGAGCGTTTGAATTGAGAGTTATCGGTGGTGCAAGTACGCTCTAAATAGTGAAACTTATCTCATATACGTCAAGTGGCCGGACGAAAGAAAATAAAACAGACAAAGTTATTGAATGACTGGGAATCCAGTATCCGGTGGCTTCTTTAGGACCGTCTATTAGTCTACTGTAAATTATACTTCATTGGCGCACCATCTTTCTCTGCGCTCCTCAACATGATTTCCACAAACTCCACGTCCGCCATACCCTCTTCAGCAGACTGCAACAAGTTCTGTTTTCCAGAAACCAGACCTTCCGCCCAGGCTGCGATTTCCTCACTAACGCCGCTGGTTTCGGGGAATTCTTTGATGACTGCTTCGCCACCAGCGGATTTAACAATAACAGTGTTCTCTGACACCTTGACGGTACCTTGCTCAAGGCCAAAGTCCCACTCGGAAGCTTCGATTTGAGAGCCAAAGGAGAATTGAACAGTTCCACTTGTGCCTGACTTTGTTTTGACAAGAGCGTTGACGGTATCGGCCGGAGGAAGATGTTTTTGTGTCAAGCTCGTCAGCGCAGAAACAGACGCTGCGCTTGAATCACCCTGAAGGAACAACCTGGTGGCAGCAGCATAATGAACACCTCCATCGAGCAAAGGGCCACCTTGATACTGTGCTTGTCCCCGCCACGGTGTTGAATACCAAAGGTTATCGGGCGGTAACAAACAGAAGAATTTGACGCTAAAATGGTCCACCTTGCCCATCTTCTTTGCTTGTTCAGCAGCGTAGATATACTTTGGTATGAACCTATAGTTCTCAGCAAGGGAAAAGGCCACACCATTCTTCGACGCAGTATCAATGAGCTTCTTAGCTGCGGCGACATCCGGTGCGATAGGCTTCTCGGCCAGTACATGTTTCCCCGCTCTGAGGGCTTGATCGATGAACTCGGGTTGGGCGGAAATAGGAAGTGCAATGATGACTGCGGATATGTCTTTTCGCAAGAGAAGATCTTTGTATGATTTTCTTTCCCCGGAATCGGTAGAGTAAAGGTCAACTTCGCCTTTGGTATTTAGAGTCGCTGTGTCTTTGGCTGACTTCAAGGACCGAGAATAGATAGCCTTGAGGCTCAAAGATGGGCATTTCATAATTCCTGGCTGCAACTTCTTAGTTTTCACTTCTTGAACCTCGAGGGTGGACTGACCATGTGCTCCATCTTGGCAAAGATGCCACCTCCAATAAGAGCAATACCAATTGGGTCCATGTTTGATCTTGTCGCGTTTACAGATTTTTCGCAATAACAAGGTCTATATCGCAGACTTTGATGTGGGAAACACAAAGAGCAACCTCTTTATAACTCGATACGAGGGGGCAACACCACCCTCCTATTCACGTTCCCCGCCACTATGTACTAGTCACCAAGACACGCATGGAGCTGCGCGGAGAGCACCTCTACAATTAGTAACCAAAGCAATCGGGGGTCGATCAATAAAATGGTATTATTACTGCCTATGACATGAAAGACGCTCAGGTCTTCGTGCTGCGTTCTGCTTACAAATGCCATTGCCCATTGTTGCAGTAGGTTGAAAAGACTTCCTAACTAGGCAATAGAACCAGACCATGGAGTAGCGGGCATAGTAACTGCTTTGAGTTATCCAAAGCGACGCTACTAGTCGAACATACCTATGAGAATCTATTTTCCCCTGTCATCCTGCAAAGTTGAGGGTCGCTCTATGCACAACTCCTCTCAGCTCCGATTGAGAAGATCTCAGGGCGCAAGGGTGGACTAGAGTGCAAGGACAAACTAAGAGGATGGTCACCCAAAGCCCACAACAAGAACAATGTCCGCCCTCAAAAAATTGATTGCCGTTGCGATCTAGGCGTAGACTCATAGGGCAGGCGTATTACTGCACAACCGCTACTGAAGGGGGCTCAGTTGAGAAGAACCTGTTCCGACACGCCCAAAGTACGACCAAAACTTCAAAACACCAAAAAGAAACCATCTCGACGTCTCATACGACCGCTCTAATGCGTAATCTGGGAATCGAACCCAGGGCTCCCCGACGTTGCTCGAATGGCAACGGAGAATTTTACCACTAAACCAATTACGCTGTTGTGATGGTGTTGAGACCCATCTCGCTGGTGGGTTGTGGTGGTGAGCCCATCTGTAAAGATACATCAGAACGCTCTGCGCCTCAGAAAGTAGTTTGCCATTGCAGTTTAGGGGCAGTTTCATAGAGCAAGTGTGTTAGTGAACGACTGACTTCTGGGGGCGAGAGCTCGTTGAGAACGACCTGTTCCGAGACGCCTAAAGGACGACCAAAACTTCAAAACACCAAAAAAAAATAAAACATCACAGTGTCTCAAACGACCGTTCTAACCCGTGAATGAAAGCATTTACTTAGTACTGGCCAATACCGATCGTAAAAGAGGGCGGTCGTGCGCTACATAGGCTGGCCGAGCCGACACGACAACATTCTTCGTGTCGCAGAGTTCCGCAGTTTCTTGCTGCTCCTTGAATGGGAGAAATAAATATTTCTTTTTTCAAGCGTTAAATTAACGGACGCTATGCTATCTAAGGAACTTGGTTGGCGTGGGTGTGCCTTGACGGCCATCTTAATAACTTCGTAAACCTCGGATTGCGATATTATAGGTATCGCTCATCCTAACCTGGCTGCCTCCCAGCGAGTTCACTACGAGCCCGGATAAGAAATCGGAATCCCCGCCACGAAACTCAACTAGTATAACCCTTTTCTTCTCATTATTGTAATAAGAAGGTGGCAGTCACGAGCTCTGAAGCGATGGATGGATACCAAGCACCCCAGGTATGCAGATGCTGACTGCAAACCTCGAGGCAGATGTGGATGATGCTTTCGGCTGCCACTTCTCCCCATTGTTAATAAGTCTGGCGTATTCCGAGCTCTTTCCTTTGTACACGTCAACCCTTAAACTCTTGTGACCTAGCAGGGGTTAGGAGTCAGTTAAAGAGACCCTTTTGGTCCACTTTAAGCCACCAAACAGGGAGTAGAAATACGTACCTATAGGGCTTTTCATGCTACGTGGACTACCCGTTGACCCCGGTTTAGCTAGCCAACCACTCATCAGTAAGCATCCGGGTAAACTTAGGCTAGCAAGATATAAGTATCTCTCCTGAGGTGTAGAAGTGAGCTTTCCTGATAAGTGACCAGTCATTCCACAAGGGCTTGTTTTCATTAAAATCCTCAGCTCGCCGTCCTCTCTCGCTTCTGTTGTTTATTTCAGTTTGATTTCACTCTTGGCTATCGTCTTATCTCACTTCCCAAACTCTTAAATCAAATCTTCTTCTTGAGCTGAGACGAGCCTCTCGCCTTTCGGCCTCGGCATCCTCGCTGATTGTTCATACCCAATTGAATTTTCGGGTCTGCTCACGAAGGCAAGAATGCGACTCATCAATGCAAGATCACTCGAGGTCGAAGAATTTGTAGATAATCAAATTCCAAAATACGCCATTCTTTCACACCGCTGGGGCGAGGGGGAGGTCACCTTTCAGGACATGTCGACGCCGGCAGCCATGAAAAAGCGAGGATATATCAAGATCGAGAAAGCCGCCAGCCAGGCTCAGGAAGATGGGCTCGATTTTGTCTGGATTGATACATGCTGCATTGACAAAACAAGTAGCGCTGAGCTGTCAGAAGCTATTAATTCCATGATGAGCTGGTATGAAAAGTCGGAAAGATGCTACGCATATTTGGCCGACGTCCAATCTGACACCAGCGAAGATGAACTGGAGGCCTTCTTTGCCAATAGCTCATGGTTCACCCGAGGATGGACTCTCCAGGAGCTACTTGCCCCGTCGTATCTCGTCTTCTACTCCTCTGATTGGTCAATGATTGGCACACGCAACGATTGGGCAGACCGAGTCAGTCGCATCACCAGTATTGACAGACGCTTCCTCAGCGACCTGCAAACCGCATCAACAGAGAGCGATACCGCGGACGACTGCATCGATTCTCCGATTAGCCCCAACGCCCACAAGATCCAGATTCCTCGCCTGAAAACTAGACTCATGGAGGCAAGCGTGGCTGAAAGAATGATCTGGGCATCCCGACGAGAAACGACCCGCGTCGAGGACAAGGCGTATTGTCTTATGGGCATATTCGATGTCAACATGCCTTTGCTTTATGGTGAAGGCGACAAGGCGTTTTTCAGGCTTCAACAAGAGATCATGAAGACTTCGGATGACCAATCAATACTGGCATGGAGCCCGGAGGGCTTCGAAACTCAAGAGTTGAACAGAGGGCCACGGTGTCAAGACTGGTTCGATGAATCCGCTCAGGTTAAAGAATACTCTGGGATACTAGCCATTTCCCCATCCTTATTCGCAAACTGTCGAGATATAGTACGATTCAACGACGGGAGGTTTGCACCTCCTTTCTCCATTACGAATAAGGGTCTATCTATCGAGTTGCAGCTTGGAGACTCATTGGAATACCCGTATGCCGTCTTGCAATGCCAGAACAAAAATGATCCAGCCAACATCTTGGCGGTACCCCTCAAAAGGACTCGAGAAGGCACTTTCATACGACCCAACTTGCCACTGGTCACTTATCAGTCATCGTTAGAGTGGCAAAGGTCTCTGCTGTACGCCGTGCCTCATGGGAGCCTTCCTGCCCAGTCGAATGTGTCGCGGACATATACAGTCGCATTTGGGGAAATTCCGGAACACCTCTCGCGTGAAAACCTGTGGGCTTCCACAGGAAGTTCAGTGCGGCATCCTACAATCATGGTGGGCGATGATCGACGCGTCGTTAAAGAAAGGGCTGCGATCCTATTCAGAAGCTCTTGCCCTGACGAACCGCGACTCATTGTCCTTCTCGCTGTGGAGCGGGCGAAGGGTACGTGGCGTTCTGCAAAACAAATTCTCTCCCACTTCACTGAAGACCATGACTGGGACCTGGTTGAGCACCTGGGACAACGAGAACCCCGTTATTTCGACTTAGAAGATTGGTGGCGGTCGTTACATACTTTCGTCACCCCGACACCTACTGTTGCTTACACCAGTCGAGGAAGATATTCGCTTGATATTACTCGAGAAGATCGCTTGCACACGACCTGTTTCATTGTCAATGTCAGATTTGAAGCAGAAGACTGGAACATCACCAGTATCGGACCAGCACTCAGGGATGCTGTCCGGGATTCCTCCCGCACCTACCTGGCAGGCTGTACAGGTCTTCAGCGAGGCTTTTGGCTTGTTGTCCTCGCTCCACGTATTCTCAATGTTGCGGTTGAGTTCTTAGTACGGGGAACTGTGCGCCATGTCAGCCGCGAAGGTTTACGTTTCCTGGATATTGGAACTAAGCCTTTAGCCTTTTTTCCCTTTATGACATTCTATGCTATTCTTTACTTTCTTGTTCCTGAAAAAGCAATAAGTAGTTTGTTAAGGAGGCGGCCTAAGATGGGTAAGAGTATGCAGCACCTTATTATAAAGATAGCAGTTTTTTCTCTTACTTGTAAGTTACTAGGGTCTGATTTTATTTTAAAAAGGGTTAAATTTCTTTTTAGTAAATATAAATAGAATAGTTAGCGTTTTAAGTAATAATACATAAAACTGCTGTAGGCTTAGTATATCCTCTCGAGAAGCTCTGCCTCATCCGATAATTCCTATCACTCTATTGGTGGTTTCCCTGATTCCTATCAGGTAGGTAATTGTGCGACACAGATGATTCCATCATGCTATCAATTCGGTCAACTTCTCGCCTGTATCGACCTGAGGTGTTCAATCTTGTTGCTATAATTTCTCTGATTTAAAGCTGCATTTTACGCAAGTATATTTTCCTCATCTTTATTTCATACATTTTCCGTGGCCCTCATAGTGTACATGTGATGCAATCTCTACTTGCCCCTCACACAGCAGCTCACTGCATTGAGCATTTCAACCCGCTCGGCCCTCCAGCACTAGCTATCGCCCTCTCTACACAGCCTGCCTTGATCGTCAGTGGCAGAGTAAAGGTGACCTCATGGGTGGCTGTCCAAGACCCGTCCGCAACCTCCCGGTTGATCTTCCTCACATTCCACTCCGTGATCGCGCCACAGCCCTTCTCCTCTTTCTTCAGTTTCTCGCCATTATCCGTCACCCAATTGTTGGTGATGATGGCCACTTGGTAGAAGACTACGAGTCCGAAGCCGTTCACGAGGAGTTCACAGTCGGCTCTTGGCGTAACGGGGCCTTGTGAACAAATTGGATGGTTGCTGCATGGATGAAGCGTGCATACCCGGCCGTTTTTGTCGGTAGTCTGGAGAGTGTTAGTCCTTATTCAGCTAGAAAAAGAAACAGAGAACTTACAATTGTTGGGGGGTCGTTGCAACGAGACGGCATGCAGGTCCGCTGGCTTCTGTGTTAGATTCTGATGCCTGGGTATTAGATAGGAGACTTACACCATCACTTTGCGCGACAACCCTAAACACCTGGGGACCTAAAGGTGGGTCTGATGTGAAGAAGAACTCTACATATGTGCCATCTGATCCGTACGTTAGCCTGTTCTACTCCGTGGATGGACGAGATTACTCGCATACCTTTGTCTGTCGGCGTCTCCCACTTGATGCTCATGTCTTTCCCCCCATCCCCATTAGCAAGCGTCGTTCCTTCATCCGAGGGTCCCACTCGCCAAGAACGGATATTTCTGCTCACGTCGATTGGGACGCCGAAGAACTGGATCGGAAGGAGAGACACCTCCCATTTCATCCCCGGATGGTCTGCGTCAGGAATGAAGACCCTTATCGAGTCCGCATTTGCGGGAGCTGAAGCTCAACCCCAGGAGCAGGGCTTTTGACCTGGGTCTGAGCGCACTCTGTCGCTGCACCGGCCTCATCGTCTACTCCCAGAACGGAGCCTACGGGGCACACTTCTTCGAGGCTGCCGCGTGGGGACGTGGAGACGCTGCATTCAAGGAGCATGTCGAAGACTTTCTCAAGAACGGCGCAAGAGGCTCGGGAGGACTCGCAGAGTTTGCTGCAACTCTCACTAAGGATAATGCTGGCGTGGCGGCGTACATCCTGACTCCGCAGCAAGAGCTCCCTGATGATGCTGAAGGGGCCCCAGGCTGGGTCGAGAACAAGCTCATGTATGGCGATCAGGTGCAGAAACTCGTTGATCTGCTGCCCGAAATCATCCCTCAGCTTCGAGTCCATATTCAGGTGAATCATTATCAAGCTCTTGACGGCATGACAGGCGAGGATGGTGAGGACGTCAATCCGGGTCAAGCGAGGCTCCTCGACACGACGGCCAGAGGTCGTATTCTGCTACAATATGATCCTTCGAATAACGGGGTCAGGACGGTTCGTCTTTTTTTCGAGACAGAATTGATCTTTAATAGACAATTGGGTACAAGCTAGAAGGAAGTTGATCGTGGCGACATGTCATGTATTAGTTAGTTTGGACAGACGTGAAGCATTCCATAGCATTCAATCCAAGGTCTCATTTTGCTGTTTTATAAGAAGTTCGGAAACTGACATGCTGTTGCTAAAGTATGGACCCAATCTCGCCGTCTCCCAGCTGGAACCCGGGTGTGTAGTTTGATCCTCAGGTATGCATTTTCGGCTCATATTCAATTGACGAGGCACGCCTCCTTAACCACCCATCCCTCACTTCATCAGGCTGTGCTGAGACAAAGCGCTTTCACTTCTTTCACCATCTTTAGTCACTATTGAAAAATGGAGCTTCAGACAGACAACCCCAGTTTGCCTTACAAGGACCCAACAGCAGATCCAAGCGCTGGCATCTCCCCAGAGTCTCTCGCTTTAAGCGGAGCCTCGGATGCAGGTGATGTATCGCGCGTCCGGGCCCTTCTCTCCTCTCTCCCCGATGGGACCACCCTTTCTATCCCCCCAGCTCATTATTTAAGGCGTGCTCGATTTCGATCTGCAGGAAACGATCTGAAGGATGCAAGCAAGGCCGGAGAGGTTGAGCGTGTCCGTATGGTGGTCCAGGCCTGGAGGGCAGATCCGTCTTTGGAGAACCCGATAACCGAAGACATGGATATGCCGCTAATATTGGCGGCTCAGAATGCCAAGAGCGAGGTCGTTCGGTTTTTTCTTGACGAGGGGGTACCGGTTAGTCCAACAGCGGTCAAGCTCGCCGCTAGAGAAGGGGACGAAGCTATCGACGTTTTCCAGGCGTTCCTCGATCATGGTTGGGACATCAACTCGTTTGACCGTATTCCAGCCTTGCAGTATGGCTCTCTTGTCCTTTACTAGTGCATGTCGGTAGGCTAACATATCCTTCAGTTCGGCTACTAAATCTCTCCCCTTGACAAAGTGGTTCCTGAAAAATGGGGCAGATCCTAACCTCATCAGCAAGGACGGACATACACCTTTGGATTTTGCCGTCACCCACTCAACGCCCGACGTACCCTCCGTCATTGACCTTCTGCTCTCTTCAGGCGCCCTTTTAGCACACAGCAACGCGCTGCACAACGCGCTCATTACCACCCACGCTGACTCCGACTGCATTGCCATGATGGGGCTGCTCTTGGAAAAGGGGTTTGACGTCAACGCGTTGTCCTTTGCGAACCAGCCAGAGTTCCAGACCCGGAACCCGAGCACGGCACTTCACTGGGCCGTCAGAAAACATAGTGCCCGAAGAGGCAAGAAGAACATGTTGGCCAGGGTGGGGTGGTTGCTAGAACACGGGGCGGATGTGGAGGTGAGGGACTTGAAGGGCAAGACTCCGGTCGAGGGGGCGAGTGATGAGGCTCTAATTGAGCTTTTGCGTGGCAAGAAGGATTCTAAGAAGGGAACAGCATAATGACAAAAGAAGGCCACTTCGTTGGTATCGGGATAGGATGTTATGACGTGCTAATAGTGCGGTTTTTGACAATCGAAGCACGATCCTTGATGGGACAATTGGACCAGATGGTAGTAAATTCAACAGCATTCATTGGCCTTTAGCATCTTTGTGTACAAAAGAATGTGACGTGGTACACTCCACCCAACAGCACCCATATTCCATGTCCCATAACACACATCTCCCTCACATTCCTTGTCACTTCCGAGTATCTGAATCAAGCGGGAATGATGCATCGTCGAGACTTGTTCAAGGTCCCAACATCACCACAGCGAGTGTCACTCGGGACATCAAGATACTGAGCTGCGTACTTGATCCAGGTGTTGTCCCAGTGGCCAGAGATGGTCGTGTGGCAAGCGTTCCCACCGTGGATATCGACGGTAAAAGGGAGAGGACTGGTAAAGGTGATCCAATTGTCATTTCCACAGTCAAGTCTGCCTTCAGTCTTCCAGGTCTCACCCCTAATGGTGACGGTTCCTTTGGAGCCACCAACAGAGTTGTCTCCAAAAACCACGCTGAAGTAGCCGCTAGTTGATCATTATTAGCCAACTTCTGAAGACCTAAGAGTGAACATCTTACCAAGAGATATCGCCGTGTCCGTCGTTCCAGACACACTGCCCCTTCTCTTCCTGGTTGGAATAGGTGGTGGTGAGGTCAAGAGCATCATGGACCTCGTAAGACTTGTCCAGGCTGGGCTTGGGTTGGCTCTCTTCACGCAACTGCAGGGGAATGGCAGAAGCGCCCAGAGCAAGGATAGTAATAAGCAAAGTCTTAGAGGAAACCATTTTGATGAATAGACGGGAAGGTAACCGTTGAGTTGAGTTTTTAGAAGAGGAATGTAGTGTTGTCAAGTTGTGAGGGATGGTGATGATGTGAGCCTGTCTTCTCGAGGGAGGAAGCCCTATTTATACTTTATAGATAATTTTCCTTGTCTTGAGATCATCAAAGAAGTTTCTAGAGGTTCTAATGTCGAGTCATCGGCACTCACACGACACACAGACACACCGATCAATCGTAGGAGCCAAGCTGAGCGATGCTTGTTTCACCGGTGATCCTCACGAAGGAATCAAAGAGGCGAAGCAGGTTGGACAAAGAATCTTGACAGATAATCTGCAGCCACAGACTCATGGGATTCTACAACGGAAACTTAATGCCGCCAAAGAAGAAGGGAAGTCGATCTGACCATCTATGCGGCTGAAGATGACTGGGTTACCACCATCTTGGCACTATTCATAAGCTTATTGTTACTCTTCTACTCAAGCGTCATGGTGCACGATAGGTCGGGATCTCTTTCCACATCTATGAAAGCACAAAGAGTACACAGGGTTCAACGTCAAAGTACTGGGTTGGGAAGAAAGTAGCGGTGCTATGACTCGTGAGACGGCAACATAGCGTGACATGCCATCCAACAGCCATTCGTGCAGTATGGCAAGGTGTTTTATCTTTATTGATGTACCTAGCTCTACGTAACATGCAGTCCCCTCACACGAAGCCCCGTGGGTAATCGGCTCATACAATGCATTCCGCAGCTGAGCCCAACAGCCCACGCTGATGGATTGAGGCCAAAAGCTTCTAATGGCCATGAGGATAGACCCGTGTTGCACTGCATGAATTTCTGCACAGAATACTACCATTAATGCCTCGACATGAGTTTCTACCTCAGTTCCCCCCGCACTCCTATTTCAGCTCCCGCTTTGGGGGCCGTTTCATATCGAATCCCTCATGAGCATAGCCCTCGTGGCTAACGACGCCCGTTGGAAGATTTTCTGTGGTTGCATAACTCCGCCATGTGTTACTTTTAGAGCCCTATTGAATCAATACATTCGGGACCGAAGTCCTTGATCGGTCCCGATACAGCGCCAATACACCGAAGCACCTATTGTTGCCTCCTCATCGGCCACGGTCACGAGTTTAAGTTAAACCTAAGCCTGGCACATGCTACTGCTGCTGTGCCATTTATCTCATTCTTGTTGTGTTGCCGGCGGATAGACCTTTAGCCTCTTTCTGAAGAAATAAATATCATTAATAGTAGACAGTTCTAATGGGAAGGAGCGTGCCCTTACCGTCGTGCGTTACCTCATGGGAAAAGAAACAACGTCAGTGATGACTGTAATTATCTTCTCCCCCTAAGCCTCGGAAGTGATTGTCTATCAGCCTCATTTGTGCGGGGAAGAGCGGCCCGAAACCAGGCTTCCTGAGAAGTACCAGCAAGATTCGAATCCGGCTGCCAAATCTGACACGTGGTTGGACGAATGCTTTCGGGCAGCATTACCTTGGGGCGCAGTACTTTAGGCAACAGTACCTGGGCAGTAGTACTGAGGGCGGAGAAATCCAAAGTGTTTAAAACTTATGAATCTCTGAGTTTCATAAGAAAATATAACCTCAGAAATCCTTCTACTATGAGCCATCGCCATGGATGAAAACCCGCCAACCAGCTTGCCCTCTACTTCAGGGCAGAGTTTACCTACCGAGCGACTAAGTCAAGACAACAATCGGAGATGCCGAAAATGCATCCTGCTTGATATTAGTCGACTTCTCAGATGGAAAGAAGTCAATCATCACTCTTCGTTGGAAGCCCTGGAACGATCTGCCGGCCTTGGTTGTGACTTCTGCCAGTTTATAGTTGACTGTTTGAAAATAGCGCAGGCCGAGATTGCTCCTTCCAGAGAACGAAGAGTATCCGTGAGATGGAACAGCTATAGCTATAGTGATTGGGAATACAGCGGGCAGTCGCTCTACACAAACGCCCAGGAATGGGATCAGCCCTCGTCTATCACCTTTACTATCGACCAAGAAGACTTTCTCAGCATACCCTCAAGCGGAGTCCACAGCAGTGAGATACCAGACACGAAGGTCTACGAAACTCTTCTAGTTAAAGTTGGCGATTTGCCTCAGATGGAACTTAACCTGATTGTCTCTCGAGGTAAGTGACACAAAGCCACATTTAATGGCTTATCAGAATAACTAATATCATATGAGGTGACAATATCTATCTTGATACAAACGGCAAGTATCACAGTCAGGATGCCAGACATAGGGTTGGTCGCTATCCTATCGATCCGGATCTAGGGTCACCTGTCAACCTCAGCATCGCCAAAGGGTGGCTTGATGACTGTAGAAAAGCCCATGCCGAATGCCGTCCTGTCAAGGCTTCGAGTCTTCCAACACGTGTCCTGGATGTCGCAGTATCGGAGGGTTCGCATACTTGCCGACTGGTAGAAACAGGCAACCAACAAGGCAATTATGTGGCTCTTAGTCACTGCTGGGGAGACAAGATCAAAGAATGTCTCACCACTAAAACACTATCCAGCTTTCTTTGCTCTATCCAAATCGCCCAATTGCCTGCCAATTTCCGAGACGCCATCCATGTCACTCAGCAGCTTGGGATGCGCTATCTCTGGATTGATGCATTATGCATATTGCAAGATAGTAAAAAAGATGTAAGTGGTTACTGCCCTTGAGAGTTGTAAATACAGTTATCTATATACTTAAGAGTGTTCTTTCCGTGCTCATATAAAATAACAGTGGGCATCCGGGTCTGAAAAGATGGGATCGATTTATCAGAATTCCACTCTAACTATCTTCGCCATGACATCTAAAGGAAGTGAAGAGGGCTTCCTCAAGACAGCAGATCCGCCGTACCCAAGTCCCAAGATACTCAAGGTATTCTCTGCCGCCGATAATCAGACTTCCGTATTGGTGTCAGGGAGGGAAGTTGAGGAAGAAAACATCGGGATGCTCAGATTGAACTCAGCCTTAAGCAACCGTGGCTGGGCATTCCAAGAAGTCATTCTATCCAACCGATCGCTCTTCTTCGGCACTCAGCAGCTTTACTGGCAGTGTCGTAAAGGACTTGATAGCCTTGAGGGGCTCTATCCTCCCTGGGGGACTCGCGGCAAGCACATTAGGGTAACCGTGCCTCGGACCGATGGACAACCCGAGAGAAGTGATGATAGGTCCGCTAAGTCGGATTTTTATACCCTCGCCTCGGAATACAGCGGCAAAGCCCTAACATACAGCTCAGACAAGCTACCCGCGTTTTCGGGCCTGGCGCAGAAATTCCAGCATGTCTTTGGTGGCGAATATCTTGCCGGCCTTTGGAGCAACCACATTCATTGTGGGCTCCTCCGGTCCCCCATTTTACCTTTGTCGCCATACTGCGATACACAGTTTAACCGCCTACCATCATGGTCATGGGCTTCAACCAACAAAGGGGTAAAGTTCGTTCCAACTCAACCTCAGGTCTTCCTCGAGTTTCGTAGCTCCAAGGTCCGACTTTGCAACATCCAAAACCGCTATGGTGAGATCAACTGCGACATTGACGCTACCAGGCCTTCTATTACCGTTATCGGCATGACCATGCCTTTAGCCAGAGGCAACAAGATTCTAGACCCCCACGATGAAAGACCGACCACACTTGGCCATGTTAATTTCGATGTGATTGGCGAACTGGAGAATCAGGCTTACGATTTTGAACCGCTAGATATGCCCATGACAATTATAGATGGCTCTTTCATGTTATCCCTCTTGTACTCAAGGGAAGAGGAAGAAGAAGGGAGTGAGAGCAGGAAGAGGAGGTGGAAGGGAAAGGGGAAGGGGAAGGGGAAAGCTGCAAGCGATCTATACCAAGGATTACAGTGTAACTATCTTGCCCTTGCTGTAAGCGGGAGGCTCTCTGATAAGGGTGATATTGTTTACGGGTTGATTTTGCAGGATTCTGGGGAAGCGTTCAAGAGGGTAGGGCTCTGGCGTGGGGAATGTAAAAACTGGAGTTGGAAGGGGTGGGAAACGGATCAAATGCTCAAGTTAGTATAGAGTTGAGCCTAGTGATAATACTTTGATTGGCTATTTTCATGGTTCAGACAGTAACTGGAATTCGTTACTGGGGCCTGCTGCTTTTTTAGAGAAACAGGACGCACCCAACTCACACTATTCTCTTCCTTCTATCAATTTCGTAGGGAAGATTTTACGGGCTCCTCGGTGAGCTTTAATCAATCAATAGCGATAAATATTATCTCAGAAAAAGGGAAGGGAACCCAAGGGTTTCCTTTTCTTCTTATGATTGATGAAGAAGATGATGGGGGTGATGCTCTCCTTGGCGGCGCGTGACCCTTTTCTGCACATAAAATAGCCCAAGTGGCCCAAAAGGACATTGCTGAGGGGGGAATATTATCCAAACCTAGACGCCTCATTTATGTTGTACCAGGATAGATGATGCAAGTCACCCACGCGCTCAGGGCTTCTAATACTTCACGATGCCAGACCGTCTAGACTTTAAGCTTCTCATCAACCGCGGTTGCCAACTTATCCTCCACTCCTGATCCGATGTACAGATCACACCATCTCCCTACCCTTTCAAACATATCCAGCCAAAATCTTCGCGCCTGAATACCATGTCCCTCGCCAGGGTATGCCACAAACTCGCAAGGCAACCTGTGAGTCCTCAAAGCGCGACGGAAACCCTCAGCCTGTGAAAATGGGCAGCGGATGTCCTTGTCTCCATGCAAGATCAACATGGGTGGGATGACAAGCTCTCCGCTCTCACGAGACTGCTTCACCGCGCCAGCCACCTCCCACAGCGCGCTACCCTGGCGGTTCCTCGTGTCATGGCGGTCGAGCGTCCAGATGGCATCTCCGCCAGCTAGTTCTCTCTCAAAGGTTGAGCCAAGATCTGACGTAATGGCAAGACTCTCGATATCGCAAACACCTGCTCCCGCGATGGTCGCATTGAAGCGCCAACCAAGGCCGTGCAGACCATTTCGCACGCTACACAGGTATGTGATCAGGCCGCCCTGGCTCCATCCGCCTACTATGAGCTTCTTGGGGTCCGCGAAACCCTTCTTGATGGCGTTGTCCGTGATGGATATGACGTCGGCGTAGTCGTATTTCCCCTGTCCGCCCATGCTGTACGAGGCAAACTTTTCACCACGGCCAGTAGAACCGCGGTACTGCGGAAGTAGAACACCGTAACCCTTGGAGAGGATGTATGGGGCCCATTCGTAGCAGGCCCCGTCGAAGACCTTGCAGTCGCGAGATGTTGGTCCTCCGTGGATTATAGCAAACGTCGGCAACGGCTCCGCGGGCGTGCCATTCTCTGTCGCTTTGGAGGTGGGCGTCAAATACAGAGCGTCCAGTTCAACCTCTCCGTCTGCGGATGGACAGGTGAGTTCGCTACAAGAGCCAAATGATTGACCCTCGAGAGGCTTTCCATGATGGGAAAGCTTGATGTCCTCCTTGCCCTCCTCAACGATGAAGACTTCATAAGGCGTGTTGACGTCTGACAAACCGGCAGCGAGGACGGGAGTGCCGGATTCTGGATTGAAAAATACATCCCATGCCCAAATCTCCGTGTCCCTTTGGAAGAGGTCCTTCCCACCCAGCTCAGTGATGACATTGCTGAACCTGACAGCACGATTCACCAAGAGTTTCCCGCCGGCCACAACAAGCCCTGCCGCATGGTCATGTTCGCCACACGCGACCTTGGCGTGCTTGGGCTCAGCTGCCGCGGGATCAACAGCGTAAACAGCTGGTCCTCCAGTGTCTCTGTTGTCAGGTGTTCCGGTGGTGAAGTAGATAGAGCCGTCAGGCGCCCAGGTTAGGTAGTTCAGCTCATTGGGCACCTTGTATAGATCTCTAACTTCGCCGGTTTCCACATTGACGGTGGAGATGGTTGTGCCCGTCAGCATAGCCTCCTCGATGTTGGGGTTCGCGATGCTGAAAAAGGCCACACTCTTCCCGTCAGGACTCCAGACAAGGTCAGAGATATGTCGGTCACCTCCTACAAGTGTCTTGGTCTCTTTGGAAGCCACATTGACAAGGCGCAGGCGGGCATGCTCCCACTTTTCTCCCCAGACATCTGGGCCAGACTCTTCCTTCTCCTCTTTCTCCTTGATCTCTTCGGTCTTTTCATCGGCAGAAAGATAGGCGATGGTCTCCCCATTTGGAGAAAAGGCAAGCGAGTCAATACCCTGGGCGTTGTCGGCCGACGTGATGGCAAGAGCGTCACCACCGTCCAAACGAAGCATATAGATGGCCGAGCTCTCGCCCGGTTTCGCGCGGTCGGAAACGAATGCTACCTGATTTCCACTGGGATGCCATTCTGGGCCGCCTTCTTGGAACTTGCCCGAGGTCAGTTGGCGCGACGAGCCTGGCTCTGTGGTTGAGGCCAGCCATAGCGTTGACACACTATTCTTGCCTTTGCGGGGATTGGTTCCTGTCTTGTAAAGGACCTTTTGGCCATCGGGAGAGAATTTGATGTAGAAGGGGATCTCGAGATCGCAGATGGCCTCAGCCAGTTGTTTGTCGAACGCCGAAGCGTCTCCGGATGGCGCCATTGTTAGTGGGTGGGTATGGTTGTGTGAGGAATGGTTGCTGTCAGGGACTCTTCTGAACTAAATAAATCAAGTTTACTGCTGTACAACAACCATGAGTCATTATGAGTTTATGTGACGCGTCTGACTTGCAGATCTCGTAAGCAGTGCTGACCCGATAGTTAATTGTCTGGCGAAATAGCTTGACTCATTGTCCAGGTTTCTCTGTCTTGTACCATGTCTGAATCACACACAATGTTCTACTGCCGCGCGGAACGCATCTCTACCCCTCCTCTAAAGTGCGTCAGCGAACATTGCAGCTTGCATGTACAGCGCAGAATGCAACCCGAAATGATCTGGTTTGGATCCCGTTGACAGGGGTGCTCATAGGCACCAGTTTCTCGAACTGGGCTAATTTGGTCCAATTATTGCATCAACTCATCAAGGTAACTATCTTTTACTAATCTCTATATAGGGCGAACTTTGAGAAGGGAGCGTAGAGTTTGGTTTATCTTCTATAACGGATCTAGAAACCCATTTCGAACGGTCCAAGAAGGTCATACCAAGTAAAAAGCAGATGATTGAGCCCTTATCAACTGATTAAATATATAGGCAAAAACAATATACCAATAGAGACGAAACCCAAGGTCGTGCTGGAAGAAAACATTTTATATGGTGATGAGAACAGACAAGAAGCATCCAGCGCACCAAACTCAGCTGGAAAAGGGCCACGGTAGTGTTGATAGATTTACCTGTCAAGGGCTTGACTCTGACACTGCAAAGAAAATCACACGTTAGCAAGTCCATGATACAACAAGAGACAAACTTACCATCTGCCAGTAAACGCCCTTCTTCTCCAATAACTGACGGTGCGTCCCTTTTTCCACGACCGCACCCTGCCCCAAGACAAAAATGGAATCGGCATTTTGTACAGTAGCCAGGCGGTGGGCGACTACTACCATTGTACGACCTTTAGAGGCGCGCTCAAAGGCCTCTTGGACTAGCCTCTCTGACTCGGAGTCGAGCGAGGATGTGGCCTCATCAAGGAGTAGAATCCTAGGGTTGCGGATTAATGCGCGCGCGATAGAAACACGCTGCTTCTGGCCACCAGAGAGAGACACACCCATAGGGCCAATGTCTGTGTTGTAACCGTCCGGAAGAGAGATGATGAAGTCGTGAATGGACGCATCCCGACATACTTGATGAAGGTGCTCTTCAGTCACTGTGTCGGGGTTCACGCCCAGGAGGATGTTTTCTCGGATGGAGCCCTGAAACAGATTGGGCTCCTGTGCGACTAGAGACAGATTCTGGCGGTACTTATAGGCGTTGAGGTCGTAAATACTCTTGCCGTTGCATAGAATGTCCCCCTTTTGGAGATCATAAAAGCGTTCCAGTAAGGAGATGATGGACGTCTTGCCACAGCCCGAGGGACCAACAAGTGCCGCAAACTGGCCCTTCTCAATGGTAATATCAATACCTTGGAATACGGAGACGCTGCGGGTCGGGTATCTGAAGTGCGCGTCCCTCAACTCAATCTTGACCCCGTCTTCTGGGTCTGGGATATCTTCCGACTCGCTATGGCTATCGGTGTTCCTCGAATCTCGCATGCCGATGATGCGGTTCGACGCAGCTGTAGCCTGAGCAGCATTGGGGCCGAAACTCAGCCCCTGACCCGCGGCTTCGGCGCCTTGAGTAACAGCCATGAAGCATATGAAGAAAGCCTCCATCGTATACTCCCTGCTAGCGAGTAGGCGGCCGCCGTACCAAAAGATCAAGCCCTGGCACCCAATGTTGACGCTATCCGCGAAACCAAAGATCAAGCTAGTCCAGCGAGCCTTTTCAAAGGCCTGGCTAATATGGTTTGCCAAGAGTCTGCTATATCGGCCGCAAATGGCGTCTTCCAAGATCAGCGACGATACAGTCCGAAAGCCACTAATAGCTTCAGCAGCAAATCGAGAGCTTTCAGCAAAGACGGCAGCATTCATCTTCTCAAACTCAAGCTCGTACTTGAATCTCCAATAGCCCGAGAAAAGGCCCAAGGGCATCGTAACACACATTCCAATGAGAGCGAGCTTCCACCCGAATGAGAAGGCTATAGCTAGAGAACCGGCGAGTTGGAAGATGGCCGTCAAGAGGAATGCCATGTTGAGACCTAGTAGCTCCTCTAGTTGCTTGGGGTCGCCTGAGAGACGTGATACAAGACTGCCTTGCGAGTTGGCCTCGTCATCGAAAAAGCCAATCTTTTGGTAGAGCATAGCTTGAAAGTACTGTCGCTTGTATACTGAGCTGATGCGGTGTTGAAGGTACGTCGAAACGTAGCACTTGGTAAAGAAGCTCGTGCCCACGCCGATGGCCAGCACAACAAACATGAGTGACCAAAACTCGGCTTCGTCCATCATGTCCTCTTCAGTCTTGGCAAGAAACACCGTGATGATCTTGGCGAATAGCCAGGCTTGCAATGGAGTACCGGCGGCGGCGCATGCAGAAGCAAGGACCATACCCACGTAGAAGGGCCAGCTGTTGCGTTGCTCTTTCAGGAGTCTTCCAAAACTGTTGAGGATGTTCAAGTTGGTCTTCTCGGCTTCTTGGCAGACTTGATCATCTTCAGGTTGTGAAACACTACCATCGCTGTGCTGCTCAGTCTCAAGGTCTTGGTCCTTGTCGTCAGAAATACCGACATCAGTTGACTCGCCGAGAGAGAGCTTCTGGGCATACACAAGGCCATGATATATACCATTTGCATCCTCAAGTAGCTCCTCATGGGTGCCTGATTCCATGACCCTGCCCTTTCTGAGAACAACGATTCGAGCAGCCTTCTTGATAGTTGACAGACGATGGGCGATAGTGATAGTAGTGCGGTCCTTGGCAACTCGGTCGAGAGCAGCTTGCACAATCTTCTCTGCATGAACGTCGATGGCGCTCGTAGCTTCATCCAAGATAAGAATCTTGGGCTTTCTCACAATGCTACGAGCAATGGCGATGCGCTGCCGCTGGCCGCCAGAAAGCTTGACTCCGCTATCGCCAACCTGCGTATCGTATCCCTAGGAGTATGGTAAGCAAGACTTCCCAGGAGCGGCCTTCCGAGGAACTTACATCAGGAAGACGATCGATGAATTCGTCGGCAAAAGCCTCCTGGCAAGCGCTCTTGACCAGTTCCCTCTTTTTCTGTTCTGGTTCATTCTCCCACGGAGAGCCGACCAACCCGTGAGCCACATTGTTAAAGATTGACTCGTTGAATAAGAATGGCTCTTGCTGCACAAGACCGATCTGTGAGCGCCACCACTTGAGGTCAATCTTCTCTAAGCCACTACCGGATGTGGTGATGGACCCAGATAGCTCGACGGCGGGGCCAGTCTCTTGGTCATCCGACTTCGATTCCTGAACTCCTTGCTTCGATTTCTTACTCTTGTCCTTTTCCAAGGTCTTGGCGATGGCATGCTGACTTTGGAGGGCATACCACCTCTCGATCAAGCCAACAATGGTACTCTTTCCTGAGCCCGAGGGGCCGACAATAGCTGTGTTCTTGCCAGCCTGGATCGTGAGGTCGAGATTATCCAATACCTTGACATGCGGTCTACTTGGGTAGGCAAATGTGACACCGTTGAAAACGATATCGTTGGTTGCAGAGATTTCAGGCCCCTTGACACCTCCCAGTTCAGGTTTGGGGGCATCAATGACGGTGAAAAATTCGCAAGCTGCAACCATAGCCTTGCTCACGGCAATAAGGGGCGTGGCGATGCGTTCGAGTGAGATGACAACCATCATGACAGACATGAGAACCACGATGATGGTGCCCGAGTTGGTAAAGTCGCCGGCGATGAAACGCTTCGTTCCATACCAAAATGCGAGCCCAAAGGACGAGAATAAACCAAAGAACTATAATGTAGTTAGCCATGATGATGAAAAGGTTTTACACGGGGGCATTTCATACAACAAGGCCGAACTGGAGGCCCATGAGCGGCGAGGTGGTTTGAGCCTTGGCTCTTGCGTCTTCGACCCATCGAGCGAAGCGGCCTGCGATTCGGTCCTCGACTCCGGAAGCAGTGACCATCCTAATGCCGCCCAAGGCCTCACTAGCCACTGCAGTGGCCTGAGCCTCGGAGCGAGTCGTCCTAGCATGGCCTCGAATGATGAAAGGCATGAGGGTTCCAAGAACCAGCAAGAGGAAGATGATGACGGATGCGGTGACGAGGGTCAAATTCCAGCTCCAGGTGAAGGCGACAATCACAGCGGTCCAGATAGTGCCGTTGAACTCCATAAAGGTGCCTAGCTTCTCCGAGATGCCAATCTGCAAGACGTTGGCGGTGCCCGTGATTGTGCTAGCTGCGACACCAGAAGGCATCGAGTCAAGGACCTGAATAGGTTGGCCTAGTAAACACTCGAGATAGTGTAGGCGGACGGCAGAGGAGAGGCGAATTCCTATCATGCGGAAGCAAAACTTGTTGATATAATTGAGTCCAAACCGTCCAAGGAATAGAGCCATGATATACAAGGCCTGCTTGTCGAGGAGCTTTTCAAACTCGTGTCTGGTGACGGTTGGAGGTTCCTTAAAGTAGTCGGTGAATTGCCCCACGAGCTGGCCAAAGATGATGTTCATCAGAGGTAAGGCAGTACCGGCGCCGATAGAAGCCAGCGAGGCTAGGACGTAGACGACGAGATCCCATTTTGTCGCGTATGTAAACACACGGATGTAATCCTTGATGGTGGGCTCCCGCCCAGGCTGTGTTTTGACGTTTACCGTCTTGTCCTCTTTCGAATCTTCCAAGATGTGGGTAAGGCCATCTGGGGGGCCTGACTGCTGAGTCTTCTCACTTGTCATCCTGCCGAGTACTTGACGACCAAGAGATCATAGGTATCCAGTCCGCCCTGGGTATCAGAGGGCCAAGAGGAAAAAGAGGCCTATAAAAGAGAGCCCCACCCAATATAATACTATAAAAGAACGGACATATGAAAAGAGAAGTAAAAAATATAAAAAGAGTGGGAAAGAGCAAATGGCAATATCATCTTGGTAGCCTCTTCTAGGTGGGTAATAAGCTTAGTGCGTGGTTGGCCTCGGCGGATATAAAGTCCCCGAGGCGCCGACATGTGCACCCATTCGACCAAGGGGAACGCCTGCAACCCAGAATCGTTGGCAAGTTTGAGAGATCAAGGTTACATTGACGCGCAAGATACTACCAGTCCAATTTTAAACAATCATAGGGTCCCGAGACAGCACTGGCTGGTAGGTCTTGGGTTTGTGCGCCGGCTGGCCAAATCAAGGTTGCAATCCTCGATGTATAGGGAATCCTCGATAGGATAGGGACGCTAAAACCATCATTTTTATCCAGCGGCAAGGCTCGAGACTTGATGCCACTACTTCTGGTACCTTATTGCTTTAGAAACTCTAACTTCGCCGTGTCTAACTAGAGGAACACAGGACCGCTTTAGGGTTACCAGGACAGTGTTTATCCCATGAAGAGATGAAACTTTAGGTAGTATTGCTCAGCGCACCACGCAGGCGTAATTATTAAGCTAAGCGCCGTCCCAATGTTTGGATTCTTAGTCCTTGAGCACAATTTATAGAGAGAGGAAGCGCGGTTATTATCAACCTCTTTGTCCTATTAAGCTTGAATTCGCTTCTTTAGGCCGTGAATACCCGGTTAACCTCATCGGTGGAATACCTATCGCAACCCGTGGCTGTCTTTGGTGAAAGTCAAATCTGTACTGATAAACTTGTCCGAGTCTATGGCTCTTCAGATAAGATGCAGCGTCGTTGTTATCGCAACTGATGGGCTTCGCTATTCGCCGTCGCTCAACTCCGACGGGTGGATCCAGTAGCTGACCCCTGGGGAACCTCGCTTCCTATCCGTCGCTCAACTCCTTTGCTACCTCGGGCAGCGGTATTGTGCTATCTGGAAGCTTGACTGTACAATGTCAATTCTGAATCGCCGTGTAAGGTTTCCCGTGTAGCTGGCCGTTGGGTATATCTTGCAGCTATCCCCGACATGAAACATCCTCAGAAACAACCTCCTTGAACCACAATCCCTCTAGAAGGTCATCTCTGATATACACTGCTACCATAGACCAAGATAAAAAGTCCGATGCTATTGTCGCGCCCTCTGAAATGAGTCCATCCAATGTGGAAATGGAATGGACGAGAGACGAAGAAAAGTCTGTCGTCAGAAAGCAAGTCATCCGCCCAATGCCTCCTAGCCTAAACACTGACAACCTATTCTCAGGCTCGACTGGTATCTGATGCCTATCCTCGTCGTCGGCTTCTACGTGCTCCAACTCGACCGTACCAACATCGGCAACGCCATCACGGACACTCTAACGCAGGACCTAGGCATAACAAACAACCAGGTCAACGTTGGCAATCAGCTCATGTTTGCCGGCATAGTCATTGCAGAGATCCCTTCCAATCTTATCCTTCAACGGCTCGGCGCACCTGTATGGCTGACTTTGCAGGTCGCCATCTGGGGCACTATTGCCCTGTCGCAGGCCTGGTGCACCAACGTCCACTCGTTCTACGCCACCAGGTTCCTCCTCGGCATGTTTGAGGGCGGATACATACCAGGTTCTCAATACATGCTTGCCCTCTTTTATAAAAAGAACGAGCTCGCATTGCGAACTTCAGTGTTTTACTTTGGCAACTATTCGGCTGCGGCGACTGGGTCCTTGATCGCCGCGGGTATCCTGCAGCTTGGTGGAAAGGGAGGTCTTGCCGGGTGGCAATGGCTCTTTGTTAGTAACTTGGTCTTCTTTCCCGTCTCTGTGAATAAAAATTGACTTTGGGACTCAGTCGAAGGTGCATTCACTCTTCTCATTTTCCTTGCATTTGTGCTCCTTCTTCCTCGCAGCCCAGCCCACACGACGCCCGTCCACAGCCGCTTCGATTTCTTTAGTGGACGAGAGCGACTCATTCTCGCCAACCGAATCATAATTGACGACGAGTCTCGAGGTGCAGACAAGGTTAATATTACCTTGACAAGTCTGAGAGGCGCCTTTGTCGATATTCGACTGTGGCTGCACATGATACTCAACATCCTCAGCCTTACCCCCAAGGGAGGGCTGCTCATTTACGGGCCCACGATTATCAAGAACCTAGGCTTTTCCAAGATCAATGCCAACCTCCTCAATGCGGTCGGCAACGTCCTTGTCATTGTCCTCTCATGCGCACTATCTGTTGCCTCGGACAAGACCCGTCTCCGCGGACCGTGGTGCATTGTCGCATTTATCTGGTCCATCGCCTTTGCTGGTGCCTTGTACGGTCTGCCACTGGGTTCTAACAGATGGATCCAATACGCCATGCTCACGCTGCTGACCGGAGGCAACGCTCTATCTCAGGCCATCAATGACGCGTGGTTAAACATCAATGCCACAAAGTCAAGCAATCGGAGCGTCGGTCTCGCAATGGCAGTCATGGGAAGCAACCTTGGAGGCATCATTGGGCAGCAGTTGTTCCAAGAGTCTGACGCTCCCAAGTACCCCAAGGCCTTTATCGCCATCTTGTTACTTTACGGCGCCTGTATTCCCACCACGCTGGCTATCATGTATATGTACTGGAGGGCCAACCGCAAGGTTGGGGCAGGAACAGGAGAGGGTAATGGTGTTGAAGAGAAGCGATTTGACCTGTAAACTATGGTTGATGTAGCTTCTTTTCGATATGGTACATCCGGGTAGTCAATCTCAGAGCCAGTCTTTGTCATTCTCCAGTCTTCAAATGCAAACATAGGGATCCGGCCTTGACTGTTTCGCTCCATGGTAACCATGTTCCTTACAGCTTCAATTATTTAGAATAATTACTAAACATTCGTGGTGCTCTTGAACACTCTTCGTTGGTCTATTCAGTCCTTCCATTGACTCCATCATGCATGTGTGGCTTATCTGGGATGATGGCTAACTTAATAAACACGAGATTCTTTCTACGGAGGCAATTCGGTCCAGTCATTGGAGATTTTTATTTGGAATAAAGTGCCCGAGACTCAGAAAAGTCCGTGTTTACTTGAAGGGAAATCATCAAACAATACAACTATTTCCCGACTCAGCCGGTAGCAGCACGGAGCAGGGACATTCCAGGAAGTACACGTGGATCAATCAGCGGATCAAAGAGTTCTAAATAGTGACATGACTATGCTTAGAATTCCGATACCTTATTCTTCGAATACTATTACAGGATGTGCCCCAGCGGAATCAGAAGTTGCAGTCCTACTTGTCAGATCCACAGCCCCTGCGGTTCTCCCAACCAGCTCCTCATATTCCACAGTTGCCTGGGAAGATTCAGGCGACATGACCATCATACGCTTCGAACCCTGTGTAACACGCCATTTTCTAACCTTTCTCTCTGAATCAACACTCTCGACAGTGATTGGGGTGTCCTTTAAGATCATCTGCAAGTTTGCTGTGGCCCTAGCACCGCTTCGAGGGTTATAAAGAGCATCGTACAAGCCTATGCTAGGGTTATACCCCTTCTCAATGTCGACTAGTGTCTCCAGAAAGACTTTGGTTCGATCTGAATCCCCACCGAGCAATCCAAGGAGGGTAGCCTCCACGGCTCGAGTCGTTGCGGCGACCTCGTCATCCCGGAGGTTCGCAATTGTCGACAGGCTTGCCACATTAATCGTGACGGGTATATCTTCCTTCTCGGCAAACTCTCGGATGATGGTGGTGCCCGCTTCAACTGGAGATTCGTCTGCTCCGATCCTAAAGGCATACGCAAGACCAAGCCGTCGACCGAAACGCTCATGTACTCCCTTGAGCATCTCGATTTCGTCCACGTAGAACCCATACGACATGAAGTATGAGAACTGGTAAGGCTTCTTCCGGTGATCTATAGCCGAGGATATACAAGCCAGGTAGACACGGATATTGACAGTGTCTACCAGAGCCTCAATCTTCAGAACGTGGGCATCTACCTCTTGCCAGGGGATGATGACTTCAAGACCAGAAATAAGCGACTGGTGCCTCTTTAGCGCTTCAAGGAGGTCCCCTTGAGGAACATCCACGACAAATGCTGTAAATTTATGTCCGATATTAACAAGATCTTGGATGCGGGTGACGTAGTCGGGTCTGAGCAGGTCGCGGAGCGGGATGCGAAGGTGTCGGATCCCTGTTTCCCACAAGGCAATCAATACATAATCATTACGCACTTTACGACGTTCAAACTCATCCACTGGTCCCATATACATGAGCGGTTTCGCTTCGGCCCAGGCATCACGTAGGTTGACACCCAGGGCAGATCGGTTGTATTGCTTCGGGTGCAGGTCGTGCATGTCCAAGCAGTTAACCACTGGATCAAGAAGACGATTGGTCCGCAAGACGTGGCCACTCTCAAAGACAGTAATTTGAGCTCAGGCTATTTTGGGTGTATCATTTCGTCCGTATTCATCGGCTGGCGCGGTCGGGAACAGCTCGGCGTAGTCATGTCAGACAAAGGTTGTTGACAAAAGTCCATACATCTCGGTATCGCCATAGGTGTTGTAGAAGAAGTTGTGTACATGTCCAGCGATGGCAGCCTCCACATGATGTTTGTCCAGCAGCTTGAGCAGTGCAGCTCGACCCTCGGGTTCAATATTATCGTATAGAGAGACTTCGTTCGGATTCTCCATGAACAGAGGGTAGTGACTAAACAGGAATGTTCTCTTGTTGGTATGATCTTGAAGATCGGATTTGACAAAATCAAGCTGCTCCCTCTCCTTCGGGAGGCCAGATCCAACAAGTGAACTGTTGATGATCAAGAAGTGGACGTCTTTGTAGTCCCAGGACTGCCAGGAATCACCCCAGTGGTGCTCAAACTTCCGGATAGAGTAGTCGTCAATAGGATGGTTCGGCACGATGCGGGACATCTTGTCACCAACATCAGGATTACCCGCAACGACAAAGGTCTTGGCCTCTGCCGTACGTATCAAGTCTTTGGCAGTATTGCAGACGCTGTCAAATGTTGGTGCGTGAGGTACTGGGTTCGTAACGTCGCCGAGATGAACGATGAAGGACGGACTTGTCGCAGCCATCTGCTCATACGCGAGCCTGGAACATTCCGCGGCCAGGTTGTTGGTCTTCCATTGCGAGGGCTGATCATCTGGAGACTGTATGTGGGTGTCTGCAACGAGGGCAAAGGAAAAGTGAGGCTCTCCTTGGATCTTTTTGTTTGGCATCTTGGGAGGGGTTGTCTAGGTGGCGGCTTGTTCAAGAACAAAGTGAGGAGTGATCAGGATGATGTTTAACCAGAAACAGAGAATTATGGTTGAAATACTCGAGAAACATTGCGCCATTCTTGCAGGATTAGTATATTCATCTCTTATCCATGGGCGGAGGTGGTTGTCCGACGGCGAACCCCTAGACAAGGTCCTTCGATCGGCCATGGCCGATATAGGTTGCTGGGGTTGCTACATACGCATGCCGACTGTGCTCCCTTTGTGAGGCTCAACATATTCGGCCTTAGAATTCAGTTACGAGTCACGGTCTTCTATTGAACAAAATGATGAGAGATGTCAGGCATTTAGATCTATAGCAAGGAGGTTTGTCTCTCGGATGGATATAGTCCCGGCTGACGTCCTTGTCGAAATTTTTACAGTATCTATCAAACTGGAATCTTTACCAACTACCTAATTTGAATGCTCTAGATATCAATATGAACTGCTTTACATCATCGATAGAGGAATCGTACCAAGAACACCTCGGCTCAGAATCATGCCCTCAAGCTGATAAACTCAAAAGATACGTAGATATCTAGCGTTGCGTCATATCTAAGGGCCCACTGAACAAGGGTCACACCCACAAGCGTCGGAGGTGAGCGAACCTCCCCATCCAACCCCGACTTCCCCAGACAAACTGAACCTCCACTTTCGTCAACACAGCCTGTGTCTCTCAGAAGATCCTCCGACTTTCCGCTTCGCTGGGCGAGCTCAACTCAGACCCATCATGTCACCGGGCCATCGGAGGTCCAATGTCCGTCGGAGCAACTTGACCGCCTGCCACAGGTGCAAGTCCAGGAAGCAGCGTTGCGACCAGAACATCCCGGCATGTTCCAACTGTGAGCGTGCCGGTGTTGAGTGTGTGGGAATCGACATGGACGGTCGGGTGGCGCCCCGAAGGTGAGCCCTCCCTCCCTGTACGAGTCCCCAGATCTTGGTTACCCGGCTCACACTTGCATGCGTGCAGTCTTATCAAGAACCTAGAGGAACGAATCGCATATTTGGAGTCTCAGCTCCTGTCACACAGCATTTGTGATCAGCAGCAAGAAACGCCAGCTTCAACAGACTTTTCAGCTGTCGTCTCTCATCTACCATCTTCACAAGGACAGAATGGTACACCAGAGCAAGACCTTGTCGGAGAGATTATCCTCGATTCTCTTCGAGGAGGCCACTTCACGAGCGCCATCGTCAACCATAATGGCCTCTCTCTTCTCAACTCTCTCCTCTCAGGCCCCATCACCAATTTCTCCAGGCCTGGCCTCAAGCCGGACCACCGCACTCTCTTTGATGATTTACCCTACCAGACTAGGGTAGATATTCCCCGGGGTGAAGCCGCAAGCCGATTGATGGACACCTACTTTGAGCACTGTAATTTCTTCTCGCCCATTCTTCCCTCCAAGGAGCATCTCACCACCATGATACCTCCTCTCTACGACATGTCCAACCCTTCAGCCCGATCCTCTTCCAAAGCCAGATTCCGTGCGTCAATGGTATTTGCCATCGCCATCCTTCTCATCAACAGGACAGACCCCTCCGTCCCTGCTGAGCGATCCCAGGTCTACTTTGCTGCCGCCATGCACCTCCTGACCCAAGAGCCCGCCGCCGTGTGTACTGGCGACCTCGACCATCTCACTGATCTCCTCCTGATAGTGCAGTATTGCTGCTTCTGTCCAAACCTCACTGCTGCGTGGCACTTTCTTGGCCTCGCGACAAGTCTCGCAGTCGAGTTAGACCTGCACAGCGAGCGCCACAGCTCTGTATTGGACCCAGCCCTGATTGAGGAGCGCAGATGGCTCTTCTGGGCGACGTACACTTTTGAGCGTAACCTGTGTGTCATCCTCGGTCGGCCTTTTTCCATCGCCGATGAAGCCATCGACACGCCCCTGCCCCCGGAGCCGCAGGACGACCCTCGACGCGCCCAGGCGCTTCACCTCATCAAAGAACGTCGCTTCGAGTCCGAGATCTACACAACCCTCAGGCACAAACAGCCGTTAAACGGAATGACGCTAGATAAACCCGGCTGGAGAGCAAGCATTACCCAGAGGCTCGCTGACTGGCACGCTGCGGTGCCGGCAAGCCTAAACAGTCAGCTCACTCCCCAGCAGGTCTTTGACGGCATCTATCACAACTGCATGGTCAACGTCTACTATCCATCCTTCCACTATCCCAACTCCTCCCACGAAGACATTGTCCTACTAGCACATCACGCAACTGGGAGCATCAACTGCTACAAGCAGTCTTTCCGCTCACGAGAACTGCGCTTCTACTGGCGCAACATCCACAGCCTCTTCAAGTCGGGTGTGGCGCTGGTGTACTGCATCCGAGCGTCTGCTCTACAACAAATAGCAGAGATCAGTTTTTCCAACTTGATAGACACGGTCAACTCATGCTCATCCATCATCTGGGCCTTGGTCGAGAGGTATCCCCAAGGCCAGGCATACCGGGACATCTTTGAGAACCTCGTCAGCTCTGTTCTTGGTAAGGATGGCACTGAATCCACTATCCAGTTAGCGGATGATCGGGCATCCATTTTCAACTCTTTGTTCCCGGTTTCGGAAGAGACTGATCTGCCTTTTACTGTTATCGATGCCCTATCCTGGGGGTTTGGTCAGCCTTCTCCTGTTGGGTGAGAACGCATGGCCGAGCAATACATACGCGGGATGTCTATGAAGCCCTATACATTGGCAATGTGATAGTTAAAATTGCCATGACGAGAACGAGACCTTGTGTGGCACAGTCAGTTGAAAAATGACTTAAACTCGGGTCTTGTAAAGACTACCAAGTGCTCTATTCCTTGCGAAGAATCACATATCGTGTACAATTTTCTACATCAATGCTAAATAAAGGCAGTCTAAATCTCACAGGGTTCTTTTTGTAGTACTCATGAGCCACGGCTCAGTAGTGCATGAGGCTTCTTCTGTATAACAAATACATGTGGTGCCTATAGTTCCTTGACCCAAGAGAAAATCATTCTTTCCAAAAACCAATCTATTCCATTCCACACCGATGCAACTTGAATTCTTCTACATCGAAGCCTCTACACGTATTGGCAAGAGTTGATGCCATTGGTGTTGGCTCCAATGAGTGGGTTGCAAAGGCACCTAATGCGCTTGCCAGCCACCGTGTTATCGAGGTCCAGGCAAGGAGAAGTGTCTCCCGACACCTGGCCTAGGAACTCTCCCTCGCAGCGTCCTCCATCTCCCGTCTTGCCGTCAAAGAGATACCATGAGGTTCCAGCCTGGTAGACAGAGTGGGTGGTGTCGTCCATGGTGACCATGTGCAGGTCAAAAGCGTGGTGTCCGTAGTTCAGGTCACCAGAGCTATTCGATCCATCAGCTTTGTTTCTCCTGAATTGTCTTTGGAATGGCTCTTACCAATCGTTGGACTTGTACTCGTTGGCCTTGGGGAGAGCAGCTGAGACCAAGCCGACGCTGGTGGCGAGGGCGAGAACAAAACTGTTGGTGAAATGCATGGTGGGTAGAATGTAATGGTTCAGGTATTGATACAGTGGTAGCCTGTCTGTTAAAGTGAGGTTGATGAGTGTCGGAGTGATGTGTTTGATGAGGATCGAATTGATGGCAGTGGGCATAGGACTTATATAGCTGATTTGAAGGTATCACAAGGTATCAATGCCTTCTTCAAGCTCCAAGCGTCATGATCATCTCCAAGGTCCATCAATTCAGCCCCATGGGTGGATAAACCACCAGGGGAATTTCCAAGGCAATGCCCGAAAAATGACGTTCCTCAAGATCAGCACTATGCGAAAAACTGGCGATATCCAATCAATTGCAAACAGTTTTCGGACCCCAATACTAGGTGGAACGTATCAGGCGAAGCCAAGCCAGCCCTGGCCTAATTCTATAATTAAAACATAGAGTCCGAGGAAGAGTGGAGTTCAAATGTAAGAGTCCGAGGAGGATTGTCCGAGTGAGGCGCAGTCGAGTGGTCAAAGCTACATGGATTTACGGGCAGGATGTGCACCGCCCAAAGTATGTCTCTAGTGAAACAATAAGATGGAGAAAAGCATGAATGTAGGTTATTATTATCATTTGCAATAGTCGAAACTAAACTCTTTAATGGTAGGAGATGCTGAGCTGGATAGACTCGCTACTCATTGAGTTAGGTGCCCGCTCCTCATTGAGTGAGATGCCCTGGTCAACTTCAGTGGAGAATTCCGTCACACTTTCCATCGATCGACAAGATGATCATAGCCCTACAAGCATGAAGCAAACCTCGGAACTCGGCCCCAATCCCGTCAGCCCACGAGATCCGCTTAACACGGCCCGTGAAGGCATGTGTGTCGATGAGATCCTTATGCACAGCTGACCTTGCATGACATCCTACCGTGGGCTGTATGATCAACGTGGCCAATGCTAGCCCTTCCGACGGAGACGGAGGTCCGGAGTCTCTGTACGACACAAAAGTATCCCATCGAAATGTATGACGGCATTCCTCCCTTCGGATCCTCAGTATCCGTTGAAACTATCGGACAGTGATCTTGTGGGCAACTTGTGTATAACAAGAGGGCCAAACTTTGTCGTTCCGGTTTAAAATTGGCAGATTCATATTTACAACACAGAAGGGTTAACATCTATGCTTATTCCTCTCGCCCGTCTCACCCTCTGATACGCTCAACTGCCTTTCTCACATGCATCAACGTTCGGATCCTACTCTTCCGGCTTCTGGGCCCAGACAACCTTTTGAAGGTAATAAGGATGCATCTTGCCAGAATGAAGCTCCCGGCGGAGCAACCTGATGTAAACCTCGATCTCCTCCTTGGACCATCCCTCGACCGTGTTGGCCATGAATAGCACGTAGCCCTCAATATCCTGCTCGAGAGTAGCTTGGGCGTATCTTCCAATCTCCTTTTGCTTGGGGTCGTGAGGCCATCCTCCGATAGGGACCTATTTCGTTAGCTATAGTTAGGCTCCTCGTTGGATAGGGAGACGTACCTTGAAGTTACGCTCCTCAATATTAACAAATCCTGCCTCTTCCATTCCCTTCCTCTGACCTTCATCCTCAACAACTGTGAAGGACCGACCTATCTTCTTACCACCCTCGACAAAGAACTTTCCCCACTGGTGCATGGCACTCTTCTCATGAATGCTCTCATCATCACAGTCCATCCTTGAAAGAGCCTCGTGGCTTTCGATATACCCACCTGGCTTAAGACACTTGTAAGCTTCCTTGAACAACTGCGGCCAGTCGACGATGCTGCCGACAAGCCAACGCATGTGGATGTAATCTAGAGAGTTGGGAGCAAAGGTCCACTCTTGGGTGCAGTCATCAATCTCACTACGTCATGTAAGCTTCCCATTGGCAAGAGAATCTTGTGCAAGACTTACAATCGTAGGTTTGGCGGGACCCAGCTGGGTTGGATGGGCGAGACATCTGTGCCAATGACTTCGGTCTTGGGAAAGGCTTCCGCAAAATCACTGTCATAATTAGCTTTATGCCAACGTGTTTCAATTGCTGTCGTACATTGCCCAAATTCCAGTGCCTGTTCCAACATCGATTGCTTTCTATGATCAAGTCAGTATTAACGAATCGCCATCACCTCATTAACTAACCTTGATATCCTTGGAGATAGGGGCAAGGTAGAGAGCACCATCGAGAACAAGGGTCAGAACGTGGTGGCTACATCAAGTCAGTGGCTACTCGTGGGACTATTTTATCGCTCTCACTTGATATCCATAGACTCATTCTGTTGCTCATCGTTTGTACCCCTATATCATGTCGGCATCACCTCAAGATACAGCCAAACTTTCACCAACCAGTACTGGGCATTGCCTATGTCCTTGTGATAAGTGCGGCCACTAATGTTTCTATACTGAAGAATGCTCGACGTGATAGAGACTGTGGACTCGACGGCGTCCTCCCCAAGAGCAGAATCGGCATCGTTATCAGCGCCTAGCTCCTAACATATGTGTTGGTAAACCGCGCGGTTTTACAGGGACAATCGTCCTAGAACAACCTACCTCGGCTACTTGCGCCCAATGCTCAGGAGGCAGGAGAGTAGACGCGTCAGGAGCCGGCACCGCGTTGTCGGTGGCCTTGGTATCAGACATATCGGCGATGTATTTAACTCTTAGGCGTAAATGGGGCAGTAGACCTTGAGGGGTCGATATTGCGCGGGATCTATTCCATGTATCGTCTTTTAACCGGGTTATCCAGCGGGGCCGGCTTCTTGTCAGGGTCCCGATAGCTTCGGGGTTGATGCCCCAAAGTAGCAGGATGGGACGTTGCTTTGTCAGTCCTATCGAATCCCTGCATAGCCTGCAAAGTATGGAAGCCTCGGTTTCAAGCAACGTGATATCCCTGTGCACACGTGTCAACGAGGACCTTGCGTTGGATGTTGTCGTGATATCGTCTCTTGTCAGCAAAATCACAGTACCACGATAACCTCAAATTTATTTCAGGATTGGATGTCTTATATATTTTCTCAAGAGTTAATGCTAATACCTTGATGCGAACGTATTGCTAGTCATAAATCTTCGTAAGGATTTTAACCCAGGCAGCTTTCAAACGCTACAGAAATCATAGAATTCTTGCGCTATTGAGAGCTGCCCTCTTCATTCCTTAAGCTTCTTTCCAGTAGCAAAAGAACTAGAAAAGATCAGCATCAGACTCAACCAACTCCTCGGCGTGCTGTACTTACCAATAAGTGTATAGATGAATCTTGTTAGACTTGAGCTCTTCCCGAACCTTGGCGAAAAGAACCTGCGCCTCTTCATTCGACCATCCACCAGCTCTAGTAAACAGAGCAAGCGAATACGCCTCAAGCGCCATCTCGATAAACTGCACGCGGAACCATCGCCCAATCTCCTTGAGCTTAGGATCCTTTGTCCACGTTCCCATGGGCACAATCTTTTGCGTAAATTCGACATCCTCAAACCCAGCCTCCTTGAGCATACCAGGTATCTCGGGAGCAATGTCAAATTTGAGGGGAGCGCTGAGACGGCGGAATTCGGTGAGCCACTTGTGCGTCGCCATGTCCTCCTTGAGGGAATCGTCGTCGCAGAAGAAATTGGCTCTGCCCTCGCTGATTTCAATGTTGCCGCCGGGCTTGCAGCGGTCGTAGGCTTGGGTGAGAAATGAGGGCCAGTCTTGGATTGCGCCGGCGAGGGTGCGGGCGTGGATAAAGTCAAACTTGTCTTTGGGATAGGTCCATTCTTGGGTTGCATCATCAACCTCGAATTTGACATTGGGAGGAACCCTGCGATCAGATTAGTATGTGGTTAGACGGTGAGAATACGCGGAAGTACCATTGAGGTTGAATAGGGCTCAGGTCGGTTCCAATGACCTCTGCAGAGGGAAATTGGTCGCCAATCTCCATGGCCTATAGACAAGTTAGTATGTCTCACACTCATGGACTCAACATTGCTCGCTCACCCATAGTCCAGTCCCCGTGCCAACATCCAAGATGTTTTGAGGATTTTCAAGCTTCGTCTTGCAAATATCACCCTTCAAGGCGAGAGTAAAGACATGATGGATAATGTCAAGACGTTCCTGTTCAGTCTCATCATTGGGCAATAGATACTGGCCAGCACGATACGCATGATAGCGACGGCCATTCTCATACTGGTAGTCAAAGATGGACGACGTCGCACTGGTCGTCTCAGATACGTCACTCGCGTACTCGGAGTAGACGCTCTCGCCATCGGTCTGTTGAATGGTTAACCTTTAATAAGAGTTCCACTGGCAGGATCAATTACCTCTGCCTCTGGGGCACGGGGTGCCTCTTCGTCTTGGCACATGTTGGCTGGGGTTTCTTTGAAGCTCGTGGGGACAGCCGATCCTGCCTGGAAATGGATGGCCTCAGTGGGTCAATCCGGCGTGTCGGGAGGGAATTAACAGGCAAGGGGCCTATATCTCGTTCAGAGGGTATGCTAATAGATCAGCGATTGCTCCTCGGTGAATCTCCGGTGAGCAGTGACACAGTTAACACAGTGGCAGACGTTGTAGGTGTGCAACTCCGCTCGTTGGTGGTGAGCGGGAAAAAAGAAAGGGCTGGAATTCAATCAGCTCACTGTTGCCATCTTGGGGAGAGCGGAACAAGAGCGGAGACTCGTCCAGCCGGAGGAATCGGGGTCCTTTGACTGTCCGACGAGATGACCCTGGTCATTTTGTGGCCCTCCTCCAGTGATGTTGGAAGAAAAGCGCCTCCTCGGCAAGAGGGTCTCTTTGAGGAATGGAAGCCCGGATAAGCAGAGGCCAAGAGTTAGTGGGATTAGTTTGCTGGTTGTCGAGATGGCTTAAGACTATGCAACCTTCAAGCTGTCAATATTCGACCAATTGGTTAAGGTAGATGCAACCCTATACGCTCCGTAGGTAGCTTTGCATCTCTGTCCTTGCGCCAGCTCCTCTGTACTCAAGGTCGCTCGCTCAAGACCCCACCACAAAGCATAACAAAGGAGCATACGAATCTCATCAAGTTTAAACTTTGACCATGACTGTCTCAAGGCTTCTATAACAGGGCTTATAAATCCAGCAATTTCTCCCAAGGCGGTGTCAACTCCACGTGTGAGGATTAAAGTTTGCAACTATCCAGGGTGCCCCTGGTCGTCAACGCAAGCAACGCTCGGTGTCCTTTAATTACAGAGGCATAACCCTTCTAAACTTGGCCGTCGCGGCATTGAAGGTTTGTCGGTAGTTTCGAATCTACCGACATCCTGGTCGTGGTTCTCGTATTCCGGCAGCTTCGGATTGCATATATCTTCAAGCACCTATATATAGGTATGCCATTACCCCTTCTAGAATATTCATCTACAACCTCTACTCATCATCACCATGTTGTTCAAGCAGCTTGTTACCTTTGCCGCCGTTGCCAATGGCTTGGCCATCCGCCAGGATACTCCCATCTGGCAGACTCTCCCACCAACACCCGACCTGCCATCACCCATCAGCACCAAGACTACTCTCATCAATGGAGTTCAACTCTGGATGCAAAAGTACAACGAAAAAGTTGGAGGAGTCCCCATTGTCATGGACCACGGCGGCCTAGGCTACTCTGCCTACTTTGGATCCGTCATCTCTCGTCTCGTTGCCAACGGTCACTATGTCATTGCTGTTGACCGTCGAGGCCATGGCCGTTCCACCTTCAACGCCGACGACGTCTTCACCTACGACCAGATGGCGGACGACATCCACGACCAACTCGCCGCTGCTGGCGTGTCCAAGTACAACGTCGTCGGCTGGTCAGACGGCGCCATGACGACTCTAGCTGCCCTCATCAATCCGACCTTGGCCGCGCCCATCCACAAGGCCTTCATCTTCGGAGGAGCTGCAAACCCAGAGCAGACGAATGCCACCTTCTCCGACACAGCCATCTTCAGCGAGTTTGTCTCTCGCTGCGGCGTCGATTACGCTGAGCTCCAGCCCAACGCAAACTTCAGCGAGTTCGCCAACAAGGTCGGCACCATGGAGGCCACTCTCCCACAAATCACCGATGCCCAGCTCGGTACGATCGACGGCAGCAGAGTCATCATTGTGGGTGCTGAGCATGAGGAGGCTATCAACTTGGACGTCCCGGAGAAGCTACACAAGGCGATCAAGGGCAGTCAACTGGAGATCTTGCCTGGTGTCAGTCACTTTGCGCCACTTCAGGATCCTGATCAGTTTACCAAGGCTGTTGAAAAGTTTTTTGCGTGATTGCCTTTTAAGGAAAAACCGTCCCAATTCTAGATTCTTAGACAATAGACCGAATGACAAACTCTTATCCTCACTATATATCCGAATTACATATCGTACACTTGAGCTCCATCAATCCACCTCATCAAACACAAATTCATGTCCTCACTCAACGGATACAACCCAAAGCCATGCTGCAAAATGTGCAGCCCGAGCCACCTGGCACTCAAACTCCCAAGCTCTAAGCCCTCAGCCATGACGTGTCAGCCCTGAATTTACCATTACCAAGTGCAACGTCCTGAACCGGCTTATTCTCTTCCGTCGACCACAAATGCTGGTAGTTCATCCACCATGCAGTTGCCGTCACCAACACCGCACCAGGAACCAATCCTCCGAGAACCGAAGCGCTGATCCAAGGGCCGGACATTGCAAAGTTCTCGACGTAGTAGTCAAAACTCTCAAACATCATATAGCCCCCCGAAGATAGCTTAACGGTACTGCACCAGCAGGTTCTGAACCCACCTGCCAACTGGAATGGTCAGCCTCTCTGTCTTAAGTACTGGGAGGGGATACTTACCACAAAGCCTGTCAGAGTTACAATCCACCCAAGAGCGAGGAAGTTGAAACAGTTGCAAACGATCTGAACCCATTTTCCCGGGGCTTTGAAAATGAGGTGTATCCCCCAAGTCACAGTGCTCAAGGCGCCATACAGCAGCAGACCACCTGACCAACAGCCCAGGCCAAAGGTAGGCGTACAGTAAGCGATCAAGAACGCCATCATGATCTCAAACACAACCAAGAAGAGCGATGCCAAGGCCGTGAGCCACCACTGAATTGGTCTGCTATCGAGGTGCGTCAGGACCGTCTGCGCGCAAAGCCTGTACTGGTCAAGATCTCTACGCAAAGTGTGGGCGTTCTGGGCCCGGATCACTGCGTCAGCGAGGCCGCAATACTTGATCTTGCGACCTTGTCCGATAAACTCTTGAATTCTGAATTCTCCCAGATCATCGTCCTGGTCCACACTGCGTGACCACCACACGGGCGCTGGCATGTCAGTCAAGTTGGCTCCGGCGGCTCGCGCAGAAGCAAGAACAGCGTCGACATTGAAGAGCCAGCGCGACATCAGAGCACTACCTACATCTTAGCATTTGATAATGTTGTTGAGTTGGTCAACACTTACGCTGATCGATCCGCCGACACGGGGTTACGGTCAATGATAGTAAAGATGACCAGAAGAGGAAGCCAACAGTAGAGAAGGCCTAGGGTAAGAGGTGAACCTGTTCGGTTGCCCGCCTCTTCATCAAATGCCAGAACGATAGAGAAGATGAAGGCAGTGATGAAAGTCCCAAGACGAGGGCTGTGTAGAACCTCTCGCTGTCGGGGAGTTCAAACTGGCCAAGACAACTCAAGACGTAATAGGCGTCATTGGTCAAGGTATTCTTCGACTTTGCCGTGCGATGGCAATGTCTAGTCTGTCGCACGTTCCAGATGGTGTGTGTCAGGGCCATCTGTGGAGAACCTGCCCAGTTGAGCACTGCTTGGGCTGTCCTGCGGATCTTTTGGTGGTGGAGTGAGTCGTAGGGGAGGTTGAAAACGATGGCGAGGGGGAAGATCCAGGTTGTTACCATCTCAAGGGTCGATCTGGTGGTCACGCGATCGGTGCGCCCTTCACAGATCTTGAGGCATCCTTCTACGGTCAGCATTACGCGCAGGCAATGTGTAGAGAAAAGGGACATGTGGTATTGCATCACTACTTACCCTCATACCCAAGGGCAATGGGACGGTTTTCGCCCCTAAAACCTGCGATAGCCCCGTTCCAGAGATAATCTAGAACAGTCTCGTTGTCGATCCCACCCTTGGTCATGTTTCCGACCATGATGGCATCCAGCTTGTTCCAGCATGTTGCATATCCGTAGTCTTGAGCACTAACCGCAACAACACAGGAAAGCAAGATGAATAGGTAGACTATGGCTGTAACTCGCCGAGCGTCACTCAACGGGTCGTCTCCGATTTTGACCTGCATAGCCTTGGCCCCCTTTTCAACCTCAGCGCGAGCCTTTTCAACACCGGTTGCAGTGTCCGAGAGGCCAACGACTGAAAAGGCACGCAGTTCCTCGGTCAGACTTCCTCCAAGGAGAACTGAAGTTGGAAGCCCCACAGCTTTGCCCAAGATGTCCCAGCAGGCAATATCAACGATGGACTTGGCTGCCGTGCCTGACATGAGGATACCGTCCATGACGGCTACCACCTGGGCTGGGGACCGTGGATCCAAACCCAGAATATGAGGGCTTAGCTCCTTGAGCGCGGCGAATTCACCGCTGATGTGCATTGTAGTTAGATAGAAAATAGTTTGTAGCCTTATTCAAAACTGTATTTAATGATGAGCTTGCTTCTCAGTTTACCCCAGGAAAGGAAGAAGAAACCAGGCTTTTTATAATGCTCACTACTTAACCTCAACTCACTCACTTTATCTACAACCCTCAATGCCTATCTTAAACTCTATTGATATGTATTTGTCAGGCGGAAAATCACCCGTAGCTCAATCGGGTACAACAGCCGCTCCGAATGCGAAGCCGATCTTGATCAACATATAGACCCTCCAAATAGGCGTCTCGGTTATTTCTGGGGCCTTTGTTTGTCCTTGAGTTGAACGTTGATTAAATAAACGCATTAGACTCTGTTTTTGATATCTCCATCTACATAAATTTCACTTTGTAGCTATACTTTCCAAGATTATACCCCTTTCGAACTAGATGCCCCTAACGTCTCCTGCAAAACCCCCTCAGCATTTCAGATTCCATTCCTCTCCAAAACCTCCATATCATCCTTCCTCAACATGATAATGACCTCAAGCACCTCGTCCTCCGATCTCTTCCTCGGCATCACGAGGCCAACGCCGTCAGCCTCTGAGTGCGGCGCCCTGACAAACTCTGGCTTCTCGAGACCCGTTCCAAAGTCCAGCTCATACAGGCCAAGATCAGCCCAGTTCGTGAGGGTGAAATCTTGAGAGGAGAAAAGATCCCAGCCGGGGAAGATCATCTGGTAGTTGTCCATCTTTTCTGCGAGGGTGTAGATCTCAGCGATGTGGCGCGAGTTGATCATAGTTGGCGATTGGGACTCGGCGACGGCATCGCAGACCTTGGCCAGCTTCTGGGCAAACCCTGCGTGAGAAGAGTTGCTGAGGTTCTCAACTTCTGTCTTGGCCAGGGAGTAGAGAATGTTGTTTCCAAAGTAAGGGTTTTCAGTCGTTGAGAATCCCTCGCCCAGTCGTCGTCGACCGTTTACAGCCATGGCAAGCCGGCTCGACTCGCCCTGCAAGTCCGACTTCCGCTGAGCCCGCGCTCGTGTAACAGCAGACCAAACAAGGGCAGAAACAATAGTATTGGTAGTGGGGGGGGTCAACACAAGACCCTCCAGTTGTTCCTTGATGGCGTTGATCCGAGCAATAGGAATCGTAAACACCTTTGACGTCGCGGGCGAAAACTCAGTCGGGAACGCGGGAGGAGAACCCGAGTGCTCAGGATGCGCCGCAAAGATTCCAGCTATAGACTGGCTCGAAACGGCAGATAGATCCTCAGAGAGAGCTTCAGAGAGGCAGGTGAATCTGTCGAGGCCCAGCTGCTCACCACTCTGCTTGGCTCCCGAGAGGTTCTCAACCCAGAGCTTCACAACCTGCGCAAACCCGGCGGCGTCGACCACGTTGTGGTGAATAGAAACGAACAATCCCACACCCTGCTTGTCGGCGAATTGAAAGATGGACGCGCCAAAGATAGGAACCCCTGAGCTAAAGGTAGCCTCGTCGACCATAGCGGGTACCGGCATCGCATCCGCAGAAACAGATGATGGAGGCATGAAATTCTCAGCAGCGCTAGCGTAAGAAGCATCTATGATGCCCTTGTCCTGAATAGTAGGAACGACATCATCGTCACTCCATCGGATCTCGAGGCTAGGGACTTCACCTCCCTCTCGTTCTCTTGTTGTTGGGAAGACTCGGCCAGACAACCAGGGCAGCTGCTTCGAAAGACTCACAAGGCCACCCTGGAGTCTTGCAGAGAATTTTGTAGTTGATTCAGTGGTTCGGAAAGAAAAGACGACACCAACATAGGTTCTCGGCATGAGGTGGTCGAGGGGAGTCAATCTTTCGATATGAGTAGAGACCATTTTGTCGAATTGTATGGAAAGATGGTAGAACAAGGTGAAATTTTATTTTTATTGTAATGAATTTAATGAGTTGAAGCTCTCGAGATGGTGCCGCCACTGGTCTTATATGTCGTCTCAACACCGTTGGCCGCCTCGGGGCCGCGGGCCCGTGGGACCGATGGAGCACCAAGGGGTACGGGTTTTACAAAAAGCCCGATACTTAGGGGTTCCCGCCAGTCCAGATGCAAATGTAGAAAGCGCCAGGACCCATCAATCGATCATTTCTATCATTTTACGGCATAATCTGGGAGCCTGGCATAGGCACCGAGTGTTCAAACCCCTTCCCCAAGGAGTGGGGATAGAGTCAAGCTCGTACATGCCCGGAACAGGTTTAGCCGCATCAACCACGAAGCTCGTATGTATCCCAAACGGAGTTGCTAAATACAATTGATAAAAAATCACGCAAAGACATTGAACAATGGGTATCTAAACACAAACGTACATATCGTATACACAGCAAATCCAAATCAAATATCGGTCAGAAGCTGGTTGACCATACCCCTAGTATGCTTCACCAACGATACACAATGCGGCTCCTTGTCCTTTACCTGGTGAGGCAGTCGACATCCGATTCCAGAAGTGACAGGGAGACTGCCCGAGTGCCAGCCTTGCTGACGATCCTCCATATGTTGCAGCATAGTTATAAACGAAGGTGAAATGGAATGCTTCGTGCCAAATAGTTCGGCTTTGATGGCCTTTTTGGCGATATTTTCCCAAACTAAGGGATCCAGACTCAGTGGAAATCCAGATTGACCGTAGGAAGCGTTGCCGTTCTGAGTAGTCTGCTCATACTTTTCACCATCGCCGATGAATAAAAGCTTGGACTCGTTCCCCTCCTGAGCACGTAGCGTCTCATCCTCGACCGATTTAACAATCTTTTTGTATCCCTCGGCGATTGAGATTATCAAAGTGTTGAGGAGTTGCGCATTCTGCATGGCCCAGAGAAACTTTGTCGGACATACTTGGCATTGTATGATGCTGGATGCGTTGGCTGTGAGATCTCGCAAAAGTGAAAGTCGTGCCGCGAATGCTAAATTGTCTGCTTTTCGAACCTCTTCCAAGGATAAATAGAGATTTGCTAGACAAGCGCAAGTCTGTTGTCCAGGATCTGTCTCAACCGCCAATAATTTTGGGTCAACGTTTGTCTCGCATCTGGACTGGTCAGCAGCGGGTCATCAAGGTAGGAGGGGTTTCACACACCCCCAAGATACGATATCGGCCGTCAAGTCACTAGGAGGCTGTAGACATGGATCGAAAGAAATCGGCTCTAGGTCGCTTGTCGTCTCGCTGGAGACACTTTTCTCGAGTGTCGCTGTTGACACACCGCTTGAAAAGGTGGCAGCGCTGCCATCTTGAGCTTCGTTCTCGTGCTGCGTCTTTCGCTTCTTGGGCCTGCCCATGGGTAACCGGGCAGAGTACTTGCACGGCTCTCCCATTCCAGAGCATCTTCCACAGTCTGGATATTCACCATCACACTTCAACTTCTTTTGTCCTACTCTCGGTCAGTATGCCTACGCAGTAGGGTTATGTAAGCCAAAAGGGGACTTGCTGCACTGATCACAGGAGGCCCTCCTGTTGCTAGGATCACTCAAGTCAGAAGCCATGATGAAACCGACAAAGTACCACCTATATCTTCAAATCCCGAGGAAAAAAGAAACAAGTTTCTCGTGGTCAGATTACAGATGATGATGAGCATGTTGTAAGTAAGCCATCGTCGCGTCGTCGTGAGAATGTGGACCCCCGACGCTCCCGCTCCGCCACACTTTCACTCATCTAATCGCGCCAAGACCGGAGCCCGGGGCTTGCATATTCCGATCGCCCAACCACCGTCGACAAAAAAAATTTCTAGACTTTCCTCGCTGATACTGATAGAAAAAAAGTCCCCACTATCAGAGAAACTTCGACATTTCAAGACAACTTTTTTTTTGCGATCGCGACAATGGCGCCCTCAAAGGAACTCGTCGCCGCTGGCTCTACTGCCGTAGCTGCCATTGACCCTGATCAGGTTTGTTAAAACCTTCTCTACAACCTCATCAATCTCCGTCTAACCCTAGAATACAGACTCTCAAAGCTTCCAAGGCTCTCTTGGCACACATCAAGAAGGCATCCAAGCAAAAGGCCGACGAGTCTGGCAAGCGCAACCTCCTCGACGACGACGATGAGCCCGCCGAGACCCCCATCTGGCTCACCCTCACCACCAAGCGCCACATTGCCGACAAGGCTCGTCTCCAGCCCGGCAAGATCGTCCTCCCTCACTCGCTCAACACCGACGAGACGGCCTCCATCTGCCTGATCACCGCCGATCCCCAGCGCGCCTACAAGGACATTGTCGCTTCGGAAGAGTTCCCCGCCGAGCTTTCCAAGCGCATCGCCCGCGTCATCGACTACGGCAAGCTCAAGGCAAAGTACAGCCAGTACGAGGCCCAGAGGAAACTCTACTCCGAGTGCGACATCTTCCTTGCCGACGACCGAATCATCAACCGGTTACCCAAGGTTCTGGGCAAGACTTTCTACAAGACCACTCAGAAGCGACCCATCCCCGTCAGCCTGCAGGCCAAGGCCCCCAAGGTTGATGGCAAGCGACAGAAGCGAGTCAAGACCGAGGGTGTCGTCAACGCTGGTACACCCGCCGAGATCGCCAAGGAGGTTGAGAAGGCCATTGGCGCAGCCCTCGTCAGCCTTGCGCCCACCACCAACACTGCCGTGCGAGTCGGATACTCTGGTTGGACCCCCGAGCAGATTGCCGAGAATGTCGACGCCGTCGTCACCGCCATGATCGACAGGTGGGTTCCTCAGAAGTGGCGCAACCTGAGGAGCATCTACATCAAGGGTCCCGAGACCACCGCCCTGCCCATCTGGATGGCGGATGAGCTCTGGGTCGACGACAATGATGTCATTGCTGAGGACGAGGAGACCAAGACGCTCAAGGCGGAGAAGGCCAACATTGGCAAGAAGCGCAAGTCTCTCGAGAACACCACCGAGGAGGCCGAGTCTCCCGCTCCCAAGAAGAAGGTCAAGAAGGAGAAGAAGGTGCCTGAGGGCGACGATGACAAGCTCGACAAGCAAATCTCGGACCGAAAGACCCGGTTGAGGAAGCAAAAGGCCAAAGCAAAGAAGGCCATTGACAACTAAACTGATACCTTGCATTACTCGCGGCACCGGTGTTGGGGCGTTGAACGGCGGCAAAATAAGAATAAATAGAACTGTGCCTTTGCATTCATCCAATATCAATATTGTCCTGTTGAGTGGTATTACATAAACACGCCAACCCATTCATGACCTTGTTCCTACATATCAATTTCACGCCTTGTTCCCTGCCTTCTTCACCTTGCCCTTCAAACCAGCTTTATACGCAGAATAACCCCGATAAAATCCAGAACACTCGGTAGTACTCACTTCGGTGCAACGCTATAGCTCCGCTGCCTCAAACAGGCCGTCTCCCGTAGGATTCTCCATATCAGACTTGAACGTCTTTCGCCAAGGGCCAAAGAACTCGGCCGCTGTCTTGTTGAGAAGTTCACCCATGTTCTCGAGGTGGTCACCAGGTGCGACTCGGAATCGAAGACCACCCTTGCGGTCAAGCTCACGCAGACCGATCCAGTCCTCGCGGTAGAGCTGACGAGCTCTCAATGGAGTGACCTCGGTACCGTTGACCTCCTCAAACCAAGACGACTCCTTGGGAGAAACCATGGTGTCGCTCTCAAACATCCACATGACAAAGTTGGTCAAGCTACCAAGGTTCGCCTTGTACTTTTCGTTCTTGAGCTCACGCTCGTTGTTGATGTCGGCGAGGAAGTTGGAATGCTCGAGATAACGTTCGTAGTCCGGGCTCTGGGGGTCACGGAAGTATTGGGCGGGGATAAGACGTGACTGAACAAAGCTGCTCCAGACGTTGAACTTAAGAAGCGCCATAGCTCCCTTGCAGATCCAGTCGTTGTCTCCGCAAACTCTGAACTTGGAGATACCATTGTGTTGGCTGCCAAATGTGACGAGACTGCGGACCTGGGGCCAGTTGCATCGCTCGACGTAACCACGTAGGAACTGACCACCCTGTGAGATGCCGACAGCATCAATGGCCGGTGCCGTAGACAGGATGGGATGCTTGGCGAGCTCCTCGCAAACTTGCTCGATTTGGGCCGAGACGTTGCCTGTGAAGGTGGCGGTGCGGTCTTGCTCGGAGCTCTGATCGACAGCAATAACATAGACAAATGTACCAGGGTTGGCAGACTCGATGAGTTCCTCCATGGCTTTCATGCTGTCGCTGTGGACGTAGTCACCGAGGCCATGCCAAACAACAACGGGAAGTGGAGTGTCGTCTATATCGTCAGTCGCGTGGGCGGGCGCGGCATAGCCATGGTTGGCCAGAAGCCCCGTGGCCAGGCCAAGGCGGAGCAGGGAAGGATAGAGCATGACGACAAACGATGATAAACTCCAATGAAAATGAAAATGCCAAAAGTATGGTTAATTCGTGTGATGAGCTGCTGTGGATGCTGGATTTGATGTTGGAGATGGAGAGTCTGCCTGGGGCTGAAGACGTCAGCTCCCGAGCTAAGACCTCCACCAACCGTGCTTCCGGAAGGAGCGCGGGGGTGGGTGTAATGGAATGAGCTCTGTGGCGAGAGCTTCTCATTGGTCACTGCGGCATGAAGATGTTCCGCCTCAGCAGGTACGAGTTTCATGATGAACACAAGAACTCGCGAGTCACGGAACTCGGGAAACATCAAGGGATGCACATGTCTGCTCTTCTTACGGACTGTCGGAAACAAGCAAGGGGCCTTGCAGAATCTGCCCTCTTAGAAGTTGAGAGTGACTCCATCTTGAACCTCCCACCTCCCTGACTTGCAGATCCCCCTGCTCCGGCGATTCGCCAGCGCCCACTACCCGAAGTATTCGTCACTAGTAAAACCCCCGGTGGACGTGAAAACTCCAGTGTGCCTGTGATCGGTCGTTTCGAGAGAAACATGCGGCTCTGGATGACGAATCCTCGAGTGATTGCGAATCATTCGAGACAGTCGAGCTGATGCTAGTGGGTTAGGGTGGTTGAGTTTGCTGAAGGGGACAATTGATACAAAAGCCAATGATTCAACCACTTGTTTCTCAAGAACCATTCTTCATCGTTCATTCAAACATTGGTCCTTCCTTGACATTAACCTGAGCTGGTCTCCATTCTCTCCATTCCTACTTCACTTATACCAGCCACAAACAACTCCACTCGATCCTATCTGCACTCCCATTTCATACAGTCTTACAGCATCATACCAACCTTCAACATGAACTTCAACACCTTCGTCGTCGTCGCCTGCGCCACTCTGGCTGCTGCTCTCCCTTTCCCTTCTTTCAAAGAGGCGGAAGGTGACTTCCATCATGCCCCTACTATCGCATCTACCGATTTGGAGTAGACATCAATTCAGAAATCCGACTGCAATGGGGTCTTGTCTAGGGTGACGGGCGTGGGGTGTCAGGTTACCCTATTGCAGGCGAAAAAGAAATCTCAATTTATTCTGTAAGGTAATAATGATGCCAAGTCGACGATGGATTAAAGATCAAAAATTAACCGCAAATAGATCAGGGGGGGCTACCACTAGATCTGCTTTCTTTCGTCGTTTCTTCTACACGTTGGTGAAAAACTTGGGCACTGGCGTTTTGAACTGGCTCCAAGTGACCAGTGAGGCACAAATAAATATCTAGAGTCTGCACATATCTATGTAACTGCAAATAAACGGCAGCCACAAACAAAAATGACGCTATAAACTGATACTCGAAATCGTTGATTGAGTCAATTGCTTAACTTGTGATTGTTTGTCCCAAAGTTGTAGCTGCTCAGATGGGCTCATTGAAGCCATAAACTGTGGCTGGTGCTACACCGCCACATATTAGCCTCAGCCTTGTCGCATCAGAGCCTCCATCGCCAACTGATTCAAGCTCTTCAAAGACACAAATACCGGGATTTCTCGACAAATAAATTGCCGGACCACCGCCTGCGAGGACTGTTTTACTTGAATTGTGTTTTTATCACATTAAACGGCCTGCGGTGCCTCGGGTCGGCGGATCTACCCTTCGACGATAATCCTTCCGTTGCTCGAAGCCTCAGCACCCAGCGAAATCCAACATCCTCTACGACCAGCAACACCTAGACACGATATCTCCCGCAGCTCTCTCGATCATCGCATACCTTCTTATCGCATCCAATATCCGCTAGGCCTGGCCTCGGCGCAGCAGCCATCGAAATGGCACCCTCAAATAACGAACGAGCCGCCACGGCGACAAATGGCGACGCGATAGCCAAGATTGGACCTCACCCAGGCTTCATCTCGAGCTCGAACCAATACACAACAGAACTCAAACTCCGACGGATGCTCAAGGACAACGGCTGCGACCCAGCAAGGCAGGATAATTACCGACTGCAGGGCGTGCAGCTGATTGACAACGTCAGAGAGTACTTGCAGCTGTGAGTTGATCATGACACTCCATACTCTGCCTCCGTCCTGACGATTTCTAGGCCTGTTCGAACGTTTGATACCGCGTGCACGTATTTCCACAAGTTTCGACTCAACTTTCGCGACGCCGAGTACAACTACCAGGACGCAGCGCTGGCCGCTTTGTTCGTGGCGTGCAAGGTGGAGGATACCATCAAAAAGTCCAAGGAAATTCTTGCCGCGGCGTATAATGTCAAGAATCCAGAGAAACCGGCAGCTTCCGACGACAAGGTACGAACTCCATATACCCTTGGGCTCTGAATACGTTCTCATCTCGCTCTAGATCTTTGACTCTCCGGGAAAAATCATCATCTGTCTCGAACGCTTAATCCTCGAAACTATCGGCTTCGACTTTCGCACACGATACCCTCAGAAGCTCCTCGTCAAGGTTGTACGGGAAATATTGGGCAAGGAGGGCAAGTCATTCTTCGAGACTGCATACGCCATGTGTATCGACATGTACAAGACGTTTGTGCCCATCAAGCGCACAACCTTTTCCATGGTCATGGCTGTCGTGGAGCTCACGGCTCTGATGACAGAACAACATGTTGAAAAGGTGCAAGAGTACGGGGCCAAGAAACCTCAATATCACCGAGGTGCCGTCATGGAGACGATGCTCGACATACTCGATCTCTACGTGCAGCACCAAAAGTCGACCAAGCTCGGACCGCAGTTTGACCAGAACAAGATCATCGATATCAAGATCCGGCTTAACAACGATCTTGACAAGGCATTCGAGCCGCGTCATCTGTTCTTCTGCACCCGCTGCGAGGCCGAAGATCCTCAACCTCTCACACCAGCCTCGGCCACATCCCCAGCGACTTCTAACTCTTGGCCTGGAGATGCTTCTGGCCGTAGGACTGCTAGGGGTCAGGATGGAACTATGAGATTTGTGTTTGACCCTGAAAGTGCGAAGCAAGAGCAAGAGACTACAGGGGAGTACTTCAGAGAGGAGTATGAGGAGTATGAAGTCGAGGTTGAGGAGCCTGTACCTCCACCGCCTCACCATGAAGGCGGTGGACGTGGAGGGTATCACGGTCACAGGGATAGAGGGGATCATCGACGTGGGGGACAATATGGAGGATATCGAGGAGATCGGCATTACAGAGGAAGGGGGAGACATTATTGATGCTCTCTTTGCTCAATGAACGTCCATTCAATCTATAGATACCCTTTCATCAATGCATCTTCCCTCCAGGGACCGAATTTATTACAACCCGTTGTTCAGTTTACAACACCCAAGTTCCCGACCTGACTTGGGATAGACGACAGTAACCCGCTTCCCATGCCACTCGTCGCAAAGCAATATGCCGCTGTCGCTACAATACCCGGAATAGCGACATACGTCAAGCTGCGCGCAAACACCTTGGCCCCCTTTTTCATGATGATGGTCAACTTTTCATGAAACGACTCCTGGTCGTTGATGTGCGGAAACGGCTCGTCAGGAATAGGCTTGCCTAGGAACTTGCACAGAGGCTCCCATCCATCTTTGAGGCTGTACTCGAGAAGCCTTTCAGGGGGTGTGGTTTCTCTCACGTTCTTGTAATGCTGCTTGTATCCCTCTCGCACATTCGCTTGTATCTCTTCCTTGGTCGTCGCCTTGAAGTGATACTTGAACCACACCGTCGTCAAGCCGTCAACCTCGGAGACGTACCTAGCCCCGATAGCAGCAAGAAACCTCCAGAACGGATTATACATGGTACTTATGATGCTGTCGTTGAAGCTCTTATACCAAGCTTCCACATCTCGCTCGACGAGTACGACCTTGGAGTCTGGGTACGCCTCCAGCATCTCGGGACCGAAGCAGTTGGCGGGATAGTCGCATACGGCACCGCAGTGACCGAGGAGTTGATCAAAGTCTTTGCGTCCGAGAGGTTCCTGACCGGGTTGGAGATCGTATTTTCTGTGAAAGGCTTCTTTCCAGAGTTCGACTTCGCAGGGGTTGGCGAACATGGCGAAGCCGTGGTATACTTCGTCGTAGCCGAGGATCATGAGAGCTCGCTGCATTGCTGTGGGATGTTAGCTGGTGGGTTTAGGATAGAGGTGTCTTGGTATTTACAGGATGTGCCTGTTCGTGACATTCCGAGGGCGAGGACTTCCATGGGGACTGTTCGTGTACATTTGCGACGGTCGATGTTGAGGTCTGGCTGGAAGAGTTCCGGGTGCTTCTCTTCGAGGGTTTGCATTCGCGACATGGTGTTGGATGTGTGTATGAGTTCTTGCTTGATAGAAACCTCCAGTATTCAGAGCAGGTATCAAGCTTTATAAGGCCTACACGACTACGTCTTGTTCCCTCTCTCCTCCAACTCCCAACAGTGCCATCTCACACCCAAACAAGGACGTTCCTTGATATCAACCCCGCGACGATCCTGCACCTCGCAACGCAGCCATCCTTCCATGAAACCCATCGCGCGATATCACTTAGGATATCCTTGTTAACTAACACTGCGGACCCTCGCGGCCCGGGCCATCGGGGGTTGCGGCTCTCGGGGCTCCAGATTTCCACAGCGGCATCCGAGCGTGAGATCCTGGTGTCTCCCCTTGTTCATATCAGGGGACGTCTAGTTTTGTTCTGTCGGATCATCGGCCAGGTTTTGAAGATCTCGGGTTTTGGCTGAGTTGAGATCATTGTTGTATGAAGGTGCAAAGATGACCATAGGATGTATAGAGACCATCGCCATATCAACTCATGTAATGCATTCTTTCTGAAGCAACCTGTCTCTAACTCACACGTATTCTCTCCGAAAGCACAAATCTCAGCCCAGTAGACTCCCGTCTGATGTGCATGATGATCTGTCTCCCTACATGTACAGCCTCTCCACAAAGGTGAATCAGCTTTCTCTCCGAGCCAGGGTCCCTCGCCGCCACATTCAGCATGAAACTTGAGCTAGAAGGCATGAATCAGTGTTGGTTGTGTTCTGGCGTGGTTTTCGAGCCATGCTGCTTCTTGGCACTCATTCAGGGTTGTAGCTCGTTGAAACGGGGCGTTGGAGTCTGAGCTGGGGGTATACTGGGCGAGGACACTGATAGTAGGATGAAGATCCGGGTATAGCAAGGGTTGCCTAGGCTCGCTATAGCTCCTGGTTATATTTTCTTGTCGTTGGAGCCTTTGCTCGCTCTCACACTTTTCGTTGAAGAGGAAGTGACATTGGTACAGCATGCCTCGGCCATGTGCCGTACCCCTCGTGTTCCGCTGTAGAATAAAGACATGTATCATGGATGGTTTCTATGCTCGCTAGTCTCAGAACATGCCTATCATTATCTATCTCACACCAACACCTCTTCACTGCTTTGTCTCCTTCGTCTTCTCCTCTCCATGATCTCCAATCGTCAGATCCTCCCCTGAAGGTCCAGTTGACTTGACACCCTCTAATTCCTCCCCATTCTCATTCTTCTTCTCCTCAACAGTCCCTTCGACACTCTTGATACTACTCGCCTTGCTCACATCCGCACTCACAGGACTCTGCACCCTCAGCCCCAAATCCTTCTCAGCATCTGGGTCTTCCTTGTTGGCACCCTTCCAGTCCGCTGCCCTCACCTGCGGCACAGGCTGTCCTTCATCAGGCTCCAGCACCTCCTCGGGCATGGCATCGGTGCTGGCTACACGCCACACCACGGCGATGCGGTCCATGGCCCGGGAACCTTTACGGCTGGATCCCTTGATCCCGTCCATGGCGTCCCATTCAATGTTAAAGACACCACTCTCAGCGGGCTTGCCGTCGTTTTCAGGACCTTGGCCTTCGAAAAAGACGTTGAACCATACGTGTGCGACGGCCGTTACCATGGTGAGACCCATACTCTTGGTCGTCTTGTTACGACGCTCCACCGATATGTTGACGTCGCTGTTGGGGATGCGAATGGGTTCCCTCGGTCTTAGAATAACGGCCATGCCCCCGGGTTCTTGTTCCGAGGATGTATCCGTAAGTTCCGTTTTGGAAGAGGCAGCGCTTGGAGGAGCAGAGGCGCTCTTGGAAGCGAGCGACTTGCGTGAACTCGTCGGCGACACCTTGTGTAGGAGCTCTGTCCCCTTACGCTTGATGGCCTCCTTCTTACCCTTGGCCTCTTTTTCATCCGTCGAAGCCTCGCCGTTGCCAGGGTTCGTCGCATCCGAAAAGTGTGCCTCATCCGGGGCCTTCTCCTTTTGCTTGCTGACCGAGTATCCAGCCAACTCCCATATCATGTCGCTGATACCGCTCTCCTCTGGCGCGTCAGGATCGACAAGCACACGCTCTTCCTTCTTGAAGGTGTGAAAGATGTCAATCTTCTTGCCTTCATCTGCGAAACCTTCCACATCAACCTTGACACCATTCCGTAGACCCCAGACATGGATCTCGACGATCTCGATCGGCCGGTCAATGTATTTCTTGCCGCCTTTCGTCCAACGCTCAACGTAGCTGATCCAACGTAGCTGTGAGGGTATAGAAACACCAGCTCCGAACTGAGGTCGCATCCTCCGCTCAGTGAATCGCGCAAGTGCATCTTCAGGCTTCCAGCCCTCCTCAGCGATGAGGTAACTGCAACTCACAGTCCCGCTACGTCCTTTGCCAGCCTTACAATGCACAACCACAACCCTTGACTTGCGTTTCTCTTCCCTCAGTGCCGCATTGTCCGTCCCTTTGCCTGAAGACACGGGTCTCCCATCTTCTGTAACTCGTCCGCCATCGAGATCACCACCGTGCATCCAGTTGCGCATACTAGCCAAGATCATCGGCATGAGGCGAAAGGGTGGGGGATGATGATCCGGCCATGGGTAATGCCTTACGCGACCGTATACAGATTCATCTGGATATCCGGTTCCTTCGGCGCGGAACTCCCATATCGCCCAGTCTTCACCATGCTTGGAGTCGAGGAACTTGACGAGCTGGTCGAGAGGGTTTCGGTAGGCGAGCTGCGGGTACGTTTGTGAGGGGCCGGACCTGGGGGACAAGTTATGTTAGCGAAATCCAGCAATTTGAGAAAGAAATAGAGGCATCCAGCGATCATCTTGTGACATACGTGGCAATGATGCGATCCGTAACGTAACAAAGATCCAGGCCGGCTTCGGGATGTCGAGCGCGTGGCCCCGCGACAATCTGTCGCAAGAGCGAAGCCATGACCGAGAGCGCACCAGAGGTAGAGACAAAACTTGAAGGCTAAAGAGGGTATCGAGACAAGCTGTAGACGGTCTGACTGGGGCGACGGAGGCGACGGAGGTTGAAAGGTTGAAGTTGCAAGGTTGAAAGACGCAGTCACCACATGCTAACAGTACCTACCAGAGGTACAGACGTCATGGCTGAGAGCCCCACTACTATCGCTATCTGGATGAGGCCTCATCGTCATCATTGACGAGGTCAAGACCAAGATATTTTCTTAGCGGGTCAGCTCAGATCATGGCCACGGCAATCCTGCACATGTTTCTGATTTATTCATGATCTTTTCGAAGCTATACAGGCTTCAATTGGATAGTCACAAAATAGCTTCGCAGCTCACCTGTTCAGCCAACACCACACCATGATCAAATAGCACGATAACTTGAAATTCAATGCAGCAGAGTTATAATAACACCAGGAAATCCATCCCGCAACCCCTGACCTAGTTCAGTCTCCTCCCCGTCTTCGTCCTTGTCCCTCCCATTGATGTCCCAGCCCGATCAAGTCCAAACCAGTTTCCTTTGCTTGTCGAACCAAGCCGAAATGCTCAGCCCACCAAACTCCTCCAACAGACAGACGTGGGAACAATCGCACAAGAAAAGTCCCCCCAGTATAGGATAAAAACAAAACTATTGACACAAAGACACGGCTTTTCTCCATCGCTTGACCGTGCCTCATACTTGCGATTCCCAGGATGTAACGTCTATCCTTGTCTCTTGTTCCATGGACCTGGAATCGCCTTTGCGTAGTGGCTGATTGACAGCCCGGATCCAACTCGTAGCGTCGTGGTCCTCTTTTAGATTGTCATATCTCGTTGAAGCTTATGTAGCTTCTTTCAACGGCGCACATTGGCTGTTTGCATATCCGTAGATCTCCGAGTCGCGCGATTGCGCATCCTGCCTTATGAGGTCTTCTTGGCCGGACCGCTGACGTACTTACCGACATCGGTGGCATCGTGGAACTGCCTGGCAGCCTCCTTGGCCGTCTGCCAAGCCTGGCGCGCGGCGGGGGGAGTTCCCTGGGAAGCGACCAGAGAGTCGACGCGAGTGGTGAGCTGAGCGAACGAGTTCTGCACGTGGCTGCTCTGAGTGTAGCGAGCACGCAGGAAGGCAGTGTAGAGGACAATCAGGATCCAAGATCGGCGCTGGAAGAAGATGGCCGACAGGAGAATGCGGAACCAGAGAAGGATCTCGAGCGACGAGACAATGGACATGGAAGCATCGTAGTACTCCTTGACGAAAGCACCAATCTGGTCAGCGAGTGGGCTGTTAACCACAGGTCGGCGGCTGGGAGAAGAGCCCTCGGGTTGGGGCTCAGTCTTGGGCGCAAGGAGGGTGGGAATCAGGTTGGCGCGGGTGTAGGTAGCAACGTGGAACACCGAGTAGATCGAGTAGGGAAGCAGAGCGAGGGGGTACTGGGGGGTAAAGAGCCACACAAGGGCCATGACTGGGAAATGTTAGCTTCAAGCTACTGCGAGATAAGAGCTAATCCGTTGGTAAAAGTTGTCCTTACTGAGGTACTGAATGTTCTCATCGGAAAGAAGGGCCAGAGGGCTAGGAGCAGGGCGAGCGCCAGTCTTTGCTCGCGCGCGCAGAGTCTTGTAGACGACAATGCCATAGGTGGCAGCAGCGGCGACGAAGGCAGTCCGATACGAGAACTGGGCCATACCCGAGTAATAGTTCATTCGGAGCCAAGAGAAGCCATATCGAATCGTGGTAATAATTAGGGTCATGTGTCTGTAGTCGAAGTATGCTGGTTAGTCACGGATCGACTCGAAATTGGAAGCAAAGTGAGCTCGAGAGGGAGACATGGAGCTGCCCAAGGAGCTATCGTGGCCATTCGGTGCGGTGCGCCGGCAGTGGACGGAACAGTGACTGGGAGGGTGACAAGACATACCCAACAAACCAAGCGACTATTTTGCAAAGAAGCAACAGTTAGCAAAGCGATCTCGCTGGCATGCGCGCGCGCAACTTGGACCATGGAGATACCACGTACACTGCAGGGTCTTGGCGAGGGCAATCAGCCTCTCCTGGATAGGAAGATCGGGGTTCGGCGGAGGGGCCATGGTGTTGAAAGTCGATGATACGAATACAGAAGGAGCAAAGAAAAGAGCGCGCGCGCGGTTGCGATATTTGACGGACGAGTCCTTTTTGGTGTTTGTTGGAAGGGGAGGGAGCAAAGTGGGTGACGGATGACGATGTTAGCTGAAGTGAAGGGAACGGGACAGGAAGAAGAAGTTGTGGGTTGTGGTGTGGGCAAAAGAAGCAAGCAAGGCAAGGCAGACGTGGAATGCAATAGGTGCAGCTTGAGTGGCAGTGAGTGACGGAACCTTTACCCCCGCCTCGAGCGGGAACTGCCCTGAGCTCCAGGCCTCGGGTCAAGGTTTCAGTGGGCGCTTCCAGTGTGTTCCAGGAGGAGAGGCGCTAATGAAGCCACTAACGGTGGGGATCCTCGACAGGGGTGGCTGATGGACGGGAGGGAGCTAGAAGTGGGGGAAGATGGTCAAGGAGGCTGGTCAAGAGGAGGTTGGGAAGGGGGATAATGTGCGAGATTGGTTTTTAGAGATGTATGAAGCTATTCACATTGTGCTATTATTATTTTTCATGATTCTGATGAGCGCTGCTCTTGTGCGCGATTGTTAACAATCAGGACACATGTCTACAAAGTGACGATGGCTTCGATGACGACAGCTTGAACTTTTGACTCACCAAGCACATGCAAACACGCGAATTATGGAAGGCCGTCCGTCCGTCCATCAACGGGCGACACTGGCTTCTCATCCGGCCAGCTTTCCAACTCGCAACACTTGCTCATGGGGGCGATCGAATTCGTCACTCCCCTCACAAGCTTGATGGATGTTTGGTTTCGTCATCGCCAGCTGCTCTTGGTCAAACCAGGTCCGAGCCCCTGCCTAGCTGAACAGGACGAACCGCAGCCCGACCAATCGGACAAGGCGTGAATGTAGAAATGGGTGGTGTGGAACTTGCAGTGCGAAAACCTGCGTCTTGAACCAGGTTCTGATGCGGGCAAAGGATTCGATTTGAGAGTTTCTTCTGTTTCTTATCACAAGCAAGAAGAAAACTGCTGTTCCTACGTAAGCTTCCAGCCACATTATTGACATTCCCAAGTTTCGGAACCTCAACGTTACACAATGTTTCTTTGGCAATCAACCTCTTCAACATGCGACAAGCGCCAACTTGACGCATTTGATTGGCTACCAGAGCTGCAACCTCAAATCGCAACCAAGCGCAAGGTTATCCGCAAGCGAAGCCTGTGCTGAACCTTGTTGCGTTCTTCTCTGTTAAATGGCCCGAGGTTCCAATTTATCCCATCAAAGGCCAACTTTCATGACCTTGAGGGTTTCACTTGAAACTGTCTTAGATCCCTTGCTTTTTCTGGAATTCAATTAATTTTTCTTGATACGTGTTCCGAGATGCTCCATACAATTGTGCCTTGTTACCGGGGTTGGGGTGGGAGCGTTTACAAAAGGAGATGATGACTGTAGGGAGACTTGGAGATAACAAGCCATGTTCTGTAAATGGCCAGTGTGATTGAGATTTTTATTCAATAGTGATAGACAGTCCGTGTTGGTCACCCTTGATGTAGGGATAGTGGACGTTGGCTGTGTTATGTGTCATGTTCAGTCGCAAAGCAAGCATATTGGTCATGGATACGTTTGTGAGGAAACTAACATGTGATGGCCACTTCAAGTCGCTCTCATGGCCAACACTTCTTGATTCTGTCTCCTTGTGGTCGGAGTTCCGCTGGTTTCGTTGCATTCGTAGTTGTATCACTGAGCCTCACAACCACTTGGAGGTCATGTGGCCAAGGCTCGGAGGGCAACCAATGAGTCGGGCGCAGTAGTTTTGCATAGTAACTTGAACAGTTGTGTGGGTAGCTAGTATCTTTGCGGGCAGAGTGTTATCATAATCTGTTGGGTACTAGTGTGTTGTGAGCAAGGGAGCATTGTTAAACACGCTTCGATAGATATGATGATTGGTGTGTAAACACGGGCATGACTCCGAAGACATTGGACCGTTTACTCTCAAAATCGTTTCAAAAATTACATCCTGTCTATGTGTTTCCTGCCCTGTGGCATGTTTGGTCTTCACGAGCAAGCTCTTCACTCCAACTGTCAACCAAATAGCCCTGTATCGATCAAAGAGTTCTATAAACACTACAATGGAAGCCAGGGAAGGCTGTTTGCTCAACATTAGCATTGCTCGCGGCGGAGTTGACTATGGAAACGCCAGCCTCAACGTCCTATAGACGCCGTTCGTTGTAGCAACGGCAACTGCGCGATTGCTTCAGACAAACAGAAGACTGTCTGTTCATTAGCATGTAACGGAGTCTGGTAACTTCAACCTTTCAACATCACTCAATCTACGATCCCGAGCTCGACAGTCAAGACCTCACTCGAACTAAAAGAGATCACGAACTGGACGACCATCAATTTGTGTAGTCACCGAAATGTCTTGCGCTGCTTCGGTTCAATACTTGTACGTCATACATGGCCTCCTCTTTAGGACTATGCCGGATGAACCCGAGTGTCCAGAACTCGGACAGCTCCTCGGCAATGTACCAGGACACCAAATTACTGCATCCTGGGTTGAGTCCAGGGTTGACTGCATACTCGAGCAGTGCGACTTTGAGTTTCTGACCATGACCTTGTTTAACGAGAACGAATTCTGGATCTCGGCTATTGAAAGAGTCGCCCAAAGATGGGAAGAAGCCATCCCTCCATACCACTTCATTCGTCTGGTCAAGGCCATCCTGACGGCGCGCTACAATCACATCGAGGCCCGAGGTTTTCGGCTCCCGGACGGTGACGTCGCTTGTAGCGCCGACATTCTACTCTTCAACTTTCTCCTCTATTCAATCGATCATCAGACGGTGTCTGGGATCCCGAGCGTCCCCGTGCCCGGCTGGGACACAGCCACCATCGAGTATCGCCTTGCCTGTAGTCGTCGCCACAAGGCTCAGCGTTGGGCTCGAGTGCATGGCACGACCCTGCGCTCTGATCCTGCGGTGTTTGATGAGTTGGCCGCCATGATTCTAACTCGTGGTCCGCCCACCAAGACTCTCCAATCGCTTCAGGAGGAGTATGAGGACTGGCTGGGATGAGTTGCTAAGCAAGGAATGAGATTAGGGGAAGCGAAATGGTGGCATTTAGGAGAGATTGACACCCATGGGCTCTTAGGTCAGGAGATATGAGCTTGGACTGCAATAGGGGGCTAGATATGATCTTTGAGATATCCTCAAAATGAAGGATGGCTTTCTCGATACATGGACTACCGTCCCCGTTGATGACAAAAGGGAGCTAGGGAGAAGCGAAACGTCTTTCAGGGGAAGGAAAATGCCCAATCATGTTATGTACTGTATAACTACATACAGACTCCCTTGGCCTTTCAGGAGTAGCCTCATATCATTTCTCATAGTTGTTTTAAGTCGCTCATTGTCTAATATCAGGACCAATTGAAGAGAGATAGGCGCACTTCTTCTGCATATCTCGACTTAACTTCTCCACCCTCGTCTCCCCACCCGTCTCAAACACGATGCGCTGCTTCCTCTTGTCTGTCCAGGCCTCCCATTTGGCCGAGCCCTCATGATGATACTTGTTTGGGTCATATGAGCGAATGAAGCTTGACCAGTAGCCCTGAATTACTGGTATAACAGGGGCATTCTTTTTGCCCTTCAGGTAGCTGGCTGGTGGGTTGCCCCCTGCAAGCCCGGGGCCGAAGATGGCGTTTACTTCGACTGTGTGAGGAACTCCAAGGCCTTGTGCCATTGCATCTGGATCCTCGACGTTGTATAAGTAGTTCCAAGATTTTGGCATGTCGTAGCGAGTCAAGGCATTCGAGATGTATATGCCTGGGCACATGTATCGCATCTGCCCGTACACATCACTGACCTGTCTCCAATAACAACCGACATTGGGACAAGTTTTGTTCTGGTTCGGATACAAATCGCCAATCTTGCTTAGCTGATCTGCAGTCAAGTAGGGAAATTGTGCTTTGAGGAATTCTTCGCCTTCTGCTCGTGTCGAGGCCGTCTTAGGGGCGAAAACGGTACCACCATTTGTGTCATCGCCTACAATAGCGGGGACTTTGATGAACTTGCCCTCCTCGAAGAGCTTGTACGTAAGGTCGGGGATGAAGTCTCCATCGATGACGGGTGTCCACATGTAGAGAGGCGCCTGAGAGCCCCCGGGAAAGGGGATATTGGAGTTGACCTTTTGTATATCCTTGACCGTCTTTGACCGAAGACATGCTAAGCTGTCCTTGCTGGTACAGCCGAGCTTCTTGGTGAGATTCTCGTATTGATAGTAGGATTCCTTGACTGTCAACATTGTGGCAAAGGAGATTGACTCTGCCGCGACCGCATGAAAAAGCCCTTCATCCTTTCCTCCAAAGGCGCTGAGATGGAGGCTAATACTTGCAGCGCCAGCTGAGTCACCACCCAAAGTAACGTGGTCAGGGTCGCCGCCAAACTTGGCGATGTGTCGCTGAACCCATTCGAGACCCTTTCGCTGATCTAAAAGACCAATGTTGGGTGTCACTTGGTCGCCATCGTTGAGAAACCCATAAACACCGACGCGATAGTTGAGAGTCACAACCACCATGTCCATTTCGCCAGCCTTGATGAGTCCAGTTCCATTGACGATGGAGTTCGAGTTGGAGTTGAAGCCACCACCCTGGATGAAGAAGAAGACTGGGAGCTTCTCCTTGCTAGAGGCATTCGATGGGGCGAAAACATTGATGAAGAGACAGTCCTCAGAATCTGCCTTGCCGACATTTTCCGCCTTGGTATTTGTCCCGATACATTTTAGACCGAACTGAGGATGTCAGCTTTGAGTGCCTTCAGGAGGTGAAGAAGAGACTTACATCACTCGCATCTTGGATAGTCCGGGTCGAAAGAGGATCCTTTGGGGGCTTGAACCTGAGGTCCTTGAGAGGTGGTAAGGCATATCTCATGCCAAGCCATTGTGTGACACCGTTCCTGAGTTCCTTTCCTCTGTATTTACTGTATTGAAGGTCGACCACAGTGTCGACGGCATGAACAAAAGGGAAGAGTAGCGTTGACGCCAAGAGAATAGCAGAGAATATCACCATATTTGCAGTTTGCTCATTCAAATATGCCAAGAATGAACGAGGAAAACACAGTGAGCCTCTCTTGTCCTTTATACCCAGTAGCACCATGCACTCCTCCCACAGCCACAGCACTTTTGACATCACCTTTCGACACCGCATATTTCCGCTCACATCCTGCCGATCTGTTCCGCAGTCTCAGCTTGATGAACACGAAGCATCCCACAAGACCAACGGTTAACAGATGTGATCGTCCGAGGTGCGGGGATAAACCCCAGGTTTACGTGGGGAAAGATCCGCAAGAACCTCACCAGAATCAGCCTCAGCCCCGGCCGTGCGAGCCGTCCAGCTGGGTTCCCGGCATCACCGACGGGCTGAACTCGAGTCGTGGGCGGCGGTCTTGCCCTTTGCGGCAGAGTTGCGCCTGATCCCGTGGTGTTGGGTCAGGAAACGAAACGGCCACTGACGTTGACGGGTATAAAACTGTTCCCGAGAGAATGTCTAGAACGATTGATCGACCAGTACTGACTGAGGTTTACAGCCACGATACTCGGAAACGGCATGTAAGTGAACGCTTTAACCCTAGCATAGGTGGGTTTGACACGTAACAGCTGACGTGAAGACATATTGACGCTGATTGGTATAGCAACTATCGGGCGCTTGCTTTTACTGTCTCTAGTAATAGACGTCAGATATGATGATCTCATGCAGCAGTTGTTGGTTCGCGTATTCTCGCACACGGATCAGCTTACAAGTGTTTCAGATAGGTACTCAGCCATGACATAGCCATGCATCTGCCGCATGGTGTGTAAGACAGTTAATAGGGCTGGTTTCAGTACTTATGACATATTTCTTGTGGAACAAGAGAGTTCTGTCACCTTTCCTTTGTATTACAAGGCAATAATGATGGTCAAAAAGAAAGGGGCAAAAACATACAACACCCGGCATTCGCTGGTCGTCACCGACCCAACTACTACTCGGGCGCTCCTCAGCTTGACAACCGGAGAGCAGACGGGATCCTGTATTCTATGAGGGCTGTGGTCGTATGTGATATGGCGATGCGCTGTTGTCGGTCATGATGCTGGGCTCTGACCTACAGCAGACGGACTCTAGGTCGAGATGGGGATCATCTAGGCATGAAGGCGCCCAGAATGTAAAATAACCCAATCGGTGAACTTGCCAACTTATAGCACACTTTAAAGACCCTGAAAAGTCTTGAAGGTCTATGAATGTTACTAGGAACAAGTATGGCTTCGTCAACCCTGTCCTCAGTAGTGGCAGTGGATTCGAGTACATCAACTTGAAAAGAGAATGTCAACGCTGCCCCCCTCAACTATACGCCCCCTGCCAGGCCGAGTTCCTCGAGAATCTACGAGCCACACCAGAACGGATTCTGAGGCTGTCACCATATACCCGAGTCGAAAAGTTCAGAACCAACCGACTATCATGGTGCGAGGGCAACGGCCGCTGAAACGACCCCGAAGAGTATGTTATGTTGACCAAGTCTGACGCCAATAGCGGACTTCTCTCTTTGGTAGCCAAAGACGAAGAACGCGTCTTATTTCGCTCCAAAGAACTGGAAACCATCACCGCTGCTTCAAGAAGTCGGGTCCATGGCTGGTTTTAGCCTCGAAGTCTTCGTTCGGTTGTTCGGCGCGCTGTTCCAAGCAAATGGGATGATGTGACAGGCTGCTGGGTGAGCAGCTCTCGTCACAATACAAACTCCCTCGTCGAGAGCCTTGCACTTGTCAATCTGGCCTGGGCTACGAGCCTTCTTTGCCTGAGACGATAAAGTTATGTTGCTTCCCTTTGCCTTAATTTGGTCGCCGAAGCCCTTCTTCTGGAGGACTTATTATAAATAGATAAGAGAAGTAGCTTATAGTATCCGGTCAGCTCGACAAGATCGTTGAGGAGTTCTTTGAAGATGATGCCGGATCCGATCTTCGACGCACTTTCCCGCATGACTGCACCCCGAACCCTCACCTTGGACCTCGAGGGATCGTCTGCCGACCAATCTCACAAGCTCCAGGTATTCCTGGAATAGACGCGAAAGTGCGACATTGTGCATATACTCAGATTAAAGCACGAGCGCCTTGCTGGGGAAATCAAGCGAGGGTGCAGGTGCAGGTGCTTTTATGGAGTTTATTTGATCTGTACACTACAAGCTATGAAGCTCTATTAAACATTTAGTTCGTGTCCTTGGGAGTGCCTTTGGCGCTCCCTTTTAGCATCAAATTGACCAACTTGGCTACCAGCAATGAACCGCCTGAGCATTGCTCGCCTTGATCCTTGCCATGCCTCTCTGGCTTTGTCAGTACTGCTGCCATAGTCCACAAGTAAACAAGACATAGTAAGGACGCAAAGGCAATGTAAGTCTGGGAAGGAGGGGGGCCCTCGGTAGTTATGTCGGTTCCTTGATGCCTGCTGTCTCATCATGCCGCCCGTTTCCGATTTTGGTCTGGTTGAAGATTGCTGTTAGTGTGATGCTTCTAATCGGCTTGGAGATACTCACCTTTGGGCTTGCCTAATAACATCTTGATCTCGTACATATGTAAGGAAATGAGCCGTCGTTCTCAGGTTTAAGAACTTCAGCTGTCAGAACGGCGTTGGTTGGAAAGCCTCTAGAAGCCCTTCTGTCGCTTGATAGGCCCAAGGGAAGGCCCAGATCGGGCGGGAGGGGGTCGAGCCTTCAAAGTAGCCTTGCGTCCCTCTTCGATGAGAGTGTCAAGGGCAGCTTGGATGCTTCGAAGGCGCTCGTCACGGCCCCAGTCGATGATGTTGCGAACATACTTGCGGAACTCAATGAAGTGGTCGGGCTCTTGAAGGGCAAAGCTTCGAACCTTTTGGACGTTGAACAAGTCCTGCTGCTTCCACGAGATGAAAAGACGAGCCTCGGTGCCGTTCATGGCAATACTGAATGAAGCACTGTCGATTTGGCGAACCTCCTGTCGACGACACTGACGAAGTTGTTCATTGAGGCGTTCAGCAACATTGACGCACGAGGCAGAGCCACCCAAGCATTGGTTAGTCGCGACCTACAGACTTCCATTGCTTGAGGGTCCATCTCCCTTGAACTCAAGAATGAAGAACGGGAAGCACATGCCCTCGTTGTTCATGGCAGACATGTTGGGCGTCTTGCCAAGCTGCATTTTCTGAGCCGTGGTGAAAGCGCCGAGGTTGTAACCAGAAGTGACGGCGGGAGTAGGGTTGCTGACTCGGTACTGGGTTCCAGTGTTGGGAACCGCATGCTTCTGGAAAGGGGCTTTGTCGCTTCGCTTCAGGGGGTCGTTGCGAGGGCGCTGGGGAACCAAGTTGTTCTGGAAGTACGGTTCAACAGTGGGCTCACCTGCGCCTCTCTCAAGGGCAGCCAGACCGTCATCAGCCCGGATATCGCTGATGGATGGCATAGGCGAAATACGCTCCCGCTGAACTCTCTGAACAAGGTTGGCAACATGCTGGGGCAGTGGCTCTCGGCGATCGCGGTAGTAAATGTTGTTGGCCGCGAGGTTCAGATCCTCGTACAAAGGGTTCTCCACCAGAGAACCAGTCTTGCCAGCAGAGGTTGAAACACCAGACGGGGTCCCGGTTTGGGCTGAAGGCCCGGAGGGGCCTCCACGGCCGTAAGACGAGGGAGTATGAGGAAAACCACTCCCGGGGCGGCTTGGAGGAGCCATGAGGATGGTAGCTGGGGCTGAGTGAACGATTCGAGGGTCCTCTGTGGTAAAGGATTGAGCGAAACCGTCAGAGCGAACGTCCTCGTCTCGACTAAAGGGGTAGCCGGTTTGGAGCCAAGTTCCAACCCTGTCAATCGGCTGACTAGGCTGCGAAGCAGTCAAGTTTTCCAAAAACGGGACGATTGAGAATGTCGGTGAGCGGGGTGTAGGCTGATGGATCATCTTCGAGAAAGGATGTTAGTGATGGATGATAAGTGGGAGTGAGGATGAGAACAGGAATAGGGGATGGGATGGGATTAGAAAAGCAAAGAAGACAAGGCGGAATACTAAAACGCAGAGGATAGGAAGAGAATAGGAAGAGGATGACAATAAAAACAGACAGACGATAAGAACAGAAGGATGAGAGCAAGTACGAGAGGATGATATGGGAAGAGGTTAAGAAAAGACGGCGATGTGGTAGAAGAGAAACGTAAGAGGGGGTGGGCAAGACAGCAAGAAGAATAAGAGCATAATGGTACAGGCGAAGAGTGGAATGGTATAGCGGTGGGAGAAGAAGGGGTGGGGAAGACGAAGAGGGCAAGATGACAAGAAGAGCAGAAGATAAAGATGCTCATGAAGAGAAGAAGGAAGACAGGAGGGAATGAAACGGCAAGGTACTCACAAGGTGGTCTTCTTGCTGAAGGTCCTGCTCAAGACAGACTCGCTTGATAGCCTGAGGAGGCGATGTGGAGAGGATCCTATCAAAAGGGCGCTTGTTGGAATGTTCAAGCGGCTGGTTGATAGTTTCTTCTTGGTGATCTACCTCCATGATGATGAAGGAAGAAGAAGAAAAAAAGAGGCAAGGGAAAATTCGACGCGGGCTTTTTATCTTTGTGTGCTCGTTAGCCATCACTGCCAGCCGGCTGTCAAGCTGGCAGTCCTTCGGGTCGGCTGTGGATTCTTTTGACAGTGCCAGGAAGTGTCAGGGCTGCATGAAGACGGAACGAATTTTATGCAAGACGATGTGTCGTCGTTTGAGGTTGGATGGACTGGGGACCTGGTGTAAGTGTTTGAGAAAAGGTGCCGTGCTTGGTGTCACCACAGCAGCCTGGACTTGATGTGAATGCTGTGGAACCACGCCAGCTATTGAGGAGAGTATGCATAATCATGGGATCTGTTTCGTTTCTTAGAATCCGAATCCCAAACGATGACGATAATTAGAGGGGCTATTGCATAACCCCTACTCTTCTTAGGATGCTCGTCCTCTGGCATCTCTTGTATACCACGCTGAGTGCAGGGGACCATTTACCAGGAAGTACTTGTGTATCTAACTCATAGAGGTGGTCTTAATAGTTATGTATGGTTGGCTAGAGGGAAAATGGAGTTCAGTGGTGAGGTTTGTTGCTTGACTGTCCGGCCGTCGCTCGAGGTCATCTCTGACATCAGATGTGAGATAGGTACGAAGACAGACGCAACGCATTTAAACACTCGGCAGCGCTGGCAAAGGTCTCCATAATTACGCAAACACAACTGGCGTCCAGACCGTGAATCACTCACCCTTAGCGAGGCAGTGAATCACACACCTAACCCAGACGTGGATGCCCCTGCAGCAAGCGACCCTAACATTAACCTCGAATCGGGGAGCAAACGCTTGGCCCACCGATTACAGCAAGGCTCAGCCCATCTCAGCTCCTCGAGCTAGCCAATTCGAAGCTCCAGGTCCGAGTACGACCCAGCCAACTGGGGTCGAGAGTGTGTGAAAGTTACCGTTGAGATGGATAACGTTTTTGAGTCGCATGATAAACTCGGCCCGCACCGCAGCATCTCCACTAACCAGAATCCTACTAGCTCGTTTAAAGACCACCATGTTTTCCTCTCATGAGAATATTCTTCTTCACTTCTTCTTCTTCCTTATTGCCATGATGACTTTGCTTGTCATCCTTGACAGGTCCAAGCTAACGTCGATGACGTCGGTCCACTTTCGGCCGAACGCTCCGGCCGTCAGATAAGCGCCACTAAAACAAAACATGGCCCCCACCAACAGCCCTAAGAGCGCCCCCAGTCAAGCTCCATCGGCGCTTCGCTCGTCATCAAAGTGCGATTTCCGGCGCTTCCGATCATGTCTCTTTACGGTTGCAAGCTCTTTCGCTCTCGGTTTTTTCTTTCTCTCTCTATCTTTGCTCCCTCCCATCCAAACCCCGGACGTTGACCGGCCGGAATACCCTCTCTTGTCTATCTTTGTCTCCGATCTCGCATCTCTATCAATATGACGACTGACCATGATGCTCATGGAGCTCCGGCCGCCCGCGTCAAGTCTTCAGCTTCGACAATCGGTGACCATGCTTATCCCCATGGCCACCTTGGACATCTCAACCCAGGCCAGGAGGAAGCCTTTGTTCAATTCAAAAAAGTCCTCGAGGAGCGGGGCCTGTTGAAACGCGGCCCTCCAGCTTCTCACGACGACCCTCTGTTGCTGTATGTTTGTTTCTAACTGGTCTTCCATGATTGATAAGCTGTTGGGTTTGTGCTGACCTCAAATTTCAACAGGCGGTATCTGCGCGCACGACGATGGGTTGTCGAGGATGCCTATCAGCAATTTAAGGACACAGAGGAATGGCGCAAGGCCAATGACCTTGATGTGCTTTACAACACCATTGACCTCGATGCTTACGAGCAGAGTCGTCGTCTAGTATGCGCCCCCAGCTGGGATGTTCGGTCTGACATGGATGTTTTGGTGCTGACATTTTCTAGTACCCCCAATGGACAGGCCGTCGCGATCGTCGCGGAATCCCCGTCTATGTCTTCGAGGTGAAGACTCTCGACAACAAGACCGTCCACGAGTACGAAAAGGTCGGCGCTTCCACTACCTTCTCCCAGGCCAAGTCCGATGGCAAGACTCCTTCTGGTCTGTTGCGCCTGTTTGCGCTATACGAGAACCTGACCCGGTTCAACATGCCCTTCTGCACCCAGCTGCACGACCGTGAACACCCCGAGGTGCCCATCACGCTGAGCACCAACATTGTCGACATTTCGGGAGTCGGGCTCAAGCAATTCTGGAACCTGAAGCAGCACATGCAGGCTGCGTCGCAACTCGCCACGGCGCATTACCCCGAGACTCTGGATCGCATCTTTATCATTGGCGCCCCCGTCTTCTTCAGCACTGTCTGGGGCTGGATCAAGCGATGGTTCGACCCCATCACCGTCTCCAAGATCTTTATCCTGGGCAACCACGAAGTAAAATCTGTCCTCGAGCAGTTTATCGAGCCTCGAAACATTCCTAAGAAGTACGGTGGCGAGCTCGACTACACTTTTGGACAGCTGAGCATTCCTGATCCTCACTGGGATGGTATTGTGAAGTTTGAGAATGGTTACAAGGGCTTCCCCAGCGGACCGCTCTTGTGGGAGGACATTGAAGGCGACAGGTTGGCTTGTGTCGCCCGAGGATACAAGGGTGGCCAGCCCCGGAATGAGAGAGTCTGCACTATCCCCAAGACCTTTAGTGTCGCGCCCGTAGAGGCCAAGACCAATGGTGTCAATGGCGTCAGCACTGGAACAGACCATGACGTCGCAGAAGGAACGCAAACCACAAGAGTCGAGACCCACGATGACGGCGTCCAAACCGACGACGCCCTCATGAACGACGTCCAAGAGAAGCTCAAGATCCAGGACGACAAGCCTGCCGCTGCGCAGACAACTACGGCATAATCGGAAAGCTATATATATACCATAGAGCGGAGGTCGAATATTTTAACATACCCTGGCGAGCGGCGATGGGGAGAAATTTGGGAAAGAGAAGGGAACCTGGATGGGATGACTTGTCAACATGGAGTTTTTATTTTAATGGCTTCGCTGTTATCGGCATTCTATTTTAGAACCGCGAGACAAACGATGCGGTTGGTCTTTGTACCCATCTCAACCTTAATCAACCCGTTGTGATTATTATTCCGTCTAATTGTGTTCCAAGGCGACGTGATATCCTTCGTGAGACCCGATCTATCATCTTGAATCCAATCTCTCAAAACTGCAAAAACAAATCCTCAATCTATCACGGCAACTCTGTCGCATCTGGCATCTTGGCAAATCCTCTCCTCTTTCTCCACTCATTAACTCCCGCCTCGATTTCACCCCACGAAACACCGTCCCTCACGAGCCACATGGTCACACCCAGACTCTCCGTATCGCGGTTCCGGCTCTCGTCGTCAAAGAACAGCATGTCCTCGTACCGAAATCCCGTTCTCTTCTGTAGGCCCTCAAAATGCCGTATTTTGCTGCCCGGGTAAATCTCCAGCAATCCATCAAACACTTCTAGCACACACTTCGGCTTCTCGGGTTTGCCCATTGGTGGTGCGGGTGTCGCGTCGTCGGTCAAGGGCGTGGGAGCGGGTATATGCAGCATCTTGAGTAGGTCGCGCGCAAGGCCAGGCGCAGATGTTCGTGATGCGACACCAATCCTCGGTCCCGCGCGGGGGAGCGTATACAAAATACTGGGCACATCGCAGTAGAAACCGTAGTCCTCGCCATAGCGGTCCGTTGCGCTCGAGTGTTGGGCATTGGGCTTGAGAGGCGGGGTGACGTGGGTGTCGACCCAGAACGGCCAGAGTGTGTAATCGAGGTCGAAGACGATGAGCTTGGGGAGTGGGAGAGACGGATCGGTGAGTGAGGGCGGGAGTAGAGAGAGAGCCGGGTTGACGGGGTTCCCTGAGGCAGTCGACGAAGTGGTTATCGTCGAAAGGGAGGATATGGTGGAGGAGCTCTGAGGGAGCGGGTTTTTGGACAGCTTCTTGGGCATGTTGAAGAAGGTCTAACAAATAGTCGCGATACTTGGCACCAGATAATAGAGCGAGTGAATATGGAGCGAAAGACTTGTATTTGAGGATGTGGTGATGGTGTTGAAGATAAAGATAGCATGGAGCGTTGATGCTGGATGACGCCGGCCTAGGACTTTTCTTTAGCGTTCTCTGTATCACCCCGCGGTGGGGGTTTCAAGCTCGTTGTGACGTCGGTGCCTTGTCCAGGCACTCGAGCAATTCCACCATAAACAATAGCCCTTGAATCTTTTAGATATCATGAGTAGCAATAGGCTATAGAATTGGAACCAATCTCTTGCCGAGCTGTGCATGGGCAAGACCACCAGCCAAATCTCATCTTGCAGGATTAACCGAAGCAACCTTGAACGTTGGACTGCGTTTATCATGTGCGCAGCCTCATTCCGAGCTTCAAATTTCTATAACAAAACTCGATATTATCATCTTTAATCGGTCAGCCATTATCCCATAACTCGGGTCACCGTTCGCCGAAACCACCAGATTCGAGACAAGTTTGGGACTAGCCCAGCGGAAACATGTGACCTTGATGGAATATTTTCCGTCATTATCCTCATCTCCAAGCCAAAGAACGCTCAAACCAATTCCCAACCGGTTAGAACGTCCTTACCCCGCACTTCAACCTCCCTCTCTTTTGCATGAAAAAAAGTCTCCCAGCCAGTCGAGGCCAGTCGGGTTTGCGGGGAGGCAAAAGAATTGGTCTGCTGAGTCATGCAACCCTGGCTCTAGCGCGAGTTTCTGGGAAATGGAGGGGATTCAATTGGTCAGGGCAGGTGCCACCTTCCACTGTGTTCCGGGGGAAATTTCCCTGTTTAGTGAGTGACCATCGCGCCTTCTCCATCTCTCCATCCCGCGTGAACATAATCCAATCCCTCTTTGCCTGAGGCTGCATTTGACGGTCGATTTCTCCTGGGGAAAAAGGAGAGAGACAAAACAAGAGGCGCAAAAGACGGTAAATATGAAGGTTTTATCAGATTGATCCTCGGCTTCATCGCTCCTGAGTACGTCGCAAGGCCAAAGACATCCCATTCGCACTCGTCTCATCACTTGGAGAATCGCTTGAGACAGGGATCTACGGCACATCACTCACCCACTCACCAATACCGAGGACTCGGCCATTCGTCGGAGAGCATAGAGACATTGCATTGAAAAGGAACATTCAGGAACAGTATCTACGCATTGAGACAAGACATGGCGAAACGATCCTGGTCAGACTCCAACGGGCCAGCTCCTCCTGGGGCCCCCGATGCGAATGCGACGCCAGCCGTGGTAGGTTTTCATCCTGTCTCAACGAGCATCAGACACAACTAACAATATCAAGCCTGTAACGCCTGCGCGCTCCAATAGCAATGGCAACAACACGCGACAGAGTGGAGGCCGACAGAGCATCGGTGGCATCATCTCTAATGACGTCCCCATCCCTCAGATCTCTCGCAAGATCAAGGCTTGCGCGGCGTGTCGGAAACACAAGGTGAGATTTAGCCGTTGCCTAAGTCAAGATTGTACCTAACACTCGTTGCCGATAGATCAAGTGTTTGATGGATGAGAGTGGTCCGCCGTGCCGGAGATGTTCTGAGCGAAATTTGGGTTGTGTCTTGAGCAAGAGCTTACAGACCATCATTGATGAGAAGTCACAGTACGTGCGCTTTCACTTGCTCAATTTCGAGCTGAGATTTTTATCTCATCGCCATGCGACTAACACGTTAACAGATTCTCTGAAGCAGTCGTCCAAGATCTTGAGCAGATACACTCCGCTCTCAGGCAGGTCATGACGAAACTGAGTCTCCCTGAACTTCCTCCATTGCAGAGCGCCAATTCTCGAGACGCAGAGGGAACACCGCCCAAGGAAGACAATCCTACCAATGCAACAAACCGACTCTCCGCTTCACAAGAAGAACATCATGGCCCTTCGTGCGACAATTCTCCAAAGGCAACCCCTGAAGATGAAGGGCTCCCATACGTGCCTATTCACTCTCTTTACACTCTTACCAAACTTAGTGCTCTGCGTTCACCGGATAACTCGGAAGCTCAACGAGGTCGTGCCATTGACGACTTCATTGCACGTGGTGCCCTGGCCTTGTCTGACGCCGAGAGCCTGTTTGCTCTTTACCGCGATCGCCTTGATCGATATATGTACGGCATTGGCTGTCGGTATATGACACTAGACGAGCTCAGACGAAAGAGTCCGATTCTATCAGCCGCAACCTTGACTGTGGCTGCGCTCCATGACCCCAAGGCTGATGGCATTTACGGTATCTGCAGCAGCGAATTCCGCCGACTAATGGAGAAATCCATGTTTGAGCGACGTATTGATCGCGACTATCTACGGGCCATGTGTGTAGCCTCTTATTGGCTCAGTGACCTTTCGTGGATGCTCTCAGGATACGCGATTCGACGTGCTGCCGAGTGCAATCTACATAACAGCTATAACCAGGCCATCAAGGAGCAGAGCCAGGAGGCGGCAGATTGTGCCCGATTATGGTACATTCTTTACATATGCGATCAACATCTTGCGACTCTCTACGGGCGACCGTCTATTGTCCAGGAGGACTCGTCTATTCAGGGATGGGAGAACTTTCTCGAGTCTCCTGTGGCTACCGAGGAGGATAAGCGACTTACTGGACAAGTGGCCTTGGTGAGCATTCTGCGAAATATTCGAGAGCTCTTTGGCACCGACAAGGGGGAGCGTATCTCAAGGGTTTACCTCAACCACATATCACAGTTCCGACGACAGCTGGATCAGTGGTATGATCGGTGGCTCAAGGAACTACCAGGTGAGTAGGCCATTGATCTTATCGAGAAATTTGCGCTGATAATCACAGAACAATGGCCTCAAATCGGATCGTTTCCCCGAAAGGGCACCATCCTTCACTACAACTTTGCCCAGATTCACCTCTACTCACACATCTTCCGTGGACTCGCCAACGACGACCCGATTCCTCATTACTTCCTTGACTGCGCGTCCAAGGCAGTCACAGCCGCAACCGCCATTATCGATCTCATCATCACCGATCCTGACGTGGCTGTAGGAATCGTGGGTATGCCTTCATATATGCTCTCGATGACGGCGTTTGCTTGCATGTTCCTCATCAAGGTTGCCCTGAAATATGGCGGGGATCTCATCGAGCGCCAGAGGGTGCATGACTTGACGACCAGTCTGGTACATCGATTCCGGTCTCTCAATGCTGGAAAGTGGCATCTCGCGAACCTCATGGCCGGCGGCTTGGAGCGGATGACGGGGACCCTCAACTCGGTTGCGCCAGGGCAGGTCGGTCAAGTGCCTAACGGCGTCCTTGTCGGGAACGGCATCAACGAGAATATCGATCTTTCCAACCAGATGCCACCGGGAGATCGACCATTTACCGACATGGACGGTGACATGTTCTTCGACTATGATATGAGTTTCGGTCTCTCGCCCGTGTTTCGGTTCGATCCGAGCATGTTCACCATGGACGCGTCAGGCCAGTCGCTACCAACATATCCAGAACCAGACTATGGCATGAGGCCACAGCCTTGAATATGCTCAACAGAGTGAAAAAGTCGTTTTTGGCGTGGGAGTTTTGCTTGGAGTGGTGGAATACCTGGATATCGAATGTATCATACAAATTTGGGAGACAGAACAATGGGTCTGACGGATAATTACAGCAGGAAATCAAGTTTCAAGTCAAGATGTGGAAGAATGAACCTTTTGAAGTCATCTACGGAGGGAAGGCCGTTATCTGGACTAAACTGATGGGATGTTCAATGGTCGATCATACACGACTTGTTTATCCGTGAACTGACGTCAATGAATAATCATGGTCGAGTCTCCGGACTGGTTACCATGTGTGTGACTTGGCAGTATCTAGAGCCATGTCTTGACTAACCCGCCGACTACTCCGTCCAAGCCAAAGTCCATCGTCTCTGCTACTCCACCATGGACAACAACTACTCCAACTTGGATCTCCCTCCTTACTGACGGCAGGATCTGTCTCATGATGTCGGAAATCAATATCGGCTCGGAAAACCCTCTCGGACTTCTCTCCGACCCTCTCTCCGCATGCATACCACTGCGGAGATGCCAAACCACCTGAACATCATGAGCCCCGCGATAGTGGACCATCCTTTTTCACCTAAATCTAGTGGATACAAAACAACAGACCAGACCATTATCTAACAAAAAGATATCAAGAAAAACGCCACTAGATCTTATCAATCAATCCGATCTCGGAATACAATACACACGGACCCATCATGACGAACGAGAAGCATATCCTCATTACTGGAGCTGGTGGCTTCATCGGACAGGAACTTGTTGCTCCGCTGTTGGCTTCGTCGCCTGACATCCATGTCACCATCACGGACCTTGTCGAACCGCCTGTTCCCCAAGCTGCGACGAGTGAAGCCAGTCGTATCACGAGTTTGGCAGCAGACTTGACTTCTCCAGATGTGGTTGACAAACTCATAAGACCTCGTCGCTTTGAGGCCGTGTACCTCCTTCATGGACTCATGTCAGGTGGATCAGAGGCTGATCTTGAACTTGGTTTAAAAGTCAATGTCGATTCAGTCAGATCTGTTCTCGATGCGTTGAGGACAATTTGGCCAGGTACAAAGGTCATTTTCTCAAGTTCTTGTGCCGTCTATGGACCTTGCGATGGACATGTCACAGAAGCGGGGGTTGTACCTCAACCGAGGTCATCTTACGGCGCAGAGAAGCTCATCATAGAGCTACTTCTCAACGACTTTTCCCGCAGAGGGTTTCTAGATGGGAGAATTGTGAGGTTGCCAACCGTGGTGGTTCGACCTGGTAAACCATCAGCGGCAGCGTCGAGCTTTGCGTCGGGTATTGTTCGCGAGTCGTTGCAGGGAATACCCAACATCCTCCCAGTTCCTCGAGACATTGCAATGTGGATCTGCAGTCCTGCGACGGTGATTAAGAATTTGATCAGAGTCAAGGAGATTCCTGGTGAAAAGTTTGGGGAGTCGAGGATCGTGAACCTTCCGGGTATTACGGTCACGGTGCAGGAGATTTTAGATGCCGTGGAGCAAGTTGGAGGGAAGGAAGCAGTGCAGCTTGTCAAGGATGAGGAGGATGAGGCGTTGTTCAAGATTGTGAAGAGCTGGCCTCCTTGGTTTGATGACTCGAGGGCTAGGGGATTGGGACTGGAAGCGGATGGCACGCTGGTTGATGCTGTCAAGGCGTTCAAGGCGAGACTGGGATAAAGCTCATTTTTGATGCATTATTGGTATCTACAGGACCATGATATGATTTTCGTTCTTTAGCATGCATGTCAATTACGTCTACACTCCTTAACTATTTAGCAAAGTCCCAGACAGACATAAGGATCAGGATCAACAGCATATTTACGAATACAATCGATGTGGAATCAAGAGACTACTTTTACGTCACTGCCTATTAAGTCTATATTTAGCTTTCTTTTATAATATCTGTTCCCCAATTTCCTCTCTACAGCTTCGCCCTCATCCCCGACATTGGACACGACTCAGCGCCCCCAGATGGAACCAAGTAGTCCACGTCCAGCGTGTTGACCAAGTCTGGTGTTGCTTGGTCCAAACTCGTCAAACCAGCCAACCTCAACGACGTCTCAAGCTCATCCTTAAGGACTAATGTATATGGTTAGCAGCTTGTTACCCCAGCTGATCTGGAAACTCACTTTGCGAAAGATGCTCCACGCCTTTTTGGCCATATACCAAAGAATAAAGGAACGGTCTAGCGATTCCAACAGCTGTAGCTCCTAGCGCAATCGCCTTGAGAATATCGGAGCCTCGTTCGAAACCGCCGTCGATGAATATCTCGAGATGTTGGAAAGCTTCGGGGAATCTCTTTCGAACTTCGAGAAGAATGAGGATGGATGCTTGTGCTCTGAAACTCTAGTCAGCGCATGTTTTTTATCTTCACGGTAAAACTTACCCATCGAGAGATCTTCCTCCGTGGTTGCTAAGCATGACACCATCCACACCATACTCAACAGCGAGCCTCACGTCCTCGACAGTCTGAACGCCCTTGAGTACAATCGGCACCGAGCTCTCCTCCCGAATCCACTTCAAATCCTCCCAGTCAAGACTCTTGTCAATATACTGTCCCATCAATCTTCCCAGTCCACTACCCTTATTATCCTTGCTACTCTCGCTCCCGCTCATCTCAGACTTTACCACCACATCTTGAGCTGCGCGTTCGTCGGCTTCACGCTTTCCAGGGACGGGTGCGTCGACGGTGACAAAGATCGCTTTGATACCAAGGGAACGAGCGCGACGGAGGAGTTCGACTGTCTTGGGACGGTTGGAGTTGACGTAGAGTTGGAGGAAGAAGGGGTGGCCAGGAGGGGCAGCGGCGATGATACTAGGAAGGGAATAAGAGGCGTTGCTAGAGATCTTGAAAACGTCAGCAAATTGTCTCACCCATATTGCTCAAAACTTACAATCTCAAAGATACCCTCACTAGCAGCAGCTCTACTCCAACCAAGCTCACCATCAGGATGTGCCAAAGTCGCCATGGCAGCAGGACACATGATGAAAGGCGCCTTGCTATCAAGCCCCAAGATCTTGCGGTCTATCCTAACACTCGAGACATTTCTCAAAATCCTCGGCCGAAGCATGACTCGTCTAACAAGTTCGCGATTCTTGTTCAAAGTGATGAGATCTGTGGCTGCGGACGAGTAGAATGCCCAGGCTTTTGGTGTTAGTGCTTTTTGGGCCGCGAGGGCAAAGTCGTTTGCAGAAAGGATTTCTTCGAGTTTTGGGACCGAGGGAGGGAGTTCGACGACTGTTGTAGAATTGATTGTTAGTGGGTGAGTGGTCAGTTGGTGGTGGTGATGGCTTCACGAACCTCGAGGGGGTGGAATGTTGGGAGTCTCAGACTCCATGGCTGCGAGGTCACTCATGATTGCTGACTTTCCAATTAGAAGAATTAAAGATGAAGACGGTCTTTGAGCAAGGCCTTTTGACTCTCAATATGAATACAGGTTCAATTGATCTGTTCTATAGCTCAAGTCATGATACCTGGCTACGGCCTCTTGCTTATAAGTCACCCCAAGCTTTCCTCGTCCCCCGCAATCGGACCCCAAAGCTCCAATTCAAAGGTCCAGGATCCGCTCGGGGAAGCTTGGGGCGAGTGGCCACACCGAGGAGTGGACATCGGACATGTCGCCGAGGGGAGTCTTGTCAGGGTGGTGATGCGGCCCTCTCTCCGACTGGCTTGATCTCAGCTTCAACACTCCACAGACTTCAATATCTCGTCGTTCAAGCTTTCATGAGTCAAATGCAATTAGTAAATTTGGAAGAAAAAAAAAGTTTCTGTTTGAGCCTTACCGGTTGGCACCTGACGGTCTGCATACATCCATGTCTGGGAGATCAGATGTGAAATGGGGAGACTAACTTCGCCCACAATGCGATTGAGCAGACACGTCAGGGGACTAATCTACGATTGGACGTGTATTTACTGATGGCTCACGAATTTTACACTAGGGCACATGGTCAAGCTCAAACTGTTGTCTCGGGCCGATGCGAGACCTCGCCTGCGAGAGTAAAGGGGCGCAGCTCTCTATGCTGCCTTGTCGATGTTGTCCAGTCAACTCAAATTAAGTTTCCAAACCCTCACAGCTTTGTCAGGTCTTCCATTAGTCAGTGCAGAGGGTGGCTCGTACTATGGTAAAGCCTGTGCCTCGTAGGGAGATAGTACGTCTTAAACTGGGGTGCTCGGCCTGTAGGCATGGGCTTTCAGATAAGTTTGCTCGGAGAACTCAAATGGCTTAGTCCTAGTCAAATAATATCCCAACTGTTTCTAGTGTTAATATCAAGCCCCTATTGGCTCAATTGTAGTACTATGCATATACGTGACCCTTGCTTCGCCACGCAAGTCCATGATCGGTAGCTTGACGCAGAGTCCAACAAGTCCAGGTTCGCTTTGAGGAAAGTTGGAGCGTAAACTCGACGTTCTCAAAAGCTAGAAGTATCACAACGACCAGAGTTGTAAGGAAAAAGTCAAAATAGGCTCAAATTTGCTTGCGTTGGGAGACAAATAACTCTTCCAGGGAATCCATTCGAATCTGCCCATTTGACTTTTTTCTACACTTTTGGGTTTTTGTTCAGCAATATCCTTTTCTTGTTCATCATTGCCAAGTTTACCTTGCTCTCATCATCTTGGCCACTTCATAGCTCTGCTACACATCTCTGCTCCGCAGGCCTTTACTACATGGCTATACACAACAGCCTTCTGCTTCATCAACCAACGTTGGCAAGCGGGCCACTACAACAGCAACCTACACAACTTCAGAAACTGGAATATCAACAAACATGCACCATCATCTCGTTCGTTCACTCCATTCAGCCTCCCCTCCCAAGTCTTTAAAGAGTCTTGAGTCTCAATGGGTCAGAGCTCGTTTCGCACTCGAGGAAGTAAACGATCGTCAGTGGGCGGCCAGGCGAAGAGCATGTGTAAATACCATGGGGAGATTCAGGGCCAGGCTGACAACCATTAATGAAGTGGAAGAAGAGTTTGCTCCCGGAGACCCAGATCCCTCGGTGGCTAACTCGACTACTCAACTCTCTCTGCCAGAGTGCACCACTTCTTCATACGCAACCACTCACGACGTCCTTGAGGCTAAAGATACCGAAAGGAAGACTTGTCTCAATGTCAAGGTATATCCAAGTCTGCCTGTGGCCTCCCCCAACAACCGGCGACAGTTCTGTACACCTACACTGATGACCAGGAAAGGAACCCACGTCAGCAGCTCAAATAAAGCCAGAGTCGGTGTCAAAAAGAAGCCTCCCATCACGGTCAGGTTCAGCCGCAGGTTGTGCAGGTCCAACAGCATTTCACTTGAGGCTCAATTATGTCGACCAAGTCGTACTAAGAACAGCAGCCAGAAACTCATCAACTTCGACAGTGACCCCTGCCACGGCAATACTCTCGTCCCTGGCAGTATCTTTACAACAGAGATCACAACTGTTCAACCCAGCTTACAGGAATCTATAACGAGAAAGGGGAGCCATGATTTCACTTTCGCCGACTGGTTCATTGCTGCCATGTTTGTGCTTCAATACCTTGTCTGGATGACTCTGGGTTGTCTCTTCATATCCGTGGCAGGGTCCTACTGGTCTTCAAGTTTTGCTTGGTTATGACTGTCTCTTCCAGCGAGTAGCAAGCCCAAGTTTGTCCTGCTTAGTATAGATACCCATTGCATTTTATTAATGTAATAGAAGCAGATTTTGCATCAACGGCCATCAAGTTTCTATGCCAGAACATCACAATACGTTCCGAACAACACTCACACCCCATTTGTTCCGTTCTCACTTGCATTCAACTCGACAGGACAACTTGCCACAGCACCATCCTTTTGTTCCATTGATCGCCACAAATGCATGTGACGCATGCTCTACCCCAGGTATGAGTTGCAATCTTATGCTATCCATCCACAGTCAAACCAAGACTGAATGACTCTCCTATCCGAAAATGAATCGCCATACTATTACAATGCTCCTAGATGTGAAAAAACCAATGTATATACTTTGACCCCCTTTCTCAATAACCCCTACTCAATCACGATATCCTCGCCGAGTCTTCTCAGGGGTAACTCGCCCACCATTTTCTCCACACTACCGAAAGTGTTGACAACGTCCTTTGACTCCTCTGAGAAACCCATGCGCATGCGTCCGACGCGTTCCCACACGACTCGTCCGTTTCTTTCGGTTCGTTCCACCACGAGAAGCATCACCAGAGATTCCTCGACGAACCAGAGCACCGTCATCTGCTCTCCCTTGGCATGCCTCTCAATGTACTCCCGAATTGATCCAGATCCCCGACTCAGCTGAACATCAACGCTCACCCGGTTAAAGATCCAGCCCTCAGGGTGCGTCCGCGCCTTGACCCTGTCCAGCACAAACGGGTTCGGTACGTGAATGCCATACGGACGGATAGGCAGAGACGGCGGTGCAGGAGGCATGCCCGTAGCAAGAGCGGATGCGCCAAAGTCGTATGCCACACTGCCGTCGCGGTTGACGAGGACAATGTTGGGTGAGTACGTCCAGCGGATCGAGTTGGGGTCGTTGCGGGATACATGTGTCGCCGTGACATAGTGGTGGGCGTTGTACTTACGCTCCCGGGCCTTGCTGTCTGGGTCCACGACAGTGATGGATGAGTACAGGTCGACGGGGCCCTTCCATCCAGCCCATGTCCAGCTGGGCATGTGGGGACGCCTCGTAGCTACCACGCCGTCTTTGTGGTGCCAGAAGCATGTCGAGAGAGCAAACATGTCGCGAGTACGTGGAAGACCTGTAGTTGGCACCACCTGGTCCAGCTGGGGTGCCCAGACGGGAATACCCAAGATGTTGAACATCTTGCCAGGACCAACCGTAGTCTCGAGCCGTCTTAGAACACCAAGAAATGCATTGAGTGAGTCCTGGTCAAAGGTCAAATCGCGTCGTGTGTAGTTGCCGATATGTTGGTCAGCCTCTCGGAAGATGCTCAGCGTGCTGGGGTCCTCTGCCTTGCCAGGCAGTCTCTTCCACCGCTCCCAGCTGCCATCAACGAATGACACACCATTAAACAGGCCCGGTCTCATAAAGTCGCACATTCTCTGCTCTTCCATGTCGTGGTAGAACTCGAGCGGCAGGATCAGCGACTCAGGACAACACATGCCCTCACACTCCCAATACATCTGCTGGTCGGTGAAGATGAGTCGTCGACGTGCCAGCAAACCCTCCTGATACGTCCAGCCTCGTTGGTACCACGCCGATTTCTTGATAGCAAGTCTAGGATCTTGAAGACTTGACACGAGGGTAATGTCCGAGTTTACAAACTCGTACTTTGGCTGAGGGGGTCGATTCCTCGATCCCACACCAGGGAGACCATAATCGGCATCCTCGCCACATGCCGCGATGATAGCCAGGATAGCACCCTCAAAGATCTCATCCATCCTCGCAATCTGCTGCATCTTCTCCGCCGGCCGCGTGTGGTCGATGCATAGCCGGTCGACCCATAGATATCTGACACCGAGATCCTTGGTAGCGATGATGGCGTCCCAAATCACCTTGGGCCAACTCCCAGGAGCCGACTTTTTGTTCCCCCACACGTAACTCAATGCGACGTATCGATCCGTGATGGATGCGTCCACGACTGTTGGCGGGTTCTTTGCGCAATCGACAAGGCGGAATCCGGGCATCTCATGTGTGATGGGTTTTCGTCCACAACGACCTTGGTGATAGAACTCGCAGAATCGCAGCCAGTCTTGACCGATGGACATGTCAATCGTCTGCTCAAGCTCGCGACCCCAGATTCCACGCTTCAACCAACCACTCGTGTCAGTGAATGAGCTTGCCCGTGAATGCCTCCCTTCAGATCGCGCACTCAAGAGCTCAGTCGGGGCTGTGTCAGGCATAGTCCGGTAAAGCATGCCCGAGTCGCGGAACCAGTCAGCGCTCACATCCCAGCTGAGAGCGCCATCACCACTCTTCTTGGGTACCACGCCCAGAAAGGCAGGGCTGATTCCCTTACTCTTATTCTTTGCTCCATGGCCCTGCTCAAACATGATGTGGTTGTCAATGAGATAGTTGGTGTCTCTGCTCGAAAAGCCAGAGAGATACAGGTCGCCCTCTCCTTCGCTGGGAATGTGCACGGACAGAAACAGCTTGCACAGAGGGCACTTTGTGATGAAGCGATTCTCCTCAAGCTCCTTCAAACGACCCATGGAGTGCTCCTTATTCTCAAAGGTGTCTGCCGCTGCCGGATCCAGGGCTCTCATGAAAAAGTCGTCCATGGTGTCAAAGGTAGAGTCGATATCAGCCGCCCAGCCAGCGCACGCCCTGCAAAGGTTGGGATCCTGAGGCTGACCGCCCGACCTGTCGGAATGGGCTGAAGGGCTGCGACTCTTTCGCCAACTGATGCGTCGGATGAGAGATGCTCTCCGTGGCTGTCGGTCCTCATCTTCTGGAGGAGGATCCACTGTGAGATGCTGCATCATGTTTTTGAGAGGATTCCGTGATCGCCGCTTCTCGACGCCGCCGGGCGACACCGGTGGCGTGGTGAAGGGTGAACCAGGCTCCAACGTCTCTGGCATGATGGCGGATGGTATGCTTCAGAGCGCACACAAATGATGTCAGACGGAAGGAGTGAAGACGGAAGAGAGGTCAAAGGAGACGCCGTGGACGCTCCGTGATTCTCGGGGTCGAACCGGTGGTGTCTCACGGCTATCACCCCCCGTCTCGGCTCCTGCTTTCCGGGGTCCCACTCTTGGCTCTGCCTGAGATTGATGGCTTGTCCCACCGGCGCCGAAAAAAGACAGGGGCTTTAGGGGGCAAATCTAGCGCGGTCGGGGGGCGATATAAGAAGTTGAGTAAGAGAGCCTCGAGTCAAGCAAGCGAAATGGTTTTTGTCAAGGCGGGAGATGATGGTCTTTACCCCGGCGGACAAGGCTTGGCTTCTCCAGAACCAACGGCGTTTAGTGAAGCGAACGGAGTTGGAGACAAACGAGATGAAGGCGGTGCAGACTGGGCTTGCCGCTGAATGGATAGTGGTGGCTGCTGTATGGTCCAGTATGGATGGGAGGTGGTGAGGCGGGGTTGGAGGACAAGACGTTGGGGGCCGAAAGCTGAAGGGGGAAGAGAAGTTTTGTCTCAACCGTGAATGGGCTCGGGAGAGATGAAGTAGTTGAGTCCAACGGTTGCCTTGTCTTGTCGCCTTTAACAAGAGACAAATATCCCATCCGTGCCTTGCCTTGCCTTGCCTTGCCTTGCCTTGGCCCGCCTTGGCTTGCGAGATGACGAGAGCAAGGATTCACACGATATGGATCCTCCCCCTGGAGTCTGGGGCCCGAAGGAAGGAAATCTGGTCGTTGTCGAATGGCGCCAGCTGAGACAACCCACAGCGACCGACGAGGCCAACAAACGTCGGTGTCTATTGGTCAAAAAAGCTAGCGGTGTGTGCTGTTTGCTGGTGTCCAAGTGTCTATGCTCATGTATGAGCAGCCGCCTGAGGCTATCGCGCACTCCTGGGTGGACGAGGCTGGGGCGGCCCGTGTGACACTGCCTCAATTGAGGCGCCGAAAAACAAAAAAAGGATGCGTTGTTTTTGATGTTTGATTCACCAAAGATCCAAATTAAACAATCATGTTTTTTCTTGGTGAGAAGGTCCCAAGCCTTGGCTGTGTTTCAAAGTCACGGGCATGATCAGGTGGAGACACAGAAACGCGCCTTTCTTGTGCAGCTATTCTCAGTATGAACTTATGACGTAGCCGGGCGCTTCACCAGCCAAACTCAACAGCCTGATCACGGTCATCTCACTTGGCAGGTATCAACACATTTGTGATTTCGAGAGTAAATGCGCCTTTAACCGGGCAAATTGTGCAAATCCTTTTGAAAGGCGCAGTCGCTGCCTTGGTTTCAACCCCGCTCGCGGCTGAATCTTGACATGACCCAAAAGCGGCTGATCTCAGCTCTTGGCCCCAACACAGCCCAAATGGTAACGATTCTACGCCCATTTTTTAGACGAGGTATTTTTAGATATTCAAGGTCTTTGACAAAGAGATCTCTGCAGAGTAAAATATCTTTTGTTTGCTGTATTAAGCTCATCAAGTCTGCCTTGCCGAGGGGCCCATTCGTCACAAGCACCACAACTACCCTAAACCGCTCACCAAGATGTCCGTAGATTCACGGCGTGTTCACTATCGACCCTACACTTCGTACACATTGTACAATCAGGATCATGGCCGTAGGGTAGTCAAACAAACAGGTTAGACTACCTACCCATAAATACTATTATATCTTAATAGTTTACACGTGTATCTCTCCAGGGTTAGTGCACCTAGGTAGGCACGCGTTCGCAGAAAAACATGAGACACAGAGTTAACGATCTCTATTTTCCGATGTAAATAAAAGTTCCTAAAATACTCAAAGATTTAGTATATTTCTCCCCCCCCTCTTATCTCTTATTTAGCTTATAATTAGATTATCAATCGAATACTCTTTATTAATTTAACTAAGCGTAACCATCTATCTTGGTGTCTCAAGCTTTTACACGACCGCGTGGTAGGTAGGAAGGGATACTTCTAACAGCCGTCTACTATCAAACATCCTTCACCACCTTGGTCACTCACAAACTAGTCAATCTACTCACTATCCTCCTTCAACACCAAACCAACACCAATCCATCCATCTCGGCACTTATCCTCCTCTCCACTTCCCGACACGGCCCTTCCTCCCTCCCGTCCACCCCCCACGCCCAAGCAGCACCCTTCTTCTCCTCTATCAGACTAGCTTCCCCCAGTAGTTCGTCTCCCGGTTGCGGCGGTAATCGCCAAATCTCGGGTCCCCTCGTTTCAGATCAGCAATCATCTGCCCTCCTTCCACGTTGCCTTGTGACGTCGCTAGCTCATCTGCTAAAAGACGCCCTATCTTGAAGCCACGAGGCAGATCTTATCACGAGCCGGTCCGAAGGCCGATGTGCCGAAGAGTTTAATCACATGAATGTTAAATCGAAGCATTAAATCACAGAAGAGTAAAGAATCTCAGGCATGCGGGCTCAATTCACATCTAGCGCTGTGCTACCTCGAAAAACCATGGCGGTCACAGTCGCTCACTCGCACGTCTCTGTGCCACTTCCTAAATAGTCCAATCCATTGTTTGATTGCTAATCCGACTCTGCTCGGTTGAGGGGATGCTCCCCTATTGTGTATCCGTGGGAGACATGGTCGTCAAAGGCCTGGAGGCTTCCAGAGGCGAGTGTTGTCGGGTTGAATGGAGTTGGGAAATTTAGTGCTGTGAATGTCAATGACTGTTGAGTAAGACACTGGCTAGGTACTTACCTTGCAGCAAGAGCAGGTGCTACAGGCAGAGTTGTCGTGGTTACAGCAAGAGCTATCGTCTGTTAGCCAGATGATCAGGAGCATAATGGTCATCTCAGGTCGATCCAAGCCCTCTGCAGAAGCCAAGGCACTCGGCCAAGGCCCTCTGTACAAGAGGCCAGGAGACTCGAGGAGCCATTGATGAGGAGGTGCTCACCAGGGAGACATGTTGATGGTTGTTGGTGAAGAAAGGTCTTCGAAAATGTTGTATAAGTGTTTGATGTGAGTGTTGAGTGTTGGATGCTTGTTGGATGCAGAACAAAAACTCGATTTGGAGCGGGAGGACGAGCCCTTCTTATACCTGTTCAAGATGGAGCACTACCTCCCTCCATCCCACCCTCTCTTCGAGTCTCTACCATCCATCCTCTTCCGTTGCCTGATCATCGTATGCTGGCGTGGGCGTGGGAGGTCGGAGTGGGAGGTGCTCCACTCCCCGTGCAAGGACAAGTTCCGTCTCTTACACTCAAAGATGTCCTACCAGGCCCGGGGGCCTTTCCTAATGTCACGCGGCACCGACGCCTCCCACCCCGCATACACATGTATAGTGTAGGAGGGCTTATTCCCGTAATTGGCTGGGGCCATGCACGCTGCTTTCGAGCACAGCTTCCCGCAGCACACCTCTGCAGTGCGAGCTACTCGGCATGTTTCGAGTTCCCACACAAGCTCTGTTTACTCATGCCCAGATGCAGCGTCCTCCGCGTTGAGCTTTGCCTCCCTCGATGACGAGCTTCTTGTCAAAGTTGCCAGCCGGCCAACCGTCGTGAGAATTGTGTCGCACTGCAGCGTCGATCCTACAGAATCGAACGGTCCATGCCGAGCAAAGCATCTCTCGCGGGTGGGGACGAAGCCTATCCGGATTTCTCGAGTTGGTGTGATTGGCGTGCGGGTGAGGCCTTCTGCTGACCTCTGAGTGGGATCTAGTTGGGGGGACGGCCACGTAGGGGTTGCCTCAAGCCGGGATCATGTTCCAAAACGAGGTATCGAGCGCCTGTAGCTGAGTCCGGATCCCGATAGCTCAGGCTAGCTGCCAGGTACGAGAGACGGTACCTGGACATGGTAATGGGACTTGTAAGCTCTGAGTGGGGGTTGACTAGGCCGTCAATGGGAACCTGGTTCTCATAGAGCCGGGTACCGAGTAGAGACATGGGTTCGTATCTGTTGTCCACATCGGTGAATACAAGCTGAAGCTTGGGGCGTGCGACAGTGGTGAAGCTCTGTTACACTTGGAGACCCTGCCTGCGTGGTGGGCTGGGGCACAGTTCCCACTTCGGCATGACGGACAGGCTCGTCCTGTACGTGGACAAATGAGGAGGCCTCGAATGCCGGATGAGGGGGGGCAACACGGCGTGGGTGTTGCAGTGGATCGTGCTCGGCGTGTAAGAGGGTGAGATCAGGTTGAGTAAACGTCGACGAGATTGGACCAGAGTAAAGATGGACATGGGGATCGAGTAGGACAAAACATGTGAGTGTGGATTGCACTCTGGTAAACGACAACGACAGCCGCAGAGTGGAGCTCCGGATGGAAGCCGTTGTGCTGTGGATGACGGAGCCAATGATGGGTGAAGCCGGAGTCGTGAATGACCATGATAAGGACGACAACATCAATTGATGCTGCGGCCGTCGAGATGGACGCTATTGCAATAATGGTGGCAGCGACAGCAAACACTTTGACTAGCTCGACGAAGTGAACCAGTCAACATCTCGACGTAAGAGCGTGACGAACCAGTGTGATGTGCACGCGGCCAACGTGATGTGAAGAGGGAGTGTGAGGAGTGACATGGTCGCAGCATGAGATGAGGGATAATTGGGAAACGGGGAATGGAGTATCCCAAGGTGGATGGGACCACAAAAGCCCAAGACATGGACCGCTCAGAGCGAACGACTCAGGAAGCAATCCGGATCCGTTATGCATGCATCCCACGCATACGGTTTTAGCTGGACTGGGAGAGAGGGCAGGTGGTGTGTTGTACCAGAGGTACTTGGGGTTGATAATCGACAAGAACGCCCTCCAACGGCGTGCGTGTATACGATGAGCAGTAATGGGAAAGCCGAGGGAGGGAGAAGAGACGACGGCAGGGATGCGTCGTCGAGAACGAGGCAAACGGGGGTGATGAACCAACAAGCGTAGGAATACCACGCCGCCCGGTGATGGGATTTTAGTCATGGGAAACCATCGGGCTATCGGGTGGTGTGGGCGGTCCAGCGTGGGAGAGTGAATAGGATCGCAGCGTTGGCGGATATGGGAAAGGGGGCAAGGCCGCCATGACCCACGCGAGCGTGGGAGGGGAGGTTAGGCTAGACGAGACCAGAAACAAGAAGAGAGATGGGGGTAAGTTGGAGGTGAAAAGAACTTGACAAGATACTTGGCTGACAATGACAAGGAGATATGGGAGAGGGCGCTTACCTCGGCGAGAGAGAAATGCTCATCCAAGGTGTACATGGCTTCATGGTCAACCTTTGCTGATAGGCAACCCTCTGCCTCTAGACAAGTGTCTGCTTCACCTGCCTCATGGATGCCCCTTACAACTCGTAAGCACACAACGACATCAACAACAGCTCTCATCATCAACTGCGTCACATCCCCAACCACGGCCATTCTCGGGTCCAGGATGTCCTCCGGCAGGCATCACGGTGAGACGACCCGATCGACAAGGACACGCGACACTTCGACTCGTTCCGGAAGGCAGCCGTCAACATGTACAGTCCAGGAAAAGAAAACGTATCCCACGTTCTTCTCCTGTAACTCGCGTCGCGGATACACCGGTGCCGGGATCCTCTTTCTTTCGTGGGGGATACTGCGAGACGGTGAGAGTAAGAGAAACAGAAAGAAGAAAAAATTCTTTCAACCTTCATCGTCAGACTCGGGGAGCAACACGTCCGTGTGAATGGGGCCATGGGGTCCTTGGTACCATGCGAGTCGACGTGTATTGAGGCATATACCGTCTTTCGTTCCCGGGAGAGTTTCCGATCAATGTTAGAGACGAGGAGAACAAAAGGATGTTGACGTCTCGGGCTGCTGCGAATTCGTGACCGTCAGATGCTCGTGGCGATGGGCAAACATTCCTCAAGTTGAGGATGAGCCAGTCTCATCAGAGACCTGTGTCGAATTTGTACCGATTCGTGATTCTTGTTCGAGTTGTCTTGACTGAAGGGTCGGGAAGAAAGGGTATGGTCCTCAAGGTGAGTCCCTCAGAACAAGTCCAAGAAACCAAAGGCCGTCCAACAAGTACATGGTAAAAGCTCGACAAACATTCATCCCCAGAAAGAAGCAGAGCAAGAACCACTTCTCGGGGCGGCCTCATTCTTTATACTCACACTTTACCAACACCGACAACACCAGTCTCAGCCTTATCAATCCTCCCCACCCCTGGATCGTGGCTTGCTTCTTTGATGCAACACTTTCAGGATCTACAGAAAGGAATCATAAAAAATGCACGCCCATCGCGAAAAGTCCTCATGTGGGCGATTTTGGGTGCGGTTGTACAAGCAAAAGTGGTGTTGGGGTGGTGTTTTGCAAGGAAAAAGAGGACATCAAGGTGTCCATCAAGGTGCGCACCTGTCCATCCGGGTTCTCACTTGGAGGAAATGGGAGCATGCACGGTTCTTAGTGGTGCGATGCGAAAATACTCCAAAAATACAGGAATTCACTATAGAGTTGATGTATTTTACTATCTTTTACCAAAAATTTACTGTTAACAATGGGAGTGATTTTATTAGTTTATGGTGTAGAGTGGTGAGACTATGTCGTTTTGCGAAACCTAGTTGTTCTTGGCAGGGAATAGGCTTATCAACTCGTACTGGGGCGAGTGAGAGCCGCTGGAAACTCGACTCAGTAGAAACACTTTGGAAACAAGAAACAAAGTATTGGTCGAACAAATATAATGACCCTTGCTAGTCTGTTCTATACCTATATCAATTTAGCCTCTCCCCCCCTTTCCCGACTTGGCGTTTCCATATCCTCAGCCTTTCCCCAGATCGACCCGGACTTGATCACATCTCTCGTACAGCATGCAAGGCACAGATTCCGATATGAGAGAATCGAACTGTTTCTAGATGCAGATGCATTGCATCCTGACCGGTTGTGGCACAGAGGCATCCAAACTCGAACCCTGGTTCCTACTTGACGTCGACCACCCTCCTTCTCGAATACTCGACCCGACCCAAGGTTACTCGAATGCTTCGAGCCCCGAACCGGCGTATCCAAGCTTCCGAAGTAGTCACTTCCTCCCAAGAGCCATACAAGACCGGCTATTATCAGACAACCACCTCGGTCACTGCTCATTCGTCATCTATGTCATAGTTGTCCTAGTTCTGGTTATATGCACCAAGAGGATATATCACAGCCTCACCTCAACTACCGTCTCTTGTTTCCTCTCTACAGCCTCAATTCGTTCTCTGCTAGCTATGTAACACTCTTGGTAGATGCTGACTCCTGTTCGAACAGTCCGATCATCGCCAGTCCTTTGAAATACTTCAAAGTTCTCACAGCGTACATCTCCCCATCGACCCCCCTTCTTCAGACGACTCCCCCTACCAAACCACCACATACGACCATAGCTCGTAGAGAATACGGGGTCCCGTCAAGTTCTTGTCTTCTGGTCAAGTGTCGCTTTTTTCAGGGGTCATGGCCTCTGGAATCGGAGACCAGAGCCTCCATTCTTGGAGTCTCGAGACCAAGCTGTCAACCAATCAAGCGCCGTTGTCGCAGCATTAACAGCAGCTTCACCTGCAATAACTTGTAAATTGGCAAATCCAGCTGTGAGACTTAGCTCTTTGGCGCTGCGTACCTCTTAGATACTCTGAGACCATTGCTACAATTTTTTCTGATCTATTCAAGATATATTTACTCTGTGTAGGCTTTCTCCAAAGTCGATAGAAGATAAGCACTCAAATGCAGGAAGAGAGATGTACTGCTCCGGTCGTCGGAGGGGCCTGCGCTGACCGTTCTACGCGTGCATCATACCGTTTCCACCGTTTGACAAGTCTAGGCGGACATCTCAAACGGTTCAGATCTGTTTCTTTGGACCGTCTCGGTGCTATCGACACACCACAGCTCTCAGCAGGGGTGCTCCTGGTCGCATGGTGCGGCAGGTCAAGCCCTTATTTTAAGAGGCGAAGTGTTGTAATTCGTCTGTGGGCTAACCCGACCCAACACCTCAAGGCGGATTAGACATAATCGCGCTCACGACCAGCTTTTATTGGCTTCTGTAAATGGCGCAAATTGAACACTCCGCGCTTGCCTACCCGAGCCGGGCGTCAAATGGGTTTCCCCTGCAGATGGGCCGAAGATATCATCGTTATTCTCCCAATACAATGCTCCCTGAACAATTCTTTCCATCTTCCGATGCAATTTTGGTGACACGCGATGCCCTGTATCCATGGTGCGGTTGCGACTGGCCGGATGGACGTGGTGCTGCCTGGGTATGGAGGGTCTGAGTCTGTAACCCTTGATCCGGGGTCCCACCGTGCACGGCCACCCCCGACCCGGCGCCACTGCGCGCTTGATTGCCGAAAAACGCAATTTGGGTGCCGGCGGCTACGGCCACTCGGCTCCGGGCTGCGTCTAGATTTAGTTCCGACTCTAATTTAAACCTCTTTCTATGTCCTAAAAAGCCTCCCACTGGCTGAGTCCTGTTCTGGTGTTATGAGATAGTTCATTGAAACTCGGAACACTACGTCTTTTAGCATTATGGATTGCTCACCCAACTACCCAAAAGATCAGAGTCCAATCCCGGGCCTAGACGCAAGTATCACTGCACAACCTAGGCATGCGTCACACAACTCAGACTGCCAACATGGCGCTACTACAGTTGTCTTGGCATTGCGGCAGGAGCGCAAGAGAAGGACAAGAATGTTTTCAAAACGACGGACAACACTCCTCAAGAAGGTGTACGATCTTCACAAAGACTGCGATGATGTTGATGTCTTTTTTGTTGTGCGTGACCGTCGAAGCAACAAAATCTGGCAGTACTCAAACGGATACACACCGCCCACACCGTCAGAGATGGTAAAGCTGCCAAGTCTCACATCGAGAAGCAATTCTGACTGTAGACAGAGCTCGATATATCCGCTGCCTGTGATCCTGAACAACCAAGGCCTGAAGGAAGGACCAGCCGAACATGCTAGCAGGGGGGTTCAATTATATCCAATGCCTGGGACGTGGCAGGACTGATCGGAGAAGAGCGGGGTGTGGGGTGTGTATCTGGGCTCATGGCTTTTGTAAGATTAGAACGCTGTTGCATTAAAAGATTCCTGTTCTCGGCCCTTGGCGCCGCTTTTGCTATCTCCGCGATGTACCTCCCTTTTTGCCTGCGTCACGTGCCATCCACACAACGACATCTCTCCTCACTCCCCTGTTTCTCGCTCTACTCTATTCTCTTATGACCACGACTATATCACATCGTCTCTCTCACATTTGCCTCTCCTCTGCCACGAGACCTGGCACATCGTTTTCTCAAGCTCTCTCGGCCACGTCGCGAGTTGGCTGCCTCTCAACCACACCGTCGCCCCTGCGGACCTCGCCTTCTTTGCGCCCGCCAGAGAAGGCTCAAATCACCCAACAGACCGACTTGGACGAGTCCTGCATGGATCGTGTTGGCATACTAATGCTTGGCACACTCCTCTTGCCCGGCAGAATCACTACGTGGGACCAACGACGGGAGGCGCATGTGAGCGGCCTGAGGAGCAGCCGGGCCCAGGAGGCCAAAGGGTTGCGGCGGACTCTATGAGAGGCATCGGTCGACGACTGGCATTGGCCAGGTGATCATCTCGATAGGCATGGTGGAGGCGCAACCGTCTCAGCTTGTCTCCTGGGCACCGCAGACGGCCTCCTGGCTTGGAAGTGTACGTGTTGGTGACGCACGACTTGCCTGTTGTGGAAATGGCGTCCCGGTCCTTTCCACGGCTCGACAGTCGCCTGACCTAGTATCTCCAGGATACCGCTGAGTCTGCCTTGGGACAGGACACCGATGGTACGTGTCTCGGTCGAGAGGAGACCTAGGCTTGCTGCAAGAGGGACGTGAGGGTGTGCTGGACACGTCAGCGTGCTCGAGGCATATTGACGAGCGGATGATGCCTTCCTCGAGTTGGCAACTCGAGTATGCGCTGGCGCCATCGTTCACCCTTTAGGAAGGGGCCACGGGCAAGTCATGGCCTACTTTTTGGTCATCACGCTGCATGGGCCCTCGGATGGGCTCACATCCGGCCAGTATCGCCAATAAGTATCGGTTCAGGAGGCCTCTGAATAGCGCCTGAACTCGTATTATGCACGGAGCAGAAAGGGGCAGGGCATATCGACGACTTCGCAACACGAGGCGCCGCCTCTGGATCCTCGAGGAGAGGGGATGGGCGAGTTACGATCTGCTCTCTGGTCGTCACGCGGCATAGGCGCTCGGATGGCCTCGCTTCTGGTCAGTGTCGCCAATAAGGTCGGTTCATGAGGTTCTTTGAATCGTGCCTGACCTCATTTCTTATGCACTTGTGGCGACAGAGGTCACATTCCGTTCCGAGCCGGTGTTGTGGTGTATCTCAAGGCATACCGATCAGCTTGGCTTCCCAGGCGGAACGTGGCCGAGCCAGAGAACATAAATGAGGTCGTTGCCCCAGACACCCATGGGTCAAACATTCAACATTCAAACATTTTTCGCAAACTGACCCCAGAGCCTTTCTGTGTTTCCAACCCCCTTTTCTCATTATCCGACAAGATGGATCTGACCTCCAAGCAATACGATCCTTCCCGGCCGAAACAGTAGCCCAAACAGAGACGCCACGTCAAAACCTAGGAGTTGACAGGGAAGCACTTTCTGCCCGGCCCTCCTAATAGCGCGCGTCTCGACCCCTCCGTGCCTTAGCACCCCGTTTGTGACTACCATTGCAGTCCTTCCTTCTCAAGAGTGCTTAAGCCACTGCTTCGCTGCCACGGATGAGTCAAGCGCCTCTACGCCAGCTTCTGCCAATTCGCCCGGTTTTCAGACCAATTCTACCACTCAGAAATGGGATAGTCATGGTAAGAACACTTCCGCGCTCTATATCCTGAGTAGGAGCTAAATTTTACTTATAGGCTCCGCCCTGCCAATTGAAAACCCTATACCGCATGGCGGTCACAGCCAGAGTTGTTTGCCACCGGACTTGCTGTCTGATGATGCTCATGCCTAGGAGGCCTCAGTCTCCGAGTTGAACCGCATATCCCTCGCTCAGGGTATCGAAGACCTACACTTCCTAGCATCCACTGCGACCACCGAGCTAAAGGGCATGGGGGTAACAACTCGGCTAAGGATTCTCAGGTGCCAAACCCGGGAACCTTTCCGCCAAAGCGGTCACTTCCTGAGACGCATCCGATGGGACCGAGGAGCGCGATTCAGAGCACGATTCATCACCAAAACGACTAAAGCGATCTAGCTTTAATACACGGTGTTGTCCACGACTTATATCCGATGACACCCACTTTACTCCTGCCTACAGGAGTGCAAGTCCACCGGGCCGAGCCCCAGAGGAAGCTAGTCTACAGCTCTCACGAATCCCTGCCCCCACAAGCAGCGGCATTCCCCTCGCCGATATCAGGCAGCTCCTTGAGGATCAGACCAAGCAGCTGCTCGAAAGCTTGGCCAGGCAACTTGATGGCCAGAGCAGGCAAATCAGCCTTCTGACCGCCGAAGTGGAGTCTGTCAAGCGCAAGGCGAGTTCTCACTCGCAAGTTGGCGAGTGGCTTAGCGTCGACAACGACGACAGCGACAGCGACGACACCGGTGTCGGCAGCTTCAGCAAGAACGACGGCACAGAGCCCAAAAGCGCTTAATGCCGTATGTGGACAGCGCCTGAAGAGGCACTTCTTGGCCGACTCAAATTCGCCCAGAGTATCACGGCTCACCATCTAACCACGTTATTGCTGAGAAACTGGAGCGCTAAGTGGATGCGGTAAAACAACATTGGACCATGCAAAACACAGTGAGGGGGAACGGCAAGGGACGCGACAAAAAGGCACGAAGAGGTAGGAGGAAGGCCCTATCAAGCCTCTAGAATCTGTCCTCGTTCATCGGCTCATATTACTGTACGGCGACTGGAACGAAACACCACTTTGAGAGGGCGGCGCTCTGTGTCTGGCATCGCAAACAAGCAGCAGGTGCATCATGTTGAAAGAGAATAGGCGGGAGGCTTGATGGGGGAATAACCTTTTAGGTCCTGATAGACTATTTTAGTTTCTTACAAAGAGGGTCGAATTATAGCTCACTGACTGTCTCTTTTTGTTCCCTTCCGAAGCCAACCTAAACGTCTCAGTGGTTCCCTAGTGTAGATAACAATGTGCGTGCCGTCCTCTAGCCCGAGAACACCATTCTATTCCATGATGGCGTTGCCGTGAGCCTCAAGGCACACTGGCCAGCCTGTTTGCCGTGGTGCATCCCACTTCGTGGTGATGGTTGTCAGCTTCCAGCCCGCCCTGCCTCTCTCGCCTGTCTCCGCTATCGACGGCATGCCATCAGACCGCCTTATTCCCGAGAAATTGAAATGCTCCGCGGACAGGGTCAAGTAACACGGGACTGTCATGCAAAAGATTGAGAGGAAAGATAGCAAGGGGCGAGATAATAAGCGGCGAAAATGCAAGAGGGAAGCTTCATTAAGCCACTAGATTGTGACCGCATTCATCGACTCATGTTACACATCTGGCTACATGTTGTCTTGAGACTTGGGCTACGATACTGTTAATCTCAGCACGACGGAGGAATTTTGGCCAGCATCAACGCGCCTCTTCGTGGGTACAAGGTTCCACGAACCGTCCCGGCTTACATGTGTCCTTGAGCGGTGCTGGGCCACAGACCGATCCCAATCCCCACCGAGGCGGGTTGGGCCTGCACGTACATGACTGTTTGTGTGCGTGCCTTCATGTTGTCAATTCAAAATTATTCCTCTCTAGATAAGTCGCTCATGTTCTCCCACTGAGCGAGAACTGCCACCGATGACGCTGTATGAGGATGGTCTATACCAAGCACTCGCTCTCGTAGGAGAACGCAGCTTCGCATCAGGGCTAAAGCATCTCTGGTACGGTCTTGGTCTTTCCAGGTAATGGCCAGGTTGTTCATGCTCAACAGCGTCGAGGGATGCTCCTCTCCAAGCACTCTCTTCCTCGTCTCCATCACTCCTACCTGCAGTTCTTCCGCTTTCTTCCATCGACCTTGGTTCCTGAATGTCAACGCTAGGTTGTTCATCCTCCCCAGCGTCGAGGGATGCTCCTCTCCTAGCACCTTGGTGCTTGTTTCGACTGCTTTCCCACTTAATCTTTCTGCCGCCGTGTAGTTGCCGATAGTCAACATATACCATGCACAATTTGTCAGCAAACGGGCCCAGTTCTGGAGGTCTTCATCTGGCGGCTTCTCCTCTAATATAGACTCGATGTGAGGAAGTAATAATTGGCAAGTTGGCCATGTCTCGAATGCACCACTTGGGAAATGTCTCGACATGGACCGCAAGAACACCTGTCTCCATCGTTCCGCATCGTCCACCATGGATATCCAAGCTCGTGTACAAAATTGTACTAGGGAATGCACCTCACACACATCTTGTGCTGCTGTCGCAGATACGGCGAGTAGCCACAGAGGACATCAAGATCGTCCTCAAAGTCGTCACTCTCTGCATCTATGTCCACGTTGTCCGTCAGATTGGTGTTATAGTCGTGAAGCACAAACTCAGGAATACCCTGTGGATTAAAGAAGCTTATGAAGGAAAGCAGTTTCGCCGCAGATGGTCTCTCGCGGCGTATCTGTTCAAAGGTGACTTGCCATGTCGTAACCACGGAGTTAGAGACGGTCTCATTTCGACGAAGATCCCCCGCACCTCTGTTGAGGAGACTGCCCTTCTTCTTGTCGCTCTCCTGGAAGGTATCCAGATATGTTTTTACCGATACGCGGGGGGCGCGACGGTTGATGTAGGCTGCCGCTTGGGTGATGGCCAGCGGGATACAGTCTAGAGCCCGGAGAAGGTCAGCAGCGGCATCCCTGTCAAAGTCTCCGTTGAGCTTATTCCGGAAAAGGTGAAGGCCTTGGGCATCATCCATGGTTGAGATCCGGTAGATAGCCTTCTGGCTACCTGTCAGCTTTTCAGCAGCGTCCATGCTGCGTGATGTGACGAGGATGGTTCCACCGTGGCACTTTGGCAGATATGCCGCGAGTGGCCGCTGATCGCTTTTTGCAATAGTGTTCTCGCCCGTCGGTTGGTTTGCTGCCCTGTTCCCGCTGGCATTGGTGCTGGGATGAGAGAGGTTGACATCATCAACATTGTCCAAGACCATCAACCACGAGCCAGCTTCCTCGGTCTGCAGCCAGTCACGGACGAGCCCGAGCACGTCGATGTTGGGATCATTTCGCCTCGGCAACTCTAGCCTTTGTGCAATAGACCGGTAGGCCTCTTCAAATCTCGGTTTCGAGCTCGCGTGAACCCAGAAGACGCTGGTCTGCGGTGATTCGTCGTGGATGTGATGCGCGAATTCGATGGCAACCTGCGATTTACTTTGGTTGGTCAGCGCAAAGGCGGTCCTCGAAGAGTGTTCATGCAGTGGTCCGTACCCAAGCCCGCCCATACCCACGAGGGCCATGCGACTGACGGAGCCTGTGTATTGCCCCTCTAGCCATGTAAGAATATCCGGCCGATCGACGAAGTCAGGATCTCGGTCGAACGGGACGTAGAAGTAGGGTTTGCGAGTAATTGGTATATCTCTGCGCGGTTGGAGTGAGACGCCTTCGAACTTCTGCTGTATGTCGAGCAAGATTGTACTGCGATGGTGTCAGCCGGTCCTGCCGAGCCTTCTGGATGGCGCGCCCACTCACGTCTGGTCGATTTGTAGACACCGCATGATGGTTTGGTTGTAGCGTTCCAGGTTAGCAATGATCCCGTTAACCTCCTTGCTATCGAATGGCCACCTGAGGGCACGTAGTCCGAAACGGCGCATCGTCTTGCGGGCCTTGCCTGGATCTAACCTGGTCTGCACTTGGACTAACTCTGACGTACAGCCATCGAGAGAGTCAACTAATCTTCGCGACGTCGTAAGCGATTGACTATTCGGGTCATCAAGAAGACGCCGAGCTTCTTTGAGGTATTCGCCTAAGTCGTTCAACTGGCTTTGCAGGCATGTGATGTCGGCCCTGGCGTTTCCAACGGCAGTGGAGTAGTCGGAACAGAGCTTCACGACCTTCGCGGACAGGTCGATGATAGCGATGACGCTTGCGGCGAGACCTACCGCCTCGGCCATGGTAGGCGATGATCTTCTGGCGGTTGAGAAGTGCTTTTGAAGGAGTTGACTTTTCGAATCAATGGCTCGAGCTGAAAGTGGTGAGGAGGGAGGGAGATCTGTCGACAGGTACCACAACAGATGCCCAACGAAGCTGTGGCGGGGCGGAGTCACGCCTGGATTCCTGCCAACGAGGCAAACTCACTTTGTGCATTTCGGAATGATTGGTCCGTCACAGCACCTCACTATATCGGGAGACAGGCAATAACTGTTAGTTACGAAGAACGAGTATAAGATCACTTTCCAGGTGCCCACTGATTAGCGAATAACTGAACGTGTCCGCGGCGCGCTACGCCCGTTTTTAGCGGCGGTGAAGGGCTTTGGCCACAAACATGGATACGAGCAAGCGAAGCGCCCTCCTGAAGTGTGGGTGCAACACATAAGGATGATAATCGAAGGTCCATCCCCAGATTAGCGGGCAAGGAACGGGCCGCGACGTTCCCGTGCTGCGTTCGCGGAGCTCGGCAACCCTCGAATAACCAAAGTTTGTCCGGACGAGAACCTCGTATAATCCCTCTGCGCTTTGTTTTCCACTCTTGCGAACTGCTAGATTCCAACCGAACTCCTCGCACTGAGTTTGAAGTTGGGATCAAGGAAGCCTTCGCACGCTACTCCGCAGCTGTCGGGGTTTAAGGCTGTCAAGTGGATCACGGAAGCAGGGCATCCACCCAGGCACGGAGGTCCACACCCGGGTCTACGCCCGAGCCGGAGCCCCGTTGGACCCGATCACTTGTGGCCAAGTCCGACTGGAAATGCTCAACCCCGACAGTATCAGAAGCTTTTCATATTAGCATTTGCCAGCCTCTCAACCAAATCGCTTCGACATCTCGTTGACCAAATCCACCGCAAATCTAGATAGGTTCTTTGATGTCCTTGTCTGAGGCCACGCCCATCGCTCGCCTCATACAATGGGCGTTAAAATTCACTGGTGTTAACTATAACATGCTACTTTTAATGGGGTACTCTCACTGGGGCCCCGGCTGGGGCACCCACTGACACCTCTCTGGAGCGCCCACTGACCCTCGCTGGGGCGCCCTACTGACACCTCTCTGGAACGCCATATTGACACCTCGTTGGAGCGCTCTGCCTGCACCTCGCTGGAGCGCTCTGCTGAACACCCATTGACGCGTCTGATACCTCACTGGAGCATTCACTGAGGTCTCGTTGGAGCATCCACCGAGGCCTCTCTGGAGCATTCACCATCAACCTTCCTGCAGCACCCCACCCGCACCACTCTGGAGCACCTACTCAACCATCGCTGGAGCCCCCACCCGCACTTCAGTCCAGTACCTCATCGCCTTGCCTGAGTACCTGTTCACCTCACTCGGGCCCCCACTCACACACTCCAGCTCCCAGGATCAAATTTAATATTGCCTTTACTATCATCATTAGCATTAATAAAAGATTCCGGCGTGCAACTGTATTTTGCAGGCGATGCTAAAATAAAATGCTGAAATTAGATGCCTGCGCTGAACGGAAAGTAGGAATGATATCACTATATATGCATAGCCACCTCTCGCAAAAGTCATTCCTTCGGGTCCGTTGTCGTAGAAGTCTGGGGTTTTCAGGTCTCGTGCAGATGATTGCCAAAGCGCAGACCATGGCGCGTGGACATCATGCAGCAACGAGACTACATCGAGCTAGACGCAAGAACGACGGCAACTCGTACAAGTCAATTCTGAGGACTATGCCAGCTTTGTCAACGTCGTCGTCGTCTCTGGCCCATTTGTTTGACAGTCATCCAGGCAGTCGCACCCCCATCAGGAAAAGAGCCAAAAGAAAGAGGTCGTTGACGCAGACTATATCGTTTCCTCCGAAATTTATTAGGAATGATGCGATGGAATGCTTTGGCCAAACCTGGAGACAAACCCTTGGTGCTTGGGAGTCCCTTCTCCGCAAGACAATGATTCCACCCAACGTGCCGGTCACAAACCTCAACGTCTCTACAGCGGTCAGGGCTCTAAACAACGTAATGTTCGGCAGAGAAGGCGAATGCTTACCGTCCGGATTCGGCTATGTGCAGCTGTCCAGATTCCTCGGTGCACTGGAAGGCAGAGTCAAAGCCGATAGAAAAGTTGGACTCATCCCGTCGATCAGTGGCCGTGTCAACTCTAGCCTGGCAATCGACATCTATCTCGGAGCCCAACGTGGGAGTCCCGCAGCCCTGTTAACAAGGGGCAAGTTATCGGAATGCAAGCGGATCGGCGGGCGCTGGGAAGAGCTTGTAGGGCCGTCGGTATTTCTGTTGGCAATCTACTCAGAGGTGGCCGAGACATTTGTGTATGTAGTATCATATATCCTAAGTGATTCAGGGCTAATCAACTGAACAGAAAAGACCACAGCAAGACAGACAACTCTACATTCAAGGTGCTGGCTTCTGCCGCTCTCGACTGTGTTCCTGCAAGACTCTTAAGGGTGTGTGTTCATCTGTCTACGACTGTCGAGGATAGGATCAGGTCTGGTCTGCCCTGTGATGACGTGTGGATGGACGAGGTTGAGAATCGTCTTAGACAGCATATTATTGGTTAGAGACAGCATATAAATGTGGTTCGCTGCTCCGTAGTTACACTGGACAATCATCTGACTAGTGATCGCGGTTGCGCCGCGTAGATGGCTACACAACGTACATCTTACCAATGTAGGCCACACGTGATGTTACTCCGCCTCACTCGACGCGTCTTTTATTCGCACTCTGGTACGCGTCGAGAGCTGACAACCCTATTTCTCTCTTATGAATAAAGCTCCTTCTTCTTCCATCTAACATCATAGCGATGATACCGGTTGATGATATGGACGAGAGTCTATCCGGCATTGTTCATCGCCACGGCAAATCGATCGTCACCCAGCTCCTCGAAATCCAGGACTATCAACTGGAAGGGCCCGAGTCAGTTTCCTTTATCCGCAACCTCGAATGTTTCGAATATGTACCGAACTCTGACCGGAAGCGACGCTGGTCGAATGGCAGCGCTCAATCCAGAGACACGCCCCGAGGATTCCTAGATCGTTGCAAGATTGATGCCCGCGAGGAGAGCAATTATGTTGCCTTGTCCTACACCTGGGGACCATTCGGGAGCGAGGCTGAAACCAGCGGGAGCTATGAGGTTCAGACGAGGAAAAGCTACTACTCTGAAGACACACCTCAGTATTACCCATCAACGGTTCGAGATAGTATCTTCAGTCGCATCACCAAGTATATGCGGCACAGGAACATCAAGCTCTTGTGGATCGACAAGCACAGTGTTCATCAACGGGATATCCAAAAGAAACAAGTTGGAGTCCAGGCTATGCACCTTGTTTACTCCTGTAGTCAACACCCGGTCGCCATGCTTGCGCGACAGGTCAATTCATTGCTCGAGTTGAATCTCCTCCACAAGCTTCTCGATGGGCAGCTTGTACAGGATATAGAAACTGGCGTCGCAGGGACAAAAAAATGGCTGCCCGTGCTTTTAAAAACGACAAGCCGCCAAGAAGCATTGAGGACGCTGCAGATGCTCGGCGAGATGATGAAAGACAAGTGGTGGACGCGCGCGTGGACATTCCAGGAGTGCTATCGCGCCGGGGTACTCATGACCTTACTGATCCCTCTGGATGCTCGACTAAATCGCCAGAAACAAAGCTACCCACTGTTTGGAGATGTACCCGGGGAGCTCTGTGTCAATGCCGTGGACCTTTCGAATCAGGCTACTAGGCTGTGTCTGGCCCTTCAGGAAGAGTCGCGAGGGACGTTGAGCGAGGATGAGATTGAGACGATACAGCACATAAGCAGCACGGCGGGGAAGTACACGCAGCTTCTAAAGGGCTCCGACCCGATGTTCCCGGTGATTATCGCCGACATTGCCAAGAGAGGAATAACATGTCCCTGGGACCGCCTGGCCATCGCAGCGAACTGTTGCTACTATCCAACTCGATTAGACGCCTTGGAACTCAAAGACAGGTTTCAAAGCCTCGGCTTGTCGACCTTAGCCCTCTGCCTCCTCAACGGCGAGATTCTGAATAACGGGAAGTACCGTGAACACACCCAAGAGTTGCTGGATTGCAACGTTTCTCAATATCTCCCACGCGGCTTCTATGACCGGTTCCGCAGCCCCCGGGAGGCACGAAGTCTCACCTTCAATAGAGGCTGCCGTTTCCATGACGTAAGCCTCACCCATGTCGGCATCGAAACGAAAGGCCATCTGTGGAAACTAGGACCCCTCATCGACAGCTCAACGTTTCACCACTTGCCGTTCTTCGGGGAGGATCAATGCGTCTGGCTGCAACCAGAAGAGCATCGGCGCCTTCATCAACTAGTAGGCCTCCTGAGGCGCGAAAGCATGACGGCTGCCCTAGGAGATGAAGTGGAGCACTTGCTGTATGTTGATTCTCGTCTTAAAAGCGAGAATGATTTTGAGAACCTGTCCTTTTCCAAGCGATACCTACTACAAATGGCCGTTGAGCTGATTTCCGCGGTGAACGATGGTGGCAAGCTACGGCTGGGGGCTATCTGGGACCCTTCGGAGTCTTCGGCAGAGGCGAAGCCATATAGTGCTCTCTTTGTCTGGGATAGAAATTCATGTGGAAGGTCAGAGCAAGGGGTAAGAGGGAAGTTGTCCGAGTTCGTCTTCACGGCCATAAGGCCCATGAAACACAACTACTTAGAACAACGTGCCAAGGATGTCGATCGACACGCCTCGCTCGAAGTCGAAATGGACGACCTGCCTCATGCTCCCAGCACCGGCGGACACATTCCACGCCTATACGTCAAGAGTTGGCTTCTGGGCTTATGCTTCTTTTATGAGTGCAAGCGGAACCAGGTTGTGTTTCCGTGGCCACCAGAGCTGGAAAAGTTTGAAGGATGAACAAATATTGCAGTCAGCCTCAATGCCATGTTTCTTGTGTACCTATTTAGTTGTCTTATTCATGTCTGGTTTTAGCTAGTTCATAACGGGAACCTTTTTGTCCCTTCTGTTCAAGAAAGATTCCACAGTGACGTCTTCCCCAAAAGCAACTGTTTCAGAGATAGCTCTCAGAGCGACGTACTCTAAGGTAGGTTCGTTCAGAAGATAGTCCATCAGCCTTGTGTCCACGAAACAGGCATAACTAGCCGCCGCTTCCGATAGCCGTACTGTTTTATTCTGGAGTTGCAAAAACTGTCGGATATGTTCGATCTGGGCACCTCACAAGACCCTTCGTTCCAAAGCCATACAAGAAAGGTTGGGGGTTTCTCTTTACAGGTCTGCAATGTCTTGAATATTGAACGGCTGCGTCTTCTCAAAACGGTCCGATATTGTCAACATCAGGTGTATTCTTGAATCTCGTCCTGCCTAGGCAAGTCTTGCCGCTTATTCGCCAAACCACGCCCTCAGCTGTTTCATCCTGCTGTTTGACATCAAGACCTCTTCAGATGGTGACCCATCGGCGTTACGCCGGAATGCCAATCGGAGAATTGCGCCAATCTGACCTGCAGCTTCAGCCAGATCCTGTGTTCTGCCCCGACATTCCTCCCCTTCGATCCCAGAGACAGCCCAGAACTCCTCCCAGAAGATGTCTTGCAGCAGCAGCTTACATGCATAGTCATGCCAGCCGTCTTGGGTCATGAACCCTGTGGTTAAGAAGAGGATATCCAAATCCATTCCGAAGGGCATAACCGCCGCCAGAGACCAATCGACAATGCCTGTGATTTCGAACTTGTTCTCATCGACTAGAATGTTCGTTACTGAGAAGTCGCCATGCGTGAGGACTTGTGGGTAATCTTGACTGAAGAGCGAGGGAAGGTTCTCAATGAGCTTGGACAGCATCGAGTTCGGCAGAATGAACGACGGGGATTCTTCCGCCAGCCGGGAGAGCCTTTTACGGATTCCTTCTTGCTTCTCTGCTTGGATTTGACGGTCAACCGACCGAGAGCTAGACCAACATCGTGCAAAATACCTTGAAGATATGAGCAAGATGGCCTCTAAATAGTTCTCGGCTTATGTGAGGTTTACCGAGCCAGGTGTTTGACAAAGACTCCATGCTTGGCTTCTTCGTCGGGGTCCATTTCTACCTGAAAAGCCAGGACTTCAATACAGGATGAGCCTCGCAGATAGGGCATGGAGTAGATGGACAGCGGTGGATCGGCTTCCTCCACGTTGCCGTGACAAGTCGACTCCGGCACAAGGTCGCCGTGGATCTCTTTGGCCAGCTTCACCATCTCCTCGTCGAGCATGGCCCCCGGTTCTCTGAAGGATACAATGAGATCTGGTTGTGGCCCAGGGCGCCCGTTGCAGATGACGGTGTAGCTCATTGAGCCTGGGCTGTCCACAGGGCTAACCGTCGACGCGCCAGAAACGGATTGCGCAATTTCGTCACATTGCATCCGCGATGGCGATTTGCGGCCGCTAAAGAAGCGGTCGGTTGCCTGTTGGGCCCAAGAAGACTGTGTCATTATCAAAAGTGTAGTTTTCTTGGATCGTGCCAACAGTGGAGGTCGAAGCGTGAAAAACCGTTGTTGGCTGTGGTGGAAAGCCGCAGTTTGGGCGAGCGGGGTATTCACGGTTACCTTCAGCCGTTTGCCTGGTGTTGCAGAAGAACAACAAATGCAACAACCAACATGCCAACATGCATTGAATCAGGCAGCAACCCCTAATTCCGGCCATCCTTTATGCAAGAAGGGGCTGCACTTTCATCTAGCGTATACAATTGGATACCTACGGATAGTCATCACTAACATTTCTAGAGCGCAAATACGGGTTACCCAGTTAGTAGTGACTACCCATGGGTACCATCCATTGGGGGCCAATTCTATCAACGAGGTAGCGAGAATGGAATACAGACATTAATCTGGTAATCAGGCTGAGGACAGCAACCAACTGTCGACAATTTATCCTGGACTTCGCCGCTGCCAATAAGCTAGACGATCCGGGTATAAAAGGAGTACCATATCCTCTTGAAGGGTAGTCAACACGCAAACTCTTGTCAACATCAATCCTCACAATCAGTGTGCCAACCCCTTTGTTCGATCAAGTTACCTCTATTACCTCGTCAATCTATCAACATGGCTACTGCTCAAACTCTTGCAGTCGTGGACATCCCCGGTCTTCATCACTCTCCCGACGCCGAGGACTTTGTAGACTCCCGGAACGTGTATGCCTGACTGCTCCCCAGATCCCCCTATGATATTTGTGCTGGTACTGACTCGGCATGCAGATCTAATGGCCTTCCCCAGCCTGAGGAGCAGCCAGAGATATCTGACACCACGCTCAAGAACTTGGGCGAGCTTTTTGTTCGCCACGACGCCCATGATGCCTTCGGCATTCATCTCCTACATGCTCATTTCCAGGTCCCTGAAGGCAACGTCCTGTATGGGACCCAAGTCCAGGTTTCGGGCAACTCCGAATCCTGTTGGACCAAACCCGTTTCGGCAAAGGAGCTGGCCACCAAGCCTATTCATGGCCATGTCTTTCATTTACAGCCCAACGGAGCCTTCGTCCCGTATGAGTTCCAGGAAGGCGAAGCTCCATCTAAGGCAGCCAAGGTCCCCAAGGCATTTTTCCAAGAGCTTGCCGAGTTCCTGCACCTCAACAACCTTGCAGGCTTGGTTGCGCTGCAGCTCTTGGATGGCCCAAGGGACCGGACCAACACTGAGTTCCTGGTTGGGCCACAGGGCACTCTGATGATGGACACTAAGGATGTCCTCGGACTTGAGCCAGCGCAAGTCATCACGGGTTGGCTCTTCCAGGTAGGAGAGGACGGGGTTATTTCTTGCAAGGGTAACGACGTGTATGCTCCTAAGAAGAACACCCACGGAGTCTTCCAGGACTCGAAGCCTCTTCAGACCCTGGAAGCATTAAAAGCGGCTCTTCTTCGGGAAGGGATCATCGCCTAACGGTTTGGGTGCTCATCCCATTTAATGGCTTGGGAGGCCTGGAATCGAATACAATGGTGATGGTAAAGGAACAGGATGAGTCGTTCTTTACATAGGAGTACTGTCTAGAGGATCACAGCCACTCATTAAGCGAAATACTATAGTCTCCATCGAACACTTGCCATTAGGCGGTTAGGTGACCAATGATAGAGATGGTGAGTAACTTGAGCTCATACTTTGTCTAGATATTCCTTTTCTATCTAAGTTAAAGGGTCATGCCCTAGAACACGAAGCCATCGAATGATGCCATTACTACACTATATGCGGCAAGGATAGTTGGTTCCTCCGCTTTGGTCTTCAATTCTCGCTGCATCATCATAGAACCACAACGTTTCTTTGCCTCGGAATTTGACCCTCACTATCCAGCCATGCAAAGCTGCTGGCCGCCAACTTCGAAATGTACAGTGCAGCTATTCAATCCTCGAATGTTGGGTTATCTAGCCACGTACGAAACTTGGTGAGAGCTGAGGTGTCGTGTCGCGTCTCTGACGTCGTATAGTCCTTCATCTCGCAATCGATCCAGCCTTTCGTACCACGGCTAGTCGACAACTTCTCCCCAATCCTACGAGCCGAGCCAAAGTCGATCAAAATGGGTCTTCTGTCCTCTGCCACGAGGACGTTTGTGGGGTTAAGGTCGTTATGGGCCCAGCCAAGCGAGTGTAAATGATGAATTGCCGACTCCAGTGATTCTATGAAGAGCTCCTTATCTTGGATAGTGCGGCCGCTCTTTAGGTAGTTTTTCAAGTCATGGAGGTGTCGGTCGAGCACGAGTCCAGTGATATAGCCCCGTCGCACATGGCAGCCATGGTATCCAACGATGTTTGGGTGAGGCTGGCTCCCCAGCACTTCCAGTGCTTCTGCCTCTTCCACCAATCCCTTGGGGAGGAGATGCACGACTTTATGCTTTAAGAAGATATCGTACAGCGCTAGCCTGGGCCGCTTGACGAAAACGTCCGGTGGGAGCTCCTCAGGGGCCTTGGTGAGGGTGAAGCCTTGGGGCCACCGAGGAAAGATTTCCTCATCAGGAATTCGAGCAAGGGAGTCGGTAGCATGCTGAAATAAGATGTCCGCCTTTGGCTTGTTCAATTGGCCGTAGTATATCATGTCGTCTTCCACCGTTGCGAACATGGTATATTGGAAGTCTCCGGTGTCCTCGTCGATTTCTTCCGACACCCAAAGCAACTCCTCCCAACTAGTAACCTGTGGCGCCATAGCGGAGGAATTTTCAAGTAATGGCAGAACGAGCGAATGATGTGATAATCTGGTCTGGCGAGCTCTTGGGTAACCCTATAGGGGAGCGCGTACGGGCACTCTCTGACACTGCGGTCTAACACGCTTACGCATAAGACTGCAGTGACAAGTGACCCGTTGCGGCCAAACTACACACTCTGTCCCTCTTGACTGCGTGAGGTCACCAATAAAACCGGGGATTATCTGTCAACGAGAACCACCCCGCAAAAGTGGCTTCCCAGGCCGCAGCCTCCTGGCCATACCGAGGTTTTCCCGGACATCTCAAGCCCCATGGAGGAATTATACAGGCCGTGTGCCACATTTGAGGAAGGCTACATCGTATGCGGGTGGGATACCACTTTCTTCCGTCTTCCCGTCTTGAAACCATTTTTGAGTCTCCGGGCGAAATTGCAGGTCACCTGTTGGCCAGGGCGCCGCAACTAGCATTTCGCGACGCGATTGGTGATGACCGTTGATGCTTACATAATTCCCAAGGGTACCGGCGGCCCTATTGGGTCCCTACCCGCGTCATGAGCTTACTAGATTTTGATGGGTTAGTAAAGAGGAGGGGCCATCTAGCTCCTTCGACTTCCACTAGACTGACTCAGAGTAGCACAATGGCGACCGTCGATGAGGACCAGCCCCTAGCGCCTGACGAGGCAAGTTTAATGCCCTCCACGCCCAGTTGAGAGAATCAAGCTCAAGGCGATTTAGCATTCCGACAACGACCAGGACTCTTCCATAGGTGATGTACGCCATCGACGCCCGTGTGCCGCCAGAAATCAGCTGATCCGCCCGTGTCTCTAGGACGCCGCTTCGTCGACGCAAAGCTTGACCAGCTCGATTTTAGAGTATCGAAAGGAGAATGGCAGGACATATCATGCCTATAAAGATGGGAGTGAGTAGTTGCGCAGGTTCTGCTGGGCTCTGGGGCTCACTCGCGAATTTTATTAGAATATAGCCTTCCCAACGACGACATGGAGAATGAAAGACTAGGTATGGTTATGCCATGCCTAACGTCATCGGCAGAGGCTAAAAGATTAAGACCTGCAGCATGAACTGTTTCGCCGAACGTTCGATGGGAGGCTTGGGCTCGCGCCGCCTAACGACCCTAATTATGAAGCTGAGCACGTCCTCGATGTGGGCACTGGTACGGGAATATGGGCGATTGAATATGGTGATGAGCATCCAGAGGCCAAGGCAAAAAAGTCAACCCCGCCGGGGGTTGCTTTAGCTGACATGGCTAGGTCATCGGTGTCGACCTCTCTCCCAACCAACCGAGCTGGTATGTCTCCTAGTTCAGTCCTATTTCCTTATATTCTGACGTACGACACAAGGCTTCCTCCCAACGTCGAGTTCCTGATCGACGATATCGATGAAGAATGGACCTATTCAGCGCCGTTTGACTATGTCCATAGCCGTATGATGAACTCGAGTGTCAAGGACTGGAGAGTTTACCTCGAGAAGTGCCTCCAGTCAGTTACCACATTCCAGCACGCGTTTGCATGCAGCTTGTTGACAATTATTATACTGTCAGATCACTTGCCCCGGGGGGTTACGTCGAAGTGCAGGAAATCGACTTGAATGCCAAATCTGATGACGGGACTCTCCGGGAAGATAGCAATCTTTCGAGATGGCTCAAGCTTCTCGGCGAGGCAACTGTTCTTCTCGGTCGTCCTTACCAGGACATTCAGCAGATACAAGACATCATGGCCGAGGTGGGCTTTAGAGATGTCACGGTCAAGAACTTCAAGTGGCCAACGAACCCTTGGCCGAAGGACACGAAACACAAGACTCTTGGCCAATGGCATAATGCCAACATGAGCAGTGCGATTGAGGCACTCACCCTGGCGCCCTTCACGAGAGCACTCGGTTGGAGCCCTGCAGAGGTCCAAGCCTTCTTGGTCGATGCGAGAAAGGATTTGAACAACCGAGGAATCCATGCGTACTGGCCAATGTGAGTTTGCCTGCTCGGGCCCCAACTACTTGCTAACATCATCGCAGTGTATCCGTGTATGGACGGAAGCCGCTTAGCTGAAGACGATGTTTAAGGGGGAATTGACACCGGTTATTCACTCGTCTAGCTATTTGGTATATTTTAAGATGAAGCACTGAGCAAGTCAGGCGCTCCACCTCAAGGCGTCAGTGGATAATATGGAACGCAAGCAGACTGCCTTGTTTCTACCTAACTGGAATTCAACTAAATATTTCAATACACTAAGTTTTTCTCACCCATCTACGAAGCCAGTCTCTAATCGATCCTTTCTTTTAACTAACAATCTGGCAAGAATTGTTGTACCTCGGGGGACCACGTCTCCGCGTGTAGTTTCCAAAATCCCCTTGCCGTTTCCTCTTGCTGCCGGACACCTTGGAAAGCTGCTTGTGTCTGGGGCGTGGAAGAAGGGTGGCGTGGTCGAAGTCAATGAGCATGACGCGTCGGAGCTCGTCGTTCCAGAGCCGGTTAGCGTCGCGCTCGTCGTCGTGGTCGACGCCTGCGGCCCAGACGTCCTGCGAGGAACGCCGCACTTCCGCCAGCAGGTCTGCAGCGCCAACACCCTCGGTGGCCGTGTCAACCGTCTCCCCACCCCACGACATCAGCATCATAAGGATGACCCTAGTCCCGCCGGGAAGAATATAACCTCGGTGCTTGTCGAGCTGCACGAGTCCCAAGTGCACTGGTACTACCTCGCCTTGGAGCCTGTCGAGCCGCTCGTAGATGTGGCCCTCATGCTCAAGGAGGCGGAGATGGCCAAGTGGACTTCCCTTGCCAACGAAGGTGTACCCATACGGTGCCAGCTCCAGCTTGAAAAGCACACCCGTTGCCCCCCTCTTGCCCCAGTTATCTAACGCCTCGCAATTTCGATATGGATTCTGGCGGAGCTGCTCTTCCACCAGGCGGGCAAATTCATCGGCGTTGATGGCGTGGTGGCTACTACCTTCGGCGGTACGATGCGTGAGCACGTTGGGGCAATTGTAGTCGAGATTTTGACCTCTCTTGAGACCCAGCAGGCAGGCCTGCGTGCAGTACTGCCTCGTAGGTGCCGACTCAGACATCTCAGCTTCCTCTTCCTCCTCGCCCCCCCCCCAGTTTTCAGAGCTGCCGCTCCATGGGCGGTCTTTCCGTTTGTTGGCGTCCATCCCTGCTCGAGATCGGGATAGATCACCGTCCGCCCCGTCGTCGTTTTCGTCCTCCTTACGAAAGCCCACCGCGTCCCTACAGGACGACCTTGAACGCAACGCGACCTGTCGCTTGGCTGGGACCGCGTGAGACATGAACTCAGAGCCATCCGTTGTTTGTGATGACGATGCTGAGGGCGAGTCCGTATCCCCTGCCCCTACTAGACATGCCGCATCGTCGTATGGCTCACTCCATTTTCTCAGTGTTGCCTCAGCCTCCCGCGACGCGGCGTCGAGTGAAGTTCCCCTCGGAGCCTCGGATCGGAGGCTTAACAAGCAGAAGCTGGCTAGCTGAGCCACTGCCGTATAGGACGCCTTGTCGTCGGTCCAATCGCCGTCTGATGATTCGCCCACGTCCTCGTCCGGGACGCACGGATGACAATATAGCGTCTGCGGGTCGGATCGGTCAATGTGAAGAAACACCAGGGATTTGCCAGCAGGAATGTAGCCATATGCAACCCCATATCGCACCATGTAGTCGAACACCTGTGTCAGCGCCATGGCAATCTGCTCCTCTGCCTTCTCCTGCTCCCGCAACTCGGCACCGCTCCGAAATCTACTGCTATTGGCCCGCCCTATGACCTCCATAAACAGCTTCTCATTCGTGACTGCCGGCTTCAGATACTCCGACGCAACTTTGTGAGCTGCCTTGTAGTCGTAGACAAACGCGAGGCTCTCGTCCCCGCCCAGGCGTGTACGGATGCCAGCTCCATCAGGTTTCGTCGATGGGGCTTTGACTCTCTGCTCGGAGGCCACTCTTTTGTTCGGCCCAGTCCGTCGTCGTCGCTCATGCCTTCTTTCACTCAGCTCCTCCTCCCTGGCCGGATCGTCATCGCTCTGTTGGGTGAAATCCCGGATATTGTTGCTGAACCGTAGCTCCGTGCACCGAAATTCCTCGCGCATCTCCTCTTCTTCCCAGAGTAGCCGCAGAATTTCCTGGACAGAATCTTCCACGGCAAGCTTCTCGAAGTGATCGACGGCATTCTCGTTGCCTGCCCGTCGACGATGTATTGTAGTCCCTAGATCTTTGGTTGTACTCTCTTGATGGAAAAGGCGCCTATTCCCACAGACCGTCCTGATCGCCTCGAAATGATATTGTCGCTGAGTGTTCGTGAAGCTGGTCCAGGGACGAAGCAGCTTGGGATAGTATTTACCCTCGACCTTCGTAAATCCCGTTGACGACTTGGATTTGTCAGCGAGCCCAAGTTGCTTGTAGAGGTAGAAGTGGCAGTTGTGCAGATATTCTTGTAGTGTTGTCTTCTGGTTCTTGCGTCGCTCGGCCTGCTCTCGTGCCTGTGCCTCCTCTTTCTCGCGTCGCTCGGCCTGCTCTCGTGCCTGTGCCTCCTCTTTCTCGCGTCGCTCGGCCTGCTCTCGTGCCCTTGCCTCCTCTAGCTGCTGCTTAAGCAAGATTAACTCCTCGGGGTCGGTCATCGGTAAGGGTGGGGATATCGGCTGTGTAGCGACTGATCTGAGGAAGAAGGGTCCGAGGATGATGTGCATGAAAACCGCCGGTTAGCTTCGTGGACGTGCCCAAGGATCTGGTCATGTGATCGATGACGTACTAGTTCGGCCGCGGAAAAGTGCGGCTCAGTCCGAGACACGCCTGGATCGGATGGGCCTACTATTGGGTAGTTTAAGCGCGTCTTTAACTCCTTGCGTGGTGCGTGCATCAACTAACGTACCTGGCGAGTATCTTGAAGTGTGGAAGTAGAATGCATCTCCCATACCATCGGCAGTACAGCCAAGGTATTCAAGCTGGGGCACGTGTTAGGTACATGACCCAGGGCCGTCATCATGGCTGGTTGCGCAGCCTACTCTCGCAGGACTGGTAGGCTCTTTGGATGCTAGCGACCTTGATGCTTTCGTTCTGGGCCAGACATATTAGGATATGGTACCATAAGAAATGTACAATTCATCCTATCTTATGACTACCCAACGTTCGATAAGTCCACAGTCCCGTCTTCCTTTCGGCTGTCCCTAGAGATTCTCGGTCTCAAGGGTGAGGCCATCCGTCCCCATCAACGTTCAAAACGCCATCGTGCAGGTGGAATCATCATCCGACGCCTCATCTGCCTCCTCCAGCACCCTGTCTTCCAGCTCGCCCGCGAGTATCAGCTTCCCCATAGCCTTGGCAAGGTCCGCATACGTCCATGACCATTTCCCGATCTCGAGGTCTGGTACAGCTCCGAGCTCGAACAAGAGACGGATGGTCTCCCTTGCCTCACTTTCCGGCAGTTGTAGAGCGTGCACGACCGGCGTCGCCCCGTCCTTGTCTTGAACATCGGCATCGATCCCATCGTGCTTGACGAAGTGCTCGATCTCATTTTTCAGCCCATGTCTCGCCGCGGCGTGAAGACTATTGATGAGAAGCCCGCAGCCTGCCTGAGCTCCTCCGTCGAGAAGCAGCTTAGCCACATGGAGTTGTCCACTGTATAGGGCGAGCGAGAGTGCGGATGCTTCTTGACGCTCGTCGTTGACGGACTTTGACAGATTCAGGAGAAAATCGACGACGTCGTGATCCCCGCGGATAGCAGCGAAATGCATTGGAGTGACGTTGAGACGTGTCTCATCCCGAGGCCTGTAGTATGCCTTGCCCTTGAGGGAGTAGAAATCCTCGAGGGGAAAGAGGCTGAATGGAAGGGTCTTTATCTCGACCACGTTGATGTTGCGTTTGTAATCGGTAATGGAAGCCTGGAGTGAGTCGACAATGAACTCGACCGGTCCAGCAGACGTGTAGGGGAGGAGCTTCTGGATCGAAAACATTGTGGTGAATGATGAGTTTCTTTTGAGTGTGGTGGAAGATGGAGGATTGTTGATGAAGAGGGAGAAGTAGGGAGAAGTAGGGAGAAGTAAAGGTTGAACTCAAGGGGCAGAAGACCCCATTATATAGTCATCATCCTGCAGGTCAATAACACGGGACCGTCCACAGAGTGCCTTGCCGATGGATGCGCCGCTACCGAGTAGTTTCTAGCATGCTCCCCGTCGAATTGGAAAAAGGGGGCTCATCCGGGACTCTGTAGGGGTCGCAGGGCCACCATCTGAGACCAGTTCACTCGTCTAATACGCATCGATATACAAGGCACAGGCCGTCGATACAAACTGTAAGAGGGCTATGCGGAGGCCAAGCTTGTCTGGATGAAATCACATTGTAACCAACAGCTCGGCCCAAAGGATGAGACCGTTGAGCCAAGGTTACCCAGAGGCCAGAGTAGGTCATCTTGGCCCATCATCTAGACCTAGAGTGAGGACACCAAGGCTTACAAGGAGGCCTGTTGTTTGAGAAGGTGACTGAATCCCATGGCGTTTCTCGATACAGCCTCAGTTGACTGGCATCAAGGCCAACGGGTAGACCGGCAAGCCAGGACCAGCATCATGATCAGCGTATTCAATCTGTAAATAAAGAGACACGACAGAGCAACAGAATGCCCCGCCGCCCTTACCCGAGACAGTCAATGCCACTCTGTAAGAGGCCACCGGACCAGAATGACGGCCTCCAAGCTATCCAAGGCACACGCAAGAAGAGGTTGGTCTATGGAGAGCGAGATGCCGCTGAGGCAGATAGACGGTACGGTTGACTTGAACAGGCATGTGACGGAGTACGTTGTTCTTCCTAGCCCACACATACGCATCAAAGATAAAGGGACACACTCTCCCATAGGTTTCCATCTTCATCCCCTTTTCTCGCAGCCATACCAATCCCTTTAGCAGCCTTCAACATGTCTCTCTGGCAGCTAGTTCTCAGCCTCACGCTGCCCCAATGGATCATTGTCATTGTTCTCATGCTCGCACTTGCCATCTACTTCATCGTCCGACTGGCATCCAACATCCTTTACCTTGACATCCGGGCGCTAGAGGCGCAAGTGCTCTTGCCTGTGACAATCTTCCCCATGCAAGACCTCCGCTTCCTTCCTGGCACTCTTGTCTTTGAGCCAAAACGAAAGACTGCCGTTTGGGTCACCCCCTTGCACCTCACCGCCTACTTCGGCATGAATTGGCTCACCAAATTTCTCCTGAGATATTCCAAGGCCGATTCATACGCCGAGGACGGCATCATCACTCCTCTCTACCTCGCTCTCATCAATAGACATCTCGACACGGCTCAGTTGCTGCTGAGGCACGGCGCTTCGCCTCATGCAGAATACGGCATAGGCCCCCTTCACGCGGCAGCTCATTTGGGATTGGTGGACGAGATTGATGATTTCGTCGAGGGCGGCGTGGATGTAAATTCATGTTGCTTGGATGGAGCGACACCCACTGTCTTTGCACTCTACCTGCCGGAGGAACAGGCTATCAGAACACTGCTTCGCCTTTTCGAAAATGGAGCAGATCCGTTTGTTCAGTTCGGGTCCAACAGCTCCTGGGGGTTGATCGATCTTGCCTCGGCAATGGAAAAGCCTGGACTCGCTTGTTGGCTCAAGGAGGAGCGCTTGGCTAGAATGGTGTAGTGGTCAGATGCGGACATGCAAGTTATCAGGTGTGATATTGGGTTTTATAGAACAGAACAAATTGCAGAAAATATCATTCTTTAGTCTTCGTATATCCCATTTTTGTTTGCCCCTCGAACTCTCTCCGGGTCACCGCCGCACATGAGGTTCAACGCCAGGACTAGTGTTTTGACTCAAGGTAAGGATTGACTCAGCTCATCGGATCAAGGATGGAGACTGCGTACTTGGAGAGTTACATGAGCCAATTTAATCGAACTTGATCGCATCGATACTGTTGACGGGAAGCTCGCAATACGCCATGTTGATGATCTATTTGTAGTTCCTAGGCCTGTTTATCGCTCATCGCTTACAATCAGGTCGATAAAGACGGCACCCTCTGGTATGAGAACACTATCCCCTCCAGCTAGATCTATCTCCTCACTCCTTCTTACTTTCATCCCCCTCTTCTGCGCTGCCCTCCTCATTCGCCTCCTCGAACGCCCAACGTCTGCCTCCATACACGAGGCTCGATGACCTCGGAGGATATAGGTTCCCAGTCAAACTGGAAAAAGGGGGCCGCTCCGGGACCCTGCAGGGGTCGCGGGACCATCATCGGAGACCAGTCCACCGGTCCAATATGCATCGACATACAAGGCACAGGATGACGGCACAAACTGTAAGGTGGCCATGCCGAGGTCAAGCTTGTCTGAACGAGACCACATCGGGGACGACAGCTCGGTCTTAGGGATGACGCCGTTGAGCCAACGGCCAGCAGACGGGCCGTCGTGTGGGTGAAAGAACGTGAGGCCGGTCACAAAATGCCTTGCCGCTGCCACTTGACATGACCCAGTGATGGAGTGATTGAGTAGAGATAGTGGCATTGAGACTACCAAGGGGCTGCCAAGGGGGCCGATTGCGTAAGAAAGAGGCTGTTGGATCACATGTCGTCGCTTGATACAGCCTCAAGATGAAGCGATTGGGTTCGGATGAAGGCATCGAGGCCAACGAACAGGCTGGCCGGTCTCAGGACTACATGGATGATCTGTAAAAAGACACGAAAGAGCCACAAGATGCCTTGCCGGCGCTTCTCGAGACGGCTCACCTGCAGATGGGGGGCTCTGGCGGGAGTGACGGCCTCCAGTTGACCACGAGACCAGGTCTGCGGAAGAAGCCCAGGGAAGACACACAACTAGATTGGCTGGTCCTGGGCAACCTTGTTACTCCCCTCGTTTCTGAACTTTGGATTGAAGCATGGAAAGAATTTGCTGGCATCCCAGGGGTCTCTGTGTCAGTAACTGTTGGCTCGACATCGGCAGTCTTCAACATGGCACCCACCCTCTACACGCTGCACAACCAGGATTGGTGGGCGTCACCAGTGGCTTTACCCGAGTTGGAGTGGACGCGAACTCCCATGGCGCAGACAGAGTGACACCTGTGTTTGCACTCCACCTGCTGGAGGAACGAGTTATTGGAACCATGTCTCATCTCCAAGAAAAGGGCGGGTGTGAGTTCCTAGTTCGGGCCTAACAGCTCTTGGGAGTGGAGCGGCCTTCCTTGGGCAATGAGAAAGCCAGGGCTCGCGTCCTGGCTCAAGGCATCGGTTGACTCGATTTATTTGACCAATAATTGAAATTCCATAAATTACGATAACTACATGAACCAACCTACTCGAACTGCAGTTCCTTGGCCTAGTCATTACTCAGATGCTTCCACATCGCTTGCAGTCAGATCGATAAAGACGGCACCTTCGGGTATAAGAACCCTGTCCCTTCTGGTTGGATCTGTTTTCTCACTCCTTGTCACTTCCCTCCCCTTCTTCTGGACTGCCCTCCTCACTCGCCTCTTCAAACGCCCCATGCCTGCTTCCATGCACGAGGTTCGATGGCCTCGAAGGATGCAGTTAGAGCAGGCGCTATTGGGTCGCAAGGAAAAGCATGCCCGATAGAGAGAGCCAGGCTCTGCGCACTGATTGCAGCCACTTGTTTTCTCGCCCATGATGCAGCAGGCCATGGCATCTATCGCTGTTGTCTCTCCATCGTAAATGCGTTGGCAGATCGGGTATACCTTGGACGAAGGGCCCCTGATGACCGTCTCCCATAATCTCTTGGTATCATCTGTCGAGTTCTTGCGAAGTACTTGAATCTTCACCCAATCAAGACGTTCTGGCACGTTCACGCGACACTCAGGTGTAAGTTGGATGGTTCGGCCTAACTGTTTGCCTTGTTAGCTAACTCGTGGCTTGCATTGGTCAAATCTCTCACCAAGAGTCCGTGATTCGACTTGACGAACTCGTTCAATCTGTCGTGGTGCAGCTCTTTGTCTTGGGGAAGCTCCAGCCTCACGACATGTTTTGGTCCAAGTTCCAGGACAAGAGTCCGCTAAGAAAGGTCAGTACAGCCCCGCGCATGCAGCTGGTGTACTGACCACTGCATCTGGAAGAAACTCGAACGTCATTGTTGACTGTGTGGCGATGGAGAAGTCCGTCGGCGGGAGGATCGGAATACTGAAGGAGTGTGATGAAAGGTGGAAGTTGTGCCCCAGGAAGATGAGGGTCAGGCGCCGTTCTTTATACTCCGAACCGGCAACTTGTTCGTTAGTAACACGTGCAAGGTGGTTGATGATGCCTCGTCGGCGCCAATGGACACGCCATGCCTGGAAAACCTCCAGGTCCCCAATGAGGTCGGCTGAAATGCAGTCTACAGAACTTCGCCATGAGGCGCGGGTAACTATCCTGGACGACTTGACGGGCATGAATATAAAATGCCGTCGTCCTCCCTCTTCCTCCCTCGTCTCTTTCTCTTCCTCTTCCATCTCATTCCTCCCGCCCCGTCTCCCCCGCCACCTCTTCCCATTCCTCCTCTGCTTCTTCCTTCCTAGAAACGGACACCAAAAGAGATGTCATCGCCAGTGGCCAACGAGCAGCTACCGCCACCTGGCGCGAAGTGCGGTCACTGTCATTGCGTGCTTGATTTAGAATCAAGATACCGCACCACAAGGTCCTCCTTTGTGAGTTTCCCTCGCAATCCTCGAGTTCGTTGTGCTAATGTAGACGAAAATAGCTTCGCTGCCACCGCTGCGCATTGGGTGAATCTCTCAAGGGAAAATGCCCCTTTAGGCAGTTTTGCGACGACCTATGCCCTATATGCTTAGAGCAGAAGCCGACAGTCCATTTTACCTGCGACAATGGGGGTTCTGCCTTTATCGGTCACTCTTTCTGCATCGCATGTGTACTTGAGATAAGGCCACTGGGTCATGACAACGGCACGCGCATCACGGAGGTCAAGGGGGTGCTTCGGTTGTGTCTTCCTGAGCCTCCCAACCGTAGACAGTTCCCGTGTCCGTCGTGCAGGGGCACGATAGTATATGCTACAAAGGAGCGTGCTGTTTCTGAGGGCAGTTTTGTGATCCCTGAGGGCGCAGTCGTTGTTGATCTGACCTTGAGCAGTGGCGACAGCGGAGCATGCAGTGGCCCAGAGAAAAGGAAGCGAAGCGAAGGATCGAGCACAGGAGAAGGAGTCAAACGAGTGGCGCGAGGGTCTTGAGTGGCGTGAGGAAGACTAGTTATATAGACATACTAAATCGTGGGATCCCTTTCGCAACTGTTTTGATGCTGATGCATACATGTTACTCCGCTGAACTGATCCATCTTCTCACCGCTCCAACTACCAGAGCCGGGGCCCCAAACCCGTTCCGAGGACGGCCATACTGCCGGCTTCTGGTGATGGCTATGGAGGATCGATTCCCCTTGCTTACATAACTACAGTAGAGGCAATAGCATCTAGCAAACTCTGCTACTGCGACACTGAATCAATGTAAACAGCTAAGCTTTCATCAAGCTGTAACGCTCTTATAATTAATTCATATATTGCAAGCCTACATATGTGCTCAATGCTGTAGCATTGCAATCGTTCCCCAAAAAGACTGAAGAGATTGAAGAGACTAAAGAGACTAGAGAGACTAGAGAGACTAAAGAGACTAAAGAGACTAAAGAGACTAAAGAGACTAAAGAGACTAAAGAGACTAGAGACTGATCAACGTTGAAGGAGCTGTTAGGTTTGAAGGGCTGAAGGTGAAACTCGATTATTTCAATCGCCGTTATCCGCAGGCATTATCTCCGTAGCCTCATATTATTCCTCCGCTCCCATGCAGCATCTCCTGCGCTGTCTTCGTTCTGATTTACCCTTTTGGGTTCGGGGCATACAGGGTCTTGACCTTGCTTTGCCCTGGTTCCATTGAGATACGTCGAGACTTCCGTAGCTGGGAACATTTCCCTTAGGCGTGAGAGATTGAAGAGGAGAGGGCGGCCATCAGAGCCATATCTCGTCGCAATTAAGATGACTAGAATGTTGTTACCCGAAGTCTTTGATGTCCGATTAGCAACAAGAACTGGATCGAGTTGATTAAGACGCGGGAAAGTGGCCTCATCGTAGGATTTCACATTCTCATATTCGAGTTGTTGACCACCATCATCTTTGAAAGCTTTCCTCTCCACCGAATAGGTCGAGGGAAGAATGTAGGCTTTGAAGTGAGTCCCGTGCGGCACAGTAACAACAAGTTCCCCACGAGGAAGTGCGCATATAATTGTCCCTGACGCCCGCCGCCCTACCATGCTTGTCGGCATCCTGATAGTCCTGGGATTCAAACCTAGGGTTTCATGAGTGGCCTCGGAACTTGGCAGAATATCTCCCCAGGGGCTTTGCTCTCTCTGCGCGAGATCCTGAGGTGACATCCCAGCATCATTGGCTCTGACCAGTGCAAGATCATTGGCCTCTTTGGCTTCTCGTTCCGCCTCTGTCGCAATATGCACAGCTTTGGGGAGATCCTCCGATTTCGCCCTATATCTTCGCAATTCTTCGTCTTTTTCAGGGCCCGTCATATTGTCTGCGGCATTTTGGAGTGCGTAAGCCTCCTGGGCCAATGTATCTGCCTCTTGTCTGAGTCTGTTTGCTCTGGTCACGGCCTGATTCGCCGCATCCCTCGCGCTGATGGCTTCCTGTCGTTTCGTCTCGGCATCGGGTATGACTGGCTGATTCCAATGAGGATCATGTTCAGAGGCTTTAGCCTTGGTCACGCACGTATCGGCGTCTCTCCAAGCCTTTACCGCCCTCGCAAACTCCGAAGAAAGAGACTGAGAAGCTGCTTGGGCAACGTCATCATCCAAGTTGATGGAATTCTTGATATAAGTGTCCAAGAGTTGTTGTTGGGATTGCACCGCAGCAACGGCCGTAATTACCTTTCCATTTTGATCAAAAACGGTTATAGCATCGCGCCTTTTATATGCATCTTGAGCTGCATTGCTGGCGGCGACGGCCTCATCAGCCCCCAGTTTGGCGTCACGAACAAATGAAGCAATGGAATCTATAATTTATGTTATCCAGTGGCTCCTGTAGGCTCGATTTGTTCTTCCTTACCGTCTGCACCCTGGATTTTCAATCCGTCATTTGTACCCCTGTGTGTGGCTGGAACTGGAGCTGAAACCGTGGGAGCTGGAGTTGAAGCTGGAGTTGAAGTTGAAGGAGCTGAAACCGTGGGAGCTGGAGTTGAAGCTGGAGTTGAAGTTGAAGGAGCTGAAACCGTGGGAGCTGGAGTTGAAGGAGCTGAAACCGTGGGAGCTGGAGTTGAAGCTGGAGTTGAAGTTGAAGGAGCTGAAACCGTGGGAGCTGGAGTTGAAGCTGGAGTTGAAGTTGAAGGAGCTGAAACCGTGGGAGCTGGAGTTGAAGGAGCTGAAACCGTGGGAGCTGGAGTTGAAGCTGGAGTTGAAGTTGAAGGAGCTGAAACCGTGGGAGCTGGAGTTGAAGCTGGAGTTGAAGTTGAAGGAGCTGAAACCGTGGGAGCTGGAGTTGAAGCTGGAGTTGAAGTTGGAGGAGCCGGAGCCACAGTGTCTGGATCCACGGAAGCTGTATCTGGAGTATCTGTATCCATAGCGTCTGGAGCCGCGGAAGATGGGTCTTGAGTTGAAGGATCTTGAGTCAGGTTCGATCCCGCACCTTCACTAATATAATGATGCGAAAGTGGCTCAACCCATCGCTTGTTGTGCACTACTTGCTCCATCCACTCTTCATTGAGAATAGGAAGGCCCTTTTGAGAAGCAGCTTTATATAGTTGCGTCCCAAAATCCTTTTCCCCAGAGGCAGAGACCACAAAGTCAGGTGTGGAGCCCTTATTTAGGTCAGTCGTGGAGAGAACATTGGCGATTTTGTGAGTTTTCATAAAGTTCTCAAGTTGCTGTTTGGTTTTGTCCGAATGGACTCTTCCGTTGAGGGCGATTTTGTAAGACATTGCGATCGTCAGGTGCGAGGAAGGTAGGAATTCTTGGAATGAATGCTTGCTGGATCGGGGCACTTCGTCGCTGGGTTGCTTAGCTATATAACCAAACCTTTTATTTTGAGCCAGCTTAAACTGATGCTTCTCCACTTCTACTTTGTGGGATTGCATCACATCAATCTTGCGCTATAGTAAAACATGTATCTTAAATTTAGGCAGACATTATATTTAAGTCTAGGTCTTTAGCCTCGTCCAATATCCAAAAATAGATCAAGGCAGCCAGCAAAAGAAACACAAAGTTGCAGGCTCATGACACATATTTAATACTGTTCTATTACTTCAAGAGCTGGCAGAATGCCTTCTCACTTGACTAATGAAAATTCAATAGATAGCCTTTTTAACATTGGAATTGTCTGAGAATAGCATGCGGAGCCTTATATAATCTAATTTAGCTGAACCGAGTACGAGCTTCCGTAAGAGCTCCTTGCTGTGAGATTTCGCATCTCTAGATCCTGGGATTTTTGTCTCCTGAGCTGTTTCGCCCGCTCCCTTAGATTGTCATGCAAAACTGTCTCAGAAGTCGACAAAGCATCTACACTATACGGACGGTACTCTGTCTCCACGAAAGTAACTCCCATATCCCCGATGCTATCCACAGCCCCTTTTCTCACCTTTGCTGTGAAGGAAGGATCGCCACAGGCTGCGGCAAGTTAGTATTGTGCCACCAGTACTAGAACAGTGATCTTACTTGAAACCAGCATGCGTCCTTGGAGCCTTCCACGCTCTTCCTTGATTTTGGAAATAAATAGCTCATCAAATGGTTTTCGACCGGGCGCTGGTTCAAGACACATCCAATGCCTTGATGTTAGTTTGAAGGGGGGCTCACCCATTCTTGGGCAAGGGTAACCGCACCACACGATGATAAAGTTCTGGATTTCATTAGAATTCTTATCACACAGATCCGATCTTCAACCTACGCCCTCAGGGTCTAGCTTTTGTAAAGCTCTCAACTGTTCCGCAACCCAGTCCATCTGGGAGTTGTTTTCCAAGTACCAAAAAACTTCGATCTGTTTTATCGCATCCCGAAAGAGTGGTTTTTGTGACACTGAGTTTCTCTCCCTCGCAAGCTCACTTATTCTCCCAGACAAGATGTTTTGTGTCTCTGGACTTGCTTCTCGCCGTTCTGTCCTGAGCCTCTGCTGCTGGCTTAGGAGTTCGTCTATCTTGGACTTGATTCGAGTGTCATGCCGGCGTCTTTCTGCGAGCTCCAAGGCGATCGGAAGCACTCCAACAATGCCTATTCCTTTGGCTAGAAGGATGACATTCTCATAGGAGCTAAGGCCTAGGTCTTGTCCCAAAGGTCCATCAAGAAGAATTCTCTGGCCTTTCTCAAGCTTGGCAAGGGCCGACATGTGTGAACTGCGATGCGAGAATAGAAAACTGACATTAGAAACCTTGCCAGAGTAATTATCTTCATCGGGCGGATGCCAGAAAGCTACAGCAGGAAAGCTGTAGAGCAGGTTGTAGGGTGCTAGGCGACCGGGGAAAAAAACGTTGAAGTAACTTCCTGCTGGTACGCGGATCGGATACTTGAGAGAAACCTCAATCTTCGTGGCGTTTCGACCTTCCAGTTTCTCCGTAACCTCGCCGGAAAGCCTATAGAAGAGAAGTTTGTGGAGCCTTAAGAATGTCGACACTACCCACATGACGCAGCAGAGGCCAACCAACGCCTGGGCCCTGAGTTTGGAAACTCGAAGCGCATGCCAGAACAGTGCCGAGACACCAGTCAATGTGATTGCCCTGTGGCTGAGTAGAAACCAGCGGCCCAGGAGTAGCCTAGAGAACCAGAAAGAAAAGAGGCAGGCTCCAAGGAAACCACCAAAAGCCTGTTTGTAGTTTAGCCGCCCATCCTACGATCGACACAAGCTCACTTACCACCCAGCCCGAGGTGACCAGAGGTCCTGGAGTTGGACGACGTGAAACTACTATCACCGCATGGGAAACAGCTTCCAAGACAGCGACTCTTCCAACCCAATGGTGGAAAAGTAAGTAAGAGCTCCGGTGGATGTTCAAAGTCTGGACGATGGGGCCCATTCTCCCGCCGAGACAAAGAGGAACCGCGTTAACCCCGGCCGCAAAGGCAGCTCTTCTTTCCACTTGCCTCCAATCAATATCTTTAAATGGGGCAAATATGACAAGTAAGTTGCCGATGAGAAAGACAGCGATAAGGATTGCTTCAAGGCGCGTGACGCTGTCCCATAAGCGGCGACGTTGAATAAGGAGAGGATATGCTACGTGCCGCAAAAAGCCGCTATGAAGGTTGGGCGATATGGCACCCAAGAGCCACAAAATTAAAGATAGAAGAAATATGCTTGCAAAGGCAATCAGATACCAGAATGTACTCTCCATGGTGCTAGAGAGCAAAGCTTGGGCGTAGCATACAGGTCTGGATTGCCAGGCCCCTCAATATATATGAATAGAAGGAGTAGAATTCGAAGGCTCTTAAAATAGGCATGCTTATTTTCGAACAAGCTTCATCCGGCGCGAGGTGGCCTGGCTGGTGTCGGTTTGGCGCCGGAGGCCAGTGGGGCAAATCTCGGCGGCAACACGGTGGCTCCGCCTGCTTCCCGGACCAGACACTTCCGAGGTCACGGAAGTGTGGGTCCGGCAAATCTCCTGGCTTCAGTCATGGCGTGCTCTTCCCTCCGCCCTCATGTAGTAGGCGCCTAGTAAGCGCTGAACGTAGGCGGTGCATTGATCTCCTCGATTACCTGGTTTTATTAAGAGACTGACCAGCGCCAGTTTTTGGCCAAATTAAGCAGTCATCATGGCACCCACCACCGGTCCGAGTCAGATAACCCGCACCAAGATGTCTCGTCGACGTCGTTCTGAGCAGAACCGGAACCCTGGAGCAGGCATGAGGAACCGCCAAAGAGGCCTTTCCAAAAAAGCCCACACTTTTTTCCGATTCTACGGTGGTCAAGTTGCACTGGTCGTCAAACGCGAAGATGGCCGTATCGGCGGATATGAGTCTCACGTCGGCCTTATCCGGGAGTTCGCCAAAGCGTCCATCCCAGTGGGCGAGTTCCTCGGTCCCGAAGACTTCGACACAGAGAGATCTGGCACGCCAGAAACAACATCCCAGCTCGATGAGCTGACGGCATGCGTCTCTCCTCCCTCGGGGACACCTAGTCTCCGCGGCACCTCCTCCGATAGCCTATCCGATACTCCAAGCAGCAGCACCACAAGTACCACTGCGAGTTCTATCTTAGCTACTCCACCACAGAAGTCGTCGACGGACGTCAAGTCGTCGACCAAGGAACCCCCTCGGAAGATCTTTCGGTCTCGTTCGCCTCTGGATTCACACCGGGCTCTTCAATCCAGGCCAATCTCCACACGACTCAGGCTGGCTCTGATGTCATTTCTAGATAGCTGTTTGTAATTGCACGACTTAATCTGCTCTATTAATACATTGTTCGCAATAGTTCCAAGAGCTTGTGAGTTTCCATCTGTACTGTGCTAGTACCTTCGGACGGCAGACCTGGCTGCCTATCTCTTGTGCAGAAATAACTGTCTAGTCCTTGATCTTTGATCAAATCCTTGATCTTGTAAGGGCACCTGCTCACGTAATATCGCCCACTCCCAGCCTGGAGCTGGATGGTGACACTATCACCAGGAGACGATACTCCAATCAGGAGCTTCCTCATGAATGGCTCCTCGTTCCGACAGCGATGCACAACATCATCTGTGCAGAGTTCAATTTCAGTCCGATCCAACGCCCCAGTTCCATACCACAGACGCGTCCTCCTTCTATATAGTCTGTACACCAAATCGAGAAGCGCAGGGCCAGGTGGTACACGGCATTGAAGCCTGATCATGCATGTCTCGGAACCACGATAGAAGCTCGGGGGTGTATCCAGTTCGATGTAGAATAGATTCGCAATCAAGGAATTCGAGGTGACCTCCAATAGCTCTCGACTATATGTACCGCCGCTATAGCATACGTGAACCTCAGCTTCCTCATTTATTCTGACACGTCAGTCTCCAGTCTAAAAACGGCCAAGGCGAAACAGACTTATTGCTCTGGCCCGGATGGCGCAAGACCTTTCTGCCAAAATCCAGCGACACGTCCTTATTGTTGTATAGCCGCGGGTTACGAAGGTCCCATGTTAGATGCTTGCCGAAGGCCACAGTGTCACCACGCCGAAGTCGTGCGGCTTTGAGGTGGCCAAGATGGTGAGCGCAATCGGCGAGATCCCAGCCTTCCAAAAAGGCAGTAACGATGAAAAATATCCCTACCGACGAATGAGTCAGCGACCGAAACTACCAGCGTGGCCAACGCACCGGCATCAGATCCTACGACCCCGTCAAAATGTTCTTTGAAAGCCATCGAGCTGAGACCTATCCCGCAGCGCAGATCACGAAGAAAGTGCAGCACGTTCTCTCCATCAGTGCCTCTAAGGTCAAGAGTTCTTTTACCTGCCGTGGGGGGTCTCACAATGATTGGTGACGTGTTTCGACATCGGCATACCGGACAAGAGGGGAGTTCGGGACGCCATGGAACCCCAAGAGTGCCATGACTAAGGATGCATTCTCTGCAGAAACTGTGCTTGCAGTCCAGTGTCCAGTGTGGGGCTCGCAGGATACAGAGTGAACAACTGGCCACAGCCATGGTATTCTTGATTGCCCAGTCGCTACGAACCCGCATGAGGTGGCCATCTGAAGCGGCGGATTCCATGGCTCGATTGTGTGTCGCGATAGCAATGAATTCTACCTTGACATCATAAGAAAACTCCGGACGTCTCATCCGCCTTCCGCATTGTTCGGTAGGCTCGCGGTAGAAATACTCAAACATAAGCCCAGGAGGAAACCCTGCGCACGATCTAGTTATTGGTTTTCCCTCACTTTCGCTATTTTCTCGATACTCACAATGCGCATCTGCAGGGTAGGCGTCCAGGACCAGGGCTGAGGCCACAAGAGCAACGTCAGTTCTGCCAATGTCTCGCCGACTTCCCAAAAATTCACCCAGTGTTTCTTTCAGATCACCTGGCGAGAGACGTGGTGGAAGCCTTGAGGCTGAGATAACATTGAATGCGCCGGACGGCTGTTCAGCATGATGGCGAATGGCTGTCTGGAGAAGGTACTTGTAATGCGGCGCCTTGAAGTCGAGGCAGTGGCGGGCGCGCCGGAGAACAGAGTCTGCTATCTCTCTATCAATATCCGACGCAAGCGTCGAGCTTTTCAGTGCGAAATTCGTGATGTGGAAAGCCTCGTTGGTTCTTCGTCGGAGATCTGCGCTAGTGTATGTTTTGAGAGCATCGGAACTGCGGAGCATTGATGCGAAGGCAGCTATGAGGCGAGAATGGACATGCTGATCTTGCGGCACATTTTCATGCAAGAGCAGAATTCGTTGACTTTTGGGAAACTTCTTCTCCATTGCGCTCTTGAACCAGCGACAGAAGAGCTCAATGAGTTCCCCGAACCCGAGATCGGGAACGAAGACAAGAATGACGTCGCTGAACGGCGCTAACACTTCCCCGTAAAGCTTGTAGGCGATGTGCGCCGCGCCGCGCTCCGCATGCTTCAGCACATGGCCGTTTAGACCTCCGCCCCACGGCCGCCTTGCCTGGAACCGCGGCATGCCTTGATCGTCATCGTTTTGAAGGTGAAGCTCGCAGTCAAAGAGGAGTGTGTCATCGGGCAGGCAAGTAAGTCCTACTGACCGATCTCTATGAACATGGTTGATGAAGAAATTCGACGTAAGAAACCGGCTTTTGCAGCTGCCGCCAATTGCAAGTATTGCCTTGGGTTTCGCTGCCCCTAAATCATCGAGGATTTTATAAGGAGCTAGATTTTCGACGAGGTACGGCCCCGGGAGGCCGGGGGCGTTTGATTGAAGCTCTAGGAAAGTCTTGGACGATGGCATGGTTAGTTCTTCTGCCAGGGAAAACTCCCCAAGAGCGCATGCATGTGTCTTGTCTTGTTTTTTTTTTATTATTTCTTTTTAATTACGTTTCGGGGGTTGGGGTTGGGGATAGGGGAGAGGGTTAAAACAAGCGTGTGACAAAGCCGTAGTTTTTTTTTTCCATCTTTTTTTTTAAGCACTGACGAAATTTAAGCCTATTGACGACTTTATAAAACCCCCCACGGTTTTGCCATACCCTCAAGCCCACGCAGGGTCTAACAGACGCAGACAATATGGCTTCGTCTTGCCTTGGTGAATATCTTGAAGGGCGCATGCGTGTTCCCCTCTCACTCCTGACTTCAGAAGGGTTTGCCGAGTGCCCCACCGCCTTCGCGAATCGAGCGTCAGTCACCGAGTTTCAGCAGTTCCTTAACAACCATGACCAGCCAATCACCGGCATTGTGGCGCCGCAAGAGCTGGATGACATCTTAGAGGAGCTAGAGATCACCCGACCGCGATTTCGGCAAACGCTTATCAACCCACCTTGTGTAAACAACAAGTATAAAATAGATTGCCTCCTGGGGCAACACTGCCTTGGCCAGGCAAGACGCTTGCTTGGAGACTCCTACGAGTGCACGGTGCGAATCTACGCCATCCCGCCAGGTGAAGACCACCCAACTCCACTCTCGCATGGTGCTGACTTGGCCGCTTAGAGCTTCCTGACAAGTATAGTCATGGAGAGATCTGCAGACAGGCGCTGCTGCATGACAAGACGCCAAGCTTGTACCGGCAATGGCTCGAGAGGCTGCCTCCTGGCAAGGCAAAACACATGTCGATGATATTTCTACGGTCCGAAATCTGGAGTGCCATGAAGGATATGGCTTCCTTACCAGGGCTATGGGAGGATATCAAATTGGGGAACTGGGCCAAGCACCTGGCAGCTCATGTGGACGAGCTGATCGTCGTGTATTGGAGAGACCACATGCGCAAGATCTGGGATGAGATTTTCGAAGGCCTCGAAGACCAACAGTGCTACCTGGATCCGTATACAGCCCGATTTGTCCAGTTCAAGTCTCCTGCCCGGAGTCGGACGGATCGACGAGCTATCCGTGACGAGATGGCGAAAGGGTCTTTATTCCCAAACATCGCCGACCAGGCACAGAGAGATAAGCTCCTTGACAACATCGTCAAGATCAAGGCCATCATCCCAAGCATCCTCACCTTCCATGAGAACATGCGGTACCTGACCACGGGCGCCAGGATATTGGCGAATCACATCGAGGTCAAGAGGAGAAAAAGGCGCCGAGGGAGGCCTTCAACGTTCCCAAGGCCACCGGAGAGCTTGGTCGAGAATCTGGGCCGAGACTGGAAGTGGGTCGGGAACTATGCTGAGGTCAGAGAAGGGCATTATCTTACAATGCATGAGCCTCTAGATGAAAAGGGCGCGTTTGTACAGTTGATCCTCATGGCTCTTCGTCTGTTTCCTTTCCTCGGATCTGTCCCTCCGCTACAAGACGTGAAAGGCGACGGAATGGACGCTTTCATCGACGACAGCTATAAACGTCGCCTTTGCATTGGTGCACTATGCTTGGGCTATCGCAACTGGAAAATCCTCGAAGGGATAGAGCTTTCTTCTCCGGAGCTCCCGCGAACTATTCCAAAGGGTTACTCATTCTCAGAGACGACGTCCGGCTGGCGCGGCGGGATGCCCACTATTAGTGTGTTTCAGAAACTGAGGAAATGCTCCTTCCTCCCCAGCCTTGAGGGAGCTGCACAAGAACCTGCACAGTCCGAGCCGGATCCATTACTCGTCAAAGCTGATTTTGTTCATGCCTTCTTTGGACACTGTCGTCTGAGTGTTGACCAGAGCAGGCCGGTTGTCGACTCCGCCACAGTGTTGCAGCAACTAAAAGCAGTCGAATCCAACACTAATGATATGGATGGCCTGGAGTCCCATCAGGAACAACTAGCAGGAGCCGAATCTCTCAATGATGATATGGATGGCCTGGAGTCCCATCAGGGACAACAGAGGCGGAAGAATCCCCCGCCAGGACGGACCCCGAAGAATCCTCCACCAGGGCGAGCCCCGAAGGACCAGGGGCATAAACACCTTAAACAAGCCACGATGAAGCATGCGGCTGCTTCTGTTGCAGGCCCGTCAAGGAGAGACCCAGCCGAAATAAAAAGAATGGCAGCGAGCTCCAAGACCCAACCTAAGAAGAATACAAAGTCAAAAGCACGACCCCAAGCACGGACTCTACTATCCGAAGAGCGCCTTGAAGCCGAGCTGGAATCCCATCGACTTGAAGATCAAGAAATGCTTCCACTCGTAGTACCGCATGTGCAACAGCCAATGCCATCAACTATGGTCCCGGATGATATGTACATAGGTCGCTCGGCTGCTGGAGCATCCGAAGCGGTGCAAGGGGATCGAGGCGAGCTTTTGCACCAGCAAACTGAGAACAACACCTCGGTGCCAACGGTGGCTGGCGTGCAACATCCAACGCTTCCGGTGCCCGAGCCTGCCCCACAGGCATCGCCCATGTGGAACATCGAAGAGGGGCAGGCATCAAATCGAATCCCAGGTGATACTCCGATGGAGAATAGAATAGCATCTACCAAGAACCCGGTTCCAAATCAATGGGAACTAGCAGGACATGCACAGGCCGGCCCAGAACCCGAATACTTCTATCTTGAGTATGATGATCTCGAAGTCCCAAACAGGAGGAATTCTCCAGCGACGGCTCCAGATCCAGGGTATGAAAGCGAATTATAAACAGCATTAGCTTAGTTTTAGGTATTAGAGTTATCTTAATAGTGTGATTACTTATCTAGAGTTCAACTAGGCAATGGTTCATCTCCGTATTCCGAGAGTGTTTAGCCGCGAGCGCGATTAGGAGTGCGTAGGCGCTCGGCACTGAGGCGCTAAATTAAACCCATCGGCGGCGTCTAAACTTGGTAGACTTGTTCTTAGCCGTGACCACCAGAGTCACTCATCGATAGGTCACTAGAGTATGGCACGCGCACAAAGTTCATAGCAAAGCGGCTTGCCTAGCTCCTTAAAATTAATTCATGTTCAAGGTAAGCCGTCAAGAGGCCAATGAAACCTCCCAAGAAAGTATGCGAGCCTCAAGACTACGATGGCACCTATCCCACCGGTACTGCTGTATCTCGCCCACACCTAGAGATTCTACCTATCCATCTACCATTCCAAGCACAGAGACACACAAAAATAGAATTGGATGACACGAAAGATCACAGCTGCCCTGATTGGGGTGGAGTGCTATGAGCCGTTGAGAGGAAAAGCCAGTCCATTGCCTGCGGGGTGATGGGACTCGAGGAATACGGGCTTGGTATGGAACGAGCCCCATAGAAACGGGAGTCATAGCTCATTACCTTGCCCACGTTAGAATAGCCGTCTCTGTGTATTGGGGAAGGGGGTGCCATACCATCAAGTTCGTCGAAGCATTGATCACCTGCTTTAACTCTTGGATTTCGCGAAGAACGTCTTGGGTCTGGAGCGTCAGGTCCCTGACCTCGCGACGAAGATCCTCATGCTCGCGGCGGGACTGGCGCTTGAGATCCTCCATGGAATCCTGGAACTGGTGCAACTCGTTGTAGAGAAAAGCATAGGCTGCGCGAAGAGTGGGATGCGTATCCCCCGCGGCGGGCTCCAGCTGTAGACTAAGAGAGGGCCGTCCTCTTCGACGAGAGTCATCCATGCCGAGTCTCACACCCTGGGCCGAATCTTGAGGCCGAAGAGAAGGCAGCGTCTCATGAGTCATTGTGAAGAATATGTTCAAGTATGCGCGAGGATGGAAACATCTGCTGGGTCAGAACAACGGCATTTATATTATAACTACCAAAGACACAGGGTGACAGAAACTAAACACAATTGGACAGGTGAATGTGACATCGCCACCAATCCTGCAGGTGATAACACTGAAAGGCCCACTCCACCATCAGTGTAGATAGGCCCCGGCTGGCAGAGGATCGGCAACTCCGGAGTGCGGAACCCTCCCGGGGCTGCACACCTCCGGAGGCCGGAGCCGGCGGGCGCGGCGCAGCCGTGGAGCTTACGACGCCGTACACTTGGCCGTCACGGTATGATAGACCGTGAGAGTGGAGACGATCGAGGCCGTGAGAGCAGGTACGAGAGTAGTAGACATCTTCGAAGCCGTGCTCTCAAACACACCATCTCCAGTGGTTTGTCGCTCCGTAGACGTGGTCTTGGCTTCTTCCCTGGGCACCTCGAGGGTCTCTACAGCCGATGAGGCCGTGAAGGACCCATTGGAGGTGCTAGAGTCGGTTCCCTTTGTTGGCTCGGTGCTCTCTGTATCCGTAGTAGGATCTGACCCCTGAGTCTTGGTCTCGATCGGCGCGGACAGGAAGCTCGTGCTCGAAGCAACGAAGACGGTGGGCACCGTTTCCACAAAAGTCCTCGATGACCTGGTTACAGTGGCCAGGGTCGTCTTCGTCTTGAAGGTCTCCACCAAGCAGCCAACCTCTCCATCTGCTTCTGAAGGGATGGAGGAGTCGGCACGGCCCCCAGAGATCACGCCGTGGTTGCAGCTTGGGGCCAAGCCAGCGCATTGCCTGTGGCGAGTTAGCCGCCGACCCTGACTCTCCTCTGGGCCAGGGGTTCAGTACCAGATCACGTCGACGTCCCCATTTGGGCTTCCCTCCGGCACTTTAAAGTTCAAGACCTGCCCTCCATCACAGGAGAGTGGCTCGAAGGTATACCGGATCGGGAGAAACGAGGAGTCTGAGAAGTACAGGGTGGCCTCACACCGTGTCTCCGTTGGGAAATGGACGCTGACGGGCGTTAATTTTGGAACTAGAGGTTGCATGACCTGAGCTTACACGGCAGAGAGGGTGGATCTTCCAGCGTCAAGCGCCAGGACGGGCTCCGCCAGGCACAAGGGGTACCGCAGCGAGAACGCCCATGCTTCGTGCAGGAAGAGGGCCGTGAGCGCGAGTGAAAACTTTGGGAACATCATGATGGATAGATGAGGAGTTGCTCAACTGGAAGACGGCGGGGTCGAGGAAGGCGGTTAAGTACGCGCGCGCGTTTATTAGCATCAATCGTGGCCGAACTTCAAGTCTAAAATTAATCAACGGGTGCTCTATTTCGCGCTCGATAAGCGCCGTGACCCACGGAGTTATTGTTCGCATGTGTGCTGAGACTCCTTTAAGACCGAGCTTGTCCTGTCCGTTTGGGAACGATACAGCATCACAGTCTCTTCCCTCATTCCAACGCCCATCATGGACGCAAGCAACAACGACACTCTTTTCGACTTTTCCCAAGTTCTAGAGCCGGCGGACTACGCTAGCCTACCTTCATTAGATTTCGACCCATCCGCTCTCCAGTCCCTTGCCGACGCTACCAATGGCTCGTCCTTATCGGCCCCCCCGGCGAACATGCAAGCCTTGGGGTATCCAGATATGACAGGCATTTGTTGCCAGGTGTCTACATCTGACTGCTCCAATGAAGACCTAAAACGGTGAGTTATATGGCGCGCATCTTGAAGAGCTGTGCTGATACCGATAGTCTCCTGCAAACCATCACACTGCGACTGGAGGAGATGGAGAGGACTATCGCAGCTGGCAACTGCCAAATGAACTCGATCTGGTCCAGTCTAGATAGAGCGCTGCCAAAACTGCTTAGTGCCACGGAGGATTTTCAAAAGAGTATAGATAGTCTCCGGAAGAGCCTGAGGGTGTTCACTCGTGAGCTGGTGAACCATTTGCTTGGATGGAGCGTCGAGGACGACGACGTTGAAACGGGGCTAGTCACTTGACCAGGAGCTAATGCGGGGTCATCTAACGCTTGCATATAATGTACATACGCACTCGCATGAGTAGTGGTGGCTGTGCTGGATAAGGCCCGAGCGGCGGGAGGGGTTGTACTTTGTACCTCTGCTTCATGCAACCAATTTAAGTCCCTTGTCCGCGCCTGCGGAGCACGCGTGCTCTTCAATATTCATCCCCATCCCCATCAACTATGCCCGCAACCGAGAAACACCTGCCGCCGCTCCCACGAGAGGGAGACTCAGCCAGAAAGGCTAAGCCGGGAACAGTTACATGCTCCGGTCAAAGAATGGACCCTGGCAACACTCATATTACACATTTGGAGGGGCAGATCAAGACCTTGCAAAGAAAAATCGCGATGCTCGAGGCCCTCAACTCGAAATACCGCGAAAGGCTGGAGAGACAGGAGCGGCACACTGCCAAGGCTCTTGGTGCCATTCGCTCGGCTATCGAAGCCTTTCATGAGGAGGAATTCGGGGGGCTCCCGAGTGAGCTGCATGGCGACATCGCGCCAGGGTCATTCGACGACGATGATTGGGTTTGAACGGTCTTTACATGTATGCCGCTGGGCGGCTAAGCTCTGACCTTGGGGCCAGTAAAGGATCCTTCATGTACCTCACCCCGGTGACTTCGCGCTTCGACAGCCTCTCGGGCGCCCAGGATATCATGAGCCGAGATGTTAGCATTAGGAGTCCTTGATTAAGAGCTGTCAAGTTAAGTCAATGAGCTATATCATTTGGTGCTTGTGCAGCGAGGTTAGAGTCTCCAGCAAGCACGGTTCGAGTTTCCCGAGTCCTTCATCTACAATGGCACCCATCACCTGCAAGGTCGTTGACTTCAGCATGACCCCAATCCAGGGCATCTACGCCCTTCTCGAATGCAAACATCTCGATGGCAACGTGTTTGCTAAGTATGAGTCATTTTCAGACGACGGGGGCAATATCCACTACTGGTTTGATTGCATTCTGGCGGATAAACCCCAGGAACTCATTCCCAAAATCGTTGACGTCCTTCATTGTCCTCGTGTCACCTTGACCTTCTATCCCGGACTGAGGACTGCCTACTTTCCTTGGATCAACATTCAGACGGACGTTCAGCTGCTGGATCAAGGTGGACACGAGTTCATTCTTTCTATTCGCGCGAATGCCGCTAGCTATTCACTGGATCACGCCGTGATTCCCACTCTGCTACCGGGAAACACCGAAATGGACTGGGAAGGGACCCCGAAGGAGCAAGAGATGGTCGACTTCGACGTGGGACCACCTCGATCGCCCTCCCCTCTACAGCTGCCCTCCCCAGTCATCAAACCCCGCAGAAGGGCTCCTGCACGAAAGAGCAAGGGCAGAATGCCGAAGGGGGATACTGACGACTAAACTGGGTTCAATTGGTCGATCACCTGGATAGACGAGAAGAGGGGTCGGTCGGCAGTTCATCAGTTCATTTCTAAGATTGCACTCAATTGACACTCATGTTTCCCTGTTTCTTCGTCGTCAGACTGCACGAGGTTACATATCAGTCCTAGCTAACGCCGTGGTGGTGTAGCGAAACCTAATCTCACTTGCTGAGTTGACAGCCTATACCAGGGGTAACCGCTCTGTCGGTAAACGCTAGATCGAAAACTGCAGGCGCCGAGCGTCAGCTGAAGGCGAGCTTGTTTCCCCTTTCCTCAATTGTTGGCTTCCAACACTGTCAGTTCCTGGTGTTCCGATTCATGTCCAGGGAGTCCTTGCAGGTGTCAGCAAAGAACGGAGGAATTCCGAACACGAGCTTCTCACCAAGTGATGCACGGTAAGAACAAGACGTTGGTTCTCCCAACGTAGCTGCCTCAGCTGATGCTGTGTGTCTTCGAGCAAGGCCTCAAGAAGTGCTAGACGGTTTTGGCACACCATGAGCGTGAGATTGGTACGACCACTGCGGCGTCGTTCTTCAGCCAATAGCGATGATGCTGCACAACATGTGGTTTCTGGGTTCGCATAAAACGGGTTAGAAGAGCTCATGGTGAGAGAGGATAGTTTGCCAAAGAAAAGTAGTAAGGCTTTTGGTAATTCAAATGCCCGCCGAACTTGGCACCTCCAATATTATACTGCTCGGAGTCGAACCATGCTGTCACCAGTCTGAGAGGGTCGCTTCACGAGTGCCTGTAAAGTCCAACCTGGCCCAGCCTGGTTGGTGTGGCACCCCAAACCACGCTGTCGGGTCCACGCTAACCCTCACAGTTATAGTAGCAAATGCGGCAGTGAGAATACGGTCAACGCCCGGACCTATCGGGGATCGTTCCGCGCCATGAAAGGTCTCATTGACCCTCCTTTGCGTCCGTCACCTTCTCAAGGGCGCCTGTCACTTTCTTTTTGACCAACCTTCCCTGACAGTGACTGACTGCGTTGCCTCAGGAGTTGACTCGGGAATTCGTCTGGATTTCCGCAACGTCCATGCCAGCCACCTGGAAGACATGCCCCGAGCTCACTTACTTTGTGAAGGATGAAGCCGGTGGTCGGCTCAGTGGGATAAGGACGAGCAAATGGGCAAATCCCTCTTTGATCGCGACTACTACCTATTTCTACACCAGCTACTTAATTACATTGTCCATGACCAAGGGTTCGCGTCATGCAGAGCACAGTAAACCCCGCCTGACCTTGCCGCTTCCCTGACAGTCCACTCCGTGCCCGCAATTGTTTTTCTCACGCTACTGTAGAACGACCTGGACCGCATGCCATCCGACTCCGGAGTGTTCAGAGCCACAATATCTGCTAGGCGTCGGAGTCGGCATATGGGAAGTCCAAACTTCTTGGAAGCGAATGAAGCTCGACCTCTTGCGCAAGCCTCCAAAGGACTGTACATGGCTGAGAGCTTCCTCTCAAACTCCACCCAGTGAATCGATTCAATATTGCGGCGCCGCTCAGCAAGCCAGCCGTCGACCATGCTAAAATTTGGCTTGCGGATAAAGGCCCGGTAAATGTCCCCGTAGTCCAGAAACATCGTTTGATCGTCATGGAAGTGGCGGATCGTGGGCTCACGAGACTCAGAAGGTCGGAACGAGTAGCCCCGGTCTTGATACTTGGCTATCGCCTTCCTGACAGCTCTTGAGTCGTGACTCCGTTCCCAGAGCGTCGGCTGCTTTCTGCTAGCATGATAGTAATACAGATGAGCCGCACACCACCCGCCGATGAAGCACTGGACGTGGGTGGCGTAGAAGTCTTTGATAAAGCTCAGACAGCTTCTAATGCCTTGGTAATAACACCCAATGATCAACTGAACAGATTGGATGCCTTGAGAAGTCTCAACGGAGCCGTGCATTATGTTGAAGGACTGACCAGAAGGGCTTTCGTAGGCGTCACCGTAAGAAGAGATTTGGGGGTTGTCGGGTAGCTCGACGCAGGTCTTGCCGTCAGCGCCCCGAGAAATCATATAGCTCCCCGCTGAAGGAAGGGTGCACCGGAGCGATCTGAAAGACATCGTGATCTCGTAAACCACGTCACCTAACAGCTCCGTTGCCACGCCTGGATCAGAGTCTGCGACCCATGACATAAGAGCCTGCAACACATTGGTGCTCACCTCCACCCGTCCGTCTCGCAGAAGTGCCTCTGTGATAGCATCTACTTCAGACTTCCATGTCACTCCACAGACCGACAAGGCGCTGATCATGTCAGCGACCGACTCTTTGTACCCAGGAACGTAAAAATCCCAGTCAGAATCGACCCTAGCGGAGCCAGGAATGAAGAAGTCGAGCGCTCGAGAGCCGCTAATGACACAGCCAGTATCGAACATAGCCGATAAGAGTGTGATTGGATGCTTGAAAGCCTTGGACAAGTAGGCAGAAGGATTGATGCGTGTGTTGTGGCAGCGCTCCAGGAGGGTATCGCCAGTGAATGCCTGCTTCAGGGCCAAGGAGTCATCGACGTTGAGCTTGCTGATAGCCTTTTGGAGCTTGACCTGATGAGACATGGTCGGTTGTGTAAAAGTTTGACGAAAGAACAAGAAAAGTTGAAAACTTAGAGTCATGGAGGATGATTTCAATCAGCGGCAAACCTTCAACAGCGTCAAGGTCGAAGTTATACGCCGCCGTTATAAGTAACACTCCATCCATCCATCTGCCTGGTCTACCTCGCTAGATTTGACACTTAGACGTGAGTGTCTATTTTCGGAGTGGGTGAAATTTAACCTCCCGACAGCCCTATATAATGGGGGCCAGCCATGAGCCGTTTTTCTTCGATAAATCACAGACTCGACGATGGATCTTTCAACCTTTCACAACCAAGGTGTCTCTGGTCAGTACATGTATGACCTGCTGACATACTGGCGCAGCCTAGGCTATAGCCAGGAGGAGGGTGAGATTGTCAATCGATGCTTAAGCGGCTCGTCTACCTCTGACTTGTTCCACAACATCTTGAATATACCAGCGTCAACTTTCAGGGATGTCGGCCATCTTCTAGTCAATAACTTTGAGCATTACGAAGAGGTGCCTGCATGGCAGGAGGTATGTCTTTTAAGGATACGGATTGATGCTGGGAAGTCCTCCGCCACGAGTATCCCGGAAGATATCAAGACGCTTTTCACATGTGTTGCCCATGTTCTTCCGATGCGACTAGCGCAACGTTGTGTGCGTGGAAATCCTCCTCCTTGGGCGGCCGAGCTAACAGAGGGAATAGCTAAGACGTGACCCCGTTATGGGATCGTGTCGCTTGAACGAAACGCCATCGTGGTACAGAGAGGCCTTTGACGAATACCGGGAAAGACAATTGCCCAGGATATATGGGCGCATGGCAGTACGTGAGAAATCACTGCGTAGCGATCTAGTGCATGCCCCTGGGCGGCAAACACCCTTAAGCGAAAGTAGTTCCGTGGTGGAGTTCACACAGCTATGCCAATCGGGGAAACGAGAGCGTTAATGGAGGCAGACGGTTTAGTTAGCTAAATATAAGTCTCGATCAATTGATGATTGGTAGTAGCCACTCGTGACCCTGGGGCTGAAGCGCCTGGTTTCCCGGACATGTGAACCTGTCTGTTGATAATCGCGTGAACTGTTCCCGGAGATCTAAGTTTTACAGGGACTTGCAGTAGCTCCTCCTCCAATGCAATAAGGCCCTTCAATTACAGACTTGTCCAGTGTTGAGGCTCAAGCGCCCGTTCGTAGCCCCGGCAAGCTCGGCGCCGTGGCCGACTTTTTGGGGTACCTGAGCCCGGACGAGGGTACTGCTTGTCTGTTTGGGGAAACGACGGATGCGGGGACGCTATCTGTTCATCTAATTTTCGACTGCCGCCGTCTAAGTCTAGAGCGCCTTGCTTTTCTACGCACCTCATGAACGATTTATAATACGCGTTATTTCTAGTTCATCGTATATTTAACTGCCCCTCTGCCTCCTCCACTATCAACAGCTTAGCCACACAATCATTCATCCCCTTCCTCTTCTTCCAAAATGTCTAGAGTGCGAATTCCTCTTGATCTCATCGACAGCTCCATCACGGGCATCTATATGGAGAACCTCATCTCATGCTGGTGTGATCGGGGTTTGACGCTTAAACATGCCAAAGTCTTCGCTAGTGTCTTGAGTACCTGGACCAAGCGTGACGATTTGTTCATCAGATGTCTCGAAAAGGAGAAGAGTCTTTTCGAAGAAACCCGAGGCCAAATAATGCGGTACCTCGATATTTGGGAGGAGGTTCCGGCCTGGGATGAAGTCTGGCGCATCAAGCTGGCTTTTGATCGAGGTCGTACGATTGACTGGCACCCTAACGTCAAGCTCTACACAGTCATCGTGTGCAGACTCTTGCCAGATATGATAATGGAGGTGAGTGACTGCCAGGCTGAATATCCCGCATTGCTAACGGATTTATTGTAGCGCGATGAAGAGGAACATCCTTATCCTTGGGGGACAAAAGCGGGAGACTTGTTGGATTTGTCTCGCACTCCACCTTGGTACCAAGAAAAAGTCGAACAGTATCAGGTCAGACAGGCTGAGAGAGAAAGGGCCCGCCTGAAGGATCAGGAATCCATGCTCAGGTATAGGTCTCTAACCTATGGTGCCTTCATCAACAGAAAGGCTAGTCGATATGAACAGCTTGCCCAGGTCCCTCTTTACGACCACGAGCTAGAAAGGCTACTAGAGGAACCTCGGCTCTACCCTTTGGATTGGTGGGCGAGCTTGGAGAAGGCCGGGGTCAACATTTTGTCTTACAAACCGTCTGACTCCTCCCCTTGGCAGCAACCCGATTTTATTTCGGCGCAAAAGCACTTATCATCGGCTCCCAAGGCATCGTCATCTACATTGCCAAGCTCATCAAGCACATCGTTGTTTGGAGGCACATCACCTTTCACCGTCTCGGCTCCCACGGCACCATCGCACGCGGGGATATTTGGAGGCACGAATAAACTATTTGGCGCATCGCCATTGCCACCTGATTTCACCTCCTCGGCTTCCAAGGCATCGTCATCTACATTGCCAAGCTCATCAAGCACATCGTTGTTTGGAGGCACATCACCTTTCACCGTCTCGGCTCCCACGGCACCATCGCACGCGGGGATATTTGGAGGCACGAATAAACTATTTGGCGCATCGCCATTGCCACCTGATTTCACCTCCTCGGCTTCCAAGGCATCGTCATCTACATTGCCAAGCTCATCAAGCACATCGTTGTTTGGAGGCACATCACCTTTCACCGTCTCGGCTCCCACGGCACCATCGCACGCGGGGATATTTGGAGGCACGAATAAACTATTTGGCGCATCGCCATTGCCACCTGATTTCACCTCCTCGGCTTCTAAGGCATCGTCATCTACATTTCCACTCGAATAAAGCCAATAGGCATCTGGGGTCTGCTTGAGTTATATCTAGTTATTCTTAGGAATCGCGGAGGGAAGGCCATCTAAATTGCTATTGACGTCGCGGGCCGGCTGGACGGTGTAGGATGGGGCACTTTAGTTTATTCGATGTTCTTAAGATCAATTTGAAGCATAGTAATAATTACTGCGAGCTAGGTTTGGTGACAAGAAGTCCGTATGCATAACTCAATCCGTGAAAGTACGGTGCCGATTCCTTTGTCGATTACTGGGCCTCGGCATGGAATTACGACTGAAGCCATGGAGCGAACTGGTTCTAGGATAACATCTACGTCAACTTTCAATTTACTCACCTTCACGCTTAACTTAAACCTTTCCAATCATCTGGGAGGTGCAGTTCGCCATGCCGGCCTGAACTCTCCCCTCCACTCTCATATCACATGGGTTAATATTAGCATGCAAAATGTGTCTAAGATAAGGGCACGTGGAATCAATTAATTCGAGTCGGCGCAACAGAATTAATTTTAAGGGCTTCAATACTTAGATTCACTATTCAGTCACTAGAAAATACCCATCAACTCCTTCGACTCATTTCTCCCTAGCACCATGGATGCCGGAGACAACTCTCAGGTTTCGCCCAAAAGCGGCCGTGGGCGTGTATACATCTGCCTTGCCTCAGCATTCTCTGGGGAAGTTCCTCGCGATGTGGCTCAAAGGATCCAGAATGCTCTGAGAAGCCAGCCTCATTTGAACGACCCACGAAACTTCATCCAAACCATGACCATTGTGTGGTCACTTCTCAGTGAAATGTCGTTCGAGGATGCTTTGGGGGTTTCCAGTTCAACGGGAAGAAACGCAAGCGTCCCCACGAAGGGTGCGTCCGACGACAGTGCTCCAAAAGGCGGTACTGGAGATCGTGGGACCTCAAGCCACCCGCTTTGCACAGAACCACGAGGGGCTGCATCCTTCGCATATTCAAAGTCTCAAGGTACATGTGTAAAATGATTCTTGTGTCACTTTTCTAATGAATGGTTAGTACTCTACGATTTAGCTATCAGACTGCCTCAAAATGGTAGGGTCTCGACCAAGAAAAAGTCAGTAAGAAACATACTGAGGGAGGAAAGCCTCAAAGTCCACCCCGATTTCCACCAGCACGCATCAGAGCGTGGGTGAATGGACGTCTACACACGGCGCAGCATGTCAAACAGGAGTGGTGGTAATCAAGCAATTCTTCATTCCTTATTTCTTGTTATCGAAGTAAGATAGTCCAATTCAAGTCTTATCGGTGCCACAAACGCAAAGACACAAGAGCACTCCAGGCATGCGGTCCAATCCACTCGTCGTCTAAATATCCATCAGAGACTGTGAACGCAGAACAAAAGGTGGCTGTGGCGGGAAGAAAAGCGTGAAGACACAGTTACTGCTCTGCTCAGATGTGAGGTTGGTAAGCCAGAGGAATGTAGTATAGCGGTCCTTGAGCTCGGCAAGATGTTTGATCTCTTGGGTAACTAGTTCGCATCGTGCCATGTCTTTGGCATCATCAAGGAAGTAATGCAGCAACCTTGCCACGGGAAGCAAAGCGGGCGAGATGCTGCGGAATTGAGCGAGCATGTAGGGTCTTTGGTGGTGATGGATCGCCTTCAGGAACCTGATAGCGTCCTGGGTCCGACCGTCAAGGTGGTAGCCCCATGCAAGCTCCCGAGCGATTGGGTAGAGGATCTCTTCCAGCTCCATCGCAGCAAAGAGGCGCCAAGCAACCGCAAAGGCATCTTCGACGTGCGATTGTGGCAAGACTTGACGGTGCACTGCAAATTCCAGATCTGCAGTGATCTGGCAGATATCTGTGTATGGGTTGGGGCTGCTCCATACGCCACCACAGGTCTTTGAGAGTATACGCGTAATGAGAACCTTGCTGTGCCGGCGAAACACGTTGTGCATTGCCCGGCAGGTTTCAGCAATCGAGGAGAGGCTCTTCAAGTCCGGCAGGTGCTCAAAGATGAGGAGGATCACCTCCACTGGTAGATCCAGGAGCGGGGGCGATCGGGCACGGAGCACCCGCCTCCTTGCCTTGCGTTTGCGGCGTTGGATTTCTTTGCAGGAACGGGGAGGCATGATAACTTGAGAGTGGAGTTCAAAAATGATCTCGGGTCAATGATGCGGAAGGCTGGCTGGTTAGTGAAGCACCAGGAAGGCTATCATTGTCTCTATTTATGGCCAATATCTCGCCCCGCGCAGCCAATCCTGAACACCACGAGCAGGTAGGTCCTGTTTGATGTAGCCGCCCATCATCCGACAACAGATCTCACCCCGGCGCATGAGCAGATGCAAAAGTCCCCCGAAAGCCCGAGACCCACACCCACCTCCGGACCTCCGGGGCCGGCGAGTGTGGGCGTTGTGGGGCCCGTCCGTCGCCGAGCAAGCGCTTAGCTGAGCATTATGACTGGCTATCACAACTTCACGATCCCGAGACACCCGGAGTTCCACGGGCCAAAGAAAAATGAAAGAATCAGATCATCAACAGGTACCTCCCTTGCCCCCCCTTCCCCAGCATTAGCCGACACGCCCTTCTGTGCTTTCTTCCTACCAGCTCACTTCTCTACTGTGAGGTCGATGACGGGCGCAAAGAGCATACTAGATCACGAGGGCAAGGCACAGTGGTCTGCGGGTTCAGCGTCAGTAATTTCACGTTGTAGCTTCGACCGAAACGGGCTAGACATAGTGCATGCATTTGAGAGTTTTGCACGACTCTACGAGATGTATAGATCCACCCAGTAGCTAATTTTAGAATGAGTAGCATATATTTAAGCTATTAGAAATTCTCATTGCTGTAGCCATATTATTTCTCTTGCCATCGTCCTTTATACTCTATACGGTCAAGAGCACAAACATCTCCCCCTTTGACAATGTTTTGGGATTACCTATACAGTATCAACATGGGTAAAGCACGCCATCGAACTCGCCATATCTCAGTAAAAGTCACCGATTTTCATATTACTGGACACGGAGTAAAGACCACTCATATCAACGGTGAACCCCTCGACCGTCCAATAAGCAGCTTATTCGAAATTCGCCGCGTTCATCAGAAGGCTCTGCAAACTACTGAGTCGGAGCCTCTATTGAGCCAAGCCGAAAAGCCTTCCCTAAAGACTAGTACGGACCATGTAGCCAAGTTTCCTCCTGGAACAGGTCTCTACGTGCAAACACAGAAGAAGCTCTACATCTGGATGCTCCGAATCTAGACATACATCTTGCACGGGGCTCCTACGACCATCACGAAAGAACTACCTGCCCAGCATGATGACTACCATTACATCATCGCTCGCAGTGGAGCGCAGCTAGCGCCAGATGTTCTAAACACAGCATACCTTTGAGAACGCGCTGAACGACTTCCGGAGCAACGTTATACTGTTAATGAGGATCCGTGGCCTGGTTGATTGACGATGTACGGGAGCGAACGGAATGAGATATCGAAGTTGAGCACTCCCCTATATACAGGTAGATATGCAAGGGCAGAGGGCATTTATGTGTATTTATATGCGCCGTTTTATTTAGAGCTATTTTCTCAAGTTCATGGTCGGCGAGAGTGTGCTTGACTATCGCAGCATTGTAGTCTCAGCTGTCGATATAAAACATCTTCTGGCTCAGTTAGCATATCCCAATGCTACAGTACAAGAGTGGCAGATGAAAATGTGAAATGATCTTTTGATTGGACCTATGTTCTGGTTGCAAAAACAGTGTTCTGTCCTCTAAATGCGCTCAACAATTCATCTGCTCCTCAATAGCCGCAAAGTTCAGGTCCTGCCCCTGTACAAAACCCAGGCTACCCCCCTGAGTCCCCGGGAGCACTTTGATGTCCATGCAGCTGGTGTAAATTTCCTCTGATACGCTGGGGCCGAGGTTGGGCCAAACCCATATCCAGTAAAGGGTATACCAGTTAGAGATATCGAGGGGGAGCCGAACGTCAATCTGGCACCACAGGTCGGCTCCCGAAGGATACAGGGCAGTCTTTGGAAACAGCCTCTGTCTCTCACGTGAGAGATAGCTGTCGTTGATTTGGTAACACTGGCCGTCATCAAAGCTCCAGGTACCCAGCAGTCTACCGCGGGCACTACCTCCTGTACCCTCTCGATTCCACACTCCATAGACCGAGGCCAGGTGGTCGTTTCCATGAGGCATGGAAGTCCCATACACGAACACTTCCCCACTGCCTGCTTTGTGTGGCGAGTTTCGCAGCATCGTCACATGGCCATTCTCCTGATACTGAAGTGCGACGAAGTCCCCTGCATGAGCTTTGAGAGCGGGGAACTCGACGCTGTACCGTCTAGTAGCCTGTGTTGCCTTGCAGATGGGCTCGTCAAAGTCAGTCAGCAGTGATTGCATGACAGTGTCGGTGAAGGCGGGGTCAAGGCGAGACATTGTTCCCCGAATGTATCCCGGGTCTCCAATCATAGTCCCATTGAGCTCAATACGCATCAGACGCTCAACCCACGAATGGCAGAAGACCAAGGGGGAAATTGCAACTGCAAAGAGTACACAGAACAAATCAAAGAGCATTATGGAAACTTGGCGATCCGTAATGCATTCTCATTTCCACTCTCCCAAGTGTTGCCGACTCCGGATTATAAGTGTTCACGGTGCCTTTTCACCCCTTTCAGGGTTACTGGAAACCACTGATGATCTCCATGCCCAGGCTTATATTAAGTCTTTACCAGTACACCATGCGCATCGATGTTTGCTTTGGTCCCGCGGTAAGCTTGACTATACTGGCAACACGGGGTCGTCAATTTTAGCAGGGCTATGTTATTTTTAGCATCGTTGCTGGTAGAAGGGGCGTCTCCGCGCGGTTAAGCCCAACTTTACCAGCAACGTGGGCTCGTCAATTTTAACAGGGGTTGGCTATTTTTAACGTTGTTGCTGGCAAAGCTCACGGTTAGAGGGGTTGTGTTGCTGGTAACCAGGAGGTTGTGACCTGTGTGTTGCTGGTAACCAGGAGGTCGTGGCCTGTGTCTTACTGGTCAGTTCCTTGTCATACCTTGTTTGTTACCAGTATCATATGCACAGTGAAAGCTTATGTGACTGGTAAGAGCGCTTAAGGTCTCTACCAGTAACCATAATGTACCAGTACCCCAGTTGCATGGCTTGCCAGTAACAAATACATACCAGCAACCATTTCACACGGCTTACCAGTAACAAATATGTACCAGTAACCTAGTCCATACAGCTTGCTGGTAACAAACACGTACCGGTCATACAGCTTGCCAGTAACTCCGGCCCACCGTAACCGTCTCTACCAGTAAGCAGGCGATCTTCCCTGGCTGCTTGCTGGTAACCGCTCACGCACGTGTGTTCAATTACTGGCAACCAGGGCGCGCGCGCCCAGGCGCTTACCGGTATCCAGGAACCACGCACCCCAAGACTTACCAGTACTCTGTCCTGAAAGCAACGGCTGTTTACCGGTACTGACGATGAGAGCCGGTGAAATCCACGTGATCATCTCCGCCAATCTTACCAGTACTCACGCATTGAATCTCAACTGTGTTATATTTAAGCTCTTGGATAGAAACACCACTTTGACAGCCTCACAGACTGGGGATACATGTTCCACTGCATCTCGACCTGTACCAAACACCACAATGGCTAGCATTGGCCAAGACTGGGTACCGGAAGGCCTCCTTCGTACACTGAATGTGATCTGGCCGTCTGTCAACCCCGAGGGTTTCGATTTTGAAGCCGACCCCGCTAGGCCCCAGCTTCTGGATGATTTGAGGTGCTTCGACTGTGAGCATCACAATTCACTTCTCAGTCCTGCACCGAGCTCTCCCAGTGATACATACAGTATCTCGACCCATTCTTCGTTCACCTCATCCGAGGCTCCAGATCTTGCCTTCGAGGTTCCCGAACTCACCTTCGAGCTAAGGTCGCCAGCAGGATCAGATGGTCTGTCAAACCCGATCCAACTTCGAGTTCACACTAACAGCTGTAGGGTCTTTTGGTCTGGACTCAGCACTGGAAGATATTCCCTATGATGAGGCTATGATTGTAGATGAAGTCAGCAATGTCTTTCGCTCAGGATGTTTTGGTGAAAATGAAGAAGAAATTGTTCTGTCGCTGGCCGATGGACTTGCCCTTGAAAGTGAAGAGGATCAGCAACTCTTTTTGGCACTGGCACATGATGCACTTCTCCAAGGTTAAACAATGTGTGGACAACCCTCCTGCTCCTGCTGATCCTGGGTGGTCGCAATCCGGATCACACAAGGGAGCCAGCATCCACTGAACTTGTGGTCCATAGACCGACCGCTATGAGATGGGGACTCAGGTCCAACAAAATCCCGCATTGGCTCCGTTCATGAAATGCCTGCAGGGTCGGCCTCCGGGGAATGAAAAGTGGGGCCGCCTTGGGGGTGGTAGCAGTACCATTATGCTGATTAAACCAACACCTGGGCAATGGCGCCTCGTTCAACATGCTCTAGCCGACCCTTTACCCCAGCAGTATGATATGGACATCATAAATGTCCTTTTCCAAGACAGGCCTTTGCGACTTTCGGGAAAGTATACCACCCTGAATAGCCATTGGGAAGATTGGAACGTGCCTCCGTGGTTCGACTCGTCAACCACATCAGCATCTGAGGAAGATTTGGATGAACTATACCAGCAAGCTCAAGTCATTCACTTTACCGCAGTCGGGAAGCCCTGGAGCTATGCGGTCGAGGAGATTCGTCGAAGGAGGCCCAAAGCTCACGAGGTGCTTTTTCAGCAATGGGAAAGGTGGAGGCGGCTTGCGCGTGATGTATGCCCACCAGGTGTGGTTGATGAGATTTAGGCTGGTTACCAGGTGGAGGTCGGTCCTTGTTAGCGATACGACGGAAGGCTAGCTTAATTCATAACATGGTTCAATTACGCGTTGTCAGATCCTATTTTAAGACCCCATCCAATGCATACCAACCTCCAAATTCACATTTGTCGGATGACCGAAGGTTGAATCCAGAGACAAGGGTAAGTGCACTTTCTACGGCGAGCCCCGGGCTGCCGTTTGGGGGGCCGGCCCCATACCGAATGCAACCGCCGAAACGGAGGTTGGTGGGGCCATTGTCCCGGCGCTTACGGCACGGGCACCGGCTAGACCACTAGCAAGCGGCGACAAGGTAGTCATAAGATGGTGTGCGCTAGCAAGTTTTCTAGGCTCATATGGTGGACTCTCCGCATGAGGTATTGTCAGTGTGCTGTATCACATCGAGGTGGTTGCATTCGCTCTCTCAAATTAGAAACTCTGCAAGAACATGCATGCGCACTCTGAATGCTAGAAACATCCTTTAGTCCGTCGCTTAGTTAAAAGAAGTGGCCTCCTATCCTCAGGATTGGCGAGCCAAGCCAGCAAAACTTATCACCTTCTATCTTCTACTTTTATCTTCACAATACTCAGGCAAACTCTTCTCTCTTCAACACCGCCATGCCTTTCCCCAAACGCCGTGCTCTGAAAGATATGCATCTTCGTACTGCGCTGCAAATTCTAGAGCTATGGGATTACATCTCTTCCTTCCCTGCATGTGCAGACCTGCCTATTCTTCGAGCAGTCATGGCAGAGCACCGCGATTTCCTGAGAAGCTTGGAGACTGCAAAAGTTTCAGACCCGACCAGACTCTCCATAACCAAGCAAAGCTTGTCGGCGGAGAGCTTTGCTCATCCCCCGCAGCTCAATTTCCTTAGGGACAGGATCTACCAAGTCATAGGCAGGATCAGGGATGCATGGGCAGCTGCTCTCTCGAGACCTCATGATGTGAATTTGTTGAATCTTCAGGGTTCAATGGCTTGCTATGATAGTCTCCTATCCGAGCTCGAAGGCCAGCAACGGCTTGTAGCTGATGATGCAGTCATTCATGTCAAAATTGTGCGTATCTAAGTCGCCGCCTTGAGAGCCTTTGTTAATCCAATCCCAGAAGCGTCGGCGATCTCCATCGCCCCAGTCCAGTCGCAAACGCCACAACGGTGCAGAACAATCTACAGACATGCTCCCTAACCAAGCCTTAGTCATTCCAAGAAATCAAAACTGCCGAGACGACGTGTTTCGTGGGCTTTTGGCGATGAGTTGCGGGCAGATCAATCGCCCCGATGCTATCACACACCCTAGAGAAGGAGAACTTTATTTCGCATACCGGAAGCAGTCTCAACGCTGGCTGGTGGCCCTTCTCCTTCCCTATTCCAGCCTGGCTGGGGCCAATGTCTCGAGAACTTTGGGAAGCCTTGGACTCTTAAAGAACTTGCCCGAACCCCTTGCTTTTGATGTTGATGCACAGCAGCTCAAATGGCGAGATGGGTACGAAGATGGCGGTCCGCTCTCGTTCAAGCAAGAATTCCCCGTCGCATTCTTCGCTGGTCCAGACTTCCCCGATAAGAGTGCAGTGGGCTGGGTGACGGCCGAGAAGCTTCGTGTCCTCCATGAGTCACATTTGAATCCCTCGGTCATTCCGCATTGGAGGGTTGTGAGGACTTTCCTTGAGAGACGAGCGGTATTCCGTGCCCTGCAAGATAGAACTGGAGAGTCTTCTTCACCATCAGGTACGCACTTGAAGTCTCTGTATTGGGGACGCGCTGATATTTGGCAATGCAGATACATATACTGATGGCTGTCACGGCCCGATTAAGCATTGTCAAGATGTGTTGCTAACCTCAGAGGCAACCTTAGCCCAGCCTTCTACCATAGGGTCAAGTGCTCGACCACATCTAATCTCACGAGCGTTCTGGTCTTCTCTACGCCCTTTGCCACTGAGTACGGCCAGGGCACGTTCTACTGTTGCCGATGGCCATGCGAACGCATCGCCCGAACCAGTCCTACCAGAGAATTTTTACCTCCCTCGAATAGACAGCAAAAAGCGGGATATTTACCCTCTGTCACTGCCTAGCTTGAGAGACATACACATGGATGTACCGGGGATCCGGTTCGGTCTTTTTGAATGGCCCGTAGCTGTTCCCCAACGTATCTTGGATCTGCTTGCGGAAAAATCCGAGTTCAAGGGGATCAAGCCACTTCCCAAGGACTTCAGCAACTCACGGGGTCTATTTTGCTGCCCGCTGTGTCTCAGGGTCAAGCAATTCGTGCGCTTGACCTCGTTTAGCAAGCATTTGTGGAAGCATTAGAATGATGTGTTTTTTCAGCTGAGTGGTGTCGATGGAAAAGGATCAGTTGACGATGGGAGCCGCGAGACTGAGAGTCGGTACAACGATAGGATAGTTGAATAGTCAATACAGAGGTTTTGAGGCCAATTTTGCTCGATTACACTGAATAACCGTACATGATGGTTGGATGATATGCGGGCACGCGGGCTGAGCCACGTGATGGCATTTGCAACATCTATGTCGCACGTCTTACTAAGCTAGGGGAACGGCTCCCCTACGATGGAGTCGATTTGATCAGAGAAAGCGTCGATGGTATTCTACAGGTGAAATAAATATAAACATTGCGATTTGCGCCTACACCGTTGCCGTTAACCACTGAAGCCTCTCTAGAATGTCTCCCTCATCCAGATCATCCCAGTTGACGTCCTCGCTATGATTAAATTGCCTCCCTTGATCTACGGCCTCAAACCAGGCTACCGCCACAGCACATATTGACTCGAAATGGACATTTCCCTGTAGCTGGTCGTGAAATCTTTGAAGACTCTCTCTGCTTCTCTCCTCTGCGAGGGCTAGGTATTCACCTGAAGAGGGGAGAAGTGCCAGGAGTCCCGCGCCGTGCCTCAATCTTGCACAGATTTTATTCCATTTATTTCCCGTCGTGTTTCGCTTCTTGCTGGTCTCCCTGCTCACCCCATTCATCCGACAAACTTCGGCGACGATGTTGGGTGGCAGCCTGTCGTAGCCTCTTTCGTCCTTCAGGGCTTGGTAGCCTAGGGCGTATTGGAGTTGATCGTACCTGGTAAAGATGCGCTCGAAAGTCGTCCTCTCTTCGCTGTAATTCAGCTGCTTACCCCTCAGCGCCACAGGCCTATAGGCCGGGTCGCCGTCTTCCAGATCGATTTCACCCAGAGGCTTGCGAGCTCGCTCTGCCCGTGGCTTTTTTGAGTGCTCCACAGCCTCGGCGAACCGCCGAATGGCTTCCCTACTCAAGACAGCCGATACAAGGTTGCGAATATCATCGGCGATAGCCTCATTCTCCATAGGTCTTTCGAGGGTATCTCGATGGTTGAGTCCATGGTTCTGCTCGATCCTATGATCTGCATCAACCGGGACATTGCCAACCATCCTCCGCCTCTTCGTGTTAGCGGTATGTCGATCTGGCTTCCTCTTCTCTCTCAAAGCTTCGGACAGTTCGTGAGGCCTCTCATCGGAATTGGTGTTTGGCTCGAAGTCACGGCGGTCGGCTCCCTGGGTAGGTTGCGGCAGAGTCTCATACTCCGAGGCAGCGTTCTCCTGACCAAGGATCTCCTCGATCTGCCCCTCATCTTCCTCAGGAGGCTCAGTGGGTGACATGTCTTGCTGTTCGACCCTGTTTTAGAGACTCGCCAGCCCACTCCGAAAATTACTCACTTCTGTTTTGACTCGTGACCAAAATGCCGTAAAGTCAATTTGGCCATTCGCGCTGCGGTTGCGATGGGCCCTGTCGTTTTTCTCTTGATTCCTGGCCCTTCCTCGGCGACCTCCAGATAAGGAAGTTTCCTGCGATGCCACGTCCTGCGCATCAGATTGTTGAAGCAGGCTCGGGTCTCCAAGCAGCCTTTCGAAAGTAGCCAATCCTGTCATGAGACGCGCAAGGTCTTCCTTCATGCCCCTGACATTTTCGTCCGCCTTAAGCTGGTACTGAATGAGTAATGGTAGTAGCTGCCGTGCAAACTCGTCACAGTCTCCAAGATACTCAAAGTTGATGAGAGATTCGAATGCTTCTGCAAGTTTTGGCGGTGACTTGCTCACCCATACGACCAACCCGTCTAAGCTGTGCGTCCTGACTGCTCGGCAAAGCATATCTGCAAAGCTAAAAAGTGTGACGATCGACAGCCGTGTCCCAACAATCAGGACGGCATCAACGGGATGTTCTAGATCGCAGTTGAATGCATCTATGATCCTGGATTCGTGGGGAGAATCTTGTCCATAAAGAAGAACACTCGTATGGAGCGTCCCCACATTCCGCGGTCGCTTCTTCTCCCTAGCCCGCTTGCTTTGCTCTTCTTCACATAAGGGACAGGAAGCTTGTATCCACTGTGGGAACGACTCTGGAGTAACTTTGATGGTATGCGGGGGTCTTATCGAGCAGATCAGTGTATCTGCTCGGCCGTGGAGCCACACTGTCTTTCGCGAAAGATGAGCGAGCCTTGATTGGCGACAGTCAATGTTCTGGGTGTAATGTCGTCGAAGGCGGCCAGACTGAGCCAAGCCCTCGGCAAATATATCGAACATGGTGAACATTGATCTTTGACCGAATTGGAGTTTCTGTAAGATGTCGGCATGCAGCTCGTCGGTCGTCTCCGGTCTCGAGTAGGCAGACACATTATATACGATCCGGCTGGAACTCTTAGAGCGGGAAGAGCTCTGGTAGTCGGGAACTATCCAGCTTCTTTTAGAGGTGCTAACGGTTGTAAAGCGAAGTCTATACTTACTGCCTGTATTGGTCGAGATTCCTGCACCACTGATCATGACGATGTTTCGCTTAGTGCCCAGCTCCCTTTTCAAGAGCTCAAGATCTCCAGCATGAGAAGGGTCCGTTATCGAGGTGTCCATGTCGACGTTCGAGAGCCTTGCATCAAGTCTTCTTGGCTTAGCGGCTTGAGACACTCGCTCGCGATAGGTGAGGCCATCATATCCTACCTTTCCCGAGAACAGCGTCGATATAAATAGACCCAGACAACCAGGATCCGCGTATGGTGTGGACGGCCTCGGAAGTCGTCCGGAACTAACCCCTCAACAGGCCGGCACAGGTAAATAAAAACAGCGCTTGCCAAGAAGAAGCGTGAGTTCTAAATTAAGCAACGGCCTCAAATCGGCCTTGAAAGGCCACCCGGGACCGCCGTCCGGATCATGTGTGTGGGTCGTCGCCGGCCGGTCGGGGCTCTGACGGCCCCACTTCCGGCGGTCAGGCGGTGCGGGGTTGAAGCGACATCTCACGTATAAAAGGCTCAGCTTCGGTTCCGACCATTCGAGCCCAAAGCCATGACCTAAGGCAAAAATGGAAACTCCTTTCTATCCCTCGAATGCGCACTCCTTTCCCGATGTTGCTTCTGAGATATCTGCCATACAGGCGGCCCTCTCTGAAGTGCTGGAGTATGTCGGACACATCCGTTTCATAGCAGCAACAGCAGAAGCTGCCATAGAAAGGATCCATAGACGTCTTGATATTCTAGATGAAGTATCCTCCCTGTCGAATGCTGCCAGTGTTCCAAACTGATGATCTATAGATAGCCTGCGAAACAACCTCAACCCAAGCACCCACCACCCCTACGGGTCCAACCGCCCCATGGAAAGAAGACGAGACAGACTTTGAGGGAGACAGCATGCAGATACCTGATAAGGGTGGAGACTAGAGCTCACGATTTTCTCATTGGTCATTTGGGCCAGTCCTAGACCAACGTCTAATATCACAAGGCAGTTTGTCCTAGATCTGTAGCCCTCCCATGAAGTGAACAGTTGCGACACCTATAGGCCAAATTGAGCCCTTCAAAACTAGAGAGAGCCCCTAACTCTCAGACCGTGTAGCATACGCTCTGGCATAAGCCCTAGCCCCTACAAAAGCTAACCCGCAGGAGTTTTCAAGCCCGCCTGTTGCGTGTCTGGCGTCATCTGATCCCGTGGCCCCCAATTAGGCCGTCAGGATGGAAGACTCCGGCAGGTGGCTGTGTCGCAAGATGCAGTTGGTTGGGGTCTGCCAGCCGAATACTTAAAGGCCGGTCATCCCCTCCTCCAAGTTCACTCGTTCCTTACTCCTTCATCTCACTCCTTCTCAGACATCACCATGGCCTCATCAGTGCCGCGTCCTTGCCAGCAAGGCTCCAACTTCGTCGCACTTAACAGGCAAGATCTCATTCCTAAGCTACGACAGGCCCTTGTCACGAGTCGTCATGCTCGCCACCACGCCCCACGAGGATCCCGAGGCATCAATTGCCCTCGCCGTCGCCAAAAGCGCCAGCCTGCGAGGCGTTCGAAGCCCACTCGGTGCAACGACAAGTACATTCCAAAATCTCCATCAAACACGAACACCGAGCCCACCTTACCTACCAACGGAGGAGGTAATGCCTCTCAGCCCCATGATGATACTCCTGGGTTTTTTGGTATCGATGAGATTCTCGATGAGATTCCTCCTGTCAAGGTGGATGAAATCGACTTGACCCAGTGTGAGGGGAGTGAGAGTGTTGACAAAGCCGTTGACTCAGCGGTACTCGTCGAGATGACGCCGCGTGAGATGGTGAGCGGAGGAATGGAGGTGATGGAAATTCTTGATCTATTGGCAGCTAATAGAGTAATGCCCTGTTAATTCTAATTTCCCGGCTCTTGTAGATGGTTTCCGTTGGATGGGTTTTAAGTGTAGGGTAACTAGTTGAGACTACGTGGTGACTAATAAGGCGGCCGCGCCGCCTTATTCGTCAGCCACATAATCCACCTGACAGAGCAACGAGTCCCAGCCGTCCGCTTGTGTATCAAGCCCTTCCTTCTCCCATCTAAACACCTGCTCTGAGCCTGTTGTTACCATTTTCTCAAAAGCCCTTCCGGCCTGACGGAGGTTCTCAACATAGCCAACATCCAGGAGCTCAAGGAACTCCTGCGGATTCCCGGCTAGGGACCTCCATTCCTTCTTCTTGATATAAAGAGGACACTTTTCCTTCACAAAGAGGGTATCTTCTTCCCTGAACCTAGCAATAATAAATGGCAACAGCCCATCATCTTCAGGGCCACATATTGAGTTCCATATCCGTCCTTCCTCTAGATGGGCCTTCAGCCCTTCTGTCTTCATCCCCAACTGCCGAGCGAGCTGCTCGGTGTCCTCTTTGCTTCGTCGCATACTGCCACGCTTCTTTACCTGCAGATCAAGTTGTCGAGCGACGCATGCTTGCGCATGGCGATACAGGAAATCGGTGAGAGACGACTTACCAACGAGATCGACTAAACGTTTGCCATGCTGCAGCACCGTGTGTCCTGTACCACTTGAGAGAAATGCATCTTTGTCGCGGCGTCTCCATTCACCCACCAGGCTGACAAATCGCTTGACTGCCAGTGAGCTTTGAACGGAAGCTGCGGCCTTGAAGGCCTTTGCCGGTGGCACTGAATCCCTGGGTATCTGGGGAATGCGGCAGTCAGGATCCACCTTCCTGATCTCTTCCTCCAGTGCATTTAACTTTCTTCTGGCCGCTGTGCAAGCACGTGCTCCCCTACCCGAGGTCTGGGTTCCCTGGTGATCGGCCCTAGGCCTTTTGCCTAGAAGTGTCGGCGACGGCGACCCGGCCTCTGACTGCTCGGGTGGTGGGTCTGCAATTGATGGTAGAGGCGTTCTGGGTTCTGATGACTTGGGCGGTGGGACGCGAGTGACAGAATCGTCCAGTATGCCACACTTGACGCACTGACGCAACGCCGTAGATTTGAGGCGATCTCCACGCTGTAAGTAGTTTATGGACATGGCGATGTTGAAGCCCATGTTGACGACCATGTGAAGCTGGCCGTATGCAGGGAGTATGAGGTCGCCAGGCCCTTGAACCTCGATAACGAAGTCGATACCTTCTCTCTCAAGCATCAAAGGGGATATCAGCAGAGACTGGTGTCCGACGCGTTGACTGCACTCATTGCAGTCCCAGTTCTTGGCGACAAAGGCCTCAAATTTTCTTGTGTGGTGCATCTCAATGCAAGTCCAGAGTTTGACTCCTTCCAGCACCAGGTTGGCAGAACGCAGGCCGCAGGGTGATTCATCATCAGAGCAATTATAGTCTTCGATGTGGAACCGGTTTGCGGATTTGTCTCCGCCAATGTGCCAGTATGGACGGTGCAAATCGAGGAGCTTCGGGTTCTCCAGTACTGCTGCTCCTGGATTGAGTAGCGCCTCGTACGGGAGATCCAGATGGCCAGTAAAGTATGGAACAATGCCCTTGGGAGGGTTGTTGAAGTAGTCGTCGAGCCAATTCCTGGCCTCCTCCTTGGTCGGCATCACCACCTTTTCTGGAAAGTCCGGAAATGCGAAGTGGGATCGATGTTTCGAGATGTAGGCATGCACGTAGCCCTCGCCTTTTGGCCCGGGCACGAATCTATTGGCAGTGAATTGCCAGTCGGGTTTTAGCGCACGCAACCTGGCTTTTACTGCGGCACTGATTAAATCTAGGTCGACGGGCCGGTTGGGAACTGATATCTTGTGCATAGAATCGTCCCGTTCGATAATCCTCCCGAGCGTTTCGACTAATCTTTCTCCCATATCGGCTTCCGATAAAGTCAATTGGGGCGGCGAATCTGGAACCGAGGGGCCTGGCGATGTGAGGGGTGTATCTGGGGTGGTGGCGCGGGATGTATCCTCGGTCGTGTCGCTGCCTTGAGGTGTCGTACCGTGGGATTTGCCTTGCAGGTTCGGCGTGGCTGGCGGCTCATTACTGGCAGAGTCGTTGGGAGAAGCGCATCGGTCCTGTGCGACTGGGAGCAGCGTGGCCGTGCTTCCAGGTGGTGGTGGTTGCACTTCGTCGTAGTCTCGCATGGGTGTGTCTTTGTCAGAGCCATCGCTTGATGTATCCCTGCTGGCCTCCATGTCGGTATTCTCGCCGTGGCCGTCGGCTGGGTGAAGTCGTGGTTGCTGGGCCGCGTCGCTGATAGCCTCTGGGCTGGCGGTTGCGTTGACCTGTGGGCTCTGGTCGGATATAGCGTGACTCTCGGTGCCGGCTGGAACTGCCTGCTCATGGGATCCGGATCTGAGGTGTGGCAGGGAGGAGTCGACTACCGGTTGCCTCCTCCCAGCATGTCCAGCGAATTGCGTGAGACCATGCAGCGCGTCGTCGTTAGAGCGCCTACCTGGTGGATCGTAGCCTGCCTCGGTAGTGTGAGTTGGCGTCTCGTCTTGCTGCCTTGCTTCTCGCACCGGAACGCCCCCTTCCTGATCCAAGGTACCATGCACCGGGCTGCCGTCGGCACGAGCCCGCGACTCTTGTGATAGTTGTGATACTGAAGTGATGAGGATTTCCGCAGTAGTTTTGAGAGAATCCATCTTATCACAGGCCTCCTTGAAGCCGGAGATGGCTTTTGTCCATACTGCCGATTCACCATCTTTTCCTCGAGCTGAGCTACGAGTCGTAGGTCGCGTGCTAGATCTCGGCTCATTTATGTGCTGCTGAATGGATGCCGCAATAGAATTAAGGGAATTCTGTACCTGATCCATTCGAGATTTGATTTCACGGGTTGCAGCGAAGAGCGCGATAAGATCTGGTGCTGGATTGCCAGGCTCAGTCATGTTGGCGGTAGTGTGAGGTTGCTTCTGGGGGACAATGAGTGAACGAGACGCGGCTCCATGCCAGGTTTAAGTACCCGTTGGCTCATGTGGGTCTAGCGACCCAGGCGAGCCAACCTAGCAAGCTAGGTTGGCCACAACATTGTGAGACAGCCACAAAATTATGAGACAGCCCGGGGCCCCGTTTCCCCCCTTGAGAAGCCGCCTTTTTCGGTCTCTCGGTTTTGGAAGCCGTCCAAAGTGATTTGTGAAGGTGCAAAAGAGCAAGTTGAAGCTATTGGCGATGCCTGATGTGATGATATTGATGATATTAACTGTAGCTATGATGGAAGCCACTGCCTAAGCCCCCAAGGCCGCCGCCTTCCTGGACGATTCCTCATACAATATTTGGCTGTGAGAGCGTCTTTTCAGCCCTCCGGGCTGGCTTCTTGTGCGGCCCTTGCTTGCGTGATGATGCTAGTGATCCTCTGTATCCCTGATATGTGGTGTTGAGGCCGTATCGGGCACGGCGTGGAGGGAAGTTCAGGTGGCAAAGACGGCAGCCGCGGCGGCGAGGGTGTAACCGGCGGCGATGAGGGCATTCGCAGTGGAGGCTCGAATAGAGGGAGTTCCTCGTCATCTTCTTCTTCCTCTTCCTCTTCCTCTCCATCGGCAGGAGCCGGTTCGAGCTGGAAAGTGATGCTATCGTCACTTCCTGCGAGAGCGGTCCAGTCCATCGCGCTGAGGGGTTTCGGGGCAAAACTGGCGTTGTGAATAGCTTCGTGGACTTCCTGCGGCAGTTGGGTATCTATCATGAAAGGGTCAGGCTTTTGGGTAAGTATTTGATGCATAGTCGAGCGTTGTGTCTCCATAGAATAATACTCAATGTCCTTCCCTGTGTGCTCTAACCACTGAGACCACGATGCCTTCTTCTTCACGCCGTCGATGGTGATCTCTTTCTCTTGCCGCCATTGGTCCTTGATCTTCTTCATCTCCTGAATGACGAGGCTGCGAGCGGTCCGGACTTGTGCCTTCTCTTCCTTCTGCCGGGCTTCGGCGATAACCTCCTCCTGCTGGTCTCGAATCTCCTGCAGACCAATGTTATGACTAGAGTCTCCTATCGGCCTCGCTTTCTTCCCTCTCTTCTTGGCGTTATATCTCTTCTCAATCCGAGCCCGGCGGTCATCGACGTAAGCAGTGACTGTAGATTCAAGAACCACAGCTTCCGTAACGACATTACGTATCTGACGAAGTCCGGCACGCGTGGGGGAGCTGAAGGTATCGCCGTATCGGTCTGAGAGTCGTTTGGCGGTATCTGCGGCGGCCTGGAAGCGAGATTCCTGAGGAAGAAGGGAGGCAAAGGCCGGGTCAACAGCCTGCTTCGCCTGAAGCTGCTTCTTAGCTAGGTATGCTATCGCCGGCTTAGGATTTGGTGGATAGATGCCTGACTTCTCGAAGCCTGAGATAATGTTATGTGCTGTGAATCCTTCCTCGAAGACTTCCTGCTTTAGCTCAGTGACTCTATTGATATAGAAGAAGAGGAATAACTTGCCTGAAAGCCGCGGACGAAGTCAGCCCTGGAGAAGGAGATATTTCCCTTTCGAAGCCACCTGCCGAGAAGCTTCTGGTGGGCGTTCTTCAGCGGCTGAAAGACTCCAACATCCATCGGCTGTAGTACATGCGTAGAGTGAGGAGGCAAGGGAGCTGTGATGATGTAGAACTTCGCGCAATACTCTCTAACGGCGAAGACTCCGTGTCCCGTGAAGCCGTCAAAGACGATGAGTCTCCAGATAGTCTTATCACCGGCCTGAGAAGTAGGAGGAATGTCATATTGAACGTGCTTTCGCACAGGATCTCTGAGGAACTCGTCACACCCAAACCACTCCTCAAATGTCTGTCCCGTACGCTGTGCCTTGGCGGACTTGGCCCAGGAACACCGGTTGAAGTGCATCATCCACTCGAGAGTAATCTCGCCGTTGGAGAAGGCCGTGTCGGACTGGGCAAAGCGAATATCAGGATCGGCATCTATATACGCCCAATCTAGTGTAGGCCATGTCTTAAAGATGAGCCACGGCGGCATCGTATCACCCGACGCGCTGCCCGTACCGATGAGGGTACAGGTCTCCCGGTTGGAAGGGGAGAGAACCTGCTTCCTTGTCCTTCGCCTTGTCCGTACGACGAGGACTTTAACGCTTTCCCCGAGGATCCCGATCCTAATACCGGCCTGGTCAGTATTCCAGCACTCAGAGGCGCCGATATCGTGACTCCGGATGGTCTCAGTAAGGTTCTTGAACCACTGTTTGAGGTCATCGAGACCGCCGGCTTCCCAGGACTCACGAGACTGTTCTGTGGCTTTAAGGAATGCCTGCTCAAGCTCAGGATGATCGTCACGGAAGCGAGCATACCACATCTTGCTGACGGGATCGGCATCAGGGTTCCTGCGCTGACGGAGGGTTGTGGCGGCATCTTCTATCTCAGGCTTGGAGGCAGGGAATCCGGACCTCTCCATCCAGATGACGAAGGCCACGATAGCTTCATCTTCTTCGTCTGTGAGGACCCGCGGTCTGCCGACTTGCTGAGGCGTAAATCCGGTCTCCATCCTCGTCACGATCCTCTGGATAGAAGCAACAGAGGACCCGGGGTGGCGTGCGTTGGCGGCACGAAGTGAGAGAGGTTGAGTTGTGCCGGAGGAGGAGGTTCGGTGGAGGCCCCGGGCATGCCGGGCACGTGATGCCACGACTTCCCGGGCGGCCCTGAGATTCGCTTCACTCGGCATAATGAAGATGGACAAAAGAGAGGTAATTTCTACTGGTCTGTGTCGTGAAATACGGCCAAAATAGGTGGTGATTGCATGAAAATGAGGACATCGTCAAGTGAGGGGCTGTCTCATAATTTTGTGGCTGTCTCACAATTTTGTGGCCAACCTAGCTTGCTAGGTTGGCTCGCCTGGGTCGCTAGACCCACATGAGCCAACGGGTACCCGAGCGGAGGCACCCTAGTCAATGCACCTGGTCGGCACCCCACAATATGTACAGAAGGCCCACTCTGGGCCTCAGACAGTTTCCACTGTAGTTACTGTGTCCCCCATTCTAGTCTCCACAGCTCCGCCAGCTTCCTCTTTGCTGATATCGTCTCCTTGCGCTTATCCTGTAGCTCTTCTTCCCTTCTCTCTAACGCCCTTTTGCCTTCCTTTGTCCCTTGTATGAGAATCTCCCTGTGTTTTGTGAGTTCCTCCATGCGTTCTGTGAGTGTCCTTATGTATTCCGTGGATTTCCCTTGCTGGACCTTACGTTCCTTTATTTCCTTCTCCAACGCTATTTCCTCCTCCTTCGCTTTTTCTACCTCCTCGCGGCTTTCCTTTATCCTTTCTAATATGCCTGCACCTTGTGTCACAAATTCTATCTCTGCGAGTGTCCCCTCTATGTCATGTTCTCCGAGTTCCAGCCGTTGGCGTTTTCGTTTTGCTCCGTCACTTGGTTGCCTCTTGCTAGGGGAGTGCGGTTGCTGATGGGCGCCGTCAATGTTGTCGTTGTCGTCGTCTTGATCGCCTTCACTGGCGCCTCTAGGAGCAGAGGTCATCATCTCAGTTTCGCCAGAAACAACACTGCCCTCTCTGCCGTTCCCGGACTGGTCGCTATTGAGATTGATGGGTTGCTGTTGGGTGGTATTCGGGAAGCTACTTGCCGCTGTTGGGGAGCTATGGACTGGCGAAGACTCTTCTGGGGGTGCGGTTACTGCTGGAGAGCGCTCCTCACTTCTGGACTGGTCGCGTTCAGGCCCGATATGAGCGGGGTCGTTTGAATTGCCGTCCTCGTGGTCCTTGGGCGGGTCGGCGTCCCGTTCCCTTACCAGCATCGCTTCATATTGAGTGATGCCCTCTCCCACGAGAGTCGATCCGGGCGTTAACAGTCCATGTGATGGGTTTACTGTTGGCAAGGGGTGAGCCCCTAATGGCATTTGGTTTGCTGATTCCGCATGATCTTGGTCCAGGTGCCTGCCATGTCCGACCTCTCGATGAAGGGCAGATTGCCCATCTTCATTGCCACTGAGTGAAGTGTCATCGTCGCCGTGGCCAGACGCATTGCCGCTTTCAGTGACAATCCAATCGTCCTCACTGTTCTCGCCGACCCTGGGCTGGTCGGTGATGAGACTGATGGGTTGTTGTATGGCATTCGGAAAGCCACTCGATGCTGTTGGGGAGCTGCGGGCTGATGAATGCTCCCCGGGCTGATGATGTGTCTGGGACTCTGGCAGCACCTGACTTTCTGGTTCGTCTCCAGGATCCCGCCTCTGACCACTATCTTCCACCTCGGGAGTCACTGTTGCTTTGGGCGCGTTCCGCCCTCGGGTTCTCGGCCTTTTGCGTGTTTCATGTCGCTGCGGTTGGCGTTTCTTCTTGAGGCTTGGTTGCTGCTGGGCACCGCGAGATGGTTGTTCACTATGAAGTATGGGGGCCGGATTGTTGTCGTAGTCGCCGTACTCGGCCGGGTCGGCATCGAGACCGACGGGCTGCTGAGGTTGGATGGCTATTGGAAGGCTGTCAGGAGGGGCATTCGATACACATATAGTTGAGTCTTCTCGGACTTCCATCTCGAAAGTCGCTGCGGGTGTCAATAATCCACGGGATGAGATTGCTGCTGGCGGGGAGCAACCCCTTGATCCTGCCTCTGACGGCAACTGGCTTCCTGGTTCGTCTCTAGGATCCCGGTTCTGATCGTTGTCTTCCACCCCGGGAGTCGCTGATATTTCGGATTTGTTCTGCTCTCCGGTTCTCGGCCTTTTGTGTGTTTGCCCACGTCGCCGCTCACGTCGCCGCCTAAGACGACGTGACCTGCGGATCTTCTGTCTTTTGCGTCTATGGTATTTCCCGAGTTCCTCAAGGTGGCGTCTCTTGCTAAGAAGGTCTGGTTGTTGATGGGCATGGTAAGCGCCGTCGTCTCGATCACTTTCGTCGTCGCCTCTAGGGGCCATCGTCGCAGGTTCATCAGAAACGAAATCTCCAGATTGAACGTCGTCGTCGTCGTCGCCGCCGCCGCCGCCGCCACCGTCGAGGCTGACGGGCTGCTGAGGTTGGATGGCTATTGGAAAGCTGTCAGGGGGGGCATTCGATACAAATCGCTCGGCTTTGTTGCAGCCGATGCGGCAATCGTAATGATTGCAGAAGAACAGTGTTGAAGAGGCATCGTTCGCTCTATGGCCCTGTCTCTGAATGATGTCCCCTGTGGCTTGCTGAAGTGGTTGATCCTCTCCCAAAGGCATATCTCTTCGTGGCTCCACCCTAGATGTGTCTTGGGTTTTATGTCTCTTGGCACTCTTTCTGTTTCCATGTGGGGGAGGTGCTTGGGGTTCAAGAGATGGTCTAGCCGAGCATGGCGGAGCTGTTGTACCCGTTTGCCGGAGAGAGCGAGCCCGAGAAAGCTCATACGTATGGCTTGAGTTGTCGGTGAGAGGTTCTAGACTGGCGGACTGCTGAGATTGGATGGTATTCGAAGAACCAGCTGTTGTTGGGGAGCAGTGAACTGACAAAGACTCTCCTGGTATTGCTGGCGAGTCGAGGTGAATTGACCTCCTGCAGGATCGTTGCTGTTCGCGTCGGCGTTTCTTTTGTCTCCGTCTGGCGATGCCTGGTTGCTGATGGGCACTGCGAACCGGAATATCACCATCGAGTTTGGGAAGCAAATCATAGCTGTCATCGTCCTCATCGTCGTCTTCGTCGTCTTCGTTGTATTCGTTGTCTTCGTCAGGCAGGTCGGCGTCGAGAATAGGGGCACTATTCGATACATGGATGGATGAGCCTTCTCGTCTACCGCTTGCTGTGTCTCTATCACCACTGAGCGAGGTGGCATCGTTGTCGTGGTTTTCGTCGTAGTTGCCACTACCTCCACCGTAGTTGTAGCTATTACCCCCATCGCCCCCTCTAAGGCGGGAAACGGGATCGTCCTCACTGATCTCGCCGCCGTCCCTATTGCCGTCTTCATCTTCATCATCGTCGTTGCACGCTTGCTGATCGTTGAAAAGCGCAGGATCAATAGGGAATTCCGCATCGCTTGCGCCCGGTATGGGCGATTTATCCTTGCTGCGGGTGTCCTCGGTAGCTTGTGTAAGCTGATGGTTTGATACATGGATAATTGCGGGAGTAGTTTGCTGTTGCTGATGACGTGGTTGATTCCTTGATTCTGCCTCTGATGACATCGGGTTCGCTGGTTCCGCATGGTTTTGATCCGTGTCATGTTCAGCCTGTGTGTGATCGCCTCTCAACTGGTGACCTCTAAGGCCACGCGGGGACCTGAATACCCTAATGCAACCCGGGTAGCTGCAATAGAACAGTTTTCCCTCGTGCTTCGTTTCTTTGTGAAACTTGAGACCAGTGTAGGACTGCAATACCTTCCCGCAGTCTGGATAGTCGCAAGGAAATGTGTTCCCCCCAAGGTGCTTACTATTTATGTGCAATTGCAGAGCACTGTCGGACGTATATTTTTTTTCGCAACCCGAGTAGGTGCAATGGATTTTTCTCCCAAGGTGTGCGCTATCTTTGTGCCTTGCCATAGCGTCTATGGTTAGGAATGGTTTTCCGCAACCCCCGTAGTCGCAAAGGACTTGTCCCCCATGGTGCTCAGCCCTTTTGTGCCTTCTCATAGAAGTCTTGCTTTTGTATGTTTTGTCGCAGTTCGGGTGCTCACAAGGAACTCGTATCCCAAGATGCGAACCATTTTCGTGTTCTGTACAAGCTTCCTTGGACGAGAATGTTTTGTCGCAATCCGGGTCTTTGCAAGGCCATCTTTTTCCAAGGTGGAAAACCCCAATGTGATCGTCCAGGTTGTACTTGGACCGGTATTTCTTCTTGCAGTCTGAGTAGTTGCAATGAAACAATCCGTCCATATCGAAATGTGGCCGGGCGCTTATCGCAAGAAAATTGTGTCTACAGCGAGGTCTTCGATTTGTTGCTCTGCGCGGTTGACTCCATCGAGGAAGCTGGTGTATCTGTGGCCTTGTTCGCTGTCGAAATCCTCTGGCCGCCGACTCGATCACCAGGGATTATTGTGGAGGTGCTTGAGAACGCTGTATCGGGTTGAAGCTGTGAAGTTGTGGTAGGAGCGTTGAATTGAGCCACGACTGGCTGTCTCTGGGGCTACCTGCGTATTTCATAGGATTGCCAGGTCTTACCAGGGGCACCATGATCCGTGGGTGCAATAATCTGCAGGCCCTCCAGCTGGTGGAACCTGCGTCAACTTTCTTTTAGCGCGGAACACGGATATGAGCCGTCTGCCACCCCACTGCACACGGACCCCGGCACCGGAAGATGGTGAGGCTCCACCAACTTAGCGTGCAGCAGGGGAGAGGTCTAACACGCGCCTTTGCGTTCGGAGCAGGGACAGCAACACCAACCTGACCCCCGAAGACGTTTATGAGGCGCCTCACTTCTAGGGCCGAAACGGTTTTCTTCGAAATAACGGAACGTCTGAAACTAAATTTCCAGGCCGTCTCTACTCTCTCATCCATCTCACGACGTTCTTATGAAGTTCCCTCTTGTATACTTCTGCTTCATATCAAGCCCTTCTCTCTTCATCTCAGATCGTAGTTTTGCTTGCCTCCGCTTCATCTCAAGCCCTTCTCTCTCCATCTTAGGCCATAAATTTGCTTGCCTCTGCTCAATCTCGAGCCTTTCACTCCCCATCTCGAGCCATTCTCTCTCCATCTCACATCGTACTTCTACTTGCATCTGCTCCATCTCGAGCCATTCTCTTTCCATTTTCTGATCCATCTCAAACTCTTCTATATCTACACTATGCTCCGTCACTTCTCTCACCCAATTGCGTATGCGACCGCTCGATTGGCTGTAACTTGAGGCTTGATGAGACATTGGTCGAAGATCCAGACTAGGCTTAGGCAGGCAGTTGAGCGAGCAATCAGAAGCAGGACTACTGTCAAGAAACGTGCTCGTTTCTTCGTCCTGGGTTTTAGTTGGCTCATATTGGCACGGGTCATCGCGTCCCGAACCTGCTGGCTCGCTGCCGTCTTGACATTCGTCTTGACTCTCGTCGTTGTTGTCTTCGTGACGCTTGTTGCTGGACAGGCCGCCGCCTTGAATTAGGGGCAAGGACGAAGATGTACGTGTGTCTGATTATGACTACTATCAGAGATGTTGCTGCGTAGAAAGGACGGACTTACTGTTGTCGCTCATGTTGTTGGAGTTCATGCAGAGTAGACTGACGTGGGAGCTTGAGAAGAAGCCGCCATGGACGACGGGATATAAGAGCAAGGGAAGGACCACTAATTATTTGATGAATGCCGTCTGCGAGGCTCTCACCCCTGGATTCTGCTTCTGCAGCTTCTGCAGCCACATCACATTGCCCTTGATCCTCTGTCTCGACGAGGCTGGGATCACGACCAGGGGATGGCTGGCGTGTCAGGGGAAGAATCGGTCCCGCTAAACAGATTAGACAATGAAAGAAGCTTGTGAAGGCTGCTTACCTTCCCATTTCCACTTCCACTTCAACCGCCAGAGTTTAAACTTGAGTATGGCGCTAGATACTTGCCAACCTTCCCAGTGTAGAGTAAGGGCAATACGGCTATCAAACCTAACTCTCGGCAAGTATTTTCCCTTCTTCCACACTAGCAGAATATCAAAAATTGCTAAAGGGAGTGTCCATGCGTTCTCCTGGGGATGCCTCACGATCAAAAAGAATAATAAAGGCCTTAGGCAAGGGATTTCGGCTTTATATGGCTTAAGTTTAGGAAGGTACTTAATGAACAGGTCAAAGAAATAAGCCAAAGCTCCATTAACACTCATGGCCAACTCCGCGATCGTGAATGGGCGAAAGATAAATGGCGAACCGTCAAGGCAACCAAACGAGGCAGCCGACGCTAGATATATCTCAGTCTTCCCCTCAAATACCCGGAACCTTGCTGCAAGTGTACACATTGAGCTGCAGCACGCATGATAGGTTGTGGTTAGGTGCATGAAGTCCTTCGAAGACTCCCGGTTGCACAGTTTAATGCAAGAGTGTGCGCTGGCTCAGCGTGCGCCTCAGTCTGCCCAGCAAGCGCCGCTTTACTGGTTGTCTAGGATCCCGGCGTAGCATGGAAGGAAACCGTCCCTGGGTGTGTCTTCGTCAGTCTAGGGATTATGGATCTGCAAGGAAGCCTTCCGGTATTGGTGGCTCCGGAATTATAGCCTACACCGACAACAGCATGTCCCACCTTCCATGAATTCCCTGGACCCCGCGAACGAGCAAGGATTAGTGGTCGTGGAAGGGCGTGGAAGCAACCGGTGCATAGCTCACCCCCCAGAGCTTGGCCGGGATTGGGTTTAAGTGCAACTTGATGGGTGCTCTGGTTACATATCGGCAATCATGAGGTGTTTTGTATATCATCCATACACCATGATGTTATCTCTTGCTGAGTTCGACAGATGCATACAGAAAGACCCCCTATCCAGAGCGGCACGCATAGCTGAGACGCCATAGGTTTTTTCCCGGAAATCCAGGTTCGTATCCGCACCGGTCCAGCTTAACACCCTTTGTTTGTTGCAGTCTCTCAAGTCTGATGGCGTCTACGATGAAAGAAGCCTTCTCCCCCTCATATTGGTGCACAATGCCTTTTCCCACTAACAATACCTAGTTAGAACTTCTGTGCATAGCTCATGTGTCGGTTGCGTACCCAGTAACCTGATTTGGTCGGGAGATTCTGGCATGAATATCTCGTTGTCTTCGGGGATTATGGCGATTATCACCATAGTGTCTAGCAGATGGGCAAAAAGTATTGGTTGGATAAGTAGGTAGGATATAGACAGGTTGTTGGAGAGTTGAAAGTAGTTATCCGGCGGATGTCTTCGCTTTTATAACTTATGTGCACGTCAAACCCCCAGCTACCGGGAGCAAGATCTCATGGGTGTGTCTTCCTCAGATTCGGCCTCAAATTGGCCAAGGAATGCGTTGGCAGGCAGTCTGGCCTGGCCGAGTTGACACACCAGCAGGATCTTCGGAGGAGGACCAGGGACCCCGGCGTGAAGGCAATCGGTACGCATGGACTCAGGTCACCGAGGGGGGTGCCTCTGCCTACCTTAGCGCTGTTTTCTCAACACCCCCGGGCCTCTCCTCGTGTTGCCGAGTCCTCTGACCCGAGGGACTTCCTTCTGCTGGGTCTGGAATGTGAACTGGTGGCGAGATGATTATTGGTCCAAGGGACTGGGCATGGTGACGAGTTGCTCCGTTGACCATGAGCGGCTCTGTCACACATAGAGACCATCCCCCGGCTGTGAATTGCCTTGGCAAGCTTACCGTCCCTCACATCTGATCGTCTTCACGTTTAAAAGTTCCTTCGACATTGGTATGAATCAGGTGTACTTTTCATGGCCTGCCACAGGTTGTTTTGCTAGGCTTAGACTCGAATACACAAAGTGTGTATTCATTGTGAACAATTCCCAGTGACAGCCATCGTTCAATCTCCTCCATAAACCTCTGATGACTGTTCTCCTATTCTCCTCCTGGAGCCTCGGACCCCCATCTTTCCATCTCTTTAGTGCGTTCCAATAGACAAGACATACAATCGATACCATTGTGACCACACCTTTTACATTTGGGGGGATCTCTAAGTGGCACGAACTTCTGGCAGCTGCAACACTTCACATTGGCACCTTCATAGTATTTGAAGTGTATACGAAGTCGCTTCTCCTTAGGCACCCTCATACCCTGTTGTCGTTGCCGCCCCGTCTCTGACGGCTGCAAGATCTCAATGTCGTTATCGTTGGCGTCCTTAACAAGTTCTGGTCGAGGATTCTTGCATTGTCGAGGGTCTTGGAGATCTGTGTTGGATCTCCTCTTTCTGGGTCTCTGAATCTCTCTGGGTTCAGGAAGTAGGTAGGTTTCGCCGTTGCTCATATTGGAATGTCGCGGGATTTGTGACTGGGTTGGGGATGGCAAGGCAACTAGTTGACCCCGAGGTGGGAAGGTGCGTGCAACGGTGGAGCAAGTGAACATGCAGTGGTTTGCAGTGAATGAATGCCTATACTTATATCTAACAACCAGACAGCCCCCTGTGGATCATCATGCCTAGCTCGCGACAGGCTTCATTCATTGACATGCCCCTCTGGATGATGAGCCTGGGCACAGCTGTGTCCAAAAGCTCCTTTTTCTGGGGAGCGATACAATCATCGATAAGAAACCCGTGAAGCATGCGCGCTGGCATGCCTGTATCCTCCAACCAAAGGCCATTTAAATCAACTCTTACCTTCAGGTTGCCTTCTTCTTTCGAAGGTATGAAAAAGAGCCAGTACGTGCAGCGATCGCGCTGGGCAGGTACTGAAGCGACTTGGTCAGCGAGGGATAAGCCCCAGGCACTTCCACTATCTATTGAGCCAGAGACCAGAATCGCGATATTGTACATCTTCCATCCCCTAGGACTGTGAGGGATAAGACTGATTTCGCTTGTGACTGGTTAATAGTTAGCATTGCTCGTGACCGGGTGCAAAAACATACTGCGGCCATATCCCTCTTCTCCCATTGCAATCTGATCCTGGTGTTGTTCCCTATGCCGGGCACTACACCACCAGACAATGAAACCCACCACGCCAAGTGCGAGAGCGGGCAGTGAAACAGACAAGGCAATAATAGCAGAACTTGATAGCATTGCTAATGAGGCTTGGGTCTTGGTGGAGGCTTTGGAACGCCAGTTGTGTCGTACGCGCCGCGGCCCATGGAGTGAGGGCGGTGAAAGAGAGTTGAACAGGGGAACTTGGGCGAACCAGGTCGGTGTGCATGTCGTTGCCTTGTGGGCTTGCACTTTCACTTAAGTAGATTTGCAGTGCAGGCTACGCAAGGATGGTCTGGCGTGTTTTCTTTTGATGATAGGAACTTGTGATGCATCGCCATGGGCCCCTCGACGGTTCGAGATGGTGGGTGACTACCAACATGCTTGATCGTCGCAGCTGGGATTAAGCACACGCCACCCCCCTTGCATCGCATCGGAATGCGTGGCGGATGGAGACACTATTCTGTTTTTGGACCACAGTTTCTGTGGTCTCATTTGGGTAAAGCGCCCCAGGAGATCCGGCTTATCAATGATTGGCCGTTGTTCGTCTCCACTTGTGACGCCGCGCGAGGCACGCGCTCTTTTCTCCCTCCCCTCGACCTCATACTCCCACCAGAGCAAACGATGAGTGGAAGACTTCCAACACCCGGTCCGGGACAGGGTTCATACGGCCAATTTCCGCTTAGCGTCGCCCAGTCGGACTTGCAGCCGTCACCCCCGCCGCCCCAGGACCCACGGCAAGCGGCATTGAGGAAACTCAAAGAGCGCATGCCTAAGAACGAGGACGAATGGCAAAAGGCTCGTCAGACACATCACTTCGCGACTGCTGCAGATGTTTACAGAACAGTATCGTCCCTTGTGCAGGACGTTGATGACAGGTTGTTGCCTCAGCATCTGAGAAGATTCGTTTGCTTAACAGTTTGTTGTGTGGATCACCATTGCGGGGATAAGAAGAGAGCTTACAGCGACTATCAAGCTCACATTGGCAGGAAACTTGGGGAGCTGACTATCGACAACTACATGCACCTGGTGCGTAGCGTAATTGGCTTGATGGATGAGCTATACCCGACACTTAGACATCTTGCCTTTGAGGGTGTTCTACTCTTCGGTGAGCAAAACCGGCGTCTACTGGAGCAGGGCTGACAACAGTAGCTTCTCTGAGCCTCTCGGATATGGATTACTATAGAAGAGAGCCGGCCGAGTTCAAGTTGTGCTTTTCTAAGATCAAAATTGTTCCCGAAGAGCACGCCTCTCTGGCACTGTATCCCCCATTTCTCGTCATATCCCGACGCCCTGAATACTGGGATAAGTATGACTTGGTCTGCGAGGCCCTGAAAATCAGGTGTCTCCCAAAGGCTGAGTTACTCAGGTTCACCTCGGTGCTGGAAAGCAAGAAGCCAGTGCCCCACGCCCTCCCATCTCCTCATCCACCAAGGAAGCGCCTCTATGACGTGGTTCGGGATATGTGGGTTGATGAGGACCATGCTAATACGACCACATGCTTGGACACTGAAGTAATGTTTCCTATCTCTGACCGCATTACTGGCTACAAGGTGTTTCGCATCCCGGAGACTATCCAGCAGGAGGCAGCCGAGGCAGGCAAGGTGCAGGACGGCTGTGAGCGTCAGGACTTGCGCAATGCAGTTATTTTTAGGTTTGGCTGGTCTTCGTGCCATAGCATCGTCGCGAAACATATCTACGATGAATTGGTAAGTTAATTCTTGACCAGCAAAGACGAACACTGACCAAGGAGGTACAACTGGGTATTCTTAGCCCAGGGATTGTTCATGGAAATCAGTTCTACTTTCGACATGACTCTGGTGCAACGAGAATCCCTAATGGATGGGTCTGCGTTATCATACCCACTATCCTAACTGTTGAGCAAGTCACGGTAACACTGAGTTACGGAGATGTTCAGCAGGATATTGTGTGGTGCAATGACTCTGGGTTGCTTCTTGGACCAGGCACAACGCTGTCAATACCAAACGTGGTCTATTATCTCTCGATAAGCTTCCCTTATTGACTGGGATTGTTCTCGCGCTCGCCATTTTCTCCCTCCATCTTATCTCGTTGCTGTTTACCGAACGAGATCGGTTCGCCTCCATGTTCCGTGCCAACAGGGTGGACATCTTCATGAGAAGATTGGTCGTTTCCTTCAGAGGTCAGACAAAACAAAACGCAAAGAGGAAAGGTCTGTCACCTGAAGAACCGTCGCCGGACGACGCTTTGTCTGAGGTGTTTCCACCTTGCTGCGACTCATGCTGGGAGTTGTCTGGCGTGTCTGGCATGTTGCTTTTATTCGTGGGAATGGGGTATCAGTCGAGGCTTTGGCATTCACTTCGATTTGATCTGGTGAAAGCAATAGCAACATTTTATACTTCAAGAAACACTCTTGTTTTCCCTGTTCTCCCTCTGTTCGCCAGCCTGCTGGTGCTTGGCCTCCGTAACTGGCCCCCGTGAGAATCATGGGTTCTCAACACCATCGGAGCAATCCCCGCTGCACTTCTCAAGCCTCAAAGCTCTTCTTCTCTGAGGTCACCACCCTGGCCACATAAAAGGCCTCTAAGTGTTCTAGATAAGCGCAGATACATGGCCCCATGGTTGTGACTGGTCGTCGTTGTCTGGAGTGCCCGGCATGCTGCATTCACTCAGAGTACACAGGGGTTGGCTGAAGCCATCTTTTGACCCTATTGGTCTAGCTGGCAAAAGGATAGCCATGCAATCTGAAAACGTTGTATTAATCCCTGTTTCTCCTCGCACCATAAGCCTCTTAGGCAGCTCTGTGCCAATACTAACGCTATTGGTGAATCTTAACCTCTGACACCTCCCCCAGAGCCACCATCTTAGCCACTACGAGGTCCAAAAGGGCATTTAATTAGATTGACTGGAAAACTCAATGCACTGAAGGAGTGCTTATATCCTTTATGTGCGCTAGCTTGCCAATGGCTTGGCCCGCATGACTGGCTCTGATATGTGTTCTTGACACTATTGAAGGAATGTCTTGGTCCAGGGTCTAAAACACACCAAGGCTCCACTGTGCTCTGAATGTGGGAGCAGCCCCACTAGAACACACCAAGGCTCCACTATGCTCTGAATGTGGGAGCAGCCCCACTAGAACACACCAAGGCTCCACTGTGCTCTGAATGTGGGAGCAGCCCCACTAGAACACACCAAGGCTCCACTATGCTCTGAATGTGGGAGCAGCCCCACTAGAACACACCAAGACTCCACTATGCTCTGAATGTGGGAGCAGCTCCACTAGAACACACCAAGGCTCCACTATGCTCTGAATGTGGGAGCAGCCCCACTAGAACACACCAAGGCTCCACTGTGCTCTGAATGTGGGAGCAGCCCCACTAAAACACACCAAGACTCCACTGTGCTCTCAATGTGGGAGCAGCCCCATTGAAATTGATACAGTAGCCAATGGAAGAATAGAGCTAGATAGTACTTATGCTGCCTAGTAAACCTGCGGAAGATGAAGGTACAGTAGCTGGATGGGAGAGTCTCGTGATTTTATACGCTTGACTCAACACTGCGCCACTGATGAGGCGGTGCTAGCCCCACACGTCCAAGAGGCAATGCGTCATTGCCTCAACCCCTCTCGCAATCAGTCCCTTCCAACATCACGATTGAAGACATGGCGTTATCCCTTCAGAGCGCGCTGCTATCAATCCAAGACAACGGAGTCCTTGTTGTGCAGAACAGCGAGGTAGGAAACCGGCTTTCTCAATTCGACTTACACTTCACGACACCAGAGGGCCTCGAGTTCATCGCTCAACACAGCGTAGATAATCAGGTTAGTTCACCATGCGATTATCGAACCCACGCTGAAAAATCTAGGAAATACGCAGGATCATCACATCTATACTTATTCGGCCATATCTAGCGTTCGTCAAAGTGTATAGCAACCAGCTTCCCTCCGATTATGCCTTCTTTTGGCACTCCGTACCACCCCGACAACCGTTCTCTCTGGTCGTGCAGCTATGGAGTCCAGGCTCAACGATCGTTGTCTATGAGGGTTCGCACCGGCTTGCGATAGGAAGCTACATAGACAGAGAGATGTCACGGAGAAAAGGCCTGCTCGCAGTACGTAAACAGCACCTGGAATCTTTGGGTTTCCCAGGGAAGGAAGTGAGGATGGAACAAGGAGGATTGTAGGTCGCTATCCCCCTCTGGCAATAACAGTGTCATCTTACGCAGCCTAGTTCTCTAGCAGACAGTCGGCTTGGATTTGGTATCCTTGAAGGTTTTGGTATTCACATCGGGTTTCTTTCTGAGGAGTTAGTGGAGCGTGAAGGGGAAAAGCGTCCAAGGAAATTATGTCTTGAATTCAGCTCTGAACTTGCTGATAAGCTCGAGGAGCTCGAGGGGCGGGGCCTAAAAGTTGATTACATGTGGGCCAAGTGACATAGAGTTCAGTTTTCCAATGCTCTTTAGTGCTTTAGGCGCATCAACAGAATAGACCCTGAGTGCTGCTGTTCAGTCAACACGCGATGAGTTGGTAGCTCTATTGGCGGGACAGCTCTCAAGTGCTGCCGATTGGTCGAACTGTGCCGAGACCTCATGTTGAGGAAACCCGGCGAATATATCGAAAGGGTAGTCCTCGAGCGCTGGTGCTTGAATGAACTGTGATGAATCCTGGTGTTGGGAGAGCACGGTAGATGTATCGAAAGGGTAGTCCTCGAGCGCTGGTGCTTGGATGAATTGTGATGAATCCTGGTGTTGGGAGAGCACGGTAGATGTATCGAAAGGGTAGTCCTCGAGCGCTGGTGCTTGGATGAATTGTGATGAATCCTGGTGTTGGGAGAGCACGGTAGATGTATCGAAAGGGTAGTCCTCGAGCGCTGGTGCTTGGATGAACTGTGTCGAATCTTGGTGTTGGGAGAGCCCGGTAGATGTATCGGTAGGAAATTTAGTTGGGACTGATGCCTGCGGGGGGGAGGAAACCCCTCGTTCCATGTTCTCGGATGGAGTAGATTGTGGTGGCAAAGGAGGAATCATTGTGCTAGCTGAGAGATCTGGCCAAACCTTTTCAACCCTTCTTCTCTTCGCAAACCTTTCTAATGGAGTCAACTTTTGGTCAAGCTGCTGCGCAGCATGATCACGCAGGCGTTGTCTATCCACCATTTCATCTCTTGACAATTTAGCACCTTGGCGAACGGGGCAGGATTTGGGATGAGTGAGTGCCTTTGAAACCTTATTCTGGTCCCTTTTGCAAAAATTGCATTCCACATAACAGTCAACATCTACCTAGCATTAATAGTCTCATTCCCGATGAGATTGGGAGACTTACGAGTCATCCAGTGCTTGTCGAGATCTTTAGGTGTGGAATCGCACTCAGGACAGCTTAATACGATATCGGGCAAATGTAAGAGACATTGTAGCAACTCTAAAAACTCGGGCGGTACATGTTTCTAAGTCTGTGAACATTGTCTCTTTGCGGAGAACGCGATGTCGTACTTGGGACTCAAGGCATCGCTGGATCGCTGCCTGTAGCCTGGACTACAACAATGTTAATACTCGTGGAATGAGGAGTCCCATAATCTCCATCGGAAACCCACCTGATAATTCTGTGAATGTGCTTCCAAATCATCGGCGGTAGGGAAGCCACTCTTGCAAATGGGGCACGCCAATTCCATGGTGTGAGAGATGAGAATTCCTGAAACGAGATGGCCCCGATCGTCGGTTCTTCCGCTGCCATAAGTCATGTGATTGACGGTGCCACAAGTGGCAACAACCGTCACCACCTGACCAGGGTGCTCTAGAGTCCATATATTTTAACCTCGCGGCTTTTAAACAACCCAACTCTTTTACAAAGACTTAGAAACGAGTATAAAGAAGGCACAAAACTCATATTATCTCCCTGTCTGTGTATATTTCACTTCACAAGATCCGCGGCTGACTGTTGACAGGGACAAATCATGGATGAGCCGTGCAAGCTTTGCGGAGGCACTGGGAAGCAAGGCCCTTACGACTGCGGTCTTTGTGGCGGGAAATCAGGGAGCACGACGCAGTCTTCCTGATGGAATCCTTTGTGACGAGCAGACATTATTATCAAGTTTTTTTCCTGTCCTTTTTTCTTCTTTTTTGGCAAAGCTCAAGAGAAAACACGAGAGGAAGATGTTCCCTAGCGATAGCCGATAATTTCCGCAACTGTCATCAAAGAATACAAGTCGGGCCGCAACACACTTCCTTGGGCAGCAAGTATTTGGTCAAGATGCCACCAATCAGTGAAACATCCCTTACGCCCTGCTGGGGAGGTCAGATGAGTTCGTGATATATCTAGGCGAAGGAATTATACGGCGATACCTGAGGAGGCGCCTGATGCCATTCATATCGTCACCAAGAGGCTGTCGGCACTCAGCAATCCATCAAACCATCCGCCTTAGGTTTCTAAGGAACCACAGCTCATAAAAAGTGAACAAGAGTGCCATAGTCAAAGCCCACGCTCCGACAATAGAGGTGGTCACGATCGCCGTCATAGACCAGCTTCCTTCCTGTGCCGTGTAGACATTGATGAGACTCATGAGGAGGGCGACCACCGAATTAAGGAGACTGGGTCTATTGGAGAGAGGCTGTTAGACAGTGAGCCGCACATATTCGAGAATACCAACAAAAAGATCCGGTCAGAAAGCCAAATGTAGTTGTGCTTCTGAGACCAACCAACCCACCCTATCCCAACGCCGCCAATGAAGCAGCAGAGGCTACCAACCACGAGGAGCGGCGTGTTTTGGACGGCATGCTGCACCACGCGACCGGCCTGGGAATCGCCCAGTGCAGTGGCTTGACTTATCGTCGTGAATGTGCCAGGGAAGACAACAAAGCCAGCAAGGAAGAGCCAGTTCGCGACTGCCGCAAGGATGCAGTAAGCGCTGGGAACCTCGTGTGCTTGGACGATCATGGCCTTATACGGGGTAAGTCGCTCGGCGTGCTGGGCTCCAGTCCCAGGGGCCGGCGAGCTTGTCACGTGAATAGGTTCAGGATGGTGCTTGTCGTCCATTTTGATCGAGCGTGAGAGTCGACCTTTGCAAGCGGCGCATCTCGCCAATTTTGAATAACGATACTAAAACAAAGACCTAAATCGAGGAAGCCGTTTATTATCTTGTGGTCGCCGTGTGTGGGAACCATCTGCTAAAATTAAGATGGACGATCCACGTTTCACATCGTTGCCTCGGGTGGTCAGCACCCTTCACAAAGCTCCAGCGCGGCAAGCAGTCTTGCACACAGTAGCTTCGCAATGCACAGCGCTTGACTTGCATCAAAACGGCCGTGACAGTTGTGGAGTACCTGTGGCAGAGTACCATCCTCATTGTCAAGATCGCTCTCCTTATCCTTGTTGCCAAGCACAAGCGCAGCGCACACGAGAGGGGAAGGATTTGACGCTTACCTAACCATTGGAAGCGCCTCAAATGGCTTGATACCGGATGACTGATATCCTAGTCAGCACATGTGGCTTGTTGTGTGTGGCTTGTGGGATTCCTGTCTCACACGATCGGCCAGCAATCTGGCTTCTGGTTTTTTTAGGAACGCGCATGCGCAACAAGGGAAGTTTAACCTCGCGATGGGGGGCAAAATATTCATTGATATTGTGTGCCAGGTCCTCGCCTCGACGAAGCGCAGCCTCGATCGAACTCTGGAGAGTTACCTACGGTTCCACTTCGTCCCAAAAACTTGGCTGGATCTCGCAGGCTCACTTGCTTCTATAAAACTATGTTCAACGCACCAATCTCCCAGAGGATATCCTAACTTCTTGTGATATGTGTCAATCAGGCGGTCCGTTTGTCTTGCCATGGATGCCCCTTCGATGTTGCTTAAGATCCTCCTCTGTTTCGAATCCCATCGAGCAATCATGACATAGATGCTGGCAGCTGTTATGGTAGGCGTTCAACTGTCGCATAAAATCCGCGGGCCGCGACCAAACATCCTGCCGAGCAGGTGCTTGAGAAGTATCACATGGAATATTCGGCTCGAGCCACCGTGGCTGGGCGGTCTGACGGATAGAGAATACCGGTGTCGAGCAGAGCAGATTGATGTCTTCCCCCTTTGAATTCTGCCCTTTCAATTGTCCTGGTGTTCTAAATTCGACTTGGGCCATTCTATAGGCTTTCGATTGCCAATCCTCCCCTTCCAGTTCCTCCATTCGCTTGTGAAGCGCGGCCAAGTCAGCCTCCAGCCAAGCCTCTAGATTCGGGTTGTCTGGCTGCTGGACCTGTCCTGGGTCATGATCGAGGCAGAGAGGATGGCGTGGCCGTGAGTGTGAGGGCACAATGAGCTTGGTCAAGGCGGGTTCGGTTCTGGGTTTTGCGCGGTGCTGGGGGCGCGGACGGAAGCGTGATGGAAGACACGCCATCGCAGAATGTATCTGAGGGCATAAAATAATCACTTTGGCTTGGGTTGGGGCATAGCTCGTATATTTGACAGGAAGCTGCTCCAATACACAACTCCTCTCCCGAGGACTCAGCTCAAAGGAGAATCGCCGCGACAGGGAAGCAGCAGAAGCAACGAGTTTCCTCGTCTGGAGACAAGCAGGAACCTGCGCTAAGCCAAGTCAGGGACCCCCGGCGATCGACTGGGGAGCCGGGGCGGGCTGGTCAGCTCAACCTGAGATACACGCCCCCCACCAGATCACGGTCTGTGCACGAATGGTGCACACCCATCCCGTTGAGGCGTTGTTGGTTTACACCACCCCTGGGCATGGCACGGCACCAGGAGTGGGAGTGCAGTCCCCTCTGGTCCAAGGCCAAGAATGGCTTCCATAAGAGCGCTCGCGCCGCGAGAGCCAACAACGCGTGTCAGACTTCAGCCCATGCCTCACCTATACAAACAGGCGATGCGATGGCAACTCCAACGTCCCCTCCCCATATCCTCCCGCAGAAGGCGCGCGAATTCACGTACAGGTTCCAGTGGAGAGGCCGTTCATGTACAGGCAAGGCCCTGCTACTCTTCAAGAATCATCAAATCCTTTCATACCTGCCCAAGAGTCAGCTCCACCACAAGATTCTTGGTTATCTTGAGTCGAGTAGGTTCGAAGGCTTCAAAACGGACCATTCAGAAATACAACAACGTACAATGATGTTCAAAGGAAGGGATCCAGGTTGCCTGTAAGTTGCATGTACTATAAGCCAGCTGCTCCTAATCACCGCATAGGAGTGTGCAGTTCCGTCCAGAGTACATGCGACTCTTTCAGGATGCCTCAGAGGAAGTCGGTTGGAACGATGATAGTCCCGATGGATCTGCAACCGACACGACAGACCTGCGCAAAACGCCCGACTCGAATACCGAACCATCGTCCGAATCACCACAAACGTCTATCCCTTGCTCTCTTGTTTCCTCTGAGAAAGTAATATACCGTGTGCAACCTAGTCTCCCGGTACAGCCTGCCCTCTCTTCGCCTCCTCGAAGCCCCCAAGTTCCAACGACGTCTACCAGCGTTCTTCCCCGAAAGAGAAACGGGAAAAGTTGCCTTTGGAGCACCGAGGAGGATGAATGGCTTATGAAAATGCTCATGGGCGTGGAACCGTTTTGCCTGGAGAAGTTTCCAGGCAGGACACCAATAGCAATACGAAGCCGGTTTAATGCCATCAGGAAGAGGCTTATTGCTCAGGGCCACAAGCCGAGACGGTGGGGGGGTTCATCTGCTGAACAACACAGACAGACTTTTATCACTATTGCCAACGTGTTTCAAGAGAAGGATTCGGAAGACGAAGTGGTCGAAGGAGTGATTGAGGCCGTGCCAGACGTTCCAGAGCGAGTGATTCGTGACGAGTATCGTCACCTAAAGTAAGCTTCCTAAGTTTTTGGATATACAGGGAACTAATAGCTTAATAGAAGTGAAAGCGACAACGATTTCGACGGAAAAGTAAAGGCCTGGCTTGAAGAAAATCGCCAAGATCGATGGCAAGATATCCGTGATAGATTTCCTGGTCTTGATGTCAGTCGATTTGAACGAATTCGCTGGAGACTACGGGCAAACAAGAAGACTCAAATGTTGTCACAACTCCTGTGGGAGTGACTAGGTCTTGAGCTTATCCGAAACACTCATCTGTGGTAGAACCTTCGATGACGCATAGGTCGTCCGTGTTTGAGAGAATGTATCTCGAGTGGCCTTTCCTGTTCGCCTTGAACTCCCTCTCCCAAAGCCTGCGTGCAAAGCCGCCGATTTCTTCGCCTCGCCTGCAGTGTAGCCCATCCTCTCTTACAAGGTGGCAGTGTTTATGTTGCTAACCTATTAGCAATGGTGATACCAGACAGAGCCTCAGTCTCGCGAGGGCCAACTACCGACCCCACCCAATCTGATTGTCACCAGTGGAACTGCTGCCATCCGGTGACGCTTTGACATGTGCTTAAACTGGAAGGGGATTTTATGGCGCACCATAACTTTGGCCGACACAATAGGGCGAGGAGGAACAGTACAATTGCAGCCACGCGACGAGTATGCCAATAAATAGTATTAACCTCCAAACAAGCTATCTTTCTCTCTTCAAGATCACCAATGAAAATTCAAACTGGGACATCCTCCAGCTCCACTTCGTACTTGGCCGGCACTGAGAATTGGCGTGTCTCTGGGTTCCAGATGAGCCAGGATCCTGAAGCGGCAATCTTACACCCTAGAGTCAGGATGCGGTCCTTTCGCTCCTCTACCATCGACCCTAGCTCAAAATACTTCTCGTCCTCGTCAATTTTGTCGTTCTTGAACCAGTCGCTGGGGAAGAAATCCTCCGAATAGATTAATCCGCGCATGGCAAAGTCCTCGGGGAGAGGCCGGGGCAACTCCCTCTCGGGACGTCGGAAATCGGAGTGCACTTTATAGCCAGCCTCGCATGATATCAGGAGGGAATTAAGCATCAGAGAAGTCAGTTTCCATGGGAAAATATCTTCAATGTGAGAGATGGCCCCTGGGAATCGCGTCATATGGTTCATAAATACCAGCATGGTATGAAGGAATGGCAGCGTATTCGTGTCTCCCCATCGCCTCATTACCATCTCGATAATGCGTATTGCAAAGCCACGGGCCTGCTTGAAAGTCTCATCCGGACTGGCCTCTACGACTGAGCTACCGCCCATGGCAATGTCTGTCTCTTCTGGGCTAGCCTCTTCGATTGAGCTTCCGTCCATGGCAACATCTGTCTCCTCCGGCTTCTGTGATATGGCCCGCATGAGCACATTGGATTCGACGCCATAGCCAAGAAGAGAGCAACCCGTTGAAATACCGATATAGTATCTATCTCAGTTAGAAAAAGTTATCCGAAATGGCCACAATTTAGGATACTCACCCTGCGTCCAGCCACCTCTTGGTTACGCGTCCAATGTGGCTATCGAGCTGCTCAATGAACTCGTCCATCGACTCTTGAAGCCTCTCTCTGGACTTTCCGGAAAAGAGAATTCCATGAGCCCTCACAAAAGCTGCATCGATTGGCGGCAGGCGGTTCGGGCTCTTATTCAACACTGGGCCAAATAAGGTCATAATGCTCCCCCGGGCGCTAGGGAAAGGAATCGAGACACAGATAGACTTCGTATAATATGAAAGCTGCTGCAAGGCATTGGGCTTGGCGAGAATCGCGAGGTGGTGATAGAGGCGTCCAGTCGTGGGGGACTTATCAGAAGCCTTGCTGTACCAGTGGCGGCTAACTGCAGTCCATGTCTCGCGGTCTCGGATGCAGTTATCCTCGATGGCCATTCGATATCGGCCTAAATCTCCCAGGCACTCAATCCAAGTATCTTCAAAGGCAGACACAGTCTCATACAAAAGAGCGACAATGCTATATGCCAGGTATAAAAACGTGAGCATATGCTCCAAAGACGCAGGGAGCCTATGCCTCAGAAGCTCCAGAAAAGAATGGATGCCGTGCCGCCACATGCGCGCAGGCATAGCGTATTTGCTAGCCAATCGTCGCAGTGCAGGGCTAGCGGATGGGTGCTGGCTGGCAAGGAAGAAGTCATGATGCTCATGCAACAAAGTCCTATGCAGAGCGATCAGGGCTTGCCACTGGTCGTTGTTAAGCTTGGGATTGGATTCGGCATTGGAGGATTGTGCATTGTCGACCTCTATGCATTTTGTTTCAACCATAACAAGGCCCGCGTAAATACCTTTGACTTCCGCGACCAACTGATCTTGGGAAATGGGCCTTGTCTCTGGTTGGGGGATCATGACGGATGTATTGTCCTCGTCTGCTCTCATCTGAGGCTCGCTCTGGTGCGCGGCGGTCGCCCTTGTTCTGGATCGTGTTTGTCTAGATGTATCTTGAGCCTCATTTGAAGGGGCCTTGGAACGTGGGCCATCATCGGACGTCCGCAGTCGCCGTTCGGGGGTATTTTGATGGCCAGAGTTGTTGCGAGCTCGACTTCGGCTGTTTGAAGGACTTGCTGGCGCACGAGGGCTTGTGATCGGTGCAGGAGACTGGTGCTTAGCTCCGCGAGTGTCGTCAGACTTGGCGATGTGATTAGGCACGGAGGTTTCGCTCACACGGCCCTTGCAATCATCTCGAGCCGCATCTGTCTGAGCCGACCTATAAGAGAATAGTGAGTAGACGGAAATAGAGACAAGTACAGGGGCATGAAAGGGCATACGCTTGAGCGGACTGGTTGAAGGCATTGATCTCCTTCACTGAGTGGCTTTGTTGATGATCGGGGTTTGATGCGATGTGCTGTCGCAAGTCATTGAGGTCTTCCGGCTCGTAGTCGCACTTAGGGCATTCGTGAACAGTTGGCTTCTCTCCTTCACCCCGGGGAAATCGTCCCTCGAGGTAGCCAACCCACTTGTCTGTGATGTTGTCCATGTTCAAGATGAAAAAATCGCGCCGTGGTGACGGCCGGGCATAAGGCAGAATGAGAGGTGGAACAATGGGTCAGTGGAAGGAAACCTGGCTGCTGTAGGGAGCTGGGAGGGTGGTTAATGAAGGCCGGCAGCTGGTATGCGCTGCCTTACTTCTGGGCACCAATCTGGTTCGCATGGTTGCCTTTCGGTTGAGCCTCACTGCGGCAGCGCCAATCCGCCTTGCGCTGAGGGAGGTCAGGATGAGGAACCAGGCTACGTACAATAGGCAGCAGAAGCAACGAGTTTCCTCATGGGAAGGCCCCACACCCCTGAGAATCTTAGACGATGGAGGAGTGGAGCCAGCAGAATCACACCCCCCCCTCCACGACAGATAACCCCACCCCTTCACCCCTGTCGTTGGGGCGTTGTTGGCTTGCACAACCCCTGCATAGCACGGCAACCAGAGCTGGAATACAATCCCCTTCATGTTCAAGGCTAAAAGGCTAAGAATGGCATCCATAAAAGCGCCCGCGTCGCGGGACCGTGTTGGAAGATACCCTAGCCCATGCCTCACCCGTAATTGCCCATTGTCTTTGCTTTCACGCTGCAACACAAACACGCACGATGCGATGGTGGCTTCAACGTCCTCCAGCAATATCCTCCCAGAACATCACCGGCATTATATGCCATTTGAATGCTGGATTCAAATTCCTCGTTCGAATGGCAGTCTAGTTTTGTCATACAGTGTTGCCTACTGGGATGTCGCGGAGCGCAAGGTCTTCACTTTGCGGGCTCCCCCGGATGAGTTACATGGTCGTTGTCACACCCTTCTTCAACAGACCGACTTCAATGGCTTCGACATGTCTTCCGAGATGAAACAAAGAGCAGTGGTTAGGGCTCAAGGAAAAACTTTATATCTGTGGGTTTTCTACCTACTGATTGAGTCCCTCTAACGACTAAACAGAACCATCCGGCTATATGATCCAACAGAATATGTCTGGGCGGCCAGACTACCAGTGGAGGTAATTACAACCAGCCACGACACTCAGATACCGGTGTGGTGTTTTGGTCTACCGCAATCTCCAAAATCCACAATGTACTTTCTTGTCCCTTCCTCTGGGAAGACAGTAGTCCACGGCTCACAAGATATTCTCAAGAGAGTGCGCCCCATGTACCTCCCCCGAGCCCCAAAGCTGCAGCGGCATCGACCAGTCAAACTCCAAACCTCCAGAAAGAATTAGAAAACATACTCGACTGCGACAACGTATTAAAGAGAATACGTAGGATTATGATTCTGAGTGGCTATGGCATAAAGACGTGCTTCTAGGTGATGGGAACGCAAAGAGTGACAGTAATGAATGAGTGATGTGCATGGAACTGGGAGTAATTCACATTCTATTTGAAAATACACGCAAGAAAAACCCACCCAGCCCCATACATGGTCTGTACTAGGGACTTCCCACGTAACGGTCATCTTCATTCCAGCACGACGCTGACCTGGATGACCACTGAGATTACGACCGTGACAACAGGCCACTCACAGCTCAACAAGCTGTGGCTTTCAGCCGAGAGGAGTAGCCTGGGTTGTATCTCTCTCAAGCCTGGGTGCAAGGCCGGCACAAGTGAAGCTTGCAGTACGTGCATTCAAAAATCATCCAGTGAGGCCCCGAGCGACAGTGCTGGCAAACCCACTGGATCAAGGTGCTATCGGACTTGATCATCCGAAATGAGTGAGCACAAACGTTGGCCATCTTTCTTAGATCTGAATCAGAGAGGGAATTATTATAAGCATGGTAAAGAGGGAGTCCATGGAGTCTTACTGCGAGATGGGTATATCGGCATGTAAATAGGGGAAGGTAGAGGTAGCAAGTAAACTAAGCAAGAGCGACGTTTGGGAGGAACCGGCCTTAAATACTCCCGCTGAGAGATCTAAGTACCGAGTATGTGTCAGCCGCTCCCTTATCTGCTTCCTTTCTTTGACTTGTCCTCTACTCTCCCCCCGCCTCTTGATTCCCCGTTGGAAATTCTGGTGTGCCGACCAAGCCACCCACCATCAACACCCTGGTACGGATGTAGCCCACGTTGGATAAACGTTACAGAGAGCTTGACTATGCTTTGATCGTTACCGGCGGAAGCAGGCGATGAGCCACACATCTACGTGAGACCGCGGCGTGCGTCTGCAGTCGGCTAAGACTCCCTACCCCTGAGCTCAGCAAGTCGCGAGGGAGTGGAGGCAGGCCACCATCTTCGTGTTGGTCCCTTTATTTCATCAATCACACGCTTCCTGATGTAGTGGAGCCATTCACTCTGCAGTCTCGGGCCGTTGATCGGGTTGCTGGCATAAATAGGACCTTAGATCCCCTCATTATCGCATTTCCACACCAACCGCAGCTTCCCTCAATCATTTGGACCAGCATGGAACCCCTTCCTCAATATCAGATTGTTAATGCCTACTTCATTTCCTCACTGTCACTGTTTTGGGTCCCTGTTTTTGTCGTCGTATACACCATGCGTGGAGCTCCTTGGTCGAAGAATTGGCGCTGGTGGTGGTGCCTGATGGGGGCATGGGCGATCCTAGAGCTCTCTAGCTTAGCCCTCTTTGTTTTCCAAACCAGAGAGAGGATCAAGATATCATGGCTTCCTATGAGATCAATGTACGGGATCCTCGTAACATCGTCACTATGGGGGATTTCCATATTGCAAGTAAGCCAAGAGTCTGTTCCTTGCGATACACTCGTTCTAAACAAGTGGTTAAATTAGGTCATTGCTGTTATCTACCAACTCGGGTCTCGCACTCGCGTGGAAAGACTGACAGGGTGGACGGCGACCGCTGGGCTTATCGAGGTCTTAATCATCGTCCTCTTGATGCTTGTGCCTCAAGTCACGGTCAACAATGAGATCGCATGCGTTATAACACCGTTTACATCCCAAATCAGCACCATTGTGATGATGATATATCACTTCTTTCGCAAAAAGCCGGCACAAAACACACCTAGGCCCCGGGTCTTGGGTTCCATATTGGTTGGCCTGGTTATGATCGTCATCTCAACAGTCACGGTTGTGCTTTCAGTCACTGGACTCGACCATAGTGCTCCTAGAGTTCACGGCATCCTCTACCTCAGAGAACCAATTACGGCCTTGCTACGTGCAATCAATGCGAAGCCAAGTCTCCCACCCCCGGACGCACGTGCAAATAATACGCTGGCTCTTGATGCTCTGGCGAACTCGACGTCATCTCTCATTCGTGGCACATCTCGACCAACGTCCTCGGACACGCGTTCTGCACCTCATTACTCTCCGTGTTAGAGCCACGCTTCCCCTGTCGACGCTGCCAGCTCAGATTCTCCAAGCCTACAGGATGGGCTCTCTTCACACATCGTCAGCTGAGGGAAACTGCGAGACTAGGGCCAAGGGGACCCGGCATCTGTGGTCTGCTTCACGGCCTTGCACTGGAGAGCTGCAGTGCTACTCGGTATCAAGATGCTGCAAGACCTAGTCACAGCAACAGAGGCAGTGACGAGAGGCGTGGGGGCAAGCTTGTGTTGTTGGGTCGTCTGGCCACTCATACCTCAGGTCTAAGCCATGATGCCACGGCCTGAAGGATGGTGGGATGGGAGACTCGGCTATAAAGGTCATGCCCTCCTCCAAGTTAGAGGCGAGGCTTTTTCTTCTCTTTCCCATCATCTTCTTCCCTTCTTGCCTCTTCGTCTCGACAGTTTGCCCTCAACAGCTCTCGGCAGTATGCCTCCCACCAGCCACCAGCCAGAGAAAGAGCATGCTTGGTCTGAGACCCCTTTTTTCGAGCCTCTCGTCCGCCGTTCTTGCCTTACTCTAGTTCTCGATGCTATCCTCCAGGCTGGAGACGAAGGCGAGCAACTCGACCGAAACTTGAGGTTGGCCATGAGCCAGCGGTCTGCCCGAGAACAACGCCGGATACGATCCTTCGTTCGCAGCCTCTGCCGTAATTTCGACAGCCTGTGCAGTAGCACTCCGAGCCCCTCGATCCAACAAGTCGACGTCGAATATAGACAAAGTCATGGACAGCCTGACGGTAGCGAGGTCAGAGTCCGTGGTGTTGCGTTTGAATGTGCCACAAGGCCTCCAAGCTCAATTCATCCGTCACACATTACCGAGCATGAGGATAACAGCATCGCGCTCAATGGACGCAAAAGGTTATTGAGCAGAGACACAAAGCCATGCGCAGTCCACAAGCAGTCTCCTTTTCAGTCAACCGACGGTAGGCGTTCGCTGCCAATCCACGTTGAGAAGGTGGAAGAGAGAGACACACTGACTTCGGAACCTTTCTGTAACGCGATCTTTGCACCCATCGACATGGACGCGAGAATTGAAACCATGCCTACGGAAAAGACACCCTTTCCGGTCGATCCCACCAGAGAAACCTCTCCAAGGCAGACAGACAATATCGAACAGGGCTGCCTTCGACTTGTGGATCAAACCATCGCTGACTTCGTCCATGGCAGTCACGAGCAGGTCCGCCTTTCCAGTTTTCCGGAGAACTCGCGAGCAACCTACAAGGATTTGCACGACTCTCTCGGAAGTGAGGCGGAGGCTGGGGCCCAATGGTCGCACGGTTCGGCGTTGGCTCGCCTGCTAGAAGCAGCTGATGGAGAGCGAAAAAAAGCGACCATCCGTTATGCGCTGACGGCAATGGTCTGGGCTAGATGGCACGCATCTCAAGAGAAGCTAGCCGGCAGTTCTGCGGCACCCGAGAAGCCTGCGCAAGAAGTGTTGACGAGGGTCACTGGTCCCAAGCCCGAAGATGACGAGACTAGCAAGGAGGGATGGGAACGACACCGCAGGAGGCTCGGCACGCACTTGAAACGTGGACGGAAGTGGTCGCGGCTGGTGAAGGACCTCGGCTTCGGTATCCTGCTCAAGGATGCATGGTATACTCACCCTTGGAGTATTCAATGGAGGCTGATTGGCTAACCTGTGGTAGGCAACTTATTCATCCCCCAGAAGCGCCATTGGATACTCTGGTCAGAGGGTTTCTGAGCAGCCCGGAGAAGATGGACGTCTTGAGGCACCTGGAGGCTCAGCTGGTATTGTTCTTGGAGACAGGTAGGACGAGCCCGGACAAGTTTCGCCATGACTTGAGGAGCGCAGGCCTATCGTCCTTAAGCCCAGCGCTGTCTACCGGACGTGTCGAGCTTAGCACCTTGTGTGAGCAGATCCGAGACTCCACCACTGGTGACATGATTCTTGTCGAGGGCACTGACTTCCTTTTCAGCGTGGATTCGCTGCGAAGGTTGGATGGGAAGACATGGCTTAACGACGAGGTCCTACTTGCTTGCCTACATCTATCTGATAAACTTTCGTTTGTCCGCGTCGGCTTCTCTGTTTCAATCCATCAGCAGATGCAAGCCCATAGCCTGATGCAGCGCCCGTTCGAGAGGGTGGTGAAGCAGATTGCGAAATGGCACCGTCAGGTGGGTGCAGGAACTCGCCTGGTGTGCCTCTTTCCTCTCTTCCAGGACCAGAGCCACTTCAGTCTCCTCGAAATCAACGAGAGGGAAGAGTCTATCTTCCACTATGAGTCGATGGGTGAAACAGAAAACACTGATATCAAGGTTCGCAGAGTGAGTGACCTGTGAAGGAGGAGCAGGATACTAATTGTTCTGATAGGAGATTTGTGAGAAAGAGTTCCCTCGTCTTCGATACATCGAGGAGGTGCGTGCCCTGTATGTTAACATTTTGGATTCAACTTGACTAACACCGAGAAAACAGAGAGCCTTACGTCAACGCGACGGACATAGTTGTGGTCCGCTTGTTATTCGGCATGCCCAGTATCGAATGCTCGGCCGGCCTGTCATCTCCGAAGGGACTGACACATATGATGCGAGTGAGTTGAGGGCTGAGGCGGTGTGGCTGTTGAGCTCGGCGTGGAAGAGCGGCGGGTTGGTTGCGGCACCAAGGCGGAAACGGAAAGCCAGGGTGGGAGAGCAGGATCGCCAGGGGAGAAAGGGCAAGAGGCAGAAGAAGGCCAGCGGCAAAGAGTGAGGAGTGCTACGGGGAATCAATTCAACGGGTTCGCATCAAGCGATGTGTCTTCTATGGTAAACCTGTCAAGAGTTAGAAGCGCGCAGGAACCGGCGACTTGGGAGGGGGGCACGGAGCTGGCTACCAGGCCAGAAATGGTTCCCGGGTTGGCTGGGATATGCGACAGGAGGCTACTCCAATCAATACACACGATGCTAGTTTCACACGGACGGTTTCATTTGAGATCGCTGTTACATTACATTGGATGATTACTATATCGACATGATCGGAAGGATCGCAAGCACGAATGGAGCTCGCCAGCCGAACCAACTATATCTCCCCCTGGGGCATTGAACCAATTGGCCCCTCCATCAATTGTTGACAAACCTCGCTTCGCACCCGTCGACTTGACATGTTTTGATACCGCCGCCGGTACACCACCTGTTCATGCGATATTGGCTCCGAGACTATGAACGGGCCGGGATCCGCGTCTGGACGAGAGCGGTCGACCTCAACCCGACGGCGGAAACGTCCTGCCTCATCAAAAAATCCATATACCTGTCCGTTGGAGCCTCTTGCGTGTCCTATCCGAACATTCTGGTTCCTTATCGACACTGGTACCATCGTACGGCATGGGCCTTTAGCTCCGCTGGCCGATTTTATTCCTCGGCAAGGATCCTTGTGGTGGAGCCGGCCGGGTCTTTTCTCCTTGGGCTTGTGGATTCTACCGGTGGTTATGGTAATGTCTGGTGTTAAATTCTTATCCGTCCTGCGGTCTGGCTGCAGCGGAGATGTCCCGAGGTAGATAACATCGTCTCTGGACTGTTCAGCAGCACACGATTCTTTTGGTAGACATGTCGGGGTCTGAGAGTAGGTTGTGCGGGCCAGAATGCCGATGGCTCTTTGTTTCGAGTGCTGGGGGCAAGTGTCATGGCTCATTTTCTTATGATGCTCAAGCCGGCGGCTGTCAGTGCGGTGCCGAGTTCTCAGTCGTTATCCCTAGAGAAATGGGGTTTGCTACGATTTACGGGAAGTGTCGAACTGTGGGGATGGGGGAACAGTGGAGTGGCTGGAGTCTGATCACGTGATGAGGCATAGTGCTTGGCCATCCACGACGTCACACTGCAGATATCTCTGGTCGCATTAGAGAGCAAGGTAAGTGATGTTACAATCTATTCATTCCATATCATAATAACAACCTCCTATTGGAGGCACTGGTAGGTTGTTGCGGGCACAGCAGGACGTGGAAGCATCGGACACCGACGACGCAGAGTAACCAAAGCGCATGGGGTCACCTGACCTGCGGAGTATGCAACGGCTCGGTTAGGTGGGGGAACTGAGCCGTGGTGCACCCTAGAGTACTTAAGAATCCTATGGCTTTTTATCACCGCTCAGCATGTCATCGAGCAGCACCATCTCGACAACGATCTCCACGGATCCGACCTCTAAATCCTTGGGACACTAAGAGGACGATGTCATTCCGTCTAAGAGCCAAATTTACTGGACATTCGCACGCAGAAAGCAAGTATGGCAAAACTTGCACAAAAGGCCACTTGCTCAAGAACCCTCCTCTTGACACGATTCCACGTACCGTCTTAATATGCTTGTGTGGATGCGTTTTGTGGTCTCAAGATATATTGCACAGGCGACAATGCAACTGCTCGAGAGCCTGAAGATTGGTGAGATGGTTTCGTTTGAAATGCGTGGTTAGACCGCCGGGGGGAATAGAAGGGTTTGATCAGAATCCATGTGGCTGCGAGTGCAGGCGGTCCATCGGCGAGGCAGGTAGGGGAGCAGTGGGAGCACGACGCTACCAGCTGGCCCACTCGCTAATGCAATGCCACCCGTGCCCATGAAGATAATCGTGCCGAACTAGTCCCTGAGCTCCGCAAGCTGGATCGCGGGATGCGTCGGGCCGTGTTAGGTTCACTTGTGGGGAAGTGCGAGATTAGGTCTCGTCGTGCGACCACGAATTTCGGCCGGATGGCATCGCGGGGAAACCTGGTTCGACGCGTACCGCCTTGGGCTGAAACGTCCCACACACCGTGCGGCTGGCCTCGTGTCTCTACAATCCGGTACTTTGATCCTCTGTCACCGGTCTTGTGCCTTGCCGCACACATTCAGCCTTACGTGACGCGATGAACGTGGCTACTGTTATGATAAGTCATCGTTCGCGTCTCGGCTTCCTTTGTCACTCCACTACTCGCTGACACACCGAAGAGTTGGCACCCAGTTTGGCCTTCGTGCTTCGTCCACTTGTCCTTCATCGGAGAGGCAGTGACCTTGGCTCAGACTCCTGCGCCAATCATTTGCTCTAGAACGCTCAGCCTGCCGCAACCTGCTGCATGTAAGCGCCGTGGACCATGCCGCCTCATCTTTGCGCATCTCTGGAGCCTGATCTGGTGCTCACCCACCAGAGACTTAAGAGCGTCTGAACCCCAACATGTTCGTCCTCTTGCTTACTGCAATATTTTGCAGGCTTGTGTATCTTCACCCCGGCATCCATCCTTTGTTGCGATCGCCTATGCGTACAACGTCAAGTCTTTCTCTGAGCGACTTCGAACGCCGGCCATGTCAGACCCCCAGAAGTACACGGTCGGCTGGGTCTGCGCTATTGCGACCGAGTACCTCGCTGCGCAACTTTTCCTGGACGAAGAGCACGAAGGACCCGAATCCGTATCCGTCAACGATAGCAACAACTACACGCTGGGCAAAATCGGGAAACACCATGTCGTCATTGCCGTCCTTCCCCATGGTGAATACGGCATATCATCTGCTGCCGGCGTCGCGCATGATATGCACCACAGCTTTCCCAACGTCAGGATCACCCTGATGGTCGGAATTGGCGGTGGTGCACCGAGCTCTAAGCATGACATTCGCCTCGGGGATGTTGTAGTCAGTGCATCTAGCAACGGCACTGCCGCGGTGTTCCAGTACGACTTTGGAAAGGCCGTGCAGGGACAGGAATTCCAGGAGACGGGATTGTTGAATCAGCCGCCGACAGTTCTCCGAGCAGCCGTGAACGGCCTCCTGACGCAGTACAAGCGCAAAGGACACCAGCTTGATGGATCTATCGCCGACATTTTGACGAAGAATCCGAGACTCAAGAAAGAGTTTCAACAGCCCGAGCCGAGCACTGATCGACTGTATCAGCCCGGAAAGGTTCACCCGCCGGGCGATCAGTCCAGCTGCGCGACAACCTGCGGCAGCGACCCATCGACTTTGGTGGTGCGACCGGATCGTGCTGAATACGAAGACAATCCCGCCATCCACTACGGCCCCATCGCTTCGTCGAATAGGTTGATGAAGGATGCCTTGACTCGGGATGCGCTTGCAGCAAAGAAGGGCGTCCTATGCTTTGAGATGGAAGCGGCCGGGTTGATGAACCACTTTCCATGTCTGGTCATCCGAGGCATTTGCGACTATTCCGACTCGCACAAAAACAAAGAGTGGCAGGGCTTTGCGGCAATGATGGCGGCGGCGTATGCGAGGGATCTTCTGCGTCAGATTCCGCCCAACAAGATTGAGGCCGAGAGACCTATTAGCGAAGTCCTCAACTCTCGTACGTTCTGCATTCCAATTCATATATTTTCTTCTAACTTTGAACAGTCCAAGGAAGTTTAGACCGCGTGCTTTCGGCGGCAAATGAAACCAAGGATACCATGGCCACCGTGAGATCTGGCAGTCACCGCGCTGAAGTTGAGCGCTGGTTGTCCCCGCCAGACTATTCAACTAACGCCAATCTGGCGAGAAAACGCCGCCACGCCGGCACTGGAACCTGGTTTCTCGACAGCCTCATCTTCCAGGAGTGGAAGCTCGGGTCGCGACAACACCTGTGGCTCTACGGCCTGGCAGGATGTGGCAAGACTGTTCTGAGTACGACGATTCTTGACAATCTTCTGCAAACAGACACCCGCACCACGCTTGTATTCTTCTTTGACTTCAACGACTCCAGAAAGCAAACCTTAGAGGGCCTTCTACGCTCGCTGGCGATTCAACTTTACGGTTCTGGGGGCAAAGCGGCGAAGGAGCTTGACAGTCTTTTCACTAACCACGACAGTGGACGGAGGCAACCCGATACGAGTACCTTATCGGCCTGTGTCGACTCAATGATGCGGATCACTGGAAAGGTTTGTGTCATCCTCGATGCTTTGGATGAGTGTACAACGAGAGGAGAGCTTCTGCCATGGATGCGAGACTTTGCCTCTGGCAAGGCCCAGCTTCTTGTGACCGGCCGGCCGGAAGCAGACTTCCAACGCGAGATTCCTCGCTTTTTCGATGAGCGCAACTGCGTCTTACTCGACAAGAGGGCCGTCAACGCCGACATACGTTCCTACGTCATGGCAGCGCTTGAGCGGAATCCCGAATTCGTTGGCAAGAAGTTATCTCAGGATCTCCTAGGGAAGATTCGCGACAAGGTCGGAGACGGAGCCGACGGCATGTGAGCTTTTGCCCAGATCACCCATACTACCAAATAATTGTCTGACATTCTTCGCAGGTTCAGATGGGCAGCTTGTCAATTGGATAGTCTTGTCGAATGTCTAAGTCCCAACGCCATCGAGACAGCTCTCGAGTCTTTGCCTCGTGATTTGAATGAGACTTACTACCGCATGCTCCAGAGCATACCCCCGACATATAAGAGTGGCGCGATTCGTCTCTTACAGTTTCTCGTCTACGCCAAGCGGCCCCTAAAGCTATCAGAAGCTGTAGAGGTGATTGCCACGGAAATAGATCGAGAGCCCGGACATTTTCATGTCAAGAACCGACTATTCAACGAGGCCGATGCTCAACAATATTGTCCTAGCTTGGTATCAGTTGCGGAGGTCAGAGCAGGTTTCAGGACTACGCATGAGCTCCACCTCGCCCACTTCTCAGTCAAAGAGTATCTTCTCAAGGAACGTTTATTCGACCTGGAGAATGCTAGCATTGCTATCACCAAGACCTGCTTGACATATCTTACAGACATCGAGGGTGATCAAAACAGAATCAAGCGTGATTTCCCGATGGCACATTTTGCAGCAGAGTCCTGGATGGACCATGCTATGTGGCAGAGACTTCGGAGGACATTGTTCGAATAGCAGCCGGCTTTTTGCAAGACAGGACGACATTTCGGCGGTGGGGTCGATTGTATCAGGCCGACCGTCCTTGGGATGAAAACCCAGGACCTCCCCGAGCATCTGCTCTATATTATGCTTGCGTATCTGGACTCACACTGACGGCTAGAGACCTGATTAAGGCAGGCGCGGATGTCAATGCACAGGGCGGCTTGTATGGCAACGGTCTCTACGCTGCCTCATGGCGAGGCCACCTCGATATTGTGCGGCTGCTGGTGGAAAAGGGAGCGGATGTTAATGCACAGGGTGGCTACTATGGCAACGCTCTCCAGGCTGCCTCATGGCGAGGCCACCTCGACATTGTGCGGTTGCTAGTGGGGGAGGGAGCGAATATCAATGCACAGGGCGGCATCTATGGCAACGCTCTCTACGCTGCCTCATCAGTAGGCCACCTCGACATTATGCGGCTGCTGGTGGAAAAGGGAGCAGATACCGATGCACAGGGCGGCGAGTATGGCAAGGCTCTCCAGGCTACCTCATCAGAAGGCCACCTCGACATTGTGCGGCTGCTGGTGGAAAAGGGAGCGGATGTCAATGCACAGGGCGGCATCTATGGCAACGCTCTCTACGCTGCCTCATCAGCAGGCCACCTCGACATTATGCGGCTGCTGGTGGAAAAGGGAGCAGATACCGATGCACAGGGCGGCATCTATGGCAACGCTCTCCAGGCTGCTTCATTGGGAGGCCACCTCGAGGTTATGCAACTGCTACTGGATAAGGGAGCGGATGTCAACGCGCAGGGCGGCGACTATGGCAACGGTCTCCAGGCTGCCTCATCGAGAGGCCACCTCGAGGTTGTGCATCTACTTAATCAAAGGAACGCCAATAGAACATCCCGAAAGCGATCCGGCTCGGCATGCCCAAGAGACCTGTCGAAGTATCCTAGGCTCTTGGACCCTACCAATGTTGATTGAAATCCTTGACATACCTACAGCCAGATCTCCAGCGAACTATTGCCATGGTCCCTAGCTCAATCGCTCACTCTTATGTCAACTTTCTGTTTGCATTGCGTCTTCTCATACTCTCAGATAGATCAGAGTAACCCAACGTCTAGCTTGTTGTCATTTATGCGTATTTTCTCAGTTCTCGGATATGATTGAGTAGTAGCCCATCATTGTCGAGGTAGTTGTTGGATGTATTTAAACAGCCACCTCCCTTGAGCAACCACTCACAGGACACTTGACTTCTATTTATGTATAAAATAGCAGAGGTGGCGCCAATCTAACATATTCACAAATCTGGGTTCAAGCATAGGCATAGCGATGAACATTTCACATGAGCTCGTGGCATTAATAATCCCAAATCAATAATCCTCGTCTCTCCCAGTTGTCCAGAACTCTTCACTGGCATGGGAATCGGCCCCGCTGCTCCAATCCCAAACTGCCTGCTCATCCTTGTCCCAGAAATCCGTGCTGCCATGACAGTCACTGCTTGTGCTGCTGCAACTCCGCTCGTCCTTCACAATCGCCTCGACACATACCCGTTTCGTCTTGGTCTGCTGATACTGGTCTAGCTCCCCTGTCTTCCTCTTCCTAGGCTTCTGGTCGGTGGCGCTGACAACGATGGCACCTGGTACTGTACCGCCATCGTGTGTGTCCCGGACGTGGAGTAACCACTGGTCAAGGTCGGTGATGAGATCGTCGGTGCCCGATAGCTGGCATTTTGGACAGGGGAAACTCGTTTTGAAGTGGCCGAGCTGAACGTGAGATCGCTTCAGATGCAAGTTAAACCCTCCAGCTGAAAAGGTCTTGCCGCAGAGTAAGCAGTGAGCTGGTTTTGCGTGGCTGGGTGCATGGAGTTTACCATGGTACTGCTCAACGTGGTTGCTCCAGGCAGAAAGACCAGCTGCAACCAGCTGTTTCTGTCCCAAGAACTCGCACTCGCGACAATAGAAAGGCCTCTGGATGTCTTCACTGTGGTCCGAGGTAACATGTCTGGTGAGGGCGTTCTTTCGTGCGAAATTCCCGTTACAGATCAAACACCTAGGTGTCGCTGAATCTGCTTTTGGTCTCGTCACTTCCGCATCCCCGGCGTCTTGTGGAGGATCTCGATCTGGAGCCTGCCTCAAGTACCTGACAAGCTGGTCGGCAAACCTCTTCGTGGAGTCCTCCGCGAGAAAAAGAGGTGACAAGTCTTCTGCCATCCTGCTGCTGTGTTCGTTCTGCTTCGGGCCAGGTCTCCTTGGTCTGCGTTCTTGCAGATGGGTTGCAGACTGTCCTTCGCTTCTCAGGCGATCGGCCGTCTCAAAGTATTCGTCGCGCCGTCGCTTTATGAGCTCCTTCTCCAGCACCTTCTTGACGTACTGGATCCTCGATTGAATCCTCTTTGCCTCTTTGCTGCTACGGTTGGGAAGGCTATTCAGCTCTTTGCGCCATTGGGTGATGTCATTCCGCGACTCGAACCCTTTCCAGTCCTCTTCGGATATGTAGATTGGCGCGTAGCAGTCCCGTTTCGTGAACGACTGATGCAGTTTGGTGATTACATCGTCGCAGCCCCCAGTCAATTCTTTGTAGGCCACCGTCATTAGACTGTGTCTCTGATCGACTGGGTTGTAGCTCTTCCGAAAGACCTCTTCCGTGTTGCCCATGATGTAACTTCGAAGAGCCGGCTCAAGCGCGCCTTGTAACTGTCAGAGTCATGTCAAGCTGCAGAAGTATCATGCTCACTCACCATTGAGGCGACCTCCGGCCCCCACTCTTATCGAGTAAGGCCGCAGCCCCTCCCGGAGCCCGGCCACCTCGAGAACTCGTTGCCATATTCTCCAGTACAGCTTGTAGTCCAGCGGAAAGACAGGTTGGTCCACGATGTCATCTTTCCACTTGAGTGGCACGTAGTCAATGTGATCCTCAAGCAAGCTCTTGGGATACAACACCTCTTCGCAAGATGTGAACTTTGTTACGAAAGCGCCATTGTAGATGGCCATCGCGACGATGTGAGAGAGAAGGCAGATAGACTTGACCGGGACCCGGGTGATGCCAAAGGTCAAACTACAGAAGTTAGCACGGCATATCGCTACCGCGACTCGACACGAACGAAGTACCTTGCACTCTGGTCCCTCTCAATCTCATCCTCGTGCCGCTTCACATGTCGAACATGAACGCTTGCAACGGGCCGGACTTTCGTTGGATCGGCAGGATCTCTCAGCCAGCCAACCTCGATGTCCTTGTACTTCACACGCCTCAAGCTCTCGTACCGCCAGCCGCCGATACCACCAAGGATGACATTCCCTGAGAACGAGACTCGCTGGGAGGGTTTGCAGAGGATGTCGGACGCCCTCTCCCAGGCGGTTTGGAGGACGAGCAACAGATCTTCTTCCGTCGTCTCCTTCTTCACGAACTGCTGGCGCCGGGTCAGGCCGAGCCTGTCAGCTAGCCCAGGAATCAACTTGGATCTCAGTCAGCCCAACGCCCAAGATCAACGGCGACCGCACCGGGTGAGTCTCACCTTTCCAACCAGTCCAGCAGGGCCAGACTCGACGCCGCCACGGGTCGAATAGCGCAATGTGAAATGCTGCGCGTTTGCATTCGGTTGGTAACGGAACCGCTTCAGCACGTCATCGTTCGCGACACGAACCAACGCAGACCACACGTCCTGTAGCGTCGACGCACTATTCACGTCTCTCTTGGTCTTGTACTCGTCAGGGCCCAAGCAGGGCACAGATGTTTCGGAGTTCAGGATGTATAGCTCAAGGAAGCTCTCGAAAATCTTGACGGCGTCGTGCGAGCCGGCACACAGCTGCAGCCACGTCTCATCACTGTCGAGCCCACCAGCTTCGACAAACCTAAGGGCGCTGATTAGCCAAAGACTCCGAGCTGACTCGGTCGGGACACACTCACTGAGTCCACTCCTCCCAGACTCTATTCTGGAGTGCCAGAGTCTTCTTGTGCAAGCCCGCGCCCTTCTCCGGCGCCGGCTTGCTGCGGTTTCTCTCCAAGATCGCCTGGACGGCCTTGCTAGAGTCTGCCCGAATCCGGGGCGCACCCCGTTTCCGAGGCTTCTGAGCTGGCAAGTCCATCGGCTGAGCCATGACTTGAGACTGGGGATCAACTGTGGGCGGCTGTTGCTACTGTCGAGAAAGAGAACACAGAAGGTGCAAAAGGTGTAGAGAGTAGGGGAGAAAGGCAGGATGGCAAGGTGAGCAAAGGGAGCGCAGCTCGATCCTCTTAATTTTAGCACCACGGGACCCGAACCTAGAATAAGAACACCTCCTCTCACAACATCCTGGGAAGGCTGTGCTGAAGAGGAGGGGGCGTGCCTTCCACCCTTCCTAACCCCGGGAGCGCTTAAGGTGGCGGGCGGAGGGGGGTGGGCGCTGAGGCCGTCCGTGACGGGAAGACGGAGCCTGAAAACGGTCGGCATCCTCGACGGCCGGCGCGCGTCCCCACCCGGAAACGGTGCGGAGGCGGGGACCGGTATCGGCGGGGGCCAGAACGCCCCGGAGGGCCGAAAGTGGAGATGGGGTCGGAGAAGAACCGTGGGAGCCTGAGCTGCGAGGCAGCGATGCGCGGGCCGGCGGCTAAACGCCGGGACACAAATGCCCAGAATGTCCGGGGTCCCGTCCGCTCCCCCAGAGTCAAGCTGCGAAGCGCCGGATTAGTAGTTGGGTCGGTGACGACCAGCGAATCCCCGGTGTTGTATGTTTTTGCTCTCTTTGTCCTTTTTGGGGTTCTTCTTCGGTAGATCGTTGTTGACTGTCAGTCTCGAAGGGTTGTTATCGATCCTCTTGCTTGTCTCCTTCGTGCCGCGACCCTCAACTCGTCGTCCGCAATACCGGACCGAAATCGAACCAGAAGCGCATGAACTTGACCTTTTCGTCGTTGCTTTGCTCATCCGTTGAGATGAAGCATATATTTTGATCGAATTTCATACCTGTTCGTTTCTGGATATCTGTAAACATGGGCAACGTTGCATGACCTTGGTCCAGCCGTTGGTATCCAGCCCAGACACCACTGTCAATCCCCAAGAGGAGCAATGAACTATCGAACGACACATGATATATCCTCTGTAGTCATCCTTCAGTATGTAAGACCTCTTGGATTTCCCATGGTGTGGGTAACTATCAACGCCATCGAAGTTGCGTGACAGGTCGATGTGATGGAGTCCCATATTGAAATCCCAACTCGCCCTGATGGGAGAGTACAGAACTAAACCCAGTGTTTCGGAACTCTGCGTGTTTGATTTAAGAGAAAGAGGATCTTACTCTTACCCCAGGATCTCTGCGAGTTGCCGGGTTGGGAAGCGAATCAAGTGTCAAGCCAAATGGGCTGCGTCAGATTAAAAAGCTATAATAGCGCCTGGTATACCACTGTTTCTTTCCTTCAAGTCGTTGGAAGCGATCGTGGCTACGCTATCATCGAATGGTTGTTCAGAAGTTGATATGTTTGATTGAAGCACGTTGATCTCTTTGCTCTAGGTTTTAGTCTTCCCCCTGATGTTCCTGGTCTTCCCAACTCTGATGCAAACCAACCATGCTCTAGAAGATTAATCTCACTGCTCTATTCAAGGAGGTAACAGTTGACCAAGCTTATCGGTAAATCAGCTGTTGCCATCCATCTCTTGCCCCTGTCTTTGTAGTAATGATGAGGCCAAAGTTGTTTGACATGGGAAACTGATATGCAAATATGTTTACTCTTTTCATGGACTCTTACCTTTTGGCTTCCCATTTATATCAGTGGAATTTGCCTTGTCGGCAAAAACACCGCATTTTATCCAGATCCAAGTATAAGGCACGCCTCCCCTGCCATTCTTATTATATCTGCCCACCTCTCTAAATCTCAAGGCCCCTCACCTTCGTATCCTCGTGATTCTTTACCCAGTTGCCTTTGTATTATGCTCCTCCCACCGTGCTATAGGCCGGACCAATGAGCGCTCACATCAAATCAAGTCAGGTCAAGGGTTGCTGCTCTGTTGGGACTGTAGACACTTACCAAAGGCAGCAATTAGCTCCTTGTTCAGGGCACACATTACATATTCATGCTGGATAGATGCTTCAAATGCTATGATATGTAGCCCCAAGTAGTCGTACTGTCACTTCGGGTATTAAACAAGGCATCCATGAGCCTCAGAAGTCTCAAATACTTGACTGGCTCACACTCGATCACTATTTCTCTTCATACAAGCAGAGTGTCGGCAAAAAGACCAAGAAGAGAGGAACATGTTTATCAAAGAATAGAATCAAACGCAGTATCGCGTACCACCGATTGACTGATCACATGCTATGTCGAGCATGTATGTCACCTTCAAGCGAACCAACTGCCGGGCCCAGCCCATTCCGGAAGGTTCGTACAAGTGCCCCCCAAGGACTGTATGTGCGAACCTCACCTCTCTCTCCATACGCAGAGCTGCGAATAAGTGCAAGAAAGTATCAGTCATCCCTATTGTAACCCTACCTTGACCGGTATGAGCCATTCATCTCTCAATGCCAAACCGGGGCGGCTCTTTTTATGCCAGGTGTCGAAGACAACAACACAGGCTAGCCTAGCCAAATACTACTGCAGTCCAGCAACTTAACTGACTGGGGGAAGACACCTAGACAGCATGGCCAAGCTGACTAGTGGCCGTTGAAGCAAGTCATCGATTGCTCCACTTGGTCAACTTTATCCCCCATGCCTCATGTCCTAACAACTCCCCCAAGATGTCTCGAACTTGGAACAGATGACTTCTACAAATATCCGACTCTCCTGTCGAATTTCCAAGTCTTCTAGTTAGGTAGTATTCGCTCTTGTTGCAAGCTCGACTGTTCTTATCTCACCGATTGACTCACCCGGGAGCAAGGCGGGTCCAAAGTCAGCTTCCTCATCAGGAACCAAGCCAGAACAAAAAGACTTCAATCCAGCGCAGCAAGTAAGACTACATAAAAAAGCATCAAAGTAGGATATTCTCTCGTAGAGTAGAACATTCTCTCACAGCATTGACTCACTACTATAACAACAATGTCTTTAATCACCCTCCGCCCAGCAACCCTCGCCGACAGCGACGCAATCTCCAACATCCACTACTCAGCCCTTGACAAATACCACATCTTCTACTCTGCCATTTTCCAAAACCATCCACGCGACATCATCCGCATCGGAAATCGTAATGCAATCCAAGATCCAGGGAGGACCGTTGTGGTGGCAGAAGAAGAGGGGGGAGAGATCGTGGGGTTCATAATCTACCAGATCGCGAACTCGAACTCGAACAAGAGCGAGGACGATACAAGTGATGGACCTCCGCTTCCCATCTCGGAGCCGAAGGAGCACCTTAAGGAGTTGTGGGATCGGTTCAATGAGAGGAATGTAGAGATGGACAAGGTTAAGGAAGAAGCTATCAAAGGAGAGAAACACTACGGCAGGTTTCCATCTATTAAACCCGTTGAATGCTATTTACTTACTTGTAGTCTAGAAGTCCTCCAACTCATGGTTCACCCGTCCCACCAACGAAGCGGGGTCGGAAGCCGGCTCCTAAGCTCCGCACTCACCAAGGCCGACGCCGACTCAGCTCCGACGCTCGTAACGTCTTCAGCCGAAGGCCACGGTCTATACCTCAAACATAAATTCCGCTCTTTAGGAAAGACGTGGCCGGTGGATAATGCGCAATGGGCGGGAGAAGCCGCAAAGCTCGACTCCAATCTCGGACGAGATTTCGTAGCGGCGTGCAGCGACCTTTACGAAGAAGAGGATTGCATGATCCGGCAGCCAAGCTTCCGAAGCTCTTGAGACAAAATGATTGGCTGGATCTGGCGCTTGGCATCTAATTCGTATTCGGGTTTAATGGCCCCGCTCCAATCATTAGATAAGATCAAGATAAAATCCAGGTACAGAGATGCTCTGAGGGGGTAAAAGCACGACCCCTGGTGGGCCGAGTGCAGGGAAATTAATTGAGACGGACACCGCCAAACCCCGGCTCCGATGGAACGAAAAACAGAAAGGGTCTCTAATAAAGAAAAAAAAACTGGCGACCCTTTTTCTAACTTGAACAATTCACTCTCTAATCTTTTGGGACAATTCAATTGAGTGCGGATTGTGTGTTTCCTTTCAGTTCAGGTCCCGTGTTCTCGCCCATCATGGATTTCCTCCTCGAGATCCTCGACCCCATCGTCTTCGATTATGGATACGCCTACTTCTTCCCCCAACAATCCTCATCCTCCTCTCCGGCGTCTTCCGGATTCTCGAGCAACACGACCAGCTTCACCGACTCTACGTCAAAGACTCCCTACGACGATGCCTACTCTCTCAACTTTGGCTCCTCGCTCGCACGCGACAACGTCTACCGCCAGTGCTCTTCCATCCTCCTCATCGCCGGCTTCGGCGCGTCCATAATCTACGTCATCTCGGCCGCCCTGTCATACTACTTCATCTTTGACCGTCGTCTCGAGTATCACCCGCGTTTCCTCAAGAACCAGATCCGTCAGGAGATCCAGTCGAGCTTCTTTGCCATCCCCATCATCGACCTCCTCACCCTTCCCTTCTTCCTCGGCGAGGTCCGCGGAAAGAGTCTCCTGTACACCAGAATCGACGAGTATGGCTGGTGGTGGCTCGGCGTTTCTACTCTCTTTTACATGATCTTTAACGATCTGGGCATCTACTGGATTCACCGCCTGGAGCATCACCCCAGCATCTACAAGTATGTCCACAAGCCTCACCACAAGTGGATTAGTAAGTCAAGCCTCTCTACACCATCATGAGAACCAAGCTAACAACATCAGTTCCTACGCCCTGGGCTGCTATCGCTTTCCACCCCGTGGACGGATACCTCCAGTCTCTCCCCTACCAGTAAGCGCCCTCCCACCTCGACAGCTTCACCAGCTAACCCCTTTAGTGTTTTTGTCTACATCTGCCCCATGCAGAAGCACCTCTACATGTTCCTCTTCGCCCTCGTCCAGGTTTGGACCATCCTCATCCACGACGGCGACATGATCACTGGCCATTGGCTCGAAAAGTTCATCAACTCTCCCGCCCACCACACTCTCCACCACATGTTCTTCACCTGCAACTACGGCCAATACTTTACCTGGGCCGACAACTACTGGGACTCGCACCGTCCCCCTATGCCCGAGCTCGACCCCATCCACGACGCCCTCAAGGTCATGCGCGAGAAGGGCCTCGTTGATAAGGACGGCAACCTTATCAAGAAGGCCAAGGGCGAGTAAGCCTTGACGCCACGCACGACACGACCCTTTCAATCACAACACATATGGGCCCACGCTCACATTCATGAACGGCCCTTCTGATGCCGGCATCATCACGGAGACCCTCGGCTTTGTCCAGACCTCGGGCTCCTACGAAAAGTTTGACGAGGAATCAAGTAGACATTTATAATCACAGCGATGCATACAAGTTGTTTTTTGTTGACAGGAAAATGTATTGACAAGAGGATATTAGCGATAAGCATAATAGTGAACATTCTGAGACTCATGACACATATCCTTAAAACCTGTCCATCAACTCTTCATGACTACCTACCCCCTTTTGTTCAACTCGACTCGCTTTGTACTCAGGTCAACGAGGCTTAGACCTCAGGCTGACCCTGAACCATGGGGTGCGTGTCGATTCCCAGGTTCATTCGTCGCTTGAACGCCTTCCAGACTTCCAAGAGACCAATGTACATGACAACACAGCCCGCCACCACTCCCCACTCCCAGGTGAGGCTCTTGTGCTTGAAGACCTCAGTGTTGAGGTAGGGAATGTACACCACGGGGAAGATCATGACAAAGCCAAAAACAACAGACCAGAAGAGGAATCGGTTGTGGTAGATGGTCTTGAAAACCGAGAACGGTCCAGACCATCGCTCGTCCATCGCAAAAAGACTGCGGTGGAAATGCTTCACCTCCCACGCAGTCACCAAGAGGAGAAAGCTTAGTGTGGAAAAGGTAGTTGCGCGAGCACGGTACACGAGATCACAGCCCTCAGTTCCAGCTTCGTTGCAGTCGGCCGGCATAGAGTGATAACCCTTGCCGGACGATGCGTAGTTGACGAGCATAAAAGCGCACAGACAGAGGGAGCCAGAGCAGAAACCGTACACGAGCTGGTCGCGAACCAAGTCCCGAGTAAAGACGCCAGAGCGAAGACTGCGGGGAGGTCGACGGAGAATATCAGGAGAGGCTTCCTCCAGACCGAGACCCAGGGCAAGAGGTGAGGAGGTGACAAGATTGGCCCAGAGAATTTCAAGAGGGGACAGAGGGAAAACGGCGACATTCTTGACATCCTTGAAAGCAAGTCCGATAAGAAGGAGAATGACTTGAGCCAAGTTGGACGTGAGAAGGTGCAGAAGGAACTACAGCTGTTAGCAGAGTCTAGGAGCATGGGATTGAAAACACACCTTCTGGATGTTGTCGGCAAGTCGTCGGCCCTCTTGGATACCAGTGACGATGGAGGCAAAGTTGTCATCGGTCAAAACCATGTCGGCAGCTTCCTTGGCTACATCGCTGCCACGGTCTCCCATGGCAATACCAACGTCAGCCTGCTTGAGGGCAGGCGAATCATTGACACCGTCACCAGTCATGATACAAAAGGCCTTGCGGCGATGGAGAGCCTCAATCATTCGAACCTTGGTCAGGGGGCTACAGCGAGCAAGAACGACGGGCAGGTCATCCAGACCGTCGATCTGGGCGTCGCTAAGAGCACCAAAGTCGGCCGCCGCCATGACGGTGTTGGTCTTGAGGGGAACGCCCTTGTTCAGAATACCAACCTCGTACGCGATGGCCGTGGCGGTTTTGATGTGGTCACCAGTGACCATGTGAACAGTCACACCGGCAGCGCGGCACTGGGCCACAGCTCCGGCAGTTTCAGGGCGAGGGGGGTCATAGAGACCAGCGAGACCAAGGAACTCGAGTTGATCCTCGACCTTGGCTCGCTCGTGGCAGTCTTGGACATTGCCATTCATAGCCTTGGTGGCGATGCAAAGCACTCGCAAACCTTGACTAGCAAGTTCCTCGGCCTTGGCGAGGATTTCTTTTTTAAACTCTTCCGTCTCGTTGAGTTTGGTCAGGAGAACCTCAACGGCACCCTTGGTGTAGACCTGACGAGTCTTTTCGATCTCGTTGCCGTACACGACACTCATGAGTTTGCAGGACGAATCAAAGGGATGCTCAGCAACCAACGAGTCGTTGGTGGCCCTGTTTTGACCGAATCTCATGGCAAAGACCTTGAGGGCGATTTCGGTGGGCTCACCAACAGCCTTCCATTCAGCATCTTCGGAAGCGGTGATGACACTACTAGAGTCGGTCTCCGGTTCTTTTTTGCCGTCCGTGACAGTGGCGTTGTTACAGAGAGTAAGGGTTCTGAGGAAGGCGTTCAGACAGCTTCCAGCCAGGTCGGCGTCCCAGCGAACAGTGCCGCTTCCGGGATCATATGGGTTTGCAGTGCCTTCAACGGTTCCCGATAGGTTACCGCGAAGCCAAACCTTGCGGGTAATCATGCGTCCTTGAGTCAGGGTACCAGTCTTGTCGGAGCAGATGTTGGTGACACCACCGACGGCTTCGAGAGAGGGCATTTGACGAACAATGACATTTCCGCGGACCATGGCCTTGGTGGCAACAGCCATTGTGACGGTCAAGACAGCGAGCAGAGACTCGGGAATGACCGCCACACCAACGCAGATTCCGTAAAGCAGGACCTCATCGCTAATCTTCCAAAGGCTGACGGAAAAGACGATGATGGCGAGCAGAATGGCAAAGGCAAACAGGAGCAGGGCAAACTTGCTGAGAGTGACCTGAAGAGGAGTGCCCTCGAGACCGAGAATTCTGCGGGTAAACTGGTAGGCGTTGTAAAGGGCACGACCGATGAAACCCCTTTCGGAGTTGTCGGTCTTGGTCTTGCGCAGGAGCTCAGCGATCTGGCCAACTTCGGTCTCCATACCAGTGGCGATGACGATACCAGTGGCACGTCCACGGGTGACGGAGCTTCCAGAGTAGGCCAGGTTGACGCGGTCGCCAATGGGCATATCCTGATCGGTAAATACTGCCTCGGGCTTCTTGCTGATGGCAACAGATTCACCAGTGAGGAGCGCCTCATCGGTGGAAACGTTAATGCCTTGGACAAGGCGCAGGTCGGCGGGTACGACATCACCAGTGACGAGGGAGACTATATCGCCCTTGACGAGCGTTTCGGCCTTGACAGTTTCACTCTGGCCATCTCGGATGACCTTGCACTTGGGAGTGGACAGAGCATAGAGGGACTGAATAGTCTGCTCAGCGCGGTAGTCCTGGATCAACCTAGAGAGCGGTGCATGTTAGCAGGGTGCGAGCTTGGGGTAGCAGTGCTTGAAGACGCCATGGCAGCTTCAGGATATGGCTCAGGATTCGGCCTCGGTGCTTGGGGCTTCTGGCCTTACGCATGGCAAAATCACAGGCTTCACCGTGTGGCAGCAGAGGGACAAGTAAACGGGACAGAAAAAAGGGGCATAGCAATATGCGACAGCGATGTAGGGAGTGGCAGCAGCGGCAGCGGCCAGGCAACAGCAGATTGGCTGAGCAGGCGCGGCGGCAAAGACATACCCGACAACGATGTTGAGGACAATGACGGCGGCGACGACGCCACCCTCAACGTAGTCCGAGATAGCAAACGACAGGGCGGTCACGGCGATGAGGACGACAGTCAGGGCATTGGCGATCTGCTGTATGAAGATCTCGTACAGAGAGATGCCCTTTGCGCCTTTGATGGAATTGGGGCCGTCCCGAGCCAGGCGGGCGGCAGCCTCCTCGCTACTCAACCCATCGTCAACGTCCGACTTGAGGTCAAGCGCGACGGCCTGGGCAGAGAGGGTGTGAGGAGATCTCGGCTTCTCTATGGCTAGGTCTGGGGGCTCCGCTATAGGAGGCTGGTCGTCCTGTCCAGCGGCGACGGTCGACGAGTCCGACGTGGTGGTAGTGGCGTGAACTGCACCATTCGCGGCTTTAGATTCGGTTTCTCCCATCGAATGGGTGTTGGTGTAAGCAAAGACTGTTGTGCCGGGCGGCGATGGAGGGGAGCTGCGACGACGGGCTCTTGGGGCTGGCTGCTCGACGAGACAACCAAGAAAAGGTTTAGTAAAGGTAGGTTGACTTGCAAACGTCCCAAAGGGATGTAAGATGAAGGGGATAAAGATACGTGAAAGGTGCTAGACCTGGTGAGAAAAAGAAGGGGAATTGAGGGAGAGGAAGGCAGCTTTATCTATCCACGGGAGACCGGGAAGGAAGGAGGGACGGGAGGGGCAAAGAATCACGGACGGCAAGCGAAGCCTCCCCTCTCGCTCTCCTCTCACACTCACAGCCTGGGAGCTCCGATGGAAACGGTCTCCCGGGGGTTGGCTTACAAGTGGAGGCCGAAGTGATTCGCAATGGATGCCGGCGTCCGGCCAGCGGGGGAGTGCAGGCGATTCAATTCCCACTGTGCAACTACTGTGAGCTGGAGATAGGGAACATGCGCCCGTCAGAGACAATTGGTGACAGATTTGCTTGTGCCCATGGCTACAACCCCACTACGAGTGCGTCTACTTTCTTCTTTTCAGTGCGTGTACTTGTAAGCCAAGGTGAGTTATCGAGCACGAGCATCGTCGAGATTAGGTTTGGTGGGCTATAGCGGGTCGACACACCCTGGGGGACTACGTGGAACCCATGTCTCTCCAGCTTGTGACTGGCTGGGAGACTTTGCCGCGACTTGCCAGCCTGCCAACAGTGGCTGAGTGATCTAGTGGGGATGCATGTATCTTCAAGTACCGCCGCACGCGGGCGAATCAAGTCGTGCACACCCCCAAGGTCACGAGGTCCATGTCGAGTGGGAGGGAGACGAGCTGGGATTGGAAGACCAAGACGCGCAGAGTCGGATCGTCATTGTTGTGCTGTTCGTTCCCTCTTCCCCTCTTCCGTTCGGGCCTGTTTCATTGTCGTCATCGAGAGTAATTGGGGCTAATGCACAGCGCGATGGAAGCGACCTACCTACCTGGGGGAACGGACGAAATTAGCCGCCCATCGCGGGGTTGTCTACAGACGAGGGGCCTGGCTTGTGCGACTCGAAAGCGCAAAGACTGTGAGACAATGCGGGGGAATACAGCTTTCATACCCATGGCATCCATGGCAGGTCAGTGCAAACTGGGAGGTCATTCCAAGGGGCAGAGGCACCCAAACGGGCTCTCCTTGACCCTTACAGCATGTGCCACACTCAAACGGCAGCGAGATCCCGTTGATACCGAGCTGTCCATCCACACTATCTCCCTAGCGTCCCATGTTCCAGCAGCCATGTGGGAGGCCGTATGTATCCCAGAAATTCAGAGACATGTACCTTCAGAGACAAGAATCCAATGCCAAGCTGGACCATATCCACATGATGACCCTAGCTGATGCATCCCCATCAATCCCCCAGCGCCCAATCGCTTGTCTTCTCGCTGTTGCCGCTTCCCTCTCGATCAGGATGAATTCTTGTTTGCCCTTGGCAATGGGCTTGTGCTTGGCGAGATACACCAGTGTACAAGGGCCCTCGCTTTGCCATTATTGCGTGGTTGCTTGTTGCTTCGCCTCAGCCAAGACGACGAACCCATCACCTGCCAGTCCAAGAAAAGTCAAAGACTTGGCAAAAGTGTTTGATGTGCTTGACTCAAATCGACGATTTCTTTTTCTTTTTCCGTCGCCTCCATTGCCTCTGGCCGCGCGTTTCCCTGAACCTCTCGAGTCCCTCAGCCTTTTTTCCTTCAATTATTTTGCCTCGGAGCCTTTCCTCAGACGGTCTGGCCCAGGCATGGCCTTCGCGGCTCTTGAGACAAGAGGGCGCTAATAATTAAGCTTAAGCAGGGGCCTTTGCTTCAAACCACCTTGGAACAACAACCCCAACCCCGGTCCCACGGCTATTCCAAGGCCCTTTCTTCTGCTCCTGGTCTTGGGATGCGTCTGTGGACGTCACCATGCTTCGGTGAGTCTTGGCTGTTGTGGAATATCACCGCCATTTCACCGGGGCGAGTCCATCAACTTGCCGTGCGTGCACATGGGGAGGTGTGATTTAGACCCTCCCCCAGAGAGGGAAATAAATGCGCAGCAGGCTACGTAATTTTAGCCAGTGGAGAAGGATCCTCTGATCTTCGACCTGGTTGCTGCGAGTTCTTTTCTCCCACTGTGTAGAACGGCAAGGTTACGGTCAAGGGTTCAAGTGTGAGGCGGACTAGTCGGAGCCGTCTTCTGGACTCCGGCCCGGCCGTGCGTATGCCATGTTCCGGCCGATGGCCGGGGTAGAGAAGACGTCGTCCGACGGCCGAGTCGGTCAGCAGCGGCAGTCTCTCGGGTGTCTGTAGGACAAGACGGGTGTAAAAGAGGGAAACAATAGCCATGATGGGAGGTCTAAACAAAAAGAATGTAGACGGGTAATGGCACTGAACAGGCGTAAACTTGCACGGAACTCCGTACCCGTTGACACTACCGTATCCCCTCCGACGTAGCATCTCCAAGCAGGTACGGAGAACCATCCGTACATGCAAACGGATATCCTTTGCAACCTCTCGCTCACCGAACCCATCCTCTCGTATCTCCGCGCCCACCATCACACCACGGATCCTGCGATCTCTCCTCATTCTCAAGTCTCATCCTCCCTTGCTTCCTTCCCCCCCACCTCAACTACAACTTCACATCCCCTCAAGAACCATCCCCTGGCTTTTGCGGGGTACGCCATGAACTTGCTGATTCTCGACCGCTCCCCCGTAGGATGAGATGGTGTGGAGAATGCAACAAAAAAAAGCAACGCCAGTCGTCGGGATAATTAGGGTCCTCACGGCGGATGTGTGCCGCGAAGACTGGAAGTTACCACATTAGGGAATGCCGACTCTGCAGCCTGGGCACGTGGGCTTGGAACAGACACACGGTAGATGCTTCTAGTAGCTGTTGAGCGGTTCGTTATGGCGTTGCAGTACCAAGATGTTGATGAAAGTCCCTCAATTGCGTGGATGGATGGTACTGAGACATCAAGGGCCTCATCTCCGACGCCAAGCGCGTCCATACAACTCTACGCACAAGCAGCCATGCACCAGGAACAGAGCAATCGGATGATTCCCGGCCTTGATAACACCGAGGAAGCGATGAGCCAACGGCAGATAGGTAATGGCACGCATCAGTTTCTTCATCTCGGCACAGCTTGCCAATATTGTAGCTATCAATTGCTTAGATACACAATCGCACAGGCACTTGTGCATTGTTGCGAGCCTAGTTTTCCCGTCATATAACCCAAAGAGACGAATAGAGGACCACCAGTAGATCTGCAAACGCAAACAAAGCAAAACGATGGCCTCATCCAAGCAAGTTGATGTACGGCTCCGGCCACTTCCCCCACACAAGTGGTTGGTCGCCCAACCGCCCGCTCACCGGTGAGAGTAGCTTGATCTTGCGTCGCTCCTCATCCACATCGGACACGTAGAGGAAACCCATGACGCCTGCGGCGCGGACCGTATCGGGCGACTCCTTAGGTGTCGCGTGCATAATGGCCAGCGTCCAGTGTTGCATTGGTGTCGACGGCTCTTCGCGGGCTAATGTCTCGCTGTTGTAGGTCGAGTCTGGTGGATGTTAGCAACTGTCTTGCACGTAGGATCAGGGACCAAGCATACGCTCTGGTGTATGGTACACGACAACATTGTCAAAGTCTACCTGCTGAATCAGGGGGCTCAAGGTCCGTCTCGAGTCACCAAAGAAGTACTCCTTGATAGCAGCCTCTCTTGCGTGCTGCATAAACATCTCATCGCGCTCAACGACGCCGTCAGATTTGTCCATGGGCACCACACTGATGGGCTCTCCAAGGCTCGTCCGTTCGCTTCCAAAGCGCTTGGTCAACTCCCCACTGATATGCGAGGAGCCAACCACGATGACAACATTGACTATGACCACGTCAGCATGCTATTCAAGGTCGGTTCATGGGAGTACCAACTAGAAAATTCATCCACAATATGCGCAACAAGGTCAAACCCGTCCTTGGTCTGCTCGGGGAAACCAGTACCATCGATGATGACACCTGAGCTCTTGACATTCTCGTCCTCGTTCAACCGTCCGCTCACGCTACCCGCCAGTTTACTGACAAGTTCACGGTAAAAGTCGGGATCCTCCTCGGGAGATTCTAGTCCATAGTAGAATACCAAAGGTAGCTTGACAGGGACGCTACTTGGGCCACTTGTTGGTGTACTACCCCAACCGTCCACTGCCTCAGGATCCATGATGGTCGCAAGCACACTGGCGCTCAGAGTCCCTGGAAGACTAAGCAGCCCTTCCTTGGGGTCTGCGTTCACTACCAGAGGCTGATAGCCCTGCCTCGTTGCATAACTTGTCAGAGTCCTTGCCAACGTCGTCTTGCCCGTATTGACTCCTCCTGTAATGAGAACCCTCGGCCCTTCTCTTCCTTCTCTTGCCGCCGCTTGGCGCATATCGTTAAGCTGCCCATGCAGGTTCAGATGTGAATTGGCGACATTCTCGGTCGGGTTCCCATAGTCGGCGATGGATTCGCTATCGCAGCGTCCGTCAATCTCGAGTTCGCATCCGTGCCAGGTCAGGATCTTGGACTTGACGCCGGAAAAGTTGTACGCATTGCGGGGGGCAAGCTCGACGCCATCCTTCTCAGCTGTGCCAGAGAGAACCTTGACAATGACGGACGAGCCGTGGGAGACTTGGAATCGCCATTCGCAGACGGGACGGAGGGCGAGGACGCGGGTAGAAGAGGCGGTGGGCTGAAAAGTTAGCGAAGCTGTCGAGAAGCCTGGAAAGCGGCGATAGAGTCGTCTAACGTCCATCTTTGACGAAGGATACTCACCTGCGAGGGGATCTGGCCCAGGCCTGGAATCGACATGACCGGCTACATCGACTTTGAACAAAGAAGGTGAGTGTAGTCGTCCTGCGATCGCGCGTGCGCGTCTGTGCGTGGGGCTGCCCTTGCGATGGAAGCTTTCCAGAAGCTCAATGTAAGGGTGTGTGGCCGGGGCTGGGATGGTGTCTGAAGGGAAAAACACCAAAAGCTGGGGTCGCCCCACGTGACATAAATACTCAAACAGATTTACCCCTACAAACTTGGGGATATTTCTGTCACCAAGTCTTTGAACCAGCAACACCAGAGGGTGTTTCTACCACCTCGTGGCCTCCACCGTGAATGCTCGAAATGTTCCTAGATCGAGATCCTGCATGAGTTCAACCCAGCTTTCGGAAGAGAAACCGAGACACGCACCGACAGTCATTGTCGGAGTTGTCCTGTTCCTCTGACGGTCATCACTGTCTCACTTGGATAACTTGACGCTTCATGGTCATGAATCAACAGATAGGAAGAAATTGGTTTCCATTCGGGTCAGACAGCTCAAGGCCTGTTGTCCCGTTCTTTTGTTAGAGTTCCCCAGGCTTGATGTCCTGCTCTATTGCCAGGTAATATGTTTACATCCCGATGCTCCCAACCTTGCCTCAACGCCTGTCCCTTTGTCTCGAGTGTAATCTCGAAACGCAAAATCAAGATCCCTATTGTTGTCGAGCTTGAAAAAATAAAATGGTCATCATCGTGGACACCGTGCGCCATCGTCTCCGCCGAGGAGGTTTTCTACATGTTCCATTCGATCCATCACACATGGGTATCGGGGTTCCAGTCGTTCGTTCCGTCTAGCAAATGCTCTCTTTGTTTTCCCCATTTTCCTTCGATCGATAAAACGAATCGTTCCTTGTCATCATGTCGTCAAAGGCGTGAGTGCGTAAGGTTATTGCCCCATCTCCTCAAAGATGCGGAGTAGACTCCTTACACCTGTCAGTGAGTTCTCGTCAGGTCCCTGGCCGGGCGTCCATTCGGCGTGAGCAAAGTCAATGAGCTTCAGGCCGTAAATCTGCGGCAATGAGGCCTCGAGGTCAGAGTCCTCGTCCAGCTCGTCATCGTCATCCAGAGCGATGCCACTATCAACCCTCTTGGTAGTTCGAGCTGCTTGGCCGATGCCAGCCTCCGCATCGATGAGCGCATTGTTCTCCTCAATAGCACTCCGTAGGGCCTCTCCGTCACCCTCAAAGATGAATAGGAGCGAAGATGAGTACATACGGCTCTCGTGACTTGAGAGCACTTCCTCAACTCTCTGCAGGTCCCGTACAAAGGCGGCGCAGACAGCCTTCCCAAGATCCTCATCGATTCCGGCGGCTTTGTTGAAGATGAACTTTCGGAACTCGTCCACGACATTGTCCTTGTTGACAAGCATTCGGCCATAATCCTTATCGTAGATCTTGTACTCTTCCTCGTCCAGCTCAGAAGCGTCCTCTGATCCGCGATAGACTCTCATGCCTGCAATACGAAATCCCAAGCTGCCATGGGTAGTCTCGGCCGAGATCTTGTCGAAGCGCTGCTTCTTCTGCAGAGGGGCGTCATCGGCCCAGAGTCTAACACCGAGCTTGACGTCGAGAATGTTGGGGCTCTTGAACCCATACGTCGCATTGTCTAGTACAACCGCCTTGTCGGTCTTGATTTTGTTGTCCTTACTAGGGACCCAATTAACAGTGTCCTTGGGCGGTTGCGCAGCGGCCTCGGCGACCTGCTGGCGGACAGATGCGACAATCTCTTCCTTGGACGTCTTGACATCTCCAGATTGAGAAATAACACCGGCAACAGCTTCGTCAATTGTTGAGTCAGCGGGGTCGCTCAACATCAGGGAGCCCATGAACAAGGGCATGATCTCGGCGAAATCGGGGTGCCTTCGAGTGGCAGACTGGTAGAAATCAATCTCGGACTGGGTACAGGGCTTGATAAAGAGCTCGCCATTGGGAGTACAGAGCGTGCCGGCACTGGAGGAGAAGGTCAGTCTTTGTAGCGCGCGGGGGACCGAGGCATTGTGACGCAAATGCGCGATGCGCGACGAGGCGCGAAGCGACAAGAGCAGCAGGACAAGACAGGGGGTAAGGTGCAGCGCATAAAGAGCGCAAGGGGTTCTGAGTACTCACTGGCCGGCGACAGCATAGTTGTAGTCGCGAAGCTCGTGGCGATTAGGCATTCCTTTGGATCCCATCTTGATGATGGGGGGTTGTGGCGGTGGGTGCGCGCCGGCAGTCGGTGTAGCGTAGTGTAGCGATAGCAAAATAGACCAGACCAAGTGAGTCGAGCAAAGACGGAGACAGGCAGCAACCAGAAGCGACAGACGTAGGCGGGCTTTAAGCACCGACAAAAGTCGAGCGAGAGCGGTGAGCTGACCAGTACAAGTAGGAAGGATGACGAGCAATGGCGAGAGCGTTAAAAAGAGGCTGAAGCTCAAAGGCTGAGGCAAGGCGAAGGAAGACAAGACTGTCGCTAAGTTCTCGGCGCAAGGCAAGCGTACTTCTGACGGAGTGGAGCGGGAGGATGGATACTGGGACAGAAAGTTTGGCCGCTGACGCTGACTCCCTTCTTGTATAGGATCAACAAAGTCCCAAGATACGAAAAAAAGGGAAAACCCAGACTCGTAAAAAGTCAGGGGCGCGGCAAAGGCCAAAAAAAGAAGGGATTTCGATTGCAGATCAGCGCAGGATCAGCCCCCGGTTTTGACAAGGTGCGACACGTCAAGGCCGAGTCTCGTGTCCGTGAGAGTGTGTGTGTTTGTTCTGTGGGCTGGCTCCAGCTGCGGTGGGATCCGTTTCGTTCCTTGACGTCGAGGGAGGAAAGGCTTAGGCTTAGGTTGTTGGCCCGAGGGTAGCGAAGGGAGCGAGGGAGCGCGAGTGGCGACTTTTTCTATCCAATTTTCTCTGTGTGTGTGAATCGGTGAGAACAGCCAAGGTCCAAGGTCAACCTTGTGAATTGCCTTTCTTGGTGGCGGATGCGACGGAGCGAGGTGGGAAATTGGAGGACGCCGGCGCAAAACCAACAAATAATATTCTTCAAACGGCGGCTGGCGAGACGCGGTATCGTAGGATAGACTAGGGGAGACAGGAAGAGAGCGGTTCGAGATCACGGCGGAGTCTCTTTGGAGTTTATACTGGAATGTCCCACCCCCATCCCCCGTCGTCTAACTAACAGAAGATGGGGAAAATGTGAAAGAGGGGGATTGTGGCTAGGCAGGCACAGGCACAGGACAAGGCCATCCATCCAAATTCCACTCCCAAGCAATCACATCAAATCATTAACAACAGCCCAGTAAGACGTTTTGCCCTAGGTATAGTACACAGCCAAGCCGCCAGCCAGCCAGCCAGCCCAGGTGGAGGCGGTATATCCCGTGGTCCCCTAGAAAAGTGCGAGCAGGCGAAAGGCGATGGCGAGACCGATAACGAAGCCCCCGGGATAGACCATGGCGGCAATGCCATGTCTGTGTCTGATTCACCCAAATGAAGCGCCAGAGTCCGCCGTCGTATCCTATCCAGAGCCAGAGCGCGTGCGCTGCCTCAAGCTGCGGCAGCCGCTGAGCCACACCAACGTCAGGCCTGTCAGAAGGCGACCTCCCCAGGGGAGACGGGGGCTCACCCCGGCCTGAGCCGCCTTGGGAACCCGCTGGGCAGACTCGCTCTCGACGTCTCTGCGAAAGGGGGATCCGTGAAAGTGCGCCTAGGGCGGGCTCGTGCAGCCGCTAGAACCAAGGCGACCACATCATCTCTGTCTCACCGTCGACAACAGTGAATGGGTTGGTTGGTTACACGTCGCCTCCCATCGCCAGTCCAGCTCGGAGCAACTGGCATGGTGTTTTATTATGCAAGGAACACAAGGTATCCAGAAGATGGGGTATCATATGCGTTGTCTATGTTGGTTGTGCGTTGACCTAGGAGTCTTTGGTGTGTTTCGCACCTCTTGAAACAGAGCCTTCACAGGACTAGCCAGCCACTTGATCCTAGTCTCACAATCAACTCGAAGTTGCTAACAGACAATTTAGATGAGAGCAGGGGAATTTTGAGAAATAGGTAATCAAGAGGGATTCGTCACGTCATCTTCAATGCGACCCAGTCCAACATGCCAAACCAACCCGTCGGGAACCACATTGAGACCCCTACATGCAGTGCAGCGTTGCACGTTTTTTCCTCGTCTTTGTTTTTTCTTCCCAGCTAGCTCGTGCATCATGAAATGAAGGCTGGGCAGTTACATCATAGCCCCATATACTGGGCTCTGCTGAAATGTCCGCCCACGTGCGAAACTCCTGAGTTGGGTTGGGCCACCCGACAAGGTTGTAAATTCGTATTTCAGCTACAAACATGCAATCACACAAACAACAAGTCGTACAACTCAGAGACTCAAGTCTCACCGTCACCTTTGTCTAGGTTCCTATTGGGAGTATTGAGCTTGGCCCGACAGCCGTAGACCGCCCGTGATCATCGTCAACTGACCTCGACGCCCAGCCCCCTTTGGCGAATCACATCATCAACTGGTGCTTTTTCTCGCAAAGCAGGCTCACGAAAAGCTCCAATGAAGTATCTGGTGCCTTTCTTGGCCGGGATGGGCCGTTCCGTGTTTTCCGGAATCTTCTTGGTCTAGGTTGCGGTGTATCATGAAGGTGTCCAATGTGCAAGACAAACAACATCAAGCCCCGCCTTGAGACGGGGGGAGGTTATCGTGAAAATCAGCCTCGCTTTGAGCCCTACCGTTGGACCCAACTCCGAACCCCGCACTGGTTGCCTTGTTATCAAAGTGCAAGCGGAGACTGTGCGGACTAAACCTGCTGAGGCTCAGAAGTATTGATGCGATATTGCCTGATGAGGCATCAGGGTAAGGCGGGTATTACGGGCGCTTGCTTCTTTCAAGCCGGGAGCCGTGAAGAGGCTGGGTGCAGATAGCAAACGGAGTTGAGAGAGCACTAGGTATGCACCTAGCCTCAAGCTATCAGGTGGTAGTCTTGAACTTGGCTTGAGTAACGGGCCTTGTATTTTTGTGCTGGCTTGCTTACTGTGAGTTGATTTCCTTAAAGTCCTTTAATGGTTACACGAGATACAAACTACTCATCCAGGAGTTGAGGATTAACGATACTCATGGAGAGCAATACATATATACCTACATAAAATTGCGGATATCTAACAAATAACGCTGGTAGATTGCTATCATATCTGCAGCTTCCCATCTGCTTGCCATGTTGCAAAGCAAACAGCCGCTGCGAGCCAGCTGTTGCCAGCTGCCGCACAAACTTGACCAAACGATGAGGCTTCCCTAAGGCGTAGAGTAGAGTAGCTACCTACTTCACTTATTCTCTTCAAAATCCAGTATTTCCACCATCTCCTCTACCTCCTCGTGCTCATCATCTCCTCTCTCAAATTCATCAGTGAATCACAGTCGAGAGGAACATAGATCCTCAACACCAAACCGTTTCTCTCTTGAACATCGCAACATATTCACCGCTCGCACATCGCTCGGAATGTCGTCTCCACCACCTCAGCCTGAGCCACCTTCCGCAGTGGAGGGCGAAAAGTCCGAGGCGCCAGAGGCCGACCTTGGTCCACCTCCCGCCTTGCTAGCCTCACTGCAGGGAATCGCAAAGCCAGGAAAGGGCAAAAGAAGCAGAAAGACATTGATAAACCGGGGTCCTACTGCACTGCCCAAGAATCGCGGTAATGGCTTCGAAGGTATGCTACAGCCTTACCCACACACTTGACGGTAAAGTGTAAGCTGACGCGGGCTTAGAGTATTTCGCCGATCCGCCCATGACCCCTGATGAAGCCAACGAGGAAAAGAACGAGATCTATGCCCCGTAAGTTATCGGGAACGCAGTCACTTTGTCGAATGAGAAGCTAACATGTCCGGAGGTATCTTCCATTTACAGAGTAAGATCGCTTACGCACAGCACCTTTCCAAAGTTCCATTGCTGACACCTCTCAGGCGCATCCAGTCTTGCATCCAGCGCTTCCGCTCACGCCGTCGTCTCCAGGGCGACCGTACTCTTTACTTCAACGAGTATCTCTTCCTTGGTGGTGTCGACTGCAACCCTGGCGCCTTTGGTGGCCTTGGCCGTCAGGACTTGAAGGACCTGACTCCTGCAGAGCGTCGTGAGGCGACTGCAACCGACATTGTGTATGGGACCACGGCAGCTGGTGACAGATTCTACAACGGCGATAATGACGCTTGGACTGTCGATTTTTCTGGCGTGGCCGCTGGCTTCATCTCGGTTGCTCTTGTGCAGCTGACGTCCTTTGAGCATGGAAGAATGATGACGGGCATCGACACCGTGATCAACTTTCTCCGTTATATCCTTCATCACGATGTGTGCCCAGAGTATGAAGACGATGTCAAGGCCGCTCTGCAGGTATGCGACACAGCTTGCGTCGAGTGGCCCATGGTTCGACAGCTCTATACCTCTCTGCCTGGAAACTTCAACCTTGCTGCCGCGGAACTCTTCTGTCCCGCAGAAACCGCCGATGATGCATGGTCCTTTCAACAGTACAAGCGCCCAGATGATTTCGACCCCAAGTCTGTCTTCTTCTCAGCCATCGCCTTGATGGACGAGCCAGAGCTGTTTGGGCGAATCTGCACCAAGGAACCCAAGCTCGAGAGAGAGTTTACCTGCACTATCGAACTCGTCGAAGTGTTTCGTCCGAGTGAAGACATGATCAAGCGAGTCAAGTCACTTGTCATCGGCGACAACCCATTCGAGCACGTTCCCGTCGGAAAGGCCATCTTCAAGCAGGGCACCATTGAGGATGACTGGGAGACGCCTGTCTTCCCCTGGCCCATTCCCGAGGATACCATGACACTGTTCTTTGACGACAACATCTTGGAGTGTATGGCGCCGGGCATGAGGGCCACCGCGACCATCTACGAGCTGGACGCTGGTCTAAGATTCGTCAAGTCGGTCGAGATCATCGTCCCTTCGTTTTACACCTATCTTCCTCAGGAGTTGATGCGAGGCTACAAGGAGCCCAAGGATTCGGACCGTCCGGCGCCGTCCATCCATGATCCCGATGCAGAGGAGAAGCAGCATGCTGCGGCAACCAAGGAGGGCAAGGAGAGCCTATTGTGCTAGATGGAAATGGGCAAAGGGAAAGATTACACTCTCACAAGTTAGCAAAATAGACGAGAGCCTACCCAGATCTAGAATCAATGGAATTTAAGTCTGAGCACAATAAACTACTGTGCGATAGGTACATGTGCTTCGTCCAAAAGCGAGTCCAACGCCAACAATCCTTATAAGTCCTCCAGTGCAAAACACAAGATCCATGCCCCTAAACTCCTATTATAATTCCCGTCGAGGGAAAAAGAGACTGCTGTGTTCGTAGGCATCATTCCGAGGTTCCCACACACACAATTCTTACACAACCAGGTTGCCACCCACTCCCACAAAACTTGCAACCAAAACAAAAATCGTGGAGAGACGCAAAAAAAAAAAAGAAATTATCTGATGAGACTGGGACTCGAACCCAGGAGGATTGCTCCACCAGGAATTGTAGGTTGTTAAGGTTGACCTTAACCTGGCGCCATAACCAACTCGGCCATCTCACCTGAGGTCCTTGGTTGAGGACCCGCTTGATTGTTGAGGGTCGCTTTGCAAAAACGGCTGAAGTTCCTTGGGTGGCGACAGAGACGGGTTTTGCAAATCACCCCGTCAACCCGTTCAATTCGATGTCCAGTTGAGCATCTAATCTCTCGACTGAATCTTGTGGTCTCCAGCAACGACCTCGGCGTACGAAGGGGGGACACTGTGGTTATCGGAGCTGCCTTCGCCAGCATCCGTGACACCCTGCTGCTGAGGGGCAGGTCGGGCCTGGCTCGAGGCGGAGGCATTCTGGGTGCCGTAGTTCATGTTGCTGCCATTCTGGGGTTGAGGCTGAGGCTTGGGCTGCTGGTTCTGTGTCTGGTGGTGGCCTTGCGGGCATTGGACGTAGACGTAGGTAACGCGACCGCCCTCGCGATCATTCGGGACGGCTTCGTACTCGTAGGGCGGCTCGGGGAATTTGGCAATGATGTACCAGGCGTGGAGGAGACCCGGGATGTATCCGAGGACGCAAAGCAGAATGTTGATGAGCGAGTCTGCGCTGCAGATTCCGCACTTGACCCAGACTGAAAGCAAAGAGTTAGCGAATGTCGTGTTTGATGCGCAATTATGCATGCGACATGGATGGAGGCGACTTACCAGGCAGTGGGGGGAAGAGGACGGCGAGGAAAGCGAGAAAGATGTCGGCGGAGCACATGGCTGCAGAGGGAAAAGGTGAAGCTCTAGAGGGAATCTAGACAATGTAAAATCTCAAAGGAAAACGGATGTTCTTTTAGAGGTTGAATTATCGCGCGGGTTTTGGCTTTGATGGAGGGAGGAAGAGGAAGTGAGAGGGCGTGTGACTGCTCGGGAACTCTGAGGCTGAGGCGGCTGGCGATGACGCCGAAGCTCAGGTACGTACCCTCTTTTGCTGTGAGGTCACATGGTGGCGTTCTCTGGGGTGAGGAGTCAAGCGAGGGGCTTGCGTAATGGGCCAGGTCTCGAGGCCTCACGATTGGACACACAGGGCGACATCAGTTAACCCCACCAACAGTCACAGCCACAGCATCCAACAGAGCGCAATAGAATTATCTTGCAGCTTCGTCTCTTTTTATTTCCTTGTGAGACTAGGCCAGGCTTCCATTATCAAGTCATTGGCTGGGATTGTCAAACGAGGACTGCCTTGTAGGGTTGAGCCTATAAGATTCGGAGCTCAACTCCTCCGGTATACGTCACCCAACTGACTTATACGACTGGGTTTAGACCGGCCATTGCCAGGACGATAGGCAGTGAGTACATTAAACAAGGTTTGCAATGCAGGTTCTCAAGCTTTATCTCTGCTCATCCGATGCAACGTTTCTTTGACTCACTATTGACGCATTCCGTGAGATCGCGAGTTTGGAAGCGCATCACGATCCCCTCATGGCTGCGCATCCGAAGGGCTGCACCCATCAAATCCCTCCAAGGGCGAATGGTTTAGTGGTATAATACTCCCTTAGCATGATTCATCTGAATGATCCAAGCGTTTGGGAGTGGTCCAGGGTTCGATTCCCTGTTCGTCCAGTTCAGGTGGTTTAATTCCACCATTGTCTACTCTTTTTGCCGTTTGCAACCAGAGTTGTTACCCATCGAAGCATAGCAGGCACCAGGAACCTTTGGTCGCCTACAGTGACCTGGGCGGTAGCTGCGGACTGATGCAAGAGGGGGCAGAAGGGTTTGGGTTATCTGCCTCTTTTTTTCCATATGTACCAGTCTGAAGATAATACTGTCTGCTTTTCTATGACTTTTCTTGATTGTGAAGTGTAATGGTTAACCTATGAATCGCGTTAGAGAAGCAGGGATCTAGGACAATGCGGCCAAGCACACGTTGTTGACATAGGGAGAATGAGAATAGCTACGTCTTTTGCAATTAAGAAGAATAGATTAGAGCGAAATATAATAGTTTCGATATAATAAGGCATAGAGATCTAACCATGCGACTATCTCTTCTACTCATCTCATCCAGTGAACATTTAAAACGACGTTGATTGCACGACAAAAGCTGGGGTACAGGGTGACAGCCCTCACCGAGCCTCACCGAAACCCGCCAAGGTGAACCGACCTTTTGCCACGGTCAGATTCCTACAACTTTTCCCGTGCACCTTCACTTTACACTGCTGAACCATCCTGCCAGGTCGCAGGGTCGGTTTCTCTTTTCTAAAATGGACGACCTTTTGAACCTCGAGCTTTTGTCGCTCGTGTCAAAGGTCACGTCGGAACTCCAGAATCACGTCGGCGTCGGCGACAAAACCTTGGCCGAGTTCCTGATCGCGCAGCGTCTAGAATGCAGCTCCTTCAACGAGTTCCGCGAGAGACTTGCGGGCATCGCTCCGGACTTTCCGCCCAGTTTAGTCGAGAGCTTTGACCGCCTTGTCCTGGCTATGCACCCAAATTTCAAGGGCAAGAACGGCGCTCAAGACGAAGAACACCACCACACGCGAACGCTCGAGGAGAAGGAAAAGGTCTTTAGTGGACTCGCACTGCCGGACAAGGACCCTGTACCTGACGGTGGAGCCGATGCGATCGATGATACCCTGGCGCTTCTCGAAGGCTTGGAACCAAAGGCGAAAAAGGACAAGAGCGCGAGGAAACGGAGTCGAAGCCCTGAGGACGACCAGAAAGATTCAAGGCGCAGGAGGAGAGACCGATCGCGCTCGAGAGACCGGCGCAGGCGAGACAAATACCGATCACGATCACGGTCGCAAGAACGAGGCGACGAAGACTGGCGAGATGGCCATCGCGATTCGCGCAAAGACCGACGAGGTCGCCGACGGTACGACGACGACGATGACCGCTTCCGCAATGCTCCAGCACCCGAGATGGACGATGCGCCGCAATTACACAAGGTCTACGAGGGACATGTTACAGGCATCAAGGACTTTGGCGCATTTGTCAACCTGCATAATGTCAGGGGCAAAGTCGACGGTTTGGTCCACGTCTCGCGCATGGTTGCTGGGCAGCGAGTTAGCCACCCCTCTGATCTGTTGACACGAGGACAACAGGTTTGGGTCAAGGTTACAAGCATCGAAGGGAGCAGAGTTGGGCTGTCGATGAAGGACGTTGATCAAGAAACTGGTCAAGATCTGGAACCGCAAGCTCGCATGACAACTGGCGCCAACATGGAGGCATTGGGAGGAGGAGCGAGAAATGGCTTCATAGACCCACCAGCCGGGCCACGAGACAACTTGGGACCACCCCGACGACAAAAGAAGAGAATGACTTCACCAGAGAGGTGGGAGATAAGACAGTTGATCGCATCAGGAGTAGCCAAGGCTTCTGACTACCCCGACCTGGAGGAAGATTACAACGCGACGTTACGCGGTGATGGCGAGATGGAGTTGGAAGAGGATGTTGATATTGAAGTGCGCGAGGAAGAGCCTCCTTTCCTGGCTGGCCAAACCAAGCAATCCCTGGAGTTGTCACCAATCCGAGTTGTCAAGGCACCTGACGGTTCCATGAACCGAGCAGCCATGTCAGGAACTGCTTTGTCCAAGGAGCGAAAAGAACTGAAACGACAGGAAGCTGAGGTTGCTGATAAGGAAGAGCCCAAGGAGAATCTCGCTACCGCGTGGCAGGATCCTATGGCAGACCCCAACAAGCGACAATTTGCCAGTGATCTCAGGAACGCGAGAAAGAACCAACAGTCGGAAGAGGTTCCTGAATGGAAAAAGGCCGTCATTCCAAAGGGCCAGTCCCTGGGCAAGCGTACAAACCTGAGCATCAAGGAGCAACGAGAGTCCTTGCCCGTCTTTGTCTTCCGAAGTCAACTTATCAAGGCTGTTCAGGAGAACCAGATCTTGATTGTCGTCGGAGAGACAGGTTCCGGAAAGACAACACAGTTGACACAGTACCTTGCCGAAGCTGGCTTTGCCAATGATGGCATGATCGGCTGCACCCAGCCTCGTCGTGTTGCTGCCATGTCAGTCGCCAAGCGAGTCGCTGAAGAAGTTGGCTGTAAGCTTGGAGAAGAAGTCGGTTACACTATTCGTTTCGAAGACTGCACCAGCCCGGCCACAAAGATCAAGTATATGACGGATGGTATGCTTCAGCGTGAGATTCTCGTTGATCCGGATCTGTTGAGATACTCGTGTATCATGCTTGACGAGGCCCACGAGCGTACCATTGCCACCGATGTCCTCTTTGCCTTGCTGAAGAAGACCCTCAAACGACGACCTGACATGAAGGTCATTGTCACATCTGCGACTCTCGATGCCGACAAGTTCTCGGCTTACTTTAACGAATGTCCCATCTTCACCATTCCCGGTCGAACATTCCCGGTCGAAGTTCTCTACTCCAGGGAGCCTGAATCTGATTACTTGGATGCGGCTCTGGTCACGGTCATGCAGATTCACCTTACTGAACCCAAGGGCGACATCCTACTGTTCTTGACAGGCCAAGAAGAAATCGACACAGCTTGCGAGGTCCTATACGAGAGAATGAAGGCGTTGGGGCCTAATGTGCCTGAACTCATCATTCTCCCTGTTTACGCGTCGCTTCCTACCGAGATGCAGAGCCGAATTTTCGAGCCAGCGCCCCCTGGGAGCCGCAAGGTCGTTATCGCTACCAATATTGCCGAGACCTCGATCACCATCGATGAGATTTACTACGTCGTGGACCCCGGTTTCGTGAAGCAGAATGCATACGATCCCAAGCTGGGAATGGACTCGCTGGTGGTTACCCCTATTTCACAGGCCCAGGCAAACCAAAGATCTGGCAGAGCTGGTCGAACCGGTCCCGGAAAGTGTTTCCGATTATACACAGAAGCTGCGTATCAATCAGAGATGTTGCCGACTACCATCCCTGAAATTCAGCGACAGAACTTGTCTACGACGATTCTTATGCTCAAGGCTATGGGCATCAACGACCTGCTGCATTTTGACTTTATGGACCCCCCTCCGATCAACACTATGCTTACCGCGTTGGAGGAGCTGTACGCGCTTAGTGCTCTGGACGACGAAGGCCTCTTGACCCGGCTGGGCAGAAAGATGGCTGACTTCCCCATGGAACCCTCCCTTGCCAAGGTCCTTATCGCTGCCGTCGAGCTCGATTGCGCCGAAGAAGTGCTTAGCATTGTTTCTATGCTCAACATCTCGACCGTGTTCTATCGCCCCAAGGAGAAGCAGTCGCAAGCGGACCAGAAAAAGGCAAAGTTCCACGACCCCCATGGCGACCACCTCACCCTGCTCAACGTGTACAACTCATGGAAGCACAGCGGATACTCAGCCCCCTGGTGTTTTGAGAACTTTATCCAGGCGCGTTCCATGCGTCGTGCGAAGGATGTTCGTGACCAGATTGTTAAGATCATGGATCGGTACAAACATCCTATCGCCTCGTGCGGACGCGCAACCGAAAAGGTGCGCCGTGCTCTCTGCGCAGGCTTCTTCCGCAACGCGGCACGCAAGGACCCGCAGGAGGGATACAAGACGCTGACTGAGGGGACACCTGTATACCTGCATCCAAGCTCAGCCCTGTTTGGCAAGCAGGCTGAGTGGGTGATTTATCATGAGCTTGTGTTGACGACCAAGGAGTACATGCACTGCACGACAAGTATCGAGCCAAAGTGGCTCGTGGAGGCTGCGCCGACATTCTTCAAGGTTGCGCCAACGGATCGACTGAGCAAGAGGAAGAAGGCAGAGAGAATCCAGCCACTGTACAACAAGTTTGCAAACGAGGATGACTGGCGTTTGAGTGCACAGAGGAAGGGAGGTAGAGGCGGTGGTGGTGGCGGAACATGGGGATAATGGAGCTTGGTTCAGAAAACTCATGATTACAGTTGTCAACTCCTGATAACTTGGGCTGGAGTTGGGAGTTTGAATGGGAAATTAACTAGATGCTATACTAGCCAAAACAATTGCATAGTCATATTCTCGATATCTTTATAGCATTAATGGTTTTTGTTGATTGTCAACGTCAGCGTTGTTCATTGCAGCTGGTGCCTTGAAACTGCAACCTTGGCGAGGTGAATACACACTGTGTTTGAGACAGTGGATTATTAAAGCTGCTTCTTTACTGGAGGAAATCTCAAGGAGAAAAGAGGAGACACGGATTTAACGGATCACATTTTGCCTGTGATTCACTTTCAAGACCTCATACGCATGTAAACGTTATTCTCGGCTCTCCAAGGTGATATCCTCATCACCGTTTGAACAGTGAATGTGAACTCTCGCACTGGGTGGTCCGAGCGCCCTTCTGTTCGTTCCCCTGCCCGCGTTGATGACATTTGGAGAGGATGCCAAACCGACCAACGGCTTCACACAATTTCACCCTCTCAACCATCACGGAGGCGCGCTTTCTTACTCTGATCTTGCCGATGACTCTGGGGTAATGTTTCTTTCATCTCCGAAACGTTAGTCTATATCTTTTTTCCTATAGATGGTCTCTCTGGATCTCGTCTGGCGACCTCTTGTCGCATCCTTATATCGCCCAGTATCAGCACTCTCGGACAACGATAATCGACTCTTGAGTTTCCGACTCTGTTGCTGTGTCGCCTCGCTTTTTCGTCGTATTCAGCCATGCCCATACTTGGACATTGAACTTTCATTGCCTTTCGGCTTCGTGGGTGATATCATCCTGAGCTCTTCGAGCTTGGCCTCCAGCTTGTGGCCAGAACCGCACCTTGACTGGGCCCAACACAAATACCAGTCTGCTGAGTGAGAGTCGATTGAGACGTGCGTGAATCTCACATGATCTTTGATTGAGTGGTCTCTAACTATCGTGCAGTGTTTTGAAAAATGTCTCCGACACAATCAACCATGCTGAATCGCATCAGCGAGCTGAAGGACTCGACACTCACTGCCTGCGCGAGCATCAGCACTCGCTTGAGAGAAGGATCCCCACTGAAGAGTGATCTGAAGCCGTTGATAGTTGAACTGAGGCTTCTAGCTGGTGCTCTTTTCAGTCTTGAGTCACTCATCGTTGAGCTGGGCGAAAACAGCGAGAATGACATGCCCGTTACTGAGACCACCGAATGGCCACTGGTGGACGGATGTGAGATTTTGATCAGCGCTATTCAGTCTTTCCACTCCTTTGCGACTCCAGATGGTCTCAAAGCTGCCAGATCGTCTATTCTGGACAGTCGATCAAAGCTTGCTTTTGTTCTTGGATCGTCAGAGTCCCTCCAAGACATCGCGCTGCAGTTCTCCATTTTGGGTTCCAATTCCATTCCCCAGCTCATGACAAACAGCGTTGACACAGAGATGGTCGAATCTCCTGTACAGGCACGCGACGAGACTGAGCCGAGCGCTGAGGAGGTTTCTGCTTGGCTGACGATACTCAACTCTTCCGACAACGATCGCGAACCGGCAGAGTACAACAAAGAGATTGCTTTGGTACAATCACGTCGGATCACAACAAACTATCGAACAGCAGCGACGCGTTGGCCGGAATATGCTGAGAGGTACTGGCAGAAGTTGCGGCCACAGGTCTGCTCTCTCTTTCGGATTCAAAGATCATACAGCTTCGTGCAATGGGTTTTGGAATACGCTAGGGAGACATACCCAAGAGCCTTGGGACCCTTGGCACTTTCACCGAGACTGCTGCTGGAGCTCACGGATGCCCTGTGTGATGGATCAGTATCGTCACTTCACATCGCTGCCGCGCTTGGCTTGCCGAACCTCTGCAGAGACCTCCTCTCTATGGGTGCGGATATCAATCAGACCAGCATTCTCGGCACTCCTCTTTTTTGCTCTCTTATGGGAACCAAGGTCCTAGCGACCCGCGCTGAGCCAGAGTCATGGGGTTCTTTGCTTGTTGGAGGAGACTCTGACGTGGAACGAGCAGCCACCATCCTTCACCTTCTCGATGAAGGCGCCGACTGCACCTACAAGTACAACTGGAAGAACGCCGATGAAGTATCGCTTGCAGGCCTGGCCTTTTGGGTTGCGATGACCACTAAGCATGAAGCCATCTTTACCCGCATCATGAAGGGAGGAAGCAAACTCGATGGCTCTTTTCTCGAGCTCATGCAACGAGAGACGCTGGTGATGCGCGGTCTCTTTCACAAGGCGAGATTTGCGCGTCTGCTCACCTTTGTTTACGACTTGACATTGGTCAACTTGGCATTGACCGAAATCGGGAGCGACCCAGTGGAGTATGGAGAGCTCCAGAAGACGGTATCTCAGCTTATGAAGCACGCCAACATCAAGTTCTTTTTCTCGGAGGACTCCGGCAAGATTGCCACTTTGGACGACCGTCATATTGCCGAAGTTACACGCAACGCGGTGCTGGATTTTGATGTTACTCTGATCGAGCGTCTTACGAGTGACCCGAGATTTGATCCCAACCTACCATTCGGCAAGAATGGGCTCGCTGGAACTATTCTTCACACAGCCACTGAGGGCTCGCAGCTTGAGATCATGGACATTCTCATCCATGCTGGAGCAGACATGGGGGCAAGAGACTCCAACAAACGCACGCCAATCATGGTTGTCGAAGATCTTTCAGCCCTTTCAAAGCTGGTGTTGGACCACGGCGCTTCAACGACTGATACAGACAAGGATGGACGCACAATTTGGCATCTTTGCGCACTTACAAACGATGTTGCTCTTCTCAAGTGGCTTTGGGAACATGATCCATCCAGAGATGAGAGCCTAAACAAGATGGATAATTTTGGCTTTACTCCTCTGGTGGCATCCTTTGCCTTCATCGATACTCTTGCACAGCCCCCCAGAGGACTACGGAAACCTGCTCCATTAGCTGCCCGCTTCATGTTGGATGCTTGTAAAGAAAAGATCTCCTTTGAAGGGAACGAGCTGCTCGCCAAGTATGCTGTTCAATGGGGTGACGCGAATCTCGTCAAAAAGGTGTTTGAGCTCATCCCTGAGGCGATTGAGAGCGACAGATTCCTGCTTAAGTACCTCAACCTGTCTGCGTCAACCGAGCTTTTGGACGTGGTTCTGGACAAATGTCGAGAATTGCCTTGGCAGTTCTCCGATGGGACTACAGTGGTTGAGACTATCATCGTCAACACCAAGCTCACTGCTGGTCGGTATGGCGCATTTGCTGTTCCGACGGCGCACCCGTCATGTTTCCCCAACCTCAGGCGGGAAGATTACGAGAGGCTTCTTACACCCGAGGTTCTGAAATCGAGAGACCTGGGCAACGACTGTCTCTGGGTTCGATTCTGCGACCGCATTCTTCCGCTGCTATCTGGAACTGGCACCACCACTCACCCCTCCTCTCTGTATTTTCTATCCGGCTTCATTAACCTTGCGGTCCGATGTCTAGTTGAGAAGGGTGTCCTTGCCGACTATGAAAGGGAGATTGGCAAGTGTGCCATTCAATACATTGCAGAGGCGAAAAGATCAGATAGGCAGCCATACTGGCAGGGCTGGCAATATCCTTTCATCACGGCTGTTTTGGAAGCTTCGGCTTCACTACCGTCATCGTCATCGTCAAGTTTGCCATCCCTCAATTTGGATGGCCCGAACCCGTTCGCGTTATCCTTCCCGGCTGTGCTCCTGTTGCAGCAGGCAGTACACCATAAGCTATCCAACCTCGTCGGATTACTCGTCAACACCGGTGTTAACGTACATCGTACATGGGATCAGCTCCTCGGCGTGTCGCTGTTTGAGGCTGCCTTGCTAGACGAGGTGGACCTTGAAATGGTACGAAAATTGCTGAGCAGATCCCGACCAAAGGACGTGGTAGCTCGTCAATTCGAAACCTTTGACAAACTCCACGTTCTCCTGGATACCCCATTTGCTGTGGCAGTCATCGCTAAGCTGATCGAGCGTGGAATGGATCCTAATCGGCTGCCCAAGAATGTATCGGGCAAAGATGGGTCAAGAGGAGTGTCATTCCACTGGTCCATGTTGACCGAGGCAATCTGTCAACACAAAAGCGAGATAGCTTGCGCGCTGCTCACCCATGGCGCAGATCCGGGTTTGGCAGATTCTCATGGATACAATGCCATGATCGCTGCGTGTGAAAATGGCCAAGTTGTTGTGTTGGAAGAAATCATCGAGATGGAGGATAACTTGGACTGGAAGTGTGTTTATGAAGGGGGAGATGGGGTCACCTACAACGCCCTTCAGATTGCTGCGGCAAACCGTCATCGCGATGTTTTGGAGACTCTCATTCTGGCGACACCCTTGATGGATGAGATTGACGCGACCACCCCCAAGAATGGACTATCACCCGCCCATCTGGCTGCCAAGGCTGGGTCCTTGGAGTGCATCAAGGTACTGGCCAAGTTTGGGGCAGACTTGACAGCCACAGATTCATCTGGGAGGTCACCGCTCTTCTGGGCCATTTTGAGGGGCAATGCAGAGGTGGTTGAATATCTAAAGGACTCACTTCTGGACCCTGAGGAAGAGCGGGAGCAGGATTATGGCATTTCGGTGCTTAACCCAGACTCTACAGGTCCTGATGTTCAAGAGCTGGTCTCTCGTCCATTCCACGGCCGAACCCCTGAGAGCACTCGCTTGTTGGAGCAGAGAAGACTCGGCAATATGATAGCAGATACCATCAGCCGTCATCGACCGAGTTCCGGCGGCCTATTCTCTTCCCTTCTCAACCATATTTCTAGGGAAGAGCTGGAGTCTGCCATCTTGCCTTGTGATGGATGCACTCTTCTCAGCTACACGGCATCACAGTCCCTCATTTCTCCCATGGTCGAACTTTTGGAGCTTGGATTCACAGGCTTTGTGACTGGGTGCAAAGAACACTGGCCGAATGGGTACAATGCTCTCCTTCAGGGCTGTCTCCATATACAGAAACTGCTCCAGGTCAACATCTTTACTGCGCCCAAGAAGGTGTACGCTTTCATTGAAAAGTGTCTGGATGCGTACCTCGCCGAAGGCAGGCTTTGGTTTCATCTCTCGCAACCCCCCATCCATGCCGTTTGTCAGTACCAGCAAACTATCGGGGGACCAGACTTTGGGCACCAAGAAAAGGTTCTCAAGATTTTCATCGACCACCTAGTAGCTCATTCCAATGAGTATTGGTAAGTCTTTCTACTGGAGATGGAGGTCATTGCTAACAATGATAGGGCTTTGGCGGAAAAATCGGGACTTCCGGGCCTATCCTACTCGGCAGACGAACAAGACACTACAAAGAGACTCCTACGGTTCATTTTGAATGCGCGTAGCAAGGTTCACATGGGATCGATGTATTATGGAGGCAGCAATTCCACCGCCTTGCATTTGCTGGTTCAAAGCTGTGTAAGAGATGACTCTCTTGACGCTGACGCTGCGCCCTTTTACAACATGGCTCGGATGCTCATCTCTCACGGCGCCGACGTCAATGCTCGAGACACGGAACTATTGACACCTCTTCACTCAGCTGCCGATTACGATCTTCCACCCATGGTCGACTTACTTCTGGAAGCAGGGGCTAACCCCAACGCTAGAAACTTTGAGGGGACTACGCCACTGGGTCAAGCAGCCTGCGTTGGTAACATGGAGATGATCCGCAGCTTGATCAAGTACGGCGGCGATCCTGAAACCTTTGACGGCATGGATTTCCGAACTGCCGGATCTGACTTGAACTTTTTGCAAGAGTTGATTGGCTTGGGCTTGAATCCTTACGGCACCATACTGGGTAATCCAAGTGTGTTGTCGACCTTGATTAGCTGGGGTTCTGTCTCGAGGACGTACGCTCTGAACGGGGAGTTTGACTTTTACCGACTGGCAGAGAACGAGCCGTCATTTCTGATCAAGTTGATGATTCAGACGCCCTCATCTTCGGGTCTGAAAGCTGTCCTGCGTCGCATCCCGAGGGAATGTCATTCTCAGGTCGTCAACTTTCAGCCTGATTCAGGCCTCAGCGCGGCATGCGTGGCTATCCGCACAGAGAACACTGGTCTCTTGGAGCAGCTTCTCAACTTTGGCTTTGACTTTGAACGTGAGTGGTGTGACAAGGGTTCGGCATTGATGTTTGCTGGCTATCTCGGGGCCGCGAAATCGTTCAAATTACTTGTCCGTCATGGTGCTCGACTATCTTACATTGCTACCGACAGACATGGTGGAAAGGTCGCTAGATCTGTCGTGGAAGCAACAAGGGTATATCCCAAGCTTCTCCAATGGGTTCTTGTCGGTAGATACTACGAGAACAAGTACATCGAGTCGGAAGCACACTCTGGACCGTTTACGGCAACAAGACCTTGGTCAGGCCCACGCAAGGCGGCGTACAGATTCGGCTGTGACAGATGCGAGCACACTCGGCTTGGAAGCGAGTCGATGATTGATTATCTTGTACGGGTTTCAGGTATTGGCCGTGACCTCGCAGGGAAGATAGTTCCAGTTACTCTTGTCGAATAGATTAGGTGTGTGTGTCTGATAATGGAAACTCGTCAAGGGGCATTGAATCATGTGCTTGGCTTGACCTGCTGTATCTGTGTAAGCCTCAAACTCTAATGACGAAGAATCACTTGCGAGCTGAACATCCTGTGGCCCCGTTTCATGCAGCTGCTGAACCCTGGTGGAGATAGAGGCGCCATTGCTCGCCCTGAAACGACGGTCAAAGACCTTGCGCCATCGGAGCTGAACAACGAGCGGGGAACAAAGATCTGACGTTAGCGTGTCAATGGCATTATCAGCTGAGAAATGTCAAAGTGTTTATACGGAGCATGTTATCATCGCTTGGGATATCTTCACATCTGGAGTAGGTAGACTTTGTCAGTCCAAATGTTGGATTGTGTGAATTTACAGTCGTGGTATCATTCTCTCCGTCGTTAGATTAAATACAATATACCATACACCCAGCAATGCATTATACAAGAAAAAAAAGAACAAAGTGAATAGCCATCCCATAAAACTCCTTTGTCGTTTACTCCTTTGTTTTTTTAACGTGTGTCTGTCTAGATTGGCGAAACAACCATGACAACAAACTTGACTTTGCCCTCACCATCCTTGAGAGGTGTCCAGTGACTCATCATCTTGCTTAATTTCTTCTCACTGACGCTTTCTCCGCTCATGACGCGTGTCATGTTTGCTCTTCGTGGGATGTGGTTTGCCAAGGCGAGGTCGAGAGATACTGATTTTCCATCACGCACGACGAGGTCTCGCACTGTTGACTTGAAGGCTTTTGTCACAGACGGGAGCGTCAATTGCTCGGATAAAACGTCGAATACGTCTTTGCCTACTACGGCTTCGGAAGACATGTTTAGGTCTAGCGCTTCGACCATGGCGGGGGAGAAGAAGGATATGCTCAGTTTAGGAGGGTACTTCATCTCCTGGTCGAGAGGCATTGCGCCTAGTGATGCTGGGTATGAGGGAACGTGTTCGAGGATCATGTAGCGGGGGTAGGTCGTCATGAGCATGTCAGGTTGTGCTGATAGTGATAGACGTTTGAGGACTGTTCGTGTGCTGTACGTCTTTTCGAATATCGGGCCGGCGGATGATCGTGGTCTGTCGGAGCTCCTGCGGGGACTGGACGGTGGTGATAGAGGCGGAGGGGGTACTTTCTTGAACGACTTGAAGAAACCACCCTTCTTGGGTGCCTTTAGTTGGATGGGTTTCATTCCGATGGTGTCTTGGGGCTCTGGGTCGCATTGAGATCCGTCGCTACCGCCCCATCGTGAACTATTCCTGTCGGTTGATACCTTGTCCTCCTCTGCGGCGCCGTGACCAAGCATTTTGACAAGGTCATCCGCGCCTTCAATGGATGAAGACACGTCGATTTGAGCACCGAGGTAGAACTTGAGCTTTCCTGCCGTGTCGAGGAGTGGGCAGAGGAAGAGCAGATTCCAGAATGGTGTGCCGTCTTTTTTAAAGTTGAGAATAAGTTCAGTGCATTCGTCATTGCGCCAGATTGCTGAGCGCATTCTCGAGATGGTCTCGCGATCTGTTTGCGGACCTTGTAGGAAGCGGCAATTATGGGCGAGCACCTCATTACGTGAGTAACCCGTAAGATCCTCAAACTCATCCGACGCAAAAGTAATAGGATTCCCAGACCGCGAGGGATCGCTAAGACAGAACGAACCCTTCAGACCGGGATACGGATTCGGTGGAGAGTCGCCTTCCACGTCTAGAGACAAAGCGAGGCTGGTGCACTGGGAGAGCTGCTGCTTGACAAAGTCGGGAAAGATCTCTCTGACAATGCGCTGCTCGACATAGGCCTTGGATTCGAGAAACATGTTTTCCAGGCTCGGGATGAGAGATGTTGTCAGGTGCTTGATGTTTGTGTTGAGAGCCCGTGATATCGGGGATGGGAGGTTGATGGGCGATGTAGCTGTGATGGACGTGTAAGAGGTTGATATCGTCGAGAGCTGAATGACGACCTGCTCAAGTGAATGAATATAATCGCGAATCTAAAAGAGTCAGTATAAATTCGATATGTGAGCAAGTCAACTGCCTCACCTTCATGAGGTAGTCGACATTCTGTCCAACTCCCCGACTCGCGGCAAACTTCCACAGCTGACTACTAGCAGCCGGATCACTCATGACCTGGTCAAACATGTCCCTCCCAACAAGATCAGGAATCGGCAGTTCGCCAGATCCATCCGAATCCGTAAAAGCAATACTGGACCTCTGACTCGAAGCTATCGAGTCAATGCTCCTCAGCCTCTCACCAGACCACTGCTGCCCGCTACCATACAGACCAGCAGTGCGCGGGGATCCATCAGGGTAGTAATCCGTGTACTGGCGTAGAATATCCTCGTTTGTGTGTAGCGAGAGACCCGAGTTGCTGCGAAGACGGTAGGCTGAGAACTTTGCGCTGCGCGGTCTGGCTCCTGATCTCGTCTTGGGAGGAGGTGGGGATTGAAGACCGCCGCTGCTGTTGCTGTTGGACATGGAATAGGCTGTGGAGCGGCGGCGCTCGAATTCGGCGAATGGAGGGACGGGGGGAGCGTCAAAGGCTCGGAGGGTGTTGACGGTGGTGGGCATTGTCTCAGTGGTGGGAGGAATGCGATTGCGATGCGGCACGGGAGGCAGCGCGCGGTCGATGAGACCGGGGAAGTAGGTTAATTAGATCGCCAGAGTGAGACCTTCGAGAGAATGACTTTAGTTGTTGTTCTGGGAGCGACAGTGGTTGAAGCGTTTTACAGGGGCATCGTCAAGCAAGAAATAGTGAATAGATAGGTAACCTTGGACGATGACGGCGAAAGGAAGAAAAAAAGAAGAAACAAACATCCAAGGCCCGGGCTTCTTTTTTTTCTCTCCCCCTAAGGACAAGCTGGGGGCAGACCACGATGGCTTAATACCTCTAGAGTGAAGCAAGCAGCAGCAGCTGCTGCGCAATCGACTGACTCGAGGCTTTCGCTCGGTATGTAGGACGGGGTGGAGACAAACCGGGCGTCGACGCCATGGGCGACGCTACAAACACACAACCCAAGTACACTTGCTTGCGGGGGCGGGCCAGACAAGACTGTCACTGGAGGACTTTGCGGCCGTGTAAATCCTCCACCAGGTCCATGGGACCTTGAACCCCTCCCATGTCTGCTCGGACGGGGACCCGGGCCCTGTCCGGGTACAAGGGTCCGTGAGTGGTCGCGGGAGTCAGTCTACTCTAAGGGGGACTCGGACCTTGTTCCTAATGCGAGACTATCGAGATGGCGTCGTGTTTGAAAGAAGAAGGAAAGAGAAAGTGTGTCCCACCCCCCTGATAAGTCTAGAGCTTTGTTCGTGGCTGAAAAGGCGTCGATCCGGTGCGCGGGCTGAACCTGTGCAAAAGAAAATCTGCGATCCGGGAACATGGACAAGGTGCGTAAGTGTACATTCCTTTGAGTCAAGCCAACAGAACGTTTTTTTTTTTTTCTCTCTTAGTTTTTCAGCGTCTAACGGAGAAGCCGTGATGGAATGATTCTCTGGATATCATTTTCCTTCGATCTCTTATCTTTTGTGTCGCCCAGCTGCCGTATTTTGACGGGCTTTCCTGCAAACACTTTGACCCTTCTTACCAAGGAACACTAGTGCACAGGTCGACAGGGGTCCAAAGGGTCTGGGTTTCGATGGGCTCACGGAGCTGAAGACTCTCTCTCTCTGTGCCTCTCTCTCTCTTCTCCTCTTTTTCTTTCCATTATTATGGGGCTTTGAGAGTCATTCATCTGAAACATTTTTGTCCCCGGCCTGTTTAATTTTGTTGCTGAAGAAAATGGAGAAGAGTGAAAGTCCGGGTCACCGGGTTTGATTGATCCCGAAGTGAGCCGGAAATTGCTAAGAAGGACCAATATCGTGATGGCGTCCTTTTTGGCCCCCCTTTGCCCACAGACTTTCTCGCCCACAGACTGGGCTTTCAACCCACAGACTCGCGCACTGCTTGCTGCAGCGAGATCACTGGGTGGTCCATGCCCCCTTGTCCGCGTAAACCCAGCCACAGACGATTGCTTTTTTATCCTTGCGGCAATCAAGAGATGCCTTGTTGGGCGGTTCACATGATGAAAGAAGCGTCACATCATCGTCGGCGAACATAAAAGTGTACGGGTATGTGCACTGTTGTTTGTGTACGCCGCCAGCATAAACAGCCCCGGGACCGAAGGTGTTCAGAGACATCCCATACGCGTCGGCCCGCGGCTTGTGCTTGTTGCTTGTTGCTTGTTGCTTGTTGTGTGTTGGTCGGCACATGGCGTTTGGGTCTGTCGTGCATTGGGCCACGCCGTCATCCTTTTTCGTCTTGGGTCAATCACCGTCAATGGATGGGTTGATTTGTCAAGCCCGTCCTTCCCCCTCCCCGATGAAACCCCCCGTCAATGGCGGCCGCGAGGCAAATTCCGGGAACCTGGCAAGCCCTGTCATGTTGGTTTCAGTTGGGGTTGATTGCAAAGTAGGATTAGGGATTTCTCAGCAGCAAAAAGAAAGTCCGTCTTTTTGACATCTGCAAGGCATTCTTTTGACAGGCCTTTGCACCGCTGAGAGAGTTTTCTAATGTCGCTTCCGTCACGCCAAATGTCAGGAGATGCATTCTCCTGTAAAGCGACCACCCATCACGAACCTCTAGAGCCTTCTAGAGCGGCGGGAAGCACCAGAGTCGAAAAAACGAGTTTGCCGCCTTTGACGTTGACTGCAGCATCTCGCGAATCGGAATTGAAACTCAAGCCTCCCCGCGCAGCTGTAATGCTTCCAAAAGCCCACTCCACCAACACACTGACAGCTCGGACATTTCAGTCTCCAGTTCATGCCGGGCGGGCGCTCTCTCTTTGCTTTTTCCTTCTGGTCTTTGACGCACAGATTCGCATCATGGATGTGTGCGTGCGTTATCGGGGCACGTGCGAAAAGGAAAAAGCAACAATGTAGAGCCTCACCGTCGGGATGTGGAAATAACAAAGAACATGGGTCATCCTTACCAATCCTTGGGGTTGATTGCCATACTACGCTGTTTTATTAGATGCGTCATGACCACTCTATTTAACTTTCTACAGCATTAAAGAGTGAAGAGAGATCTGCAACGTAGAAATGTCATGCTTTCAGGCTGACGCATTGACGACCCTGTTGATCCAAAAGCGCTAATCTTGTATCAAACCGAGGAAAATGCCCTGGCGAGCATCCCCCTCAAAGGGATCCATTCACCTCGTGGCCTTTTTTTTTTTCCAGGGCCCTTGTTTACTCTCTCTTCCCATGCAAGTTTCGCCCGACGACGATCGGCGACAAAAATGTACGACTCGCTTTCCCCCTCCCCGAGTCGGCCGTTGGAACCAAACATGCATAGTGAGGCCAGCACGAGTCAATAAACACCGACACGCTGAAATGTTGGAAAGCTTCCTTTCAAGGGAGAAGATTCCGTTTGGTGGGCTAACAACGCTAGAACATGTCGTTTCTGATCCAGCGAACGGGGCGAAGAGTCTAGTTTGACTCGTAAAGTAGGGTTCGGGACTGGCCGTTTTTTCTTTTCTGACACGTTGTTTCAGAACGTTGGATGACATTCTCGCGCGAGTCTTGTTTTTTTTTTGGGTTCAGGTACTGGCATGACTTTTTTCCATGTGAATGTGCGTCTTTTGTTTCAATTGGCTTGTGGTGATGCTGTGTGACTGGGCTTCGTGATGATTTGCTGGGCTTGCCGGATGTTCTGTAGCCATTGGGGAATGTGACTGGATGTGCATAACCGGGGATGCGACGAGATGGACGCGATAACTGCGGAAGTCTTCCTTTTAGTTGATTGGTAATAAGAGTAGCCTATGAGAGATGGATTGATGGCGGATAGACAAGTAACTTGTGAAACAGTCTTGCTTCACGTCGGATACAGAATAGACGGACCATGGCAGCTTCACGGCGGGTTGCCGATGGTTAACCTATGTCTCAATTGGACGATGGGAGTAGAAAGTAGAAAAAGAGGCTCTGTGTCTGTCTCACAAAAGTTATGTGTCGATTTCCGTGCAGCTCTCTCCCGTCTGGTTGTGTTCTCTTCAAGTGTCCTGACCACTAGACGAGGGTCGTTGAGAGACGTCACAACTCCAACCGAGAGGTAAACATAGCCGATAATTGCTCTGAATGAAGGAATAATATGAGCTTGGGTGAATTAATTCTTAAATGCTGGCGTGGGTGTTTGTAATTGCGTGTTCTGAGAGTTGACTCGTTTGGTCTGGATGAAGACGGTCAGGCTGTAGACCAAATAAGGAGAGGGCATTCCAACTCCATCTTTCGCCTTGGGGGAGAGAAGTCGGATGGTCTGCACTCTCTCGTTGCTTCACTCCTGAGGTTCACTGTGTATCGTTTCTAGGCTGCTGCAATGAATTCTTCACTTAGCCCTAAGCCTCTTCTTCCCCTTTCCTCTCTACCTCCTCATCTCCTTCCACCAAGCCTCTTCACCTTCCTCTGCTTGACCACCTCTTCTGATCATCCGGTTCAACTTTTAACTACAGTGATTCACTTCAATCCACCTCTTCCCCTTCACCCTCGTCTATTTAACCCTCCCTCTTCTCATCCTTCCACTCAGCTTGAACTCTTCCTCCTCATCCTCCCACTTTGCAACCTTCCCTCCTTCCAGTCAACCTCTCTCTCAAGAGAGAGTCTTTCTCTTCTCGTCTTCACCTTTATCCTGACTCAACTCTTCTTTTTCACTTCCCCTCAACTCGACCTTCATCGCTCTCCTTTGAGCATCGCGCAACCACTCCGATCTCTCTCCTCTGCAACTTTTCTTCCTCTCCTACCCAAAACAACTTCATTTAGTTCCCTCATTCGCAGCTCCGGTCCTAGCTTCTTTCGCTACGCAGGAGCGCCGCCTAGCACTTCATCTCAACTACTCAACATCGGACGAGGATTAAGCCTCATTCATCTTGCCATCTCCTTCCATCCCATCTCTCTGTCACTCCCGTCGCCTACTGCCATAGTCTCTTACCACCGCTGAGACTCGTCAGTAACAGAAAACTTACGCCGCCTGTTCAATCACATCGAATCTCCTCCAAGACAACGCAACCAAGCAACTCATCGTTTCACACCTTCAACTTGAACCCCGACCACACCCCATGCAACCTTCTCTTGGTTGAACAGGTAAGTGTTTCAACACGTTTCCTCCCCTTTGACGTCGCTATTGATCATTCGTATCGACATTAGACAAGTTGGTTACTGACAATTGGCTTCAGGTTCATTCATCCTCATGGACATCAATCCCTCATCAGGGGATGGGAGACCCATCCCAGGACTTGGCGCCGATGCCAGTGTCCCCCCCATTCCTCAACCTTTCGAGAAAGAGAAGTCTCCCGTCGCTACCACTACGACCGAGCCTCGGGTTTATCTGCACCAGGGGTCCTCTGAATTTTCTGGAGCCCAACCTACCGGTTGTGACCGCGACCTGTCTGGACCCCCTATCGACACTTCCGAAGAGCCCTTGCTCAAGCTTCGATACCACCTGAGACACGAGAAGCCCGAGATGAGAAGCACTCTGACTTCTGTCAAGAACGAAGGCAGTGTCGACAAACACTTCTCAGACATGGGCGAAGGCAATCACAGCACATCAGCGGATGAACTTGGCGATGTAGAGATGCTTGACTCTACAGCAAACGACGAAGGCGACCCCGACGTCGAAGATGACAATGGAGATGACTCGGACTTTCACTCTCAAAGCGACTCCGACTCTGATGGCTCCGAAAAGGCTGGTAGACGTGGTAAACACCGACGTCCCAAGGCGGGTACCTCTTCGTTACCTCAGGCTTCGACAAACCTCGAAGAACTCGAGAATCTGCGAAACAAGCTGTTTTTCAAGCAGATGACAGAAGGATTGGCAGGCAATGAGCCCCAGATGTTGGTAGTGCTGGAGAAGCAGGTTCGGGAGGCCCAGAGTAAGCCCAGCCAGGGCTTGGCAGTCAAGAAGGAAGAGGCGACACAGAAGAAGCCGCGAAGAAGACCGGTGAAGACTGCTCGAGAGTACTGGCAGAGAGAGCTCGAAGAAGAAGCCGAAAGAGAGGCCGAACAGGAAGAAAAGAAGCGAAAGTGTGAAGAGGAGGCTGAGGGTTCCAACAAAGCCCAAAAGACAGCAGCCAAATCCCCTCAGAAACAGACCGCCAAACACTCAACTGCCAGAGCAAGTATGTTGCACAGCCTCAGCAGTGTGGACAAAAGCATCAAAGATGGGGATGTGCCAACTATGGGCGCCATTCAGGCTCGCACCCACGCCGACCAGATGAAGCAAATCATGAAAGGCATCCCTGAAGGGTACGACACTAGACGCACTAGGTCACAGGCGAAAGACGTTGAACAAGCCAAATCTTCTTTCGGCTTCAAAAAGATCGAGGCTCTTGATGGAACGTGGAAGCTCAAAGGCATGAACACCGGCCTCATGAACCCGCAGATTGTCGCCTCAGCTTGGATGGTCAAAAGGGAAGCTCAAGAGCTGCACCCCGCCGGGGGCTTGCTGGCCGATGACATGGGGCTGGGCAAGACAATCACAACTCTTTCCTGCATTGTTGGCCACCCCCCGGAGAAGGAGGATCGTGATGAGTTCAGCAGGGCGACGCTTGTCGTCGTGGGTGGCCCTCAAGATGCGCAGCAATGGGCTGACCAAACCGAGAGGCACTGCGACGAAAAGTTCTTTGCCAAGACAACCATCTACTCCAAGAAGATCCCCTGGAGAGCGGCACAATGGGGTCGACGCAACATAGTGCAAGTCCATAATGCCCTCAACCTGCCAAGAGAGCTAACATGATACAGGATCACCACCTACAAGGAGTTGGTAGCGCAGTTTCCCAACAAGAATGTCATTCAGGCACTGAGAGGACAGTGGGCCGGCGATTCGGTAGGCTTCGAGAGAGCTCTGCAAGAAAATCTTGGGCTGCTTTTCAAGATCAACTGGTATCGAGTCATCCTGGATGAAGCCCATGCCATCAAGAATTGCACATCTAGCAGTGAGTGACTTGAACAAGTTCTGTTGCTTGAGCTGACATGGAATAGCCACTCTCGCTTGCTGGCAACTAAGTGCCAAGTTTCGATGGATAGTCAGCGGAACACCCATTTCCAACACGGTAGAAGGCAAGTTCTCTCGAGAGATCCATGGCTAGTACTGACATAATCAGAGTTTTATCCCTACCTGAGATTCCTTGGGTGCAGATTCGCTGTGAATCTGAAAAAGTTCAAGTCCGAGTACATGGACGGGGTAAGCTCAGCCCAGTGGAACAATGCAACAATTACTGAATCAGTGGTCAGGGACATTCAAATGGGAACTTCGAAGCTCTTGTTAGCCTGGTCATGTACAGACGGTAAGTCTTGGGGTCAGAGTGAGGAAATGTCCACTGATTTTCTCTAGCAAGCAGGATGAAACCTTCCTGGGACGCAGGATCGTTAGCCTTCCGGAGAGTCACAGCCACGATATTTGGGTCCCCCTTGAGGATTGGGAAATGGCCATGATGCGGTTAGTTTCTTCACATTGAACCCAAGGTGCAACACTGACAAATCTAAAGGGCACTGGACAACCAGTACGAAAAGGACGAAAAGAAAGGAAAGAAGAACAAGGAACAACCTGCCGACGTGGAGATCAATGATGAGGAACAAGAAGAGGAAGACGAACCTGAGAATACTGACGAAGTACATGGAACCGCTGACGAGGATGAAGATGATGAGGCCGATGCACAGGGCGATACTCGCAAGCCCCAGTCTGCCACCACCATCCGATGGAAACGATTCGTGAGACTTCGTCAAGCGGTGTCCCACCCCCTCAACCTCGAGAAGTTTCTTCGAGAGAACCACCGTGAAGAGAACAGCCGTGAAGAGATCATCCAGATGGCCATGGAGCGACTCAAAGAAGAGGCTGAAGCGATTCAGAACGATGCTGACAAGGCGGAGGCCCACGCTGATCAACTAGCACAGGACAAAGCCGGCCGAGAGATGTTCTCCGCAGGAGCCCATCAGATGGAAACCCTGTACAAGGGCTGGTTCGGTGGTGCTGAAGAGATGGCTCAGCTACGCACCCTTGCTGCTAATGAGCAGGAAGTCAAGGAGGTGACTTGTGGACTTTGCAAGAAGGCAACGCCCCCTGTGGAGCCAACCCGAGCAGCATATGTACGTGTCAACCCCATTCCCGTGGCTTCTTGTGCTAACAAACGAAAGTGTGAGCATATATTTTGCGAAAAGTGCATCACTGTTGGCGTTTCCAAGGCGAGAGTGTCAGTGAAGTTCGGGTTCAAATGCCCCATTCCTGATTGCTCTGCCAACCTGGCCGTCGGAGAGACCTTGAAGACGCCTGCGTGTATCCAGGCAGACGTGGGCAGAGCCAAGGCACTCAAGGTCTGGCAAGAACCTGGGAAGGACAGCATTGGAACCAAATGGGGCGGTGATCGCGACGGACGCGCCTCCTTCTTCCTCGCCACTTCTGGGTGCACCGACATTGACTATGGCCCCGTCAACCTGCCTCTGGGCTCCAAGGTCAAGGCTACGATGGAGGTGATTCTGACGTGGGTGAAGGAAGCGCCCGAGGACAAGATAATTGGTAAGTCATTTGGCTGGAAACTCTACCATCGGTCTCTAACTATCTGTCTAGTCTTTGTCGAGTTCACCAGAACTGCGAAAGCACTGGGATGCATCCTTGAGAAGATGGGGCTTAACTTTCTGTACTACAACAGAACGGCCAATGCTAAGCAGAAAGACAAGGCACTGCGCGAGTTCCGCGAGAACCCGCATCAAACGATCTTTGTAAGTTCTTTGCTTTCTACACCTTGCAAACTTTTCCATGATCTAACAAGGTAATAGCTGGCATCGATGAAGTGTGGTGGGCAAGCGCTCGACTTGCCTGTGGCCAACCGTGTCATCATTGTCGACCTTTGGTACAACAAGACGGTCGAGCAGCAAGCCTTCAAGCGAGTTCACCGAATCGGACAGAAGAAGGAGACGCATCTCGTGCGAATCCTGGCCAGAGGCAGCATCGACGAGCGCCTCTACAAGCTGCAGAACGCCAAGGAAACCATCATCAACCGCGCACTCCAGGATGATGGTCACCTCATCGACTTCTCCGAAGGCCAGTCCCTCCGCTGGCTCTTCTCGGAACAGACCGAAGAGGATTTGATCCAAGAAATGGATGCAATGGCACATGGAATGAAGGACAAGGCGGCGGAGGAGAAGAAGAAGGCCTGAGTGGCTTCTTCTCAAAAGGATGCCATGATGGGGCATAAACGGGGTAAAAGTTGATTGCTGTTTTCTCGATTTTTTGGTTTCATCCAGCTGATGGAGGTTACATGAGCAAGGGTATGCTCTGATCTCAGATACACCGTGATCTACGGAAAGGGGGATCCTTCCATAGCTGGGATACTACGGATACTATGGTGACAATCGAATTCTTTGGCTTTATTTTGACGAAATTCGAGTGAAACAAGCCTTGAATGATAAGAACTTCCCGTAAGAACAGAAACCACTCTGAAAGTTTACTACGTGTTACTTACTACCCTCTTATAACATCTTCATAGGCATCTTTAGTGAAACACGAGCCAGTACCCAATGGTGGATTCTCCCATGGACACGGTAACTGTACTAACTAAGCTAGTTGACCGGCTCGACATACCTTGAGACTGAGGAAATACGAGCGCAGGCTCTTTGAGTAACTTGAGGAGTTTGATGCACCGACTTGCACCCTTGCCTCCCATGGCGCGAGATTGGGGTTCCTCTGCGGGTTCGGCAAGGTAGTCAGGGATGTATGCATGGGTGAATCGGGGTTCCCGGCTTCGCTGCCCTATTGATCAGTGTCAATATGACAGTAGTGGCTCCTACCAGGGGTCTTTTGTCGGTAATCAGATACATTAGTACTCTCGAAATGTCCTCTAGCTTCTGGCTGATATGGACATTGACATAGGAGATGTCTGCTATCCTCTTTAGCTCAGCCACCCGCATTGACTCAACGGTAGGGGGGCAGACACTGTAGATATCGGCGTTATTTTCTCTGCCAATACTCTGAGATTTGTTGCTCAGGTCTTTTCAGAGTGTTGCATGTCTCTCTTCCGCCATATACGAAGCGACAATTAACTATCTCACCATGATGGGCGTTTTCATGGAGGATGGTTGGTCCAACTGGAGAGGACTGGGCTGTCTAAGCAACCTCCCACAATCACTACTCCCTTTATGAAGAACAAGGGATTGTTGGTGGTTCTTTGACGTTGGAAATGAAACAATGAACTGAAAATCATGTCTAAGAGGTGGCTCAAGGATGACGAGTGTCAGTAGGACTTAATGAAGGCCTACTAATGGCTGTGAATAGCACAACCTCATACATAGGTGGACGCTGTATAAAATTCGTTCAGGCTCTGATCCATCACTTTGTTGCCTCAGTATGGGATGGGATGATAAGAAGCGCGAGGTGGCTCAGAGAAGCAGTTGGGATGAGACTGGTCACTGAATCCTGGAATGATGAGACAGTGTCAGCTAACATTATGACATCTGTTCGGCTGTGTCGCTGAAGGTCAGGGTATTCGCATTGTAGCTTGGACTTTAAACGAATCGGTTCTGATATGTATGTTGGACATGGAATATCCCGTGAATAGCTGGCCCTGGGTCTGTGAGATGTTGACACCTCAACCTGGCGAGTATAAATGCGTACACATAGAGCACCTGCTCAAGCCGACGTTGACGCCATACACTTTACTAACACACACCGAAGCAACCTACAGCCCAAACTTCAACGCGTATTAACATTCAAATCCTCCCTCATCGCTACTCTCTCTACGGACCGGCACCATGTGCACGTTCTACAGCACAGGCTACATGTGCCGGGCCTGCGGCTCGTGCGTCCGGCTAGAAACCGATGAGAAATACTGTGCGTACAGCAAGAGCAAGAACGAGAGCCTGCGTGAAAAGTGCGTGCCTAGAACGGATCACCAACGAGTGACGGTGTCCGAGGACCAGTGCGTAAAGTGCCAGGGCAAGAAGAAGAACCCAAAACGTGAGCCAACAGACAATTGACGTTGGACTTGGAAATTGACAAAGAACATTACAGTGTAGGTTTTTTATGCGAAGCTAATCTAGATTGAAACATTTCGCGAATTGACGTATTGTTACTGTCTCGGCGTTGTGGAGGAAGGGAGAGTCTTTGTTCAAGGGCGTCGTCACAAAGGATCCACGAAGCGACGCGCATCAAGACGTCGTGACTGGAGTCGTGACGTCCAACGGAGTTGAATTTACTCCAATGGAAGTTTCTGACACGAGAAAAGCGCGGCAGGCGTAAAAAGAACAGGTTGTATCACGCAGGAAAAGACACATGAATGGCAGCAAGTTGAGACGGTTGGTGATGGACATGCAGCAAAGTTCCAGGGATGTTCTTTGATCTCGAGCATTAGCACAATGCAAGGTCAGGGGTTAACAATTGATCTCAAAGACGACAATAGTTGTTGACATGAGCCAACAGACACTACAATAGGCTTTTTTTTAAAAGCTTGGGGAGGCGTTGCATTGACTTGATGGTGGCTTATTGTAGTCGTGACGTGCTGACGCGCCTTGATCATTATTCCTTGGCTGTCATGTATTGGCGATGAGACTCTTGCCAAGTGGCCTGCATAGAAACTGCAACAGGAAGTAAAAAAAAAAAAAAAAAAAACCCACTCTTTGTCTCCGTCTTCCGAGAAACGAATTAGGAAAAGGGAAATAAGTGCCCAGCCATATACAAATTTCGGACAAGGGATTGGGGCCTGCAAAACGCGAATGATGGAATTTCGGTTGCGGTGGAGACATCACATCGGCGGGGGAACGTGTAGAGGAGGCTGGCTTTGAAGGGGGTTTGCTTTCAGGCTAAGAAGACGAGGGATTTCTATGGAACTTGCAGAGTTTTCGTTTTTTAGATTCAGAAAAGAAGAAGAGTATCTTCAAGGCATCATATTTATAAAAAAGAATTAATATCTAAATCAATGCTGCTCATCAATGTCACCAAACCTGTCAAGCAAGGGATCCTAGACATCGGACCTGGATCGTGGCTGCTCGCTAAAGTGGTCCACGCTACAGCGCGTTCCAGCGGACGTCATCCCTTATCGATAGCGGGGACCACTTAACGCGGGCGCGTAAAGCACCACCTGCAACCCCTTTGCCCGCATTTGCACATCTTCGCTATAATTATCCCCTTCAGTGGTTGCAGTCCACTAATTTACAGGGCACCATCCACTATAATTTGACACCGCGACCGCTGCACAACGGGGCTTGCACAAAAAAAAAAAAAAAAACGCCAACACGAACCTCTCAACGCGGCCACGCTACGCCCGCGTCCTTGGCCGCGTCCCCTCGTGGGTTAAAGAGCCCAAAGTGGGCAGCCTCTTTAAATACCTCCACCACCACCAAAAAACGCCCTCCTCCCTCACACAAAAAGGTCATTCACTCTTCCACCCGACCACATACGACCACCACCACCAACCTTCTCTCACTTCTTTTTAGACTTGGCCTCTATTTCTGGCCTCTACATCCTCCTTCTTTCTAATAAACCCGACCGTGTACGAGACCAACCTTTTTTTGTTCGTCGTCGTCGTCTGTTCCTCAGGAACCAACCCTTACCGCTACTACCACTCCGTCTTCGCGTGTTGGCTGGGAAGAAGAAGAACAAGTACGAAAAAGAAACTCGAACAAGGAAAGAAAAGGAAGAAACATCTCTTGGGTGTAGAAAAGGATCCAGGTTGAGTCTCGACTCTCAACGCGTGTGTTTCTGGTCCTCCCCCATTCGCGCATCTGGACGCGATCCAGTCCTCGACCCTCGACTCTTGTCGATACTCTCTTACAACAACGACTAAACCGATATAAAAGTCGGTTACAACTCTACAAATGGATTCTCTCGCTTCTTCACCGCGAAAGGGTTCCTCAGCTGAGCCTACGCTTCCCGTCATGAAGCCCATCACCCTCGCCGGCTCCAAGCGTCCGGCCCCGACTCTTCTCCCGCCCTTCGAGCCGCTCTCCTCGTCTCCAAACCTTCCTCGACCCGTCAAGAGACAAAACCTCGGACCCGTGTCTGGTCGTCCTTCTTCTCGCGCTCACCTCAAGTACCCGACTCCCGTGCCGACTTCAAGCACCGGTATCCTCTCGAGTTCCCCGCCCCAGCGTTCCTCGGCTGCTACCGAGCGGGCCCCGCTCTCTGCCGTCCCCGCCGTCGAACTGTCCGAGAATGGCGAGACGCTCATCATGGGTCGATCCTCCAACTCGTCGCATTTCCAGCTCTCGGCCAACCGCCTCGTGTCCCGAGTCCACGTCAAGGCCCGCTTCATCGCTGCCCCGAGCCCTCTCGAGCCCAGCAAGATTGAAATCATTTGCAATGGCTGGAACGGTTTGAAGCTCCACTGCCAGAGTCGTACTTGGGAGCTGTTCAAGGGTGACAGCTTCACGAGCGAGACTGAGGGCTCCGAGATCATGGTTGATGTTCAAGATGCTCGTGTTCTTATCCAATGGCCCAAGCGTGCCGTTGACAACCTCTCCGACACCACCTGGGACGATTCTCCTCCCCAGCTCCGTCCCAATGCCATTCTTCAGTCTTCGCCTCCTCGACGTACCGGCCGTATCGCTTCTCCCGAGAGCCCTACTCCCGTGACCCTGTCCAGCTCCCGACGCCTCCAGGCTTTGCTTCCTGGACACCGAGACCACGGCATTGACATTTACGAAGACGATGAGCCTGAACTGCCTCAACCCAAGCGAGAGCACGAGCCTGAAGTTGAGCACATGGATGTTAATGTCAGCATGAACACCGAGGTGACTGCCAGCTTCAGCAGCGTGCAAAGTGTCGAGCAGCACAGTGACGCCGAAGACCAGGACCCAGATGAGGAGAACGACCCCATTGTGCACTCCTTTGGTCCCTTTGGCGCCGACATTTCTTGCCGGTTGGCTTCGATTTCTACAAAGTCTCCCAAGATCTTCAAGGGTGCCAAGCGAGCGTCCAACCCCCTCCACAGCGCCCTTGCCGCCGACCTCTTTGCTCCTCGTCAGATCCCCGCGCCTCCTCGATCTCCCCGAAAGCAACCTCAGCCTCAACCCGAGTCTCCTCTTTCTTCGCCTCCTCGTGTGTCTACACCTACTCCTGAGCCCACCAAGATGTCGTATGAGTCCAACCCCATCGTTGCCAACCACGTCATCAACCAGCTCGCCTACTCGCGTTTGTCTTCGACTCCTCTGTCCACCATCATGCAGCACCTCCCCGCTGAGGAGAAGAAGGGACTGGCCAAGGATGACCTCCGTGATGTGATCGAGAGCACTCCCTGCATTGGTATCATCAAGCGACAGGGCAAGGACGCCGCCGGAAAGCAACTCGAGAGCGAATACTACTACGTCCCCGAGCAGGACGACGATGAACAGCGCCGAGCGGCCGTTGTCGATGGCCTCCGAAAGCCCAGTCTCCGCGCTTGTCGCAAGCAGCACAAGGTTTGTTTTCCCCTGCATCATGTTCCAATGTGGCTTCGAAGCTTACACTATATAACAGCAATACTACTGGAAGCGTCCCAAGACTCCCTAAACAATTTCCTATTACACGTACATACTCGTTTCCAATTTGGGAAATGAGAAGCATCACAACGATATCACAACGAATCAAGGCGGCAGATGTGACTTTTTTTGCTTTATACCCCCTCTTCAGCAGAGTTTCTTTTCTTTTTTCTTCATTGTTCATATTCTAGATTCATGACCTCTCTCCCGATATTGAACCCCCCTCTCTCAACATGTGCATAGCCAAGGCGTCTTGTTTTTTTTTTTTTTTTCTTGTTTGAGTTGTCATATTTTTTGCAAGCCTTGCTGCATTAGGGATGGGGAGTTGAAAGGGGTGAAAAAAAAAGGGTCAAGCTGTTGTGTTTTTTATAACGAAAGGGAGGGATACTTGAGAGAAACAATGAGGTCCCATGGATATAGAGGGTTCGGGAGGTGCCATGTAAAAAGGCATATGGTAACGACTGGGACAGAGGAAAGGAAAGGAAAGGGTCGGCGTGGAAGGGAATGGTTGATATCCATGTCTGGTTGGGAGGGCATACTTGTATGAGTTGAAGCAACACAATGGAATTCTGTGATGATCAATACTTGTGCCATATGTGACATGCTTGGGTAATCATATCGTGGTAGATACTGGAACTGTGTAGGTTCACGAGACGCGTACTGTCCGCGCTTCGGGATGGATGGTGCGAGGAATGACACGGCGCGTCACAGCCAATTGATGCTTTCAACCAGTCATGGTCGAGAACGCACTTACATTCATGATTTGACGAGTAAAGATGTGCTATACGGCAATCCCATTGGTCTGATCGATTACAGGACACATGATTACTAGAAACATTGCACATCTCGAGATTGCAATTGGGTTTTCCGGTTTCGGCAGATGACGGACAAGTTGCAAATCCGTAGATCCCCTTAATCGACCGAGGCAAGCCATTCGGAAGGCGGCCTACCCACGATCCGATTATCGGAGCACACGATGCTCACGCAATGGAGGCTCAATACTTCTTGGTCATGGTAAACTCTCTTTTCCCCAGGATCATCAGAGCATATGCATCACGCAACGGGGGGCAGACGCCTCGTGCATCACCGGAACAGCTGGAAGCGGGAACTGGAGAGGTATTCAGCTGGGTGGAGGAAAATACCAGACACTGGTATACACCTGCTAGCTCGTTCTCCCTTGAAGATGGGAAAAAGAATGATAAAAAAGACTCTCAAGTAACATCGTGATTATAACACACCTCTTGAATCTTTTAATACATGTAATGCAAATTTGTTTAATATAATCATGAAGAGTCAAGCAACTCTCCATATTCTGGTGTCCCGTTATTTATCGAACCCCCTCGGCACAGTACACCAAAAGCCTCGAACCCCATCACATCAGACCACCATCATGCTCCCGGACTTGCCACCACCGCCAATCATTGAGCACGCGGGGTTGGGTTGTTGGTGTGAGCTGAACGAACTAGCCTGTTCTCGGCTCATGGATGCGTGACGGATTCCCAAGGCACTGGGGATATAATAAGAGGAAGGGAAGGACCCTTGATTTTGAGAATGCAAGTCATACACACACACACACACACACACACACACACACACAAACAATCTACTCCTACCTTTGAGTAAAGAAAGGTAAGTAGGAGAGGGCAAGATTGTTGAGCAAGACACTGACGTCGATGGCTTTAGACATCATCATACCTACCTACTTATACAAGCCATCCCTTCTACAACAAGCTCCCTACAAACAAACAAACCACAGTCAACATGTCTCGACAACCAACAGCACTCGACACATCAACCGAATCCCCAACATGCCCAACCCAGAGTGAGACGAACCACCATCTCCACTCATCAATAATCATGGCTAACCTATCCTTCACCATCGAAGCCCCCGTGTCTCCATCCGCACAAGCCGGCGCCGACCGTTGCATGCGCCACACCCAGAGTTGGACACCCGACTTTGGTCCCCTCCAGCGTCGTCAGAGTTGGAGTGCGGAAGACAAGAAGCATCAGATGCACATGGCAAAGATTGATCATGTAGCTACTGGTCCTGGCTTCTCCGAGGGACAGGGCGCATGATTTTTTTTTTTTTTTCACGAAAGTAATAAGATTGAATGCATTGGAATGAACAAAAAAAGACTGTACAACAATGGGTCAATAATGGATCATTAATGTCACGACTGGGAAAACGGTTGGGGAATGTCAACGCCTGGCAAGGCGACAGACACTTGTACAATAATGCATCACAAAGCAAACTCAGAATGAAACAAGAGTATTCAGTTTGATTTAAGCGAATGATTTCCTATTCATGACTTCCTAGTGCAATACAAACAATGTGCCGAGGTATCTTGACTCCCGAGCTCCATGTCATCGCCAATGATGCGTCCTAACGCGATACTCCCATATGCTCGTTGACAAACCGACAAAAGAAAGAATATTCGTCAACTTGATCCAATCTGTCCTTCGCTGTCCAGCCAAACTCCAAACCATAACCAATGCTTCCGGGCGTAGCTCATAAGTGTGTGCTAATACCAAAACGCCTCAAAACAATAACCATCAATCATCTTCTCCAATACCACCTACTGGCGTCGTGTTCTCGACTTCTCAGGGTCCAGCCCTTTGGTACTCATGTACTCGGCCGATACTGCCAGGGCATATGCCGTTCCTGCAAGTCCTGCCGTTCCCAGAACGAGCTTGCGGCCAAGTCTTCGCTTCTTACGTTGCTTCGTCGGCATCTCCTTTCGTTGTTTGTTCGCCATAAATTCCCTCCAAGCCAGTTCGTCCTCAGGGTCTACCCTCGATCCATATGGCGGAGCCGGTTTATCCATGTGTTCAAAGGGCGTATAATAGTTGACAAATCCGGTTGGGCTTGCAAAGTTTCCAGTCGCAGGCTTGCCCATCATGTCGATCGGGTTCACTCGTGCGGGGTTGATGCGTTCCGTCACCTCTACTCCGTTCTGTGCAGTGGCCGAACCCATCTTGCGAAAGATCAGCACATCGCCACTGCCCGAAACCACCTCGTATCCTTGGCTCTGGAGAGGTTTGAAGTGAGGGAGAAACTTGGCGGGATTCGACAGCTGGAGGAGCACTTCCGAGAGAGCCATTGGTGAGTCCTCGTCGCGTGGTGCCGAGGTAGCTTCTGCCACGTTCATAGTCTGCGATGTTGGGTCGTAGGCGAGGATCTTGTACGAGGCTGTCTCGGGCTTCTTCGATGTGTAGTGCTTCTCTGTGATGGGCATTGTGGATTTCCCGCACTCTTCTGAAAAGCTTGTCTGCAGGCCCTGGGGTTCATGTGAATAGGAATCCTTCATAATCTTGTCTCCATACCGGTCCAGAGCAGGCTGGAGTCTCGTATATCCGACCGGAGAGCTTTCGTCCATAGATTGAGCCTCTGCGCTGTCAATGTCAACACTCGATGTTACTTCTTCAACATCCGTCACCCCAGCTGTGCTCTTGGGTAGGAGTGTCGACTTAGACGCCGAATTCTCGGTTCCCCATGATGCTATAAACTCCTCTGGAAAGTCCCGAGTGTAGTTTCCCGTCAGGTTCTTGCCTTTTGGCGTGTCAGCAGATTTCCCATCTGCTGCGGTTTCCACAACGATCGGTTGATCTTTGGTCTCGGCCGATTTCTGCTCTTGACTGCTCTCATGGGCTCTACGCAAGGTTGCAGCCCGGATCTGCTCAGCATTCCGAGAGTCGACAATATCGATACTAGTTTCCGTAAAGTCGGGAAAAAACCTGTTCCTCTCGCGCTGATAAGTAACTGGTGGTCCATCCGTGACATCTTGAGAACCTGCCTTGGAATCGAACTCTCGGAGGCCGCGGGCGACTTCATCCAGAGGAATAGAGATCTTCCCGTTGGGCTCGTTGTGGCCAAACGCCTTGTATCTGTGAAGGTCCTGATACACCTTGGAAGCTTCCTCAGGGTGGGCGGGGTAAGCCTGGGCCTGGGAGACAAAGCCAGCAGACCTGTAGCCGCCAAGATCCGTGTAGTTCTTGGTAAGCTGCTCAGGGTGAACGTGCTCAAACTTGGCGGGCTCCTCATAGCCGGCAGAGGGATATTCGGACACATCTTGGTACTGCTTGGATGCTTGTTCAGGATGCATGCGTTCCGTTTCAGGTCCGTCGTTGTCATAAACCGAATACTTGTGTAGGTCGGCGTACTGCTTTGATGCTTCCTCAGGATGCACTCGTGGGGTAGCCGCGTCACTGTTCTCAAAGTGACGGTAGCCAGTCAAGTCCTTGTATGCCTTTGAGGCCTCTTCAGGGTGGACACGCGACATGCGAGGGGACAAATCGCGAGCAGCGTATTGACGAGTATCTTTGTACTGCTTCGACTTCTCCTCTGGGGTCAATTGCCGGAGGCCGTTAGGCTCGTTCCATTGGACAGCGCCATATAGGTGTAGATCATCGTAGTTCTTGGATTGCTCCTCTGGTGTGAGCTTCCGGAGGCCGTCTGGCTCATTCCAGCGGACGGGTCCGTACTGACCGAGATCTTTGTACTTGCGGGCAAAGTTCTCGACCGGAGCATCCACTTTGGGGGCGAGGGGCTTACCACGTGGGGTGGCATCCATTTGAGATTCTTCGTGGGCCTTGAGAGTAGCCTCGCTGACTTCGAAGGGAGCGGCGTAAGCGTCAAGGTCCTTGTACTGCTTGGACTTCTCCTCAGGCGTCAATTGTCGTAGACCATCAGGCTCGTTCCAGGTGACAGCCTCATACGAACCCAGGTCTCCGTAGTTCTTGGAAGCCTCCTCGGGAGTGGGCTCCCGCAGGCCGTCAGGCTCATTCCAGTAAACGCCGCCATACATGTGAAGATCGTCATAGTTTTTAGACAGCTCCTCATCAGTCTGTTTGCGCAATCCGTCTGGCTCGTTCCAGTGAAACGCGTTGTACTTGTCCAGGTCATCGTAATTCTTGGACTGCTCTTCTGGGGTTAATTCCCGTTGAGTAAAGGGATCATCAAGCTTGGCCGAGGAATATTTGTCGAGGTCGTTGTACTCCTTGGAATCTTCCTCGGGGGTCGACTTTCGGAGACCGTCGGGCTCGTTCCAGCGAACAGGGCCATAGTTATCGAGGTCCTTGTATGCAGACGACTCATCCTTGATGGGTGTCTCGTCGATCACAGGCTCATACTTGTCCAAGTCGTTGTACTTTGGCTCTTGGGCAGGCTTGCTGGTGTCCTTGCCATCCTTGATCGGACCATACTTGTCCAAATCCTCATACTTGGAAGCATCCGCCTCTGCCGTGATATCAACAAAGTCGGTGGGCTTGTAGCCTTCCAAGTCTTCATATCGAGCGGCAGGTCCAGTCATGGATGACTTGGACACTCGGCGGTTGGTGATGGGATCAATGAAGGTGGCGTCTTCATTTTCGGTGGTGGCTTTCAAAACGTCGGCTGGTGTTGTCTTCTTTGTGCCTTGTGGGCGACTGAAGTGATGTGTACCAGTAAGGGTGGTCTTGCGGATGTTGGCCTTGTTATCGCCTCGGATCAAGTGATCGATTGCACTTCGTTCCACATCCTCGATGTTCATGCCAGGTCGAATACCTGAAAGATCGTCCGACCAGGACTTGACCTTGTCCATGTTGGCGTAATTGCTCGAGTCAGCATGACGGCCAAAACTAGCCATTGCCTTCTTGATGGCATCCTTGGCGTTGTTCTCCCAGGAGAGATTGCGGTTCAAGGATTCCATATACCGATAACGGAATTTGCCATGATGTCGACGATTTTGTTGAGTCTGAGGTGCTGATGACCAGGAGCCGAAGCAAAACTCGCGGCTTTGACAGGCACATCTTGATTGTAGCGAAGTGGTAGATGTGAGGACGTTGGAACCGACAGCGCGGGTCTGGAGTAGTCTCGCGCTAGGCGAAGTGCGTGAAGCCGTCAACAACATTGTGTGGGGATGAGGGGAGTGTAAGAGGTGGGGAGTCTAATTCCTGGGGTCAGCACGGAAAGCAACAATCGAACTCTCGAGTCTAATCAAAGCGCCAGACGTCGCAGAAGAGCGAAGCATAGAGAAATGAGTAGACCGAGTATCAGACGTACCACGGAAACAAGGAACTGATCAGCGATCAACCAAGCAAGCACCCGAGCCAGAACCCGGAGCTGCCACTAAGAAGACGAGCTGACGGCGCACAGGACACACAGCGGCTGAATCAACCGGTCTTTGGCAGCTAAGAGTGAAGCACAGCAGGGCTTCACAAATTGAGTTGTTTGCGGGTATAAGTGGTGGTGAAGATGGATACAGTGAGACAGAGAATAATCAGAGCGGGATGAGAGGAGAAGAAAGACGCGACCAAGGATGAGGGGAAAGCCAGGGACCTTAAAAGATAACGAAGACGGGACATGGAAGCAAGAGTGACGACTTGCGACGGGGCCTGGGGCTGTTTGGTCCTGAGGTTCAACAAGAGACCGGGGCAAGTGAGGGACCAAGTGGGGACCCTGGGGAGTTGGGGGGAAGGAGCCACTCGGGCGCATGGTTGAAGGAAACGCCGGAACAGCAGAGGGTATTCGCGAGGCTATTGTGCAATGGAATCGGGCGTTTACATGTGAAGAAAGGGAATAGATAACAAACAAGACTTGCACTTTATTTTGATGAAGCGTTCACTCTTATCGGACTTCATTTGGCCATCTAAACGCCCAGTCTCACTCATCTATCTGCTTAAGTTGCTCCGCGTTTTTCTTCCCACCTACAGAGATGGGGAGGAGCTGGAGGGGCGGCTTTGGCTGTTGGTGACGCTGTGACACAGTGACACAGCGGAGGCCCATGATACTTTTCCGGGGACCAGTCTCTCGCTTGCGCCGCATTGAGACGCCAAACCAAAGCAAGGAATACCCTTCAACAGACCAATAACTCCCTGACGAAGAGGCGTGGCGGAAGGGACGGGACTCTGACCAAGCGACAAGACTCCCAAAACAGCCTACGAGCAGAGGTTTAGTGGTTACAGCCAATGCTGCAACCAGCTGCAACTCGCTGCAAAGGCTCCAAAGGCGTCTCCAGGTGCATGAGCCCACATCCGACCCCCTGGCAATCCAAGCCCCCTCGGGGCGACTCTCTTTGCGGGGAAGACGGCATCGCCTAATGGGGCAAGTTGATACTGTCTCGCCCCGCCGATTTTACAAGCTGAACCTGGGACTTCCCAGCCGCTGACGTCTGCCTCACGAGCCAAAACCCCTGTGAAGCGGCAATCCGCTGCGAGGGTGATGATGAGGATATCCGCACACACACTTGCTGCAAGCTGCGACGCCTTCTGTGGGATCTCATGGCATGCCTCGGCATAGCTCCCCGAGAACCAACTGCGCCAATCATAACCATAAGTGACCTGTTTTCCTTCTGTTTCTACCTCTCACATCCTCAGGATGACCCAATTCAGCGTCTATGAGCAACCATCGTGAGCACCGAAAGAGGAAATTCCGCTGTGTGTCGAGGCGGGCGGCTCGCGGAGGCGGGGGTGCCTGGTCCGGGAACTTCTCTGCTTATCAGGAGGGCTTGTCTTTTGTCCAGGGGCAAATCTTGGTTGTCTCTGATTAGGCTCCCATACGACAAGGACAACCGATCTCGTCTGGACGGACGGAAGCAGAATTTATTGACGAGACGTCATAGCCGGCACGAATCATGAGAGCAATGGAGAAACCCGGGTGGAGTTGCTAGAAGACAAGATCCGGGGATAGCTTGACGAAAAATCCCCGTGGAGAGATCAGGCCAAGCCAAGTCGAGAGAGGCGCACGAAACGACTGATGCCACGAGGGGCCCAGAACAACTCTATCAATCTGACAGACCTTGACAGTGGCCGTCTTCGCTCGGCTGGTGGTTGATTGCACCGGCGTATGTTGATCAAACAGCCGAATCCTACCTAGAATTCATCCACCCAATCACGCTCCAGTTGCCTGGAACAAAAGGGATGGCTGCCACGCTCGCCCTCACACGCTCACTCGCAGCGGCGATCTGATGCAAGTTGTCATGGCCATGATGCTCTCGGTGACTGTGAGCTGATCATGTGTTCAACTTGATGAAGCAAGGACGCGTCTGATGTGTCTGTTGCTTTCTTTTTTTGTCATTGAGCCTTTGTGAAGCGACAGAAGCCATCAGCGTCTTTCCTCCGTGCCTCAGCTCGACGTCAATCCCTCCAACAACTCCGCGCCTTGCGGGCGACGAGTCATCTCCTGTATCCTGGAACCGCTAGCGTCTTCGCCCCGTGCTGTAACTCGATGCTTTCAGAAGGTGGCTACAGGGGACCCCGTCTGACCGATTGGCACTGCCCATGAATCTTTGCCTTCCCGTGTCTAGTTGGCGGCTGGCGTATCGTGAGACACCAGAGGAGAGGTTGACATCAGCTCCAGTTGACGATGAAGCGGCTGAGCGGCTGAAGAGCGGAGCGAGCAAGCGGGCGCGAGTGAAGAAATAAGTGAGACTCACTTGGAGGGCAAGGGTAGACGCAGCTGGTGCTTCTTAAATGATGTATAGTGGCCATCAGTTTGAACGAAAATTATAGAAAATATCACAAGAAGTCGATAAAATCGTTCAATCCTCCATATCATCTTCTCATGAGTCTCTTACCATAGGCAGGATCACCATTCTTTGTAATACTTTAGGTGGACAACGCCTCTTTTCCCAGTAAGCCATATCATCAGTTGGTAATCAATCAGCCTCAGTTTGGTAGGTACAAGCCCGTTGTTTCACTCAATGTCTTTTCTTTGTTGAGTAGGGAATTTCTCTTCTTTCAACACAAAGATTCTTAGACACAAGGCGTGAAATGCAGTTTTCGGCTCAAATAACGGGATTCAACGAGGCAAACCGTCCAGTTGCTTATGCGACCGGCGTGACTCAAGGCGGCGTGTCAGCGAGTGAGCCAACGGCGAGAAGATGTCATGTAACACGATAAACCTATTACAAACCTTTTAAAACTTGGTAGATACACAATATCAAGATCAAGATATTTGCCCTTGAATCTTCATTACTTCATCCTCTGCCCATTCTTTGGTGTCTTTCCTGTTTTCTGATCTCAATAACTGAGGCTCAGCGACTTGTCGGCCCCACTTGTCCCCGCCAAGGCCAACCACATTCGGTCCCTCTTGTGACATCACTCCTCCCTCGACATTTTCATCAATCATCACAGATACCAGCTACCTCGACCTTTCGGGGCTCCCAACAAAGCCGAGACCGTATCTACCAACACCTGAATTCCGCTCGACGGCCCCTGGACCTGGATCTGGACCTCTACGATTCATCTGGTCCCTCGCAGCCATGAAGCGGACTCAGGGTAAAGCCTTTGACGGACCCCGCTCCGGGTTCGCGGCCTTCGGAGGCTTTGGCGCCGCCGCTTCCGGCACCTCCCTGTCTTACCTCGCCGAACCCCCGTCTTTCACGGCCGTGTCGGACCCCAATGTGGTTGTGTCTCTTAAGAATATCCTCAAGAAAGACAGCACCACCAAGGCCAAGGCACTTGAAGACCTGCTTGCCTACGTGCAGGCTCATCCATTTGACAAGGATGGCGGGGTAGAGGAGGCTATTCTCGAGGTTTGGGTGAGTTGGACATCGGTTGATAGGAGAGTGCTCAGTGTGGCTCATAGTTTGACAGGTTCAATTGTATCCTCGCACATCGATAGACAACTCACGCCGTGTCCGTGAGCTTACGCATAATCTTCAGTTTGAGCTGATGAAGTCGGCGCGAAAGCGCTTTGAACGTCATCTGCCCAAGGTCGTTGCCGCATGGCTCGCCGGCCTTTATGATCGCGATCGCATTGTATCCAGGGCAGCCAGCGACGGTCTAACTTCATTCCTCTCCACTCCGGAAAAGGTTCTCGCCTTTTGGAACAAGTGCCAAGCTCAGATTCTTGACTTTGCTATTGAGGCGATTCAAGAGACAAAGGACACCCTTAGCGACGAGCGTTCAACAACGCCAGAGGACTCCGAGGCTAAATACTTCCGGGTTGTCACAGCCAGTTTGTCACTTGTTCTAGGTCTGCTCCAAAAGGTCGAGCCAAGCAACCTTGAGAAGCAACAGTCTCGATACGACGACTACTTTGGGGAGGAAAGTGTCTGGAAAACCATCACCTTCAAAGATTCATCAGTGAGAAAGACTGTTTGCCAGCTTCTCTTTGCCTCGATCGAGCGCAAACTACCCTGCGCAGACTCAACAAAGGTCAAGCAGGCATTTATCAGCGGTGGTCTCAAGACAAACCAAGCGGGTTCTGCTCTCGAGTATGTGCGAGCCCTGACGAAACTGACCCAGGTCTATCCCGATGTCTGGTCATCATCAAAAGCCCCGAGCGACTCCAAGTCGCCTTTGGGTAGGCTACAGGCCTTTGTTGCCAAGGGTTCTCAGGGAAGTCCGCCAAAGTTCTGGGAATGCTTGGACCAGTTGCTATCAGTTCTGCCTACGGATCTGATCAATGCTGAGGTAGCTTCCCAGTTCTTGACTTCCCTTAAGTCAGGTATTACACACAGGGATGAGCCCCGAACGAATACCTCTTTTGCTTGGAAGTGTTACATCGATACAGCAAAGCGATTACTGAGAAGTCTGCCCTCGGATGATCAGTTGCCCTTTGTCCAAGATCACCTTTTCCCTCTCATCGAGCAATTCCTCTTCTCGGTGTCAGAGAAGACGCCCGCAATTCCTCTCGGCCCGAATGCTGTCTCCGTCCTCGTTGAAGCATATGTTGCCACCGTCCAGGCATCACCTCCCGTTGTTTCCGCATCCGAAGAGGAGTGGAACAGGCTTGCAAGCATCTTTTGCGCCAAGATTTCTGGATCTCTTCCCGAAGTGTCTCGGGAATACCAACAGTCACAGGACAAGATCGCGGAAGAGGGCCGACGATGGTTCAGCCTCGTTGGACAGATTGAGGACAAAATCTTGGAGCTTGCACAGGGTATCCCCGACCACACGGCCGACCCTTCGCTCAAGGTCATTACACAAAGCATCTCACTTCTTGAAAGCCGCAACCTGAAGCCATACGGTGCCGCCAGGATTCTCGAATTTGCTCTGAGCACGGCCCCTCGTCTCTTCCATGGCGAAGGGGCCAAGAAGCTCTCTAGGTTTCTCTCATCGCTGGTCGAACAAGATGCCGCCAAAGCTGTTGCCTCTCCTTCTTCTCGGTACCTCCTCTCCTGTCTCCATCTTCTTGGTTCAGTATCCACCGAATTTGCTCCTATTTGGAACTCTTGGGTTGAAGCTGTTCTTGATCTTGAGTCGGAGACTGACCAGAACTCGGCGCTTGCATCTCTCATCTCCAATGACCGTGGAGCAATTCTAGCAAAGGGAAACATGGAGTTGCAGAAGCACATCATTGGACAGGCGACGCTTTTGGCTCTGGGTGCTTCCACCTCTTGGGAGCTGTTGGAGGCCGCTGTCACTTACCAGACACTGACTGACACCAACTACCGAGAACTCATCCAAACTCTTGTGGAGATTCTTGAAAAGGAGCCTACGCAGACAGAACCAACCCTCCAAGCTTTAGAGATTGCAGCTAAGGGCAGACCAGAGCTGTTCTCTCGAGATGAGCATGTTCACACAACATTGCTTGCCCTCCTACTCGGACTATCCGAGCTCGACAATACCACTGTTGCTTCGAAAGCAACCGCAATTCGCACGCTTTTGGATAGCCACTCTAGCGGGAAGCTTCCCGTTGTTGCCGTCATCCAGGCCAACTTGGAGAGGGCTGGGCCACAGTCCCTTGAGTAAGACTACCTCTGACCTATCTCGGACTTTACTAACCAGGTTTTAGTATCAAAACGCTCGTGGCACAGGCCGAAAACGCCGTCTCGAGCGAAATTCCTTCAGAGGAGCTTTTCCCAAGCACCAATGTGTGGATGAAGGAGCTCGCGCCTTTCCTGGAACTCTCTGCCAACCCATCCATATCGATCACCAACAGTCTTGGCGGTGCTGCCGCGTTAGTGACGGGCGCACCCCGAACTACCCAGATCCGAGTCCACAGAGACAGAAAGGGACGCTCCATTCCCGCCAGGATGGCACTCTACGTGTCTCAACTGTCCGACAAGCTTCCAATCTCACAACTGCCACCACCATTCCAGCGCGAGATTCTGTATCTCCAATGCCTAACAGTTCAACTCATTTCGGATCAGATCACATGCATGGAAGATAACCGGTTATGGAGGACTCTGAAACCGGCCGAGGCCATCAGTCAGGCCGAGGACTTTGTTTCCAAGACACGTGGAGTTCTGACCTCTTTGACCTCTGAGGTCAAGACCCTGGATTCTGACGACGAGTCAACATGCCTGGTCCGTGATCTGATTCATCTGCTCACCAAACACTCGAATGAGTTGACCCCTAGAGGTCTGTATAGCGCAAGAGCGCTTGCCGAACTGGTTCAGTCTATCACAGAGGCCCACGGAGCTTCTCCAAGTCTCGAGGATACTCTTCTAAAGCCCGATGTTCTCAAAGTTGGTCCTGTGACAGTCTTGCCCGCCTCAGCACTCATCGCCGGGTTTGGGGAGACACTTCAACCATCCAAGACCCTCAACACCTTTTGCAACCGAGTGGTTAGTGAGATTGCGGGACTGAAGGCTCAGGGTGAAAAGACTCTGATGACTCTTGTGCTTCTTTCATCATGCGCTCAGGTCTACGAAACTGGCGAGATGCCTGTGGCAAACAACCGCATTGTCTTTGCAGTCCGGCAAATCACATCGTGGCTGGATGAGCCTGAGGATCTGAGCCCAGCTCTTTGTGCTGAGATTTGCCGTGCTTTGAACAAGCTAATGCCATGCATGAAGGACGTCTATGGATCTTACTGGGAGAAGACGATTGAGTTCTGTATCTCGCTCTGGAATCGCGCTCACGAGTTCGAACTCATGACTGCTCTCCCTTTCATTCACTCGTCGCTTAGACTGTACAAGACTCTGGAGACACTACAGGAGCCCAACGACGATCTTGATGATGCCATCAAGGAGTATGCAGGCGCCAAGCCTAGGGCACTGATCGAGCTGCTTCGACTTTCGCGAGATACCAGCTCGCAGCCTTTGGAGATCGTGGATGCCATGCTTTGCCGTGAGGTGGAAAAGATGCCTCTGCGACAAATCCCAGATCTATCCGACATCTTTTCCCTGGTGGCTTCTGATTCTCGAGATATTCAGACGGCAGCTTTCAATCTGCTACACAGAGCTATCCCCGAGCAACAGCAGCAGAAGTCCGTTGATGCTCTGCTGGACAAGACAGGTATGCGTCTCTCAAAGTCGCCCATAAGTTTCTTCACTAACATTTTACAGATGCTCAGCTGCCTGATGAACTGCTCTCCCTGCTTCTCGACGCTCCGACGCTTGAAAAGTACTCAGACGAGATGCTGGCAGAGTTCCCCTCTCCCATTCGCTCATACCTCCTGTCTTGGAAGTTGGTCTTTGATGCCTACTCGACTTCGTCCTTCAAGATCCGCAACGACTTTACCGAGAACCTCAAGACCGACAATTATATTGCGCCACTGCTTAACTTCATGTTTGACGTGCTCGGACACTCTGCGGCTCAGGAACTCAAGCTGGAAAAGGCCAACCTTGGCGTCGAGCAGATCCAGAATTACGATGTGAAGCTCGCAGAGTCTGAGCCTGAGGAGAAGAACATGCAGTGGCTGCTTGTGCATCTTTACTACCTCATCCACAAGTATACCCCTGGCTTGTTCCGTGCCTGGTACATCGACTGCCGTTCGAAGCAAACACGTATTGCCGTCGAGTCCTGGACAACCAAGTACTTCTCGCCCCTCATCGTCTCGGATGCTCTCGACGATGTCCAACAATGGGCAGACAGCCAAGAACCCCCTGCCATAGATGAGCAAGAACTTGTTGTGCGCGTCGCCAGAGCCGCTAGAGAAGTAACAGCCAGCTACGAAGTCGACGAAAGCCAAGCCGCCATCACAATCAAGATCCCAGCCAACTTCCCCATCGAAAACGTCTCGGTGCAGGGCCTCAACCGCGTCGCCGTTAGCGAGAAGAAGTGGCAGAGCTGGGTCATGACCACACAGGGCGTCATCACTTTCTCCAACGGCAACATCATTGACGGCCTGCAGGCCTTCAAGCGCAACATTGTCGGTGCTCTCAAGGGCCAGAGCGAGTGTGCCATCTGTTACAGCATCATCTCTACGGATAAGCGCATGCCTGACAAGAGGTGCTCGACTTGCAAGAACTTGTTCCATCGGACTTGTTTGTACAAGTGGTTCCAGACGAGTAACCAGAATACTTGCCCGCTGTGCAGAAATCCTATTGACTACATTGGTGCGGACACAGCCAAGAGACGCCAGGTTTGAGTGCGGAGTATTTGGGGTTTCAAAAGGAGTAAAATAGACAGGATAGAAGTTAGAAAGGTGATTTGAATATGACTCGATTATCACCTACCACGCATGCAAGCAATATCTCTCTACGTAGCTACACAACCACCAAACACGCTCAACTAATGCATGTCAACATCGCCATCCTTGTCGCGGTTCTGCTTCTTGTTCTTCTTTTTCTTCTCATCGTCTCCTTCATATCCTGATTCTCCTCCCTTATCCTTGTCCTTCTTACCACTTTGCGCCCTCTTATCTGTGCCCTTGGCGCCACCACCAGCGGGTATATCGATGGGAGCAGACTTCTTGTCTGAAGGATGGTTAGAGAAGGGGTAACAAAGAGAACAAGATTGAGGCTTACCCTTGTTATCGCGAGGATTGGGCATTCTGATATATACTAAAGGCTGGTTGCTTGTGTTTGGGTATTTAGAATATGTAATTTAAATAGTTTGTAGAACTTGGATAGATAGCCGGCGTGGAAACGAGTTATATGTTTGAGATGTGAAAGTGAATATTTGGTTGACACAGCTTGATAGCGTGTAGAGGTGTTATCGCCTTGTGATACCGAGATCAGGTGAACATGCCAAACAGGGTTGTGATGAATGGCGAGTGCGACGGTGATGAAGCTTGTTCGAGTCCAGGCATATTCAACGTGTTGTCTGAATACATTTATGATTCAAGGCCTGTATTTCTTAGTTTGCGCATGCGGGAATTGATAGAGGAAGCTGACCTGCTCAGCTGAGAGTCTTTGTTTGTCGTAGCGAACCAAAGAAGCAACAAGTTCTCTAAATTCAGCATCCACGTCCGGGAGGATCACGTCCCAGGGGCGTGAAGGAAATACTGTCCAGAGCTGAAAAGGAGATATCTTAAACTCCTTCGCCTCAGGCCAAGTCTCCGGGGTAGGTGTACCAATAGTCTTGAAGATACTAAGAATCAGTCCCAGCTGGTTTCCATCCTCATGCACTGCACGAGACTCAAAGATGGGCTTGGGCGGATCTCGAATGGCCTCTGAAATCATGACGCCCACTCCCCACATGTCGACTTCTGGCCCGTACGACTTGTTTCCGAAAAGGACGTCTATCGCTCGATAAGCTCCTGTCCCGATGTCGAGAATCTTGTCGTCATGTGGCTCAGATTGGGCCGAGAACTCGGGGTGCCATGCAGTGCCAAAATCGGAGAGATAAGCTGGGCCGGTAGGGGAAGCTAAAAGAATGGCGGATGGCTTAATGTCTCGGTGTATGATCCCCTGAGCATGGATATCCTTTAACCCCCGGAGCACGTCTCTAAAGATTACACGAGCCGCGTCCAAGGGGATGGGTCCTTTGTCGAGAAGATCGGTGAGAGTATAAGGCATGAAGGAAAAGACGAGGACGAATTGCTGCTCTTGGTCGCGAAAGGTTTCGAGCAGTTCGATACAGGGAGACCGTAGAGTCTTAAGGATCTTAGCCTCTCGTTGGGGATTATGCGGCTCGATATTCTGGTAGGCGACAATGACTTTCAGAGCTTTGTCGCCGGAGCGATAGACCTCAGAGGTGACACCCTCAGAGATGGGGTGGCAGTTTCGATAGGAGCCAATGCGAACACCAGATTCCTCCTCAACTTCAGCCCCATCATAGTCTTGGGCATCTTGTCTGGGCAGCGGTGTCGAGGTAGGCTGACATGCGAGGTTGTACTCCTCCTAGGCGTTGTCAGCGGTTCCCGAGCCCTGGGTTGCTGCGAGAGGCTGCATCGCGGCGCACCTGAGTAGAAGAGATCTGGAAGGCGGCCTGTTCTATGGCGATGGCTTCGCTCATACTAGTCGTGGCCAACGAGTCTTGGCTGGGGAGTGCGTGTAAGCGGTCTGTGACAGATGCTGGTAGGGGTCTGCCTGCTTACATCTTTTGTATGGTCTCGTACCGCTGGGAAGCCGAAAGCGCGGCTTTCCATTCAGGCAACCCAACAGACGCCATTGTTTGCTAAAGAGTCAGGTCTACACCCGATCTCCCGTGTCTCAAAAGGTTTGGTGTTACTCTTCAACGGTCAAGCGTGGTCTCGTGTAACGGCACGCAATTAGGATATCCGATCAATTGCGGTCGACAGAATGTAGAAAATCCCAATTTCCCCCGCTTCGACGGCTCAATCGCTCCCGCTGATGAACAAGGGGCAAAGATCGGCCTAGCTGGGGTTGTCTCAAAAGACGTTGACGTAGCGCGTAGAAAGGATGTATCCGTAGAGCTGAAGCAAGAGGCAGGAGTAGGCCCGCAATTTCATCCAGCAGAAACAAGGCCCTAAGATTGGACAGGAACAGGGGTTTAGGGCCTGAAACCGTCTGTTTGCTTGTCGCAGTGTCAAGAATAATGCTGTATTATCCTTATTGAAGCTTCGTTTCACGATGTAGGTGCAGTGCTGTCGTGAGAGCTACAATAAGGAGGTATCTTGATTGTGAGGTCATGCTTCTGTCCTCGTGACCTCGGCTCGGGTTCTACTCTTCGAATGAAGCTCCCCCCCGTGCTCCCGCATCTTCTCCCCGTCTTCTCGAAGCCCACCAACCAAAAGCTTCATCCAACAGCTTCACCCAACCAACGGCCATCCAAGCTTCTAGCGTTGGGTCCACCGCTTTGCTCCGCTGCCAGCCCGGTCAAGCCCATTCGAGGCGAGGTCCAGTCACCAGCCGAGAACCCAGAGCCCCAGCCCCAGCCGCCTGTCTTCGCCTTGGCCTTGTCCCTCTGTCTGTTGTCAGGTCCATCCAGCAGCTCCGTCTTGCTTCCAAGATTCTATTCTTCCAACCTCGCATCGCACAGCACCGCATCTTGGCTTGGATCTACGCACAAGAGCCGCGTAATATCCTTCCCCTTTCTTCCGACTCGTCCCATCCTCCCGTCGATATTGTCACCTGCGACATGACCTTTCTGGTCTATTAACAATCCTATCCGTCTTGTCCGTCACTGCGCTTGCTTGCTTCCCGACCAACCGGCCGACCCATCATCACCGAACCAAGCAAAACCTCCCTGTCGCCTTGTTCGTCAACCCCGAAGCTTGACCGACCCCTCTCGCTCGCCCTCGGCCTCATCGCCATGCGCATCTTTTCCTCGAGCCATTAATCGTATACTTAATCATCCCCCCCTACTTCCGCACCTATATATAATTCCACCCTCCGTTTGCGCCGCGCCGCTCCCCAAATCGGTCCACCATGGAAGACATGGCAAGGGCCGAGTATCCCGCCATGCTGGTAAGGCAATCCCCGTCCCAGCCAAGACTACAGCGCTGCAAAATGCAAGATGCAGAGTCTGATGTCGAGCTTTTACTGATCAGCTTCTTTGCGCAACTCACAGGCAGCTCTCCAGCCCGGTCAGGCGGCCCATACCCTCTCAGAACGAGTAAAGCGCATGTCCCGCATCAACGTCGAAATTGCCGACTGGCTCCAGGTACGCCGGCCTCCAAAGATGGATGCCAATGCCCACGCATAGACTTGGGGTCATCCCGTTCCATCCAAACGGCATACTGACCCTCAACCTAGGAGCGCCGTCGCGTCGAGGAACAGTATGTTCAGGGCTTGCGCAAGCTCACTGCCTTCAAGGTGCCCAATGCCCAGTCTGAACTAGGGTGAGTCTGGCCGCTATGCAGTATCATGACTTGCAGGCTCACAGTTGCCATAGTGTCTTCCAGGCCCCTTGGAACCGAATCATCGACTCGGTCGAGAGCATCGCTCACTCCCACCATCTGCTTGCCGATCGCATCGAGAAGGACATTGAGCACCCCCTGCGCAACTTTCACATACGAAAGGACTTCCAGAACATGAACACCATGGCCAACAACCTGGCCACCGTGGCAAGGGACCTTGAGGAGGCTCAGGAGCGGTCCGACAAGCTCAGTAAGAAGGGGGGTCGTGCCAACACCCAAAAGGTTGATGCCGCCTCCTCCAAGCTGGAGGCTGCTACCGGACAGTGGGAATCGCAGGCGCCCTTCATCTTCGAGTCCCTCCAAGCCCTCGACGAGTCACGGGTCAACAATCTGCGTGATCTCCTCACCCAGTACCAGACCCATGAATCCGACCAAGCCCAGCGCGTTCAGGAGAATGCCGTCGAGACGCTTGCGCTCATGCTCGAGATCGATACCGACAAGGAAATCCAGTCATTTGTGGCCAGGGCCACTCAAGGCAGGGCCAAGCTTCCCACGAGGACTTCAACACGACAGTCATCCATTGTCGGCACCACGCCTTCGACGCCAGTGCCCCCAAGCACTGCTGGTAGCACCAATGCGCCCACACCAAGTGTACAGGCGCCTCCTACCCCTGCTGCCGCTTCCTCTACCGCTCCCGACGACGATGTGAGCGAGAACAATTCGGTTCCACAAGAGCCCAAGCCAGGTAAGTTGACTCCTTGGCATGTTGTACGCTTAGCTAACATCTTCGAGGCGGCAAACTTCGCCGTCTCGGTACCATGTTTGGTGGACGAAGGCGACAGAGTATGCACGCAGGTTTTGGTCAATTGTCCCCTCAAAAGGGCGGCCCTAGCTTCGGCAGGTTGGGAACCAGCCACAGCCATCATGACCGCGGTGTCTCACCAAGGGGCTCCTCGACTAATCTGCAGGAGCATCACCGACTTTCTTCTCTAGCAGAAGCACCTGATGTGCCCAAGCTGCCCGCGAATATCGACCAACCGCCCAAGCCCGAGTCTACGCCGCACGAGAACACGAACGGAGTGTCGCACAATGAAGGTCTTATGGACAGCCCGATCCCACACCCAACTGCAGGCGTCAATGGCAACCATGAGCCCGATTTGTCAGATGTTCAGCCGCCACCAGGACCTCCTCCTTCTCACAAGCCAGAGGAGCAGCAATCGACCCCTGTGGCAGCCGCAGCTGGAACTAAGGACTCAGAAGGCTTCACTGTGCCGCCACCAATGAACGACCCCATCTCGCAAGCTCAAAGGGAGGCCCAGCAAGAAGCAGGCGAAGACCCCGAACAACTGATCAAGGTCAACATTCAACAGACGCCTGTGGAGGAAGAGGACCCAGACGCTAAGCTCGCCGCGTTGTCGAGTGTTGCCAACAGCCTCAAGATCGGACCGGCCACCCGTCGCACAGGCACCGTAAGAGGTCGCCGTGACGTCCGGCACACCGTCTACGTCCCACCGCCTAGTATGCCCGAGAGCGGTACTGATTCCTCCGTGGGCGGGTTCCCTGTGTCGCCGTCATTGCCCGCTACGTCCTTCACAAAGTCCGGCACCGTTGCTGCGCTAGCATCCGAGGCTAGCATTGCCGGAACTTCAGATACACAGTCTGTACGATCGGGCAACTCATTGGGAAGCCTTGCCCACCCCAAGCATCCCGATATGACGGCTCCTGGTCTGAACTCATCCATCATCGAGAGTGTCTCTGCTGTCTTTGAAGAGGGTGGCATCAAGTCTGCATCCATCACTGGTGAAGTTGCGTTTGTCAACAACCCCAACGAGTCAGGCGATGCAAAGAGTAAGTTGCGACATGAATTCGTCAAGAATATGTATTCACATGAAGCAGGTTACGAAACCATCCGTATCAACAACTTTGCAGCACTTGAGCGCATTGGCCCTAACCGCATCTTCGTACAAAACTCATCAGTTGAACACCACGATCAATTCTCCCTTGATGTCTCCCATCTCACCAAGACAAACACGGCATTTTCCTATAAGGTATTTGCTGAGGAATCTGGAAGCCCCTCGCTCGGTCAGCATGCGCCCTTGCTCCTGAAGCTTGCCTGGAAACCTCAAGGAGACAAGCTCGGCCTTCTACTACAGTACCAGCTCAACCCATCCTTCAAATTATCTGCGCCTGTAACGTTACACAACGTGGTCATCGTGGCGACGTACGAGGGCCGGTCAAGCGGCGCTCAGACGAAGCCTGTGGGAACACATCTAAAGGACAAGCACCTGGTGTACTGGCGGGTAGGCGATGTGACGCTCACCAACGAACCCCACAAGATTGTGTGCCGTATCATCGGCGCCGAGGGTACTGAGCCCAAGCCAGGACATGTTGAGGCCAGATGGGAGTACACTGCCTCTGGAGATGATGTGGTAGGAAGCGGTATTTCCATCTCGCGACTCGATGAAGGCAAGGGCAAGGCGAAGGAGCTCACGGAGGATGACCCCTTTGCCGACGACAGCGCAAGCACGACGGAGCAGAAATGGGTAGACGTGCCAGTGGTGAGGAAGCTCGTCAGTGGCAAGTATGAGGGTCGGTAAGGGGCCATGAGCCATAAACTGAACCTCGACGTGTGATTCCCAAAGTGCATGGATAGAGGCCCGAGGAGGACACTGAAAAATGTTCCTGGGGCGGCGCATTGAATAGCGAGCGTGATGGGAGGATAGCCTCCCCTTCTTGGGTTTACTTTCACTCCTTTTTTTTTAACATTTTCCTTATTTTATCTTTGTATGTCATACTGTCTCTTGTTCTTTTTTGTATGGGATTGACGGCTGGATGGGTTGGAGCGTGAGAAGGGTAGTAGTAGTATTTTTTTGTTGAAAAGCTGTAACCTTGTAGTCTCTATCGACTCTACAACAACAATGTCTATATCTCGACAATATCAAGAATCTTTTGCTTGGTTTTGTCCAATTGTAACATATAGCACACGGCCTATTTTTTTGTTTGGTACTTTGCATTCGCTACGTCTATACTATTTTTCCCTTCCTTTTGGCCCTGCCTATAAACGCTCCGGTCCGAAATACAAAACGACGCTGTGCGTTGTTGCCCCTTGCTTTTCGCTGTTATAGCGGTAAAGTGGGCTATACATAGATCTGGGATACAAAATGGAATCTGCGTCGTGGATGACGCTGGTGATATGTACAGGTGTGAGCGTGATGGCTGGAGACATCAAAGACTCAGGGGCTTCAACCCTTGTCTACTCAGACTTGTTGGCATTTTCCTTGGCTTTTTGGCTCTCTTGGCCCTTCTTCCACTTGGAAATCTTCTCGCCTAGGTATCGCCACGTCCGTGAGAAGCCGCCCATTACTAGCCCCTTGATGCTCTGCGTTGTGCTGGGCCAGTTGACTGTGTGCTTGACCACGGTGCGTACTGTCTCACGCAAGTTCTCAGGGTCATCCGTGGCGATGCGACGCTCGAACTCGCCTCCCTGCATGCGATGAACAGCGCGACTCTCCTCGTCGGAAGTGGCCTTCATCAACTTGTTGAATTCACCCCGAGGGATGCCAAACTTCTTCTGGTACTGGAAGTAGAGGCGAGAGCGGAAGGTCTGTGGAAGACGCCGCACCATGTTACCGCGACGGACGGGATCCATATCCTGCTCCAGGGCGTTAACCGCCTCAGGGTTGAGAATCCAGTCCTGGTCGTCGATTCGGCAGGGGCCGGAAAAGTCAACGTTAGGAAGCGTCTTAACCAGGGGCGCGTAGAGGCGGCGGAAGTGAACAATGTTGTTATCAACAATGTTTGTTACCTTGCTCTTGTTCTCAGTAGGGAGAGCCATGCGAGGATCACCAAGGTAGCTAAGGCCGGCGATAGTACTGTAGAGCTCAGCCTCTGTGAACTTGGGGGGCAGGAGAAGTAGGGCAGTTCGAACAGCGGCGATGAGGTTGTGCTGGTTCGCAAGTCGTACACGGGGATGGTCACGGAGAATCTTGACGGGCTTCTGAAGACGGCCTGCAAGGTACAGGCTCTCCCAGGAAGAGAGGTCGGTAACAAGGTTGTCAATACTTGTCACGCCGTACTTGATGAGCATTCCATTCATCTCAATATACGGGTTGAAGTAGACTCCAGCGCCCCAATTCTGCACCCGCGAGACGAAACCGGACCCCAACGATGCGATACCGGAGTAGTGATCCCGGTGCTGCTTCATATTGATCGAATGCCAGTGCTGAGTATGCGTCACACCAAAGATAAAGTCAATCATCTTGGGAGAGCCTTTTTGCGATTTGACCAGAGCTTCGGGGGGGTTGGGGTGGACAGCACGGAAGGCGGCATCGGAGATGCTCGGCTTGGAAGCCTCTTGAGGAAACACTCCAGAGCCGTATGCGAAGCAGTATACAATGGGAGCATTGAACTGCCGCAGCATCAAACGCAAAGCCTCCTTCAGTTCATAATTAATGATCATATGTTGGTTCGCGCCGAAGAGACGATGTGGCAGGTCATCAAAGGACTTTATAGATGTGTCGAGGTCTTCCCAGTCGCTGCTAAAGACATTAATCTTGCTGCTGGACTTGGGAGTCGAGGATGCGCTGCTCGAAACGGACGTGTCGGAGTCTGTCGTCGAAGTTGCGGAACTCTCGGAGTCGCTAGGGCTGTCAGGCCGTTTCGACGAAGTTGACGACCATCGTGACGAGATCAACGACGAGGTGGACGGTTTCGAGTAGAGTTGACGGGCGCGTGGGGTTCGAAAGGATATAGCTCGGGTGGTCACGGAGGACTAGGAGAAGCTGTTAGAGGGGACAACTAGAGGAGGCAAGGTTAGAGCTCACCCTGAGGCCAATTGAGGCCATTGTTTATGATGAGATGAAATCTATTATCAACAAAAAAGTGTCTGGGTACGATTATGGTTCCAAGATGAGGTCGAGGGAGAGTAAGGGCAGCTCAAGCTGCAGCGGCGTTGAGACTGCCTAGTCGCATACTCGATCCGGAATCGGGGAAGGGAGGGACAAGAGATCTCAGAGCAAGGTCCCCCAATAGCAGTCGCAGAAGAATACGTCAGTGGGGTACAACAAGAGCCTCTTCTCTAGGCAAGAACAGACAAAGACTGCAAAAGATCGTCGGAGGGCTTGGGGGAAGCTCTTTTTTTTTCTTCTGCAAGCGAATGATGGAATGAAAATACCCAACGTTAGCCGTCACCTTTCTCCCCTCCAATGCCCGAGCGGATGGAAAGGTGTGGGTCACGAGCCACAAGGAACGGCTGCGGGATGACCAATCACGTGCCATCTTGGCTTTACGGGAACAGGGTTCCATCCTCTTCCCGCCCAGGTACGTACCACCACTGGGCCGAGAAAGGCGGGATGGTTGGATGCTACGTCACTTGGCGATATGGCCTTGGCAGATCGGAGCTTGAGAGGTCAAGAGTTGGTAAACAAGATGCGTCATTGATCGAGAGATTGTTCCTGGTTTATGTTTAGCTTTGCTGATTGGGTCAAGGACAAAGGGGTTTGTTTAGATCCACGTGGTTGACACAATGCATCGCAGCTCAAAGACAGGGCAGAGCTTGAAGCTTTGAAGCTTGAGGAATTGAAGCTTCATGTCTCGCTGCCCTGTTTTCCCAGCCTTTGTAGACCAAGCAACGGGACCAATTCCATGTTTAATGTATTTTTACTCATTGGTCACTCTCACTGGGACGAATATGGGGGAGATGGTAGTGTTGATTGTTTAATAAGTTGGTTATGATCATGCACTTTGGCAGATGGCAATTGAGTTGCAAACCCAAGCAACCAGCAATGGATCTGTGTTAGCTATGTAACAATGCAAGACTGGTACAAGAACATAAAAAAAGAGAAATAGGACATATTCTATTTAAACATGACAATTTTTTCTTTCTTTTTAAATAACTCCTCTCGTCTCAAGCCGCCACCCACTGACTGGATAGTGATTTCATCGGAACTGCCTGCTCTTGCTACCCTGGACTAACGGCGCGAACAGAATTTGAGATGGAAGCTATTCCTACTGTAGAACCCATGCCAACCTGTCTACTGTATCACTCTGGATATCAATTGGAGATCAAATTATTTGCTAAACTAATTTGTTAACCCTGGATGATCCCTATATCCATGAAGCCCATCATTCATAACGTATAAAGATGCTGGCAAGCTGCCCACTCATGGATCGTCAACATCACGTGACCCACCAGCTGCTGTGGTGATCGCAAACAAAGCATTCAGGGACGCGCTTCCCGTCTCACAAGTAGCAACCTCACCACCCGCCACAAAATGCGCGCCCATACGCCTGACGGCTCTGGAGGCCGAAGGGTCTCTTCTAGCAACAGATTTCGAGCTAGCACTTCTGCCATCGGGCGCCCTCAGACCAATCTAAGAGAGTCCAGGGTAAGTCAACAACATTCCAAACAAAACAAACATTGGTTTTGCCATCATCACCACCATTAACATTCTGACTTGGGGTATTTTTAGATATCCTCTTTTCGAGCGAGTACTCAGCCGACATACAACTTCTTCACTGGCGAATCAAACCTTCCCCGTCCTTCCTCCCGACAAGGCCATACCGCCGAGTCAGTCCGCCCGGGTTCACGCGACAGTTTTAAAGAGAACATGGCGCCGCCCGATGCCGACGAGTATGAAAAGTACAGAAAGGAGATTGAGGCCTTGAAGGCCGAGATTGGCACCCTGCAATATCGCATGCAAACATCAGAACAAGAGAAGGAGATTGCTTTGTCGCAGCACAACAGCAAACTTGAACAAGCGCGCCGACGAGAGCAGGATGAGGCACAACAGCGCCAGGCCGCCGAGGCCGAGCGCGAAAAGGCAGCCAGCCAAACCGAAGCGCTTCGAAAGGAATTGGAAGAGTTGAAAGAAAACATTGAAGGCGACAAGAAAGCACTGGAGCGAAAAGCCCGTGAGGCAGAGGACGAAGCCCGCCTACTGCAGGAACAGTTGGAGGACTTGTCCACGGCCAAAGAAGAGGCTGCGCGCATTGCTGATCGAAAGGTTACCGACCTGGAAATGCAGATTGCCGCATCGCAAAAGTCGCTACAAGAATACGAGCAGGAGATTGACCAGCGAGAAAATGTTCTCCAGCAAGCCCAGGCTCAGCTGGCGGAGAAGGATGCACAGATCGGCAACCTCGAGGCGGATGTCCTACGACTAAAGGCACAGAGCGGAGATGCCGAGACGATGGAGATAATCCGACAAGAACTATCGGAACAGGTTCATCATATTCGAAACCTTGAAGCAACCAACCGCGACCATCTTTCCGAACTTAAGCACCTACGAGCATTGAGCAAGGCAGTCGAGGTCGTCGAGGAGGAGAAGCGAAGCCTGCAGCGCAAGCTCGAGGCTGCTGAAATGGTCGAGGCAGAGCTTGCTGAGGCCCGTATTCAGCGACAGAGACTCGAGGATGAGCGATTGGCCTGGTCGGCGTACTTGAAGAATGCGACCGAGACTGGCGACAACGAGTTTGATTCTCCAGAGGCTGTGGCAAGGGCGCTTGTTCAAGAGCGTCTTACTACGGCGACATATGTCGAAAAGTTGGGTGCTCTTCAGGCCGAGATGACGGCAACACAGAACACGATCCAGACACTACAAGACGAGAAGGTTCAGCTCAAGACCGAGGTTGAGAATGCAAAGGCATCAGCCAACGCCAACAACACCGATAAAGCTCGACTACGACTGGAACGACAACGCGCCCTGGCTGTCAAGGAGGTGGAATACCTTCGAGCTCAGCTCAAGACTTTTGATACCGAGGATGAGACAGTCCAACCAGAACAGTTTGATGAAGCCCGCGCGAAGAGAGTCCAGGAACTCGAGGATTTGGTGGACAAGTACAAGATGGAAGTGCAGAGTCTGCACGCTGAGCTGTCATCCGTGGAACCGTCTGCTACAGGCACACCACAGCCGGCAACTGGCAGCAAACGCTCTCGATCTGAGGATGACAATGCCCACGAGCAGCTTGGACAGCTTGCGCGCAAGAATCGCAAGCTGCAGGAGGAGCTGTCTAGCTTCCAGACCAAGGTGGCGTTGCTGGAGAAGGACCTGTCAGCCAACCGCGACCAGCTGAAGGCTGCAAAGAAACAGACGCAGACCCGTGTTCTCTCCCTCAAGTCTAACCCGACATCGGACTATGAAGCCATCAAGCGGTCCACATTGGAGGCCCTCCAGAAGGAGAACCAAGACTTGCTGGCAACCCTTCGTTCCAAGACTGGCAACTCGTCAGTTCCCATGATTCCCACCTCTGTGCTCTCGGCGATGGAGCGTGAGATTGCGGCTGCCAAGGCCGAAACCGCGTCGGCCCAAAAGTCGGCGCGGCGTCTCAAGGAAGTCTGGGGGTCCAAATCGCAAGAGTTCAAGGAGGCCATCTTCTCAACTCTTGGCTGGACAGTCACCTTTATCCCGAACGGCAAGATGCGTGTCGAGAGCACATTCTACCCCTCACAGACAGACGAACATGAGAATTCGATCGTCTTTGACGGTGAGCGGGGAACAATGAAGGTGGGAGGCGGGCCGCGAAGTGCGTTTGCACGAAGGATCAGTGATCAGATTGGATTCTGGGTGAGGGAAAAGGGGTGCATCCCAGGCTTCTTGGCAGCGTTGACGCTGGAGTTTTACGAGGAACATACACGGGCGTCCAAGCCTTGAGGGAAATGTCGGTAGCGGGGATAATGTTAATCGGGATGGATGAGATGACGACCTATACCCTTGTACATATAGCCATTTACGTTATCTGGGAGTGCTGGTGTAGACAGTGACTCTTGGCTTCAGTGGGGAGCTTGAACTGCTCAAAGGCATTACAGCCAGGCGTTTGCTTTCAATTATTGATCTTTTGGCGTATTATTTGGACAAGTGAGTTGAATATTGGTCGCACGAGTTTAGTTACTCAAACTTGAGTTACTCAGACGTGCTTCAAGCCTAGATGCCTGACTTGTCGACTCTTACTCTGTTGGTAAGAATCTAGACGAGAGCTGCCTGCTGACTTGCATTCAATGTCTTGCTTCAGCCTCAACTTATTCCGTACGCAAATCTGCCCGTTGCCTCTCACTTGCATCCTCTCGCTTCTCAGCGGACCTGAACCCCGTTCAATCCTCCTGCCTACTTGAGCATGCCGTGCTACACGGGCAAATTAAAACAACAAATCCTTGTGTAACTCGGAAGACGCTAAATTTATCCCGTTATGCTTAAAGGCAAACAGGGGGAGTAGGTAACCGTGTTCGCGTAAGCGCCCGTGGCTCGTCCCGCATCCCTGCTCGAGAGGCAGTGCAAGTTCAAAAGTGCAAGAGTTGAATCCGCCGTGCCGTTGCGGAAAGGAAGTTTTGTACGTAATGTGAAAGGGGAAAGAAACAATATGATTGTTTGGTAAAGGGGCTTAGTTACGTCTTGTATGCAAGCCAATTATGCTGACCGTCGTGAGGCCATACACAGGGCGAATACACTTTTTGATCTATCGTCTAGGATTGCCAAGGGATCTTTACGGGATAGCCAACCATTTAGCCTGGCCTGCTTAGGTCCTGCTCTTCCGGGCTTGCTCCAGAGCCCCCATCAAGGTGGTGGCTGTATCGAATGCCTGCCTCACTTTCAACACCGCCTGATCCGATCGTGAATCACATAACGTTGTTTCCTCTCTCGGAGGTTGCCTCTCTCGTAAGTAGGCACTGTCTGTGAAACAATGGGGGCTAGGCCATTTATATCCATGTAAACTATGACTGGGGGCAGGGGAGGTGGAATACGGTTTCATGTAACGTTCTGATATGAGGATCGTCTTTGGAACGGTGCACATATAAGACGGTCGGCTCTTGTCCTCGAGTTGAACTCTTTTGAGAAGGAAGCTGTATAGAAGCTTGTTCTTCTTCACTGGTGACTCTACTATGCGTTTCTCTACTGGCAAAGTGGCGGTTCTCGCCTTGGGTATGTGACTTCTTTTCTTACTGAAGAAACACTAGCTGACTGAGACTCTAGCTTTATGCCAGTCTACCTACGCTTACGGTCTCAAGGCAACCATCCTAGCGGATACAAACCGCGACGGAAAGGTTGATGTCAAGGGAGATTCCGACATCAAGGCCAAGACCACCTGGACGTCCGAGAGGGGAGCCTTGTTTCTTGCCAACATTGGCGATACGAACCAGCGATGTTCCAAGAAATGGCCTCCCAGCCAGGAAGTCCCCTTTGAAGATGGCGAGACCTACTTGGATGAGTGCAACGATGCTACCGACAACGTCCAGCGCAACCCCAAGTACCTCGCTCCCCTACGAACCCTCCCTATCGCGAAGCTCAGTGCTTCTGCTAAGGGCAAGGTTCATGTCACGAACAAGGTTGCCGCTAGCAAGGTTCGCATCTTTGTCAAGGAGGGAAGTGAGTGGACGTACGTGGGTGCCAACTACACCTTTACAGCTGAAGACCTGAGAGGTGGTCTTGAGCTGGGCATTGATGCTCGTGATGTCCGTCGACCCAACGGTTGGGACGGAAAAGCTCATGTTCACTTTACTGTCTCGGATGGAAGTCAAAAGGCTACTGACTCTGTTGCTTTGCGGGTTGCTCCTGTCTTGACGCATCACCATGCTCAGCTCGCCGAGAGAGTGTTTAGCACTGGTGCTGATGGAGACGGTGCTCAAGGAAGATTTGTTGCCGACTTGCAAGAGAATACTGCTGCCGCAGGCATTGACGAGCCTGTCTTTTTGTTTGGTCATGGCGATATCTGGACTCAGGACTTTTTTGAGCCTGGATACACGAGCATTCCTGGACCCGATGGACCCATTGTTCTTCGAGTCATGATCCGGTCTGTACAAGCTTCTCGTTCCTCTGGTCGAGATATCTTCCACCAGCTCCGAAACGACAAGGTTGGCGCTGTGCAGCATCATGGAGACGGCGACACCATCGACTCTACTGGAAACTTGGAAACCATTCCTCCTTACAAGTACAAGGGGAAGAGCTATCCCGCGGGTCGTGTCATCCAGGGCCAGTGGGAGGGACGAAAGCCCCTCATGTTCAACTTTCTCAAGGCTCAGCAAGTTCAAGATCCCGTTGCTCTCGACACGACTTGGCTTGCTGTTGGCCATGTTGATGAGTTTCTTCAGTTCTTGCCCGCTGATAGTGAGCGGGGATGGGTCGTTGTGGTTGATGACCCCGTCGCTGGTGTGGAGCTTCTCAAGAAGGCTTCCAAGGAGGGACATGGCAGCATGAAGGCCCTCTCGAGACCTCATCTTCCTGGTGAGGACCCAGTTCAGTACTGTCTTCCCAAGGAGACCATCGATCAGGTTCTTAAGCTGGAGAAGTTTGAGAGCATCAATCAGATGGCTGCCAAGCGTATTGAGGGAAACATTGCTATCCTCAAGCGTGAGACGGGTCTTACTGATGATGAGATTCTTCGTGTTCCTGCGACGTTTTACTACGCGTTTGCTGAGGGTTGGACGTGCAGTATCAACCCAAACTCGACCGCTGGTCCTACGTTTGGGCCTACTCCCATCCCGACTCCAGGCCCTTCTGAAACCCCGAGCCCTAACAAGCTCAGCGCTGGCTCTTCCCTCAGCAAGAAGGCTGTTAGTGGTGGCCCGGTCTTCAAGGCCAAGTCCATCATCGAGGCAGCTCAGCCTCATGGCCCTGTTCAGCTTGGACGACGTGAAGTGGACCCCGAGACCCAGCTTGTTGCCTTTTACCCAGGCACTGTCAATGGTGTTGTCTTGGCAGACTCATTTGTTCTCGCTCCTAACCCTTGGGGTCCCGTCATTAACGGAGAGGACATCATCGCCAAGGCTGTGCAGGAGACATACGCTAAGGCCAGCTTCAACGTGACGTTTCAAGATGACTGGTTCTCTCATCACCTGGGAATGGGAGAGGTTCACTGTGGTACCAACACGTGGCGAACTACGGATACCAAGTGGTGGTGAAGATTTTGTACATGTATCACCGAAACAGATAGGAACGATAGGCACATAGAGGAATTCACATTGAGTAAAATAGCATCATAGTTTCGTAACAGTTGGACGTGAGGAACAACATGTACTGATAGCCTATGGCTGTCCAAGATATCTAGAGTGGTCTATCCAAATTAAGTACAAGAAGTTTAAGACATTATCCTCAAGAAATAAGGGGCGTCATCATGATTCCATCTACTCGGCCTCCTCCTCATCGTCACCGCCGTTAGGGCAGACACGGTTGAGATGAATGTCATCCAGCTGGATGTAGAAAGCATCGGGGTTGTCCTTGCACGACAGCTCGAGCGACAGGACAGCCGTGTCGCTGGTGGGAGTGACGGTGTTGTAGCGCTGGACGTAGGTGGTGAAGGCGTTGGCGTCGTAGAAGGGGTCAAAGTCGTCAAAGTTGACACCGTCGAAGCGGACTAGGATGTCGCACTCGTAGAAGGGGAGCTGAGTTCCCTTGGCGATGTGGTACCAGTAGCCGAGGGTGTAGGTGGCGCCTGGGACGAGGCCGGTGACGGTTTGAGTCAGGCTGGCCTTCTTGTTGCCTTGGGGCCAGCGGACAAAGGCGGAGCTGTCACCAGAGTGGCTGGGTCGGTTCTTGGAGTTGGCGACGACACCAGACTTGCCCTTGAAGGTCCAGAAGGTGAAGGCCTCGTCACCCTCAAAACCACCAGCGTCGACAACGTCGGCAGTGTAGCAAGCAGGAGCATCGCTAGTAGTGGTGGACTCGGCAGTGGTGGTGGTAGACTCAGCAGTGGTGGTGGTGGTGAAGTCAGTGGTGGAGGCAGTGGTGGACTCGGTGGTAGAGGCAGTCTCAGAGGCGGTGGTAGAACCGGACTCAGTGGAGGAGGCAGTAGTGGAGGCAGACTCGGTCGAGGAAGTAGCAGTCTCTGAGGCAGTGGTGGACTCAGAGGCGGTGGTGGACTCGGAGGCAGTAGTAGACTCAGAGGCAGTGGTTGAGGCAGACTCAGAAGCGGACTGAGTAGAGGCACTCTCGGTTGTAGAAGCAGACTCCGTGGTGGAGGCAGACTCAGTGGTGGAACCGGACTCAGTAGAGGTGGAAGCAGACTCCGAGGCAGTGGTAGAGGCAGTCTCGGTAGTAGAACCAGCCTCAGTGGAGGTAGAGGCGGACTCAGATGCAGTCTCAGAAGTAGAGGCAGTCTCGGAGGCAGTCTCAGTGGTGGAGGCGGTCTCGGTAGCAGAGGTGGACTCAGTAGCAGAGGTGGACTCAGTGGTAGAACCAGACTCGGTAGTGGACTCGGTAGCAGTCTCAGTACCAGTCTCAGTGGTAGAACCAGAGGCAGTCTCGGTTGTCGAGGCACCCTCAGTGGTGGAACCGGACTCGGTGGCGGAGGCAGACTCAGTAGTAGAGCCAGACTCGGTGGCGGTCTCGGTAGAGGACTCAGTAGCAGTCTCGCTAGCAGTCTCGGTGCCAGTGGTCGACTCGGTCTCAGTGGCAGTCTCAGAGGCGGTCTCGGTGGCAGACTCAGTGCCAGTGGCGGACTCGGTAGCAGAGCCGGACTCAGTGGCCGTTTCAGTACCAGTCTCGGTAGCGGACTCGGTGGCAGTCTCAGTCTCAGAGGCAGTCTCGGTCTCAGAGGCGGTCTCGGTGCCAGTGGCGGACTCAGTGGCGGACTCAGTCTCAGTAGCGGGCTCAGTGGCAGAGCCTGTGGCAGACTCGGTAGCAGACTCGGTGCCAGTCTCAGTGGCGGATCCAGTAGCAGACTGGGTGGTAGCCTCCTGAGTGGTGGCCACAGTGGTGGGAGAAGAGACAGGCTCACGGATGTCACCATCACCAAAGTCAAGTCTGTAGTCATTGATGTTCTGAGGAGTGACCTGGTTGGACATGAAGATGGAGTCGACAAAGAGGGCAGCAATACCACCAGATGAGCAGCTGGCGCGGATGGAAAGAGGAGCCACAGAGGAGGGAACGTTGGTGGACACAAGAGCGGTGTTGTAGAAGGCAGAGGAACCGGTGCTGTAGATGAAGGTGGTGAAGAACTGCTGAGAGCCAATGAAACCCTCGAGTGTGCAGATGTTCTGCTCGGTGGGGGCAGTGAGGATGAAGTAGAAGAAGCGAACCGTGTAGGGAGTCGCGGTGTTGAGGTCGGACAGCTCCTGGCTCAGGCTGGCAGTGTCGCCGACAGCTCGCTTGTGCTTGGTGAGAGGCGAGCTGACGGTGAACTTGACACAGTTGTTGTCGTTGCTTCCATCACCCTTGTAACCTCCAGTCGTGCTACCCTCCACACCACCCTCAGTGGTGAAGTTGGGGATGGTGTTGGGATCCTCGGGGTCGAGGTCATGGAAGCCACCGTTCGCGCAAATGTTCTTGATAATGCGAGGGCCAGTGGTCTCGGTAGAGGATGAAGTGGCACCAGAGGATGTCTCGGTGGCAGAGCCAGTAGCAGAGGTAGACACAGTGTTGCTAGGTCTGCAAGGACCGGCGACAGCAAGGTCGAGGCTGCCGGAGAGGGCGAGAGCCGCCAAGGCGACGAAGGAACGCATGATGTAGGGGAGGAGATTAACGAATGAATGAATGACTGAACGAGGGAGTAGAACGAGTGAATGGCCGAGTTGGACGGTTGAAGCCTCAAAACCTCTCTTCCTGAAGGACGGGACAGAGGAGAGAGAGGACGGATATATACCAAAGCCAAGACTGGCAATATCGGGCGATGACCTGACTCCCTCAATAGGCCCCTTCAATAGTCCTGCCTAAACTGCCCCCCCTAACTTTTTGTCAATATTGTCAAGCTTATTGCTTATCAGGATCCGTAAATGTCATGGAGATGATCCTAATCTGGCGGCGCAGCTGACGCCTCTCAAGTCCGTTGACCAAGCTATTGAGTCTAAGTGCGCCGCCAGATCCGCAAAGCCGACGGGCTTGATACCTCGTAAGGACGACGCCACTTTGTGTGGCTTGCGGAAAAAGAAGCAAATGTTAGCAAGAGTCTCAGTGGCATTTTGCTTGGACGTTTTGTAACATTTGTGTAGATTGTAAGTTATCTGATGAAAAGCCAAGACAATGTTGCAATCTATGTCTTTGAAGATCTGGGGAGAGTTGCATCGAAGATCACAACCCCATGCCTCTACCGACAGGTCTCACCCCTATGACAGTCTTCCTTCCTCTCTCAGCAAGGATCTTCTAGACTAGAGACCGTTGCTTCTTCCAGGGACGTTGGTCGTGTTCCGGTCCCCGCCCGGTGACATACCCGAAGGCCTGGAACTGGGAAAGCCCGCATCGAATAAGCGCCAGCAGATTCGATAGCGCCACAGACCCTGGCCCACAGCTTCAGCCTTCAGCCCCTGGGCTGTAGAGCCAATGCCGAGAAACCGGGACCTGCATCACTAGGTTGTCAAATGTGGAAATGAGGGTTTTCGTGTGGTTTTTTTCTCGCGCATTTTTGTTCGAGGCGTCGGGACGAAGCGTGCCGTGGTGGGCAAAACAGCCATGGGAATCTCTGACCAAAAGCCACACTTGAGATGGATGGAAAGGGGCATTCTAGTAGACGACCGGTATTATGACGTGCTTCGTGTATTCTAGAGGATTGGCCCGTAGAGCTTGGACATGGGGGATCGTCTACGGCTGGGGGGTTAGTTAGTTCTTTGGTTATGTCGAGACTATTTGTTTCAACTACAAGAGACTAATTTGGACTGATTTTTTTCCTGCTTTTTCTGCTCACGGAATTTTAATACGAACTTGCGAAGGGATGAGTTTGTTTAGGCTGCTTGACTTGTTGGTTGTCTGGTTGGATGTGACTGTTGTGCAAGATAAACAAAGAAAGATGAGATTACTGGTTGATTCTTGGGGAGCTCGTGTTGGTATCCATATTTGAAAATGAGGTGAGATTGGTTTTTACTCGTCAGATCAAAATGGCACGCTTGATTGGCGTTACTTCCTTTGAACTGGCATCTGGGTAGCTGGGCATGTGCTTATTGAGTCGACAGTGATTGCCTGCATCTTGCAGGTGCTTTGGGAAGCTGCCTAGGGTCTCACGTGATACACCAGCTGTCAGTACCGGGTAGCTCCTCTACTTCCTGTCAAGTTCTCATGGAAGAAGAGAGGGAACATTTTGCCTTTGTTATCGACATCAATAACATCACCATCAAAATGTCAGAGATAAACAATAGTCCAGAGCTCACGACCACCCCCTCAGAGGTCACTGCAACCATACCAAGATCCAGCATCGATGTAAGATGGGCAGAGGCAGAGCGAGAATCAAGACGAGCAGAGGCGGATCGAAAATCCGGACGAGCAGTGGAAATCGAAAGGCGGGGACATCGAACGGTGCACCTTCACAGAAGCAACTACCACGCATTTCTACAATACGTTGCCCCGGAAGAGACGCCGACGCGCAAAACTTGCCAGTCGCACGGGCATTGCAAGGCCCCCGAGGCCTATATCACGAGCAAATACCGAGTGTGCCTCTTCGGTGCAAGGCCTAGATACTACCACCCCGAGTGCTTCGAGGACAGATACGACGTCCCATCCTTGACTCCTCGTCTTTTCAAGATGGAGGATCCCGAAACGTGTGGGCTCATGGCGAAAAAGTGGTTTCAACACAATAGGCTTGTCAAGTTGGATGTCATCTTCGATTACATTATGCTAGACTACCTTTATGAGGTTGGCAGGTTGGAGCCGGGTCAGCCAAAGCCTGACTTGAAGAACTACACGACAGGAGAGATAGATAGATGCAGTCTGAAGGATCTGGTGGACAATATGAGTGCGGCTGCTTTGGCAAGAAGGCTCAGGCTCTCGCAGGGTAACCAGACTTTGCGGGAGAGCCAAGAAATTGTGCAGTAGATGCTTGCTAGGACAGGAATTGACAGTCTGGGACCAGTAGAGTTAATGATAAAAACGGTACGCGATAAGGACCCCTGGCGTTCTTTTTAAATTGTGCATTGTCTTAAGCATGGATGTTGTTGTGGGTGGTGGGGGAGCAAGGAATGAAGGGATCGGTATGTTCCGAGAGAATCCTACAAAGTCTATTTCGATGTAATTGGCCTGTGGTGAGTGACTACCTATTTACATCTCCTTAATTCCTCTGCCCATTTTGCAACGCCTCTCGAACCGTTACGGGCTTGATGTCTGGATACTTGGCGTTGAGGGAACCCTCGTGCGGTATGTCAAACTGACCCGTGACGGACCAGATGCCTAGGAGAGCCAGAAGCTGTCGGGTAAGGGCCTCGGGGAAGGGCGACAGAGCGAGCTCTGCCTTTTGAGCGGGGAGTTCGGTGGTTTCGCCCCTCTGAAGCTTTTCCAGAGGGTCGTACGTCACGTCGAAGGAGGAGCCTTTGTGCTGTTAGAGATGGTCTTAGACATTGGCGGCTGGATGTCTCACCTGTCACTTCTTCCGCAACCTTGACAAACTCATTCCACGTTGTCTTTTCTCCGTAGCAAAAAGTCAATTCGTCCCATTTAGGCTCTTCAAGACAAATTTAGCCATATCGTAGGTGTAGGTGAACGCGATGGGCTCATTGCCAGTCCCCGGGATGGCGGCTTTCTTGTTTGCTACATCAATGGCGAAAGACAAGGGCGGGAGATGAGTCTTGAGCGTCGTCAAGCTGTAGCAATCGAGAAAGTATCCGACTGTGAAGCGAGTCCACTCAAGGTTTGTCTTGCGGAGAGCCTCGAGGGAGGCTTTCTGGAAGATGGATGTGGGAGACCTGACTGTGGTTAGCTTCGAGCTCGCTGGTGGCTTGGGATACTCACATCTCGCTAGGAAGAGATCCCCAGCCACTCATGATGAATCGCTTCACGGAAGAAGACTGCCCTGCGGCTTTGATCAAGTTGGCCTCGGCTGCGGAGGCTTCCTCGTTTGCGACTTGGATGGCGGATATAACTGTGTGCACGTTGCGCTGTTCCAAGGCAGTGGCCACAGTCTCAACATTGGAATAATCTACCGTAACATATGATGGTTCTCCGGGGTTGCTAGGAATTGCCTATTGGTACATGTGTTAGAGTGTAATATGGAGTATAGATAGCCGTGGTAGGCTCACCTTGCGACCCAGGAAAATGACCTTGAACAACGGAGACTGGGCGAGGGTTTCGACAATGGTGCGACCGACATGGCCTGTGCCACCTGCGACAGCGATGACCTTCATGTTGAAAGAGTAGAGAAATGGACAGAGTGTGATGTCGTGTGACGAGAGAAGCTGGAGTCGTGGTATCTGGGTTGGGACTTCTTGTCAGGAGCGAGGAAGTGAGCCTTTATATAGTAAACCCGCTACGTCCATGAATCGTTTCACTCAAGACGTGCTATGATGAATGGAATCTCGGTGAATACTTGGTGCTGACGAAGCCTAAGCAATGGTACCTTGACTACCTACCCGTGTGACGGGGCCGGGGTTTTGAGGCAGCCTATCCGCACTGTATCGTTAAGCCAGCTACCTACTTAAAAGGAGCATAATGCTAAGGGAAAACATCTGTTGAACGCGCAAGGTTGCTGCAATTATGATGTAGCTTTGTTAAAGTCTTAGAATGATGTTATCATTCTATTATAATTGAGAGATGTTTTTAGAAGAGATTATGATGATTCTTTATCGTGAAGCTATAATATGAACCCGACAGTATGAAGCAAGCCATGTGTCGCACTGTTTTGAACCCCCCCTTCACCTGGGTAGGTATCTCCCTCGTGAGGCCGCGCGCTTTCCTATTTAGGCAACCCTACAAATGCTAGTGCGGCTATATCAACAGAAAATTGACGCCGTCAACTTCAAAGCAATGAAAAAGACTCCATGAATCCTTATCTAGTTGGTTTCGAAGGCCCCATACTCGTTCCATCAGCCCGAGTGCTTCCTTAGCCGTGCCAAAGGCTTGGAAGGGCCCCATCGCCGACACGACGCTTCTGAACATGTCCTCCTGTTCGGGTGCTGCTAGGCAGCCGGCAACGCAGAACGGCCACATGATGCTGCGAAGGGAGACTTGCCAGGGTATTGTGTTGATGATTTCCAAGATGCGTTGCACGCCGTGGAGGACCTTGGGGTGTGATGGATCACAGCCTTCTACAACGATTGTGAGGTAGATCATTGTGGCGTGTATCCATGCCTCCACCACGGGAACCCGATTTTGAGTTTGGCTTGCTGAGCTAGAGATAGTGACTAGGCCATCTTGTAGCATATGCTCAAGCTCCATGCTCTAGTTTCGCAATCCTTCTGCTATGTCTGCCCTTTGGATGGATTCCGCTGAGTGTTCCAAGGACTCTAGCCTTGCAACCTCTCCAAGAGTGATGAGAACCCATCCAGGACATCCAACATAGTCTTGCATACAGATACCTTGAGGCTTGTCGCCTGAATTTGGGCTCAAAGGATGCCTATCCGCAATGAGAGAGATATGATAGCTCTGAAGTTGGGGAGGAGATTTTAGAGGAACACTGGATATGATATCCGCAAAGACGAGGAAGGCGGTAAAGAATTGAAAAGAAGCCTGATCAGCGGTCCATACGCTGAAACCCAACTGCACTCCGCCGAAAAATGGCCAATCTTGACCCATGGCTCCCAACACGGCTCCAAGGTCATGTTGTCCATCTTTCGTTCCATGAGTCTCGAAAATGTCGTTAAACAGCGCTAATGCAGCCGTAAGATGCATGTTCCAATCACCGCCCCTCGCCATGATCGTTTCAAAGATCAAGAGTTGAACAATACCTCCCAAGACATGTGTTTGGCGAAAGACATCGGCCTTGGTGTGCTTGCTTAGACCATCCATATCCTGCCTGATGATCTTGAGAGAAGTCTTCATATGAAGTGCAAGGGTATCCCACACATGCTGCTCGCAAGGCGTACGGAGAGTATGGCTCACGTCTTTGGCGAGGGTTAGTGTGAAATAGTAGGCGCTGATGCTGAGTGCAGTGTATTTGATGCCTAGCTGACCCTTGAGGATGGCCAAGAGCCAGGTGCGCTCGCCGCTTATGTTCGTTGGTTGATACCAGAATAACCATCCGCCGCAAAGTTCTCTCGGCCTATGAAATACACTAGGATAAGGTCATCGCAGCGCTAAAGTAGTTATGCGGCCTAATTCACGTCTCCTTTAATAGGTAGAAGTCAGGCAATAGGCATAGCCTATATGGGATTACTTATTTCTTTCGGGATGAGAATAGCTAGCCACGCAAGCTAACGCTTAGTATACCGGAATTACGGACTCGCCATTTCAGACACAACATTACGGCCGAAATACTGGACGTCCTTGACGCCTATGGGATCCAGGATAAACTCAATAAGTACTATAGCAGGCTAGATGAGACACCAATCTATTATACGGCCTTAGCGCTACACCCGGCTTTCCGGTGGGGATATTTCGAGAATGAGTGGAAGGATAACACGAAATGGGTGACAAAGGCGAAGCAGATAGTCCGAGAAGTGTGGGAATCGGACTATCGTCACCTACAGGTGGTCCGGAGTCCCGTGGACGACGAACCAGTTGCGAAGCGGCAGCGAAAGTACTACAACCCATTTCAAGCGTACTATGAGCGCACGCGGCCGATTCTCGGATACGGTTTAGTGAAAGAGGAAGCGACTTTGCCCGACGACATTAATAAAGATATTGACGAGCTTAAATTATAGCAGTCGTCGTGGGAGGATAGAGATAACGATATTAGAGATCCAATATCATACTAGCATAAGCGCAAACGTCGGTATCCTCGTCTTTCACGAATAGCGCTAGACTTCCTTACGATCCAGCCGATGTCAGCAGAGTGCGAGAGGATTTTTGCGGCGGCAGGGCGGATAGTGACGCCGCTACGAAATCGGCTAGACGCGGACATTATAGGAATGTATCAAGTGCTGCGATCGTAGTTACGGGCTGGGGTGATTAACGACCTAGACGTGTCACTACTTCCTACCGAGAATAGTAGTGGTGATGGGGCGGAAGAAGGATCCTGGGTAGAGGTGGGATGTGAAGAAAAGAGGATAGGAGAGTAGGGGTAAAATAGCTCAGCTTAGAGATCAACGACTTCAACTAGTATCCATTCAACTCAATTTAACGGATAATTAATTAACGCCACTAAAGAGAGTAATTGACCAGGTCAACTCGCCGCCACCGAGCCATTCAGTTAATTGAATTAAGTGGTACACACCCTTGCAAATTACCGACAGGTTGGGATACATGGCATATTGGCGAGGAGTTAGCAACGCGGCCGAGAAGGCGCGGCGGGTTAGAGAGTGGATAAGCAGCACAGGGGGTAAGGCGAGATAGATAGCGGCGACGAATGCATTGGGGATAGGGATAGATAATCCGAATATCCGGTTAGTGGTCTACGCGGGGATTCTGCGGGCGTTGGTCAGTTTAGTGCAGGAGAGCGGGTGAGGGGGGCGAGATAGGCGGAAAAGCGAGTCGGTGGTGGTAATACGGCGATCGTAGTTAAGTCAGCAGATAGCGAGGGACATAGCAGAGTTGGCAGAGGTGGAGATAGAGATAGATATATTAGATAGAGAGGAGGAAGAGGGGATAGCAGAGGCGGCAGTAGAAGCGGATTATCAAAGGAGTCAGCGGTTAATACGGCAGGTTAAGGCAAAACGGAGAGTATAGGTAATGCAAGAGGCTAATGAAGTGGGCATATTTGAGGATATATTGGCAGAGTGGGCGGGGTGTTGTGGTGTATACAAGATAGAAAGGTCAGAGGATATATATCACGAGCCGGAGGCGTATCCGAGAAGGAAGACAGACATATGGGAGAGGATAAGGGAGGGCATAGGTATGAAACGCAGCCCATACTTTGGGGTTCTATATCCGGTTTCACATCCAACTTATCGCATCAAGGATTTCAGTCCTAACGATATAAGCTTAAATAGCTCTACTCGAACACATAACGTATATGATAAGCGAGTCGGACAGACAAGCGAGTCGGACAGCATACTGTGCAGCTAAACTAAGTAATTTTAAATTTTCTAAAACTAGCTATAAAATGTACTAAGGTCTAAAAAATCATTTCTAACTAAATTAGAGAAAAAGTCATGGGATAAGAATTTTTCTAGATTTTTTTAAAAAAAATTTAACTTGTTAATTTGAAAAGTTTTAAAAAAGACAGTGCGAATAAGCTTTTTCTTAATAACTATAGAGAAAAAAATATTCAAAATTTTAGAAAATTTCCTCATGTAAAAACCTATTTAATTACCCTAATTTGAAATTTTTAGCTACTTTAGGCCTAGTTTGAACTTTTAAGAATTTTCCTAAAATCGCGCTTTAAGGTGTATTTTACGATGTCCGGCTCGCTTGTCTGTCCGACTCGCTTATCATGTACGTTAGCTGGTCAATTTCTTTTTTTCTTTAGATACTTCTCATCAATTAGCTAGTGCCATTAATAATCCCTATGGAGCAAATTATCTAAGAAAAAGCATATTTATTCGCGACTAGTCTAATATAGCAGGTAAAAGAGATAAATGAGATGAAAGAGTAGAGGATCATGAATAGGGAAAGCCAGAGGTAACGCATACGAAGGTCAATTTGTGGGTAGCTATATAGATTACTAAAGAGTCTAAATAATAAATGAGGGTAAGTATATAGTAGAGTTAAAAGCAAAAAAAAAAAAAAAAAAAAAAAAAAAGGCAGAAAGAAAAAGAGAAAATAAAGGGAGAGACTATGAAATAAGGCCACACTGAACGATCCCTTTACAAACAACGCAAAACAGACAATAATAAATCATACGTGGCATACCATTCGAACAGGAAAGATATACAGTCCCGCAACACAAATCTCAGCATCGGCACAAGCGGTGCCAACAGAGCCACAGTTGAGGGGATCAGAAGAGATATCGACACAGACGCCGGCGACACAGATCTCAGCATCGGCACAAGCATTGCCAGCAGAGCCACAGATCTTGCCGTTCATTCTCATCCTTATGCATTTTCGGCCAATGCATTCTTCTCCATTGTAACACGCATGGCCGTAATGTCCGCAGTTTTGGTTATCATTCGACAAGTTAATTGGCGTACAAGTTCCGTCATTACACTTTTCGCTTACATTACACCGCGTCCAATGGGTTTTAAACCATCCGTTTCTCGAGCACCAAACGTCTTTCGCATCCTTTCCATGTGGTATTTTGTTTTTGCCGGTAGCGCGATCCTATGCCTGCGGCGCAGCGGTAGCAAGCTCATAGGATACTAAGAATCCCAAGGCTAGCGCAACCCAGGCATTTGATCCGATTATAATAATGAGTTTAAGAAGTGATTTCTTCCATAAGTTAGTGATAGGGTAATATTAAATATAATGGTGACTTAAAAATAGTCCACGGCCGATTTAGTAGTCTTTATATATATTATTCTCTACAGGTCTTCTCCGTTTCCCTCTGCACTTCCGGAAATGCTCGTTTATTCCCCTTTCGTCTCTCTCTTTCCCCCTCAATGCCTTAGCAAACTAATTCTCTACATCTCATAGCCATTACTGTCTTAATACGTTCTCTCTTTTTGGAATCCAATATCTTAGCACCTTCTACTTATTTGTTAGATCAAATTTCACCACGCTGTCCTTCCTATTGTTTTTCTCACGTTACTGAAACCTTAATCTAGTCTATCAAAGCATCAAGAAGCTTTATTTATTATTCCCCTCTGTGCCCTATTATTGCTCCCAACCTCCATCGCCTTATTCTTACTGTGATGTTGACTATGTGACTTCTTTTATCGTATAGCTTTCAATAAACGTACCATAGATATCTTAAGCCTTACTCCGTGTAGCTACAAAGAACGGCAATAGCACCGTCTACAACCAAACCATACGCTACCCTATATCCATTTGATCCGGCGATGCACCCTCCTGCCAATCTAAACCGGGTTATTCATCAAGCATCTTACACAGCAGCCTTGTTACTATGAGTAGTCTAGTGGTGTGGTGTTTCGCATTATGAGTTCAGATGCTGCTCCCACTATATAGCGCTACCGCCACTACTATCCCTCTATACTACCTAGCTAATACCCGGTTTCTCATATCAAATCGGCCAATCTATTCATACGAGATTAGGAAGACAACACTATGGTTAGTTCTAGACCCTATGCGCCGAGTTTTAGGAAGCCTCTTTAGAATTTAGTCGCCACCGGGTCAGGATGTAAGTTCGCTTTATAGTTTGCTAATATCGTTCTAGGCTTCTAGACGAGCCGTGCATACCCCCAATATTCGGAGTAGCACCACTACTTTGTTTCCTTATCTGCAATAGGCCTACCGCTATCTTAGCCGGGACTTGACCGGCATTTTAAATAGCATCTCGGGGTGATACTGTTTCTTTGCAGAGCAATAGGGTGACGTAATTAAGATATATATTGGGATTACTACGGTACTCCTTCTACGCCTATGCCTTATAGCATCCCCATTGATATTAGGAGAATCGCTCTTAACCACAAGCGGTTATACTACACCAGAAATATACCTCAATAGCCCTGGTCCTTTTGAAGGTAAATACCAGAAGTACTCGGCCTGCTCGAAGATCTGTGATAGTATGTTCCGCCAGCTCATTAATTAGCAAGGAGAGTCTTCTCAAACAGTAGGCGCCGAGACATAGTACCCGTTGGTTCATGTGGGGCAAGCCCCGAGGCAAACCAACTAAGCAAGCTTAACTTAGTTGGTTCGCCTCGGGGCTTGCCCCATATAAACCAACGGGTATCTATAATTAGAGATGCCTGGGTTTTGTTAAACCGAAGCTGTCATGCACATACGAATGTGCGCAAAGGCTTCCGCATTGCGTCTTGGCAAAATGAACTGCGGAATTAATTAAGGCAAGGTCACATAATATAGCACCCTCTAAATAAGAATAGCGTAAGGCATTAGCCCAAAAGAGGGGCAAGAAGTAATATAGATATACTTAATTAATTAATTCACTAAAAACGGGTTTAATAATTAAGAGTCTTAGAGTTATCTTTCTTTAAGGTAATTATAATTACTAAAATAAACTTTAAACTATTAAAATAAACCTCGATACCGATATATTAACCGCGATAAGATATCCTCTATTATTAACGCAAAGACTTACCTTCTAAATAAATTAAATAACTAAGATTCCTTTAAATAATCCTATATTATAAAGATAATAGTAAAAAGAGTATATAAGCTAGGTTAACTTAATAACCTAAGCTAGTTTAGTGCGCTTTATAAGAAAGATCTAAGGAGACCTAAATTTAGTAACTATAAGGTAAGAGCTATTCCTAAGAAGGGGACTAATAGTATAAAGGTTATTTAAAGTAAATATATTATGACCTTATTTACTAAATTAGTTCTAGAGGATTAAGAGGTATATAAGGTAGAGATAATACTTTACTATAATAATATTAACTAATATAATAAATAAGTAGATAATATCTATAATATACTTAACTAGATAATTAAGAAGATTAATCTATATTATATCGAGATATACTTACTAGCTATAAATAACTTAAAAGAATATAATAATATCTTAATTTATTATTTTAACCTAAAAGCTATATATAATATAGATAATAACCTATAAAAGATATAAGCTTAGAAAAGCTATTTTATAGTACTAAAAGATATTTTAAACTATAAAATAAACTAAGAAAAGTAAATTAATAATTAAGAAAGGGCAATATAAATTATAAAGCTTAGGAAAATACCTAAAGTATAATACTTAAATACCTAATTTAAGGACTTAAAAGATACCTTAGACTATTAATTTAAGGTTTTCCTTTAAATTAAATAAAATTAAAATAAAGAGAAGATAGAAAATAATATTTACTTATTATTAAACTTCTTTATTTAGTTTAGATTAAATACTTAAGAAGGAAAAGGGAAAAGTAATAATCTAAAGACTAAGTAAGTAATAAAAGGGAGCTTTAAAATAGATATTTAAGGCTTATCTTCTAGGAATAAAAAGTAAAGCTATTCTTCTACGCGGGAACTAAAAAAAGATACTATAAGGCGCTCTTCTATATATAAGTTAAGAGAAGACTCTATAAAATACCTATAATAATCTCTAGAAATAATAAAATAATATATATTATATAAAAAAAGACATAAATAATTAAACTCTTTTTTATACTAAGTAATATTCTTAGAAAATATATTAGAGAAATATTAATTATCCTAAAGATAGCTTAACTTATAAAAAAAATATCTTAAGTAAAATAAGGAAATTTAAGAACTTTATAAGAGGTTATAAAAGGAATATAAAGACTTATTAGAGAAGCTAAAATAATTATCTAGCTTAAGATACTCTATCTTAAAGGAAATAGCTACCTTCCTAGCTTTAAGCAATAAATACCTATTATATAACTTAGTAATCCTAGACTTAGGGATAACTATCTATATCTTTAATAAAGCTAAGAGATTTATTTTATTAAAGAGCGCTTAATATAGAGAAGGTATATTCGCTAGCTTATAGTAACTACTAATTTATAGATATAGAAATATAGATATTAAGGTATAGAACCTATAAGATAAACCGCGAATCCTTACTTTAAACTATATTATATATTATCTAAATATAGGAATAAACCTTATTTCCCTATATTAATTATATTAGCTTAGATATTAGTAAGATTAATAAGATAATAAGAATATTATTAAATATATTAATAGTTAGTCCCTATATAAGCTATAGTAAGAATATAATTAATATATAATAGAATATATCCCTAAAATAGCAAAATAAGCTATATTCCCTATAAGGCACCTATAATATAATTTATAGACCGTAAGGAAGCCTAACTAAGCTTATATTAGAGTCTAGTATTACTATCTAAGATATCTAGGACTAAGAAGCCTAAAATATTTAATAAATTATACTTTTAGAGTTAAAATTAAAGGCCTAGTTATTATTAAATATAATATTTATAGACTAGTAAAAATAAAATATTAAAAGTACCGCGAACTAAGGGAATAAACCTTAAAACCTAGAGAGAGAATCTCCCTTAATTTCTATAACTATCTAGAGGGGATAAATAGCTATATATTATGCGATATCCTTATAAACTAAGAATTAAGTCTTTACTAAGACTATTACTTTATTAACTATTAAGAAGAAAACCTACTTATAATATTAAAAGACTTTATATAAATACTTAATATAATATATAATATTAAGCTCTAAATTATTAAAATAAATAATAAGCTATAAAAAGCTAATTTAATCCGTAGATAACTTACTAAAAAAGGAATTAAGGTAAAAGAAAATATATCTTATACTTAGTAATAAAATAGCTCTAAAGAGCGCTCTAAGGGGATAATAAAAGAGAAAGTAAGGCTATTAATTATTAATAGTAACCTCCTTATAGAATTATAGCTAGAGATAATAAGAATAGCTATATACTTACTTAATTAAACTCTAAAGTAGCGCCTATATTAGAAGATATTATATAAAAGCTTCTTTTTAGGTATCTTATATGCATAAGGGTAAAACTAGCCTTAAATTAGGTATATAAGAGTAATTAGCTTTAAAGCCTTTGCTTTTATAGACTTAGTATAATAAAAAAATAAAAGGCTTTTATTAAGAATAAATCTAAAGGCCTAGATAGGTTTCTTAGTTAGATATAACTCTTAGAATATCTTTTAAGTATAAAATCCTCTAATTAATAAGATCTATATTACTTAAGATATAATATTTAATAAATAAGAGTTTTTTAATATTAATAAAATATAAATAAAAGAAATTATTAAGGAATAAACCTTAGAAGAGATCTAGCTATAGTTATAAGCTCTTTTAAGTACTTAATAGGTTAATTAAGTTATAGACCCTATATAAGGCCCTAATAAGTAAGAAATATTAAATTTAAGCCTTAAAAGTCTTATTAAAGATTTATTAATTATTAATATAAAATTAATAAAAGATATATAAATTAATAACTTAAATTATATTTAATTAAAATTTAAGATTATCTTAATATTATTAAAAAGCTTATTTTTAAGCTTTTTTATATAAATAGGGTTATAAATAAGTTATAATTAAAATAAAATAAGAAGATTAAAAGATAATTTTCTTACCTTAAACTAAGCATTTTATATAAGAATAATAGTAGTCTTTATAATAAGAAAGGAAGATATATTAGTTTCTAAGGTAATAAGGAGTAAATATATTAGGGGTAAGCTTAAGCCTAAGTATAAGGTATAAAAGGCTTTAATATACCTTAAACCTAATAGATAAATATACTATAGGAAGAATTTACCTCTAGCTCTAAGTTCCTATAATAATCTAATTAGATATAGGTTTAAGGTAGAGTTTAAGTAAATATAGAAAAATTACTTAGAGAGCTATTATTAGATATTATTATAGATAGAGATTATAAGGTATAATCTATGTATTTATAACTTATAAATATTAGATTATATATAGGTATTTACCTATAAGTTTAATAAGTATAAGTACTTATAGAAATATAAGGTAAGACTTATTATTAAGGGAGATTAATAATAAAAGTTAATTACTAAGGATACTTATATTATAACCCTCGCTAGAAAGTTATTCTATATAATATTAGTAATTATAGCGAAGTTTAATCTTAAATTATTATAATATAATACTATAAATATATTTATTAATATAAAGCTATAAAGTAATATATTTATAAAGCTACCCCCTAGCTTTAAGGGAGGCTATAAGGAAAAGTAAGTATTACTTTTATATAAAGTACTTTATAGCCTATAAGTTGTATTACTTTTATAGTAAATAAAACTTAGAAATATACTTTAAAGCTTAAGGTATAAAGAAATATTAGATAAGCCTTATTATTATTAGAAGGATAAAGTCTTTATATTCTTTTATATAGATAATATAGTTATTATATTTAAGAAAAAAAATAAAAATAAAATATCTTAAATTATTAAGTCTTTAAAGAAGAAATATAAATTAATTAAAGGCTATAAGCTTTAATAGTTTCTTAGAATAAAGATTATTAGAGACTATAGCGCAAAATATATTTAAGTAATATAAATTATATATCTAGAGAAGATATATAAACTATATACTATAAATACCCTAAATAAAACTCTAATAATAAAAGAAGAATTTATTTTAAATAAAGAAATAATAACTAGAAATATTATTAATTAATATAATAAAGTAATTAGGTTAATACTTTTTATAAGTATTATTATAAGGCTAGATATTACTTTTATAGTTTCTTAATTAGCCTAGTTTATAAATAACCCTAGGGAGAAATATATCTAAGCTATTAATTAAGTTTTATATTACCTATATATAATATATTTCTATGCTTTATAGTTTAGACCTAGAGAAGGCTTTATAATTTATAATAATATTTCTTTTATAGATAACTTAATTAACTAAAAGAATTTATAAGGTTATATAATATTACTTTTCGGAGGCCTAGTTAGATAATAAGCTAATAAGTAAGATATTATAATAACCTCTATAATAGAGGTAGAATTACTTAGACTAAGTTAAGTAATAAAAAAAGGGCTATTTTAATAAAGGCTACTTTAAAGCCTAGGACTTAAGCTATAGAATATTAATTTATACCTCTTTTTTAATAATAAATAAATAATTAGATTACTTAAGAATCCTCGAAAAAAGCTAAAGATAAAATTAAAGTATATAAATATATATAACTATTAGTTATAATAATATCTTATAAATAAAATAATCTCTCTTAGCTATAAAAAAAGCTTAAAGATTATTATAGATAGTCTTATAAAGGCTCTATAAAATAAAAGATAAAAGGAGAATTATAAGTAATATAGGCTAATTAATATTAAGAAATATATTATAAAATATTATAATAAAATACTTAAAGAGAGATTAATTAAGGAGATTATAAATAAGCTATAATTATAAGAAATAAAGCTTATATTATTATATTAAAGCTTAAAAATTATAAAGTTATATTAAGGCAAAGAGATAAAATATAATAATAAAATAATTCTTTTTAATACCTAAAGGTAATTATATTAATATAAATTATATTACCTAAATAAGACTTAAATAAGGGAAATAACCCTTATCTAAGCTAAATAAGGGTTATTAGCTAGGGGAAAATCTCTAGCTATAATACCCTTTAAAATAACCTTAGCTATAATATAGCGCTTATTTTTCTCTTATTAAATAACTATTAATAATAAGACTTAAAAGGTTAATATAAACTATAAAATATATTTATAGTCTTATTAACCTAGGTAAGATCCTATTAGATATAATCTAAGAAAAATAATACTATAGGGAGGGTAATAAAGGGACTATAAGAATTAAATTAATAAAATAAACTATAAAAGTTAAAAAGGAGTATATTTATATTAGGCGATATAAGCCACTAAGATTATACCGCTTATAGCGGCGAATACCTAGCTAGGCCTAATATTCTTTAGTGCTCTAGCCCGCTAGAGCACTATTTAGATATATAAGGCAAGGGGGGTTATGTCTCTAGGATTAGCTATATAAAAGATTAATATAAGCCTTAAAATATAAAAATAAGATATAACTTATATAGCTATAATAGCAATAGCAGCGGCAATAACCGCATTAATATAGTTAATATAGCGCTAGGCTATATAAGTCCGGGGACCTATAAAGGACTAATTACTCTAATAGGGAGGCTAGGGGGGAGGATTAATAGAGCTATAAATAAATTAATACTTTATTTTATATATTTAAAGCTCGAAATAACTTATAAGATCTTAGATAGGGGAAGAAAGAGAGAGCTTAAATTAGAACTTTATATTAATTAAGCTAAAATATTAAGTCTAAGCCTAGAGGTATAAAAAACTTATAAAGATATCTTAGTAATAAGAGTATAAATATAAGAGTAAAAATAAAAGATATTTATCTATATAATATAATTAATAAAAAAAGCTTAAAAGGCTTAAAGTAAGCTTATAAAAGAGAGGCATAAAGCGATCTAAAAGGTTATATATTAATATATATAATAAAATTAAAAAAAAAAAAAAAAAAAAAAGCCTAAGGTAAGAAAATATTTTATTTATAAAGCCTTAAATATAAATTATAAATAATAATAAAATAATTTACCTATTATTTATAATTTATAATTAATTAAAGAGGAAAAAAGGCTTTATTTATCTAAATAAATACTTCTTTTTTTACTTTATATCTTTAAAGCTATTTATAAATAACTAAAGAAAAAAAAAAAAGCTTTATCTAGCTAAATAAAAAGTTTCTTTTTTTAGCTATAACCTTAAATAAAGTAATAATATATATTAGGCGAAAATACCCTATAAATAAGGAAATTTATAAAGAAAATTACTTAAAGGATATTAAATATATTATAAAGGACTATAATAATCGCATAGAGTATTAAAGGCTTTTTACTCTAGGGGGGTATATTAAACCGAAGCTATTATATATATATAAATATACGCAAAGGCTTCTGTATTATATCTTAGCAAAATAAACTATGGAATTAATTGAGGCAAGGTTATATAATATAGCACCCTCTAAATAAGAATAGCGCAAGGCATTAGCCTAAAAGAGGGGCAAGAAGTAATATAGATATACTTAATCAATCAATTCACTAAAAACGGGTTCAACAGGTTTTACTACTATGGCTATAGCGATATTCTGGCATCGCTAGTAGTGCCCTTTGTGGCTGATAATCCTAATTAACCCATTGCGTAGAGATAGCGAGTATCCTATGGCGATAGGGCGATATCTAAAGATTAAAGAGAATATAAATCTTTGAGATAGAAGCTTTAAGAGTTACTATAAGCTAAGAAGAATATAACTTATATATAATATTAATTAATTATATTAAAGCACTTCGATTAATTACTAAAAGATCCTTTATAATAGGATTAGCTATTAATATAATCTCTTATATTTTATCTTAGGTAATTACTAAAAAAATAAATTAATAATTTATTAAAGAAACAAAACATACTAACCATAGCCTAGACCTCTATTATAACTTTCTTTTTAATAACCTTTAAATAAGGGATCTTATATACTTTCTTATATATAGTATAACGATCATAGGGTTCCTAAGGGATAAACCGGTTATACTAGTTTATATTAGTAGAGGAGAATATTATATAACCTTAAAGGGTAATATAAGTTACGTCTAGTAATATACTTAAAGGTATTAAGTATAACTAAGTTATATTAATAGCTAAGGTAGCTAATATATAAGAAAATACTAATAAGTATATTCTATATATTAGTAGTTTCTTATATAGCTTATACTAGGCCGCGTAAGGCTTATACTTAGAATTATAAGGCTTATACTTATAATTATAAGGCTTATATTTTAGAAGGTAAATAATCTTATAATAGGTTAATACTTTTTAGGAATAATAAGGGTTTCTTACCTATATAATATAAGGCCTATTAGGTTATAATATAATCCTCCTATTTTATTAATCTTTATCCTTAAGACTAATTCTTTAGGCTAAGGTTCCTTTAATTAATTAATCTTAATTTCCTCTTATAATTATTTTTATATAGCTAATATAATATTAGGGAGAATTAAAAAATCACATAAGACTAATATTATTAATTAGTAAATATTATTATAATATTTTTTTTTAAAGTTCTATAGTTATTAATATGCCTTATATACATTATTTTAAGTAAAAGCTTATTTATAAAATAAATAACTCTAGTCGCTTAGTAAAATATAAGTAATATATAAGGCGGGGTTACCCTTATAATAGGGTTTATATTATATTATTATATTTATAGGTTCTTTATCTTAGTATTTATAATTAACCCTTTAATAATAAATAAGCTAATTAATTAATAAGAGAAATTAAATTAAGAAAAGGATAAAATAAGTAATAAGATTTTCTTTCTTTATAATTAGTTAATAAAGCTTTAGACTTCTTTTATAATAATTATAGCTTATTTATAGAGGATTTAAAAAATAATAAAAAAAATAAAGGAATAAAATAATAATCTATTTAAGCGAGGTATAATAAAATTAAAGGTAAAAGATAATCTTATTTTAGCTCTTAATTCTTATAAGAGATATATAATATAAGACCTTTAGGCCTTAGGCATCTTAAATAAAGTAGATTAATTATCGCTAAGGTTAGGCGAGGATTTAAATAATATTATTTTGCCTATTATTAATAAAAGTTCTTTAAGAGGTATTATATATTAGTAAGGTATTCTAGGGGTTCTTATATATTTTTAGAGTCTAAGTAGTCCCTTTATTTAATAAAATATATTATTTTATTATTAATTTTATCCCTATTAAGGATAATTTTTATAATATATTCTTTTAATCTATTAATTTTAGCTTTTAGCTTATTATTAATTTTAATTTAAATAATATCTTATATTAACTTAAATAATAAGATATAAAAGATTAGATAGAGCTTAATCTTAGGTAATAAGTCTAATTTATAGTTATATTTTAAGATTTTTTATTTAATTTTATATAATCTAATATATTTATAATTAAGTTTTTTATTTTATTATTTTATTTTAATATTTTTTATTATAAGGTAAATTATATCTCTCTCTAAGAAGGTTAATCCCTTAATCTTTTTTTTATTTATATAATTTATTATTTTATTTTTAATAAATTTAAGTTTTATTTATATTTCTTTATATAGATTATAGAGTTAATTACTTATAAGGATTACTTTAGGATTAATAATAATATCTTATAATTATTAATAGATATTTAATATAAATCTAAAGTTAATATAGGCTAATATAGTCTTTATACTTTTATTTATTATTATATTATAGGCTAACTAAGTAATTAATAATTTCTTAACTTAATTAATTTATTTATAGTTAATATAGTATTAAAGGTATTATTTTAATATTTAATTTATATATTTTATTTATTTATTTATCTCTTTATAATATATAATAAAGAGCTTATAATTAATCCCTAAGTATTTAATAAGGCTTTATTAAAACTTAGATATAAATAATAATCCTTAATTAATAATAATCTTAAGTAATATACTATATATCTTAGTAATATAAAAATAAAAAAAATAAATAAATTCTTTAGCTATTATTAATTCTTTATAAGATATAAAATAAGAAAATTTTATAAGTTTATTAATAATAATAAGAATATTATTATAAAAGTTTTTAATAGCTAATTCTTTTAATAAAGGTAATTTAATAATAAAGTCTATTATAATAGTTTCTTATAATAGCTAAAGTATTAATAGGGGTTATAGTTTATTATAGGGTTTATAGTATTATACCTTAGTTTTTATATAGAGGTTATATTAATTAATAATAATTATAATAATTTTCTTTATATTAAGAAATATATATATTATCTTAATTTATTTTAAGGTTTTATTAATTCCTTAGTATCTATAGAGTTAATATTTATATATTTTATATATAAGGTTATATTATAATTCTTTTAATATTTATTATTTATTTATTTTTTTATCTTTTAGGAGTTTTTTATTATATTTTAAGACCTTAGTAAGAAATAAATTACTTTATTTTATTATATAGGTTATATTTAGGTATTATTATTATTTAATATATATAATAATATATTATTATAGGTATCCTTTAGGGGTAAAATATAATAATTACTCCTTAGTTTAGATCTTTCTTATATCTAGGTTAGGTCTATAGCTAATAGTATTTACCTTTTTATTTTCTATCCCTTTAATATAAATAATAATATAATTAAATTTAAATAGATATTTAATATATTATAATTATTATCCGCTAAGTTATTAAGTTATTATAAAATAAGAGATATTCTTATAGTTAATATAGATTTTAATTTAGTAATAGCTTTTAAGTAAATAATATCGAAATTCTTTAAAGGTATTAATAATTATAAGGAATTCCTTATTATAAATAAGGTAATTAAGTTCTATTTTATATAGCTTATAAGAGTAAAATATAATTAGGTATAATTATCCTTTATTATCTTATTATTTAATCTAAGTGCCTAAGGTAAAATCTAAGGTATTAGTTTTAAGTTTAATTAATTAAGATAGGTTAAATATCTTAAGTATTAGTTTATTTAAGATAAGTTTTTTAATCTTATTAAAAGATTCTTTTATTTTATTCTTAAATATAAAGGTCTTATTTTTTTTTATTAATTCTATTAATAATATAGCTATCTTCTTAAATATTTTAAGGAATCTATAATAATAATTAGCGAATCTAAGGAAGGCTTATATTTCCTTAATATTAATTAATTCTTTTTAATCCTTAATTATTAAAACTTTCTTAGGGTCTATTTATATTTTATTATAAGAGATAATATATCTAAGGAATTCTATTTCTAAGATATAAAATTTACTTTTCTTAGGTTTTATTAATAACTTAGTATTTTATAATATTTATAATACCTTATAAATATATTTTATATATTTTATATATTTTTCTTCTATTTTAGAGAAAATAAAGATATTATCTAAATAATATATAATAAATATATCTAGGTATTCTTATAGTATATTATTAATTATTCGCTAGAATATAATAGGTATATTAATAAGTCTAAAGGGCATAATAAGGTACTTAAATAATTTATATTTTATATAAAAAGTAATTTCTTATTTATATCTTTCCTTAATCTAAATAAGATTATAGGCTTCTTTAAGGTTAAATATAATAAAATATTTTATTTTAAAAAATTAATCCTTTAACTTATTAATAAATAATAGTAATATATAATTTTTAATTATAATAATATTAAATATTTAAAAATTAATATAAAGCTAGAGCTTATTATTTTTCTTTAAAATAAATATAATAAGGTATTTAATAAATAACTTACTTTCCTTAATATATCTTTTTTATATTATATCTTTAATATATTCTTTTAATATTAGAAATTATATTTTATTAAGTAAATAAAGTCTATTAAAGTTAGGTTACTTTTTACTAATAAACTTAATTTTAAGGTTATATAAGGTATATTTTAATAAACCTATTTTAAGTTCTTTTATAAAGAGTTATTTATAGATCTTATATTATTAAGGTATACTCTTAAGTTATTTTTCCTCTAGGTTATTTTTCTTAGGCCTCTTAAGGTCTTTTTCTAATATATAAAATTATTATATAATTTATATAATTATTTATTATTATTATTATTATTATTAATTATAATATCTATATTTTATTTCTATAGGTAAAGAGGTATTTTATATTTACTTTTACTTAACTTCTCTATTATAGGTAAAAATTTAAGATTTTTATCCTAAGTTATTATCTAATATAAAGGATATCTTAGTATTATAAAAGAGTATCTAGCTAATTCTCTAATTAAAATATAAATTATAATATTATAATTATAGATACTTAAATATAAAATTATAGCTTTAATTTAATATAATATTAAATAAGATTCCTTAGTTCTTTCCTTTAATAAAAACTTTAAGGTAATTAATCTTATAATTAATAACTCTATTATTATAATTAAAAGGTATTCCTTTAAGGTTATATATTATATAGGGCTCTTATTTATGCCTCTATAGTAGCCTAAGCTTATTTATTATTATTAGATTAAAATAGTTTTATTTAGCTCTATTATTTATTAAAGTATTTAATTATTTTCCCTTAATTTATATTTTTAATTCTAAGTATTATTACTTATATTCTTTATTTATAGAGTAAAGGGCCTTCTTAAGTAATTTATTCCTTTATTTATTTACTTATTGCCTTATATTAGATAAGGTAATTAGTTTTTTAATATTTATATAATATAGCTAAAATAATTAAATTTATACTTATTATTTATATATACCTTATAGTTATAGTTATCCCTTATATTATCTTATTATTCTTAGAAGTTATTATTTACTTATTAGTTAGTATTATTAGGTTCTTTATATCTAATATAGTTAATATAGTCTTATAGGAGCTTATCTATAGGTCTTTAATTATCTCTAAGGTATAATTAGATCTTCTAATATTATTCCTTATCTCTAGGTTTTTTATTTTATATAAGGAAATTAAATCTTTCCTTAGCTATTTATTCGAATTAGTTATATATAGCCTTAATATATAGCTTATATTATAAATATATTTCTTTATTATAAAGGGCTACTTTAATACCGGGGTAGCTTTTATTTAGGTCTTATTCTTAGTTAATTATAATTATTTATATTATATTAATAAACTATTATTTAAGGGTAATTAATCTATTATTATTAGGGAAGAAATAAATATTAGCTATACTAAGTGCTTTATTTTATTCTCTAACCTTATATATATATATTTTATAGGTAAGGTATAATTTATTATTTAGTCCTTATAATTATATTAAGAAATAATTATTTTTTTACTTATTTTAGATATATATACTATATTAATAATCCTTATAGGAGATCTATAAGATCTCTTTATATCTAGGGTATATTAATTAAGTATATTTATTATCTTATATATTATAATATAGGCTCTATTAAGAGCCTATAGCTATTTCTTTATAGTATACCTTAATAGGGATATCCTTTATGCCTATGTTATTATCTTTTATTGTAAAAGTCCTTATAATAAGAAGGTCTTTTATAAATAAAATTCTAGAAAAATAAGCTTATAAGATATAAGCCTAGGATTTAAATACCCTATAGTTTAGCTTATGCGCTATCCAGTTATAGGCTTACCTAAGCAATATATGCTTAGATAAGCAAGATATTAGGGAGTTACAAGATAGTCTATTTCGGCTATATTTAGCTCTATTTCCTAATTAGGAAGGTCACGTGACTTCGGACTTAGGGCTTTTTAAAGAGCCCGATAAAGCCGTGAAAGCCGTGCCTTTCCAATGGGTATTTTCTATCCGGTTTTAAATTTCCTAGTTTAAAACCCTAGAAGTCTTATATTAGAATAACGCATAACTCGGCTTCTAGTTGTCCGTTCTTAGTGAAACTAATACCGTTAGAAAGCCCGGAATTAGGACTATCCGGCGGTATAACTTTCACCCGAATCGGACTAATAGATTCCGACTCATTAGCTATATAAGCTATTAGCCCTCTCTTAGAATTAGCTCCTTAGATCTTATATGAATACTCACAATTTATATACTAATAAGAAGCTGGTTTTCTTCTTTTTTTTTCTATCTATTTTACTCTTGACTTTACCTACCCTATGCCTTGCTATTTAGCTTCACAGCTATTTATTAAGACTAATTCCTCTGCCTATTCACCTCCTATCCAAGTCATCTACCCTACAGTCTTTGAGGACTTTATAGTCTTTATTCTTCAGTCTTTTACACTTTCTTAGATATTATATTATTTCTTTTTATATATATTAGCCTTATAGCCTTTCTTATAGTAATAATAATATTTAATAATTAGGGGCTTTTACTAGGCGCTATTAAGTTATATAGGTCTAAGTTATATTTTATAAGAGGTATTAATTTAAGTATATCCTTAGTTAATATTAAACTAAGGGGTATTAACCTTATTATTCCTAAACTTAGGATTTTATAGTTTTTTCTAAGAGAACTATTATTTATTAATTTAAATAGCCTTTATTAATATAATTAATAAGGCTATAAGGTTAATCTTTTTTATATAGTTTAGCTTATATTTTTTTCTTAAGTTTATTAAAAAAGAAAGATATTAAAGGTTTTTAATCTTAATTAAGCTTTAAGGTAAGCTAAAGGTATTTAATATTATATTCTAATATAAAATAAATCTATTAAAATATTTTAATATTTCTTTTTATTTAAGACTTCTTATTTATTATTTTAAAGGCTTATTAAAGTATAGCTTTAAAAGTCTTAAAGCTAGAATAGAGGTTTATAGTTTAAGGGGAAAATTTAATAAATAATTCAATAAGGTATTTTTTTATAATAGGTTTAAACTAAGCTATAATATTCTTAATTAATTATCTTATAATATATTAGACCTTATTAAATACTATAATAAATTATATAAGGTAATATATTATAAATATATATAGCTATATAAGAAATATTAATAGCCTATAAGTAATTTTATTAAATTTCTCTAAGGGGTCTAACTTTAGGTATCGGCGATAACTAATAAAACTTAAATATTCTTATAGTTACCCCCTCTCCTAAGAGCTAAGTCCCTTAAGCTTATCTAGCTAATTATCTTATTCTTTTATTTAATACTAAAGATATCTAAATATAACTATCTTTTAATTAATCTTTAGCTTTAATAACCCTTTATAATATATTATTAATTATTTATTATCTCTTTTATGCCTTTTCTTTATAATAATTATAGTCTTTATTATAGATTTATTATTCTCTTTTATAATTAATTAATCGCTATTAAATTAATAATTACTTTATATTACTAATTATTTAATATTAGTAGCTTAAATATAGCTATTATTATTATAATTAGAGTTTTTCTATTTTATAATAATCTTTTCTTTTTTATTTTTTTTCTCCTTATAATAATAATTTTATTACCTATTATAATAATATTATTATAGCCTTTATAATCCCTATTAATCTTATCTTCTTAAATTATATATAATTCTTTAGTTTTCTCTCTTATTCTTATATTATTTATTTATATACTTATTATAAAGCTTTTAATAATATCTTTCTTAGTAATTTATTCCTCTATACTTTTAAAGTTTATATATAATAATATTATTTACTTTTAAAAAATAGACCTTAATAAGGTTTCTTATATATATTACTTAGAATATATAGATAAGGACCTTTAAATTCTTTATATTATTAATTAATCGCTAAATTATTATTTATTATATATCTATAATAAGACGAGGTATAGCTCTATAAGTTTTTTTTTTTTTCTTTTTATTATTTTCTTTAAGTTATTATTAATACTTTATAAATTTCCTATAAGCTTTAAGGTATTACTTAATACTTATAGAATAATATTTATAGCCTTTATAATATTATTATTATTAACCCTTTTTTTTTTTTATTTATATTTAGATCTAATATATTAATTATATTATTAAGGATATAATATATACCTAGCAAAAAGTCACTAATTATCTTTATAACCCTATAATATAATTATTTAAGGATATAATCTAATTATCTTATATCTATATATAAGAACTTATATTTAACTAAGAGCTATTATCTTTATTTTACCTCTAAGATATAAGTTTTTACCCCTCTCTTATTATAATATTAGCTAATATTTTATATATAGGCTAGAGCTTAGATAGCTCTTCCTAAGATAATTAATTATATTATTATTATTATTTTTATCTATATTTATAATAATATTCTTATTTAGTTATTACTTAAGGCGATTAATCGCTTAGATAATATTAAAAATACCGCGAGAGTTAATATTAAGGTTAAGAGTAATAATTATAATATTATAGATAGCCTTAGCGAGTTATATAATATTATTAACTAGGCTATTATTAATAATAACCCTAGCCTTATTTATTTTATTTCCTTTATAGGCTAATATCCCTATCTCTAAGGCCTTATTAACCCTTTATTAATTCTTAGTAATTATAAGTATACTTATCTTATTATTAGAGGTAATAGTAATAATAATAATAATACTTTTAATCCCTCGCTAAGTAATTACTATAAGAAGCCTTATAAGACTCGCGGTTAAGCCGCTTATAGTTATAATTATAGTTATAGTTATAATAGCGCTAATATTAATAATAACCCTTAAGTTATAATAAGTTTATTATATCTTATTGCTAATATATTAGCTTTTATTTTCTTAGGGTTTTTATTATTATCTTTATTATTTTAATTTAGTTTTTTCTTTATATTATTTTATACCTATATTATAATACCTTAGTAAATAATTTCTTATTTTTATTAATAACTTAATATAATTTAGTTTTTACCTTATTCTTATATTTATATTTTTTTTATTTTATACTTAGATTAATAAGACTTTTCTTATTATAATACTTTTAATATATATCTAGCTATACTTTATCTTATTTCTTATAATTTTTCTTTATAACTTTAAGGTATTTCTTTATTATTATTTATATATTATTTAAGTATTCTTTTAATTCCTAGGTATTATATTCTATTAGCTAACCTTTTTATTTAATAAGGTAAAAAGTCTTATTTCTTATATCTTTATATAAGATTATTTCCTTTACCTCTTATTTATTAAACTTATCTTTAAGCTTTAGTTACTTTTATATAGTATTACTAATTACTCTATAATTATTTTATAGCTCTATAAGTAATATATAGAATATATTATATATATACTAATATTTTTCTAATAGCTCTAAAATATAAGCCTATTTTCTATATTTATTAAGGATCTTAGCTCTTATAAATCTTAGGGCTAATTTAAGATATTTAAATCTCTAATTCTTTATTAATATTCTTATAATTTATCCCTAATAATAGGTTTATAGCTTATATCTTAAATTATAATATTTTACTTAGGATTTTAAAGCTTTTTCTTAATATATATACTTAGGTCTATATATAGCCTAGTATTATTAAGTATTTAGCGATACCTTATATATTTATCTTTATTTTTATTAAGATATATTCTATATATCTTAAATAATAGCTAAATAGCGCTTTTATTAAGGAGACCTTAATAATTAAATATATATTATTATTATAGGCAAAGGTAATATCTAAGAGTTATATTACTTACCTTTTAGGTAATTCTTTTATATATGCTCTTAGATATTTCTAAAGTATTTAATAGGTATATTTTATCTAGTTATCTATTTATAGATAATATATAGTTAATAATTAGTAATAGATTATCTATTCTTTTATAAGGTCTACTTAGAATTTATTAATAATTAATTTATCTTAATTATTAATTATCTCTTTTAGTATATTAAAGTAACTTTTTATATACTTATATAAGAGAGCTATAAGCTCTATAGCCCTAAGCTTCTTTAATATTAATATAAATAATATAAACTTAATTATCTTATATATAATAATAAGAATTATATTATAATTATTATTATTATTTTAAATATTTAATAAAAGCCTAATTATAAAATTAAGGCTAATCTCTTAAAATAAATATAATAATAGTAATAAGGATTATAATTTTCTATAGGGTTTATACCTTAGGACTTTAATACCTTAGTATATTAAGTAGCTTTTAATATACTCTTAGATATCTTTTATAATACCTTATTAATAAAATTTCCTTAAAATAAAATTAAATATCTTTTAAGATCTTATATAATTTACTCTTAGGTTATTATAATATTAATAAAAGATCTCTATTCTTATAGCTCTTTAATTTAAGATAATTAATTATCCCTTATAATATAATAAGTCTTAGGAGTTTATTATATATCCCTTATATTTATTAATAGTTTTTTAAACCTTTACCTTAAAGTTTTAATATTATTAGTCTTAGCTTTATAATTCTTTAATTAATATCTTAAATTTCTTAAAAAGCTAAGAGAGAAATATTATTTTACTCTCTATATGCTCTCTTATAACTAGGCATAGGATATATTACTCTAGAATAATAACCTTAGTTAGAGTTAGGTCCTTAAAGGCTTATTAAGAGTCTTTTACTTCCTTAGTAGTCTATAAAGTATTTATTCTTTCTATCTTTATTTATTAATATTAAGTTATAATAATAGATATTATATAATAAATAATACTCTTTAGCTTATATTTATAGGAGGGAGGGAGACCCCTTATTATAGCCCTTATTATATAAATATATATAAATAAAATATTTATCTTACCTTTAAGCATAGCAATATATTACTAAATAAGCTCTAATAGCTTATATATAAGCTCTAGCTTTTTAGCTAATATAAATAAAATATCTCTATAAGAGATCTCTATTTTTATATAATTTAATCTCCTTAAGAGGCTATCTATAGGGTTTTTTATACCTAATTAATATTTAATATTAAAATTAAATATAAATAACTAATATACTTAATAGGTAAGTCTATCTTATAGATCCTTAGTTAATACTTTAATAATACCTATAAGCGCCTAATAATCTATTAAGATTAAGAACTTCTCTAAGAGTCTTTATAAGTAATATACCTAATATTCTAGGCTCTTATTAATAACTAATAGCTCTTATTAACTTATAGCCTATTATTATTCTTAGTCTTATAACTTCTATAATTAATAAGTAATTAATTATTATTAAGTATTAATTAATTATATTAAGATATTAAAGATAACTCTTATTAATATATTTATTTTTATCTTTATTAAAAGGGATAAATCCTAATATTAGAGAATTATCACAGAGTAAAAGGTATACTTAAGTTATTAAAAGGCTTATTTTACCTCTAAGATCTATATAAATTTATTATTTTTCTTTTTCTTTTTATTTCTTTTTAATAAAGATATAAATAAGCTAATAATTACTAAGTAATATATAATAAATTTATAATAAAAGTTATAAAATCCTAGGAATACTTATATATCCTTAAAGCTAATTAGAGCCTCTTACTTAGAGATTAATTTAACCCTATTAAGGTCTATTTAAACTCCTTCTTAGGTAATAATATACCTAAGGAATTTAATATTTTATTTATAGAAATTATATTTAGATAGCTTATTATATAGCTATACTTCGGCGAGCTATTATAAGACTTCTCTTAAGTACTTAATATATTTTTTTCTTATTTATAAGTAGATAAGGATATTATCTATATAGGATATATAATATATATTTAATATATTAATAAGAGATTAATAAATATATATTTAGAATATAGCTAATATATTAATAAGCCTAAATAATATAATTATATATTAAAAGTATTTATATTTTATATAAAAAGCTATTTTTTATTAATCTTTTTTCTAACCCTTATAGAATAATATATATTATAGATATTAATCTTAGAGATTTATTTTATCTCTATAAGTTAATCTAAGAGGTCTTTAATAAAAGGGAGGGAATAATAATTCTTAATTATTACCTTATTTAGCCTATAATAATTTATATATAACCTTATTTTTTTATTTTTCTTAGGAATAAAAAGGATTAAGGTATTTATTTTATTTATTAAATATTTAATCTAATTATTTACTAAGTTTTTAGTAAGGTATTCCTAAAGGGTATTATATTAGGCTTTATTTATAAGATATAGCGGCCTATATAATAGCTTATTTCCTTTAATAATATTAATCCTATAGGTAGCCTCTAGTAAAAGTAATATCTCCTTAGCGGCTTCTTTATTAAAGAACCCTTCTAAGCCTTTAAGTTTTAAAGGGAATTTATTTTTATTTTCCCTTTTATTCTCTATTAATTCGCCGAGTATAGCTATATTTTTTTCTTTTAATAAGAAAGTAGCTATAATATATAATATATAGGCTATCTTATAATTCTTAATAATATCTTAGAGAATAAACTTAAGGTCTATAAATATAATCTCTTAATAATATTATAAATTAATATTATAATTAATTATAATATTTTTTTATCTTATTAAATAATAAGATAAAATTATATTATATTTTCTTAACCTAATATTAAATCCTATAAATATTTATTATATTTTCTATAGGTTTTTATTATTATTTATAAAAAAAAAAATTAATAGGTATTTCTTAAGTTTATTTTATCCCCCTTAAAGGATTTTAGCCCTAAGGTAATATAATTTATTATAAGCTTAAGCTCTAATCTTTTAATAAGGTCTATATTAATTAAATTAATCTTAGACCTAATATTAAGGAATATATTTAGTTTTTCCTCGCTAAGTCCTTAGAGAGCTAATTTTTTAGCTTAAGTAATCTTCCCTATAGATACCTATTTAATAAGGGTTATAAATAGAGGGATAAGTTCTTCCTCTATTTAACCTAATTTTCTAAGTTATTTAACTCTTCTTTAATATAAGTATAATTAACCTTCGCTAAAGAGCTATCTCTTTTAAGAGAGGTTTAGCTCTTATTAATTAATTTCTTTAATAAGTAATCTAATACCTTATATCTTATTTAATTATAGCTATAATATTTAATTATTATAAGTCTCTTATTACTATATAAGTAATATATTATTAATATAGGTATATTTAAATAGCTTTAGTTTCTTTATAGATATTTTAATCTTATTTTTAATAAAAGTCCTAAAGATAAATTACCCCTAGGGGTTCTTTTATAACCTCTTTAATAAAGAAAATAATATCTCTTTACTAAAGGCTTAGAGATATTTAGCTTATATTTCCTCTTAGCTTTATTATTAGCTTAGGACTAATTCTAGATATATTCTACCTTATTAATAATATCTTTAGCCTTATCTAAGGGCTATTTAATCTATTTAAGCTCTCTCTGTTACGCTGCTTTGTACGAACCAGCGCAACAACTAACTCACGTGCCCCTAGCCTTTCAGAGGGGCTTCACAAAGGAAACCTTTGTCTTTCGCCACGGCCTCCGTCATCTTAGATCTAGCAAGCTTCAGTGCAATATAACCATTTTGCCTACCTAGCTTTTGGTGACCTTAGAGATCACGACCGTAACACTCTCTTAACTCTTAGTACTAAGTAATAGAAAAAGTAATAAGCTATGCCTTTATTTTCTTCTTATTTTATTAATAATATATTATAGAGGGTATATTATTATATAAAGTATTATAAAAGGGTTTCTTTTTTCCCTTATATAATAACTATAAGTTAGTCTCTTACCTATTATTTATATAGTTCTAAATTAATATATTATCTCTATATAAATATAAGATATTCCTCTTAAGAAAGAAGATCTATTAATAAGCCTATAATATATATTTTTTATTTTATTTAAAGGATATAACTAAGCTTAATTATAAATTATTTAATCTATTATTAGGCTATAATATTAAGTCTTATTTAATTAGCTAATTTAATAGCTTTAATCTAATTATTAATTTTAATTATATTAATATATTTAGTTAAATACTTATAGTTATAAGTTAAAGGCTTTTTTTAGTTTCTTTAATAAGCTAGCGCTAGGTAATTAATAAGTTATATTAATATTTAGTTTTATTATAATAGCCTATCTAAGATCGCCTATTATTATTTATATTTAACTTATTAGTAATATTATTACTTTTTTCTTTATAACCTTTCTAACCTCCTAGAGGATAAGGAGCTTCCTAAGGATCCTAATAATAAGCTTGCCTTTCTTTAATATTATATTAGCGATATATATTCCTTAAAAGGTATTATAGCCGGGATATAGGCCCTTAGCTATTACTACTTGTTACTTAGTAGATAAGTAATATCTTCTAATTATCTTAAAGAGTAATCTTTATATTCTCGCGGAGTTATTAAGAGGGTATCTATAATAAGGATTATAAATTATTCTCTATTCTCTTAGATTAATTATTTAAGGTCTTTTATATTTATATAACCTAGGACCCTTAGTCTTATAGCTATACCGCTAAGTAGTATAGCTATTTATTTTTTTCTTTATAATCTTATTAGATTATTCTTACTAATTTAGCGCTAAGCTATTAGCTATTATATAATAGGGGTATTCTTATTAAACCTATTTATCTTAATAATATATTAATCTTCTATATAAGTAAAAATTAAAGAATTATAAAGGTATAGGCCTAATAGGTATAATTAAGATAATATTAGAGATAAAAAGGTAAGTTTAATATATTAATATAATTTTAATTTACTAAAGTCTCTATAAGTCTTTAGTAAAAGGAGTTTTATATAGTCTAAGACCTATATAATAATCCGAGGATTTCCTAACCTACCGGCGATAGCTAATAGAACCTAAATACTCTTATATTTTTATTTTTATATTACCAAGATATATAATATATTACTTAAGATTATTATTAATTAAGAATTATTATTTATATTTAAATTTTAATAAAGCCTTATTAAATACTTAGGGATTAATTATAAGCTCTTTATTATATATTATAAGGAAATAAATAAATAAATAAAATATATAAATTAAATATTAAAATAATACTTTTAATATTATATTAATTATAAATAAATTAATTAAATTAAGAAATTATTAATTACTTAATTAGCTTATAATATAGTAATAAATAAAAATATAAAGACTATATTAGCTTATATTAATTTTAGATTTATATTAAATATATATTAATAATTATAAGATATTATTATTAACCTTAAAATAATCTTTATAAATAATTAGCTATATAACCTATATAAAGAAATATAAATAAAACTTAAATTTATTAAGAATAAAATTATAAATTATATAAATAAAAAAAGAATTAAGGGATTAACTTTCTTAAAGAGAGATATAATTTACTTTATAATAAAAAATATTAAAATAAAATAATAAAATAAAAAACTTAATTATAAATATATTAAACCTTATAAAATTAAAAAATAAATCTTAAAATATAACTATAAATTAAACTTATTATTTAAGGTTAAGCTTTTTTTTTAATTTTTTATATTTTATTACTTAAATTAATATAAAATATTATTTAAATTAAGATTAATAATAAACTAAGAATTAAAGTTAATAAATTAAAAAATATATTATAAAAGCTATTCTTAATATAAATAAAATTAATAATAAAATAATATATTTTATTAAATAAAAAACTACTTAGACTTTAAAAATATATAAAAACTCTTAGAATACCTTATTAATATATAATACCTTTAATAGAACTTTTATTAATAATAAATAAAATAATATTATTAAAATCTTTATTTAATTTTAATAATAATTAATTTATATTATTTAAAATACTTAAAGCCTAAAGGTCTTATATTATATACTTTTTATAAGAATTAAGGGCTAAAATAAAATTATTTTTTATTTTTAATTTTATTATATTTTACTTAAATAAATTATTATTTTATTTCTTTATTTTATTTTTTATTTTTTAAATCTTTTATAAATAAGCTATAGCTATTATAAAAAAAATTTAAAGCTTTATTAATTAATTATAAAAGAAAAAGATCTAATTATTTATTTTATTTTCTTTTTAATTTAATTTTTCTTATTAATTAATTAATTTATTTATTATTAAGGGTTAATTATATATATAAAAAAATAAAAAAACTTATAAATATAATAATATATTATAAACCCTATTATAAAAATAACCTTACTTTATATATTACTTATATTTTATTAAGTAATTAAAATTATTTATTTTATAAATAAGCTTTTATTTAAAGTAATATATATAAGGTATATTAGTAACTATAGAATTCTAGAAAAATATTATAATAAGGCTTATTAATTAAAAGAATTAGTCTTATATAATTTTTTAATTTTTCTTAATATTATATTAGCTATATAAAAATAATAATAAGAAAAAGTTAAGATTAACTAATTAAAAGAATCTTAACTTAAAGAATTAGTCTTAAGGGCGAGAATTAATAAAAAAGGGGAGGATTATGTTATAACTTAATAAGCTTTATATTATATAGGCAAAGAAGCCCTATAAATACTAGAAGATATTAACTTATTATAAGGTTATTTACCTTTTAAAATATAAGCCTTATAATCTTAAGCGCGAGCCTTATAATTCTAAGTATAAGCTTTACGCGGCCTTATATAAGGTATATAAAAGACTCTAAGTATATAAAATATATTTATTAGTATTATTATATATATAAGTTATCTTAGCTATTAATATAACTTAGTTATATTTAATACCTTTAAGTATATTACTAGATATAACTTATATTACCCTTTAAGGTTATATAATATTCTCCTTTGCTAATATAAACTAATATAACTAGTTTATCCCTTAGGAATCCTATAATTATTATATATTAGGTTTTTTACTTATATTTAGGCTTATAATATATAACCTCTAATAATTAGATTTAGCGGGTTTATAGTAGGTTTTATCTATATTAGTATTAGTTTTAGCACTTCTAGGGCTTTAGGCTAGCTCGGTGGCTAGTAAGCGGTTATATAGTTCTATCGTCTTAGCGCTGAGATTAGAGGCAACCAACTGCATATCTTATCGGCCAATAGTCGGCTGACACGAAGGCATGTAACCCTCCTGTACTACCTGTTTGTTCACCGCAGGTTCAGAGCTCTCATTGAACTTAAAAACATAATATTATCACAGTTAGTGCTGATGTCTCGTGGGGTTTTTATTGTGGTGTGAGTGCTTATCTAGTTAAATCATCCTCTAATGTTTTCTGTACGCGATCCTAAATGCGCGATAAGTCACACAGCGGGCGTAATTCACGCGATAAACCATCCAATCTTCCTTCGTACTAGCGGTTCTTAAATGGAGCCTATGGACCCTTTTCCCTCACTAACTCCATACAGGAATAGGTACTGTTGGAGGGTTGCACTGTTCATCCGTGTCGACGAACGATTGGCTTACAACAAACCGTTGGTTCTCATGCTGTAAGACACCCAAGAAGCCTCAAGAACCAATCCGAGCAGGCAACACTCCAGACGACAATCGAAGTCGATGGCCTTAACTTTCTCCTTTTCACCACTTCGAGCAGTTCAACAAGTGATGTGCTTTAATCAATCATGTTGTTCATTCTAGGTAATGAAGTGCCATGCCTTCAGCCCCATGACTCAGCTGCCTCATAATCAAGCCAGATGCGTTGTGTTGAACAGTCGGTTGCCAGTGTCTACAGAGGCTTGAAATCGGCCCTGTTTTGGCCCTTCTGTTTGCTGCTCGGGGTCCATTCTTTGCAGTGGGGTTCACTGATTCGGATTGATTTACGACGAATGGGAGCCCCGAGATTCAGTGGAACCTCAAAACCCCATTTGGTGGGCACTGTCCAAGCGTTCTCGGCTGTTCTCCACTTGGGCCCTCCAAGGCTGAGATTAGGTTCTAACCACCGCTGGCCCCGTCAAATAAGCGCCAGGCAGTCCAGGCCCCTGCAGTAAGCTTACCTGGAGAGCGTTCAGCTCGTCGGCTGCAGCCGTTTAATCCGTGCGTAAAGATGAGCTGATGTTGTTGCACTAGCTTACCTGACCTTATATGAGCAAAAGTGGAGAAAAGTACAAAGAAGGGCGGGGATTCAGCTGGGTAATGGGTAGGTTATCTCCCAAATAGTCTCAAATAGTCTTGGCGTCTCACTAGACCAATCCTTTGTAGCCAATTAAAATACAGAGCCCAATTAGCTCAGGTGGTGTTTTGGTTCCTCTTTTGCTTATATGACGTCAGATCCGCTTATCACCTGTCACGTTTAAGACCATCGGGTAAGGAAGACCAGACCAGGGCTAGACTAACGTTAGACCCCCCACAACCGACCACCCCCTATAACCAACCACCTATTTCCATAATAATACTAAGGGAATATAATCGCAATAATTAATTAATAATTAATAATAGAAAATTATATTAATTTAATTTTTAGATTAATAAAGGTTTAAATAGAATATATACTTTAGATTACTTTATTTTATCTTAAAAACCCTTATAATAGTCTTATATAGCTATATAATCTTAAGTATTACTTTATAAGCTTTCTTAATTATAAGAACTTTTATAAACTCTATATTATTATTATAAATAACTTTTTTTTTTAGCCTTAATTCTTTATTTTAATATTTTAATATTATTATTTCTTTTATTTATTATTCTAAGGTAATATTATTATTTTTATAATAATACCTTATCTTCCTTATTAATATTAATATAATTAAAGGGACTTAATATATTAAAAAGATTATATTAAATACTTATCTTACTTATATTATTGAGTAAGGGGTCCTTAAAGGATATTTAAAGAGACTTTTTATAAGTAAAAGAGGTACTATAGGCCTCTAAGGTATTTCTATAATTATTAGGTTTATTAAGACCTAGGCTATACTAATTAGCTATAATTTTAAAGCCTTTTAGCTTATTATAATATTATTTTTAATAATTACTTAAATTTAAGCTTTATAATAATTAATAAGGAAAGTTATCTTATTAATTAATATAATATTTATAATAAATAGGAGGTTAAAAAGATATTAATAATATATAGTTTTAAAGAGCTAAAGATAATAATATTAAGGGGCTAAAAGATATAAGAAGAATAAGAAAAAAAGAAAAAAAAATTATTATTATAATACTTAAAAAAGAAGTTCTTAGTTATATAACTATTATAATTATTAAGAATAAAGAGTTATAATTCTTAAGGGTCTTTAGGTATTATCTCTAGGATAAATATATTATATAGCTATTAAAGCATAATTTAATTATTTATTTAGCTTTTCTTAGAGTATATAAAGTATTAATTATTAAGGAAATTAATATTATAAGGGAATTAATATTATAAGGGAATTATTATTATTAAATTAATCTACCTTTAAAGATTATTAAGGGCTTTAAGATTCCCTTATTACTAAGATATACTTAAGAATTAAAATCTAAGACTTTAAACTAAGTTATTTTAAAAGTATTAATTTTTTCTCTATTTAACTAAGGATTAGACTATTAAGTATAATTCCCTTTATTATATTAATTTATTAATATTATAATAATATTTCTTTTTAATCTTCTTAATAAGTAATATTATTAATAATATAAAAAATACCTTAATTAATTTAATAAATATATTATAATAATAATTAAAGTTAATTTTCTTACCTTTAAGTATGTTAATATTAAGAAATTAAGTTAAAAAGCCTTTTAGCTAATATTTACTAATATTATCTTGAAATCTATTCTGTTAGGCTACTTTACCGGCGAAGTTTTTAATTTAAGAATAAAAAATAAGGTAACTTAGGTTATTTTAGATAAAAATTTAATCTTATAGCTTTTTTTCTTATTATAGTATAAACTTTTACTAGGCCTTATTATAATCTTTTCGTGGATTATTACTATAAATCTATCCCTTAAGGGTAAAATATAATATCTTATATATATCAGTGGCCTTATTAATTAAGATACTATCTATATATATCTATAGTATATCTTATATATTTTCTTTAGTTTATTTAGATATAGCGAAGATAATAAAAAAGTTAGATTAGTAATAACTTTAATATTACGCGAGAAAACGCGGTCTAAAGATATAGTGTGATAGTATTATAAGGTAGAAAATAGGTAGTCGGTTATGGGGGGTAGTCGGTTGTGGGGGGTCCGACGTTAGAGCCAGACAGGCCAGGCTAGACTATTCTTCCGTTGCACCGTGCGTTGCGTTGCATTTAGAGTAAGCGAGCAAGGAATACAACGCAATGCAAATGCTAGGTGGCTGGCTGAACCTCGAGGCCTGGTGATACGTCAAGTTGAGGTCCTCCATCCGCGTACATGCTCGCTCGTATATCTCGGTAGGTGGTGTGGGGTTGACGATGATGGTGGTGATTGCTCCATGTCGCGTTGGAGGGACTCTGTGTGGCAGCAAGAATGTCGTCTCCGCGCTGCAAAGCACGCCAATTGTCCCATAAGCGTCAACGACTCCCATCACATACCTACCAAGAAACACATAGAAATCCCGACACCTTCATTGCTCCCCACATGCTCTGGCGTTCTCTAAACAGTCTTACTCAGCTGATGTGAGATATCGGGGACCTCAAGGAGAGGCAACGTTAAGCAATCAATATCGTTGCTCAAGGATGCCCCAAGATGTGCAAGTTGGGCGGGGAGAGATGCCATTTCGCGCTCGGAAAGACAAGATTGCCTTTGCTCTATCTGCCATGTATTTATAATATCATCTTTGCCTTCTCTTATTTCCATGGCCAGGAAGCGCATCGTTACACACTTCGTCCACAATCACCAATCCGCATCCTCGTCTAGCAACTTGCTCAGTCTTATCCAAGGCCTTTTTATTCTGCATCTTGTTACAACAAAGACATTTAACAACATGGCCTCGGTCGATGCACTCCTCGTCCGTCAGGTCCTCGAGGCTTTGAGGAAGCTCGATCCTTTTCCTGTCACTGACTTCATGGCGCGCCTCTTCAACCTGGCTCGAAATGCACCGGATATTTCGCCTCTCAAGAGTGCTTTCCAAGTGCAGGAGCACACGAGCCCCTTCGTCGCAAACGCAAACATCGACACTTCACTGCTGAACCGAATCGCTGTCGAGGCTATCGTCACTTCAATTGGGAAGATCAATGCTTCTGCTGACAAGGCGGGCTTCAACAGCTGCATCAAGAAGGTGAGTGGCCCCATACTTGAGTTCCGAGGGGGGATTCTTGTCGAGGAGCAAAGAGATGGACAACACTTGCTGCAATCCTCAGTTCAGCGAAGCTAACATGACATATCCAATGTAAGCCTGAGGCAAACCAAGGGACATTTTCGGACATGACCCAAATCGCCTCTCTCCTGCTCGCCCAATACATTAACGGAGCTCTCGCCAGCGGCAGTCTGCCGCCCCTAGCGGAGCTGTACGGTATCGAGGGGTTTGCCGACGCATTCACTGAGACCGTGTCCAGCGACAAGTTCATCAGCATCGCCGTGGCCGCGGATATCAGTAGCGACCACCGCATGTACAGTACTGCCATGGTCTACATGTGTGGCTACCTCGAGCACGGCCCAGGCTTTGTCCCCCTGCCCAGCAGCACTTTCGACACATCGGTCTGCTCGCGCGTCGTCTCGAGGTGGGCTACTGTCCTCCTTGACGAGGGCAAGGCGACAGCCGTCGACGTCTTCAATTTCTGCAGCCAGGTGGTATCGGCCGCGCTCGCCCCCGAGTATGATACGGATCTCGTCGCATCCGAGAAGACCGTTCGAAAGGTCTTCATGAAGAAGGTGTTCCAACCCGCCCTCGCAAGAAATCTTTCTCGCAAGGGAAAAATCAAGGGGGACGACGAGTTTGACGGGCTCGTCGACTCTGCAGTCTCCGAGTTCCAGGGCATCGTCGTGAGATGCCAGATCGGTTGGAGATCTCTGGAGAACGAATGGTACGACCCTGTCAGCGAAATGGCCACTAAAAGCACCCAGGCATCACGAACTTACGAAACGGGTGGAACTGGTTCTATTTACTCTCTGGTTGACCCTCCCGTGAGAAAGCGAAAGGTGAGGCCACTAATAAGGAAGCGGAAGAGACCCCCTCCCCCTACTTGTTAAGGAAAGATAAAAAAAAAAAAAATGGGATAGCAGCATTCACAAGACACTCAAGAAGTTCTCTTTCACAACACAGACGAATCGTGTGTGCTAATATATCATAGTGGCAAGAGGTGACAACGACGACGGGACGTGCACTGGCCGATTGGCTCAGGGGGGGTAAGACTTCCATCACACCACACAAGACTCTCGGTTGTTACGATATATCCTGCGACTCTGTATGCTGACTTTTCTGTGCTTTCTTCTTCAATGTGTAGCCAAAAAAGCGCAGCCCGAGTTCTTTCACATCAGACAATCTCCGCCGAACGTTGTCGTGGTGAACAGGGTCGAGGTCCCCATCAACTCTGGTGGAGGATGTTTCCGTCCTGGAACCTTGGTTGCCATCAAGGCCGGACAGGATGTACCCATCGAATCTATCGAGGAGGGAACCACCGTTCTTACCCACGCCCACGGCCAAAAGCTTGGTATCTGCTCTGATGAGGACGTCACTATCAAGGTGTCAGAGCCGTACCTGGTCGGTTTCAGTACGTCTTGTCTCACTATTCATGTCTTGTGCACCCTTTCCTGAGTCGAGGGCGGGGAAAACTAACTCGGCTTCTTGCAGACGATGAGGGGGTATTCGCAACTCCAGGCCACGTCTTCCACACCACCACTGGACTGCGCGCTGTGGACCCGGAGCTTGCTATCGCTGAGAATGCCTGGCTCGACGTAGGGCGACTTCAGCCTGGCCATGTTCTTCTCCGTTTGACGGAGGATCGCACGTCTTACAATCTATTACCTATCAAGTCTATTCAAGTGAACAAGGTGCCCGAGGTTACAACAGTGCATGGAATCCATCTTCGCGAGGGCGATCGAAGCTACCACGCTAACGGCTTTCTGGTTGCAGTCAACTATCCTGAGATCACCATTAGGTCCGTTGCCGCTGCCCTGGATAAGCTTGCTCCCAAGGACCGACTCCAGGCTGTGTCCAAGCTCACAGACCTCCGGCCGCTGTTCGAGAAGCTTGGCATCACCGGAGTCGAGGACCTGCTCCGCCACGAGCTCACTGAGGCGAAGAAGGGACGTCTCAAGACGAGGCGAGGTCCACACGTCGTCAGGTTTCGGGAGATGCGTCGATCACTCGCCCTCACCGAGGCAACCGGTCGTCTCATGGACTCGAGGAAGCCCCCGTTTGCCTATCAACTTCCGGCCGTCGAAATTTTTGACGGCATTCTCAAGCTCGATGGGGTCATAGTGCCACGCACGGCCCTGGACCCGGCCAAGTCATCCATTCGATGGTCCCGTCCTCTTGAGGATACCGAGGGCTACTTCGAGCATGGCATCTTGGTTTTCTCCCAAGACGGGTTCGACGCCACCGGGGCTGTGCTCATTTCTGATGATGCCAACCCGGCTGATACAAAGTCCGGCGTGGACTACATGGTTTCATTCTCCGCAGCCTCTCCGCTCCCCAAGATCAATCATACCCGACCCAAGTCCAAGCCGATGATGAAGAATGCAGCGTCTTTGGCAACCAAGGTCGCTCCCCCAAAGCCCGCTGCTACCCTCAAGAGTGCTGTTACTGCTGCTGCTGCTGCCATTCCCGTCCCTATTCCATCCATCCCGTCTTTTGACCAAATTCTCGTGGCGGGAGGCTCGGCTAATGGGTCCGGGGAGAACGAGGTATCCACAACAGCCGTAGTCACCAACCCATCCGAGTTGGAGGAAGGGTTTACGAGCGCCGTATTTGGCTCGGACTTCGCCCTCACTTTGCAAGTCGATCAGGAGAAGTGGCCAGCGAATGTGGAACGCTTCACCTGCATTAACCCGGTCCACTTCGGCATGCTCGATCTAGGCGTGTATCACTCCAGCCAGACCCTGCAGCACGCCGTCAAGTCATCCGTCGTCATCATTCCCGAGCTTGATCAGCTGCTCGAGACGTACAATAGCCAGGCACCTCCAGAACTCCAGCTGCCCCACCTCTACGAGTCCGTCGTGCGCCATGACAGTGCCACCGGGGGGTACAAGGCAGAGGTCCAGATCACGGCAGCCCCGTTCATCGCCTCCATATCCGATCAGTTCCAGCCCGCCGACGATCCCGAGGACACCGTCTACCCCACTAAGCAACTGACCTTTGTCAACCAATTGGGCACCGACATAACGCTTCCACTCCTGTTCTCCGAGGCTGAGTTTGACATCGACTTCTTCTTTGAGACTGCCAGTGGTGCTGTTTGGGAGTATAACCCGGCCATGGTCGGCGCGCTCGGTGACCGGTAAGTGGCCACTCCTTAGTTCGCACCATTTTCTGTGCCGGGGGCAGATTCTGACAAAAGCTGATGTTACTATGCCAGATACTTTTTTGAGGGCTCATGGCTCTTCTCATTATCCGCCCGCTCGTCTCAGGCTCGTGTAGATACCAGAGCACAGATTTCTCGAGAGGCTGCCGTCTTGAGCGAGGACGTGACCTCTCCGTCACCAGCAACGGCGCTGCTGTCGCGAGCTGCCATTCTTTCACAAAATGACCTCAATGACCTCCTGACGATGCAATACGATGCAGAAGGGGTATGTGTTTCATCTTCCTCCCCACTGACTGGGATGGGCTATCTTCGTACCCGCATCTTCAGTCTTTAGCCCGCTTTCGCATGGTTAACATAGAGCAACAGCACCAAGCTGCAACTCGGACCATGTTCGAGAAACTTATGTACTACTTCATGGAGGATGGCGACCGAGAGAATTTTACCACACAAACAAAGCCCTCGGAATCCGAGTTCAGCCCTAATCTTCTGGCTAGCCTCAGTGACGCCCACCGAACTTGGCTGACGCATACGTACTGCAAAGCCTTCGTTTCCTTCTCAATCTCCAGGATCAACAAAGCAGTCGAGGACGGTGACGGGACCGACGCAAACCCGGGATTTCTGTTCAAGCTCACGCCAGAGCAAAAGGACAAGATTTGGTACTTTTGGTCCGGAAATGTCGGTTGAAACCACTACACAACTTATTAAGGTGATCAGGACCTCAGACTGACTCATGGAACAGGGAGAGACGTGCCTGGCTTCGTCAACAGAGTTCAACGAAATCAACGAACGGGTGTCACTTTTCGTGTTGCGTGAGATCTTGGGCCCCGATTTTGCCACTCGTTATCTCGCCGACAATCAAGGGCCCGTGTGGGCCGACCTGATGGTGAAGGCTGTTCCCAAGCGGATCAGGGCCGAGGCCGCGAAAGAGTTCAGCGGAGTCAGTGCTCCCGATGCCGCGCCTATTAAGCTGTACGAGCACGAAACTGACAACGTGCCAAATAGGAAAACGTCCTGCATAAGTGGTGTACTATTGCACATTGCCTGGCCCCGTCCGGGGTCAATGGTCCTAACATAGACCTCGACGCTGAGGTTGACATTGAGACGGCCATCAACCAGCTCGACTATTCGTCCCAGATCTTCCTGGCATGCATGCAGTACCTCGAGGCCGAAGAAAATAAGGATGTTATCAACACTGCAGGCGACATGATGTTCGGATATCCCTTTGAAGCCTGGATCCAGGACGCCATTGGAGCCCTCATCGACGCAGTATATGACGGTACCTCGGATCTCGACCAGGAGGTACGAGACGAGCTTTTGGCCGACTTTGACGCCCTGCGCGAACAGTTTGATCTCGATGCCAATGCTACCGTGGAGGAGTTCAAGCAGACAGCTCTCAGTACCACTTCAAGCATGACAGCCCAGATGGCCTTTGCGATGGCCAACCTCCCCGGTCTCTTCAACGTTGGCCTCTTCCAGGGGATCCACAACTTGGTCAACTACGCCTTCAAGTCGTCTCAGGGTATCCCCGCTAACGTTTCCAATATGCTCTATGGGACCATGGTATTTGCTGTGCTCACATTCTGGATCATGTCTTTTGTGTCAGGAGAGCCCATCGACTTCTTAGCCATGCCACCAGACCAGAAGGCGTCATTCATGACCCTCAATATCCGAATAGTCACTACCTTGATGCAGGGATGCATGGCGCAATTTAAAGCTGTAAGTGTGTCCAAAGCTCAATGCAGGCAGGGAAATAAATGATTGTCCCGTTCTCCATTTCCTTTCCGAGCAGGTTCATACTGACACTTCTCACGCTGCCCACAGAGCAAAGTGTCCTCCATAGGCAACGCAGTTGCAGCCACTGCCTTTGATGACATTTGGCAAGCGAGGGCTACAAACAACGCATTCCGCAGTAATGCAGGGTTTCAGCTGCGGGAGGCTGCAAACCGGCAGGTTAACCCGAGCCCTAGGACCCAGAGAATATTCAACCAAGCGGAGGCTGAGCTCATTGATACCTACATCAATGATACTAAGGCTCAGGCAAGGTTCCGCAAGGCGAATCGGACCACACTGTGGAACCAGAATCGGGCCGCCAGGAACCAAGCATGGGGTTCGCTTGCCTCAGAGTCGAGCAACAACCAGTTGCCCAAGACGCAGATGTCGGTCAAGTGGATTGCGCGCATTGGACTCATGGCGTCTGTCGCTGCTTTCTGTGCATATTCCGTCATCCTTGTCCGGGACATCAGGAGCGGGAATCTGACAAGAAAGGGCAGGGCACTGGCGAGGGCACAAATTGCCGTCATGGGCATTGCCGTAGCTACCGAGGCTGCGGGTCTACTCGTCACGACTGGCCTCCTGTCCATGGCCCTTCCCTTTGTTGGCGCCCTGCTTGCTATCACGGGCCTCGTCCTAGCAGTCCTTTTCGGCAAGGACGACTCCCGAGTCCCCCCGGAGCCGGAACCATCGCCAGCCGAGGTCTTCATCCGTGACGAGGCCATACCGCTCGCCGACAGCCTCGTGTCACCGCCAACGTCAACACTCACTTATGCTCTCAACGTGCAGCCCGGCTCCGACTTCAAAACTGGCAAACAGAGGACCGTCCGCATCCAGGGCAAAAACATGTCCTCGTCGCCTGTCTCCATCTCGGAGACGTCCTTGACCTTCTCCAGCGGCGGTGACGATGTTTGCGTCTTCTCGGAGCCGGCATTCGTCAATGAGGGCATGATGGCGCTGGGCACCGCCAGCGATGTCAGCACCGGCGAGATGGCGGTGGAACGTTTGGCTGGCACCGCCAGCCTGGTGGAACACAGCCTGGTGAGTGATACGTTTTCGACGCACACTGCCTACCAAGCCATCATCGGGCCACAAGGGATCCCAGAGTCCAAGACGGTCGTCATTGCAACCGAGGGGATTGAGATTGAGAATGAGCTCATTGAGAACGGGGTGGAGATCCTCAACCCCAACGACGAGGGCGAGCTTGGGGAGGGACCACCTTCACCACCCCTGGACGAGAATGGACAACCCACCATTGTGGTCCCGCCCGGTGGTGGCTTCACTTGGGTCATCTGCGGTACGGTCAACCCGATCCAGGATAACGGTCCGGGTGAGTCGTGGTTTGAAGTTACAGAGCTGAGGACCGATGGAGACAAGACTTTGACGAGGTTCTTCGTGCAGAGGACGTGAGGATATGGAGCCGGTTTGCGGTGACTCTTCAACGTCGTGGAAGGAGACGTAGTGCTGGCACGTGCCGGCCGACTAGCCGGTGGGGCGCCGCTGCTATGTAGAAGAGGAAAAGGGGCAAGCAGACCTACGTATTTAGATATAATATATCAATATTAAGTATGCTATCTAGATATAACGTGTTTGTATAGTGAGTGCACCGCGCAAGGAAGTGCACCACTGCACTGTACCGCAAAAAATAGCCTACCCTAGACCTCCTAAAATCTTCTATAAAATAGCTATAAATATAAAAAAATATCTTTATAAACCTAATATCTTAAGAAATCTTAAAATAATTTTCTTAGATTTTTAAAAAAAAAGTCCCTTTATAAAGAAATAGCTAAGTATATAGTATAAATATACTTTTTTTAATACTCCCTTATAAGAAATTTATTTAGATTTTTTTAAAGACTAATATAAGATAATATATTATATACTTAATATCTTATTAAGTTTGTAGCTATTTTAAGCTATATTTAGATTTTTAAGGAATTTTTTAATTTTCTCTTTTTAATATTACGACTAATATATTATATTATTTATATAACTATACTTAGTACCTACCGCAGGGACTAATCACTAAGGATTATACTTAGATTATATTAAGGTATTATAATCCCTTAATAATCCCAATAAGATTAATAATAAATTATAGCTAAAGATTATTAAGCTAATATAATCTAATTAGAATATCTTTATATATAATATATACTTATTAGTATTTTCTTATATATTAGCTATCTTAATTATTAATATAACTTAGTTATATTTAATACCTTTAAGTATATTATTAAATATAATTTATATTATTATTTAAAGTTATATAATATTCTCTTTTATTAATATAAATTAATATAATTAATTTATCCCTTAAGAACCTTATAATTATTATATATTAATAACTCTTATTTAAAGGATTATTTATATTACCTTAAATAATATTAAATATAATAGGTTGCTATTGGAGGATCGATTGGTGCTGGTTTCTTTGTTGGCTCTGGATCTGCCCTGGCCAAGGGTGTAAGTGATGACATATCACTGCTGGTTGACATGATGCTGATCTTGTAGGGACCTGGTACATTATTCCTCGACTTCTTGCTCATTGGGATCATGGTTTTCAACGTTGGTAAGTCAAGATACTTTATCTTGCTTACGTACATATCAACTGACACCTTCTAGTCTACGCTCTTGGTGAGCTCGCCGTCATGTATCCCGTATCAGGTGGTTTCTACACCTACGCAACCCGTTTCATCGAGCCCTCATTCGGTTTCGCCATGGCCTGGAACTACGTTCTTCAATGGGCCGCCTCCCTCCCCCTCGAGCTTACCGTCTGCGCCATCACGATACAATATTGGGCCCCCGATGTTTCCCCCGGCGTGTGGATCGCCGTCTTCCTTGGCGTAATCATCATTCTCAACGTCTTTGGCACCCTTGGATACGCCGAGGAGGAATTTTGGGCAGCGTGCTTCAAGCTCACATCGATCTGCATTTTCATGATTGTTGCTCTTGTGCTTGTTTGTGGTGGAGGACCTTCGAGTGGACGATACGACACATACTCTGGCTTCAAGCTCTGGCAGGACCCGGGTGCTTTTAAGAACGGATTCAAGGGTTTCTGTTCCGTCTTCGTCACTGCCGCTTTCTCCTTTGCCGGCACTGAACTGATCGGTCTAGCTGCGGCTGAGGCTCGAAACCCTACCGAGTCGGTGCCCAAGGCCGTCAAGCAGGTGTTTTGGCGAATTTGCCTTTTCTACATTGTTGCTCTTTTCTTCATCGGTCTCCTGATTGACTGCAACGATGAGTCTCTGCTTTCCTCCAGCTCTTACTCCAGCACAAAGGCGTCGCCATTTGTTCTCGTCGGGAAGTACTCTGGCCTCAAGGGCTTCGATCACTACATGAACGCTGTCATCCTGTCGGCTGTTCTGTCTCTCGGTATTGCTTCGGTTTATGGAGGTTCTCGCACTCTTCTTGCTCTTGCGCAGCAGGGATACGCGCCCAACCTCTTTACTTGGATTGATCGAGCTAGCCGCCCTCTCCCCTCGGTTATCTTCATCATTCTCTTTGGTCTTCTAGCTTTCCTCAACCTGGACGCAGCTGGTCCCGTCATTTTCGACTGGCTATTGGCCTTGTCTGGTCTGTCTATGCTTGTGACATGGGCTTCCATCTGTGTCGCCCACATTCGATTCCGAGCTGCGTGGAAGCACAACGGCCGCAGTCTCGATGAGATCCCTTTCAAGGCTATTGGTGGTGTTTATGGTTCATGGTTTGGTCTAATTTTCGTCATCGTCGTTATGGCGGCTCAGGTAAGAAAGAGACTTAAAATCCATTCTCAAGATGCACAAGCTGACAGTGTTTACAGTTCTACACCGCGATCGTTGCGCCCCCTGGAGAGTCAGGAATGGGCACAGTTGAGGGTTTCTTCAAGCAATATCTTTCCTTTCCCATTGTGCTGGCATTCTGGGCCGGAGGATGGCTCTGGAAGCGAACAAAGTGGATCAAGATCGAGGAGATCGACATTGACACGGGTCGACGTGAGCACGACTGGGAGGCTATCAATGCCTACCGTGCCGAGCTGGCCAGCTTCCCTGCTTGGAAACGTCTCGCTTATACCATGTTCTAATTACTCCATGTTTGCTGTCTTATGGCCGAGATGTTGGAGATGTGCCACTTGAAGGAGCAGTGGCTTGTATATATATGAATAAACATCATCACAAATCATCTTGCGCACCCCCAGGCAAAGTCACCCGTGAAAAGACATTTTTAAGACGAGTTGCAGCACAGAATACGTTTGCAGTGGTACAAGCGCTGTAGAGTAAACGTTCGTTTATCACGGCGCCTTTGACTTTCAACGAGTAGTCCTACGTCTGGTTCAGTCATTCATTCACTGGCAACAATACTTCTTCAATGTTGGCTTAAATGAAGCCAGGGTAATAGTTGACTCAAATACGTTTCAAGTTGATGTGCCTCTTGTGTTAACAGTGTGGGTGATTCTGTTCTCGAGGTGAACAGGCGTTCCATATTGAATTGATGGGGCGGTTATATCAGAGGTTGGATAAGAAAGCCTTTGTTCTTACTACCCAGAAAAACATCCCTCAATGCAGACTCTGTTCAACAGTTCACGCCCAGACAAGTGTCACGGTCCAGCAGATTTCCACTTGTCCACCTCCTTTGTTCACATTCATTGACTCAATGCCATTCTTTCTAAGGGTCTATAAAGAGCATCCCACCCTGCATGAATGTCGAGGCAAACTTGAAACCATCTCACAAATCGGGACAAGTTCTCAACTAACCCACCCAACTCCACCAGCGCACTACTGACAATGGCTTTTGACCTCCAGCTCGATCTTGTCGATCGTCAGTGCAACTTGTGCTTTGATCCTTTGCCACTCACCGAGGAACCGACTCCGGAAGTAAGTGAGCTCGAACTGATGATGAGACAGATCGAAATTCTGTTCCCAGTCGACATGCAAGGCACCCTTCTTACGATGAGCGAGAACATCTCATACATGGATGTCTGCCTTGATGCCCAAGAGCAAATCTGCAGTATTTGGAGATCTGCTGAAGCTATTGATTGCTTCCTGCGACCTCTTGAAGGAACACCCCGGACGATGCTCGTGGATCGCTTGATCTTGCACCAGCAAGCCCTGAACGCGGCGGCTGCGAGGTTGCACCAAGACTTGACCAACTTTATGCAGTCGCTTGAACACATGGGACAACCAGATGGCATGGAGGATAGGGCTTGGAAGATGTGAGTTTTCAGTCCCCGAGATGTGATTGCTGATGAAGCTGAGACCAACATCCCTAGGCGTGCCACAGATTGAACAGAATACGCCATATGGGTATCGGTTTTTTACTGCAGGCAGTACAAAGGCGAGAAATAGGCCACTATTCTAGCATTGGGATATGCTATGATGTGTTGATATTGTGTTTTGTTATGTATTTGAGGCCCGGCCCTTGATGGGACAACTGCGCCAAAATCAAGCCGTCGCCAGGTAAAGCAAATAACTTCAAGTCCTTAGTCTAAAAATACCGAGACGAATTACTCTCCTTGAAATTCATTACTAAAATATCGATTTGTGAAGTGTTGAAGTTTGTAAAGTGTCCGAGAGGCACTACCTAATCAGATAAGCTCAATTGTTTTGGTCTCCCAGTCTTGACAAAGGGTCATGCCCCCGAGAACATGCTTTTTGGGATTAGAAACAAAGAGCCCTACCCGCAAGAACTTGCCTGTCTCTTTGGCAGGATGTAACAAGAGCCCATACACAACGAGTTTCTCCTTGCACTTTAAGCACAGCCGTTGACCGTCTTCCTCAACCTGATCCGAATCTCCTAGATCCAACGCTTGTTCTTCCTTGGCACTTGCATTGCCAAGTGTTTCGTCGCTTGGGCTACCAGGGTTGGTGTTGAGCTCGTGACAGTAGCAAGACTGTGGTCTTTGCTTGATGCAACTTCCGAGAAGAAACAAGGTGAGGCCCCCAACATTCGCTCCTCCCTCGGTATGCCAACCCCAGTCGGTTAGCAAATGAATCCTCTCCTTATTATCAAGATAATCAAGTCTCCGCACAAACTCCCAGCTAGAAGGCACCTCTAAAGCTTTTGATCGCAAAGTGAGCTTGCCGCTTCTTAGCTGACCATACGGATTGGATCCAACAAGATCCATCTTGACGTCAATGAGTACAAATTCCTGCTGTTGTACTTGAAATTGTCGTTGAAGATCAAGAATGTTCCCACTGTAAATAGATATGGAACGATCTTCTCTGACCCAGCTCCATGAGGGCGCAATGTATGGATCTGGTGACTCCAAGGACGCTATGAGCTCCTGACAATGGGCATCTGGGAATCCGGTCTGCCAGAAAAGACCTCTGCAAAGATCATTTCTCCACAATCCCGCCAAATATTGATCCTGGAAGACATCCTGGTATAGCTTGGCTAAGCCAGAAATAGCCGGGAGCCGGTCCGTCTTACGTGTCAACCGAGTGCCTGAAAAGACTGACACTATTCGAAACCATCCGTCGTAGTTTAGGTATCTTTGTCCTAAATGTACGAAGAAGTTGAAGCTATAGTCTTGATGGAATTGAGCCGAGGGGCCCGTCCGTCCAAAGAGGAGAATCCTTTGCGCTGCTACCCCTTCTTGGTAGACCCAGCCTCTGGTGCTCCACGTCGATGATAAGTAATCTTCGATTGCAAGGCTGAAGAAAACGGCGGGGTTACCGGAATAGTTCTGATGTGGCAGCTGTACGAGGCGGTATGATCCTTGAATTCCTGGCTTGAGCTTTGAATGGAATGGTAGGTTGATGAAAGGCTTGGTCAAGGAGAGGAAGCCCTCGTTGCAAGAGTCAGACGCGGGTGCGGCGATGACAAAGTAAGCATCCTTGAAGAGCATGGCCATTAGGGCAGACTCTTGTTCCCAATCGTAAGCATCGTCCTGGATGATGCAAACGGCATCGACCCAGAGATATCTTACACCAAAGGCCCGACATACCACCACAGCGTCTCTGATCACTGGGGATACTTCAGAGAGCCTGAAGCCCCGGTATCGATCGTGGAGATTACACCTCAAGGTCTTGAATTGGGTTTCTGCATCTTTGGGAGTGCCCCAGCAATAGCTAAGAGCAGCGTATGGTTGGTCAAGGCGGTCATGTTTCGTTACAAGTTTGAGCTCTTCTCCCTCCGGATCTGCGCCAAGGTCAATAACGCGGGTTGGAAAAAAGTCCGACTTTGACGGAGGAAACTTGTCGAGCTTAGCACTCATCTCGCTGATTTTCTCCTGAGAGAGAAAATTTAGCGATGGTGTCGACTGCACTCGTAGCCATCTTTGGCATTGTTCTAGAGGCATTAGTAGGTTGTCATGGGCATACTAATGGCTTGCATCTTACCATCCTCCGAGTCAATAGTGAACCGTAACCTGGGTCAGTTATTAGCCACTCCTCTAAGAGCCATGACCTCTTGTGATAGCCTAGGAGAACAAACGTTTCAAAGGCATCCCTTTCGCCAGGGCGGAATATCCCAAGACACATCCCGTACAGAGCGAATGGCATGTTGCTGTTTTGAGGCAACCACGCATAAGAAATCTTGAGGGAGATTTCTTGCACCTCAACTTGGCGGCCTATTTTAGAGTCCATGATGACCGACCTGAGGAAGCAGCAAAAGTTGCATCCGTCGGATAAGAGAGGCAATTCAGGTAGCCAGTCGTGGAATTCGAAATCGGACGGTAAATTTGCGCCTCTACCTGCGGTGCATGTTTTCATGTTTAAGGGAAACTTGAGCATCTCGGATCCTTGCGATAGGGCAATGGAGCCTTTGTTGAGGCTGTCATCAAAGCAAGCGCCTTGGCATCTCTCGCAAAGTCTTGTGGAGCAGCTGCCGCTGCCCGTTGGGTTGGGCTCTTGCGCGCTCATTGTGAAGGGATCTTCACTTGGGTTTTCAGGTGATGGGGCATCGATATTGTAAAAAATTGAGGTTGAAAAGGATCAATTCTGACTGAAGTGGCGGTGCTTACGTTCTATGAGTGGATTTCTCTGCTGGGGCTTAGCGTTGGGCTTTCTACAAGGCAGATGCTCACGTGCTGTGGAGTGATAGAGTGAATAGCCCAGCTAAGTCACAGACTTATAATGCACCTAATTTGACGACGTGTCAAAGGGCTTAACTATGTATCTTGAATTAAGTTTGTGATGTTGGCGATATTTTGACTGGCTTGCGTATCTTCGACTGCCTTGATTAATTTTATGCCTTGTGGAGCGTTCACCATACAATGAATGGAAATCGACGGAATATACAAACACGACCAGCTTTTTCTTCTCCAAGCCATGTCATATATCTGGGAAAAAAAAGAACCTTCAGAGTTTTCTATCTATGGATCAGGAAATCTCTAGAAACTGACTCTCTTGAACTCATGAAATACCACATCTTGCGTCTTGGCCAACTCAGTGCGTTGAACTCCCTGGTGTATCTTTAGGAAAGACTAGGTAGAATAGTAGCCTATAGGTTCAAGAGCTTTGATTTGTCTACATCTTATATGCACCTTGCTATGCACCCCGCCTGATCGTCCATTCTAGAAGATTAACGAGTCACACTTTTCCAACTCCAGCCTCATTGGTGACTGTGGTTTTCGCGGCACCACTCACAAACCGTGCCTCGGGGGGGTTTGACGACCACGAAGCAGCCGCAAGGGCATGCGCACATAGGATTGGTCATGTCAACTGGGGCCGGGGCGTCGGTGGCTTTGGTTGGGCCGGTGGCTTTGGTTGAGCAGGTCGCCTTGTTAGACTGAGCGGGAGGGCACATCGTGAATATATAAAAGGTGCAAGTCTGTCGAGATGATGTTCTGCAAGACATGCGTGTGGCTATTGGCTAGTCTTGGTGGTCATGGGACTAGATATAAATTTGAGTTAAGCTATTGAATTAAGCTTAAGTGGACGCGCGACCCTAGAGGCCGCCAAACAAACCATCACCAACCAGCTCAGTCAATTAATGACGGTCATTAAACTGTAGCTAACCTACACTGAATTGGAACTCTGGGCGACTGTGAACCATTCTCTGTTGTCAAAAATGATCACTGATGATTACATTACGTATCTGAATGAGGGCGGCGCGTGGAGGTTGATACCTTGCTGAGAGTGAGAATGATGGCCACTAATTCATTTTCTGTAGAGAAATTTTCTCTTCACTCTATCTTTGCTTGCCCAAGGCGCTCTGTTGCAAGAGAAAGTTCGTCACAGGTCTGCCGAGGCACTATCACGACATCCTGGCTGGGCTCGCCTCATAGATGCCAAGGTGGCGAAATGTCCATGACTTGCTGTTCAGACTCACACAAGGCCATGGGTTACATTGTTCACCAGCCACAAAATGAGACATCTAGAGGGACAAAGCAAGCGGGGTTTATGCTAGAACCAAAACAAAGCAGCCCTCAAAGTACCACACAATCAAGGCAGGTCGGTGTGTTCAAACAAAGTTTGCCGTATCTAAACTGACTAGGGCCTCTAGATACGAAAGGTCTAGTGCAAACAAAGGAACCATTCTGTGGCTGGCAAGATTCCCAAAGATTCCGCTCGGAGCACCCGGTCCTACATCAGTCCATTCCGCGGTGACGACAAGACCCCTGCGGTGACAACAGATAACCCTACAATGATGCTTAAAACGACCAGACCAGCCATTGAGCCACTCACATCACCGCCACCGCACGCCTATCTCTCGGCGCCTAGCCACCAGAACCTTGCGACCTGCCCTTATCAACCAAGGTCACACTTGCGAATGCGCCAAAAGTTCCACGCGACGTGGGATCTGAGCCCGGCGCTAGTTCCTGGAAGAGGCAGTTGCGGCGGGGAATCGATTCGCTCGCCAAGAAACGATCGTCCCGCCCATCCCTACAACTGCCTCATTGGGATGGTCGCCGTGACGCTACCTTTGACCTGATTGGTGCAATCATATATTGTGCTATGCAGAAGTGCCATGCAGTCAATGAAGAAGGTCATGGACCGAGGAGAGTTGAGATGAGAGTGCTATAGCTATCTGCATAATGCAGAGAGTCACCTATAAAAGGCCAATTCTCACGCTCGAGGGGATCCTTTTGCTCATCACTGCCTCTCTTGTCTCAAGGTAGCTGCTCAATCTTGTCTCTAGCCCATCATGAAGTCCTCTATTCTTTCGCTCTCCCTCTACGCCTTGGCCGCGCCTTCACTGGTCAGCGCCGGCAGCAGCAAGAAGCCCCTGGTCAACTCGCTCAAGCTGCAGAAGCTCATCACCATCGATGGACTCCTCGCCGGATCCCAGAAGCTTCAGGACTTTGCTGATGCCAACGGTGGAAACCGTGCCTTTGGCAGCGGTGGTCACAATGCCACCGTCGACTACATCTACAACAGCCTGAAGAAACTCGGCACTTATGATGTGGTTAAGCAGCCCTTCACCGAGCTCTACTCCCAGGGTACCGCTTCCCTCAAGGTCAACGGAGAGGACTTTGAGGCCGCCATCATGACCTACACCCCCGGCGGTACCGTTCAGGGACCTCTGGTCGTTGCCTCCAACCTTGGATGCGAGGTTGCGGATTTCCCCGCCGAGACCAAGGACAACGTCGTGCTCGTGTCACGAGGCACGTGCCCCTTTGCCCTCAAGTCAACCAATGCTAAGGAGGCCGGTGCCGCCGGTGTTATCGTGTACAACAACGTCCCCGGCAGTTTGGCTGGTACCCTCGGCGCTGCTTTCGGCGATTACGCTCCCATTGTTGGCATCAGCCAGGAGGAGGGACAGGCTATCCTCGCGCTGGTCGAGGCTGGCGAGGTTACCGTTGACCTTGACATTAACGCTATCACTGAGAACCGTGTCAGCTACAATGTCATTGCCGAGACTAAGGAGGGTGACCACAACAACGTTCTTGTTGTGGGAGGTCACTCCGACTCTGTGGCTGCCGGCCCTGGTATCAAGTAAGTGTCACGAGAACGTCCCATGGTAACATTGACTAACCATATCCCAGCGACGATGGTTCTGGTATCATTGGTGTCCTGAAGGTTGCTGAGGCTTTGGCCAAGTTCCGCGTTAAGAACGCTGTTCGCTTTGGTTTCTGGAGTGCCGAGGAGTTCGGTCTTCTTGGATCCTACCACTACATCAAGTCTATCAACGGTTCTGATACCGAGCTTAACAAGATCCGTGCTTACCTCAACTTTGATATGGTAGGTTCACTCTCACCTATTCGAACAGATCAATACTAACCAGTACCAGATTGCTAGCCCTAACTACGTCTATGGTATCTACGATGGTGATGGCAACGCCTTCAACCTCACTGGCCCTGCTGGCTCTGATGTCATTGAGAAGGACTTTGAGAAGTTCTACAAGACCAACCGCCAGCCCTATGTCCCCTCTGAGTTTAGCGGTCGATCTGATTATGCCGCTTTCATCGAGAACGGTATTCCCTCTGGTGGTCTCTTCACCGGTGCTGAGCAGCTCAAGACTGAGAAGGAGGCCAAGCTCTTTGGCGGCGAGGCCGGTGTTGCCTACGATGTCAACTACCACCAGGCTGGTGATGACATTGCCAACCTCAACCGGGAGGCTTATCTCCTCAACACCAAGAGCATTGCCAACTCTGTTGCCAAGTACGCCAAGAGCTTCAAGACCCTGCCCAAGGTCCACAAGGCTTCCCGAAGATGGGACGCCGACAAGGCCCAGATGCTCAAGAGGTCTAGCGAGCACACCCACTCCCACAGCGGTCCCTGTGGAGGTATCAGCCAGTAAGGCTGGAAAAAGTTATGAGAGCCATGTGGCTACGAAGAAGTGTACAAGACTTGGAGTTTGGGGGTTGTATAAGCAATGAGTATGATGTAGAGTAGCATGAAAATCAATTCACGTGCGATGTGGTTATGATAACTGTGGCTTTCACCCCTAATACTGATGCAATTCGTGAAGTCAATGTGACCTAGTAGGAGTATAGCCTCTAAGCATTGAAGATAAATGCATTTTCAAGTATTGTCTCGTTGCTCCTGGTGCTCAAATCATAATTCCCACTCGCCTAGGTCTTTGCCATCGGCTCCGAACGATCATGACCAATAGGGATGTTTCTAGAGGAAGGAAGAAGATCAGATAGTATGATGAATGGAATAATAAGAAAGAGGAACGCCACGAGAGAGAGTAGAAGAACTGGTGAGTTCGAGACGACGAAGACGATGGGTGCTAAGATGACTATCCGGTATATGTTCCCAGGTAGGTTTATGAAAAAAAAACATACTGGTTGGTAAATCAAGAGCATGAAAGCCGCGACAGGCCATCGAATCCAGCGGCTTTCATCCTTATGTAATGGGAGATCCCCGGTTACGGCCCTATTCCCCGGTTACGGCTCTATTTTGGTTCGAAAAGCCGGGCTCATTCTGCAAATAATCCACCCTTACTATTGGCTATTCAGTCACTGGGGGTGTATCGGAATAGTTGGCTTTACGTACGCTGCTCAGGCGGCTCAGCGACATTTCAAGCTGGCCATTCAACGGTACAGCCAAGCATTGGCCCAACACGTGATCCGCTTAGGCAGAAATGAAGCTTCGTGCTGTCAGTTCTGCTGACGGAGCATGAGGTGGCTGATGGGACCATTGTTGTGCCTTTATTCTTACCTTTGGGTACGATTCCATCGAGATCCAGCGCCATGGCCGAGCTTGCTGCCATTGGCCTTGCGAGCAACATTCTCTAGTTCACTGAAGTTGGCATCAAACACTTCTTAGTGGCCCGGGAAAAGTACCAGTCTGTTTCGGGTCACGGTGAAGAAGATGAAGACTTTGCTACAGATATCGAACGTCTTAGGACCCTAACTGATACCATTCGGGGAGATTTGAAGCCTCACGTGAAGGAGACCGATGCTGAGATCTATAGGATTGCCTTGTCGTGCCATCGTGAGGCATCTGCTCTTGTTGAGGCTCTGGATCGTCTTGGCGTGGGCAACGGTAGGCATCGTGGCTGGGAGAGCTTTCGAAAAGCTCTAAAACAACTATGGAAGAGTTCGGAGATTCAGAAGAAGGAAAGGAAGCTCAAAAAGCTACAGGGGGATCTCACGCTTCATCTGGTAACCGCTTCAAAGTAAGTTAATCGAACACAAGCAAGATACCAAGGCAGCCATGCTAATGCTTTCCAGGAAGGATCAGTCATCTATTCTCAGCATCTTGCAGCAACTGAAGCTACATAACCTAAGACTGGAAGCCAAGACGATGGCAGAACTCAACAAAATTCAAACTGCTTTGGGGGCTATTCAGACAACTGAACAAAATACAGTCTCCAGACTTGTCTCTCAACTCGAGAAGCTGACAACAGAAGTTCCCCGCGTCAAGAGACAACAGATGATACTTCAGAGCCTTTACTTCGACAAGATCAAGGACCGTCAGACTGAAATCAAGGACCACCACAAAAACACATTTAAGTGGGTTCTGGCGTCTAAAAGCACACCATTTTCCCAATGGCTCATGCGTGAAACCGACATCCTCTGGGTCAAGGGGAAGCCAGGGAGTGGCAAGTCAACCCTGATGAAGTTCCTGGCGACACATGACAACACTAAGAAGCGACTCCGATCCTGGGGCCGCAAAGACACAGTGGTCGTCGCGGGTCATTTCTTCTGGATCGTTGGTACCCCAATGCAGAAAAACCTACTGGGCCTTTGGCGGACACTTCTGTATCAAGTCCTGAAAGAGTGTCCTACCCTTATCGAAACTGTTTGTGCCTCCCGCTGGGCCGAAGTGGACGGCCTCTCAGTCTCTGAGCCATGGCATAAGAATGAACTGTACGATGTCATGGAGATTCGTTCCTCCCAAACGTCCCTCGACGTCAAGTTTTGCTTTTTTGTGGACGGTTTGGACGAGTATACCGGGGGAGAGAAGGAACGCACTGGTGGCTTTCAACAGCTCATCAACCCACTGAAAACGCTAGCCTCATCCCCATCGATCAAGATATGCGTCTCCAGCCGGCCATGGACTAAGTTCGACGAAATTCTGGGCCAAGAGCAGCAAGTCAGGCTTGAGGACTTGACCCGGGAAGACATCAGACGATGCGTTGAGGATGAACTGGGGGGCAACCTTAGATTTCAGAAACTCGCAAGTGAGGATAAAAGATCCGAGAGAATACCTGATCTCGTTGTCGAGAGGGCAGATGGGGGTTTCCTCTGGGTCTACCTTGTCATTCGCTCCCTCGAAAGGGGCCTAGTTCATGCAGACAACTACCCAGAACTCCGAAAGAGGCTTGACGCCCTCCCTAGTGACCTTGAGAAGTACTTCCAGCAGATGCTGAAGTCCATCGATCCTTTCTACAAGGACCAGACCTTAAGAATCTTCCAAACCGCCATCGCCGCCGAACAGTCACTTCCTCTGTTGGGGTTCAAATTCCTTGACCAAGAGCTTGAAGAGCCTGGTTATTCAGTAAAGATGGAGCCACAGCAATGGTCTCTAGATGAAGTGAAGGACACCTGTCAAAGTGTGAAGGAACGACTTGACGGCCGATATCGAGACTTGCTCTACTTTCGAGAGAAGGTCGACGACATGGGCCTTGTCTTTCGATTTCGGGTCGACTTTCTACATCGAACTGTCAGAGATTTTTTCCTCAACACAAGCGTGCTGGATGATTTGGTAAAGGAAGCGAAGGAGGAAGCAAAGAGAGAGGGAAATCAACACGACTTTGACCCTCACCCGGCCCTCTGCAACATGATGCTGGCTCTCACAAAGCTAATAGTTCTCGATGATCAGACGGCTCGAGGCTGGGATCAGCTGTTCACCCTTACTGATAGTCTCATGTACCATGCTCGACGAATCGAGGAATCCATTATCAGGTCCGAACAGACAGCCTCCGGGCCAAGGACTCAGCCTTCTCAAGTATTCGTTATCTTGGACGAATTGGACCGGTCAATCTCGAAAAGGCAAGAGAAAGCCAGAATTCACTGGACAATCCGAAGAAACCCAACAAGGGCATCCTTTCACTACAAAGGAAAGGGAACACTCATCGCGGCTGCGGTTCAAGCTGGGCTTGAGCTGTATGTTAAACATTGCCTCAGTCAAGACAAATCTCAGCTCCGTAAGGTCGGGCGCCTTCTTCTCGACTATGCACTTCAGCCAACAATGGATAGTTCGGCTCAATTATCCAACTCTATGGAAAGCCCCATGCTGGGTATTCTAGAGTATATTCTGAAACTGAAAGCAAACCCTAACGACAGAATCTCTTCATACGACGAACAAACACTCTGGGAAGGTTTCTTGTCTGAATGCTATTGGCACGCCAGTCGTGGTTCTGTATCGGAGAGTACTGCTGATGACATTGCGAGGGCATTGCAACTCATGATCGAGAATGGCGCAGATATAACTTGCACTATCGAAGCGGACGACACCACTCAAGTTGGTGTGGCCGAGGTTATCCACAAATTCAATTTTCGGGGTGCCCAACTCGAACTACTAGAGGATCTGATGAGTAGGAAGAATGGAAGCGGCTCTTGGCTGTCATGGGTTTCTAAATGGGCTTTTCGCATGTAGATGATATAGGCCACGGTGGTTTCCAGCATCAGGTTTTGGTGCCAGGACTTGTCAATGACTGAGTTTTTCGTTACTATAGTTGGTGGCTTCTTTTTAAGACGTTGGTAATGACAAGAAGGCGTTAGGCCATGATCACTCGAGTACTATCCAACCTTTCCTAGATGCTTACTCTATCCATAAACCGGTAGAAACCTCCGCGGCAGTCACAACAGGGGGTCGAGTCAATCATATCCATTTCTATCAAGGATACTTAAGCCAGAATGTTTTCTTTTCCTTTGAAGAAAATGAGATCGAGCAGCGAATCGACAGATCTCACGAGTTGAGTGGCACGTGGCTACCCAGATGTGTGAATGACCATAACTATGCTGACTACATGGCAAAGTTTTTCATTTTGCTAGGCCTCGCTTGGATTCTATTAGGTACTCTCTTGTCACCCACCGGGTGAAAAGGAAACTGATGCGCCTTTGGTTATAAAGAGTGCGAAAGTCGAGTTCACCATTGAACACAATGAAGGATCGATTCATTCCTCCGACCATAGGTACGCATTCATCAGACCAACATACCCAAGTAGCGGCAGCACTTGCCTCGTCTTCAACGCCCGCGATGGAAATCTCGCAACCCTTGCAGCTGGTGATGATGTAGCCGCCTCCGAGCTGGTCCATAGACTCTCAAGTGATCGAGTAGCGCTCAACGCCACGTAAGAGCCGCTTACTATCAGATCTATGACACATCAAACTAATATTTATACAGCATCATCGATGCAGATGAAGTCTCAACCCCCCTTGCAGTGTTTGCTGAAGCTATCGGATGCCGCTATCCTGTCCATTCACCCGCAGATTTCGGTCCAGAGTCGCAACGTCTGTCAAAATGGAAGTCGACATCTGTTTCTGTTTAAATGCCTATCTAAACACGCTGTTCTCAATCTGGCACCACTTCTAACCCTAGGTAAGAGCATAGCTCGTCGTTATTTACATTTTCTGTCAAAATGACGTTGACCTAATATACCGCGCCACGCCGGCTTCGGTCTCGCCCATTGGGGACATAATCAACATAATCTCGTGGTCAAATTTAAAAGCTTCGCGGAGGAGCTTTTAAATTGACATCTTTCTATGCGTATGACGAGGTTTCGGTACGAGATGGCTACAAAGCTTATTTTATGCGCCAGCATATCTCTTTTCCAAATGATAGATATTTTGACAGACATTGCGACTCTGGACCTTTATGTTTGGCGAAGGCCGATGCTACCCAGACCCTACCATGGAAAGGTACAGCTATTACTTTCCAGCCAGTATATTTGCAGATGTTATCACTAGATAAACTATACCACTGCGTACTTACAGTTCTCTTAATTATACCACCATCCATGTATTGCCCTGATTGCTCGGCTACGGATCCTTGGTCCACATAGTTACTGACCTGGGCATCCACCTGGACGTAAGAAAACCTATAATATTAGAATATTTATACTTAGTAAAGAGTACTTATATAATAATATAATTATATACTAAATAAGAGATAAAAGTAAGCAATAATATTATAGGTCTTTGAGTATTTTATTAATTCTAGACTAAGACCCTTATTTACCTCAGAAAATAGAGATCAATGACCCAGTATCTCAAGTTTTCCTACGAACGCATCGCATCTTGTCTCTGTTAGGCAGTTTCTTGCGGGCGGCACACCAAAAGTGGGGTTTACGGCGGAAGTCAGCGACTAATGGCACATACAGCGCCCTTCTAGGGAAATGTTGCACCCGGCCCGGTCCGTCCTGATATCAAGAGTGATGGGCAATGACAACAAGTGCGGGGTTATCAGGGTGTTTATCAGTCAATGTGCGATCTGCCAAGAGCGCTTAAGGTATAAAGTCAGTTCTGTGGCTCTGGGCTCCGATTAATTCTTTTTCCTGTAATCTTGTTCCTCGAAAGATCGGCCATATCAATTTTGGGTTCAGAATACCACTTTTATCCGCTAGAAAGCCATGACTTGGGAGACGATAGCCAAAGACAAGAAACGTCGTATCGACGACTCCATTCCGACGGAATGGCGCGTCAAGGTACCTGCGTACGATGGTTCGATGCTAAATTTCCCCAAAGACAGCGGAATCATGACCCTGGAAGAACTCGTCATCACCGAGACTTCCGCCACTGAGCTGGTCAACAAGATGGCGGCAGGAGAGCTGACCTCTGTCGCCGTCACAACTGCGTTTTGCAAGCGAGCCGCTCTTGCTCAGCAATTGGTTGGTCTTACGAGCTGATGAGGACTGAAATGTGTTGCTTAATGCATAGCAGGTCAACTGCGCGCACGAATTCTTTCCAGAGATGGCCCTGAAGCAAGCCAGTGAGCTGGACGAATACTTTGCCAAGAACAAGAAGACCGTGGGACCTCTCCACGGATTGCCCATCTCACTAAAGGATCAGCTCAGAATCAAGGTATTTCTTCCATCTCAGATCTTCTAGCCGCATGTTTAATAGTAGTAGGGCCTTGAAACCACCATGGGCTACACGGCTTGGATCGGCAAGTATGACGAGGAAGATTCGGTTCTGACGAGCCTTCTCCGTAAAGCCGGAGCCGTCTTTTACATCAAGACCAGTGTTCCTCAGAGTCTTATGGTATGCGAAACTATCAACAACATCATCGGTCGAACCTTAAACCCCCGAAACAAGAACTGGTCTTGTGGGGGCAGTTCCGGAGGAGAGGGCGCTTTGGTTGGGTTTCGTGGCAGCCTCATCGGCGTTGGTACTGACATTGGTAAGTTGAGCTCCCTCGCTTGAACAGTGTTGGATTGCTCTTACTGACAATTCAAGGTGGCTCCATCCGGGTCCCATCTGCCTTCAATTTTCTCTATGGCTTGAGACCCAGTCACGGGCGTCTGCCGTATGCTAAAATGGCCAACAGCATGGAAGGACAAGAGACCGTCCATTCCGTCTGCGGACCTCTTACGCACTCAGTAGAGGATATGCGACTCTTTGTGACTTCAGTTCTTGCGGAGCAACCCTGGGAATATGACTCCAAGGTCATCCCGATGCCATGGCGACAGGCCGAAGAAGACGCCATCAAGGCCAAGATTTCATCCAAGAGCTTGACTCTAGGATTTTACAACTGCGATGGAGTGGTGAGTTCATTTCTCTGGACCGATGAGACATTCAGCTAATAAATTAGGTCCTTCCTCACCCTCCCATTCTTCGAGGTGTGCAAACAGTTGTGGACAAGTTGAAGGAAGGGGGCCACACAGTTATTCCTTGGGAGCCATACAAGCACTCTTATGCTGTCGATCTCGTCAACAAGATTTACGCCTCAGATGGCGGAACAGTAGGAACCCTCCAATTGACCGTAATACTTGTCTAACTTGACCTTTAGGATGTGTTTGACACGCTCAAGGCTTCTGGCGAGCCCGACATTCCCAATTTCGCTGATTTGATCAACCCGTCTCTGCCCAAGCTGGACATGAACGAGCTCTGGAGCGCAAACCTCAAGAAGTGGGATTACCAGCGCGAATACCTAGCTGCTATTCGAGCCCTAGAAGAGAAGCTTGGTAAGCAGCTCGACGCCATCATAGCGCCCATCACACCCACCGCAACCATCCGACACGACCAGTTCAAGTACTACGGGTATGCGAGTGTGATTAACCTCCTCGATTTCACGAGTCTTGTTGTGCCAGTTACGTTTGCCGACAAGGCCGTCGACGTCAAGAATGAGTCTTTCAGTCCTCTAACGGACATTGACGGCACGGTTCAGGCAGAGTGTGAGTTTTCCTTCGAATGGTCGAGGGCACTGCTAACCCAGTCTCAACAGACGACCCTGAGGCCTATCATGGTGCGCCAGTGGGCGTGCAAATCATTGGACGAAGATTGACGGAGGAACGCATCATGGCGATAGCTGAAGAGATCGGTAAACTTCTGGGGAACGAAACTTCGTAAGAATGGCCTCGCATCAAACAAGTTTCATCATGAGTTTGGTCGGGTTCTATTGGAAGGAGCAAACTCAGGGTAGACACGTGACTGGGAAGCTAGCAGCGGTGGTTTCGGCGATGGAAGCGAGCAGGGAGATCTTCATTTCTACGTAGTACCAACATCCTCCATCCAATCAACCAAACTTGGATTCACTTGCGCTCGAGGTACATGAAATCGCTTTTTCCCCCTATACTGAATTGCGTATACAAGCGTTATGCAAGCGCCTCCTCGCAAATCGAGACATGGTTGTCTCCGGTGCAAGGCGAAGAAGGTATGGAGCCCCGGCACAAGCAGGGATCACCATCTAACCCAACATTTGCTAGATCAAGTGTGATGAGAAGAAGCCAGGCTGTTCACGCTGCCAAGAAAAAGACTTGCCATGTCCTGGATACGCCCTCAACGTTCCTTGGTCACAGAAGCATCAAATCCAACATAGCCAACCACGCCCGCATTCTCAGAGGGCAAAAATTCCATCAGGATTCATCCCGGACGGCACAGCAACCTCCAGACCCAGTCAGAGCACAGACCCCGTTCTTACTACCATTTCAAATGAAGCCCCTCAACCACCAGTTCAGACTTCTTCGACCATGATGGATAATACCCAGCAAGACTACCCTTTTCCACCCGTCGAGCCGTGGACCTCGGTAGAACATGTTGTCTCTCTTCAACAACCTATATCGCCTTCACTTGGCCTCGATATCACATCAATAGGCGATCTCTTGCCCTTTAACATTGATTATGGCGTATTTGATCTCTTGACAGAGGACGCCAATAGCAGCAATCGAGACCTCCTAGATCAATGTTTCGACCTTAATATTAGAGACTTGGTCAACCAGCCACTCAGGCCAGCTGTCCAGGGTTTCCAAACTGAGTCAAATAACACTGCCGATACCTCCCGTCAGCTCTCACCACCTCGCCTAGCTGAGTTGTGTCATCTTCCTTCGGCACTCACAGACTACTTCTTCAAAGAAGTCATCAAGCTGTACTGTACTTGGGACAATAGTTTCAACTCACTACGAATCATGATCGGCAGGATGTGGCAGTCCTCCGGGGCTCTTCATCACATCATGCAGAGCATGGCAGCTATCTGTCTATCAGAGAGCTTTCCTCATCTTGCATCTACAGCATTTGGAGAACGTTCCTATGCTTTGGAATACCTGCAACAAAACTCAACATCTCCTTCATGCAAGGAGGAGCACGCTCTGGCCACCTTTTTATTCGGCCACAGCTCGGGCTGGTTTGACCCGCTAGACTTGGCAACTGACAAGTTCCTGGAGGCTGAGGTAATTATCTCATCATGGTGCTTGCCAGATAGCGAGTTCAGCTGGTCATTCTTAGAGGAGGTACTGGATTTTTGGAAGATGCTTCTAGCCTTTACCACAAAGACGGCCGATGGAAAAGACTCGGTCCGACAGACATGCATCAGTCCTTCTCAACTGACTGATCGCACCTTTCCTCACGCTTGGAATGGGATCTCTCGCGAGATAGTCCAACTGATGGCCGATGTAGGCCGCTTGGTTTTCAGTGTTCGGACAAGTTTACCAAACGTCCTCTTCACTAATGAGCATCACATCGACTTCTTTAGAGACACCTTGGAGAAGGCTGGTCATCTGGAACAGCAACTTCTCGCTTTCGTTGCGGCAGATGCTTCATGCATTGTGGATCCAGGCGACCCCAATACCCCACCAACGCATTTTCAGCTCATGGATGAAGCTTTCCGATACACGGGCCTTTTACAATTATACCGCGTCTTCCCGGAGTTGCTCACACGGCGTTACAGGCCGTGGAACAAAGATGAGGTCCTTTTACCACTAGAGACTTCGAAAATCCCCACCAGGCACGAAAGAAGCGCATGGTTGACTTCGTTGGCTACCCATGTTGTTCAGATCCTGCAAGAGATCCCTTTCGAGTCTCTCACGAGATGCATCCAGCCCTTCGTCATGGTCGCAGTGTCAGGCGAGCTCCGGTACCACGATCAAATTCCTGGCACCGGAACGATACTCGGCGCGTCGATAGAGACACCTCGCGCTCGAAATTTTGTCAAGTCGCGGTTGGCAGCGTACGCACATGTCCTTCCTCTTCCCAAAGTCCAGCAGCATTACCAGCTCGTCAAGGACATCTGGGCCGCCATCGACAGCGGAGATGAGGATGTCTACTGGGTAGACGTAGCTTCACAGAAGAAACTCAGCCCTTTGATGGCGTGAATGCGGGCATTTGATCAATCTTTCCTTGCAAAAACGCGTGCTTTCCTCCTTGTCCGGTGTGGCCCTTCCGGTCGACTCCCGGCGCCGAACTTACCGGATTAGGCAGGAAAATGCGGACTCGGCCGAGAGGAACTCCGGTCGGCTCCTGCACCTTTGCTCGTGTCCTCGTCAAAGTCGCTCGCCGATGTGGAGAAATAGTACCTTTCCAAATCAAATACAAAGAGGCTTAAGGCTTTCTACTCAGGCCACAAGATGCCAAGAAAGACGGATATGGAGTGACAGGAGCGCAACATTTTGGCCTGGACACTCTAGGGTATCCCGGAGCCCCGGCTCAACATCAGCCCAGCCCTAAGAACTTACTGTTCGAATCCGGGATAGGGCTTCCCAAGAGCATGAATCTACTCAATCGTAAGCATGCGGAAGGTATTGGCCGAGATTTACGGACTCTCGGATCAATATGTCGTGTACTATTGCGGCGAGGTTGTCTTATGTGTTATGATTTACACTCCGAGACGTCAAGACAGGTGGAGTCTCTCCAGGCATTGGATGACCCATGACCTGCAGATGCCAATTCTCATAGGGCTGTGATGACTTTATCGGCATCTCAACCGCAAAAACCGTCTTCCCGCCGGAGCAAACGTAGTTTGTCCAATCGTGATAGTTTGTTAAACAAGATTTAGATCCTTTGGCTGTTACCGAGGTTCCTTCAGCTAAGCCATGTCACCGAATCCTTCACTGTGGGGTCGTCTTGGCAGGCGTCCTTAACTTATCATTGGCCAGCTCGGACTCTAATTATGCTTGTCGCCCTCGCACTTTGAACTGGAAAATTAGCCGTCATGATTGGCTCGGTAGCTCAACTGGGCCCCGAGGTCCGTCGCCATCCAATATATACCCCCCGCTCTCAGCAGTGTCTCACAGGTTCGTTCGGACTCAACCGACACCACTTCAACGCCATGGCGCGAAAAGGCAGCCGCAAGGTCCGCACTGGATGCTTGACCTGCAAGTGAGTGACCTATATGCATTCAATAACTGGAGGAGGCAGCTAACACTGATCCCTTCTAGAATACGCAAAGTCAAGTGTGACGAGGCCAAGCCATATTGTCAGCGGTGTGAAAAAACTGGCCGGAAATGTGATGGGTACCTGCCTCCATGGACCCTTAATATGGACAAATCTCGACCAAAGTCTGACAGGTACATACTACCGTGGACCCCTGATCCCTTCGGCTCTCGATCGCTTTACCATTATGGCGGAACCGAGGTCGAAGCGAGAGCCCTGCAGTTTTTCTGCGAAGTCGCAGGGCCATCACTTTCAGGCCCCATTGAGCCATCATTCTGGACCAATGTCGTCATGCAGATCTGCTGTTCTCAGCCCGCTGTTAAACACTCTGTCATCGCAATCAGCTCCTTTTACGAAGAGGTAGAGGCTGAGGTTCAATCCGGGAAACAACCACAACACACCGTCGCCCTAAAACACTACAACACGGCAATACAAGAGCTGAAAAAGATGGATAACCAACCCTTGGTATTGTTGGTGTGTCTTCTCTTCGTCTGCATGGAACTCCTCCAATCGAACCAGGGATTGGCTGTTCAGCACTGCAACCACGGCCTTGCCATATTAAAGCAGAGCATATCTGAAACTTGGGTGATGGAACACCTGGCACCCATGTTTCGACGACTATGCGCAGTCCCACTGTTCTTCGGTGGAGACTTTGCCAACTTCCCAGACCTGAATGTTCTGGAATATCCAATACCGAGAGAAGCAGAGTTCTCTAACTTTTCGGACGCTCAAGGTATGATTGACGATATTTTCAATCGTACAGTACGGCTCGTTCGATGGGGTGAGGAGTACTGCGTTGGTGAGTTGAGGCATAAGGAAGTAAATCCTCGCCTCCTCGAAGAACAAAAAAAGACAGAAGCTCTTCTGGCTCAATGGCAGACCTTGTTTGACAAGTGGGAAAGCAAGGTGAAACCATCAGCCGTGACGGATATCCAGAGAAGCTTCCTCGTGATGCGTCACCAGACTTGTCAGATCTGGGCTCGCATGGCCTTTTGTCCAGAGGAGTCGGGCTACGACAAACACGTGGACAACTTTAAACGAATAGTTGAAGAGTCTGCACGCATTGAAACGAACCACAAACGGTCGCTGGTATTTTGTTTCGAGATGGCCTTTACACCGATGCTCTTCTCTATCGTGATGAAGTGTCGGGATTTGACCACACGCTTAGAAGCTCTGCGGTTGATCAAGGTTCACGGAGTGCCAAAGGAGAGTCTTTGGGAAAGCCAGATAATGCATGCCATTGGACGACGATTAATCGAGATCGAGCATGGTGCGATATTGGATGACCAGGGAAAACTATCACCGATGCTGGTTGCATGTCCTGGCATGCCACCAGAAGAACGAAGGATTCATCGGCTCATATCAGAGCCCTCAGAAAGTGCTCAAGCTGGGGTATATGGGGGAAAGATAAGAGGGACAAGGGTCAAGTTCTTTATGCGGACGCTTGAAGGCAAGGTCTTTCATCATTCGGAGCTCCTTGCAACGGATGAAGCACCTAAATCTTTTAGCGCCGCTAGCTCAAAGAGTCCTGAATCGCGAGCTTGAGACGACCCCTTACTTGGAAGCCTCAAGCTGTCTTCGGAACCTCAGGCTAATCTAATTGCACTAACCGAGCCTTCTGGTTGCAATACCTTGGACTTGAAAGTATCCCAGTCGGAGGATATCTTTGAATGAAGCTTGTGCAAGGCAAATCGGCGCCTCAACAGGAATTAATGGGCTCTTCTAGGCTTGCTTAAGGGGGTACCCCTGAACGGGCCGCGCTCCGACCTCAACATCAACTCAGGTTAGAGCAGCAGGAGCTCGGTTATAGAAAAGGGAACCCCGGCTTTCGCCTGTCAAACGATTTCCCTCCCCGCTGCGTAACATAAGATGAGGCAAAGCCGTCATATAGCCTGGCTGAAGCGACGGTTGTCTTACACTGGCTGGGCTTTCTCTTGGCTCTTACTGTTGGCTTATCCTAGCACCCAGTAATGCAGAATTTCACGATCCTATTCTCATATTTCTTCGCATCCACTCAAGTACGATCCGAGGCTCTACTGTCTGATGAATAAGATAGCTCCACGCGATCTCGTACAACCCGCTGTTATTATGAAATGCCGTCGTCTAGAGGCCTAACGTTATTATGTGAATCTAAATAGCTCAAGACTTTCGCCCTTCAATTTTCAAAAGCTCGCCATTGCCAACCGTATTAAGGAACTCAGAAAGTTGAAATGGCCGGGGATCGCGGCAGTCCCGAACCACCACCAGCATGTCATGCAACGCCACAGCTTGATGATGCAGGGTACGAATCATCAGACAATTCCCAGAGGGAGAATCCGTTCCCCGTGAAATATGAACGATGCTGGACTTGGTCAGTAGAAGGCTGGGATTCAGAGATTCTCTCAAGCCTCGCACGTCACATCTTGCTGGGAGGCAACATTTCCACCTTCTGCCACATAAAGGGCAAACCAATCTCCGATTGGCGGCCCTTTACTTTGCAACTGGGCATCAAAAGCTTTTTAACCTCGAGTCAACAAGGTTTTAGCCTTGAGGCACACGATGCTGTCTTTCCAGATGACGGTGAGACTTTTGGATTCGCACAGGCTTATGATCGAAACAAAGCTGGCGTCGATGGCAAGCTGTCGCAGCCCCTTAATATGAGGCGAACGCTGCTGACATGTCCAAGCTCTGCCGCCGGAGCCTGACATGCAATCTACCCTACTCAGGGGTCTCTACAAGTTCAATGGCCAACTCAAGTTCACTTGTTGCGGGACTTGTCGTTGGAATGGATCGTCCATCTCATTTAGCCTCGAGAGCGAATACACAAGCGTCACGGACGAGACATTACAACACCGAATCTGCGACGGTGCCGGGTATAGTTTGTGCTACTTGACCACCCCAACAGGGGTAGATGTTGAAATTTTGCCCATACCTTCAGGAGGTCACACTGCTTCTCAGATTACTACTACGGCAGGGAATGACGGCTCTTACCCTGATGGTAAATGCTAGAATATTCGGAGACGAAACTCAAGGGTATCAAATTCCATTTCCGTGTCTACAACTGAGCTCCTGCTGCCCTAAGCTGAGCTGCGATGCTGCTTGCTGGCACTCCATGCCGTATAATGAAGCGAGCTGGCCTGCCGAGGAGCTCGGTCAGTTGCCAGATGGTGTTGGGATGAAAGAGATGAACTACCCGTGTCCCTATTGGATTATTGAAGCACACTCTTGGAACGACATCAGATGCAACAAAGTAGATATGGGCGTTGATTAATTGCTTATCCGTAGAACATAGGGGGTGATTATCTATCCTCTCATCCAGAACTCCATTATCGCGATATCAAGCCACATTCCTTGCCTCGATGCGTTCGGGGTATGTCTCATTCGATACGCTGGAGGCAGCCTCGCTTCGCTTCGCATCTTCATAACTAACATTGACATTGGTGGTCCGCAAGATACCATCATATGTCATAATCTCCTCCTCAGATCCGGTCGGAGACACGCCGCGAATCTCAGTATGTGCGTGCTTCCGAGACGGATGCAGATCGTTGAGCATGAAGCCCCCCGAATGGCCTTCGCGGTTCGTCCGTTTCGTATTGGCGTTGGAGAATGCCATCCAACTGCTGCCGTAAGGTTTCTCGCTCGACTTTTCCGAGGTGTTGCCAAAGAGCTTGGGGTACCAGCGACTAAAGAGCGGTCGGAGGGCGGGCATGGAGCAGGATACGATGGCAAGATTAACCTCTACGGCTGTCCAAACGTAGGCGATGTTGTAGTGTCGGGCCTTTTCGTTGTGATATAGCAGCTTGTAGATGTTGACGAGTCGGATGATGGCGACGATTGGGACACTGCGTCAACATGGTGATTAGTATCGTGATATCAAGCCAGAGGTGATTTCTATCCACTTACAAAGCGCCAATGGCAAATATGCCCAGTACCGCCACCTTCATTCCGCGCTTCATTCGAAGGCCCAAGAAAATCCAGAACGGCAACGCCAGAACCATTACGTCCATCAGAATTGTCAACGATGACTGAATTATGTGGAAGCTGTTGTCGATGCATCTGGTATCGGGGTCCTTTCTCATCTCGGGGTGCCAGCTTGTCTCTACCGGCACACACTGGAACAGGGCAGCGAAAAAGATGGCAACCGCGTGAAGGACCGTGGCGATAATCAACCCCCAGATGACCCTGAAGATGGCCTTATCGTGTCCTTGCAGACGTAGGAGGAAGACTAGGATCGAGCACTTGACGAGCGCGAGGACGGGATTATAGCAGAGTTGCTCGACGAAGTTCCACCAAAGACCTGCGCTGGGGTCGAAATCTGGGACCTTGTCGTCCTCCCAGCCGTAGTAGTTGAGCTTGAAAACTAATTGCGCATACGTTGTCAGCGGATGGGTATATTGTACAGAAGGACGAGGACATACACATGAACAAAGTAGACGATACCAAGATGGCGGCGACCTAGGCCAAGTAAATTAGCACAACCAAACTTCATTGATAGCACTTGTGTAGCCTCTTACCAGTGCTAGACCGCAAAGCCAATCATCTTGAGTAGAAAGTCAGCATGAAGAACGTTCGAATAGTTGACAGAAACAATCCTCGTCTCCCGACAAGATCCAAGACGTACCTAAGCCAAAAGTACGCATCGTGATGCGAGTGTAAGCCCGGAGGGCGAAAGTCACCGTCGACAAGGCAGGGAAGAAAAAGATGATGAACAGTCCCGTCCGCTGCAGCGGCGGTGTAGGAATTTTGGCAACATCTGGGTACGGCCCAGGTCCAAGGCCCCTCTGCTCAAGAGTCGAGCCATCCATCCATCCAGATCGCATTTGCGCAAGAGTCGTTAGAGGTCGTTCGATTTCCGAGTCGTTCCCTTCAGTAGTATCAGGCGAGACGATCGTAGGATGGGAAGATCCATCGTGGGGAAGGGGTTCGAGCAGATCTTAACAAAGAAAAATATCAGATTGTGTGCACGAGATGTCCAGCTGCATGCCCCTTACAGATGTCAAACCCACTTTACTAAGTTACGTTACTGTCTAAACGAGGCAAACCCTGCAGAGAACCGTTCGCAGGTTGCAGGACTGTAGGATTCACTCTCGACGAGGGTTCCGACACTTGAGTCCTAGGGGAAGGGATCAGCGCAATTCTCAGCTCCCATCTGCATTTCACGGATGGCGCAAGAACCTACAGTTTGCTGATCAGTAAGTTTGGACCGCTCGTGGGCCCGAAGCCGATCAAGATGGCTTTGCCGAAGCACGACTTCGATCTTATGTCTCATTGTCTGTCCTGATTAACTCGTCGATTAGGTAGAATCGCCAGCTTAGGTCGTTCTCTAATGCCGATTGACTCATCTCTAGCCTCATGCCAACGATGTTAGAGACCCGTCAGGGAGGTCAGCCACCCAGACCCTTAGTGTGCTTACAGTGTCTGGTTGCCTCCCTTTTCTCAACATCGCCTATGGTAACTCCGTGCCTTATCCCGCCGGCATACTTCGCATGAGTGGGCTTAGTGCAATCCGTCTTGTTTCCAACCCATGCTAGTCTTCTCTCTAGTCATGGCAGAACCATTTCCCCGACGAACGGAAAGATCTTCAGCAGATCGTCCAAATTTGGCAATTTGACGTCCAGGGGTTTTCATAGGGATTATTCCCGTTGGCCAAGACTCTCGTCAGGCGAACGGTCCTCGTGTTAGCGAGCCCAATAAAAATACACGTATCCCTCAGAGGCTTACTTGGTGGAGATAACCTTGTTCCCCGAGTGCTACGCCCGACAGGGAAATACACGACGCTGGCAAACCATACCCTGACAACCCGGAGCCACGGGCTGGGAACTTGGGATGACAGAAACCTGGGAAAATGTAACATTGCTACTGCCGGTTTGCGGCATTATTTGTCTGCGCGAGGCGATGTCGCGCCTAGATTTATTCCGTACTAGACTAGGTATGTGACTATGTAGACAAAGGAGCGGTCGGGGCCTCCCTTGATAATGATATCCGCCACTTCCCGTCGTCGATTTGTCATTGATAACTGAGGCGTCTGACCTTTGGATCGTGGCCCAGAAACTGTGAAACCCCATCTTCGTATTTATTTTATCACCGTAAGATAATAGCTACCTGTTGTGTTTGGGGAGTTCAATAGGTGTACTTGATATCTTCTCACGGGTGAGGCGAAACTCGTAGGATGACACTGCACACCGCGACGCGAACTATTCACCACAGCCCCAACTCCAAGACCCTGCGTAAACGGAAATTGAAGGATGCATCGATAGCTGAAGGAATGCGCTAAACGGGGACACGCCCGAGCGCAGAAGTGAGCCCTGTCAATTCTTCAGCGTCGTACTCCGCTGATCAGCAATGAAATATACATATATGGGAGACCCAAAAGACATGCTCCATCCGTTCGGCACTTTGCCAGGATTCAAGCCAAGACTTTGACTTTCCCTGTCGGCATAATTACCCGACCTAAATCGCTGCTTTCGTGGCATCGGTAAACTCTCGCCTAGACAAACAACCTGGAATCCTGGACGGCAAATTTCGAACTTCTCGCGTGGCCCACAGGGTTTCTTCCGGGAATAGGATCCTACCCTTCCGCCGGTGTCGGGTCGTCGAATGAGAAGTTGCGTATAAGTAGTTTTATCTGCAACGTCAATTCATCTTTCGGGATAGCATCGCTGTTCTGCAGAAGATCAGCGCCTCTCAAAATGTTTATCCAGCGGTCCAGTTGGTTGGCTCTGGCCCTCCTCCTGTCCTCTTCCAAGGCTCAAACCATTGTCGTTGATGGCAAGACTGTCGGTACGTCACACTGCTTCTTCTAGAACATTCTTCTTGGAGAATTAGCTTTTCTATGCGAGAGTTTATTTTGCTAATCAAATTATCCCATGGCCAGCCGCCGATCAGTCCAATGTCGCCCCAGCAGCTGATGTTCCTGCGGGTGATTCCCACACGGGCTTTGAAAGCATCCAGTTGACTGAGGATGTACTCACCAACCTCACGGACCTCAAGTTGAGCAATGTCTCGCTGTTCTACTTTGACGAGGACTCCACCTCGGAGAAGCGAGCCGTTGGTAGTTCTCAGAAGTGCAGGGCGTTGCCTGGCGATGCCCTTTACCCCAGCAGCATCGTCTGGAAGGTCTTGGACATTCTCAGCGGTGGTGCGTTGATCAAGACGGTGCCTCTGGGCTCTGCCTGCTACGATGGCGAGCATTATGACGCGACCAAGTGTCAATTCCTCATCGACAACTGGAACAAGTCCGACACACAGTGAGTTTCATTCTCATATTCTTTCAGTAACTCTGCTGACACTTTGCAACAGCGTCGTGGATCCTTCTTCGGTCATGTCCCCTCTCTTCGAGGGCGCCACCTGTGAGCCCCAAGGCGCTGCTCTCGGCAAGAACTGCACGCTGGGAGGATTCCCATCGTACTCGCTCAACATCACCAACGTGGCCCAGATCCAGCTGGCCATCAACTTTGCTCGCAACGCAAACCTACGTCTCGTTGTCCGCAACACTGGCCATGACTTCCTTGGCAAGAACACCGGAGAGGGCGCTTTGTCACTCTGGACGCATCATCTTAACGACATTGAAGTTATTAAGAACTACAAGTCCGCTGGAGGCCGCTACACGGGACCGGCCTTCAAGGTTGGAGCCGGTGTCGTGGTGCACGAGCTTTACGAGGCTGCTGAACGCGAAGGCTATACCGCTGTTGGTGGCGAGTGTCGTGTAAGTTGGGAAGGCTATTTTCTCAGAATCAAGACTGACTTGTGATTTCCCAGACTGTTGGTGTCGCTGGTGGCTATGCCGTTGGAGGAGGTCACTCCCCTGTGTCGCCTATTCACGGCCTTGGTTCCGACCAGATTCTCAGCGTCGACATCGTCACTCCCGACGGCCGCTTCATCACTGCGGATGAGACCCAGAACACAGATCTTTTCTGGGCTCTTCGTGGCGGCGGCCCAGCTACTTGGGGTGTTGTCACCTCGATGACGGTCAAGGTCCACGAGAAGACCGTCTTTTCCGGCATGACATGGGATACTACCACTCTGGCCATGAACATTACGGACGATACCTTCTGGAAGGCCATCGAAGCCTACTGGCGACGATACCCTGAGTTCTCCGCTTCCAAGGCCTACGGCTACTGCCGAATGTCTGGACTCCCCGGAGGTGGCTACGCTTGGCGAGGCTTGCCCTTCATGGTCCCCGGAATGAAACTCACTGATTTCAAGAAGCTTGTGCAGCCTCTGATCGACGAATGGACTGCCCTGGGTGTTGACCCCCAGCTCAAGTTCTTCGAGTATGACAGCTTGTACCCGGCTTGGTCTCAGCACTTCCCAGTCTCCAGAGTCGGTAGCCCTTATGCCCGAACTGGATCTCGCCTCTTGCCTCGCAAGAACTGGGAGGATGAGGAGCTCTTGAACAAGACTATCCAGACAGTTCGCTCCATCGTTGAGGATGGCGCTTTCCTGGTTCACTACAACATCAATGCGGATGAGCCCGACAACACGGCCCCTAGCTCCGTCAACCCGGCCTGGCGTGACGTTATGATGTTCAACATCATCGGTCTCACCTGGACCGAAGAGACATCTGAGGCTGACGTGGCTGCCATTCACGAGAAGCTCACCGGCGATCTCGTCCAGCGCCTCAAGGATGTCAGCCCCGGTGCCGGCGGCTACCTCAACGAGGGCGACGTCATGGACCCCGAGTTCGCTCAGACCTTCTTTGGATCTAACTACGAGCGTCTATTGAAGATTAAGAAGCAGGTCGATCCCAAGGATGTTTTCTGGGCGCCTACTGCTGTGGGTAGCGAGGGCTGGTACGTTACCGGCCAGGAGAGCTACGTGACGAAGCAGACTGGCCGTCTCTGCCGTAAGAACTAAGCAGCGGTTACTTTCTATGCTCAGCTACTTTATAGATTTTAGAAGAATGACATTGTAAATACACAGGGATATAGGTACATTGCCTTATCCACTAACATGCCATGCGTACCTAAGTTGTGACACTGAAACTCCCAAAAATGTGATGAACAAATACCTGTGTCTACTAGAGATCAAAGCACGCCTGGATTAGATTTGTGAACGAAATCTGCTTTAAGCTGAATTTCTGTAGAGGAATACGACAGACATTGTTCGCCTCCAAAATCGTTTATCTAGGAACACTAGAATTAGAAGCTATTTCCGTCAATACCCACAAAAGAACATCAGCTTGTTCATCACAAATAAAGATGTAATTTTCTCTTAGCGTCTGTTTGGAAAGGGTCACCTTTATGTGTGGTATCCCAAAATCAATTTGTTTAGCTGAGAGATAAGGTAAGCTCATTCCTTGATCGACACGTATCAGTCAAGTGCATGAGTTTGAGAAACGCATTTGTGTGAAGTTGTGGAAATGGCCGTCTATCGAGTAACCGCAGATGTGTCCGACTCGCTGCGTACGAGTTTTCAAATGCCCAGGAAAATGGAAGTAACTTCTCATTCGCGAGCATCCGTGAATTTGATCTTAGTGATGGAGAGTACAGCGAATGTGATGGAGGCGATAGGGGTAGTCGAGGCTGTTGTACGTGGCAGGTGATATCCAATGGGTCAGTGATGGAGAACTCGCCAACACTAACCCTATCCTCACTTGACGTCAAGGCATAGGGTCAAACCTTCTCAGACACCTTCAAATCAGAATGGCTTCAGGGAGTCGACGATAATCAAAATCCCGGGTTAAGTACTTGCTCGGAGGGATGTGGAACTTTCTCAGGTTTTTCAGGAGATGGCCATGAGCATGACTGGTTACCTACGCAACGGACCCAACGGGATGTATGCCATAGGAGACCAGATAGAGAGAAGGATATTCGTCTTGATTCTATAGCATTGTTGTCACAGAGCTGGCTGATCTGATCCTGACCGTCCTAACTATTGTTGGCTATAGGCACAGCGTCCCGTTATGGAAGTCATCAGTGCTTGGAGTCTTGGTTTGCCACCACTATGAAGAACTATGCAGAAGAAAATTTGATACGGGCCAAGGCCAGGGATATGCAGGAGATCATGAAAGCGGCGGAGAGTTCTAAGGTCCGGCTAGAATAGGGAGTCTGAGTCCAGCTAGTATGGAATGCCTTTCCCCAGTAGTATGGAATTACTTTCCTAGTTAGCATAGGCCCAATTTCCTAGTTCATCTGCAATTGGCTTCCTAGTCAACCGAGTGTGGAATTACCTTCCCGATTTCCAAGTCCAAGTCAGCTCAGTTCGTCTTCAGGCCAGATCTGACCAAGAAGATCAAAGAGAGTTTCTGGTAAAGAACATCAATTATTGGAACCTTATAGATCTGTATTCAACGTAAAAGAACAGTCAGATGTCTAAATAGTTTCTATAAGGACGTAAGGAGCGACAACAATCCTGAGCGCGGGCTCCGCGGCTTACGCGGACTGGCCAAAAGCACGTGGGACCACCATCTCCATCAGTTCAAGCAGTTGGCACAGTAATTTCATGCTCATCAGGCCATAAACACAAAAGAATCGGTATCCCCGGAGTTATTACTTACGTGGAGCCGACTTAGGTTGTAAGATCATACCGAATGGAACCCAGCCCCTAACCGGGCCCAGAGGCCTACGGACTCGACCAGAGAGCCCGCCCCGAGAAATGCCCCTTCACCGGTATGGATGCCGATCCGGTGTCAGGCTTTTACTCCAAGGTCGCATGTATAGTGCTAGGCGGTAACTGTCTGCACTCCAGTGGAGCTAACCCATGCGCTGGCATGGCATTGCCCAGGGGATGTTCCACATGAGGATGTACCTATACGAAAAAGTGAGCGTATTATAAATAACCTGCTCAAACCCCGTATTTTTCTCAATAGACCTTTATTTGAGTTCTGCGTCTTTGGTCTCTGGACAGTCACCAGCCTATGCGCTGTCTCCTAAATCCGACCATGTCTCCCCCCAAGAACCATTGTCTCGCTTTATCTGTTCTTTTGAACACTGCTCTAGTACAAGCTGCGTCCGATCGATGCGTGTCGGATACATTCACTTTCCCCGATATCCTAGGCACCAAGCATATATTAACGACTGCGTCAAAGGTGGAGGGGTATACCGGGTTTTCCAAATGGAAACCTGAATCAACAGAGATTAGCCATGAAGGCGTCAGTTTCTGCAATGTCATAGCTGCCTACTCTCATCCCGGCGATCAAGATGTCGTCCATGCCCATATTTGGCTGCCTCTTTCAGTCTATAACAACCGACTCGTCGGCATTGGAGGTGGAGGTTGGATTACTGGGGAGATTGGCGACGACGCCATGTCGGCTCTCACATACAACGGCTACGCGACAGCAGCCAGCGATGGTGGCTATGCTCATGATCCATTCTCGATGGCAGATGCCTGGTTGATGCCAAACCCTGGCAATGTCAACCAGACACTTCTCACCAACTTTGCAAACCGTGCCGTGCATGAGGCGGCTATAATCGGCAAGCATATTTCCAAAGACTACTACGAGGAGTCTCCCGCCTTTTCGTATTGGTCTGGATGCTCCACTGGTGGTCGGCAGGGCATCACGAGCGCATTGCTGCATCCCGATGATTTCGATGGCATCTTGGCCAGTTGTCCAGATGTCGAGTTCCCATCACTGTTGCTGGCCTTGTACTGGCCGCAGTTTGTCATGAACCAGCTAGGAGCATACCCGGATGCTTGCCAATTTGAGGCTTTGAGGGCTGCTGCCATCGAGCAATGTGACGAATTGGATGGGGTAAAGGACGGCATTATCTCTCGAGATGATCTCTGCAAGTTCGACCCAAGCAGTGTTGTTGGCAAAGAATTCAAGTCTCAGGGAGCCAAGTGCAAGGTGTCAAAGGAAGCCGCCAAGATTTTGAAGGCTATGTTCGAAGGACCCAAGGATGCAGAGGGAAAGAGTCTTTTTGCCGGATCAACGCTAGACACTGCGGCTGTTGGCATGATGGCACTCGCCAATACCCTCTGCCAAGATGGAAAATGTACCGATGGAATTCCATTTACGATCGCGACCGACTGGATCCGACTGCTTGTCAAGAAGGACCCCTCCTTTGACTCCAAGACCCTCTCGCCTGAGCAATTCGCGCAGCTTTTCCACGACAGCCAGCGCGACTACAATGGCATGTTTGGCGCTGGTGACAGAGATTTTCAGTGGTTCCGCAAGGCCAATAAGAAGATGATTACATGGCATGGAACCAGCGACGAGGCTATCACCATCAATGCCATGAGGAGATTCTACGACAGCGTGACTGCGCTGGACAAGAGTCGAGGTGTCGACACAGCTTCTTACTATCGCTTCTTCGAAGTTCCTGGAGGAACACACTGTTCGGCGCCAGCGGGAGTCGCGCACCCTCTGCATGCTCTCGACGCCCTACGACGTTGGGTAGAGGATGGAGTTGCACCCGACACGCTTGAAACCACGCTGATGGGTGAGAACAATGAGGACAAGGAGCCGAGTCCCCTCTGCCCCTATCCACTCACGGGGTCGAAGAAGGCCAACAAGTTTACTTGTGTTGAACGCAAGAACCAGGTTGGTAGGGATGAGTTGTGATTGTGGTTGAAGCTAAAGTCTAAAGAGCAGGTCTAGGTAGTTGCGAGAGCGTTGAGGGTATGGCTATGTCCAGTTTTGCATATAGATGCCCTGTGAGAGACCCCTCAGCAAGTCTGGGGCAGTTGTGTGTGACAAAAGAAGCTGTCATTTACTGTAGCAAGGATGATCTATTTGCTCTTCTTCGATCAATAAAAACCACTTGACAACTTCACATGGAAGTAATTCGTGTACACACATGACTAATCTTCTTTAAAACTCGAATAAGCTCGAAAGAAAAAGAAGTCAAAACGGCGGTACATGATGAAGCCCAAGTTTGACACTAGTACCTGGTCTTGATCAACGGAAGCCGACTCTGAACACCCTTCTTGCCTGGGGTAGTAGCCAACATGGCCACTCTCGAACGGCCATCATCCGGTACCTTGAGTCCGCATGGATAGAGCTTAGTAGGAGCTGGATCGCCGCCCCAAATTGTCACGCCATTGACACACATGGTGATTGCGTCAGCAAACCGGGCCCCGTATTTGATAGCATGGCCATTCCCATCGACAATGTCGGAGACGGTCAGTTGCTTCCCCTCTTTGTTCTTCGTCCCCACGACGCCCTTGGGAACCTCAATGCGCAGTCGGAGGCCCATGTTCTCGTCAATGTTGCCTCTCACCCAAATAAAAGTCCCATCAGGAACGGCTCTGCGATCCCCTTTTCCGTATTCAAGCTGGAAGCTGTCGGAGGCGAAGTCGGTCATGTAGATGCCGACAGGGTTCGCAATTGAAATTTTGTTGCCGTCAATAGCAAGCCCGTTAATAGACACTCCGATCTATGGATGCATAGTCAATTTTCACAGCTCAAGAAGAAAAGTTGGGCACGAACCTGAGGGTCTGAGTGTCTTTCCGGCTGACCGTACTGGGAGCAGTTGCAGAGCTTGGTTTTGTCAGTGATGTCTTCTCCGTCCTTATCCTTGCAAAGCACAGTTGCCTGGGCCGCGATATCGATCTCGGCTCCCAGGGTGTTGTTGACCTGCGCGAGATGCATGATGCAACCTGGGTTGGTGGTGACGAAGCCATCGCGGGCGTGTCCAGGGGTTTTCAGATTCTTGATACCATTCCATGGGTTGAAGGGGTTGTAGGTTCCATCACTGTCAAAAAAGTCCTCAACTTTCATCTGGTCAGCATACTCGGGATTGCATGCTTTGTAGATTGACAGAAGCTTGTCCTTGTCGTGTTTCGCCAAGAACTACAAGAGGAAGCGTGTTAGTATTCGTGGGTCAACTAGAAGATGGGGATATTACCTCAGGTCCCTCGCAAGTAAAGGTCACGGAGATGATGCGGTCTTCGTCATTCTTCTTCACGGTCCATTCGAGGTACTCATCGTGGCGATCACGGTTTTCATCCGCATCCTTCCATCGGCCTTCGTCCGTGCTGTGGTCAAGCTCGACCTATAGATATTAGCCTCGTGACCATACTTAGAAGTTGACATGAGGTACCAATCTTGGGAAGTCAGACCAGGTGATGGAGATTGGCTTCTTGTTGACATTGAATGGTGTGACCCGGCCGTTGAAAAACTGGGTCAACGGTGTACGGTTGAACTCAGCACCCGGCTCGCCTGCCTGCAGGGGCCGGAAAACACCGTCGTCATCCATATGTCCGGCGTTGATCTCCTCATCCATCCAAGAAGAGATGGTTTCAGACCACTCCTGCTTTTGCTTCTCTGTCAATTTGTCATCCTGAAAGGGAAACCCAGGAGGGTCGAAGGAGGCAAGCGTTTGAGAGATGAAGTTCTCAGACATGGTGAGAGGAAAGAGTTTGCAAGCAAGGTCGGTTTGAAGATGAAATCTATGCTGATGGATTTGTACATGTTATCGGAAGGCGACTGGGAGCTTTATAGACCTATCTCCTCATAACTTAAGATGAGTGAACTGTTTGAAGACGCTCAACGTGTGCCTCGGCTGCTCATGCAGCAATCATGAAGTTTCCAGTTTGACCCTACCTCCCAACGCATCAATGTCTGATTATGGCATTTGCGAAAAGTTTCCGTGGCTCTTGAAGCCAGAGGCTGGCTGAATCTAGAGATCGGCATGAGATTGATGGTAGCTGAACATGCGAGTCTCAGGAGCCCCGCAAGCTGATGATACTCTCACTAGGCCATTAGACGCCCAGCCTTTGAACACAAGGCTGTTATGCCCAATGGTAAACCTTGGAAAGATAAAACTGAGACACGTGCCAAGGAAGTCGGGAACGCCGGTTGAGGTCATGGCTGGGACGGCCCGCATGGGGCTGAGGATAGCTCACATCGGCTAGGTACGGTATGCAGTAGTGTCCCATTGTGTTCAAAGATGATATGTGCGCCAACCAGACAGGTTTGGCAATTCGCCGAGATATTATATTCAAGCTCTAACTAACATTTTCCTTCCCGTACTCCTCCACTACCCAAACCTTTCTATCTTCACGACCGAAACCTTCCTCCTCCTTAAGTTACTCCTATGACTTAATGACTTAAAAGCCTTAATCCCCCTTAAGCCCTGGCAACATATCCTCCATAACCTATCCTTCATAGCCGACTTCCCCGCTTTACCTATGCAGTTCTTCCTCTCGCCGGGCCTCTCTTAGCTACTAGATTATATCTAATAGGCTAGCGATCTAGGCTATATTTCTCTCTATAACCTTAATAAATAAGTACTTATTAGGCTCTTTATCTCTAAGACTTTTAAGTAGTAATAGCTCTTAGTATTAAATAAAGTGCCTAAGGCTCTATAGTGCCCCTAGGCGCTCTAAGGTTATAAGGAATATCTCTCCGCCTAGGATTATAAGTATTACGGTTATGATCTCTAAGGTCACCTAAAAGCTAGGTAGGTAAAATAGTTATATTATATTAAAGCTTACTAGATCTAAGATAATAGAGGCTATAGCTGATGCGTGGAAGCATCGCCCGGGGGTCCACGTGACCCCTGTCACGTGGAAAGGGTCCATGCGGCCAGGCCCTTTAGGTGGCTGGCCGGCACAACACCATGAAATTATCATCATACCTCAATATATAGCTTCACACCCTATCTTCCACCAATCAGGGCGGTTTTACCGTACCAAATGGTAGCACTTCTCGCCAATTAGCGATCACCAGTCTTCCGCGGACCAATCACGAGCCCGGAGCCACTATCGGCGCACGCCGAACCACTAAACCCGACCCCTGCGGCACGTCCAGCCTCAGCCGGTCGACAACTGACCCTCTGACGACCCCGGCACGACCAGCCTACGGCCGTTACCTTCATACTCTCTCGAGAACGAATTCTCACTCTTTTACCCCTGCTTTTATCCCTTCTTCGTTTTATTGCGAGTGCCAAGCGAATTCGCTATCGTAATTGCGATTTCCCTCTTATGCGCCTATTCGCTAAAGTCCACGTGACGACAGGGCCCCACGATAAAAAGCAAAAATAGCAATATGGTTGCCCCGCAACGCGATTCGAACCCTGACCTTAAGCTTTGGGGCCACTTGTAATCAACTAGCTCGGCAGCCAATTAAGGATACGTACCCTTGCATATTCCCCGCATCGGGTTAGCCTCGTTAGCCTCGCGACCACATACTATTACTATCTCGACCTCTCCTTACTTAATTAACCCCGAATAACCTCCCTTCGTCTTAATTAGTAAAAGAAGAGGGGGCCCGAAGAGGAGATATTATCGCTAAGCTAGCTAGGTTTAATAGAACCTTAGATATTAGATCTACCTTACCTCGAAGGTAGGTTAGTATATTAATATTATGAAGATAATCTTAACTTTGAACTAGAAGAAGATAAAGTGGTTATCTACTTTAAGCCTGAAGGCTAGGAGACTATAAGTTCTCTAAGTTAATTAATTCCCGCTAAGACTTAATAATAGGGGACTAAGCTATTATATTATCCTAAAGGCATAAGCCCTTATATTCTTAGACGGAAATCAATACCACGATTAGCCCTTATATATCTTAATCCTATGCTTATATTATCTAAGCCGCTATTAAAGTAATTACTGCCTCGGCATAGCTAACGGGAATAACAACCCCGCGGGGGGTAATAACTCTAAGTTAGGCCCTGAGATTAATAATAAGGGAAATAATTAAAATAATCGGAGAATATTAATATATTAGCCTAACTATAAGGAAGATAAGAATAAGATTATCTAAGATAATTAGAGAGTATTTAGATAGGGAATTCGCTTTAATAAGCTATTAGAAGAGTATTTAATAGCTTATATCTTAGAGTCTATAATAATCTAGGATAGTAATATTACCCTTTAGGTATATACCTTTATTTGCTATAAGATATTAAGTAAACCTATAGCGGTAGAATTTATTATATTAGATAGAGCCGCGAAGTTTTACCTTAAGTATTTTCCTTAGTAATAAAAAAAGATATAATAGTATTTACTTATCTATAATATAGACGCCTTAAATTAGGCTAAGCTTAATACTATTTATAGACCTCGGGATATTAGCCGCTTATCCTTTAATGAGGCCCTAGATATTATAGATAGGAGTCACCGATAATAATAATAGCGACGCGTAAATAATAACCTAGTAGATTCTAGCGGCGATAATTCTAGAGACTCTAACTTTAATACTTACTAAAGATAATCCCTAATAACTCTTATCTCGATAATTAATAAAGTAAATATTACTAAGCGAATTAAAAAGAAATTAATTAGTATTTTTAACCCTAATAGCCCTAATAATCTTAATAATATAAGACTTATAATTAAAAGTAATAATAAATAAATCTATATTAATATCTATATATTTTATAAGTATATTAAAGTCTTTAGCTACTTTAGGCTTAATTACTTAAAGGATTATTATATAGCGATGCTTAGAGGTAATATTACCGCCTAGCTTATATCTAAGTTAAACCTAAGTAATTAATATAAGGTTCTTAATATACCTATTAATTAATTTTATTATTACCTTATTAAGCGATTTAAGTGATTAGAAATAGACCTTATAAAGGAAATAAATACTAAGAGATATACTCTATGAGTTATAGAGAAGGAGATTACCTTAGTATAATAGGCCTAGCATAAGGCTAATATCGCGAAGTAGCTTAACTATAAGAACAATATATCTATTATTAAGGCCTTATTTAGTATAATTAATATTAAGATCTCGCGTTTCCTTATATATCTTAATAAGAAAACGAAGTTAATTAACTTTATTAAGGAATATAAGGAGTAAAGGGGTATTATTAATGCCCTTATATTAAAGTCCGGTTAATAAAGCTCCTAATAGATATCTAGGCGAGACGACTATATCTCCCGACCTAGGGGAAAGAATAACGACCGATGAGACTATAACCGTCGCAATAATTATCGTGCTAACCGCCGAGATGACCGCCGAGATAACCGCCGAGACGACCGACGCCGAGACGACCGACGGGACGAATACCATGCCGATCGACGAGACCATCGTCCCCGCGATAGGTATAAGCGCGGCGACTATCGCGATAAGAGCCGAGACCGCGAACGGGATCGAGACCATGACCGCGACCGAAGCCGTTATCGCGGCGACTATGATCGAGACTCATGATATAATAAGGATCATTATAGCTCCTCCTACAAAGATCGAGACTACCGCGATAGGGAATATCATAGCTATAACTATAACTATAGCGACTAAGATTATAATAATCGAAAGGATAAATCTATTTACTTTAAAAAGAACTACCCGGCTATTAAAGGTATTAATTTAGCCTCTAAAGCCGATGATAAGGACTTAGATACGCGGTCGGAAGCTTCTATTAAGTCCTAGGACCTTTATTATGCCGTGATAAGAGATAATACCGTAGATGCCTCTATTATTAACTTGGATATCTTATATACTCGATATAACCGAGGATTCCTTACTTAAGCTATTCTAAATAAATACTATTGTACCCGAAGCTATATCCCTTAGTATTAGCTAAGAAGTAAGGCTATTTAAAACAGCAAAGATGCCCGCTATCGATCCTACGGATAGACCTTTCCCTCTCGTAATATACTCTTTCGATATATTTTAACCTCTTGCCGTCCTTAATAAGTCACTAAGTTCGCCGGCTTAATATTAAATAACCTAATTAATGCTATTTAACCCCTTATTAAACCCTAGGCTTAAGTTAATAATAGTAACTTTACTTATCTAAGGTTTAAGGCGAAGGTATAGCTTAATAGGGAAGAGATTATTATCTATGCCGATTTGGGATATAGTAAGCCCTATATTAATAGATCCTAGCTATAGAACCTAGAATATATAATTAAGAAGAGAGCTCTTATTTAGATTAGAGGAGTTAATAACCTTATTAGAAAGCTCTATGATAAATAGGTAACCTTTATATTCTATATAGATAGCGTTAAGAAGAATAGGACCGATGCCGGTATCGCTAAGTTTATCTATAGTGCTTAGGTATAGGATAACTTATCTAGACTAGCTGCCTTATTAGGTAATAGCTAGATAGTCTTATATTAGATTAATATCCTTAATACTAAAGGCTAGTTATATTATAAGGCTATAAATGACTTTTATATTCTCTTTAAAGTTATAAAGCCTCCTCTGAAGGTTAAGTATTAAGTTAATACTACTTATATAGTTATAATTCCCCCTAGAGAGATTAGAGTAGTTCTAGCTATATGGAAGGAAGTCCCTAAGGATAGACCTTTTACCTTCTGCGGTTTAGTGCCCTTAGCTATAAGCGCTATAATTAATTATAAGTTACCCCCTAGTATTACGATTATTAATACCACGGATAAGGAGATCTACTTCTATCGCAAATAGAAGCTAGGAAATATTAAGGAATATAATAATAAGGAGATATACTTCTTAACGAGCTAGACTATAGCTTTATCTGCGCTCGCAATAGTAATACTATCCCTTGCTACTGGCATTGGCACTATATTAGCGCGCCTCACGACTACCGGGGCGGCTGGCTCGTCGCCTAGTTAGGTAGCCGTTAGAGAAGCTTTCCTATTGACCCGCGAGGCGGATGCGATTGTATGGGGAGATATATAACCCTGCCTCGAAGGTCTTCCTCCCGAGAAAATAATACTTATTTTACTTAGTAATACCGTCCTAAAGGATATTAATCATGCTCGATGACCTTAGAAAGAATAGAAGGGAGACTTAACCTCCTCTATCTAGGTCCTATTATTAAATAAACTATAGAAGCCCTTTAATTACCTTAGGGAAACCTTCGATAACGACGATAAGGTCCCCTATTAAATCTATATCTAGCGTATACCTAACCTTCCCGAAAAGCTTACCTCTAAAGGCGTCTATATTTATTTAGCTAATCTAACCTTCGCGAAGAAGATTAAGAGTATTATTAAGGAATATAATAGTCTTTAGATCGATTCTAGACTAATTAATATCCCTAAGGGAGAGGAATTAATTATCCCACTAATTAATAACTAGCATAAGTATAAGGTCTTATAGAGCCCCTATCTAAGCGGGCTTAAAGATAAGAAGTTTATTAATAAGAAGTTTAATAAGCTATATGCCTAATATCGATTAAAATAGGTAAAGAAGCTAATGCCCTTTGCGGCCCCTATGTTTATTATCTAGAAGATAATTAATAGTAAACTAAAAGGACGGGTTATTATTAACCTAAGGGCATTAAATAAGGTGACTATGCCTAATAGCTATCCCTTGCCCTAATAAGAAGATATTATCTAGGCTCTTAGGGGAGCGATATATATTATAGCGATAGATATATCTGCCTTCTTCTTCTAATTTAGTATTAAATTAGAATATCATAATAAATTTATTATAATTACTTACTATAGGCTAAAATAATCTATAGTAGCCCTAATAGGGTTTAGGAACTCGCCGGCCTATATATAGAGATATATAGATTATCTACTTCGCTTATATTAGAGTTTCTATAAGGCCTTTATTAATAATATTATAATCTTTAGCTATTTAGTAAAAGAATACTTATAATACTTAAAGACTTTATTTAAGCTATTTATTAATAAGAATATCTCTATTTTATTAAAGAAGAGCTAGATTAAATACCCTAGCGCCTAGGTCCTCGGCTTCTATATTAATAGCTTTAGTCTAACTATAACTACTAAATGGATTATTATATTTGCGAAGCTTAACTTCCCTCGTTAGCTCGTAGCCTTAGAGCAATATATTAGAGCAATAGGATATATATGGCATCTGATTCCGTATTATGCCTAGCTCATCGAGCCCTTATAATAGCGCAAAGTTGCCCTATTAGTAGCTAGAAGAGATGATAATAAGGTCGTCGTGGGGAATAAAAATAAGCGCAAAGCATATATTAGAATAACTTTCTATGCCCCGATAAAGAGCGAGATTAAGTCTTTCGAGGCTATCTAGAAAGAGATCGCTATTAGATGAATACTATTATATCTTAATCCTAGAAAGAGATTATTCCTTTAGCTCGATAGGAGTCTCGCCTAAGGCTTTGGAGCCTATCTCTTTTACGTCAAAGATAGCTATAGTTAGGAGCCCGGGTTACTTATCCCGGCTAATATCGTATTACTTATTATATTTCTCAGTAAGACTCTAATAAATGCCGAAAGTCATTATAGCCCTACCGAACTTAAAGTTACTTATCTTATATAGGCGATTAAGAGATTAAAGCTATAGGTTAGATCTTCGGAGATGCCTCTTATTATATTAACGGACTATTTAGCTATAAAGCCTATTATTAAGAAGATAACCCTAGAATCTACTAGCGCTATTTATATTAATTGATAACTTATTAATGCCTTTATCTTTTTATCTAAATTTAACCTCGAAGTTTATTATATTCCTAGAAAGAAGAACTTTATTCTAGACGCCCTTAGTCGATTAGTAGCGCTAGAGACCGACCTAGTCTTTTAAAGGCGATGACCTAATTATATGGCTCTTAATAATATCCTTATAGGTATCGAGGCATTAATAGTAGATAATATAAAGACCTGATTTTAATAGGGATATATCGATGATACTAAGTATAACCTAATCCTTAGTATAATCCTCGGAGGGACTAATTCTAGCCCGGCCGAGCCTATTACTATCGATAGATTACGTAGCGAGGATATTACCTCTGCTTTAAAGCGGGGGGTACCTTTCCTACTTCGCGATAGATTATTATATTATAATAGTATTAATAGATATCTTCGACTATATATCTCTTATTTAATAATTAATAAGGTATTAAAGATAATATATAATAACTATAATTATTTTAGAATAGAATATATAATAAAGGAATTAATAAGTATATTAATTAATAACCTAACTATAAGAGTTAGGAAGTATATATATAGTTATTAAATATACTATCTTAGATAAATAGACCGATAGTAGCGCATAGGTAACTACCTCCCGAATTATCTACCCTTATTGCTAATGTATATTATTACGATCGATTTTATTATAAATATACCCCTGGTCCCTTCTGTGGGTAATCCCTAGGTAATTAATAGCTTTAACTAATTTAATTAGTTAATAATAGTTACTTACGCGGTAAGTAAGTAGAGTCTATTAATTCCTAGATATATTATATATTATACCCCTAATTAAGTAATTATATTATCTTAGTAGTTAATACTTATAGATTAGGGTATACCTAAGGTTATTATATTAGATCGCGACTCTAAATTTATATTACCTTTTTAAAGGTAGCTTTAGAAGGAGTTTAAAATGCGACTAACTATAATAATAGCTTACTATCTATAGGTAAATAGGCTATTAGAAAGGAGGAATTAGATAATTAAGATTGCTTTATGCTTTTATTATATTAAGAACCCTAATATTAATTAGACTTATATACTTCCTAGTCTTTAATAAAACCTTAATAATATAATTAATACTAGAATTAAAGTCTTAATATATAAATATATTTATAGCTTTAAACCCCGGGGAGTATTAGAAGCTTTTATGCCTATTAAGAATATCCTTAACTTATCTTACCTTTATAAGATAATCCATAGGGATACCTAGCTAGTTATTAACTTTATAGTTATAAAGGGAAAATAATACTATAATAATAAGTATTAACTAATTATCCTTAAGGAGAATAACTAAGTATATCTATGACTCTACGAGGGATATTATCTACTTAGTAAACCCCCGAGGAAGTAGTTATAATAGAGGATTAGTCCTTTTTAAATTAAGCGAATAGTTAGTGACCTAGCTTATAAGCTCGAGCTCCCGCCTTAGTGGAAGATTTATCCCGTGATCTTAGTATAGTATCTCCTCCTGGTATATGCCGATAACTTCTAAGAAGATAAGCCTAGTCCTATCGAAGAGGGATCTAATAATAAGGAATACTTCGAGGTTAATTTTATCGTTAGGAGAGAAGTATGTCATCGAGGATATAAGGCTATGCCCTTTAAGGGATTTATTATATGATAGAAAGGATAGGGTCCTAAATACGATTAATGGGTTAAGGTCGAGGATATCGATGAGGACCTAGTAGATGACTTCCGGCGGAAGTACCCTAAGCAGTTCGAAGGCGATAGACTAAGAATAGGACGCTAGAAGAAGCAGAAGAAGAAGATAACTACGAAGGCATCGTGAGGGGATCACAATGGGTAGATAGACTTGGGAATTAAGTGGTTAATTTATGTATATAATACTAAGGGCAGTATTGGCCTTTTCCCGTGGGGGGGCATATAATGCGTGGAAGTATCGCCCGGGGGTCTACGTGACCCCTGTCACGTAGAAAGGGTCTATGCGGCCAGGCCCTTTGGGTGGCTGGCCGGCATAATACTATAAAATTATCATCATACCTTAATATATAGCTTCACACCCTATCTTCCACCAATCAGGGCGGTTTTACCGTACTAATAGCGAAAGATAAAGGTTTCCTTTATAAAGCCCTTCTAAAAGGCTAGGGGTATATAAGTTGGTTAGTGCGCTAGTTTATATAAAGTAGTGTAATATTTAATAGTAATATTATAATTATATAACTTATTAACTTTAATTACTTAATTAATTATAGTTCTTCTAGGTATTATATTAAAAGATATAATATTAAGAAATTATAGCTTAAGAAGATAAAAAAGTAAATAATTCTCTTATTTCTTATATAGAGGTTAAAATAATTAAAATACCTATAAAAGGCTAGACTTTTTATAATAATATAGCTAGGTATAACTTTTTTACTATTATAGAAGTTTAAATAGGCTACTATATTAATATCGGGTTATAATACTATATTGTGTTTAAGATCTATTCTTTATTATAGTTATAGCCTGGCCCATAATGGGTTAACTAAGCCTGAAGATCATTATCGCAGTAGTGTCCGTTTCGCTGTGTTATTTCCGTTGGGTTGCTCAGAAGTCTACCCCCACCCCCCTTCTTTGAGCCTTTGACCAAGCAGTAGTGTCCATTCTTGAAGAGGGGTAGGAGAACAGTCTGCAGTCAACCTACCAATGCAGCAATGATATGAAGTTCAGCTCACTATTGCAACGGCGTCTTTCCCCGATAGAGACAACTATCATGTTATTAAGGCTTGGTTGTCTCACAACAGCAGCACCTCAGCTGCTCTGCCACAACCATGTGATGTTTTTCAGCTTACGAGTTGACCGTTTTGAAGAGGACTCCGTCCAATATGTCTCAGCCCCGAGTATCCTTACTTCGCTGCCATCATGCAAGTTTCTCGGCCAATCCGTTACCGCTTATTAAAGACATATCTATGAATGGTCATTATTGTGTAATACCTTCTGCGTAGTTGGTTACATAAAAGGGACGCCGAAATTTTCATACTCTACAGCATCTTGAGCCTAAGCGCTGAGCCACTATGTCACCACAACTCTACTGGCGAAAATTCACCCGCGATGGAACGGCCGACCAAAATACTTTGGCCGATGACAAGTTCCTTGCCGACAACTTCACCGATTACTTTGGACAATGGCTGCAGAAAGGAGACAACTCCACGGTCGTTACCTGCCATGACCTGGTCATGAAATTTTGGGGTAAGTTTTTAAGCATTGTTTCCTTTTTCCTCTTTTATCCCTCTTTTTGTACCGAACCCCGAACTCACCAAAATTAGAAGAAAGCAACGGCAAGTCGTCCAAGTATACCGTCGACACCTTCGCGGTGGCGGATGCTGGCTGGTTCAACCGGAAGAAGCATCCAGATTGGACATGGCTCAGGCCCTTCATAGGCTTCTTGACACTGGTAAAGCCTAGAAGCAGTCGTTACTTCAACGCGGGACATGACGAGTGGACTCTATGCATTGTCGGTGGTAGCCGTCCCAGAGACAAGCACGGCTTTTTGCAAGTGGCGTCTTGGGATGGAAGTGCTTTAGATATTACCAGGCAAGTCACAATCTCTCTAGAAAGATCATAGCTAACGCCACGTCAGAGGAATACCTTTGAGGAAGACACACCAGTGGAATACCAGGCCTGGAACTATTTTGGCCACTCACAAGATGCGTTCGGCGATGCCTCATACCTCGGACCCTTTAACGGACATGTGAATGGGGCGTGCATCATGAAGGAACTTCACGAGTTGGTCTAGCAATCTTCTTCATCAAGTGAATTTACTGACTGATAGATAGGCCTTGGATCCATTGGCTTGGTAATGAAACGGGTAGTTTTAAAAGCTCCCTCTCGGCGGACGACATCAAGGAGTTTCGAAGTCTTCCCTGGCTTACAGAAGAAGACAGTGACGTTCTCTCCGCAATTAACACCAACCCGAATGTCCTCGAGAATGCCATCATACGAGGAGTCGACCACTGGTTTGACACCCGCAGATCGCTTGACTTCTTGTCACCCTCAGGCAAGATGAAGCAAAGCCCATCTAAAATTCCGAGGTGGGTTGCTCATCGGTTTCTCACCACAACAATCAACATCGGATGTACGCTATCCAAGGCTGGGAAATACATCCTTCCCCCAAACCACCTCTACGATAAGGAGCTGTTGAGTGCCGTGTCGCAGGACTTTATGGTGAGCAGACTACGCATACCTTTGGCTAAGAACCAGGACTGGAATTATCTAGCCAACAACACTTCAACCGATCTTCTTTGATGAAAGCGACTACAAAAAGGCTGTCAAGAACTTGCAGTTATGTATTCTTATGCCCGCAGGAGACGATGACAAGCCTGATGTCGTTCTCCCTTGGCATTTTCTTGGGGGCGATAAAAGGGATGATCCACAACGGAAGGATTTGCGGTTCATGAAGCTCCAAGACAATAGTGAAGGACTTTCGCCATTCAACATCATCCACGCATCACACGAAGATGCCGTTGGAGTCCAAAAGATGCAAAGTATCCAAGAGTCATCCGACTTAGGAGACACGGATTCCGAGTCCTTTACCGGCCTCTTCTCGGCTCAGACGTTCAACGCCATCATGATGGTCGACTTCTGGAACCCCATTTACTCTTGGAAGCGCGGCATCCTAATGCAGTACGTTCCAATCAATGCGGCGTTGCATGACAAAGAGTACGATTTGGATGCTCGCTTCGTCGAAAAGGTGAGGAACTCTCCAAACGCACGGCTCGAGGACACTCCCGAGTATGAGTTTCTTCAGCTTCTCGACGTCGACGTGGATACGCACAAGGATGCGATCATTTCATACCACAAGGCTATCCAGACTCGCATGGAGAAAGACCCTGTGGGGACTTCGGAGGATTACTTGACGTTGGCCGAGTCGCGACGACGGATCTACCGACCCCTGCCCTTGGACGAGTTTGGTCCCACAATGCCTTTTGCTCTGAAGTATCCCGATGTCAATGTGCCCATGTACTTAGAAATGACCCCGGATACCACACTCCGGAAGATTCCACCACGCGACCAGACATTTTTGGAAAAGTGGACAAGCACTTCGTCTGGGGTTGATCCTCAGATACTGCCATCCAAAGAGGATTGGTCCAGTCAAGCTCCTATCGCCATCGATGCATTGCCTAGACCTTCTCGTCTTGCTGCACCCTGCCAAGCAACTACCTCCCAAGGAGGATCGGGCCCTGTCCCTGCGGCCAAGGGCTGTCCGTTCATGTCTGCCAAATCAACTGCCAAAGCCAACAACGGCAGGGCCCGTGCAAAGGTTGAGCTCGTTACACTTACACCAAAGAGGAGCCCAACTTGGATCGATGACATTTTACCTCTCTTTCAAACCCCGTACTGGGTCTCCGGTGACCCAGCGGCAACGGGCAAACTTTGGATTGAGAAGATGGTAGAATGGGGGCATTGCAAACTTGCGAGCTACGATGATGTCAAGGAGAAAGCCGTCGGTATCTACCGGCACCTCCGAACCAAGTCCATGCCAATCACCAGGGATCCCCAGAGCTACTGGCCTGAGGATGCTCTGGAAACATTTCGAGCATGGGTAAATGCAGGATTCCCGTGGGATTCATCCGACTCTCCATCGCCTGACATTCTCATCCCAAAGCCGACAGATGCGCCAGAGTCTTTCAAGATCAGGAGGGACATCATGAGTCTTACCAAGGAAGAACTTGCAGTTTACCAATCCAAGTTGGATGATATTCTTCAGGTTGACGCCCTAGGATCCAAGTGGCAGGAGCTTGGACTTTTGCGTGAGTTGCTCATCTCGAATACTTCCCTGGTCTTTGTCACTAACTTTGGTCACAGATGCTTACTGGTGCCTACACTACCAAGAGGCAACCTTCCTCTGGAACCGAGCTTACCTACTATACGTGGAGAAGCTCATCGGCTTCCCGATTCCTTACTGGAATGGATACACCGCCGAATCTGCTGATCCCAAGTCGGAGTTTGCAGGCATTCCTCCCATGTTCCTTCAAGACACGTATATCCACCCAGAAGATGGAAATGAGAGGCCGAACCCACTCAAGTTTGCGTTGTCTTTGAATGGCCGTTCGAAATCTGGTGAAAGCCAGTTCGTGACTCGCTCTGCTACGCTTATAGAAGGTCCATCGTCTTCGGTTTGGGACCGGAAGATTGGACTGTTCAAGCTGTACCATGAGCAGATAGAACAGGCTTTAAAACAATCGACCTACACCGCGTCCGATACGGCTGAAAATTTCGGAGTGCCTTGGGCAAACGTTAAGACGTTCTCAGAGGATCAAAAAGATTGCCTTTACCCATACCGTTTTGACTTTGACGGCTTGTTTGAGCAAGTTCACGACAACTTCCACGGATAGGTTGGCCCAGACATGGTATGTTGTTTTCTGCAAGCTATCTTGGGGACCGAATCACTGACACAGAGCCAGGCTGATAATACCTACACTGCATTCGACCCAATCTTCCTGTCCTACCACGCCAACATGGACCGTCTTGCGGGCATCTTTATTGACGCTCACCCCGAAAGCCAATTTACCTCTGGATTCCCACTTCAACCTTTCATTAACAACGGCACCGATGTCAGCTACGATGACCCCCGTCGATGGCGCTACACGACCATCGGTGACATGGCCAAAAACACGCGCAGCTTGGGATAGGTGTATGCTGCCCCCAAACGCCCAGATGTCTTTACGCCTGAGTCTGCAGTAGAACGGGGCATTGCATCTCCACGTGCCAGCAGTGGTCGGGCTATCAGTCTCCCAGCCGGCATTCCCGACCAAGCAGAGGCCAAACCTACTAACGGAGCCATCAAGGCTGCAACGATGATCCCGGTGGAGAAAGAGCTGTTTGTAGTCTTTACCGGAGTCAGTTGTACGACTTCCAGTTACCGGATCGATGTATTCGCAGCTGGTGCACAGTCCTTGGTGCCAGATGTCACTGCCAATCCATCTTTCATTGGACAAATTACGCGCATTGGTATGGGGCGAGGAAGGCAAGGCGACGGACCGCCTAACTCAGGTCGATGCCGCAAACCGGCTGCGACGAGAGTTCTTCCTGCGGGGAAAGTCAAGGAACGGCTTTTGAATGGAGATGGCGTCAAAATTGTGGTGACCAACGTGGAGACGGGAGAAGAGGTGGCCGAGGGCGAGTATGCGAAGATGTCTGGTTTTACTCCAAAGGTGGTTTGGCTCGCAAAGTAGAGGGATGGCAAGTTATTCAAGTTATAAAGGTGATTTGAGTGTCCGCGCCGAGACTATCAGGACGTATTTTTACGTATAACGCTTCTACCTTTGCGGGCTCTAACAAAGGTTAACTACGACACTTTTAAAAATGTAGAGGACGCTGTATCCTTCAACCAAGTAGGCGATATTCAGTACGGAGCGTTGGACTCAAAATTGCGTTACACTACCTGTGTGAATGTCGGACGAGAAAAGCTATTGGGATACTCACTTGGGGTGGTTCTCCTTATCGGAGGGCGTGATGCATAAATTTGCAGTGCAGCCAATAGATAGATATGGATGCCTCCCTTCACTGTCCTTTTAACCTCTTTCGAGGACCTACCTTCACTGCAATTTTAGTTGCTCTTGAGGGACCACCTAGGGTGCCATAAAATCCCATCACCCCTCAACAGGCAGCAAAATTGTGGCCACCCTCCTTCACTCATCGAACACCATGTCCCAAGCTACACTACCCGACCGAAAAAGACCCCGCATGACCGAAGCTGAATTCCGGTGTGCCCCGTGCACACGGGTGTTCTCTAGCCAAGGCGTGCAAGACCTCCAGTCTGATGTCGGCTTTACTCACCTCACACGGAAAGGAGCCGAGTCTTCAGTCAAAGACGGCTGCTCGTTGTGCGACTTTCTTGTCCGATCTGGTAAAGAAAAGTTCGGAAAAGACAGTTCTGGCAAAGATAGGTGGCGAGCAGATGATTCTCTTGTGTTCAGAAGCCAACCTCAGCCCGAAAATCAGGCAACCCAACTTACGATATTACAAGGGAGAGTCGAGAGCTCTGACGAAGTCTTGACCATCTACCCATTTGCTAAAAGAGGTTAGAAGTTCTTTCATGACTCTTGACATACACCTTAAAGCCTAATTCGAAGCAGGGGACCCTCTCGCAAAGCTCATTCCGCGACGACCAGTACACAGAGATGTTCAGAGCAATACTGTCTTTGCCGCCGCCCAGAGACTCATCCACGCTTGTCTGAGGCCGGACAACCCCAGTGAGGGTCACGCGCTGTGCCGCTACTCCAGGGACACTGTCCTTCCCACTCGAGTCTTGGATGTCGGGGATCCTAACGACCCTGATTCTTCCACGCGGCTGAAGATTAATGAAGTCGAAACTCACGGGTCTTACTTGGCTCTGAGCTATTGCTGGGGGGAGCGAGACGAGAGCGCGAATCCCCAGCCCCTTTTGCTACGGACAAATAGTTTGCATGATCTGACGCGCCATATCCAACCCGCCACCCTGCAAAAGACTATCCAAGACGCTATACTCGTCACTCGGAAGCTTGGTTTCAGATACCTCTGGGTCGACGCGTTGTGCATTATTCAGGACGACAATGACGACAAAGACAACGAGATATCACAGATGGCTACCATCTACAAGAATGCTGCCATTACCTTGGCAGCGGGCACCGCGGTAGGGGCGGCTGAAGGATTCCTTGGCAACATTCCGTCGAGACCAAATGTGTATCTTCCAGAGGACAAATTCGATATCCCCATGGAAAACAGTACAGAGTTCGGCACAGTATACCTCTCTGCAGACCCCTATGAGCCTAACCACCCTCTCGACAAACGTGGTTGGACACTTCAGGAATTCATGCTCTCCTCTCGCATGCTCATCTTCTCCGACTATCAACTCCTCTGGCAGTGCAAAGAGGTTGAGCTACGGAGTGTCACGGGCGACAGCCGGGGCATTGAGTATCAGCAGCCCCTCGAATCACTCCCTTGGACGGTTTTCGATGAAGAAGCCGAACCCCGGTTCGGGACATCTGCCAGCGAAAAGCTCTACATTTGGAAGACCATCATTCTCCAGTACACAGGAAGGGAATTGTCAAAGCCAGATGATCGGCTACGGGCTGTGCATGGCATCACCACAGAGCTCGAAAAGCTTTGGCGAGATTCGAACTACTGGGGCCTGTGGCGAAAATGGTTCCTATCACTACTTACCTGGTACAAGGTTGACATCGACAGAGTGGATAAAAGAAATCTTGACCGAGCTCCTAGCTGGTCTTGGGCCTCACTGGACGGCAGAATCAACTACAAAGATCCGATAGAGGTTGCGGATGCTAAGATAATCGCATTGTCAAAGCTAAGTGTGGAGCTATCTTGCCGCCTACTCAACGTGGATAATGCCGATGAATCCGTGGTGGAATGGCCGGATCTTGCAGATGAGGCTTGCAAAAGGCATGGCCTGACTCGTCTTTGCCCAGATGAGAGCCGGGACCAGTGTCGCCTGGAACTGATTTGTCCTTCAAGAAAGGAACTAGGCGAGAATGACCTGCTGTATCTTCTGCTAGGTACCGCAAAACCTGAGAGCCGAGGTGGCGATGGACTGGGGCTTGGGTTACTTGTCATGCAAGTCGCCGGCGGACGTTATCGACGAATCGGGCTGGCAGTGTTTCCTGACATGTCGATCTGGGAGGAGGTTGAACGGCAAACTGTTAAGTTCGAGCCAAAACATTGATATGGGGAAGCTTTCTTGGACATGTTTAGCATTTCGTTTCTTAATATTTATTCTATTTTGGTTAGGTACTGCGTTCATGATCATTATGGATAAAAATGGCTCTGCATCCTTAATGTGAGAAACATAACGTCATTCCTGACGGATTTATTTAATAAACTTTTACCGGGGCACTCTAAGCATAAAACTGCTATATTAAAAGTCTTTAAAGTGTAATCATATCTTTTCATCTAATCATCATCCTCTGTGGTGGAGATGCACTAGACCCTTAACACTCAGCTGATATTACTGCAAGACCAAGATGATGACCCTCCCACCTCCCGAAAATGGTGTTAGTCGATTAGCGATTCAAACGGACCTGATGAAGCGTTGTGTTTAGAGTCTTTGTCGAGTAGAAAAGGACCAGCGTTAGGAATCCTCTATTTTTCAACTTTTATCGATCCTTGATTCCGTCAGCCACCTCTACAGCCAATGCAAACAAGAATAATCATTCCAATATGCAGGAGAAATGTAGCTACAAATAGCAATCATAAGATGGTTCAAAGAGTAGGAGCGTTTGGGTTTACACAGGACCTTGTGGCTGTCGCCAAAAAGGTCTAAGAAATTAGTACCTGAGGGCGAGAACGAAAGTAGGATATAAAAGTGCCTATAAGTACAAAGAATTAAAGAGATTCTCATGTTCAAATGCAATTTAACGATCCATTAGATGAAATCAATGATCATAGACGAAGCCCCCTCAGCCGCGCTTCATTGTCGTCTTTCGCAAATCCTCTGGGCAAGCAAGCTTGGAGGTGCCAACATTACTCCTCGAGGAGACATGGCTGGTGTCATTAGTTGCTCGCTGGCTCTTTGCCTTGTCACTTGCGTATGTTCGGGATTGCTATTGCTACTCGATGCTGCGTCGAGACAGCGGGCGATACCATCTTCGACTGGGCTCATGGCAGTCATGACATAAATGGCGAAAAGACTGAGTTTTTAGTGTTAGCGGCAGAGCTTTATAAGGGGAAGAGATATTAAAGAAATGACACTTGGTTCTTACCTGCTTATGGAATAAAGGCCCGTGTTTGCTGCATCCAGGAACCAGTTCGTGCCGGGTGCTATCCCAGCCAGGCCCTGTATCCCAGAGGTTATGGCAAATGCGGCACTGTGTAGAGTTTCAGCTACTATACCACATCATGAATGGCATTTCTTACGATGAAAGTGCGAATAGAGTGTCGGCGGCATTGATAACATTGACCTTGATCCTGCCGCTCTTGTTCGGTTTGATCGAGAGAAGGGCAACTGCACAAACACAAAGAACAGGTACTGAAACCCCGCCCTTTGATTAAATATTTTTGTATTAGAACGACTCAGTAGTTTAAAGGTGTACCGATCACTTACAATTATGCATGCCGCCAACTCGTCTGCCTCCTCGCGATCATGGCTGAAATAGACTGCAAGTGACAAGACAAAAGAGACTCCTGCAAGGAAGAATAGTACGAAGAAGAGGCGAGCGGCCGATTTCCTGTGCTCCAGGAACCTTTGGGCTGGTGGAGAGGGCATATTGAAGAAGTGTGTTGCGCCACCAGGGTGTATCGTCACTGTCCTTGAATAAGCTGTCGTGAAAGCTACTGGGAAGGAGAGTGGATGCCCAACCTATTTATGCCAGTTCTCCCTCATGTTCAGGTTGATGAGCCTGGGAGACCGCCTTGCCGTTATTCACATGCCAGACTTCATGGCTTTTATGCCGCTGAAAAATCTCAAACCAAACGAGTCTAACTACAATCGTCATCTTGTGTCCGCCACACATCGCCTAACCCAGGCTGAGTCCAATAGACTTTCAGATGCAAAGCCATGGGGGTTAATGAGAAGAAATCATGGCCATTTTGAGTCTAAACCTTAATGCTCAGCCTACATTAGGACCTCCGGGCGCTTGTTGCTTCCTGGTCCGCCTTCACACGGCAACGATGTTGCCATATGTGGAGGGGCTTTTTTCGAAATGGGCTCACTTGAAGGAACTTGATGAAGGTCGCAACACAAGTTTATAGTTGAGAGTCTGGGAAACATTTCAGATTTCTCATATACTATGGAGAAGCTAAACATATATCTACTGGCGCGCTTGCGTCTCAGGGTCCATCCAATCCTCATCATAGTCATCGAACCCAAGAGCAGCTAGGTTCTTCTTGTGCCTCTGCTGCGCCATCATTTCCTGCATCTAGTTAGAATGTATAAACTTTGGTGTGTATCGAGGGCTATAGACCACTTCTACCGTATCTTTGATGATATATCTCGTGACCCGAACTTCATTCTCCTGTCCAAGTCGAATGGCTCGAGCAATTGCTTGGTTCTCGACACTTGGGTTCCATTGGAGTTCTGCGATAAAGATTCGGTTGGCGCAGGTCAAATTCAGCCTAGATAGTAGGTCAGCATGTCAGTTGCGGATCGAAGTCTTCTCATTGTTACCCGAAAGCCCCAGTCCCAGTGGTCATGATGAGAACCGGGATGTCATTTCTTTTGTCAAACGCGTCAAGCTTTGCCTGTCTTTTAGCAATAGGACAGTCGCCATCAATCTGATGGAACGGGATTTTGGCTTCTTCTAGATGCTTAGAGAGGAGATGGAGAGTTCGTGTCCAGCAAGAAAAGATGATGCTGATCTGGTTAGACGGCCGATCTTACTCGGTTCAAATTAGAAACTCACCTCTTTGTTGTATCGAGATCCACTCTGACATCCTCGATGATGGCACGCATCTTGGTTGAGATGCCGACATTGTTGAAGTAGTGTTTGTGGTCATCCTCGACTGATGACTTCTTGACTGGGGCGTCAGACATTTCAACATCCTGATCTGCTCCGCCAGCCTGGCGATTTGGCTGACTCCATCTGAAACACACTGGACATCGATCAGGAGGAACTTCAGAGCCGGCCCAGGTCGACTCTTCGATACACTCGGAGCACAGTACATGCGCACACTGGTCCGTGAACCTCCCTCCCTCTGCCCAGTTTGAACCCAATATTGGCATGGGCTGTTGACATCCAGCGCAGGTCATCTCTCTATGTCCCCCGAAAGATCCAATCAGAGCCTCTTTTTCGTCTTGGAGACTCCGGCGGTGCCACGAAAAGGCCTTTTGGTACGTGCCATGATTGCAAAGAATGCGGAGCTGCAACCTCATCTGAAACAAGCCAAACTTGGAACTGCTCTCAATCTCACCAACCCGGTTCTTGATGGTGCGAACCAGAATGTTCTTTGTGTTTTCGTACTGATCACGTTCCTCTCGGGAAAAGTCAAGCTTTCGAACACTTTGACTTGTGTTTGGGAGATTCAGCACCTCTCGGGTGCGACGCAAGCACAGAGCCTGGAGGAGTAGAACCAGGCGGTTCTTGACCTGCTCAGGGTCTTCGACATTCTGCTCGTAAGCATTTTCGATCCATTTGCGAAAGACGGCGGGTTCTTTGAAGGAATCGGCCTTGATGAAGCTAAACAAGGTCCCAATGTCGGCGAGCTTGTTTTGGATGGGGGTGCCTGTAAGACACCAGCGCGAACAGGCTTCCAGGGAGTTGCAGGCTCGGTAGAAGGTGGTTGTTGGACGGCGGATGATGTGAGCTACTATTGTTAACTTGTCATGGCTATCGAATCGGATGGAAAATTCACCTTCATCTAATACGACCCGATACCAACCAATCTGATGGAGAGGAGAGGTCCTTCCCTTGTTCACCTGATACTCGGCAGAGAGTGTGTGGTATGTTGTCACGACGATATCAGAATCATCAATGTCCGTTCGATCCTTCCGAGAATTGCCATGATACTTGATGACCCGGAGACCCTGCTGGAGATGCCTGACCAAGTTAGCATTGGGGCCGCTACTTGTAATGCCCACTTACTTCTCAATCTCGTCGATCCAGTTATTTATCAGCACTGCATCCTTGCCGTTAGAATCATGGCTAGACTCGGATAGTGTGTGCTTGCTTACAGGCAGCCGAAACCACAACGAGCGTGGAGCGGGAGAATTTGACAGATTTTCTGTCCTTATTCTCTTCATTCTTCTCTTTGGCCCACTCTTGTCCTTGATCCAAGGTCCTCATGACCAGGGCGAGGATGGAAAGTGACTTTCCCATTCCCATTTCGTCGGCCAAGATGCCCCCTCCCTTTTCGTCAGGCCTCCGAGCTTTCTTCTTCCTTGTGATTTTCTGTATGTACCTGGACAGAGGGGTTAGTCTTCAAAATCGGCATGAAAAGGCCAAACTCACTCAGTGGTACCGTCAGGGTGGTTGACTTCTCTCCACAGTCGGTACTTTTCGGCAATGTGGCCAGACTCTCTCTCCAGCATGAAGCCCAAAGCTTCCTTTTGGTGTCTGTAGACTTGTTAGTATTCTACGAATGATCCAATAGACATCATTTAAGTACTCAAGCAGCTCCCGGGTAACTCGACTGCCACCCTCGGCCCTGTCCACATCACGATTGCTACCCACTGTCTTGTACACCTCCTCCACCATCTTTCGCAGCTGCTCTTCTCGCGTCTGCTTCCTCGCAGTAGCATTGTTGACAACTGGCTGCGAAGGCTGTAAGATCTCTGCATCGCTGCCTCTGATTCTGATGCGCAAGAAATGCGGGTTGTGATACTCAATGCCTGGGTTGATGATGTGACTGGTGTCTGACCGTTGCAACCACAGCTTGGCTCTCGAGAGTTCATCGCCGACATCCTTGGCCGAGTTTCGCGGCCCGTAGACGTCAATGTTTACCTTGACAATTGCGTCGGAAGGCTTGCCAGCTCTCTCGATGACCTCCCGCAGCTTGAGCGTTTCGCCTATTGGCTCGAACTCGACACCCGGTTTCACCACAAGAGACAGGAGAACTTTTCCCGTACCAGATCGGAGATGGCCAAAGGTCAGATCATCCGAGAAACAAAGGAAAGCATGCTCTCGTTGGTCCTTTTGCTTTTTCAGAGTGAAACGCTGGTATCGTTCGCGGCAGGCCTTGAGTCTCTCGTCTACCGTGGACATGCTGCCACCCATTTTAACTTCGACATTGTACAGCTAACCACAACCGATTTAATATTAGAGTGTCACGAAAAAAAAGTATCCGGACCAACTCACCATGCCATAGCAGATTCTAGCATCACCATCCTCAGTCTGCGAGACGTCTGTTCGAGGGGACGCATCTGTTCGAGGCGAGCCAGCGCTCGACTGACTGGAGAAGCCCAATACTGATGGGCTTAGAGAGCCTCCAAGCTGCGTGTCTGGTGGAGAAATAGATGAAGCCGTGCTATCGACAATGTTTGGCGGCAATGACAGGAAACTATTGGGTGTGCCGTCCAAGAAGGAGGGATCAAAGGGGTAGTCAAACCCTCCCATGTCTGGCAAGTCTTGATCCAAGTCAATTGCACCGACATTGATATCGCCAAAGTATTCGGCGGGTTGGCCTCCTTGAATGATGGGAACTTCGCTTCGTTTCATTAGTGGCCGAAATGTCTAAAACTCGTGCTATTTCACCTTTCTGGGTTCATGAACCCGGGCCCGAGATTGGCACTGATTCGAGGCATGTCACCATTGTACTCGGCTCCAGTACTCATTGCACTGTTGCTGTAGAAGTCGGGTCTGCCTATGAATGCCCCTGGGACATTGAAGGCTGGGTCGATTGGAATATCCTCATCGCTGTCGGACGAATTGAGCAAGTGTTTGAGGCTTGCCATGACTGCTCGTCGTCCAGTCTTGCCAACTCAAACTAAGCTATTCGCGGTACGTCAATGGGAAAAGGAGAGAAGTAAGACATCAGACGCGATCATCAGATGATGGATCTTTCGCAGCCCCCCAAATTACATTTACAATCAGGCGGTGATGAGGCCGCCAACAACACACCGCAATTCTTGTGGCGCAAAGCAGCAGCAAATGAAATGCTGCGTGTATGCGCATGTGAGACGAGCTGATACGGCGAGGCAACCAGTGTTGTTGTACAAATGGTTCGCGAACGGACGATCTTGGCCTATGGTTCGCCAATCTGAACATCAGGCTCCGCCACTTTGCAACACAATGTGGTTGCGCCGAGGCAGAAAAAACACTCTGCCGCCTCTACAGCCCTGTCTTTTCACTTGGAAAGGCGACCCGGGCTGTAATTTCAGCTGTGCCTTCATGCGGCCCTCAGTAACCGGGCGACATGACCGTTTTCCGATCAGCCCAATATTTTGCTCCTGTCTTCGTCATTTTATGGTTTCAACCTCGTTTTGCTTCAATTTGCAAAGAGAATCTTGAGACACCCGGTCCAGATCGTCAAGATGGACGGGCTCAATGAGGAGGCCGAACGGTTCAAGAGCGAACTGAGAGGTTTAGACCAAGATCGATTTGGCACAACTAGTCTCCGCGACATGTCTGAGGAGCTTCGCCGCATTCAATGCCAACGGGATGCAACCAAGGAAATGATAAGCATGAATAGAATGCAGCTCTTTATCGACAACATGACGGACTTTGAAGAGACGCTTGTTGCTCTCGAGTTTGCAGAAGTCAAGCAAGTGATGGCATTTGTTTGGGGCTCTGTTCGACATCTTCTCGAGGTATGTGCGAAAGTCTCCCGGGCTACTTTACATATCTAACCATTTCTCTATCAGCGCACCAATCCGACAGAAAAGGCTTTCGACAATATCCTGGACACTTACGAGCAACTTGGTGTCAAACTCATCAGGGTGTCCGAGTACACCAGCTTCTTTCGCGAGGTTCCGACAGCGAAGGAGTACTTGGTCAACATCTATAAGGATGTGCAGCATTTTCATTCCCTGGCCTACAAACTTTTCTTCACCTTTCGGACGAAACGTGAGTACATGCGAAGCCACCTTCGCTTAGATCTCGCCTCTAATCTTGTTCCTGATAGTCTGGCAGAAGCTACATAAGCCCACCTGGAAAGACCTCAAGACTACCTTCACTCACCTCGCAGATTCTCTACAATTGCACGCCTCAAGAATTGAGGAGTATGGCAAACCCTTTCGAGACCCCAATCGCCATCGCACGGCTGGATACGATCGTACCGACTCGGGTATCGAACCAAACCAAGCAGAGAATCCTGACCAAGTCCCGCCCGAGATTTTCAAGTACCGTGGCGACTTGAGCGAACTCCGGCGCAAGTTCAGACAGGACGAGGAGGAGAGGAAGAGGGAGATGCAATACAAGGCCATTACCTGGATTGCATCTTCAACCAAGATCAAGAAGCTACAAGATGATTTCCGCGAGATGAGAATCTGCAAAAATACCGGTCGCTGGCTTTTTAGAAGGTACCGAGGTGTTTCGGAGTGGCTAACAGAGGAGGGGGGGAATGAAGGGAGTCTGTCACAGTCGGCCATCTGGTTACATGGCAACAGGGGATTCGGCAAGTAACAGTTTACTCTTCTTTCGAGATCTTTGCTGACCTGAGTACAGGCAAGACGATCCTTGCCTCGCTTGTCATTGATGAGTTGGATGAGCTCAAAGGAAGAGAACATCCGTTGATCCCACCAAACAGCAAAACGTACTACTTCTATTGTCAGGAAGAAGATGACGAGCATAGGACTTATCTGGAAATCCTCAAGGGGATTCTTTTCCAGATGGTCCAGCAAGATGACTACATTGTCCCTCTTTGCCATGAGAAGATGTCACAAGGAGGATGCAACTCTCTTTCCGATGCTGACACGGCCAAGTCACTCATCGAAACCATCGCGCAGTACAACCCCAGGCAGTACATCATCATAGACGGCCTAGACGAGTGCGAGCCTGCAGAGATTCGACAGACGGCCGAATTCTTCACCAAGCTGGTTGAGATGTGCGACAATGCCAACGAACATGGACAGCTGAGACTCATGATTATGAGCCGAGATGTCCCAGAGATCAAGAAATTCATGACAGAAAATGATGCCATCATTCCACTCAAACCCACTGACAACTCCGAAGATATCAAGGCCTTTGTGAGGAAGAGGCTTCCTGAGTTTGCGAGATCTGATCAAAACTTGGGCTTCAATCTTTCAGAACATGACAAGGACTCGATTGAAAGCATGATATGTCGCCGAAGTGAAGGTATGTGAACAATGCGGGCTCGAGTCTTATTACTGACGCATCACGGTAGACTCGTTTCTTTATGCACACTTGGCTATTGAGAGTCTTTTGCAACACATCACTAAAGGAGATCTCCTAAAAGAGGTTAAAGAAGACATCCTGCCAGAAGGACTGGAGAGAATGCAAGTTCACAGCATTACAAATCATAGGGGTGCTGAACTAACGGTTACAGGTACGAGATGCTCCTCGGTAATCTGGAGAGGACGATCAAGAGACAGCAAGGAGGTGCTCGCGTGTGGGAAAAGTCAAAGTTGCTTCTAGGATGGCTTGTCTGTGCAAAACGCCCCCTGAAGTGGCACGAGATGCAAGCCATTCTGTCTTTTGATGCTCAAGAGGCAAAGGTCGATTTTGACAATCGCATGTTGAAGGATGATGTGCGGAGATACCTGGGATCGATTGTGCATGTCCTTGACGGAGATCATATCCGGCTGATTCATACGACGGCACAGAGGCAAGTGTTCTAGGCCCATGCTCTATCGGTTCTTTATTGACTTGATAACCTTTAGGCACATTGTCGGCAACAAACACATCAACGAGAAAAAGGTCCAATGCGAGTTAACCGGCCTATGCCTACGATATCTGTCGCTTCCCTGTTTCACTAAAACAGACGACTACAAATCACCTGATCGACGAAGACAGGCCAAAGAAGGCTGGTTCTCCTTTCAGGACTATGCCTGCTCCAAATGGGACTCCCACATCGACACCTTCATCAGAGAATGCAGCAGCCTGTTTGCTCCCACTATTGAGTGGGAAAAGGAGCAGGAGGATTTTGAAGCGGCTCTGAATTTGTTCTTTGACACACACGGTGAAGAGATCAGGGCTGATCCTCATGCAAATCTCGACACCACCCACCTTCAAAAGTTTGAGCATACGAGTTTCTCTGAAAACCTCTCCGCGCTGTGGAATCGCGTCCATATCCATCAGCAGGTCAAAGACGAGGAAAGAAACAAGGTCGGCATCCCTCAGATCAACACCTCTCTTCTTGAAAACAGAGCTGCTCTGGAAGAGTGCAAGCCCAACGACGAAGTCCTCGGCGAGAGGTACATCAAGGACCTTTACGGCTTAAATCTTTTCAAATGCCGTCGCACTCTCTGCCGCTACTTCTACATTGGTTGGGACACAGAGGTAGCCCGTAAAAGCCACGAAAACAGGCACGACAGGCCTTTCCCTTGCCCCGCGAACTGTAACTCGGCACCCATCGGCTTCTCGACGAACAAGGACAAGGATCGCCACGTTCGCATCTACCATCCAGAGTTGGCCGAGGGTCCTTCGGTTTTTGAGGCGCTGAGTCGTCGACAGGCCACGGGACAGGCGCGATTCACGTGTCATATCTGTGGTAAGAACTTTACGAGGAAGATTAATCTCAGTGGGCATGAGAGGAGTCACTATGGGGATAGGCCATACCAGTGTTCGTTTTCGTCTTGTGACAAGGCTTTTGCGAGGATGAATGATTGTCGGAGGCACGAGAAGATTCATAAAAAGGACAAGTGATGAGTAGGTAGATATTTTTCAGTTTATCACACGAAAATATGAAGTCCTCAGTCATCCAACTCGCCCTCCCATGTGATCCTGATATCGTACCAAAGTCCTGAAACCCGTGTCAACTTGCGCAGGCTACACCGGCAATCTCCCTCACCAACGTCAGCCTCCCTCCACATTCCCGGCTCCAGGTAGGAATCAACAAGTCGGATAGCCTCTTCTGGGCTTGCCTCATCGGTATTGATGATCCATGGCTGTAGGAACGTGTTCGTGGTGCCGATGACTGTTTTCGGCAAAACGTCGACTCCGATAACAACGCAATGGTCACGTTCGACCTTGTACAAGTATTTCCTTTGTTGCTTCGAGCTTCAATTGATAAAGCCAGTGCTCCCAGAACCATTGACGCACCTACTCTCTCTGATGTCTGGAATAGTTTGGAAACTTTCTCAGGTTGAAACCGTGCAAACCAGGTCGGGCTTTCAGAGTATACATCTTCATAGAACCCTCCAGAAGTACTCTCTATCTCAGCCCAGAACTCCTTCGAACGGTGCTTTCCTGAGATGCACTTGTGGTGGGTGAAGGAGAAGCCCACGCCAGGGAGTAAAGGCTTGTTCGAAGAGTCGAAGTGCGGACTCACGTAGAAGGACCTCGGCCCAGATTCGAGGGAGATATTTAGCAGCCTTTTCGGATCTCCCAACAATTCATGACCCCAAGGCGCCATCAGAAACCCCTTGCTGTTGAACCAGATGAGCGCATCGGAGAGTACGCGGCAAAACTGAGTGGCTTCTTGATCCATCTGCTGGATAACAATACCGCCCGTGGTTTCGCCTGATCCAGCTAGCATGGCAAAGTGGAGCGTCCCGGCAGGGTCAGTTGGAATTGGCAGGATTGTCCACTAAACATTAATGCCTTTGTTGGTGATTGCTATGGCCGTATCCTGCAAGGATGTGATACTCGATTTGCTGAAGCGCGAGCTTTCCTGAAACTCATCAAATCCGCCTGGGGCAAACCATGAAGGGTCCTCGGCGAGGAGATCTCGAAACTTCAAGTCAGGGCCCTGACCCGTTCCCCGGGGTATTGCCCATAGGAAGAGGGACAGGTCCGTCGATTTCCTAAGGATTTCTTCCTGCAGTCTTTGGAATGCCTTCTTCTTCCCTTCTCCATATAAGAGGGGCATGTTCACATCAAATATCCCGAGAAGGCAGTATGCGATATCCTCAGGTCGTGTTGTCGTTCTGTTGGATGCCCATTGCATTCTCTGGTAGATCGATATACCCGAGAGGTCTTCCCCAAGTAATGCTCCAGCAGAGATTCTAGTAGCAAGCTGAATGATTTCGGCGGCCTCGTTCCTTGATCCAAGATAAACCCACTCCTGGCTGTAAAAGTGAACGGCCCGAGGAGCAATCAACTCTTGTAATGTCCAGCCGCGAGTAAACCATTGTGAGCGAGTTATCTTGCGCATAGCCGGGCTAAGGGGAGAGATAGCGTGAACGCTTCTAGACACTTTTCTTCTAGGCACGTCGCTGAGGAAGGCGTAGCAAATCTCGGCGTCTTGATACCACTTGAACATGGAGTTGATGGCCTCGGAAAGTTCTGCGCTGCTGGATTTGTCGATACAGCATGTATCTATCCATATGTATTCGAACCCTTCGCTGGACGCAAGAGCGCAGCTCCTCTGAATTTTTTCATATCCCTTCATTTGTTGGCAATGCCCATTCTCAAGGTCGCGGAGGGTGACCTCTTCTTCTTCCCATCTGTGCGAGAGGATGGCGTATGGCGGAGGAGCGCCAATAAACTCTACAACGGCTATCCTCGTTGTGTGAAGGAGTCTCATATCTTTGAGAATGGCGATGGAGGAATAGGAGTGACGAGGTTGATCTAAGAATGAGGAGGTAGGAGTAGAGAGGATGATTTAAGAATGAGGTTGAAAATGTTGGCTGACATGAGCATAAGTCACGCACGACTGTGACCTATCAGGTTGCGATGAATGGGCTGCCTGAATACAAACAACGTTTCTTATATTGTGATAAGAACGCATATTAAGATATATGTTATATGGTCTTCAAATTATCCAATCTTATACAGAAACCATCCAAGAGCTTATTAATCCCTTATCTTAGTTGTAATAAGCCTAGGAAGAGATAATCATGATTTATTTGATTTAGATCCCAGCTTAGTACATAATGCCAGCATGCGGGCTCAGAAGTCACAACATGATAGAGGTTATCGCGGCGTACAAATGCAATAGCGAGAAACAAAAATATTAAGAAAGAAACATTGGAAGTACGAATTTTGAATCAAGTCACAAAGTCGGTGCCAAAAAAACCAGGTGTCTTTGTCCATAGTGACAGACGGAAGGGGGCCTCAACCGTAGGCGCCAGGTATGCTATCTTGACTAATGCTAGACTCTTCCAGGCGCATTTAATCCAAAACTATCTTAGTTTTTCCCAACTTTACCATTGGTGCCAGCACACTGACTAAAAACCAGTCAATGCCCTTGTTGATATGCCATATGAGTGTTGCTGTATTTTAGTCGTCTCCTTATGCTTAGTCATCATCTTCAAGTGGCGCGCAGCGTCTCAGGGACAACCTAGTTGACGACTCAATCTTCTCCCTCCACATCTCACACATCGACTTTTGAGCTTCAAGGGTCAGCCTCTTCCATCAAAATCCGCATACTCTTACGTATCAGTGTGTCGACTGAGATAGGTACGTGTGCTTATCAAGCATCAATCTGCACCTGGGGTTCCGTCACAGTCATTCATCTGGATTCGTGGCGTCTTATCTGGACCTTGACTTGAGAGCAATCCCTACTCAACTATTCCCATTCATTCGAGAAGTCTTGCACCCTTAATTCATTATTGACAGTCATTGTCGCGTCTAAAGTGTATACTAACACTGATATCTGCAGACACCTTCTCAACACCGTCTTCACCCTCCAGGATGAACCCTCATCAAATAATCGAGCGGCCAAGGCGTGTACGGCTACCGATAGAAATTCTTGTCATGATCATTGAGCTCCCCATTCAAAAAGATTCCAAGGCCATCTTGCGAGCCTCTGATCCCATCACGAAATGGCTTTTGGCGTTTACCAGAGTTTGCAAGGCGACATATCCCACGGCATCAAAGCTTCTCTGGCGATTCTGTCTTTGCATAGACTCTAAGCAAAGAGCTCTAGATTTCATGCGGTGTCTGGCAAATCCTCTCTACTATCCTCCCAGGGAACCCTGGAAAGTGCGGAATGAAGCCAGGCTTTTCCTCGCCCCATTTCCTCCAAATTTTGAACCTCAGAATTCCAATGAAGAGCCTCAACCTGAAGTGTCAAGCGCCCCCGTCGAGGAGCCAGAGCCCCAAACGATCGAGCTTCAAGAGCCGCCCGCTCGCAGGCCCGATCCAGGCACACTCATAGATCCCGCCGATTTCGAGACTAGCTCAGAAATCAATTATAGCTCAGACTCGGACTCTATCCGCCCCAGGCGCTCCTTCATCTTTCGGCATCAACCACCCCCCCTCGACGACCTTGAGACAGCTCGGACTACCCAAGGGATTCTCGCCACTCTGGCACCGATATTAAAGACGTTAATCATCGACATTCCACTACGATCTCTCAAGCCTCATGCTGACGATAAAGGCATCCGCAGAATTCTAAGACGAGGCTTCGAAGCCTTGGAGAACCTAGAGGAAGTTGTCAGCATCTATGATAACCTTTTCCTCGAAGTCACAACGAGTTACTATGAAGAAAACGTCTGGTCCACGTGCTGGCCAAAGCTGCGTCATCTTTGTCTCTACGGGCAGAAGGTTGATGAGGAATTTTGGGCCACCCTGGCTCATCATCGTCGGTTGGAAACTGTCATCCTTTCAGACCCAGATCCGAAATACCCCCTGGATCGTGGATGGGACATAAAAGGGCACTGGCTCGATAACTTGCCCGGAAAACGAAAATACCCACGAAAGATGTCCTTGGTCTTGCTTAATTGCATTGGTCGGGAGGTTGATTTGAGAATGTATGCTGCTTCATGGCAGAAGCTTGACCCCCAAAACCGAGTAAACATTCGGGAATTCACGCTTCAACCACCCCTTATTGAGGCCTACGACGGGCCTATCAATAACTGGCCTCTTGGTCCAGCAGACCTTTGTCAGTACTTCGTCACAGAAAAGGCGCTCAATGGCACACTCTGGAATTATGTTTTGAAGAAGCACGAAACATGGTTGAAGGATCCTGGCCCTCGCAAAGGGCGTGCTCAGTATTGGTAGGGCTGGTTAAACATGGAGACTTGTCGAAAGACAGGGCTTATCTTTTATCCTTGGCAGCATGTCGATCGTGATGCGTGGTTATTTTAAGGACATTTCGCATGATTTATTCCGTTCGGGGAATAGAGACGAGCTCGCTTTGCATGGGCTGTGCGGGTGTACATATGCCGTCAGCAAGTAGCTGCGTAACTTAGTGAGATCCTTGGCATTGTGGTCAGGTTGTTCAACTGAGCTGAGACTGTGATTTGCAAAGATTGAATCAATAAACCCTAATTGTAGCCTCTGACTGGCCATGAATTAGACTTTGGCAACTTGAGCATATACCATATGTTCAAGGGCTTTTGCGATCCATGAGTGGCAGAGATGTTTCTCTCCACAACTCCCATCGGAACTCTCGGATGCGTGCTCACATACCCTTGCTTCGTAAACCCGACCCCAACCTATCAGAATACCTGCCTCTGCATTATCTGCAACGATCAGGCCAAAGTCCCATCACATTTGAACATGTATATGTGGAGACATTGTGAAATATCAGCCTCAACCCCTTGTTCAACCCCGCTCGCCCGTTCCATTCCACGATCAGGTTACAATGTTCCAACGGCGCAAGATATACTCAGATTTGGCTACTCTCTTGGCATGTCATCTCGACTTTTAGGCGAGGCACCGATACGAGGGTTGTTTGTGGTTCAAATTGGGTCCGGTCTCACGTAATACCGCTTCCTTTGCTCCACCAGTCCCAGCCTCTCTGGTTTGGCTGATAAACATCAGGGTTTTTTTTTCACGTTGGACAAGGAACTGGTTTTGCGAGGGCATGGATACACGTGGTGGCGGAGCTTGTTGAGTGGAACAACTGATGCCTTGGTGGATAGTTCTTCTGTTGGTAGGGTCCATGTTTTAAAGGAAGCGGGTTCACTGTGCGTAATAAATCTTTATTTGCTGCCGGCTTTGGCGCTTTGATTGCGTTCCTGCTGTCAGCGGTCATTCGTTCGTTCAAAATGCGGCCTCTGCTCGCGCTGATACTACCTCTAGGATGGCCGCTCCTGGTGGCATCCTCTTCGCCTGAGCCGTGTGCACTCGTTACTGAGATATCCAACGAGAGTGGGAGTTCGATCGTTAAAGTCCCTGCTCAATTGGCCCACGAATGTCTTTTGTCCATCCCCTTTCGCTCAGATCTTGCCAGCGAGTTTATCCAGGAGATCACCAAGCACATCCAATGGCACTCAACAGTCGACGCCCTCAAGGATCCCCCAGCTACATATTCATCATCAGCTACCGACATTCTAGGCGGCTTAGAAAAGATTGGCCGGACGAGTTATGCGAGCCATTATGACTTTGATGCTACCATCTCCAACCTCCTCAGCAGCGCCAACGATGGTCACCTGGCAATATTCCCATGTACGCTTTCAATATTCGACTTTTGCCTGGAAGACGCAGGCTTGGTGTCTGTCTCAACGAACGGTATCCAAGCACCCGAAGTGTACACTCTTTCGGATTCTCTGCTTCTCAACAGCACCATCGTTCAGGTCTCTCCTATCGTGTCGATTAATGGCAAGCAAGTCAATGCCTACCTCGAGGAGATTGCAGGTCCCTTGAAAAGTCGAGATCCTGATGCTCGGTATAATCGAGTCTTTTACTCTCTCCCCAGCCTAGCAACCGGAAATACGTCTCCGACTGGTGCCTTTATCGACAGAGACGGTGTGTATCCCGGCACTGATGTCACAACGATCGAGTTCCGGAACGGGTCTAGTATTGTACTGAATACTCTGGCGATCCTCAGAAAGTCGGATTTTTCCGCGCAGGATGGCAGTGATGTTTTTGACAGTTATTGCCTCAACAAGCAGCAATCTCCGTATTTGGAGCGCAGATCTACGAATACTGGCGGGCCAACACCTTACGTACAACCTCCGAAGCAGTCGGGACCTTCCGGATATCCTGAACCATTGATCCGTGATCCTTACAGCCAGATCAACGGCTACGCCCTAGATGACGATACGACTGTGATGCTCATCCCTACTTTCACCACTGCTGGAGGTGGATTGCCTGGCAACCAAACGCGAGTGTTTGCTGAGACTGCAAGCGCTATCGTCTCGAATGCTTTGGCTAATGGACACACCAAAATCATTATCGATGTATCTGGTAATTCGGGCGGACAGATTGACAGGGCTTTTGACCTATTCAAGCTATTCTTTCCATCGAAGGAACCTTATTCCGCCACCAGATTTCGACGACACGAGGCATCTGAGGGCATGGTCAAGGTGTTTGCGGGAATCAGCAAGGAAACTGCTCAGATGAATGCGCCCTTGGCTTACGCTGGACAAGTCACACCAGATCAAGAGGCCGGTTTCGAATCTGCGGAAGAGTTTCTAGGCGAAGGCATGGAACTAGGAGGCAAGGTTAGTTCGCTTTATGCCAACTACAACTACACGTCCAATTCGATCGGGGCCATTCCGATACGAGGTTATGGAGGACAAGCCATCAACATGACGCAACCCTTCAAAGCAGAGAACATCATCATCATCGGCGACGGCGTGTGTGCCTCTACTTGCACCACCTTTGTCAACTTGATGACCAATGTTGGTGGTATTCGTACCGTGTCCTTCGGTGGACGTCCAAACGGGAAGCCAATGCAGCTCATGGGAGGTGTTCGTGGTGCAGAGTCCCAGTCATTTTCAGGCCTTGCTCAATGGACAAGCAAAGTGCTGGAGTTATTAGGCCAGTCGGTAAAGCCCGATGGAAGCACTAATTTCCTATCCAAGGAGGAGGCCAAAAAGTTGAAGGAAGTTCTTCCGCAAGATCCTGGTCAATTCCCCATCTCCATCAACGGGGGAAACGTCAACTTCCGCAACGCGTACCAGGAGGGAGAAGATGATCTACCACTTCAGTTTCAATATCAGGCCAGCGACTGCCGCCTCTACTACACCGTGGAAAACGTCTACCATCCGCATACAATCTGGAAAGCGGCCAAGGAGGCTATCTGGGGAGCTGGGACATGCGTTGCAGGCTCTACGGCCGGTGTTGGTTCTCTTGACTACAAGAGCAAGGGAAACGAGACGGGGGTTTATACGAGTAAGGAAACTGGTGGAACGACGGAAAACAAAACAGAAGAAGATGAAGGCATAACCAACGCAGCGGCTGGCGTCACTGTCAACCAGGGTTGGCTTTTGGTTGCCGTTAGTATCATAGCGGTACTCCAATGATGTATGAGGTGACGGCGACTGAACCTGTCATGATAATGTATTCAGAAAGTGACTATACCAATCACAAATTTGTTCAAGCCTATTCAGTTTTCGCTACCCAAACTCCATTCAAATTCCCTTTCAGCAAGCACTTCCAGTACTCGACGGAGTAGACCCACAGCTCTCAGACAGATTCAACGACGACAGCTCTGCTGCCAACTGCGGTATACCCCAGGGAAGGCTCTCCCACGACACCATATTTTGCTTTCTAGCAATAATCATGGTCTCGTATATCCCTGCAACCTCTTGACTGTCCCAGATTCCTTCTCTCCGACGGACAGTGCGTAGCAGGGATATCGCTCTAAACTGTGTGTCGACATCCTCGCAATATGTGCACACGAGGGAGAGGAGCGGTATCAAGTAGCCGTTGAACGCAAATACAGGTGTCGGTCTTCGGTTTTCAATTTCGACCAGCACCTCTGCCCGCTTTAGGATCTTTTCGCCATCATCCTTTGGAATCACCTGCTCGATCGTCTCGAACTTGACCAGAGCCTGCCAGACGGCCTGGTGCATGTCGAGAGATGCAAAGGCACTTTTCTCCTCTAGTGATGGCTTCACGTACTTCTCTTCACGCTTGGTGAGTTCGTAGCGGGCATTCCACACAGCAAAGGCCCGTCTCGAAGCATCCAGGGCGGCCTTTCCCGCCTGGTAATCAAACTCCCACCCAGTGATGCCCATGCACGACGTCTCTAGTGGCCTAATTGGTCGAGGGCCTGCCACATACTCGATGTATGTCTTGTCGTAGAACTCGTCGACGCGCTCCAAGTAGAAGGCTGCTTCGACGAGGTCGGAAAATGGTGTCTTGGGGTCACCCATGTGGCCGGCGCGAAAAGGTAGGATAAGATCGTGGAATGTGTCGCTTCCCACATAGATGGCGACATTCTGCCCGAGTCGGTAGAACATTTCGGTGACGAGATCGAACAAGCTGTATTCGGCTTCTTTCCCATTCGTGGGTTGAAACAGAGATGATGGGACATTCCCAAATTTCATTTCAGCACGGACAGAGTTGAGTAGCTGACACCCAGCCTTGAGGTGTCGTATCGACTCTTGGTAGCGTCCGTGCAGACTCTCAATGCAGATAAAGATGACACAGCATATAAGAGTAGTCTGGAGGTTCATCTCAGAGTTATCCTCCATGAGTGGCTTCATGTGTAGTATAGCTTGGTTATACTTCTGAATAGAGGCATACTCAAACTCGGTTGCCAATGACGACGATGTGGCGTCTTCCTGATAGCCAGCCACAAACCGACGATGTGCTCCGCCAAGAGCGCAGAGTGCATGCTTGACGGGTTCAACGGTGTGGGCGAGTGGTAGCACAAAGTTGCGCCAAAACAGGGACCCGGAGAGAACGTCGAAATCCATAATGGTACACTCCCGGGCGTGGTGGAAGAGGGCGGCGTCGGTTGGGGAGCCGAGATTCTCGATCGACAGGGCAGGTCTCAGTGCCGAGAGGGCCCGGCAGACTGGTAGCTTGGGCTTGGACTGGTACTGCACCAGCTTCAACGGTTTCTTTGGTTTGACGACGGGGGCTTTGGGATCTTCGTAGCCGTCGCACTTCTGTCTATCTTTTTGGCATCGTTGACATACTGGCTTCTGTTCGTCACACTTCAAATGCCGGATTCTATAGAGACGGGATTAGTACACAGGGATGTACCACGGGGACTTTATCTGAACAACTAACTTGCTGCCAGGGGGTGTTAGCATCAAGGCCACTCAAACACACTACAGACCAAATGATGACGACATACCAAGTCTTACAACCAGTCCTCACCCGCGGCGCCTTTGCCCTTGTCCACTTCTTGCGTGGTGGTTGCTGAGGCTCAAGCGGAGCCATGTTGGACAAAAACTACGAGCGGCCCAATCAAACAGAGTCAAAAGGTTCACCTGTCGCGTGGCCAGACTTGCAGCGGCCATAAAGAATATTCGGGAAATTCACACGATACCCTTGGCGGCGCTCCCTCGATGGTTAAATGGTTTGGGGGACGCCATGGACATGATCCTGGAGACATAGCGGGTCTGCCGGCTGTGATCGACGCCATTGGCTGGACCGTAAAGGATACGAATACTTTGCCGTTTCCGGTAAGGATCCAGCTGAAGTGACAGTGCTTGGCTTCAGCCCTGTGACAGGGACGTTTGTCTCGTGCGTGGCTGTGTGGTCTGGACCTTTCCACGAACGGGTCTCATGTCTCGGCCAGTTTAAATAATGAAAACATCCCCTTTTTTGACGAAGCGTGCGTACGTGTTTGGACGACGTAATCAAGATCTGAGCTGAAACCATAAATCCAGCTCCGTCATTTGAAGAACATGGCTATCTCGGAATGCCAAGAGGCTTGGCTCTAGGCATCTTTATTCAAGGCAAGGCTTTCTCTCAGCTAATAACTTTAACTTTGACTGATTCTCTCATTCAGATATTGGAATTGGATCCCTGAGTCCTTTTGCCTCACCGTCTGAGTCGTTTGACATGCATATTGTCCGTGCAACATGGACCAACAACAACACGAGAGCAACCCTAAAGAGGCCGCCAAGTCTCCGAGATTCAATCGAAACTTTTGAAGGAATAAGCGCTATTCAGTTTATATCGTTAATCGGAGGGTTTCTTATGCCGTAATTGGGTCTTGGTAAATGTTTCGTTACATTTTGCAAGGAAAATATTGTCTCGATCGACATGTGAACTGGGTCACGTGGGTGCCGAGATCCGGGTTTAGCCGCCTTTGGAGCCCCTCTTCTTTTTGACAACTCATGACTCTAACCACTGAGAACCTGCAGACGAAGGATTTCAGGCAGACAAGTTGATGAGATTGGGTGGAATTATCCGAGACATTACCTGTTGAACACGCTCCACTTGTCTCTTGGCCCGGATTACCGCCATGACGGCGAGAAACATCCGTTTCGACTCTCTTTGTCCTAACCGAGAAGTAGCAACTCAAGGTCAGTCTACCAAAACTACTGTTGTTGATACAAACTCTGATTTGATGAAACAGACTGTCCTCTTTGCGTTAAGCGACGGATCAAGTGCGATCGAAGCCTACCGACATGTGTCAAGTGCGCCAGCCGAGACTTGGACTGTCCTGGTTATCATCCTGTTCCGCTCAAATGGAATCAAGGGGTGGCAAGCAGAGGCAAGTTTGCCGGAAGGTCAACTCCAGTACTGGATAAGGACATTAGAAAGGCAAAGAAGCACAAACTCTCAAAACGAAGAGCTGCAGAGGTGGAAGTCGCTTGTACCAGTCCTCAACCTGAACACACTCCATCCTCATTACCAGAAACAACCCTTGATTTACACACATCTACAGACGTCCCTCATCCATGTCAAGACCTCCAACTCGTTCATAATATCTCATCCATCACACTTTCCAACAGTCTTCTAAACCACTTTTGCACCAGAGTCATCCCTCGACTGACCTGGATCGACCTTCCCGGCAGTCCATGGCGAAAGACGATTCTACCTCTAGCCGAGAACTCGACTTGCCTCCGCCTCGCGATAAGCAGTTTAGCAGCTGCTCACATCCATACGACATCGACCGAGACTACCGACCAGACGGCTCGACTACTTCAGATGCAGACATGGCTCAGGGATGAAAGTCTTCGAGTCTTGAATCAAAAGATGAGACTCGAGTTACAACCAGCCCACGGAACAGTACCAGCACAAACCAGCCAATCTTTTGTTGAGATTCTCACAGCAATGCTGGTATTGTGTTACACTGAGGCTTTTATCCCTGGATCAAGGGACTGGAAACTCCATCTGCGTGCTTGTCGAACGCTCATCAACTTTGGCAACCTGCGGAGCCGCAGAACAACACCAAACGGCATCGAAAGCTTCATCCTCAAAGAAGTAGCCGACCTCGATACGCTATGCAATATTTCCGTCTTCACCGACGACTCGACATCATTATCTGAGCCCTTCGGCGATACTAGAATATGGTCTTTTACAGGAGTGATAAACGACATCACAACTGTCGAGAGACAACGTCACCATGCTCGACGAAAAGACCAACAGCTAACAGACATCAACATGGAAGAATGGCGCCAAAGGGCTCAGAACGCTTATACTGAAGTGTCTGCCAAAGCCAGCACATTGTCTGAGGACCAAGACATGCGACAATGCTTCCAGGCTGTCGTCAGGGCACACTACCACGCCACCATCATCTACAGCTACCAAGCCTTTGCCCCCGCCGACGAGGTCCAAGAACTTGTCAAATCCACCATCGACATCCTCCTACGCGAAATGCAATCCGTCCTAGCAGGACATGTGCATACATTCTCCCACGATCTCTTTCTTCCATGCTTTATAGCTGGCACAGAGTGTCGTGGAGACAAGCTGAGGCAGTCCATCATTGAGAGACTGTTTCTTGACTCGTTGTCTGTGACGGGGCTCTGGTGCAACCATACGGCTCTTCAGTTTCTTAAAACTCTGTGGGGGAGCTCCGAGTATGAAATGGGTATGAACTGGATACAATATGCTCGACAGAATGAGGCACAGATTGGCACGTTTATCGCGTTTTGAATCGCCTTTTCATCTCCTTCGCCATCTCCGAGCGGTGTACGGAGTGTCAGGGGGCGCTCGACTCGATGTACAGAGTACCACACCACCAAGAGATACCCAGAGCTACATACTCGAGTGAAGACTCCAGTCCGGTCGTGAATTTCGTGTTCAATGGGTTCTATTCAGCGACTAGAACGATATTGACTGCAGAGCAAACCTCATCAGTCAGAGCTCCGGCTTGGCTGCTTCCACTTTTTCTCCCAGCCCCGAAAGAATGGGCTCTCAGGCAACGTTTTATGCTGCCAACTTTTTTCCATGATTCCATTCTCAATTTGATACCTCTCATACTCGGCCAGTGCTGGCTTGAGTATATGTTCAACATGCCACACACACTTATACCGTATTAAGTTGTCCTTGCTGTTACTGATAACCTTGAGGCTCAACGAGGGAACGTATGGTTCATCCTTCAAGCTAGTCACCGGGGTATAGAAGGCTTTGAAATTGAAGACAATGGCGCCTGAAAGTGGGAGTCGGCGCAAGGTCTGCCAGTCGACGCGAAAGTATAGATCCTCGAGGCGAAGAGACGGATCTTGCGAATTTCGTATGTCCAGGCCAGGGTCTTCAGGTGGCATGTAAAGATGCTGACCAACCTCGAATCCCCATGCTCCTCTCTGAATAGGCTTTGACGTTGGCATCTTTGTGAAGAATCTGGAATTGTCAGATCAGACGGTGTGTCCCACTTGGTTGTGTTGACGAAAAATACTCACCGATCCATACTAAGCTGCATCTTTTCCTTGTAATCAGGAACAGGTTCATGAATCTCGGGTAAACCCAAGCCGAGTTTCGTTCCCAGACTCCATCCAGTTGATGCGCAGATGACACCGGCACGGAAGTGGTATCTTCCAGTCTGAGGGTCTCGAAGCATAATAGCAAAGTCTTCAGGAACGTTTTCCAACAAAACGTGCAGGGGATCAGCCGTTGAAAGGTCATTTTCAGTGCCGAGTATACGGTTGATAAAGGTGTTGCCCTCCAGTTGAAAGTAGTGAGGGTATCGGGCGCAAAGGAATTGTATCACCATCTCCATAAGCTCCTTGCACGCCAATTCAGACCCAGGCAATGCATTTAGAATATTCTTTCCGTTCTTGTCAAATATGTCCTTTCGTTCCTGGATATATCGATGGTACGTGTTGTCGAGCTCAATCCAGTAGTCTGTCTCCATCTTCTGGAACGCTATCGTCAAAGTTAGCATGTAGATATCGGTCAGAGAGGGATGCTTACACATGGTCTGGTGGTACGGCCATCTCAGAGGTCTGTATGGCCTAGGCGGAGAAGTCTTGATGTCGAAATCCTCAGCCGGCTTTGGCAGGGGAACCTCTGACAAGGCCGCGTAATTAGGAAAGTCGCCCAACTTAAAGACCTCGCCGATAGTGAATCCGCTATATATGAAGCGCTCGGGGCTTGCAGTTGCGTAGTTTTCGTTCATACCAAGGACCAGCCTCGACAACTTCGATGTGTCCACATTCTGATCAGCGTGAGGAAATCGTGAGTCTAAGCTGCTCAGAACTGGCCGTTGTGGTGGTGGGAACACATCAGAGTAATCTTGGCCGGCTTTGGAGCGTTTTGAACTCGCCGCCAAGTTGAGACTCTTCTCTTCTCTAGCGCTGTTTCGTCTTCGGATAAAATAGACAGCAAGGAGAACTACAGTGACGTAGCATACTGTAGGCAGAACCCCCGAGCAGAGAAAGGGTGGCCGCACGACAAAAGACATGATGAAAATCAGATAGTGACGATCCACAAGAAGCACAGAGACGTTTATATTCGTTTACTAACACTTCAATAGTAATTCCAGGTCAGCCATCTTAACCATATCTTATACTCATACCAGATTCCCGGTTCCCGGTATCGTCCTCACCAAGTTTATCCCAAGCCACACAGGAACAAAGTTTCTCGCCAGGACTTCTCTTCTCGGATTAGCCCACAGCTAAAAGAAAGCTGATAGAGGTGCATACTTTCTCCCCCCACCTCCCATATCAGTACTAGCTCGAGCAACGTGGAGTCATCTGATGGCCATCATCTGCACCTCTGTGTGAAGTCATGGCGTTTCGAGGACTGCCGATGGGTATCGTGTTTGTCTGTGCAAATCAGAAGCCTGGAGTTTTCGGATTTGTTTTCTCGAGATAAGTCAACATGTGGATTGTTTGTTTGGCCGGTTATCTACGCGGTTGGCTTTGACCCGGGCCGGTTTAAAGGTAGCGTTTGTGGAGACTGGTGCAAGCGAGGATCCTCAGGTACTTTGGACCTTGTTAACTCGATCATTGGAAACAAACGAATTCTAGCACTTCTTGATGCCCACGGCCTATATTCAAGACTACAAGAAATTAGGAGTTATTAAGTTGCATTTAGAGAGCAAGTTACCATGTCCATCGTCAAATAATAGCAAGCAATCCCTACCGGGTTCAACATATACATAGTTATCAACGCCGTCATACCACCGGCTAGACTACCAGAACTCGGCAAGGCATCTACAACTTTGGGTATACTAGCCCGGCTCCAATCATCGGCAATCCATTATTAAGATACGTAATATTGTACAACTGTCGACGCATATCAAAGTCCGGACAAGCCCGTGATGGAGATGATGTTGTTGAGTCAATACGCTATGCCCAAAACAGCAGGCCCCCCGAGAAAACTCCACAAGAGCGGTATCGGTACAAGACAACCACCAAGTACGAACAGAGGAGGGTCTCGAGGTGAATGACCGAGTCAGATAAATAAACACCTTGCGCACCTCTCAAAGTCAAAATGGGAAGGCAGTTGCTTCAAGTCATCGGGACGAGATTGTTTGTCGTCTGTTACACACTCCCTCCTTGACACCATGCAAGTTCCTATACTCGCGGTGGGCATTTTGCTCGCCGTCTGCCTGCTTTACGCCAAGGTAACAAAATTCTGTGAAAGACCTCCAGTCAGTATGCTGATAATATTGCAATCAAGACTTGGGTGAGCCGTCGAAAACAAACAGCGCCAACCCAAGATCTGTCGTATCCAGAAGAAAAGCCAGCAGCCATTGCGCCCCTGGACAACTTTGACTGGAGGACAAAGAAGCCACCCCAGTTCCGAGGTTTCAAGCCCAAATACAACATCTCGATGGGTAAGTATCTCGTATTATCATCCATACACCTACTAACTTTATGAAAAGGTATTAGACGTGATACTCCCTCTGAGCTGCTCTCCATTGACCACGACTACTTGGATCGCGTCAACCAGCGCCGAGAGATTCTCAAGCAGCATGAAGATACAGTCTGCGGGTTCTTGCCAGGAGGGGAGCAGGCTGTGCTGGAGATTTACGCCTACTTTCTTACAGAGTACCTCCCTGTCCGATATCCCACCATGTTCCAGCTCTCTCAGGATGGAACCATCTTCAACAATCTCGTCACCAACAGATCCTTCCCCACGAAACCCCTGGATGTCCGATCTGCGCTTCTCAATCTCGGTGAGATTGTGGAAGAGGAACTCTTCTTGCTCATGCCAGACTCTGACAGTTACCGACTCGTTGCTTACGTCTGCTGTTTCCCGTCAAGTTTCGACCCAGCAGAAAAGCTTGGGCTACTCCTGAAAGACATTCACAAGCCTGTTCCTGGATATGAAAAGATTGGGCCAAGCATGGAACGCTTCTTTGCCAAGTTGCAAGTTGGCAGCCCCATCAAACGACAGAATGTGAGTACCAATTCACATAGCCAACTCTATCAGAGACTCACAATCCGATTCACAGTGGTCGGTGCAAGTTCACCCCGAGTTGTTCGACTGTGAAGCAAACCACAGAGTAAAGAACTACGACGGTCCAGGTGAACCAAACATAGAAGATGCAAGTCCCTCGACACTCGCTTTCCACCTCCCCTCCCGCTAACATACTTCAGACCTTTCTACGATCCGAGCTGCAAACTCTAACTCGTTTCCCAAACACCCAAGCCATCCTCTTCAGCTTCAAGACATACTTATTCAAGGTCACCGATGTCAAGGCACAGGGGCAGGGCCCCGAGTTTGCAGAGGCCATTGAGGGCATCCGGCAGGGCAATGTGCCGGAAATGTGGGAGTACAAGGGTGCGACGAAATGGGGGGAGACTGTCTGTAGATACCTGCGGTCATGATCTACGCGCGAATGTATTTAAACTTTGTCCAAAAGAATTGTTTGTCAGATAGTTGGCCACTGCCTGCTTCTGCTTCCGCCCAAGATCAAGCCCTTGTTTTGCTTCCTGGCAGAAAAGTTCTACCAGAATCGCTACCAGAGTGTTAAATACGCCAACAAATAGAGTATTCACCAGTTCTAATCGAGGTTTGAAACTAGTACTAACTCACACAATGGAAGAGCATACCACTAAAGATGAGTGAGATACCAGCGACAACTGAAGAAGAATCTCAGCCGAAAGAGCAGCTATACCTTCCCTAAGCTTCACCCGTAGCCATGATGCTGTACCTCAAATCCAACTAAAAGTTTCCTATCCCATTGACTCATGTTGCCAGTTCTCCTTGGAGTTGTTGGGCTTTGTTGTCAATACACTATAGCGTTAAGTCACAGTCTTAAATACCGTAACACCAAGATGCTTCTGGGCTATCACATAAAGCTCACTCTAAGGGGCTTTTTATTTTGTCAAGGATCGTCTCAACATCCAACCCATCACTTCCCTGATGCCTATGGACCAGTACGGAGCCTCTCGAGTTAATCATCGAGCTCAGAAAGCAACATCAAAGCCAAATGAGCAACAGAAATAAAGTTATCAGTAAATCGAGGCCATCATATCCAGCGCCTTTCAAAAAATTATTCACCGCTGGATAAGTCCGCCTTGAGAACTTCAGGGGCCATGGAGGAGCCCTGTCAATTATAGGTGGGAGGCTGGGTAATGCTCCCACGCCTGGCGGTGGATGAGCATGACCAGACATCCCTTAGTTTCAACACCTCGAAGGTGAGGAGAGTTGACGGGGATATTTGTCGCTTTCCATGTCGCTTGCTTCAAGGGGGGGCGGCCACAGGAGTGTCCTTTGAGTTGTCGGCCTTGGAATCCTCTTCGGCCTGCTCCTCCGGCGACAGTGGCTCCGGGTCAGGCACAGGGGCACCGGCCCCAAGAGCCCCGAAAGTATAGTAAGCAAGGAAAGAGTGAGTGAGTTCTTCATATGTCACGTTTTCATCTAACAAAACGAGCAGGTCAAGAGGCGGACGGTCATGTTCACATCATTTCAAAAACACCAGGCCTTATGATTGCCTATGTTTTCCCATACGCAACAGGCCATGATCAATCTCAGGACACACATCTAAAGCATTTCTCACTAAACCACCTACTCCACTTCTGGTTTGACCACGCTCGTTTCGTTTTCAAGCCCCTCCCGATGGCCCTCCCGATGGCCCCCCCTAGTTCCACTGGCTAATGCGAGAAGGGAAACAAGAACTGCGATGGGTTCTCCCATGAGGAAGAACCGGACCAACCGCACACGGTAAAATCCCCCGATTCCTGGTGCGGACTATCGATTTCCTCTTTAAAGAATCACCTGCCCATTCATCAGAGCCGGGAGAACGAAAAGAAGGAACAGGGGGCAAAAAGACGCCAAAGGAGAAGGGTACATGGAGTCTCTCTCCAACCACGGGAGAACACAAGACGGTCTCATGCCCCCAGATTTTTCCCTCGCCGGTCGAGGCCTCAGCCATTTTTCTTTCCCTCATCTCCCCATTCTTCCAGATTGCTTTGCGCACCCCCACTCTTCTCGCCTCGCCCTACAAGTAAGGGCGCGCATAGAAAGCAAACCATCCACAACCTTTCCGTCTAACATTCCCATTCGTACCGTCTCCGCAGTGGTAAGAGTTACCAAGATGATAGAAAGATTCACACGGGCCACTAGACGACCAGACTAGAAATTTGACAGCTTTCCTCGGATGAGCCGAGGGCAAAATAAAAAGGAGCCGTTGTCTGCGTTGACGCCCTGTCTGTGCCAATGATAGAGCTGTGGTCTGTGAATATGGGTATTGGTTGCTCCTCTTTGTTGGCATTTATGTATTTTGTTTTGTCTTCCGCAGCGTCCAGAGGAAACCTGCCGTCTCCAGTTCCGTGCTCCAGTGTCGTTTCTCCACGCCCGAGAATATGCGAGAGTCTCTCAGGCGCCATCCTCATCCAGAGCTGGATTGATGTCCTCGGGGCAGAGGTCTTGGTTGTGTGAGAGCATGTGATTGATAGCATGTTTGCCCTCAAGCTTTCCACCAGTACCACGTCTTCGATGAAGACCGCTACTGCGTGTTGCCCGTTTGCCGGCAAAGTTCATGGGCATGTCAACATATTTGTCCGATATATACACTTTGCCTCTGATGCCTCTTCGCTTCGATTACTTCTCTAATCCTTATGCAAGGCTATGTACTAAAATGTACCAATATGAGCCCATATCAGCCTCTCGCGTTGCGCCCGACTCACATTGTTCACATTACACGTCACACCCATCTCATCCTCATTACACATTTATTCTATCCTCATCACATATCCATCCTATCCTCATCACACATCGTGTCAACCTCATTCACTCACTCATTTCCCACCAGTCACAATACTCGAAAGCGAATGACGATCCGGCGGAACGTAGACCTCCTTCACCTCAGCGCTCTGCCACAGCTGAGGCGAGTAATACACCAAAGGCAAATCCTCATACGCCAGATGTGCATTCGCCGTCACAAACTCTTCAAACGTTGACGCTGCCTTTCCGCCAGCAAGACAAAGTTGGACTTGCTGTACCCAGAACATGCTCTGCGTCGAGCCCATGCTTGAGGAAAGCTCCAGCGCCGCCCTCGCCGCGACCGTGGAGCTCTTTTTCTCAGAGGGCTTGCTTAGTCGTTGGTAAAGGAAACGTAACAGGCTGGCATGGTTCGTAGCGATGACTTCGTCTTCCGGTATGAGTTTTGCCTCATCAATGAGAACTGCGGCCCAAAAGTCAAGGTCCTCACGCGGAGGCAGACCAGAAGGTTTGGTGAAGCGACGATTAATGGCGTCGACCATCTGCGACCGGGCGAGGTCAATCTTTGCCTTGGAGGGCATGCCAAATACATTGGGAAGAGCTTTCTTGTCGGGATTCACAAAGCTCATCCTCGCGGGAATTCCCTGCCAGACTGAAGATGAGTAGTATTGGCGCCACTCATCTCCAGTAATGTCGAAGAGGGCCTTGAATGCCCCAAAGGTGAGTGTCGTGACCGATCCCTCAAATCGGGTACTATTTGGCGCCTTGGATGGCTCAACCTCCAAGGATCGCAGATATGCGTGGACAATCTGGATCCAGAAATACGCCTGGGTCTCCGAGTATGGCGGCACAGACGGATCGGATGCACGAAGGCGGATTGTAGACGACTGCAAGGCCTCAAGTGCTTGCTTCACGACACCCCCACGTCTGAGCTTAGAGGTAAGCGTCTTTTGCACAACCGAGAACGCAAAACGTGGCAGTCTATCCACATCATTCCCAGAACGCTGAGTGTGAGGCTGGTCCTCCTCTACCTTGGCTTGAGCGGGTGTTGGAAGAGGCTGCAGATCCGGCAGATGCCAATCCTTTCGAGCTTCAGGCGTGAACAGCAGATCCTTGGAGTAGTACGACCTCCAAAGACCAGAGTTCATGAGCCACGGCGCCGCAAGGGCGATCTCTGCATATTCGCTTCTATCCGGGAACTTGTCGCGTCCATTGTTGACTTGGTAGTTTACGGCAGCGATCTGAATCTGATGGAGCCAAAAGATAGTCATAGTTCTATCCGCATTAGAAGTGATTCGCAATCGGGCAAGGTATACGTACTTGTGAGCAGTATTGCGGAATCGCTTTGGGTTTCCCTGTCTGAGACGATTGAGATGGGTCATGAACTCATCAGCACACTCCAAAAGACCAAAGCCTCTAGCGAAGCAATCATGCAACACGAAAAAGCCAGCTCTCAGGTGAGTGTAGTGATCCCACGAGTTCAGACTGCCATCCATGAATGACGCCCAGAAGCTCTCGGTGTCAACAGCGTCCGCGTTGGCCTTTCTTACGCGATCAATGAGTTCCGTATCGCTCGGTCCCTTCTCCATTTCTGCTACCTGAGCCTTTGTGTCCGGTTGAGCCGGCTTCTTGATCTGTTGGATCGTCTGTCTAATCTCCTCCATGGCAGGATAAAGCTGTTCACCAGACGTCGCGCACAAACCAGGATGATCCAAGATCCTAATGTCGTGATTCGCGAGATAAGGAGCAATCTCCCTCTCAAACTGCTCTCTTATACCTTTGACGATGGTATCTCGCTCGTCGGGCGGGAGGAGGTCTTGCTTATTGAAGAGGATAAACATGTGTCGACAACCTTGCTCAGCCATCATGGCCAAGCCCATGCGGAGATACTCGAGGGAAAATTCGATCCTATCGGGCTCCAGGTCACCACAGCTTTGGATAAAGATGAGGAAGCGATCTGGCTGCATGTAGTGCCTGATTAGAGGCCTGATCTTGTCGCATCCTGCAAGAGTCAGTACACGATCCAAACCAAGACAGGCAAATCTCACCTCCGACGTCCCAGAGGGTAATCTTGCCTCCATCTGGATATTCAAGGGTCTCCACATTGAAGCCAATTGTTGGGATTGTGGTGACTATCTCTCCCAGCTTCAGCTTGTAGAGCATCGTCGTCTTTCCAGACGCATCATTGCCAAGGATGAGGCCGCTGTGTTCAGGGCCTCTACGCAAGAGCCAGCGAGCGATACCTAGCACGGTCAGCGACGTCTGACTTCAACATTGACATGTAACTTACGCATTTTGTCAATTTTGATCAATTTTGAAGAAACAAGAATTGGCACGGGCAGAGGCCAGTTAATATTTAAGTCGCTGCCTTCGCAAAGTGGGGAGATGCTAATGTCTCCAAAGACGTGTCTTCAAGAATCTGCCTTGTCGTCGACTATTCACGCGCCTAAGACGCCAGCCTGTCAGAATGGCTTGCAACTTCTTACGCGAGTGGCTTTGACATTTTGCTATTGACGCGACTTGGTTATTTTTGTTTATTCCTAGAGGATTGAGCACTACAGGCAGCAGGTCTTTGCCTCTATCGCCACAGCAGGTTGAAGATCCGCACGCGTTCGCAGAAAAACGGCAGGTACTGAGTCAATGATCTCTATTTTCCGAGGCAAATAAAAGTCCCTAAATATAATTGATAAAATACTCAAAGATTTAGTATATTTTTCTCCCCTCTTATCTCTTAATTAACTCATAATTAGATTATTATATAAGTACTCTTTATTGAGTTAATTAAGCGTAACCATCCGTCCTGGTGGTGTCTCAAGCCTTTATACGACCGCGTGGGTGGCTTTGACATTTTACTATTGATGCTATTCTAACTATTTTTGTTTATTCCTGGATCCAGGCAGCAGGTCTTTGCCTCTATCACTACACCAGATTCAAGATCCGGTAGCCCAGTAAGGACAGGTGTATCGAACAGCTCACAAGGCCATATCTTGCCATCACGGCTTCCTTATATTTTGGGTATCTTGAGTAATTCCATCGTCTAATCAACAGACCCAGCAAGCGCAACAGCACTAAACCTCAAATCACCACCCTCCCTCTCCAAAAACTTCAACGCGCCCAGACTGAGTCCCTTGCTACTCAACACATCCTCATCCTCGAGCAAATCTCCCCTTCGAATCGGTCCCTTGCGTCGTCCGTCAAGCTCCCAGAGTCCACCATCGGTTCCCTTGGCGAAGCAGACGTAGTGCAGCTCCACGTCGTCTTCAGCTGGGGGTGCGGGCGTGTCGCCTTGGGAGGCGGCTTCTTTGTGGGCTGTTGCTAGGTCGGGGGTTTGTTCAAGGATGCGGGCGCGGCCGTCGGAGCCTAGGGGGATGCTCTTCTTGATGATTGTGTCGAGCGTGGAACCTTCCTCTGCGACGCGTTAGACATGCGCACCTAGATATACACACGGAGAAGATCTTACCGATAAAGTTTCGTGCGTTTCCATTACTCACAGCATGCAAGAGTCCCATAAGTCCACACGCATTCCGAATAGTCTGCGGCCACCAAAGCACCGGCTCCGCATCTCCCTTGCCGTGGTACTCGTCCACCAAGCTATCCTCAGCCATACGGTGGCTCTCGTACGCGGCGCTGACGGGGAACACAAGCAGAAGAGCCAGCGCGGGACGCGGGATAAAGGCAAGCAGGTCCGGGTCGGTGAGGGAGTAGACGTCGTGCATCCCGAGGGCCGGCGACACTCCGAGCTTGTGGATGAGCGTCGTCATAAGCTGGGGGTTCGCCTCGAGGGGGATAAAAGCCGGGCGGGTATCAGAAGGGTTAGGGTCTGTTGTCAAAGACATGGTGGGCGGTCTGTGTATACGTATGTGAAGCTATAGCAAGCTGTTGATGGAGGATGAAGCTTGGCTGTGCTGAGTGCGAAGCTGAAACTTGGTGTTCTTGGCCCCCACCAAACGCGGGGCATTCTACTCTGCCATGACGTCGCCTACCGACTGCCTGCAGCGAGTGGCTCAGGGCTCAAGCGGGGGATCATCAAGATAAAACACGCCTCATTGTTTATATCTGCACTTTTAATGCGTTGCATTTTGCGAGCATTAACACCTGTAATATCATAATTGCCGGTGTTATTAAAAAAGGGTAGCATTGCAAGGGTTGTATTCTTCTTGGCATCTTTCGATTTTGTAAAGCTGTAGGGTAACCTGTCCCAACCTGTTCAGCACCATCATTCACATCCAACAACCACAAAACTTCAACCTCATTTCCTCTCCTTTTAGCTTCTCCAATCGCATCTCTTAAACCATCTTTCTCGACTCACACTTGTTTACCCAAAGTTTCGCTAGTCTCTGATCTACAACCTGCCATGTCTAGCCTTGGGGCTTCAGCTATATCCACTAACCCACAAACGGTTTTTCTTCTTGGACCTTTCGGGGTCTTGTACAAAACCCGCAACACCGGTTCCGCGGCGGACTGCACGTGCCTTGACGCGATCTCATCTCATTATCGAGGGTCGCAATCTGGCCCCGACGCTTTTTCAGCCCTCCGGACGGCCGCGGGTGTGGTGCCTCCACCCATGATTAAGATCGCTCTTCACGATGTGACGTACAAATCTTCTTTTACTATCTATCCAATACTGTATGTATTCTCGTGTTATTAGTATCACGGTACTACACAGCACAAACACAAACACCGGGAGCCGGCATCAAGGGCAAAACAACGGACGGGCCGTTCCCGAGAGTTTGATGACCAGCCTAGGTAGCTTAGCTTTTCTCGTAATGAGGTAACCATGGAGGAATCCGCCCTGGTTGGGACGGTAGCAGGCGATATTACCACTTTTGCAAGCTAGGTTAGAATGACTCGGGTAGGTGCTTGTCGATTCCTCAATGTCTCAGAGACGAGAGTCTTTTCTCGCTAATGTCTGCCACACCAACACACAGACGTGAATACCTCCTGACATACATACTTGTAGATGGATGCCAAACCACAGACACAGACTCTCACCGTTCGTCCCAGGAGAGTGGCACGGATCCCCCCTCCCCAATTTGGTATCAAGGTTGGATCCGCACTAGACGGGAGAGTCCCCCATCACCATGTCCTCCACGTGGACTCGAGACATGACTCGCTGGGGGTAGGTCGGTCGTCAACACCCCTCCCTTCGCCAAGGTGGGAGTCAAGTGTCAGGTAGCACGACGTCGTTGCGCACGTACCGGCGAACCAAGACCCCGGAGGCCGAGACCCGTGCTTGTCCCTGAGCGGAGCAGCCGTTTTGACCAAAGCGAACAGTTTTGATGGCGTTAGACGTTTGAGGGGGATGGATCCAGACAAACTTGACGGGCTTTCGATCAGCGCCTGCAAAGCATCCTCTGGCGTGCCTTTTTCAGGTCAAACTAGTCTTGACCAAGTAAAATCCCGTTCGTCATCTTTCTGCTTCGTGGCACTTGAATAGTCCGGTCTTGTCTGAGCCCCTGGTCCCTGCGTCAGCTTTTTTTCTTTCCCTTTCAAGGGGCGGGTCTAGAGTTCAGGGGTACCACCCTCTTGACTCTGCAAGTCAAACGCCCCCTGTCAGTTTTCAACTCTCTGTACCTACCGTACCGTTGGACTGTAGAAAGAGTGGAAAAAAGCGGTGGGTGTGGATAGATTGTCCTGAGACATAGAAACTCGGAATGTCTCATTGAGGAATCTACCAACACAGAGGAAACGCCGTCGAATGGTATTTGCATGCATTTCATAGCCCATTCACAAACTGCCACGGGCCAGGCTGTCAATTGTCAATCGACTGGGCTTGGCCCGCTAGAGAGGGGGGGGAGAAAGAAAAGCCGCTACTGCAGCTCATCCTTGAACTGATTGAACTCCCTATTTCCTAGCGGGGGGTACCTGTCCATCCCATGGTCCATGGTCCATGGAAGTCCATCTCTTGGTCGGTTCCGCACGGGTCGCTCGCGTCATGATTACCGCCGGGCTGGCCAGACACCTTTCTCCTGTCACTGACTCTCCCTTTTTGGCTTTGATGAAATCTGGGCTTTTTCTATCAGAACGTCGAGAATATGCATGTATCCACCAAGATCTCCAACTAGACTGACACCCTACCTACCGAGTCTCAAGCCATATTTTTTTCCTTTCTTTTTCCTCTCTTTTCTTCTTCCGAGGCCTTGTTTCCCCAATCAGCGCGTGTGGGCTGTCGAAACAGTTCGCCCCAGGTTTCTTCTTCTCTCCCTTGCTTAAAGAACTGTCCAACACCCGTTTTCCCCTTTCGTAGCCTTTCGTTCATTCCTTTAATCCCCCCCCGTTCAGAAAACTCACCTTTTCCCCGTGAGCGCCAGAATGCTCGCGGCGGGTCCCCTGAGGCCTCTCCTTTAAACTCTGCTGCTTCTCTTCCCCTGCAACCAGCAGATAAAACTCATCTTGTCGAAACGACATCATGGGCTTCTTTAGCTTCTTGACGCGCAAATCTTCCTCGGACAAGAATCAGAATCAGATCAAGGGTCAATCTTACAAATCGACAGTCGCATCAATACCTCCCATCCAAGGTGAGCTTTTCTCTCAAAAGGATTCAAAGACCTCCACCTTCTGACCCAATGCAGGAACTTATCCCGTCGCTGGAAATGGACCGAATGTGTTGGACCAGCTGCAGCAGGCGGCAAGGAAACGCAGCCAGGCTCAACTCTCTGTAATCGATCACGATATCGACATTGACCCTGCCGCGCCTCCTCCAATGGTCCCGCGATTCCGCAGCTTCTCCCCAGGACGTCCAACAACAGCTCCAAACCAAGCTCACGCCAATAGCTTCACTTCGCGTCCTAGGTCCGTCGCCCGTAGCATCCGCAGCACAAACTCAGCCTGGAGCGTCCCCGAAAAGACACGCGCAGCCGTGCGCACAGTAGAAAGACCGCCTCCTGTACCTTCAATCCCCTCTCACCACCGCCGCGAGAGCTCCATCGACTCTTTCCAGGACGGTAACCGGTTCGTCGACGTTCTAGACGCCCAGGGCGAGATCAGACCGTCAAACTTTCGCTCGCGCGTCGCAGCCACCGGCGCCCGCGAGTTTGGGGAAGACGTTGCCGAGCGCAACATTGGCGAGAACGGTCTGAACCTTAACAGCCCTGCCGTCAAGGCCTTTTACCGTCTTTCCAGTAGTGGGAGGTTGACGCTGCAGACTTCGGATAGTGGTGGATTGTCTGTTCACGATTATGATGGTTTCGACGAGGATGATGACGATTGCGCTCCACCGCCTGGTATTCCTCATCTTGATCTAGGGACGATTCGAGAATCTTCAAGACCGACGAGTTCATCACAAGCATGGAGGTCATTTTCAGGCTCAATTGGCGGAGAAATGCTAAGATCTAGCAAATCGCAACGACGTCTAGATAAACGTCCCGAGACGTCATCTCAAACAGCAGCGTCTTTAAAGAACCGGAGGAGATCATTCAACGCATTCGCATCTGCACCTGAACCGCAAAGGTCTAAACCGAGACCTCTCAGCTTACATCCTTCATTATCAAATTTTAATTATTCGGCACCTCTGTCACCACCTCCGATGCCCAAGTCTCGTCCAAAGACGAGTGAAGGACGGAGTCGACAGCGAAGTATTGGGATGGTTGAGATTGAGAGTCTGGTTGATGAAGCTTTTGATACACCAGCACCATGTCCGAGTAGGTCCATTTGGCCAGAGTATAGAAGAAAGCTAACAAGTTATAGCCATCCCTGTTCGATTCAAACAAGAGCATCCTTCATATTCTCGCCCCGATTCACATCTTTCACGCCAAGATTTAATTCTCCCTCGTCATGATCCTCCAATTCCTCGCCATGATCCTCTTGTCCCTGTCCCTCGTCATGATTCTTCTCACATCCGCCCCGACACGCATCACGGCCAACCAACTCTTTCTCTCTACCCCCGCAGCGACATTTCTCAACCCTCACGACCTTCTAGTTCCTCATCAATGGATAAACCACCCCGCAATCGCTCCATCGGCGGTGCCTCGGTTCTGCGAAACCAACGCCTCGACAACATCACCGAACACATTCCCGTTCGGACGTCATCTCTAACTCTCAAATCCCAGCCATGCATCACACCAACCACCATGTCGTCCGGGTACTCCAGCAATCCCTTTCCGAGATCTCAGCACACACCGAGCACTTCCATCGACGTATCTGCTCCTCCGTCAATCAAGATTAACCGCGAGCGTGAACATTCTGGCGGAATGCCCAACCTAGGAAACCAGAACAACTACTACAACGCAGCCGATGACGACTTTTCCGCCGATACTCTTGTACCTTCACGCCGGGAACTGGAGCAGGATCTAAGCCACCCCATCAACGCAGGTGTAGAAGCCGAGTACTACATCTCGGATGCCAGCGAAGACTCTGTAGACTCATTCATCGCCTGGAAGGAGGAGAAGCGACGTGGAGAGGAAGGTCTATTATACAGAGAAGACTACGGCATCGCAGGAGGCGGTCTTCCCGGTTTATTCGAGCCTCTCCCGATCCCCAAGGCCCCAGCGGAGCCTCCAGCGCCCATCAAGCCACCAAAGACGCCAAAGAGTCCAAAACGCCCAACAACAAGAGGCACTACAAAGAGCAACAAGTCGACGCCGAAAAAGACACGACACCAACAACAACATCTCCGCCGCAGCCGCACAAGCACATTCTCCCCACCGCGTCGAGAGCCCCGCAACGGCTCATCCTCAGACGACGAAGGCTCCGATTCATTCTGGGAGCGGGCGCGCGACATGCCCCACGGGCCAAGCTTTGTCTCCCTAGCTGAGCTCGGCATCGATCTAAAGCACCTAGGTCTCGACCAATACGGCCTTACTGAGGAGGATGATGCAAAGGTTGACATTCACACGGCAGTCAAGCTACGAAAGGAGATGCGCCGACGCAAGATGGAGACTACAAGTCGACGACATACGAGGAGTTATGCTGACGAGGCGGATGTAGAGGATTAACGAGATATATGAGGTATGGAGTTTTATGGCAAAGATGATTTGGGAACATACAGACGACTTGACGATTTCCGTCCCTTTTTTTTAATTGTTTTTTTTCTTTGTATCATGGAATAGGCGCATGGATATGTACAGCACAATGAGCATTACAGCCAAATAGGCATAGGGAGGCAAAGCATAATGAATGGACAAGTAACATTCACAACATCAAACAAGCACTCTTCTAATGAATCAAACACGCATCCTTGAAACCAAATCTACAGCACGGACCTAGATCCCCGCCTCACTTTCCGATTCAGCTCCACCATCGAGATGACAAAAGCAAACATTGCGGTGCCAGCTGAAAATCTTTTCCTTTCAAGAGTCTAGATCGGTTAGATGAACGCCTCCGGGCGGGCTCAGCCCCAGCCACGCGAAGATGTTGAAACAAATCGTTGAGCTCGGTTGGAGATGAAGCTAAAAATACACACCCGAGACACCTGAAGAGATCGTGAGCTAACACTCATTGCTGTGTGGTCTGTATCGTGTTGGTTTGCCTTCATACCCAGGGCTGGCTGAAGAGACATCTCGGTTGGCAAGGATGACGCTGATCATAGTAGAAATTCGGTATTTCTTAATCTACCGGCCGGAAATCCCTGGTCCATCAATCTCCCGCAGTTCGCCTGATCAAGATTGCCCGTTCAACATCTCTCTCCGGCTCCCCGATATCTCCACTCAGTCTTCAGCTGAGAGCTTCAGCTGAAGCCCATTAATCTCGCTCGACCATGTCACCTAGAATTACACATCGAGCCAACATCTTGACTGTTTTTTACGGACCTGCCTGAGAGCATCATCACTTTATGCATCAAAGTCTAATGACGCGACGACTTCAAAAGCAAAACAATGCACCTTCCTAATGCTAATCCTATGACATCATCCCGCAACCGTGCACGTGCCCTTCCCCAAAAAAGGCAACCTAAACCCCTAAACCTTTCACCTAACGCCTCAACACCAACAATAACATCACCAAACCAACACACCAAAAACAGCAGTCAAAAACAAAAAAGGATTCCCTGTTCAGGCTTATTTTCGAGTCACGTGCCCTGTAGCGGAATCGAACCGCTGATCTTCGCATTACGAGTGCGACGCCTTACCATTTGGCCAACAGGGCTAGTGGTTTGCTTGGATGACCGAGGGGTTTGAGCAAAGGTGCTATGAGGGCTGACCTTCGGGTTTGACGCGAGGTTTGTGCAACACAACAGGGAATATTGGTCAAGAGAGTGAGAGTAAACGCTGTGTTCGCTTCTATGGTGACATAGTTGTGCAAGGTGGTTCAGTCCTCATCGTGACAATCGCTGATACGCCGTGACACAGCCCAACCAATGTCCCAGTCACCGACCAGACTCCTCTAACCCAGCCGCTTTATCCTTTGCAGGCTCTTGTTCCTTCAATCTAAAATCTAGATTGCTGTTCCATGATCATTAACATTATCTTGCACTGCCCCAGGTTTACAATCGCATCCCAGCGCCCGCTTCATCGTCTCAAAGTCGCCCTCATGCTCATCAAGCATCGCGAGAGCCCGCTTCGCCACAGCAATCTTGGCGTAACGTCCACTCTTGGCTGTCGCATTGGCAATGACCTTCTGGTGTACCATAAAGACAGCCACCACGTCACTCTCCGTCAGGGCAGCGATACCCTCCTCCACTCCGCAAGGAACATTCTCCGCGCTGACACGCCAGTTGGTGCAGCCTAGGTCTTGCTGCATCTTCTTGGACAGATACGTGACAGGATGCTTGTTAGCAAACGAATCATATAGTGCCATGTCCTCAAAGTACGGTTCGATGAAGCGTGTAAAGAAGTTGCGGACAACCGTGTAGTCGTAGTTGGCGTCAACAAACATGGCGCCCACGAGAGCCTCCATGACATCAGCAAAGGCCTTGGGCGGCGCAGATGCCCTGAGCCAGAAATCTTTGCGTATGGCAGTCTTGTTCGCCTTGGCTTCTTGACGCGCGTCTTCTTCAGCCAGCTCAAGCTCACTCGCATACGAACTTATTTGCCCGATCAATGAGGATGTAGTAGAGGTAAGGTGTTTGTGAAGACCGAGCTTCACGCAAAGACACCCAAGGAACTGGTTCGAGGCCATGGCCATCTTGTGCTCAGTTAGCCATTGAGGGTCCGCCTGAGGAAACCGCTGGAACAGGTTATCGACAATGGCCATGTCCAGTAGGGCATCGCCGAGAAACTCGAGGCGTTGGTAGCTTGGCACTGGATCATAAGGCCAAGAAGGATGCTTGAATGCACTTCGGAGAAGTGCGGGCCATTTGAAGCGGTATCCAACAGCATCAGCTACACAGTCGACTAGACGGCGTTGATTGACAGTGGCTTCAGCTTGTTGCCAGGCTGGAATCTTGAAGGCGGCAAAGTAATCCTCAAATTTCTCCATCTTGTGATTCTTGCTCTTGACCATACGCGTGACGGCCTTGACGGCAAGGTCCATGCTGCCCCCTTTGCCAGAGAGGTAAGCAGCTCCGATGAGGGCCTCGCAAACGTCTGCAATGGACTTGTCGGCTAGCTTGTGTCGCACCTCCGTTTTTGGTGCCTTTCCCTTCTTCAGTGGAAGGTCAGGGTACCACGAACGTCGGTCAAACGCCTTGGATCGGATGTACTCGTGGAGCTTGCGGTCAACAGCATGGTTGAAGAGATTCTGGTTGCAGATATGAATCATGCGCTCAACGTGATATCCACACTCATCGCTCTCAGGAATGAGAGTAAAGAGAGAAATAGTTGTGGCCATCTTCAAAAACGAGTCGCCTAGGAATTCTAGCCGCTCGTAGTTGTTGCCCATACCAGGCTGGAAGTTGACCTGCTCTTCATCGTGCTCCCCTGAGTTGTCACTATCTTTTGTCATGGCTTCAAGAGCCAACACAGGTGGGATAGGAAGATCAAGCATGGCGCAAGCATCAAGGGTGATAAGGGCAGCATCAATGCGATGGATGATGGCTGGAAACGCCATGACCATAAAGGCCACATCGAGGGGGATCTTACTTGTTAGCGACGCCTGATGAAGGGAGAGGGTTGCTTACTGGCGAGACTTTAAGAGGCTCCAAGATCACAAAGCAATCATTATTGACCTCCTCATCGACTTGGAACTCGTCCAAATAGTTGCGTCGGAGTGACAACATCTGTGCCTTGACAACAGGTTGATCCTCTCTCCATTTGACCTTGCGACGAGTGTTGTAGTAGAGACTGTTGCTGTACTCCTTGATGGTAGGTTCCACCTGACGATAAGATCGGCTTCTCGACTCTGGCACTCCTTCAGGCGTAGGATCAGAAGGCTTCTTCGACTCGTCAATTCCTTTGATGACAAGCTTGCGCCCTCCGTCGTAGGGGTCGGTGACAAACTTGTTTACAAAGAACTCTTTCGGGGCATTTTCCCAGGGGAGGCTGTCGTTCTTGGTGGCCTCGACAATACTCCAGTCAACCGCTTGGGAAACCGAGCTGTGGCCATCTTTGCAGGGAGCTAGAAAGTAAGGAAGCCGATCGGCGCTAGCATCAAATTCTTTACTAAACACGTCAGAAAAGAGCTTGAGTGTGAATCTGGCGAGGGCGTCAATCTCCTCGCCAGTTAGCTTTAGAGGTTCTTCAGAAACTGTCAGTTTGGCCACAGATGAGCGCCCATTCCCAAAGAATAAGGGTACTCCTGGGAGATCCGGAAGTTTGTTTCGCGAAAGAAGCATTAGTGGCCGACTAAGAAGGTCTTCTCCAAGAGCTCCTGGATTGTCAAGCGTAATGACTGTCGCAAAGAGCTCTTTGCAGTCCCCAAGTGACTTCCAGACATCGGGCCTAAGTCGCATGGGGTATTCAGCTTTCTTGTTGGAGCTCACAGCAAGTCGAGCATTTCGCATTCTGGGAATCGTCTTGCTCAGAGTGGGTTGAAGATGTCCGTCAATGTGCTTGTCCTTGATCAGTTTCACACAAGCCTCAAAGGCTGCAGAGTATTTAGCCAATAGCTTGCTTCGCTGCGGAAACCCCGACATTGCCTTGAGGGGCGAGGCATCTGGGAGGATGACATCGGCGATGAACTTTGGGCCAAGCTTGGTGACTGTGAATTCGACCTTGGAGGAAATGCCCGGGGTAATCGATGCAGCATACTTTGAGAGGACGTCCATGCTGTGTGCAAAGGTGAGTCGAGCCCCTGTTGAAGGTATCTCGTACACTTTCTGGACCAGCAGTTCATCCTGAACCGCGTCCACTGCATCATCTTCCAGCTTTCTGTCAGCAGGAAGGGATAGACAGAACTTTTGTAGGGCTGTAGAGTCTCTCTCTGCCTGTTTCAGGCTTCTGAGCTGTCCCATATTGCCTTCCTCCAGCATGGTAATGTATCTCGAGTTTGACTGTCTTGCCCGCCCTTTGGACTGGAGATACTGGATGACTGAGTTGTAGAGGTCGAAGCGGATAACGAGATCACAGTCCGGAACATCAATGCCCTCCTCGGCGACAGTGGTCGCAAAGAGACAGTTGATGCTGCCTCGCTTGAACTTTTGAAGGGTCACAACTTGATCGCGATGTGACATGTTGCTGTGGGTTGATGAAGCTGATTGGGAACCAATCTATGGAGGTCAACACTCGAACACGGCTAGTTCTAAGAAACCTACCATGTAGTAGGCGACCATTCCTGGAATCCTCATTCCTTGTTGCTGATACAGGTCTGAAAGAAGCCAAGCCGTGTGTCTCTTCTCGACGAACACGATGCATCGTTTGGTGCCGTCTCGTGTGAAAGCATGCAGCAAAATTTCGTGTAGCTTCTTCATCTTGGGAGATAACTCAGGTGAAGATGGCTCAATCGGGGGGAGTTCACGCTTCTTGACAATGTCTCGGACACGTCGAACAGCCTCTGTCGCGTGGTCTGCCTGGTTTGTCGCAAAGTCCCTAGAAAAGTCGCGATCAGTCCTGGCCACAAGCCGCTTGGTCTCGTTGTCAGTGAGAAGAAGGATCCAGTATCGATCGGCACACCAGCTGCCAAGTGTTGATGCAGCTTCCTTGGTGAATTCGAGTGATGCCTTGAACTGTGAATTTCGGAGGACTTGAGCCCATATCAAGTCCCACAACTGCGTCTTTGCGTCTTCTGGAAACTCCAGTGACTCGTAGTTGACTCGCTCTTCGACTTGCTTTTGTTGGCACATGGCTTCCATCAACACTTCGTTGGAAACAGTAGCAATCTCGCTGCAAAGAAAGGTTTCCAGCTCAAGGGCAGCTGCTTTCACGTCCTTTGTCTGCGAGTCGACAGGAGAAGCAGTCATGCCGAGAATTCGTGGCCGCTCTCCCTGGTAGCGGATGTAGTGATTTCTCATGATGCGGGCATAGGGGTGGTCCTTTTTGGCATGGTGCGCCTCGTCAAAGATGAGAAGGTTGATCTGGGACATCTTGATGAACCCATCATTAAGGCAGTCCACCAAGATCTGGGCCGTACAGACAACAACCATGTTCTCAGTGAACTGTTGATCCCAGTACTGCTTCTTTCTCACCATGCCTTTCATGTTGCCCCAGAACTTGGTGATGGGGTGTTCGCCGAGGTTGCAGTTGAGGACGGCATATTGTTGGTAGCAGAGGGCAACCTTTTCGACCAGGAAGAAGGCGACTTTCTTGGGCTTTCCGATGGCTCGATCTTCCACTTCTTGCTCGAGGAAATGTCGAAGAAGCAACGCTGCGATGAGTGTTTTGCCGGTACCTGTCACTGTCAGCGCACTCATGACGCAGAGCGGGGAACTTACCCGTGGGCAGAACCACGATGGTGTTCTTCTGTTTGGCTCGCTCAAAGAGCTCAATTTGATACTCTCGAGGCGTAGCGATGATCTTTCTGCTCTCGCTAGTCTTGATGAGGTGCGCGACCGACTGGAAATTGGGGTCGTTGAGAGCAGCAGCAGATGATCTGGTGACCTCACGTTGGTTCTTGCTCACCCATTCTTTCAGGGCAGCAGAGTCCTGGCGCTTCTTTTCACTGATCTTCCGAGGCTTCTCAGGATTGATGACAAGCCGATAGATATCATCTTCGTCGTCGGTGTCGTACTCAGGCCCGGCGCCTTCTTCCTGGGATGGTGCTGGCTCTTCACCTGTTGCATCAGGACGTTCCTGGGTCTCAGTATGGCCTGCATGATGCTCTTTCAAGAGATCTGAATCGTGGGATACGCCGCTAGGCATTGCGCCCGATGGTAGTGGCCTGATAGGCAGGGCGCCAGCACCCATGTCCACGACCATCTTGAGCGGCAGACGTCGTCACAGATGTCGCGCAAACCGTTCCACGCAGTACAAGACTCTTTGTTAGAACAATATTGGCCAGTGAAAAATGCTGTGACGATATTCAAGCTGCTTTGCGAGGTGAAGATGGTGGAAAAGGAAAGAAGGCTGAGAAGGAAAGTGAGGTTGAAAAGTGCGGGTAGATACGTTAGTGTGACGGCTGAGAGGCCGGCAGCCTGTGGTAAGAGCTGCACAATCAATCAGCGTCAATTCTGCACATGCCCTGGAATGTTTGCAAAAGTTGTGGTTCGGTTGATCCCGTGTGCGTTCTCATGTGAAAATCCCGCTCTCTAAGCAAACAGATCTTGGTATTTGTCAATGCCAGAGTAAGCTTGCGACGCCAGTGGGAAGCCAAGCTTTAGATCGACGCGGGGATTTAAAGATCGTATCACGATGTCCGGCTTTAATTAATATCATGGACACTTTTGGCTGCCAGCAGGACGAGACATGTCAAGATATTAAGTGAGCTATAGATATTATAAAATAACAAATAGAGACACCTTCATGTAGGTAGTCAGGGCTGAACTTGGTGTCTTTGCCGTCCCTTCCAACGCATTTCTTGACCCTCGTGGCACCATGTGATGTCAGGTCGGCCTCCCAACTTGTGACGCCATAGCACACAGCCCAGCCGTCGTTTGGACGAGTTGAGTTTATTACTTGAGAACTCAATTTGGAATAGGAATCCATAATTGTGTATATTAATGGCCTTTTTTACTAGCACTTACTTGCATCTTATCCTGGGTGTTCTCTATAGCTGTCAGGTCATCGTTCACGCAAACCACACCCCGAATATTTCGAGATCGTATTCAGCAAATTCCGAAACTACTTCGTTTTAGGCCATTAAAGTGTCCATAATCGCCATGCTCCATTTTACCTCGTAGTCATGCGCCATCGTGACTCTCCCGGTATGTCCGACCTGCTTGCCCAAGCCAAGTCCACTCTCCCATTTAAGGCCGTGAAGAGACCCCAGACCCATTACCATCTTGGATGTCAGTGAAAACTTTGAACTCCCTTCTAATTGTCTCGTCAAAAAAGAAACCGGCGCAGCGAAGTCCAAACGACGTGGCATCAATCCCCAAGCCAACCCCAACCCTCCTCTAAGCAGTGGCGGAAGATGGAAGAAAACCTCCTTGAGCTATAGCGTCAACCTAAAGCTCAGAGTTTCCAGTTGAGCCAAACAGATTCTCCAACAGGTGTTGAGCGATGCCATTGGCGATCTGCTTGTCAACCACTGGCTGCAGCTCAGAAATCAACCACGTGGTGAGGTTCTGGATGACCGGCCCTGTGATTATGGGAAGGATTTGGTCAGCCATGCTGTCGGTGATTTGCTGAGCGATGATGTTGGACCCAGGGCTTTGAGCCATGCCGGGAATCTTTTCAGACAGGAACTGGATGGCCAGATCTTTGAGCCGTGGCTGTAGGTCCTCCAGGTGCTGGGTGACCTGCTGGCTGACATACTCGGTTGCCTTGTCGTTGATTAGTTTCTTGATTCGCTCATAGATGTGTTCCAGAGTCTCGTTGAGGGTGGCTGTCTGAAGGGAACTGTTTGGCATCGCTTCGGTTTTGGCCTCGGGCGAGTGGCGGCTTTGGTCGCTTGATGTGCTGCGTCGCTTGACGCGGAGTTGAGATTCTGCTTCCTCATCGTCCGACAAGCTGCGTTTTGGGAGACGCTTGGGAGCGTTGTTGGGCTCTTCTGGGCTTACGCTGCTGTCGTTAGATGTGCTGGCCGCCTTCTCGCGTTGGCTACCCTCGTTGACCGGAACCTGAATCGAAGCAGCCTTGATCTTGCCGTCGCTTGGAGTCATGTTGAAATCGACATGGGGAAGCGAACCAGCACCCTGACTGAGCCCAGAAGTGTGCTTTTTGGTTTCTTTCTTCACCTTTGTCTTGGTCTTGTCCGAAGAGGGTGAGCCACTACCCTCGCCCTTCGCCGTTCCGGCACCGTAACCAGCTCCAGTGGCTCGAGTCCCGTCGCCTGTGCCACCAGTCTTGTTGGTGGCAGGGCGTTTGACGGCCGGGGTCCGATCTTTGGACTTGGGTGGAGTGCAAGAGCTTTCTGGACCATCTTCGGGCTTCTTTTCCCAGCAAGGAGGTCGTGGAGGAAACGTGAGGGGAACATTGTCCTCGAGGACATCGATGCCCTGGTACCGCTGCATGATGGCCTTCTTTGCAGGGCTTCTCGCAAAAAGTTTGGCGAGTCATCTCGGCCCTCGGAGTCGCCGCATCCTTGAGAGAATGATAGTAGATACCGCGCATAACAAACCATACTCCCCAGTCAAAGTCATGCTCGTTGTGAACAAACGCGCCCCGATAAAGGGTGTGGCTGTGGCTGCAAGGGCTATGAACGTTGCTCTTCGTGGTGGCAGTCTTGCGGGCGGCGTTCAAGAAGGATCGCTTGATCTTGTCGGGGTACTTCCACCAGTTGTCTCTCCAAATAGATCGCAAGTGGATGGCAACGGCTTGGTTCTCACCTTCATCTTCGATGCGATCGAGCGATACGTCCCATCCATCCTGGATCTCCTCGGGGGAGGGATGAGGCGTGAAGGTGAAGTCGGCGTTGGTGGTCATGGTCGCGCAGTGTGGATAGAGTCAATCAACTTGGAGAAGAAAATGCGCATAAGGCGTCGATAGTGTGTGTGAGTTAATGCTGGCCGGTGTTGAAGAGGAGATATTTTGGTGGTGAGTGGGTAGCCGAATCTCCTGGTCGACCCTGAAGGGGTGAGAAGCGGAAGAGAGGTGGGAGAGAAGAGGCGAAGTAGGCAGGATGGGAGGGGAGGAAATAAATTTCGAGGTTACAAGAAGAGCTTTACCTAAACCTTTGCTATGAATAAATCGCCCAAAGTTCTTGGAGCTCTAGCTCTGATAAGTATTAGAAAATCTCAAGTTGGTGACCGGGTCCTGTAGAGTACCAAGAGCAGCATGGCACTCATACGGGTTTAGATCTTCATCCTAGCTAAGCTCAAACCCGTCGTCCCTTATTCAAAGTTCAGCTTCAAAGCTCCTAATCAGAGCCCCCATGCAAAATTGAGAATGATGATCCTCAACATGACTGCTCATGGGGTCTTGGGGATCGGTGAGCTTTTGATCTTGGAGGATAGGGCATATATGCTTTAATCAAGGATTAGCAGACATTGCCATCGAACTCGAAGGAGCAAATTATAGATAGAAGGCGATTTATGGTACTTATTTTAACTTCGGATGATTTCGACTCAAATAATTAGCAATTGCGTCTTTACATCTCGCGCCAACAGTCTGGAGATGAGAAACCAGTCGCCTTGACACTGCGCGACTATTTTCGATCCATTCATTTGTCTTCATCTTAAAAACATTGACTGCTATCTTCTATCGTCCATAATCCTTGTTCTTTACTCCTATTCATCTGATCACGGAAACGCGTCCATTTACCCTGTCGGCGTCACTGTCACTACCGAGGAAATGAGTCCCTAGACGAGTAATTTACCAGCAAATCAAATTGCTGTGCTTTCTTGAGTCCGATTTGTTTGCTTTACGGTACGAGCGAGGCTGTCATTCAATACATCCTCATCCGCGCCTGATGCCTTAGTTAGACGCATGAGAAGTCAAGCCCAGGAGACGGGCATCAAGCTCAGAACAGTACCAGCAGAAACTCCTCAAATTCCTCTTAGACACTCTGTTAGCCTTCACGATATATCGCGGCGAAATCACTTCAATAGTAGCCAGTAGTTTGTAAAATCCTTGTTCCTACCTCCATCGAGCCTCCTGATGACCCCTCAACTACATGCAGGCAATCCATAAGCCCCAAACTCATACAAACATCAAACAAAGCACAAATCCCCTTCACTCCACATCCTTCATCTCAAAATCCCCATCCTTATCCCTAACCTCAACCGCAAAGCAAGCAGACTCCGCCTGCACCACATACATGGCCCTGTCAGCACACCCAGCAAACTCTGCCCTCTCTGCATCCTGAGCACCCTGCGCCTTTTGCGCACCTTCAATATTTTCAAAAGCCGTCTGAAGTCGCTGGAGCTCGTTCAACTCGGTGGACATGTCGATTGAGATTATCTTGCCCATTGAGGGTGGTTTGACGATGCGATCGGCTGTCTGGGCGAATCGCGCGTGGGTGGAAATGGAAGCAAAGGTGGCTTCTTCGGCGCTCCAGGCGTAGTGAGCCATTTGGACTCTGTCTCGGGTGCTTGCGACGATTGAGTTGCGGTCGACTCCGAAAATGGGTGAGTTGCTCTTTGTCGTGCTCTCGGCGGGACTGGTCGGGGTATGTGAGGACGACTTGAGGACAATCTTGATTTGACTAGATGATGCTGGTCCGTTGTTTGTGATGTCGACGGATTCTTTCTGAACCGGTGTCTTTGTGTTTGCAGTGCCTTGCGTTTTGGTGATATTGGGGCCGCTCTCTTTGTTGGCTTCGAGAGCAGAATGCCCATCCCTTAGACCTTCGTTTCCGTTCCCCTCCGTCACAATCGTCTCGCTGAATTTCTTCTCAATGTCTTTGATGGCCGACTTCCTCTTTCTCCCATCATCAGTCGCCTTTCTGGATCTCTTCTTCCGATCACCTCGCTTGGGACAGTATGCCATATCCTTTTCGGCCTCTGGGAGAACAACATCATAGCGTCCCTCCCAATCTTCCGCAAGCATCTCCGACGACTGCTTCTTGCGACTGCGGTTGTTGCTGGTGGAACCTTTTCTCGCGGTGGTGGATTTCTTGGGCAAGTAGTGAGCAAAATTGTTGTCGAGGTAGTGACGAAGCTGAGCAGATGGTGGCAGTTCAGAAATATCTTGGGTAGTCTTGGTGGTGTCTGAGGCGCCTCCAAGCATGGCCAGTCGGTATTCAGGTAACGTCGAAGCGCTCGGGGTCGCAAACATCTCGCAGTCGGTATCTTCTTCGTCGACGAATGAACCGTTCTCGCTGAGCTGGTCAGCCCCCTCGACATCCATCCCCTCGGCCATGTATTCGTCATACGCCTGCCGGTACCAAATAGCGTTGAAGACGTTCTCAACTAAACCTTGATGAGGATCTTCTTGGGGAGAGCTGTTTACGTGATGAACTGCAGCTGCCTCACACTGATGAACCTGTCCGTTCGTCACCGTCTCTCTGCCGCGGTGACTCGCGTTTGGCATGCCTTGAGCTGCCACCCTCCCAGTTGTTCCAGTCTCATGGCGAGCACACTCAACAATGATGTCCGAGTATGCTTGAAGAGTTCGAGAACCCAAGTCAACGTAAGCCCCTCGAGGCCAACAGGCCTCTCTGCATGGAACCCAGTCTCGCCCTTCCTCCAACAGAGAATTGGCAACGCATCCAGGTACATATGCCCGGCGGTGTCTCCGACAGAATGCAACACGTAGGAAATGGTCTTGTAGTTGGGATGGCCGGTATCCGAAAGGCCCTGGCAGGAAGGGCAGTGGTGGTAGCGGCCGTGGGACGGGAAGGACGTTGCTGTTGTTGCTCGTGGTGGGCTGAACGAGGGTGTTTGATGTGGAGGAGGGCTGATCCTTGGGCTGGCCAAGATCTGATCTGGCGTCTGTATTGGACTTCTCGGGAGACAGGGTCTTGTCATCATCAACTTGTGTCTCTTCAGAATCATAATCTTCATTCAAGTCATTGCGATCGTTAAACTCATTACCGTTTCCTCCATCCTTGCGGTGCGAAGGCACACGCTGTTCAACAACACCGAAACGAGGCGCAAATCCCCCTTGAGACCGCAGTGCTGAATCATCCACAGGAACGTTGGTAGTTGGGGCAGCAGGTCGAACCTTCAAGAGATTGGGATTAGCCCATCCCAGTTCCACGGCCTGGTGAACGATCTGCTTGTCGATACCGTCCTGGAAAATCTCCCACTCGATCCGTAGAGGCAAAAAGTCCTTGTAGGGTTCAGCGCAAAACAAACGAAACAAAGCAACCAAACCATGCATCCTCCTCTCCTGCAAAAACAAAACTCCTCGCTCCTCATCCTCAAGAGAAACGTTGTCCGTAAGAAGTGCCGGACGGTTGTAGTGTAGAAGGGCTGGGACGGTGATCCTCTTCTCAAGTGCGTGCTCAAGCAAAGGAATGTGAGGGATCCTGATGACATACTCCTCCCAAACACGCCACGCGTACTCCTCTCTCAGGTAGATTTCGAGAAACTCCTGGACTTGCGCACGAGACAAGCGCAAGATAAAGGTGACAACCTTGGCGAAGCGGTCTTCATCGTTCAGGATCCGGATGATGATCCACCTGACACCCCACGACAGATCTTCCTAGATCTGAGGTGGAGGCATGTTGGTCGAGATGGTGTCGATGAAGGAATCCCACTCGGAAGAGTAGTCAAGGTTGTTGAGGAATTTATTAAACTCGTCGTCGCCCATCAAGCTGGGGATTGGATCGAAAGCAACAGGGTCCTCAAGCGGGGAGTGGGTGGCCTCCAAGGGAGCAGAGGGCTCCTTTGAGGGAGGGAGATCTTGTGTGGGCGGAGTAAGGTCTTGCGGGGGAGTAGGGATACCTTGACGGGGAGGAAGAGCCCACTCAGGGAGAGTAAAGATATCCTCAGGGAGAGTCACTCCACTTTGCGAGCAAGCGAGCAGACCTTGTGAGGGGTCAAAGTAACCTTGCGAAGGCAAAGCAAGAAGACCTTCGGTGGGAGGGGTGAGAAGAGCCTGCGATGAAGCAGGAAGATCTTGAGGGGGGGCTAGTTGGCGTTAGTGAGGTAAACAAACATGGCATCGTCAGTGATTCACTTACCAGAGGGAGCGGAAGAGGGGGTAGAAGAGGGAGCGGAAGAGAAACAAGTCTCAAAGATGTTGTCGACACTAAGGTCAGTGCCGACATCTGGCAGGGGCACTGTTGGTTTGTCAGTGTCAGGCCGCAGGCAAACAGTGTCAGTGATCCACTTACTAGGAGGAGCAGGAGGGGCAGCCTGGAAAGTTGGCTGGCTTTGAGGAATAAAGCAGCCACTAGCGGGCTGCTGTGGCTGGTCTGGTAGCATGTCAGTATCAAGGTCAAGATTGAGCGTTGGGAATTCACTTACAGCCAAGGGGGAAGAGGGGAGCAGCCGCCCCCATGGGCTGGCTGCTCAAATCGATCAAGCCGCAATCAAAAGATTGCGGCTGGGCTAATGACTTGTCAGTGTTGACTCCCAAAATATGCCTAGTGGTTTTACTTACGAGGAAGAGGAGGGGAGAGAAACTGGGATTGGGCAATCCCAGTGACCGGTGGGATGCCATAAACCTGGCACCCACCGGGGAGGTAGCCCGCTGGCACTGTTTACTGTTAGAAAGTCTAATTAACCAAGGTTAGAGGTAGTAACTTACGGGGGGGAGGAGCGGGAAGGGACTGGGGTTGGACCCCAGGGAGGGTGAGGCCAGGAGCCTGGACCTCACCGAAGAGGTAGCCAGCTGGCACTATTTACTGTTAGCAAGTAGACAAACCAAGATTGGAGGTAATAGCTTACCAAAGGGGAGACCTTGTTCAAACAGGGGGGTCTCAATCCCCTGAGGAGCGGCGGGCACTATTTCTTGTCAGTCACAGGCTCAGCAAAATGAAACTCTGAAAGTGTAAACTTACCGAAAGAATGAGGGGGCACGGCAGTTCCCCGAGGGACTGCCGGCACGGTCTGGACGGGGGTCTCAACCTTCGCCGTCCTCTCGCCCCTCTTCTTCGTGACCCGGCCGGAGGCGACGGCGGGGCCAGAAGCGGCGGTGGGGGACTCGGCCGCCTTCTTAGGCTTGGCCGCCTTCTTGGGCTTGGCCGCCTTCTTGGGCTTGGCCACCCGCTTCCGGGCAACCTGGAAGGCGGCGATTCTCCCCGTCGCTACTGCCTGGAAGCCGAGCTCGGTCTGGGCAGCAAAGCTGCCGGGAAGGGGAACGGTGGTGGGATTCATCTCGACTGTTGTATGAGATGGTGGTTAGCAATGGGGTACCAGACAGTGATTCAATGACATTGCTAATAGAATGAAAAGACTAGTGAAGAGTAGGATAGAGTGTTTGAAACATGAAACAAATAATAATCAAAGTAGAAACAAATACTCAACCAAGTAAGTGTTCAAGAGAATCAAAGAGTATCAAGACACTCGACCAAGTATCAAGACAACCAAGGAATATCAAGCAGCTTGAAAGAAAACCAAAGCAATGAAGAAGAAATATAACTTACTAGATGAAGAATTGGTGATTTTTTTGAAAAAAAAAGAAAGAAGTTGATTGATTGAGTGTAAGAGTGTGTGTGTCTGAGGAAAGAAAGAAACAAGAGAATCAGAGTGCTCGTCTCTTCTTTTATGTCTAAAGACTTGAGCAAGAAAGTCATCTTTACTCGGAGAAAAACAGAATCAAACCTTTGACGATGTCAACAGAATATCCTAGAAACAACAGAAACCACAGCAACGAGAAAAGAGGTCATCGTCGTTGGAAAAGGTAGATGTAAAGCAGCGCCGGTTACCGTTGGAAGGGTCAGACTGTCATTGGTCGAATATGTCTAAGCCATGGTGTTAAATCGTTTAGAATTCAGGGTCTTGCGGGGTGTGACTCCCCGGCTGTATACAGAGGATATTGGGGAGAGTTAATTGAGAACAATGCCGCTGTTGTCTGGGCAATTGGCTTGATTCTCTCTCGTTGGGACGTCGAGGACAGGGCACGAGGACAAATGTAGCCTTTTCTTTGAGGCAGCAATGGCATGGATCATGAGTATCGTGAAACTGTAATTCAATTGATTGAGCCGTAACTTAATTCCTTCACTAGTCGTGATAGTCAGGCCCCTTGAAAGGGTCAAAGGGATTGATTGTTACATCAGATCCAGAGGGCTTCAAAGAGATTGATCGTCTATTGTTAAGTACGCACTCATATTCTAATTCACTGCCTATAAGGACTAATTGGGGGATGACTTCAATTCTGTATCTCGGAGCATATGGCAGACTGGTTATCTCCATTATCGGATTCAGGATCCGTCCAAGTGCGTCGACTGTCTAGTATCAATTCCTAAATTGGGCACTGCTCTTTGCACATATGATCCATCAAGGGGTCATTGGGTCCCAATTCCATAAAACTTTGCCAGTTGGTTACTTGTAAAATCTCGGCGCCTTCTAGAGACTTCTGTCGGCACATCTCCTCTTCATCTAGGCATCACTCGCCAGTCCATCAAGTCCAAATTCCATCGAGAACTGTTTTATTCCCAATGACGTCCCCGAACACAACAATTCAAATGACAGCTGCAATCAAGAACTGTAAACTAATCATGCTGTCAGATCTCGGCATTCCATGGTCTTCTATCCTTCTGCCTTCTCTCATCCATATTCCTAATATCAACAAAGTCATCAGCTCAACCAAACACAAAAAAGCATCACCACGACAACCTCATGCAACTCGATAAACTCAATATCAAAAGAAAACACATGACTTTCATAGCCTAACAGACAACATCTAAGGTATACAGGGTATCAACAACAACAACAACACCAGACAAGACACCCAACTCCTCCTTGACGCCATCCCCAACCGAAATAATTAAACCTTGACCAGAATTTTCTCCCCCCGTGATTACATGTCCATGAAGGGAACAAACGCATCCCTCCCTTGAAACCGATCGTGATCAAGCTCAACAGAGTCAGCCTGGTCAGGATTTCCCTGCGTCTCCATCACGTCTTCAATGTGGCGTTTTTCATGCTGCCCCGCAATCTTGGCCTGCGAAGCAACCTGTGACCTCGCCCTAAGGATATCCTCCCAGCTCTGCAGCTTCCGCTTGACATCCTCATCAAAGCAGCAACAGAACCGCTGCACGGAGATAAACTGTATCGTCGTGATCATGTCTTTTCCGAATAGCGCCATGATGTATGCCGCTGCCATGGCGGCTGATCGGTCGTTTCCCGTCTCGCACGCCACGAGAACTTTGCCCCGACGAAATGTGGCGGTCTCAACAACTAGGCTGCCATCCTTGCTTCTGCCCTGTGCTTGACTGTGGTAGATGGCGAGGAGGTGGTCGTTGACTGCTCGGATCGTGTTGGAAAAGGAACTAATCATGTTGTCGTAGCCGTCCATGTCGACGTAGTGCACCACAATGCCCAACGTCTGAGCAACCTTTTCAATGCTCATGAGCTTCATACCAGCCATGCGCGCATCCCGCGCAACCAGAACCATGGTGATACCCTCGCTTCGAAGAAACTCTCCATCGCGCGCTGCGCTATTTGGTCCGAGGTATAGAAAGTTGAGTAAAGGCTGAGCCTCCCTCCGCTGCTCGTATGACCAGTCCGAGGCGCGATCGGTGGGTGCGTGGGTGACGTTTTGAGTGATGATGGCCACGTCCCTCGGGGTGAGCTGCTGTGGATCGACGTTTTCGTACGAAGGGAGGAGACCCGGGATCGAATCTCCTCCCGAGCCGTGTGCCGTGGGTGGAATGTGGATGAATGGAGGGCTTGGAGGTCGAAATGTGTAGGGAGCGGATGGGACCGCCATGTTTGCGACGGAGCGCGCTTCCTCCATCTGTGGAGCTCCCCGTGGGAAAACTTCAAGTTGATAGAGATTTCTTTGTGTCGCTATAGCGGACGAGGTGGTGCGAACAATGTCGTGGTCGCTTGAAGTGTGCAGAAGATGAAGTTGGGAAAAGGTGACGTTGCGCAAAGGGAGTGTTATCTTAATTAAAGTCTGAGGTCGGGTGCTTGGAGCCTGGGCTGCCTGCCCGCGCGGGCTCTTTATTTCAGGCGGGGCTCAGCTGGCCGCTCAGGGTCCCCACTCGCCGTCTTACAGGGGCCGGCTAATGACGTTAGTGGGGAAAGCTCACGAGCCCTACGAGATTGATGGTCAGGGGTTCTCTCGAATGGAATGCTTCCATCATCAAACTCAAAGACAAACGCCAACCGTCAGCCACTCCTGTTAAATCCAGGGGCACATTACTGTTTGTATCTCCTTTGTTTGTTCGAGGGTTTGTATCAGACATATTTTACCTTACGCCTTGTCATCTCAACCAACAGGAGGAAACACAAACATGATCAGACGAGTGAGCCCAAGCGGAAATGAGCCGCCACATTTTCCCGTGACCCCATATCATAGGTTCATTCATATTGTACAGGATAAGATGTTGATACACTCTACAATTACATACATGCATTGTCCAATGTCGTTTGTTCATGTCCATTTCTATGCATTTTTTCATCATCCAAACAATCCCAAGCCAACGCCATATTTCCCTCTTGTTTGCATGTACACAGAACATCAAGGAGCTGATGCCGTGGCGGCAACCTCTTCCGACGTCTGATGAGGCTCCCAATGCTCGTCTTGATCCAAAGGTGGGTCGTCCATCTCTTGCTCAATGTCCTTGAGATCTCCCTCTCCGAGCACCTTGCGCGAGTTCTTTTGCGACTGCGCCATAAGACGCTTGTTCGTTCGAATGCTCTGGAGATCTGACTGAGTAAAGTCGAGTCTTTCTAGTGTGTCCACCAGCTTCTGCTCAACGAGCGAACGCACGTGGAAAGCCAATGCCTGATCGCGGAACATGCCGCTGAAACGGTACGACAGCCAGACATATTGGTTGATAGCCACATGCAGGGACTCGAGCTTGTGGAGATAATCAATCGGCGTGCCTTTGAAGTTTCTAAGGTCAATGTCCAAGAACTCGAGGGGAATCTCCTTGATGGACAGCAAATCTCCACGCCCGTTTTCGGAAATGATGGTGGCGAGAGCTCGCAGGACATCCATCGAGTTTTCAGCACGCTGCCATACCGGCAAGTGGCAGAGGGTGAGACGATCGTAGATGGTGAGTGGGATGTGCTGGATGGCGTCGGCAATCTCGAGCTTATCTGGTGCGATGCCGAGTCTAAAGTTCTTGCTCACCGACGCAAGCTCTCGGATGCGCATCAGGATAAACGACAACGGTGTATCTTTGGGGAAGTATGTTGAGAAACGCTCGACAGCGGCTGCAGGAGGTGTAACATATGCGCAATCAATGTCGTCGACGTTGGATCTGAACGCACGATGCACGTTCTTGAGATCCTGTCGGGCCATCGTTGTGACATAGCCAACCTTGCGGCCGTCATCAGCCCCGCTGTCAGCTTCCGTAGCTTGTCTCGCAGTACGGTATCGTCCAGCTCGTCCTCCAATCTGCTTCAGTTCGGGGTATGTAAGATGTCGATTCTGGTTGCCGTCATACTTGGTGACCGAGTCGAGAATAACTCGTCGGATCTCAAGGTTGAGACCCATACCGATGGCGTCACTGGCAACAATGAAATCGTAGTCGTTGTTCGGGTCGTTAAAGAGGGCTGCCTGCTGCACGCGCACCTCCGGGGGTAGTGATCCGTAAATGATGGCGCATCTTCGTCCAGTGTGCTTCTCAATCGTCGTCTTCAAGGCGTGCAGGTTCATGCGGCTAAAGGCCACAATAGCATCACCCTTTTCGAGTCGGTTGTAGTCTTCATCAATGGCCTCGGACATGGTTTCGAGAGGGCTGAGACGCTCATATCGATGAACAATACACTCGTCGCCAATGGCTGCACATATGCTCTGGATAAGCTTGACTGTTCGCTCCTCACCACAGAGGTGAACCTCCTTGGCCATGACACCCAGCAAGGCTGTTGTCCAACCACTACCCCGATCAGGATCGGCAATCATCTGAATCTCGTCGATGACAGCAACGTCGTAAGGTTCGTTGACAGGAATCATCTCAACCGTGCAACTCGTAAAGTAGGTATCCGTATCCTGTGGTATCCGCACCTCCTCTCCCGTCATCAGTGCACACGGCAGACCCTTTGCCTGTAGACGCTGGTAGACCTCGTTTGCCAACAGACGAAGGGGACCCGCATAAACTCCTCGCTTGGAGTTCTCCAAAGCCTTCAAAGCTCTATACGTCTTGCCCGAGTTGGTCGGTCCGACGTGAAGGTGAATAGTTCGCTGCATCGTCCTGGTAGCGGGGAACCACTCGTACGGGAACCGAAAGTCCAAAAGCCGCTTGTGACTCTCCTCCAAACCCTTGGAGAATCGCTGACGGATGAGAAACGACTGAAACGAATACTGAAGCTCGTTGCTCAGACCCTTGACATCCTTCAAGATAAAGGCATCACGAAGGTTCCAGAACAGCGGGTTTCGGTCTCGCTGCGTAACGTTCTGCTCAGCCATGATAAAGGCCTTTTCCAAGACATCCATAAACAGAGCGGCCTGCTTGTCGAGCTCTTCCTCCCCGACGCCGGTGACGGAGACGCTGGACTTGGAAAACTTCTGGAGGACGCCCTCGAAGCGATTAAAGACTGTCTGTCGAAACATGGCATGGCGGCCTTTCCCAGCATTTTTCGATTCCCACCTCATCCTAGGCTTGTGACCCTTGCCATGGTTTATCTAAAAAGTAATAAGTCCAAGTTCCTCTGTATAAAAAAAAGTCAACTCACCTGACTAGGTCGTCGACCCTTGAAAGAGTTTTTCTGTCGTGGGTCTACAGTCGCAGCCAGCATGGCCTTGAGCTTGCCTCTGCTCATGGGATTTTTCTGAGGAGGCTCAATCTTGGTCTTGGTCTTGGACGTATCATCGTAGAATCTCGGAGTCGTCGAGAGCAACCGTCTTGTTGCTGCTATGTGACATAGTGGAGGCCGCACAACCCCAGGTCGGAGCGGAAATCTCATGACGACGGCCTGACGGATGATCTAAACATGCTCCCTCGAAAGAAGCACTGGAAAATTGACAGGGGATGCATTCAATTCGTCACTTTAGGCGGATGCGACTGAAATTTGCCATCATGAGAACGCTTCTCATAAAATTTCCAAAGATTCGGATCATCTGTTTCGCCGTGATCCGGTTCCAGTTCGTTGAGTGGGGCTTCATGCTGATGACGCTCTGATACCTGCTGTAGCTTGGTTCGAGAGCTTCGGAAGTTGTACATTTTGTTATCGCCAACATCCATCCCTATTTCTCCTTTCAACGCCTTTGGTCGTCTAAAACTCTCGCTTCCAGCTTCTGGTTCTTTCAGCAGATTGCCTGCGAATACTCTTCTCTCTTGTCGCTTGGGTTGTCCAGCAAACCCGTGTCCATCATGGCGTCGTCATCCACTCCAGCAACTCCTCTCCTCTAGTTCGTCCCCTTCTCAACGGCAAGTAAACAATTCAACTGACCATCTCTAGCTCGTGCATCGCGCACAACACCACCATCCTCTCCGAATGCACCACCTCGGCCTCCTCGCAGACGTCGTCCCTGGCCTCCCTCATCCTCCCCAAGATCGAGCACACAAACCCTCAGAAGCTCACCTACACGCACGGCCAGCACCAGATCCACTATGTCGCCGAGGCTCCCTCTGAGCACCCAGACTCCCCTTCAGCTGGCGGGCTGACGTTCCTCGTCATCGCCGACTCGTCGCTCGGCCGTAGGGTGCCGTTCGGCTTCCTGTTCGAGATCCGCAAGCGCTTCTTCCAGCAGTTCCCCGAGAGCAGCGACTTCTCCGACATGCCCAACTACGGCGCGGCGTCGTTCAACTCGGAGCTCAAGAACCTCATGGTGGACTATGGTACCACGAGCGGTGGCCGCGACGACGCCATCGGCAACGCGCGCCGCGAGATTGACGACGTGAGAGGCATCATGACAAAGAATATTGAGAGTCTTCTCGAGCGCGGCGAGCGCCTGGATCTGCTGGTGGACAAGACGGACCGTCTCGGGGGCAGCGCGCGAGAGTTCCGGGTGCGTAGCCGGGGTCTCAAGCGCAAGATGTGGTGGAAGAATGTCAAGCTCATGGGTCTGCTTGCGCTGGTGGTGTTTCTCATCATCATGGCGATTGTCATTGCGGTCAAGAACGGGTCGAATTAAGGCGCGCGTGACATTTACCTGAGCTTTCTGAGCGTTGGGGCCGTTCCTTTGTATTTCCTTTGTTAACAACGTGGACTCCTATGGCGAACTAAGGACAAGAACCGAGGCGAAGGGTGTAATTATGCAACAAGGTCTTCTTTTTTGAATCAACTGATACCCAATTTGAATCTCGGCTGTCTTGTTTCCTCTTATTGAATTGCCTATATCCAACTTCGGTTGTCGTGTTTCCTACTGTCGTGAAAGCACCTGTCCAAGTAGCCTAGTATTTCACGTGCTACCTCTTCTGCCCATATCTCACCCTCAAATTGGATCTCCATCCAGAAATAGTCGGAAACCTCCAAACTTGGTCGCATGAATGATGCGCCGGGTATCATTGCATATCGCATCGCTTATCGAATAAACTGGTCGCTCAATCGTCGAATGCAAATCCATCTCGGCGTCCCTTCCGAAATCCACTCTTCACAGCTTTGGTTTCCTCCTCTCGCTCTCCTGATAAACATATCCCAGCGTAACAGGACTCTCCATCATCGTTCCAGAAGGAAAAGACACGGGTGCCCGACGGAACCGGTCGGTGAAGAAGGCTGGGTGCAGAGATGATGCGCAGGGGAGGCTGTTGAATCTGGGTGCTGAGTTGGGATGTTGCTGGGTCGCCATGGCGGACGGTGGAGGACAAGAGGTGCCCATGATGGAATAGTTATCGGAGACTTGAAAAGGGCGATTGAGAAGAAAGAGTTGTTCACATTCTCTAATAATATTGATACTCTGATTGTGTTTCCAATGAGAAAAGAGAGAAGGAATCGAAGTACAGCCCCCCCCCAAGTCTTTAACGCTGCATATCCCCCATTCTCCACGTGCCTCGGCGTGCTCGGTCGACACTCCGATCTTGCGTCGTCGCTGTCGAATTCCCGTTCCCACTTTCTGATGATGACATTTTTTCTCTCTTTTTCCCCGCATGACTCGGCCCCGTCTTTAAGGCGGCTGCTGGTTGACTTGCTCTTTCGGGAGTTAACGCAAGCGATGCCGACATGGATTTCGTTATCAGTGGACATAATTTGCATAATATTGTATTAGTATTGCACAAGGTTGTTGCGGTCAAGATCTCGGACAAGCTCATACCGAGATTCCGAGATTTGATACATTACTGGATGCAGTAGTAACGGCAGTTCATCCATCGACAAGGTCTATTGCGACAAGGGCATCGATGCTGGGCAATTATTCTCTTCATGTATATACGGGGGCAGATACTCAAGAGTCGCTACCTCCCACCAGCATCACCAGATCAACACCATCCCACACCTTTGATCAAAAATACACAATACACAATAGAATCCTCCATATAATAATTGTCCATAATTCATGCCCATATGCCTATGTCTAACAATACGCGCGCTCATCCAATACCCAACTAAACTCCGGCTTCTGTCCACCAAAACGCCATGCCAGTCCCAATGTACTACTAGATCCCAGCAATAAGATATACAACCGCAAGAAAACAAATGAAACTCCCATTCATCAACGACGCCACTGATCCGCAGGACTCTCCCGCTCCTCTGCCGGCGGTGTGAACCTTGGCCTGTGGTGGTCCTCCCGCGCACGAGGAGCCGTATCCTCCTGTTGGACCTTTTCTTCATCGCCATCCTCAAGGCTAGCAGGGTTAAAGATCTTGTCCACATTTCCATCCTTTTCAATCCGTTGCATCAAGTCCTGGTCTCCTGCAAAGTAGACGCGTCGGATGGCCTGGACAACCAGATCCATGACAACGAGTGCCACCAGCTGCAGCAAGACAGACGTCCACCACGCAAGGGTGTGCCCAAAGTTGTGGATAAAGGCGTTTCGGACAATATAGGGACCAATATGCTCCGAATACAACGCCGAGTTGATGAGCATCCAGAAGAACCATCCAGCCACAGAGATAATACATCCACCAAACGTGATGATCGTCTTAGTGTGTACCTCAAGAATCCTAGTAATCGTTAGTATGCAATCTTGCCAAATGTCGATGAGTACTCACAAAAGCTTAATGTTGATAAACACCACAGCAACGGTAAAGCCAACCATGCCCATGGCAAAGAGACTCGTGTCCTCGTCAAACAGCGTCTTGTCGTACTCGCAAAACGTAAAGTACCAGATGACGAAGCTCCCCGCAACACCCTGCACCATCCATCCAAAGTATTGCGTGAATCTGAATCCGAGGTTCCTCTGGCCAAACGTGTACAGCTCCGGCACCTTCATCAACGTCTCCGCCTTGAGGTCCTTCTCAAAGATACCGAGGAGAATCACCGGCAGTGACGTGAATGCAGCGTTGAAGACAGTCAAACTCCACGACTCGTAGAGTGACGTGCCTGTATATCCGTTGAAGCGCTGGAAGTGAGCCTGGACGAGGAAGAAAAGAATCTCCTTCCAGAACGTTCCGAGCACGTACTTGCCTGTCCTCATGTAGTTCCAGCGACCATGAACAAACAGTAGCTTCTGCAGGAATCTGAACTGAGCAATCGAAAAGTCCGAGATACGAGCGGCTTGAAGACCCTCACGACCAGAGATACCAATGCCCACATGCGAGGCCTGGATCATACCAATATCGTTCGCTCCGTCTCCGATAGCCAAGGTCATGCACTTAGGAACATATCTTCGGATAGAGCGGACCAAGTTGGTCTTTTGCGAGGGAGAGGCTCGGCAGCAGATGACAGAGTCGACACGGACGACGAGGTCGTAGAAGAGAAGAGAGAGGTCGTCATCGTCGTCAATCTTGGCAAGGGTCTGCCCATCGACAACAACAACCGTGTGAGGAGCCATACCGCGAGAGACATCGTTGAGGGTCGTCGTAATGGTTTCCTTCAAGTCACCTACAGTGGCATCCAGCACGTAGACCTCCGACCAAGGCTTGCAAACGCGGGCAGATTGTCCGATGTTGATAGCTGTCTCACGCTTGTCGCCAGTGAGCATCCACACCTTGATGTTTGCCCGACGCAGCTTATCAATGGTATCCGGAACTCCATCTTGGAGCTTGTCCTCGATAGCGGTAGCTCCGGCCAGCTCAAACTTCTGCTCAATGAGATCTCCAGCAGCTTCGATACGCTCCTGGCGATCCACAAGACTGGTTTCAGCCTCTCTATACTGCGCCTTCCACTGTCGATACGAGTCATCGTCGACATAGCGGAACGCGTACAGAAGAGTTCGTAGACCTTCGCTCGCGAAATCGTCAATATGCTGGAAGCACTTCTCAAACACGGCGCCTTCGCTTGCTGCCACTGATTCATCAATCCTACGATCAACCTCATCAAGCGACGGCGCTCGGCCCAGACTTTGCTTCGGGCTCGACATTTCCAAAGATTCTCGAGGCGAGGCCATGTGCTGCTGCGAGTACTTGTTGAAGTCGGTCGAACGTCGACCCAAGCTCAGTCTGAGGCCTTCTCGGTTGGAAGACTCGCCTCTTGAGAAACCAAAGCTGTTGCGAGGGCTACCGTAAGGATCCGAGGCTTGGGTGCTCATGCGTCGCAGGGCCCTGTCCTGCTCCGAGACCTTGCGCACACTGGCTCGACGGCCAATGTCCTTCATCTTCTGCTCGGCAAGATGGTTCAGCCTCAAACGCTGCATGATGACGTTGTCGGCGCCCTTGCAAAAGACGCAAATGCGGCCGTCAGGCATACGGATGATGATGGACATCCTCTTCCGCTTGCTGCTGAACTCAATCACATCCAGGACTTCATACGACTCTGTCTGGAGATTACCGTCCGCGTCTCGGAACTCGAGCTTGATGGCTTGTGCAGGCCGGTCAATGACCAGGAAACCCAGGTCTTTGGCAGCCTCCACGAGCGCCAACTCATCGGGAGAAGCGGCTTGGTACGCAATATCGCCGTCGTCCGTCCTCTCCGGGAGACAAGTATGGCAAAGGGCAATGCACATCAAAAAGTGCTTGGCCTTTCGTGAAAACGTCGAGTTGGGCTTCCTCTGGATGTAGTTGAGCAGATCCTCAGTCTTCATGTCGGTGTCATCGGCGATGTGAACAGAGGATCTCCAGTGGCTGGCTGATCTGGTCGAAAGGGTACGAGAGGGCTGTGGTCTCTGGAACCCGTTTCCTGCGGCGTCGTCGTCATACTCGCCATCGAAACCCTTAATCTTTGATTGGCCTCGCATCTTAGACTTGCCCTTCTTTGGTCGATCCAACTCTTCAAGTCGCTTGCGCATTGCTTCCTCTTCACGTTGGATATCCATGTCATGAAGACAAGCCACACCTGCCACAGACATTTTGCGGAAGCGCATGATGTTCTCCGTCAGAGTTCCCGTCTTGTCCGAAAAGACATAGCTGACCTGTCCCAGGTTCTCGAGAATCGTGGTTGTGTTGGCCACCATGGGTGTGTCAGTGGCCGGGTCGTACATCTCAGCGTCCTGAAGCAGCAAAAGCTGTCCTAACTTGATGATTTCGAGACTGATGTAGAGTGACAAAGGAATCAGGGTGTTGAACATGATCAAGAAACCAAAGAAGATCTCCTTCCAGGGCACGCTAGCGTTGTAAATGCCAGGCCGCCTGATGTAAAAGGCGATATCCTCAGTCCTGTCCTTCCAGAGGTAGTAGCCGATTGTCAGGCCCATGGTGAGCATCAGAACAATGAAGATCTGAACCAGAATCATCTTGTTGATGACAGACTGCATAGCGGGCTTCTTGGCTTTGACGTTCTTGTTGGCATTCATGCGAATCTTGCACTCCTCGCCGGTGTTGACAACAATACCAATGGCCTCGACGGTATTTCGGAGGGTAGATCCACGGAAGACAATGTTGCTGTGCGATGTAGGAAGGGTCTCGCCGTCAATGGTAACCCGACCCTCGTAGGTATAGAGGTCCAGGTTTGGGTTCTCAGAAACCACAGTAGCCTGGGTTGAGCGAAGTCCCTCCATCGTGCTGCAACGCTCGGCCAGCAAGGAACAAGCCTGCTTGCTCTTGAGGTTGGTTTCACCATCAAGAGCCATGGTGTCAATGTAGGCAATGCCATTGGGGCCCGTAGCGTGCAAAAGAATGATATCAGCAGGCACAGCGTCGTCTCGGCGAAGGCGGATAACATCGCCGACACGGACATTCTGCCACTGAACTGACGTCCACTCGCCGTCGTCGCTAGTCTTTGCTGTGCTGACCGTGCCGGTTTCAATGTCTTCAAGCATGTGCTCTTCGCCGTTTTCAGGTTGCCTTTCCTTCTTTTTCCTCCTCATTTTCTCGGCATGCCTGACTCGGCCCTTTTCACCAACACGGTCACGGTCGCCCAGAATCCAAGCCTCGCTGCGGTTCTCGACACGATCAAGTTTGTATCGTCTGTAGTCGTCATAACCTTCCTTAAGCATACTGAATGCGACAAACACGCCGAGAGGAGCGATAGTAGTCCAGCGACCAACAGTACTAAGACCAGGAATCATTTGAATAGTACCAACAACCAAGAAGTAAAAGTTTCCGAGCTTGCTGAACTGAAAGATGAGCTGCTTCGGGACGAAATCATAGACAGTATAGCGACTGGAGCGGATAAAGTTGCTGACATATGGTTTCCCGGAGCGCTCATCGGTAAGCCCTTCTGGCTTCCGGTGATCGGGGTTGAGAGGGATATGACGGCCATCTGGTAGAGGCACGAGGGGTTTTTGACGGAGTATCGTCTCGAGGATGACCTTTTGGTGGAATTCGCCGAGCTGCTTGCGCGCGCGATCCTTCAAGGTAGGCTTCGCCTTGGGTCCCAATTTCCTCTGGCGCCTCTCGTGAAGGTACTTTTTGATGTCATCTCGAACCGACGACTTCGCATTAGTCGTCTCGTTAAAGTTCAAGCTGGCCTTGTCGGCGGGCGAGGTAAGAGATTTGTCGGTCCGGTCCATCGAGTAGTGCGGAACGCGCGGCAGGTCGCTGGACAGCTCAGTTCTGGATGGGATCGGCTGCAACTCGTAAGGGTCGCCGGTCCTCGCTCGCGGACCTTCGTTATCAGGGTGGCGGGTGCCAGACCTCACGTAGGAATCGGTAGAGGTGCGCTGGGATGGGTCATTGTTGGGGTCGGTATGGGAGCGGCGCGAGTTTCGAGGTCGAGAGAAGTTTGTCGAGGTTCGAGGATAGCGCTCCTCTAGGGCGGCTAGATCGCGAGCTGCCTCATCGCTAGGGTCTTCGGGGTCGTTTCGCGAGTGAGACAGCCGTCGCTCGGGGTCATTTCTGCGGCTGGGAGCCATATTAAGATCGCTAGATCAGCGACATTTGGAATGGAGGTGGATGCGGAGGTTGAGGTCGTGGACGCGCCGGGTCTGAAGGGAAGGTTGTCAGATGAGCTCACAGCTACACCACTCAAAGCAGACGAAGGCGGGAAGAAGACCAAAGGGAGAAGAAAGAGGACCGTGACGAGATGTTAAGTCGAGGTTGGGATACGGACCCAGAGAGAGGTTGACAGCCCGCTTGTAGTGTACGGAGCGGAGGACGGGACGTACGCACCACGAGCTTTAGATTAGCAGGTACGGGGATGACAAGCTCAATGGTCAGTGCAATCCATGCGCCGGCTCGATACGGATGGCTCGCTCGTAATTTCACCTCCACTTGACACTTTAAGCATGGAGGATGTGATACCTATCTTTAATTGATAGATTGATTAAGCATTACCCAACTGTACGGTTCGAACAAAGACGCGACGACTTCAAGATACTTCTTTTTGCCCCCCATTCGTTTCCCCTCAGAGCCTGCTTCCCTAGAGCGAGGCGCAGCAGAGACAACCCGTCATCCAACAACGCATCCATCGGGCTCCCGGGGGCTTATTGACAAGCCGCTAGACATGCGTCATGCCCCCAACATCACACAGAGGCCACTCTATTGGCGGTGATGGGTCTTGATGGTCGCTAAATTACACCTTATTTTTCTCGCTACCCAAAAATAAGCTCTGGCCCAGTTTCAACTTGACAGAGGCTACACGACATGGTTGAGACTCGAGGAGCAAGACAATGGCATAAAGAAGCTTGACAAGCTCATCTCGATGATAACATTAGCGTCTACCGCCTTCACAATCACCCATTGTCACCCAGGCAATCTATCGCAGCCTCAATTGCCAACGCTGACCAACGTTATTGCACATCTCTCGCACGTGTAACCCCAAGGCTTGTCTGCGCCTCGAAATCCACGCAATCAATCCGCCAGCCACCTCGTCCGAATCCTCCTCTGTACCCCCTTTCACTGTCCCAAGCCTAAAAAAGAAAAAATCAAAGTCAACCCGTAAAAACAGTTTCCAGCCAACGGGGGGGCTTCATCCGCCCTGTACTCCGTGATCCGTTCCTAGATGCCCAGCCCTCGGCGACACGCCGCGCTCCACCATCCCGGCCTCTTACACGGCCCGCGCGGGCACCGAAATCTCGAAGCCGTGTCCTACCATTCATTTGTGTCTCGTCGCCAATTGATCAAGCTCGTGTTGACCCTGAAACCGGAAATGGGATCCTATTGTCACGGTTTCTTCTTCCTGAAACTGATAACGAGGCTTTGGAGCATGGTCAGCCATAAAAGCTCAACTAGGTAAATATAGACACCCTACCCAGCTTCCATTTCTTGCCTAGCAAGCCCAGCCGCTTCCACGCGGACCATATATTTCTTCTCCGTACCTACCGAAATGCCATCGTCGTAACAGTGCGCTACGCAAACCCACGGCCCAGTCAACTCAGAATACTGTGCGGCCGTTGTCTGCCGATCGCGCCATCACTCGAGGCTGCGCCTCGTAGCATTTGACGTCGTCCCTCTTTTAAGTAAGTACGATATCACTTCCGAGCAATCCGGCGGCGGATGCGCTTCAAAAGTGACGGTGAACGCGGCCAACAGCTCAGAGCAACGCCACGACGACGTCGTCACCACTTCAGTCAACAGAATCAACACCCAAAACATCACAGTCAGCAGAGGAAGCATTCAAATGAACATGAAACCCATTTTTAATAACCAACTAGTTCCACCCTCAACCAAGTCCATACCTTCGTGTCCAACTGTAGGCTTCTCCGCAATGGCACGTCTCGCCGACGTCCATCGCGGACAGCAATCCAGCTGCTCATGAACCTCCGCTGAGTACTCGCAGTGTACCTTCAGACAGTAAAAAAAAGTCAAGTCCCCCATTAAGTACGACCCAAGGACCCTAGCCAAGCCTCCTGGGCTTTCTCCCCAATATCCGACATGACGCAGTGAAAAGAGTAACCAAGAAACGGATTAAAACATCGTAGCCCCCTATTTTCTCCAGTAACAATGTGTGCGTATAGATTAGGTCCAAGACGGTGACGTGCGGTGGTCAGGCAACGCCCATCGAGGTTGATGAAAGGCCGAGCGCCAAGACAAAAGACTTCTCGCCGAAAAAAATGTTGAATGAGACCACCCAGGAAATAAACAAATCGCGGCAGAAGATTCAATTCGAAAGTATCGACGCGGTAAAGATAAAAAAACGGAAAATGTACGATCGCTGTGGTGTGCCCGACATACATGACCGATGTCCAAGAATTGTATCGTCATGCAAGTTCATCATGGCCGTGGTTTGGGGGAAGAGAATAGAACCAGACTTGATACACAGTCGGTATTAGACCTGGTAATGGTTTGAGGGGGAGAGGATAGTTGTTAACGAGGAAAGCCACCCCGAAAATGGGCGTGAAACGAGAAAAAGGAGATCCCAATGGTATAAGTTGCCGCAAACGCCCTGATATGAGACACACAAAAGAAACACATCGTTGACCCAAGCATCACAATACCTCCAGCTCACTGGGGAACATGGGGCATTGCCTCAGGGGACAGGCTTGCAGGGTCCACGGCATCGAACTGGACAAGTTGGTCCATGTCCAGCTCAGCCTGTTGGTGCCCGAACCCAGGCGATGCGGTGTGCATCGGCAGGTTGATGGTGTGCTTGGAATACATCTCGTTGAGGCTCGTGCCATCCTCGGAAACAGCGCACGATCCGTCGTTGACGGGGTAGAGATCAGCCGAGCCGGAGCGGCCCATCATAGTCATGGGTGGTGACTGTTCAACAATGGACGGCTCGCCGGGGCTGTTAAAGGGGAGAGGCGAAACAGATGTCGGAACGCCCGTGTCAGGGTTAACCATGGGCGAAAGGAACCCGGTGCTGTAAGGTGTGTTGTAGCTCGACTGGGGCATGCCGTTGGGATCCGGACCAGGTGGGAAGAAGCCTGGGCTGGGAGGGAACTCAGCGGGGGACGCAGTGGTGGCCGACATGGGGTACTGTCGCATGTCCAGGCCAAAGCCAGCCTGTGTATCGATGCGCAGGTTGGGAGCCATGTTGGTGGTGGGAGGTTGAGGAATAGGGGCGAAGATGTTGGGGTTGTGCTGAGGAGGAGCCATCTCGCCGGGAGGCTGGATGTAGAACGAGGGCATCGGCTGGTTCTGGAACATGGCGAAATCGACAGGTCCAGGGACGGATCGACTACGCTGGCGCTTGTGTCCAGCGGGACCAGGACGCATACCCGAGTGCATCTGGTGGATTCCCCATTGCTCCTGGAACATGCCCACGTGTGGTTGAAAGCTGGGCTGCGACGAGGGACGCGCAGTCGGCGAGACAGGGGCCGAGACGGACAACGCATGGGGGTCGCCAAAGGGATGAGGGTTGTGGCGGTTCATGAAGGACTCGAGAGAAACAAGCTTGGCAAGCTGGCCGCTGAGAACCTTGGGGTTACCGCCGAGGTGGTGAACCAGGCACTGGGTGGCCTGGAGGTCTTCGGTGAAGTCGCCGCACTGGAAGAAGCCGTTGGTGGTGGGCGAAGAGTCCATGAAGAAGTTCGGGGGCCTGTTCAACTCAATGACAATCCCGCCGAGCTTGGTAGGGTCTCCCTCGCTGTTCTCGAGGAAGATGTTCTTGATGTGTGAGAAGGGATACTCGATCTTGTACCCAGCCTGCTCATTATTGATGTAGTAGGTCATGGTGCACTTGTCAGGAGAGTAGAAGATGATGAGATCCATCGTGTTCTGTCCCACGCGAGTCCACTTTCCGATGCTGAGAGACCGGCAAGTAAGATGGTGGATCACTGCGTACGAGTCAGCACTCTACTGTTTACATATGACACTCTCAATCGCAACTTACAAACTTTGCCCTGGCCGCCTTGGTCACCGCCGAGGAGCATGTTGCCGTGGCCAAAAGGCACGAGTCCAGTTCGTCCGAGATAGCTTCCACCGAGTCCCTTGCCAGACTCCATAGCCTGCATGGCGAGGTAGGCTCGCATGGACTCAGGAATCGAGTCAATGTCCTCGCCTGTCTCCAGGCTCTTCTTGGCCAACAGCTTGATCTTGGCTCGCCTGTCTCACTGTCAGCAGGGCTGCAAATGGGTCAACGCAAAATCCACTCATACCTGTTCTGGAACCAGATCTGAACAGACCTCTCGGTCATGTTGATCTCCTCGGCAATCCTCTCACGGACGGTAGCGGTAGGTGTAGGGTTCTTGTTGAACTCCATCTCCAAAGTTGTCAGCTGGTCCTGAGTGGCGCGCTGTCGCTTCTGGTTCTTCTGCTGTTGAGTGAGGGTGCTCTTGCGGGGAGGCCGTCTTGATTGGGAACTGCCATTTGCTGAGGGAGAGGGAGTCTCCTTCTTGATGCCGGCAGAGACGGGAGTCGGAACGGAGTTGGAGGTGGTAGAGTTGGGGGTGGAAACCCCGGGGACAGGAGTGGACAAAGCCACGGGTTGCTCAACCTCGGTGGCCATTGTTGCTAAAAATGATCGCTTTTAGGCAATCCCCTCTTGTTGGATTATAAAATGGGTTCAAACAAATGTCGAAACTGGTGAGTGTCGAGTCGGAGCAATTGCAACCGGATGTCGTCAAGGATGCTTGATCCACTGGAAGGCGTGTCAAGTGGCGACGAGTATTATCGGTGGATGAGACAGCGACGGGGCCGAGTAGTCGACAGTGATCGGTACAAGGAACGTAGAGAATGATGGTAGATTTGGTGGTAAGTAATGAGTGTAGTCCCAATTCCGTATATCAGGAAGGGGAGGCTGTATAAAGATACAGAATCGTATAAGGCGGATTGGCCGGTGGTCTCGAACGTTGGCGACGTTGGAACAAAAACGTTTCGGTCGCGAAGAGGATCGAGATGTTAGAGTCAAGCCCAAGGAAAGGAACGGTCCCGGAAAGAGTGACGGGTACCGAGTTGGCTAAAGATGGAATAATTCAAGAGAGTGACTTAAAGGAAAGAAAAGAATGAACAAAAGGGCGAGGGCGAAAGAAGGGGAAGAAGCGGTCACAAGGAGCGGACTGGCGATGCAAGATGGAAAAAGAGAAACGGGGGGATGGGGATGGGGATGGGGGGAAGGCCTTCAAAGCACAAGAGCCGTCAGGAGCCTGGCCCTGCCAGAGCCAGAGAGGAGAGGGGAGAGGAGGGCGCGGGCAGTTGGGTCGGGTACCTGGGCACAGGTACCTGGCTGTGGCGGTGGAAGAGGTACCTCGCGTCGTGGGCGTGGGGAGACGGGAAGGGGACCACACACCAAAAGAGGGCCAGAAACTGGCAAAAAGAAAAGAAACGGGACCTCCCCAGAACGCCTCCGAAGGTACCTTGGGCCGTTGTTCCGCACTGCATCTGGTGCCAGGAACAGACAAGGCACAGGAACAGAGTTGCGGGTACCTGAGAGGCGGCTTGGGAGAGTTACTTGGCCCCAGGTACCTCTGTAGCCCGACTGGACGCGATGCACCTCAGTGGAGGGCAGACAACAACTTAACGCGCCAGAATGGGCAGCGGCCGTTGCAAAGCACAGCGCCGCTGAGCAGAAAAGGTCCCGTCCTGTCCTGTCGCGGACTAGGGACTAGGGACTAGGGGGTGCAGCGCATTGCAGCCCTGAAGTCGACGTAGCCGGCGCCGGCTTGAGCCATTCACAGATCCGCGTTGGCCCCCCTGGTCCCGCTGCCCCCAAAGTTGGACTGTTCGGAGTGAGCTGGAACACACTCTCAACTCTCTCTCACACGTATCAACGCCCCAGAGCACGTTACGCCCGACGCCAACCTGACTCTTAGCCCAGCACAAGCACTTGGTGCTAACACCATCGAGGTCAGCCAGCACCACGACCGTCGACGGAGCTCCAGACCTTCCGCAGTTGGGCAATGGATCTGTTGCTCGACCTGACCTCCTTTTCAGCCCTGTCTTTAGAATAGAGTTGTTCGGGAGACTCTGGCTGCTGAGCCTAACCGACAGACAGAGTTGTCGTCCACCATCAGGAATTTTGTCTCGTGTCTCGCCCTCTGCACCTCGAGCTAGCCTGGTCACATCAGCACTTCATCTGAAGAGCCTTTTCACCACTGAGCAGGCCCCTTCCTTGTGCAAGACGCGACCGTGTTGCACGCAGCCCGCACGACGTGCACGAGGGAGGGGCCAAGCTAGCGAGTGGAAGGCCATAGCGGGCCAGCTGCGCAAAGACTCGCTGAGGAGCCACTGAGGAGCCACTGACGAGAGCCACTAGGCGCGCACACAGTTCCCCACCGTGGGAGGGCGTCCACACCCACTCGACCCGTCCATCCATGCTTGCTTGGAGTCCACATCCGACACCACCACAAACATCCCAGCTCCCCAACGCGCCGAACAAAGACATCCATCCGTCCATCCATTCAGGCGGTCACAGCCGATTCGATTCCTATTCGTATCTGCCGTCTCATGCCCTAAACTGCTTCGGACTTCGGACCGTCACTTGGGGGCATCTTAGCCTCAGGATATGTCGATTCGTTGCCGCCTTTGGCCTGGGTGGCATCCAAGCATTGTTGAAAGTGTGGCCATAGACTGACCGCTGACTGCAGTTGGTCGATATCTTGGAGAGGGTCCTGAAGGATGGGCGCTGCGAGGTGCAACAAGCCAAACATGAGCGTTGAACTGAGCAGAGTATGCATACGTTCAAGCCAACAGAAACCCCAGCATCCATGCTGGAGGCCATCCAGGGGCCCACGCGAGACTGCCGTCGGGGAGCAGAAAGGCTTCGACCGTGCTCTTGCCTACTGTCTGTGCCTGTGCCTGGGTGATCTGTGATCTGTGCTTCCATGTCTCTTGGCCGTGTTCCCGCCGTGCTGGGGACGCTTGCTGGTGTCTTGTCGCAAGTCAGCCTCTGTCTACTCCGTTTTCCTCCCTTCTCCCTGAACTCCCTACCCGCTGTTCGAGATTCCGTCGCAAAACGTTCCACAAAGCGGTTATCGGCTGTGGGCCTTCTCCTCCTCCTCTGTGCATCGCCAGCACGAGTCTGACGTTATGGACTTGCTTGGCGTTCTTGTTCCAAACGTCAGGACCAGGGTGTTTGTCATGCAACAGGAATCATTGTGCGAGTCGCAGACCCGGCCGGCAAGGACTGACTGATCCTGTTGTCGACTCAGAGAGAGCCAAGCCCAAGGCGCAAGCTCGCGGCGAGAAAGGACGGAACGTCTGGACGGACGGCAGCACGGGAGTGGAGAGGAAGAGCGAGAGTTTGGGGTGGAGTCGGGTCCGGGTGGTATCGTCGCACGGTACCTGCGTCAGGGGGAAGGCCTGATGCATCATGCCCCAGACAGTCTACTGCAAGGTACGCGCCGGGAGCACAGTGCAGCCCAGTCTTATGCGTGCTGAGCACACCAAGCAATTGGCCCCCAAACGTGAGCTTGGAAAGGGTGTTGATATTCTGAAACCTCTTCCTTTATTGGCCATACCCATGCTCAGCATCCCCCAAGCCCAGTGCGATTTTACAGTCCCCAATCTGTGACACACACTATCTGGATCACTGCCTGCCAAAATAGGAAACCACGAAACCGTTCGCTCTTGCCCTATCTCGAACCGTTTCTCCAAAGGGGAGGCATAAACGCACCACATCCACAGAGCTCGCTAAATTCATCCTTGGACTCTCCATCCGATCCGCCAGCTCCGTTTATCCTCCGTCACAGGGAGTGTGACGCGAAGCCCATCATGTCTTGATCTTGGGCGACTTCGCTTGCGTCAAGCCTCTGGCCTCTGGTGCCTGTGCGCTGACCCCCGCCGAGACATACAGCGTCACTATCAAGCGTTTTTAAACTGCGGCAGTTCTCGCGTTGTCACCCGACCCAGGTTCGTCTGGCAGCTCATAATCAAGATCTGACTGAACCTCAGTCGACAAACAAGTGACAGGCCGGCAGTGGCGAGACGATTGCTTGGCTGTCCCGCTTGAAAAGCACAAGATATCCGCTACTGTATCCGACGGGAAAGTGTGAGTGCTGATCCCAAAGAGCAGGCCCGCAAAACATGACAGAGTCTGTCGGAGCAAACCTTGCGCTCCCCGTTATCCAACATGTGCTGTGGACGGAGCCGCGGGGGTGCATTGCTTCGACCTTGACACACAAGTCCCTCCTCGAGAGCTGACTTTGCTGCGCGGCACTTGTTGCTGAAGAATCTTGGCTTCCTTTAGCCTTTTTACTGTCAGCAGCCCGTTGAGGTCCCCATGACCTTGAACTACGACATAGGGCAGGCGAATGCTTCTGGTGAGACAACACAGGCTGCCCTCCTCGCCCGAATCCTTCTCCAGAGTGCCACACATTGGTCAGGTTCTGAATGGATGGTGGTGCCTACCGTTCTGCCGTGCCGTATGGGACTACTCCATGAGGTGGCTGAGACATGCCCCCAGCAGCCGACCATCAACAACTGAGATATCCCACAAAAAGTTTCGACGGAAGGGAGAAACATGCCGTACGACCCTCGGTTATCATGCTCACTCATGTTGAACCAACAGCTTCTTCGCATTCTACCGCTTGACCAGGGACGCCATAAGCGACTCGCCATGTTACTCGTTACTCCTAGTCAGCCTCGCGAGCCTCGTGGTTACTCTTGACTCATGGGACCAGCAAGTACCGGTAGCCGCGCAGTCCACATATCATGACGTTGCAAACCCCAAGTGTCTCTGACAACCCTCCGAAGCCTGACCGAGCGGACGGGATCCGAATTAGGAATAGGGGGCTGCCAAGCCCTCGACACGGGGACCTTGACAAGAAGCGCGTCTGCTGCTAACTGGTAGACTAGAAACTTTGTTGTGCAAGCTTCAGGCTGCAAGAGCGAGCGTGTACGAGTATCAACACAGGGGCTGTGCATCAGCCGCCATTTTTTCGCTCACAACAATCGCAAAGTCTTCGACGCGATCAGAGACCAGTCGAAGGATCATGCCACAGGTCGTGGCGCCTCTTGCAAAGCTGCACGCTCACGAGCCGCCGTCCGAGGTGTGCACCAGAACCCTGTTCCTGCAGTAGTCTCGCACCCCATCGTCATGCGGCGGGCCACTCGGCCGGCCCAGGCTTACTGTGCGTAGCGTCTCGATGTCCCCCTTTTTCACTGTGGTCTTTCTGCAGGATCTTTCAGGATGAGTTGCGATCGGCATGGATTCTCCCCTGGGAGGAGAACAAAGCACAAGCCTGGAGCTTCTCTTCGGACCTTTGACATTAGCTCCAAAAGTCGGTCACAACTTGAGGAATCTAGCGTTTGCCGACCGACGTGGGCGTGACCATTTGGCCGGGCTATCTGTTGATTCAGAGACTTGGCGTGAAAGAAGGAGTCGAGGAAATGGCTTCAGTTCTACCAGTCACTATTTGTGGCCAGCCACGAACGGTCGCGATAGCGGGCTAGCCAGCTGGGCAAACGGAAGCCGTTTGTTCGCCATTAACGCCTCAACGTTTGTGGCTGCTTCCCAAGAGTCTCGAAGGACCCAAGCTGAAAGAGTTTATTTGGGGAACATAGATCCCCACGGTTCACACCAAGCTTCTCATTGGCGCTTGGAGCTCTTCACAGTGTTGGAGGCCAGCGTCACCGGCTCCGAGTCCTGAGACTCTCTATCCAGTCGAATCCACTTGGTGCTTCACCCAGCGTTGGACAGACGGCTCCGACAGGGGAAGAAAACATCAGACATCTCGCCCACACAAATCATGATGAGAGCTTTCTTTCTCCCGTTTGCCGGGTCGTGGCCGCTACCCCTGACCTAGACCCCTGCGATGGCTTCGAACCCTTGTACCTTGTAGGATCAACATCATCAAGCAGCCAACCAAGACGGACTCGCGTCTCCGCCAGGCGGCCACATGCCAACAGATCCACATCGTGTTACGGTTTTACCTCGCCCAAACGAGTTTAGATGTACGATCGCCCCGTCAGATGCCGGTTCCTTTTTCTTTTTCACTGCGTCGTGGTCTCTCGTCCGGAAGGATCGTACGAACAAGGTGATTGTGCGCAGTGGTCGGCGCACAGGGGCGAAGAGGAGGCCTTTTCGTATCCGCTGGGAAACGGCTTGACTGCAGTCAGGCATGGATGCCCCGCGAACTGACTCAGCTTCCCGCCTTGCATAGGACCAGAGCGAAGCGGAATAGATCGGGGGATCTTTGGGGCATGAGCGTGACCCCTTTTTTGGCACGTTGTGCGACATGCAGTCGAGCACGCCGTGGCTGTGGCTGCGGTGGACGCAACCTCTGAGCAGCGCATCAACAATCTTCAAGGAAACAATTTCTTTGTCTGCTTTGACATACATGGTGGAAAGAAGAGTAAGTATATGCAGTTGGAGGCGCAAATAAGAGAATATTACGAATACTATTGACCACGACAATGGGGCTTGCTGAGGCACGGGCGAGGCACGAGCAAGGAGCAGAAGGGGCTCCAGGTACCTCCGTACAGTTCGAGAAACCCTACTGTCGATCGAGTCTGGCCCAAGCAGGCTGCCAGTAAGGCTTGCAGGCATCGCTATCGTTGTTCTTCTTCACCAAACTGCTGTACCATCGGGTACTCTCCTTCCGGTTGTGCATGGCGGGTCAGAGGCAACGTCCAATGGCGCCAACCTTTGGGGCGGATACACAAGGATGACAGCGCGCCGAGCGCGTCTCTTGACCACTTGATTCTCGACAACTGCAGCCGGCTTGACATGCACCACTCAGGAGGTGCTCTCTCAGCTCTCCCTTGGAGCCTGACATGACCAACCAAGAGAAGAAACCAAGGCTCCTTCAAAGCCTCGCTGACACGCCCAGGCCAGCGGATCCTTTCCTCAAGGCATGTCTGATGCTGGCCCCGTGGGTTTACGACGTGATGGACTGCTAAACGGATGTCGTACTTAGCACAGAATAGGTGAGGCACAGACAGAGCACGTTCCTAGCCTGGCGCGCTGAAACGTGAGTCGCTCCCCTGTCTGGCACGATGCACGGACGACGTGCCAATCAAGGGTTGCAAGTCGTGGGACGGATGGTAAGCAGAGCTATGGAGACAGCGTGTCGATGGCAAGACGGGCGTCGTGGAACTTTGACGTCCATCAACGTTCAGGGGACTTGAGAATGCCTCTCGACTGACACCCCGATCTGGTTACAACGTCGGACCCTTGCTTGCTTCTGGGGTTGCTCCATTCCAGCCACGGACGGTGTCTGTCTCAACAGTGTCGACGGCTGATGGTCGAGGAGCCGACTCTGGATAGAAGAGCCGGACAGACCAACACCAGACTATGACATCTCGGTCGACGCCGCGGATGAGGCCAGCTCTGGAAGCCTCTCAGACGGGCCCCCCTTGCATAACGCGGCGACGCCCCCCCGAGGCTCGATCGACGCTAGTGGTTTCTTACCTCTCGGACGCTCGCTCGCCTGACCGACCCGACTCAAACAAAGTCGCCGCCGGGACAGGGACTTGACAATAGTTTCGTGATCCAGATCCAGCGATCTGCGCCGATCCCAGAGGAAGTTCTTGGACGTTTAAAAAGGGGTCTCGCAATGTTTACTTATGCATTATACAATGGCAGTGTGCTCATGCATGAGCATAAACACCATTTATCAACCCTCACTGTCAAGTAATGCTACACGATTGGGCTGCTGAGAAGCTCTTTTACGAAGCAGAGCGCAGCAACAGTCAGCAGCGTCGATGCAAGGTCATGCCTGTGAACCTGTCAGAGCGGATACGAGGCTGACTGAACATTGACGGTACCGGCAGTTTGGTGCTTCCAAAAGCAAGGTGAAACTGTTTACGTTGCTCGAGTCCATTCATCAGTGCGTCGGACGGTCCAGAGAGATGGGAGAGTCCAGGATATTCGGTACCACGGACGGATGGCGAAATCGCGATTCTTGGGTCGAGCGATGTTACTTTGTCGCGTAACAACATGACAAACAGACCTTGTCGGGGAGTTTGTGAAAGCCCAAGGTGGATGATCCTTCGTTGAAGGGCCTACCTGATGAGGACGACGCAGGTTTATCATGGTGGTCTGTGAAGCATTGGACTTGAGTCAAATACTCCCTATGACGTCGAGCGGCTCAATTGACAGCTCGCCTCGGGGAACTAGCTCCGGAGAAGTTTGAAGACTACCGAGCTTTGCAACCAGATACTGACGACTAGTCTATCTCCTAACAGTTGCAACGCGTGGCAGCGTTGTGGGCAAACTTGACAACTACCCTACGGATGCGACTCGAAAGACATGCGGCCTGTTTCAGCCTCCGATATGATAGCTAGTTCACGGGAAGCCAGAGCTGTATGTCAAGCGTGGCCAGTATGACAGAGCCCGGATATTCCACTACGGTTCTCGAGGGTCCTCTGCGTGCTGAAGTCTTGGATCTATTGCCTTCTTGACACCCAACAACACAAGCTTAACTCGGGTTTACAGCTCCTTCATCACTTCCTCGACAGCTCTCGCCGCCATCCTCTTCCTCTGCTCCTCTCCCATTCCCTCGCCCGCCTCTCTCACAGCCTGCAGTTTTCTCATCATCTTTTCCACCTTGGCAATATCATCATCATCGAGATCCTCGAAACCTCCTCTAGTGGCGGCTTCTTCTGAAGTCTTGTCCTTCTTGTCAGCCTCTTTGCTCGACCCCGAGGGCTCTTCAATGTCCTGTCCAGCCTCCCAGATGGCACGACGCAGCCCTTCAAAGTCGGACCTGTCGAATCCGAAACCCATCTTTTGCGGGTCTAGTTCCTCGTCGTGGTCATCGTCGTGGGCTTTGGCGGAGCTTGTCTCAAAGTCTCCAAAGTCGGAGTCTGATAGTGGTACTTCGAGCTGAGACCAGTCATTTGCCTCGAGTGCCTCTTTGACACGTGCGATTCCCGTCTTTTCTGTTTCGTCTGTTAGTGATGCCCTTGGCGGGATAAGTGAGAACCTACCTCCAAACTCATTACGGCCAGTGTCGCCTTGACCACCCACAGACACAAACTCCAGTCCAGCCTCGGCGCAAATCTCATCCCAGTCTTCCTCGCTCCCACTGCCCCCTACGCCAACAGCCAAACCAACACCGTCCCAGTCCCATCCTCCTAGTCCCTGTTTCAGCACCTTGCCCACATGCTCAATGAGGCTCCGACCAGGATGCTCCTTTTCCGCAGAGACGGGGCCGGCGGTGAAGATGACCACAACACCTCCGAGGACAGCAAGAACCTCGACTGCTTCGGGTGAGAGGAAGGAGGAGGACCATTCTGAGGGCGAAGATATGAGGTCGAGCCAGATGGGGACTGTTGTGGTGTAGTATGGTGTTTTGAGGTGCAGTGAATGTGTTGTTCCCGCGAGTGAGAGTGAGGGATCTGCTGGTGTTGAAGGGGATGATCCAGTGAGGTCTATATAGTATCAGTCTCTGCTGTGAAATTCGTGTGAGAAAGTTTTAACTCCTTCACTCACTGGGCAGTAAGTGAAGACCTAGTGAGTGAAGGAAGGCATATCATGGGCAACTCGGATATACAAGGACAACTCACCTTTCACCACACTCGATAGAATAGCCGTCTCACCCTCAAGCGCCACAGCCAGAATCCTTCTCGAAGCAGAGCTCATCTCTGCCTCTGCCATTGTTGCCTCTTGTTCTCCAACGTTTGGTCCTGAGAAAGAGTTAGTTGAGTTGAAGGGATGGTTTACAGGTTCGTAATGTGAGTGAGTGATGGTGGGGTGTGGGGGATTCATGATAAGATAAGCAATTGGCAATGCTTGGTAAGTCACCTACCCTGCACCAACGAAGGCAAGCGGCTGGAGAAAAGCTTGACTTTGCGGATAATGAAACCAAGAGGTCAAGTTTCAAGGGAAATATATCATTTATTGTCTCATGGAGCTGCAGTTAAATCTTGTCAAAGTTCTTTGGGTAAAAACATTATCTCCTTGTGATGGTACTCAGAGTGAGTTGATATCCTATCTTGTGTTTCCCGACCGGATGACAGTTATTGATTAAGGAGAGTCAGGTGAAGAAGAGTGAATGGTGTAGATCGTTTGATAAACTGATTAATATGACATCAGAGTGAGCTTATTTTATCAAAACCATGCTAAATAACTCCTTGCCCAAACCAACTTTCTCCCATATCATAACACATCGCCTAGTATCCATTCTCTCTCACCAACTCAAGTCTACACTCAAGCTTCAGTGGTGTTACGGCTCCGATATTGGCCGCTGGGTTGCTCTGAACCCCCCAAACAATCATGCATTCTCTCAAGATCAAACTTTGTACGCCAACGCTTCAACAAAAGGAGTGGTGATCAAACAATGCGCCAAAAAACAATTGACAAAAGGAAAGTTATTTCGTCAACTCCTGATGCTGCAGGATGAGTTGCAGGTGCTGTCTACGTCGCCTCCCCAGCCAAGCGTCCTCTGCACAACCTCCAGACCGGCCCTCATACCTCTGGCAAAGTCGTCTGCCCCTGGCGCATGGTACGCTTCGTCGATATCGTCCTGGCTCAGTCTTCCCCGACGTCGTGCTAGCACCGCCTGCTCTATCGGGCGGCGCCATAGACGGTACCATCGATCCTCGCTCATACACGCGTATCGCAGGTTGCCCTGCCTGTCGGGTTGGCTCATAGGCCACTCAACGTAAACCGTCTCAAACCACTTTGTTCTGCTCGCGAGCCAAGGCCACGAAAAGAGCCAGAGGAAGGTAAAGTAAAAGGTCAACGAGATCCACCGCGTCAGGCGCCAGCGGTTTGTGCGGCAGTCGTTGTACAGCTCGACACGCGCATGTGTCGTCGGGAACCAAATGTTAAGCTGACCTCGGTAGTTTGTCGCCCTCACCAGGTTGTTGAGCTTGGATCCCACAAGAGCAAAGTCCCAGCCCGTGATGCGGCGTTCCAGGACAAAAGCCTTGAGGCCCGCTTTGCTGTTGCAGTAACGCTCGCACCACTCAGAAACGCCGGGTGTACCATCCTCAGGTGGTCCACTGCCTCCAAAACCCGGTGCCCTAGTCGTCATGACGGTCCCACGACGGACCTTGTCAAAATTATTGACAGCCAGCAATCTTTCCCAGGAGCGTCGGGTAGCCATCTCCTCGTATAGCAAGGGTGTCAAGTCGATATGAAAGTCAAAGTCGACCACGCTCTTGTCCTCTCGTTCCTTGCCCGACTTCTTCGACTCCCGATGCAATCCTTGAATGCGAACATATGGTCGAGGTGGCTCCCTGGCCAAGTCTTTGACGTGCTGCTCCAGAAAAGTCGGGTCCGTGTCAAGACGCTTGTCGAGGTAGTAGACGGTCTTGTGATCCAAGTCTTCACTAAAAGGTTCCAGCCCGAGGCTGGACCCAATGAGGTCGAACGGGTTGGGGTGAGGACCCTCGTTGTCGATGACGGTGTAGCTCGGAGGAGGGTCATCGTCGTGGGCGAGGTCATGGTAGGCTCCTTCAGGGTGGTCTCGATACGGCACAGCAGCCCCCTCGTCCTCGGGATATCGACGAAGCGGCACCGTGGAGCTTGTCGTCTGCCCCGACACGACGCTGGAAGCCGGGGGCGTCTGTGTGGCCCCCGCACCGTCGGGATGATCGTCCATGTCGAATGCCAGAGCCGGTGCGCAAAAGCTCAGCGAGGTTGTCGAGCGAGAGTGGGATGGTGCAAGGGAGAAAAGAGGTTGTAGATGGACTGACTGACTGATGGATGTGGCTATGGAGCACGTGCACAAGCTCGCCACTACGAAGGGAAGGTAGGTAAAAGATGCAGCTGAAAGGCGTGATCTTGACACCGCCTGTTCAGCCTTTAAGTAGCCAGATGACGAGAAAGAGGAGACAAAGAGTGTGAAAGAGGCCAAGTTTCTTGTTTAAATCAAAGAAAGAAAAAGTTTGTTGACACGATCGTCAATGACAACGAATCGTTCATTTGGTGACGAAGCCCTAGCGAGTTACGTACTCTGGTTCCTGCCAGTGTTTCTGCCTGAGCGCCTCGGCGTCTGTCCTCATTCCAATTGGAGGTTACGTGGCGTTGCCGCGGGAAAATTCAATGAAAGGCAGCGCTTAGAATAGCCTGCCTAATAAGCACAATCTCACGAGCAAAGCAACCCTGAGAGCATCAAATTCTACAGGCAGGCATTGCCTGATTCTCAGCCAGTTCATGCAAGCACCCATACCCTTCAAGGTCGGAATGCCGAATTGCGGAGGTCGTGGTTAACCTTACTCCGCTTCGGCCCCACCTCCACATTCACGGTCCGCCCCGAGCTCGGAGCATCAACTCAACACCAAGACTCCATAGAGTGAATCAACGTAAAATAGCTCTAGTAAATAAGAACTACTGTCTATTACTTGCTTATCCAAGACTCAGGTGGTATCCTCTATAGCCACGCCGTCTTGTCGCTTGTAATTGTTCAGTAAAAAGAGGAATCCAGTTGTAATGAATACCAACCCCCACCGGCTTTGCAATGCAATGCATACATCGTACACGAAGCCTCCCTTGTCTTTCATTGCCTTTCAGCTCACACTTGGCACTTTTCTTCTTCCATCTTCTTCCGCCTCCTCTCCTATGAGTCTACGTCGATTAGACGTCCGGCATCCCACTTCTTTTTGGCTGCTTTGATGAGCACCTCCAACTCTCCGCTCATCTCGCACATGCTTCGGAATGTGCCATCCTCCCTGTTGATCAACTCCCAGGGATGGGCATACTCCACTACTTGACCCTTGTCCAACACAAGGACCTTGTCGTAATCCACAATTGTTGCCAATCGGTGAGCGATTGTAATCACCGTGCCCGTGAGTTCTCGAATGGTCTCCTGGATCTTCGAGTCTGTCGCGTAGTCGATGGATGCTGTCGCCTCGTCCATCACCAGCACTGTAGGGGCCTTGAGCATTGCTCTTGCTAGACACAAGAGTTGTCGCTGTCCTTGCGACAAGTTAGATCCCGACTCTGTCACGGGTGACTCAAGATCCAAAAAGATGTTCTTGTTGGTCTTGGCTACAGGTGAGCTTGGCGAGTTGGGGTCTGTCGGAGTTGGTGGTACGGTTCTAGGCTCGTCGGGTCCGATGAGTTGCACCCGTCGGAGTGCGTCAAAGATCTCCTTGTCCTCGTACATCTTGAATGGATCCAGATTGGTTCGGATCGTTCCGTGGAACAATGTCGGGTCTTGTGGCACGATCGTGATATTCTCTCGCAGATCCTGGAGACCAATGTTGCCAATCTCCAATCCGTCGATGAGAATCTTGCCCTTGTCCGCCTCAAGCGCTCGGAAGAGGGCCAGTGCCAAAGAACTCTTGCCAGCACCGGTCCTTCCGACGATGCCAACCTTTTCCCGGGGCTCAATCTTGAGCGAGATGTCTCGAAGCACCGGGTCAAGCTCCTTGCGGTAGCTCGTTGTGTAGTCCACAAACTCGACGGATCCGCTCTGAGGCCAGTTCTTGGGTGGTCGGTTGTCTTCAATGACGGCATCAGCCTCCTGCTCCACATCCAGGTATTCCTTGATACGTTCCATCGAGTTCATGTTCTGTTCGTTAACAGCATACAATCGCACCAGCCACAGGACACTCTCAGTGAAGCTCAATGCATAACTCAGGGAAATACCAGCCGCACCAGCGTCGACCTGACCAAGGCTAAGAATGATGAAGACACCTGCAAAGAAGGCTACCAAATCACCAATCACGTCTGCCCGGAAAGCTAGCCACCTATTGCAGGCCCACAGGTAGATGAAGGGCCGGGTCTGCGTGTTGACCTTTTCCAAGTTGTCCCTGATGAAGCGGCGCTCATCACCGTAGGCACGGATTGTTGTCATACCGCTCAGAGTCTCACCAAATTGTTGGTAGAGAGGACTGCGCTGGACCGATTCGAGACGCTTCAAGTCGCGGGATGCTCGCAGGTAAAAGGCGGCCACGAGATAGAAGAGAGCAGCGATGAAAATTGCGGCAACCAGGAACATGGGGGTGATAGATGCAATCAGACCGACCGTCACCACGAGCGAGATGCTGCAGCTGATGACACCGATCGCCACAGGAGCAATCTCCTGATCGACCGCTTCTAGATCCTTGCTGAAGCGGTTCATCAACTGTCCTAGCGGCGTGACATCAAAGAACTTGAACCTAGCTCGCGTCACTGATCCTACCAAGCGGCGATGAATGCGACCAGATGCCGTCAGAGAACCCAGGAATACCCAAAGATCCCTAATCAAAGCCGCAAGTGCGCCTGCAGCTCCAATAGCTGCGAGCACGGAAAGGTAGTACATGATATTAACAGGCTTCGCCGGAGTCATGCTCTGTGCAGCAAATTGGTCATGCGAGTTGCCCAGTCGGACCACGTTGGCGAATGATGTAGTCGAGAAAGTCGAGGTAGTGTGTGCGTTGGACTGGAGACTCCAAGCCATCTGCTGCTCTGACGCGTTTCCTTGTGTTTCTGTATCCGGAACGTATTGGTTCGCCCACTCTCGAACCCAAAAGTTTGTTGCGACTCCCGAAAGCTGTTGCGTGGTAAAGACGAACAAGGCGACGATCCAGAACCACCAGGCTCCCATGGACTGGAGGTAGTACTTAATGACGGGCCACTTGACGGATCCAGTGGCCTTGGTCTCTTCCATGGCGTCCTTGGGCTTCTTCTTCTCGTCCTTCTTAGAGCTGTCCACACCGTCAAGAGCATCACCCTGGCCATTGACCATGGTATCATCATCACCAACGCTTGATGGCACACGAGACGGGATCCGTGATGGGTTGGCCGAACCGGGACGCGACTTCTGAATCTCCTCGCCAAGCTTGCCCGAGGCAATAACATCCTTGGAAGATCCCTGAATGTCAACTCGGCCGTTCTCCAGCAGCACAACGTAATCGGAAGAAGGAACGCAGAGAGTGGTGTTGTGAGTGACGAGAATGCAAGTACGGTTCTTCATGAGCGGGCCCCTGATGCAGTTGCTAAAGATCCACTGGGCGGTATGAGAGTCGACAGCACTAAGGCAGTCATCGAGGAGCAGGTGAGCCGAGTTGGAGTAGAGCGCACGAGCAAGGGAGATACGTTGCTTCTGTCCACCCGAGAGCGTGATACCCTTTTCTCCAACCAGCGTTTCATCACCGTTGTCAAGAATCTGAAGGTCTCGTTCAAGCGCGCAAGCAACAATAACGTTTCGGTACCGTTGCTCATCATAGGGGGTCGCGAAGAGAATGTTGTCCCGGATGTTTGCGTTAACCAGCCACGCAGACTGCGCGACGTAAGCAATCGTGTTGGCAAGGCCAGTCTCGGGGTCTGTAGGAACGTCTTCACGGCTGCGTCCACCAGGGCAGTAGACGCTGCCCTCCATCATCGTCATTTCGCCCAGAAGAGCCATCAACAGCGACGTCTTTCCAGATCCAGTCGGTCCCGCAATGATGTTCAGCTTTCCGAGTTGAAAGTCAATGTTCAGGTCCATGAGACGGAAAGCACGGGAGCCATCCTCGGCAACGGTATCTTTACCACCCCAGATGAAGGTCGCGTTACTGAAACCCATGCGTCTGACACCCTCTTCGTCAACATTGTCCAGACCGAGTTGGATGTACTTGTCTGTCTCCTCCTCCTTGAGGAAGTCTTCAACACGCTCAATAGAAACCTTGGTTTCTTGAACATGGGCGAACATATCACCAAACTGATCAAGAGGGACACGGAGCAGCATGAAGAGTGAGATGGCCGTGAAGGCGACAGAGGGTCGGAGATCCTTGCCCTCAAAGTGGGTGTAGACGAGGAAAGAGAAGAAAGTGATGAGGACAGGAACTGAGTTCCAGATGGCGACAGCAAGAGCCCAGACCATGAACCTTGAACGCAAAGCCTTGAGCTCGTCTTGACGCTTCTCGTCAATGATACGGCCGAAGCGCTCCTCCCAGGCAAAGTATTTGATGATGCGGATGTTCTGCAGGACTTCGTTGGTGACGTTGATACGCTTGTCAGTCGCAGCGAGGATCCTCTTTGAGGTGATGGTGAAACCTCTGGCAAGACCATAGTTGACGGGTAGAAGGAAGACCATGACGATGATACCAGGGATGGCACTCAGACCCATGACCCTCCAGAGAAGAACAATGGCCACAATCAGCTGTGTGGGCGCAGAGGCGCAGAGGAAGTGCAGGTAAGCCGTGACCTCGGAAATCTTTACACTGTCGACCGACATGAGGTTAATGATGGTGCCCAGATTCGCCTGCTCGTCAGCGCTGGGATCCTTCTTGTCATCCTTGATGCTGCCGTTGGCGGATTCAGCATCGTCGGCAGTGGCCTTCTTGTCTTCCTTCTTCATGCTCAGGGCTCGCTTGATCTTGCTAATAGCACCATTCTGGGGCTCATCCTTCTTGGTAGGCTTATCAGAATCAAGTAGAACCTTGTCCTTGCCCGAAGCTGCCTTGCGACGGAGGGCCTTTGCATAGATGTCAGCAATAATGATCGCCTTGACTCGAATGCAAATCTTTCGACCAATCCACAGCGCAGCGTTGTCGGCGTAAGATCGCACGAGATCCAGGACAGGAAGTCCGATGACCATAAGCCAAAGAACATTTCTTGGCCTTCCCTGGTCATCTTCAACGTATTGGAGAATCTCCTTCAGGAGCAAAGTGGGCGCAAAGGTGAAAATACCAGCCACGACAGCCAGGAAGCACTGGGTCAAGAGCAAGCTCTTGAAGTATTTGAGCAAGTGAATCGCCAGTGAGCCCGTCTGCTTCATTGCGCGATAGTCGGCCACAACAGCGGCAGCCTTGTCCTTGGGTAGCAGGTTCCAGACATGTTCCATCTCCATAGGGGCCTTCCAACCCTTCCAGACGATCGCATCAACCCAGCCAAAGACGGCAAGGGAGAACAAACTGGCGAGCGGCTCGCGCGAAGGCTCGATACCGTCCTCCCATTCCATTAGAACCGTCTTGTTGCCCTTCCTAGTGGTCATTGCCATGCTGAAAAGCATGGAAATGAGCGCAAACTCGATAATAAACACAGCGCGGACGAGCTGTGTAAGGTCTCTGATGACGCTAGAGCGGAATACAAAGAGGAAGAAGAGCCAATTGACGCCATAGAGGAAGGCAGTATGGTTCCAGAGATGCGGGACTCGCCATTTCGTGTTACCGAAAAATAGGCGCAGGGTCGTGAGGATCAGGATGTAGGACCAATTAATGAGACCAGCAACAGCGACGATTTGGCCGTTGTACTTGGAGTCGATGTGGTAAACCAGCTTGATGGCATTAAGAACGACTAGGCAGGCGACTGCCAGCTCCTCGACGACTTGCGAAAGGCGCTGACCATGGGGACTGTCGGCTTGGACAATAGAGCCGCGGGTAGTGGTCTTGACCAGGGCCAGACGGCCACCATTAATCTCGAGTGCTTCGTCATCGTCGTCGGTGTCGTCATTGAAGAGGTCGCGCTCGGGGGGTAGATCGGTGTGACTGTGGCGACGGTCCTCGCTAGAAAGTTGGCTATACCTGACTTTGGAGGCGGACCGCGAGGTCAGGATGCGGGAGATGCTCAGCTGAGAGAGGCGCGCAACGGACAAGACGAGGGCGATCAGAGGGAATAGGATCTGAAGGTAGCTACAGCGCGGCAATCGAGTCAGCCAACCATGGAAACGCGCGGGAGTGGAAACAAGCGGGGGTGAGACAGGACATACTCGTGCTGGAAGCGCAGGCTGAAGTCGCCCTTTTGGGGATTCCATATGGGCCCGTCATCCTGGGCGAATCCCATGGTGTCGTTGATATGGGGCGTCTCTCAAGCTCACCTCGAAGCTTGTGGTGAGAGACAGGCGTGAAAGCCGAAAAGGAGGAAGCGGGTTTCGAGGTGGAATCGCGACAATTGGGGTGGCAAGTTTTGGAAGAATTGGTTCCGTTAATGATGGGATGGGCTGGCGCGGGTACGGATGGGTATTTCGTCAAGGCGGTTGCAGGCGCGGGACCAGCAACAGCTGCGGCTGTGGCTGCGGCCTCGGAGGTCTCGAGTAGTCCCTTGCTGGGGTCTCCGCCGGGTTGAGGAACCAGGGTCGAGCCTTGGGAGTCTCCAGTATCAGTTCACTTGCCACTCAGAAGCAGCATTGGCCTGGGCGTGGCGTGACGTTGCTTTTTGCTGTAGAACCCGGATGGAAACGCCGTTCGCGGAGAGCTCTCGATTGATAGTGTGTGTGTATGTACGCGGCGTTCCCAAGTTTCGCAAGATCTGGATCTCTCGAGCAGCACAATGCGATGGGGGATGATGGTCCAGATTTCCCGGGGGTTCGGTCGTGTACACAGCTGAAGCTCTGCAGCCAAGTAAAGATATAGAAAAAGAGAGAGACCAATGAACAAGGGAAAGAGAAGAAGAAGAATAACAGATCTGCCAATAAAGTTTTACGATTGGAGAGGAAGAGGGAGGGAGAGGAGTAAGGCGGGCTGCGAGTGGGTGGGAGGGGGAGTATTAAGAGGCGGGAAGAATGTACGGCCGTTGTAGAAGCTAAACAATGGATGTGGATGTCTGTTCCGTTGGGTGGTCGGTCAGTGAGTGACGACGGGACAGCGCCGCCTTCCCTTGCTAACCAGGGAGCGATGGAGCAAGCAAAGCACGTTAGCTGCCAGGTCGCAGTAGGTACCTTACGGAGTAATGAATCGTAGCCAGCTTCTAGGTGTGGGGCTTCCAAGCAACCATGGAGCACGCGAAACCTTCTCTAGCTCTGTTACTACCTTTGAAGGTCTGGGTTGTTCCATGTTGTGTTTTACGGCAGTCAGGCTGGCAAGCTGGTAGCTTTGGGTTACTAGCTCTGACTTGGAGATTGCCCTCTCTCTCGCTCTACCCGGTAAACAATGGATGTTCCCTTCAAAACAACAGATGATGCTCAAGGCGGAGCCCCCAGCTCTGACTGTGAATGGGGCTGCGGGGACATATCGAGGGCCGTCAAACTCCGCTCCAATGAGGCGTTGTTCAAGATTCTAGCCTCGCAATTCCTCAAGACCATGTCGCACTGCAGCAGCCTTCCATCATCCGGCATCCCATATCCATGATCCATCCAAGCAGCAAGTCACTTGCTTGTTGACGGTAACCGAATCGTTAATCCTTGTTGCTAGGGATTCCCCAATCACGAGGCGTCATCATGCTCCTACCAGAAAAAAAGAACTGGCGGGACAAGGGTTCACTGGGATGGGATGCCGGGACATGCGAAAAGTCCATGAATGTCAAATTCTCGAATTGAACCGAACCGAGTTCCTGGAAGAACACATCCCATCAGCTTTGTTAGCGCACGTTGAGATGAATACCTAACCCAACTATGACAGCACGCCCTGGTCAAAAGGTTACTCGTCACAATGAGTTTATCTCTAGATGACGTACCCCTCCCTCTTGGAAGAAAAGCACGGGACAAGAAAAGCAAATTAGCTGCCGTGCTTGTCTTGACTCGCAGTTCCAGGGCGAGGCTTTCACGGCCGAGTCGATAAAAAATAGGACATGACGGAATATCCCAAGGGCAGAGACAGAGCTAGAGAATGATAACTGAGACAAACCGAGGGCTCGTGAGCTTGACACTGCAGGTTGAGGAACGTGGTTAAGACGACAACATGAGCCATGAGGAATGCCATTCTCCCATGTCCAATTTTCACACACAGACGTTCTGGAGTCGGTAGACTCGGCGACCGGCCAGCTGGGATCGAGATCCGTCTCACCATGTCTTGTTCGTCTGATGTTGTTCTTCTTGGCAGATGTTGTTCATTCTTCTACCGAGACGGCGCCGTTTTTTCTAGTATGCCCCCCCTTGTCTTCTCTTTTCTCTTATCCCCCCTTCGTGTCAAGAACTCGGCCGTGAACTAGTAGGCCCCGTCGCGAATGTTGTTCTTGATAAGCTAAACAACAAATGTCATTTTTGCGCTCTGCTCTGATATGCTTTGGTCGTATTCGTTCCATCACTAGCCTCAAAAAGGCGTCGGCATCCGAAATGGCAGGACAGGCACCATCGTCACAGACCGGCCGTTGGGTTGGTGTGTGCCACCACGAGGCTCTGCAGAAAATTCTCCTGGTACGGTACTGTACCACGGGTATACAATGTCGAACCCTTGTCGATACATGACCTGCTGAGCCAATCCTCCTCGCCAAGGCGAACTGGGCCAGTTTCTCGGTCACTCTGTTCAGACGTTCAATGGTACTGTTCGCGTTCCAGTGTCACAACCTCCCCAGCTGCCACCACCCTCGCGCTGAGAGGAATGATGGAAGAGGGGGGGTGGTCAACTCCCCACAGTCGAAAACCCACGATGGGATCCAATGCACTCAAGAACCGGACGATTGCTGCAGGCCATTAAGAGCCGGTGAAAGGTCCCTTTTGTTGAAGCTGAGGATGAGCAGGGATTATATCGTAGAGGAGGGGTGGACATGCCGCTCCGTGGCCTGAGCGTAAGCACCTCTTGAGGCTGGCATCCAGCCTAACCGAAGAAGCAGCTTCGGAACTTGTGTCACAAGCTTTTTTCTGTTTGGTGATGGGTGGTGAATGATGTGCAGCTCGCACCTCAGCCCAAGAAATGCGAGACCTCTCTTCCAACCGTATCCCAGCCTACAGAAACAGCTCTTTGTTTCTCTGTACACATTTTCGAGTCACGCAGAATTCCTTAGTCTCTGACATCAACCAGATTCTGCGTCAAACGTGAAAAGAAGGCCTCTGGATGTGAGCTCCCAGCCACCTTTTTCTTCAGCGCCCGCCCGCCGTTGCTAGCTAACACTCTCCAAACAATGCCCTTTGTTTGTCACGTTACCAAGGGCTGTTTCCTGAGGGCCACCAACTACTGATCTTTGTCCGCCCATTACCTAGATCTGTGCTACCTCTTTATTAGTGATTCCGAACGTCAAGTCAGTCTTGCTTTCTGTTCAACACCCGGCCCCTGGCCAATGTCACCCTGCTTTTCCTCGTAATTGGTTCTCTTTGGGTATCTCTTCCGGCCCCTAGGAAGTGATGCCTAGTCGCTATCCCTAAACCTGACATGCATTTACAAGCCGTTACTCACCGCCGGAGGGATGGTGCTCCTCATGATCCCTCCAGCCTTGGGGCATGTTTCATTCGCCAATTGGGTTTCTCGCCTGTAAGGATAAGAGAACCATCGCGTTTGGCGGCGCTGACACCATCGATCCCGCGTTGCACTCCGGTTCACCCCTTGCTCCCTGTGTGGGTTGCACGCAGCTCCTCTCCCGCGTAACCGCCTCATACCTGCATACATCACCTCGCTCAGAGGGGCTCGGCCAATTGATACAATGCGCGCCGATTACTTTACACTTAATCACATTTTGCTTGTGCTAATAGACGTCGCCTCGTTGGTTCAGGGTCGCTCGTGTTGCTGCTTCTGGCTTTCCGACCTGGCCTCACTCATGCAGGGCTTGTGGGACTTGGAGGCTTGTATCATGGGACGATACAAATGATGAGTTGCTTTTGACCAACGTGATTGTGTTTGCTGCATTATCTGCCCCATGACTATGCAGGTTACCCTCTTGAACTATTACTTCTGACCTGCCTTTGTTCCCCCAGCACCAGGGGCCATAATGTAATCAGTTGATGATGATATGTAGATTTAGGTCTGCCCAACCCCCACGGTCTGGTTATGGTAGCACATACAAGTTGCTAGCGAAGTCTAAGCAAAGCGTGTTTGCATGCATATGTTTGGCTGACCAACTTGGTTGGTAATGCTTCAATACCACATCTTGACCTAGGTAGGGACAGAGGAATTAAGAGTCCTAACAAGCTATTTTTATATAAACTCCATGTATATTCCCATGATATATACTAACTAGGCAACTTAATGATCATTCTATCGCTAAGCATCCATGCATGCATGGATCCATGGATGCTATCATCAGTCTCATCTACCCCATGTTTTTCACGCACTACCCTGTAGTCATGATAGTTGCAACAGCCCGTCATACTGGTCTGTCAAACACCAAATTCAAGACATGATACACAATAGTATGACGAGACTCGTACAAATTGTAGCATTAAATTTGTCATTCATAGATCATTCGAGTTAGGTACAATGGGCCTCCTTGTCCACCACCAACACGTGGCCTTTGACATACATGGCCACCCCCTCCGAAGAAACCCATAATGACAGATATTTAGACATGTGTGGTTTTAATCTTGACACGACATCCCTTGATCGCCGTCCCAATGCCATTTCCAATCCAAGTTGACCTCACTCTCCCGACTCCTCTGGCTCGTGGTGGTAAAAAGGAAACAAAAAAACCATGTATAACTATTTTCTTTCTCTTCCTCTTTTCTGTTAATACACATTCGCCTGTCTGAAGCAGGCGCCAATGCCAAGGCTGAATCAATCGTGCCCTCCATTGGCTTCATAGTGGCTGAGATTAGCCCATAATCATGCCCTTCATGCCGGAAAGATCTCCCTCCTTGGCGGCGATTTCGAAGTAACCGTAGATGATACTGCAGCTAGTTAGCGAGTGTCTTGACCTGCGTGTATTAATAAACTTACGTGACAGCAAGGAGAGTACCGGTACCGGAGCCCAGGGCTCCCATGAGGTCGCTGGAGACCGAGAGCGCACCAATGCAGGCACCGCCAAAGGCAGCAGCAGTGGGGATGATGCGCTTCAGCTCCTTGTACATGCTCTGGTCACGGTGACCAGCCATGACAAGACCCTGGTCCTTGAGCTGCTTAGCAACGTCACGGGGGCTGGAGCCGGAAACCTCAATCCAGGTCTTGGAGAAGAGGGCGCAGGCACCGAGCATGTAGACAATGTAGGCGCTCATGTGGATGGGGTCGAGGAGAGCCTCCTTCAGGTTCTGAGGGGGAGACATGTAGTAGACAAGACCGGAAACGGCGTGGAGCTGCGAGGAACCGTCCTTGGCCTCCCAGACACCGAAGAGACGGACAAGGAGGTTCTCAGAGAAGCGAGAGTAGAGCATCTGGCTGATAAGGAAGATGTTGGAAGAAAGAGCGGACTGCAGCATGATGGGCATGTTGGAGGTGTAGAACAGGCGGACGGGGTACGAGCCACGAGCACCACGCTGGCGGGAGGACTTGACGGGGATCTCGACGCGGAAGCCCTGGAGGTAGATGACAGCGGCGAAGACGGCGAGGGTGGCCAGAAGGTTCATGATGTTGGGGAGGTTCTGGCGGTAGAAAGCCTCCTGGAGAGCGCGCTGCTTGTTGGGCCAGGTCATGAGGAGGTGGAAGAGGGCAATCACGGCACCCTCAAACTCGGGACCACGGCCAGTGTTGATGGTGGTGGGAGAGAAAGCCTTCCACATGATGGACTCGCAGATGTTGGTGGCAATGAACAGCGAGATACCGCTGCCAAGACCGTAACCCTTCTGGAGGAGCTCATCGAGGAGAATGACAATCATACCGGCGACAACCAGCTGGAGGATCAGGAGGAAGACGATACCGGCACCGAGGTCGGAAGGAGGACCGTAGAGGCCGCTGAAGACGTAGACGGTGGCGGTACCGGCGGACAGGATGAAGGCAAGGAGCTTCTGGGCGGTCTGGTAGAGCTCGCGGTCCGACTTGAGGTCGAGGTTGACATCGATCATGTGGGTACCGGCGAGGAGCTGGAAGACCATGCCCGAGGAGATGATGGGGGTAATACCCAGTTCCATCAGGGTTCCACGGTTACTCGCAATGACCATTCGCAGCCAGTATAGAGGGTCCGAGTTGTCGGAGGAGACGATGCCGTAAAGGGGCATCTGGCTCATGACCAGGAAGATGAGGAGCGTGAGGGCGGTCCACATCAGCTTCTGGTTGAAAGGGATCTTGGTCTCCGGTTGCTGAACCTCTGGGAGGAACGGCACAAACGGCTTGACCAAGTCAAGGAAACGGACTGTGTCGCAAGAAAGGTATGTCAGCTTGATTTCAATCTGGGCGATGCGAATCGCCAATTGCGCGCATCCTCAGCTGTCGCGCATGTTCGCCTGGCGAAGCTGGGAGCTCCGCGCAAAGGAGAACAAGGAGAGGTAACTTACGGGAACTCATGGTGACGACGGCAGACGACAAAGAGGAAGGAGGAGAAGAATTGGATTAATTCATCCAAGGGAAGGAATAAAGAAAGAAAAGGAAGAGGAAGCCTAGCTTGCAGAGCCCAGGCGATTTGAAGGGTCGATGGGAGAATTAAAGGAGAGCTGGGGGGCGGAGGTTGGCGATCTGGCTTCAATGGCCAAAATGTAGATGTGTCCAATATTGGGAGTGGAGTGAGCACGTGACCCACCTTAGCCAGCTGTCCTTGGTCCTTGCTTCCTCCGCCTTCTAAGCCAAGCGTCCAACAACGGAAGGCACAAAAGGGGTCTCAGCCATTTTTGTGTGGCTTTCACGGGGCCGCCGCAATTTTTCCGTTAAAATGGTCTCCGCTTCCCCCTGTTCTGGAACATTGCGCCTAAACATATCCCGGTCACCGGCTGTGGCATTTTGATCCTTGGAGACGCACCAATTTTAATAAGTTGTTGCCTCTGAGCTTGAGTTTAAAGAAAGATAGGCACGCGCGATGTGCTGTCAAAGTCTATTTTTTCTCTCTTAAATGCTGAGACGCATGGGACATTTGCTAAGACGAAATGTTGCAACAATGGCCACTTCAAAACCTCCAGCTAAACCCCTCGTGGTCGTGCTGGGATCCACGGGCACGGGCAAGTCTGAGGTATGTTGGCTAATATCTTGCTTATTCTTGGAGTTTCTAACAAGTTCCGCAGCTAGCAGTTGAGCTTGCGACTCGGCTGAATGGTGAAATCATCAACGCCGATGCCATGCAACTTTACAATGGACTCCCAATCATCACTAACAAAATCACAACCGAGGAACAATGTGGAGTTCCTCATCATCTACTGGGCCACATCTCACTGGATGAGCAGCCATGGGATGTGGACGACTTCAGGCGAGAGGCTAACCGCGTGATAGGGGAGATTCGTGGTCGAGGACGTCTGCCTATTCTTGTGGGCGGCTCTCAGTATTACGTTGACCCCATCCTCTTTGAAGAGGTCATCCTAGAGGACATTGAGTTGGACACGTCCACGTCATTTCCAATCCTGCAAGAGTCAGGCGAAGTCATGCTTCATGAGCTGCGCAAGGTTGACCCCGAAATGGCTGACCGCTGGCACCCTAATGATCGCCGCAAGATCCAGCGATCTCTGGAGATTTATCTGAGAACTGGCAAGCGTGCCTCTGAATACTATGCGGAGCAACAGGCTCGCAAGCAGGCGGCGCAGCAAGACGGTAGCCGGCGGCCCTGGGAGAATCTTCTCTTTTGGGTTTACTCGGAGCGAGAAGTTCTGCGCGCGCGTCTGGATGCACGAGTTGACAAGATGCAAAATGGTGGACTCATGCAGGAAGTCCGAGAACTCTATGACTTTAAGAATAAAAAGGAGGCCGAGGGCCGAATACTCGACATGACCAAGGGCATCTGGCAGTCAATCGGATACAAGCAGTTTGAGCCATACTTGTCTGCCATAGACGAGGGTCGAGAGACTTTAGAGCTTGAGAGGCTGAAGAATGCCGCCCTTGAGGAGATGAAGACTGCCACAAGACGATATGCCGTCTACCAGACTCGCTGGATTAGACTCAAGCAGATACCTCGGTTGCGAGAGGTTGGACTCGAGGCGATGGGCAGCCTTTACCTCCTTGATAGCACCGACGTTTCTAGATACGGCGAAAACGTTGTCGAACCTGCTGTTCGATTAGCAAAGCAGTTTCTCAATGGCGAGGAGCGTCCATCCCCAACTGAGATCTCACCCTTGGCCAACGAGGTTCTCACGCAGGTGGGCAATCCACCTCCCAAGGCGACGCCGTGCAAACGCATGTGCGAGGTATGCCATACCGTCTTGATGACTGAGGAGGCTTGGAAGCAACACTTGAAGAGTGCTACTCATCGTCGAGTTGTACGCAAGAAGGCGAGGATGTCGCTTGTGCCCGTGGAACAAAAGCCTGAAGATGGCAAACCGGCACAAGCTGATGAAGAGGACTCTGGTCCAGAGATAGGATCCATGTTTTCAGAATAGGAAATGATAAATATAAATTCACAGCCTGTCTTTGTCGCGTAAGATGATAATTATGGTCACTATCATCCCGTGTGTGATCCCTAAGATCGTTCCGTCTCATGTCTGTCTTTCCTCCCGTGCCGGCCTTCCTAGGTATCACCATCGCGCCGACTTCGAACATTCATGTTGTGTTGTTGAGCACCCCCAGATGCCGTAGCCGCTGGCGGCTCGTTCCAGCAACCTAGTTCTGTCATGCAATTCATCTAAGAGTACTTAAGTTACCTAGCATCTCAGTACAAACTTTATACAGCGTTCATAAAACTTTACAAAGTTTTCTCTGCATGCTTTCCTGATCTCATAGACGGAGGATAAACTTTGTTAGAGAGTCGTACTAGCTACGTTCCCGCGTGACCTTGGTCTTCGTGTCCTCCTCCTTGAACTCCCACTGGACTGCCAAGTGGTCGGCATTGTCATGAGCGTCGACGTCTTTATTGTGACTGTTGCTTGCCTAGACCATTTGTTACCCTTAATCAGATCGCTTACGTTTCTTTGTCGTAGCATCTTTGGGGCAATTAGTTGTCGCTGACTTCCGCTTTACTGGTTCGGGACTTCTCGCTCTGCTTGACGGCTCTCATCATGGCTTTGTCGGGATCCTTGTAGTATTGGCTCGCTTTGAAAACCCGAGTTCTTGCCAGTCTGTCTCGTTGGCGTTCCACTTGCTCATATCGGATGTTAGGAATGCATTCTGAAACTTGATGACTATCTTTGTGGCCAGAAACGTGTGTTCGTCTCAAAGACGATCTTGAGCAACGCCAAAGCTGCCCAGGAAGGCGGAGTTTTCTTGGTAAAGCGATGGTTGATGATAGAACTCGTAGAGTTGGTGGTCCCGAGCTTCGTGGAGCTTTCCAGCCAAATCTTGCGGTCTGCTGACGACATCTGGTGTCCCCACCACTCACAGTGCTCTGAATACTTCCCTATGCCGGTCCCAGTTCTGGAGCGTCGACGAGGCTCTCTCTGTTGGTGGCGAGGACGAGAATCGTGGGTATCCCGCATATATGTTGCCGGGGAGATCTTGTGCCAATGAATGTCAAAGGAAGATCCCCTCGGGGTTGGGTTCCGTGAAATAATCTATGTATGCAACCAGCGACCCGTTGGTTTGTAGCACCTTTCTCTTTCTTTCCGCGATGCCCTGTCGGTGGGTGAGTCTCTCCAAGATTCTGGTGGAGAGCTCAGGCACTTCTAGGTCCTCTTCGGCCTTGGGTTTGGCTTCCTTTGTACTGGAAATGTAAGAGATTAACGAGGAGGAATTAACGAGTTAACGAGGCGAGGATATCAATGAGGCCGCCGTGAGTCGCTGCCACTTTAAAGCTCTCAGCAGAAGCGAGGGACCTGCGCTCGTGCAGAGGTTATCAAATTGGCATGTGCTGTCGGTAGACCTTAGACCTTATTCTTGGGATGGGAAACGATATAGTGAAGTGATTTACTCGATTATTCACATCTAGAATCTTTCAGAGGCGTAGTTCATGGGTCGCAACGGTCTTGGTCAAGCATAGATGAGCAAAATACACATATTCTTTTAACACTTCATTCTAGTAACATGTTCCATTTCTCGCCGCCTCCTTATCTTCCAGTCTACTTTGCAATCTCGGCCTTGACCCACTTCTCTAGGCCACCGCGAGCAATGATCTCCTGGACGTTAGGAGGCATCTCGCCAACCTTCTGGCTCCACGTCTCGCCGTTCTTCTCGGTGACAACAACCTTGCTGCGCCGGAAATCCCAGAGGAGCTTCCACCCGGTGCGGCGCGTGAGGGGCTTCTTGGTGTCGTCCTTGTAGGTCTCGCGGAGGCGCTCTACGAGGCGCGGCACCTCAACACCCAGGAGGGCGTTGTTGATGCTGTTGCGGCTAAAGATGTTACCAAAACTTCCCGAGACAACCAACGGGATCTCCTTGGCTAGGATCGCGGTGGCGGCCTGCTCTCGGGATGAGCCATAGCCAAAGTTGAAGCCGGCGACGAGGATGTCACCCGCGCGGGCTGTGTTGCGGAACTCGGGGTCGTAGTTCTCCATGCACACCTCGCTCATCTGCTCCCTGGTTATACCATCTTGATAAGTGTATTTCCCCGGATAGATGCCATCAGTTGATGTTGTCGGCGTCGCAAAACACAATCTCACCCTCGATCTTCTCAGGGAAGCCATGGAGGATATCTGTGAGTATCTCCTCCTCCTCCCCCTCAGCCTCAGAAGTAGGAGCAGCGGTCTCGGCCTCTGCTCCGGAGCCGTCCTTTTCAGCAACAGCAATCATACTCTCGGCCTCTGCAATGATCTTGTCGAGAGCATCTTCAATGGATAGGGCCTTGTCTGCCACATGATCTCCGCTTCCCTCTCCAATGATGACCTTCTCAACGCCCTCGGGCTTCTGGTACCAGCCAGGCCCAGCAATCTTGCCCTGAATGGCACTGGCAGCAACGATCTCTGGGCCGGCGAGGTATGCCTTTGCAAGCGGCGAGCCCATGCGTCCCTTGAAGTTCCGGTTGGATGCGCTTATGCCAACCTCGCCTTCTTCAAGAAGGCCTGTCCCAAGTCCGATACACGGGCCACAGCCGCTGGGCAAGAACTCAGCACCGGCCTCGCGAAGAACGTCCCAATCGCCGGCTTCCTCTGCAATCTTCTGCTCCAAGATGGATGCTGCAGCGACGTAAAACTTGACGCCGGGCGCAACCTTGGCCGATTTGCCCTCCTGGGCGGCCTCCCGGAAGACGCGAGTGGCGGCAGCCAAATCAGAGGCCCGGGAGTTAGTACGCTTACAATGCGGTGCCATGCTTCTCAGCGAACTCTTGGATGTTTTTGTATTTGCGCAGGTTGGCCTCAGTCTTGTTCTGGGTGTCGTGGTCAAGTGTCTGATGAATTTAAGGCCTCTCAGTAATTAACAACCAGTGTAGTGTATCGGAATAGTCGAGTGTCTTGCCATAACGATTTGTGACGGATTCTTGATCTGAGTGGCGCCGATAGACATCATCTTTAAAGCGACCGGCCAACTGTTGTCGTGTGCTAGAGGGTAATTAGCTAGGTTCATATGGAGAGAAGTGAAGAGACGAACTCATGCACTGCGCAGGCTGCAAAGTCACATAATCCCCAGATTTGACCTTCTTGCCAGGGGCAAGGCCAACCGAGTACCGCTGTACAATCTTCTCGGTGAGGGTCTGAGGAGTCGAGGGAGCCGTTGCGGAGGCGGCATCGAAGGAATTGAGGAGGTCGGCGGCGTTGGGCGCATTCTCAAGCTGCGAGTGGAATGCCTGTTGTCGGAGAGGACGAGATGTCGAGTAGGCGTGGAATTGAGAGACAGCGGCAGAGAGAGACTGAGATCGGACGATGAGGCGTTGTCTCGAGAGACTCGAAAGCCTAGACACAGTCGAGAGAGCGACGGCTCTTCGCTGTAGTTGGCGCATGTGAGTCAGGAAACAAGAAGAGAGTGTATGAGTGTATCAACTTACAATTGGTGTCATGATGAAAGCTTGCCGATCCTATACAACCCTGATATCCTTAAGAACTAAATATTAGAAGGGATAGTTGTGTAGGCAGCCACAACTTGAGGAGTTGCAAAGAGCGACGTTGAAAAAAGTTGTGGATAGCTTCATCCGATGGTCGGCCCCAGATGTCGTCGCAAAGCAACACTCGCCAAAAAAAAATTGCGTGGGGTAAAATCAGCCGAACTCGGACACACGCCATTGGCTGAAACACTACCGACCGGGGAAATGGAAGATCCGTCTGTCCCCGTTAGATGCCTACGGCTTTACTTGCATGGCGCTATCCAAAACACGGAAACTGCAACTTTAATGCGAAAAGATGGGGTCATGCAGAGGGATCCGCACTGTGGGAGAGCTGGTTGATACGGCAAAACTGGGTGGCAGATTAAGCTTTCCCACAGTGTCTCCCTAGCTCAAAGCTTCCGAAGCATCCGTGTTGGTGCTCTTTTCGGGTTGCCTGCCGTACTCTTGCCTCCTGGGCCCTGCCAACTTAAGAAAAACCCTAAGATCCAAGTTCCTATCTTTACCTACTTACCAAGCAATTCAACGTCATTGTGCTTTGTTGCGGACTTTTGACAGTTCAAAACCAGCTTTCGAAACTCTGGATCGAGTTCCCGAATCTTCTCTTTGCCAAACTTTAGCTGAACTGATAGCATCACGGCGCACGTGCCCGAAAACCCTCTAGTTTCTTACTACCCAACCTGAAAGGACGATCTTTGAACCCGAACGGCGACGACGGGGCCGCAGGTATCATTGGCATCTGTCCCTAGTCTTTCCGAGCGCGCATTTTGCAATACTGGCGTAGGTTCTCAGTTGTCTCATCGAGTCACGGACCCAGCGCCGTCTTACGCCAGGGCTTGAATATCGCGGTCCCGAGTCATTCTGACTCATTTGATCGAGTCGAGCGAGTTTGCAGAAACTTCCTCAAGTCCGCATTATATCACAACTCGTTTCTTCCGCCGCTCTTCGCCGGCTGAGCCCCAAGTTAGCAGTTTTCACGCCCCCCTGCATTTCCCTTTTGGACGGAATTTTTGCTGTCAACTCCGCCGACCTCCACCTCCACCTCCGCCGCCAACGGCCGAAACCCCGTTGATTTGCCCTCCGTTATTTCGCTGCGGCACCTCGTTTTCGGAACAGACAGGGATTGGCAGGCAGGCGCATTATTGGCCCATCCAGGCTAGAAGCTTCGATTGGACTCAGTCACGCAGTTTATCGAAAAGCGGCAGGCTCCAGGCAAAAATACCTACCAGGTAGTCGGCGTCCGGAGACCACGGCGTCCGTCCTGTCGTCACAGGCTCACATCATCCATCAACCTCCCACCAGATTGCCAAACAACCTCTAGCCATCCCCCTTGGCATCTGTCAGCAGCCGAAACATCCTTCTCTTTCGGATCGACTTTTGAACACGCGCATTACGGATTCGGAAAACCCCTGTCTGTCGCATACGTACGCAGCTCTTGTTCTCATCTCCAGAGTCCCAGTACTCCCAGCTCCCAGAGCCTCCTGGCGAACCCTGTTCTCGGTCCCTTGCTCTTTGGCTCCCTCTCAAGCTTCTTCTTCCCATCCTGATCTTCACACCCCCCGTAATTGTTTCCTCTGCGCAGCTCAAGTCAAGTTGTCGTCAACTCATCTGATTGATTGACGGGAGGCGCTGGTTCCGGCGCATGAGACTGGACGCCCCTGCTTAGCACACCACCTACCTACCTACGGGCTACCACTGACAGACAGTCCGCGGGGACCCGGCACTGCCTGGTTGGCACCTTACCTTGCAACATCCATCCCTTCGCCAGGCACCGGCTTTGTGCGACTATTCCGCAGCTTCGCGCCAGCTTGGCCTTTAGATATCGCCACTGGTACGGACAAGCCGGCTCTTCCATATCATCCTCCTGTCTCGTCCCGTCCCGTACGAACCCTCCTGGATCTCTTGCAAAAATCATTTTGCCCCTCCCCCTCACCCTCTCATGATCCTAGCCCCTGTGGAGCTCTTGTCAGCGTCATAGGGCCTCTACTCTGAGATTTAACGTTATCTTTCCGCGACAACACCTACCGTTTGGCATGTGAGACGTTTCTTGAAGTGAATCGCATCGAGTTCTGTGGACATGTCGACAACGACGACGCCTGGATCTCACAAGGCGCCCAGAGTGTTGGCCTGCGTCTTGTGTCAGCATCGCAAGATCAAATGCGACCGCAACACGCCTTGCTCGAATTGCATCAAGGTGCGTCAGCTACCTAGCCCGTCCCGCTGCATTTCGCTTATCCATATCGCGCCCGCGTCCTTTGTTTGGCTTCTTGATGCCTTCCGTGTTTGCCTTGTGTCCTTGTGCTCTTTGTGCCTCAGGTTCCATGAACTTCAACTTACCAGCTAAGGCAGGCCAATGTTACGTGCACACCAAGCACTCCAGCTCCCGCAAGGAAGCGTCGGAGACCGAATCAAGACCTTCAGGAGCGACTCGCTCGATGTGAGCAGTTGCTAAAGCAGTATGCCGATGGTACCGTGCCATCTCCATCGGCGCAGGCCTCACCGGCCATGAACAGTGCCATGTCGGATGTCATGGTCAGCACGCCAAACAACTATGACTCCCAGACGAAATGGAAGCCGACTGGCAAGATGGTCAAGGAAGAAGGCGGCGTGCGATTTATGGATAGTTACCTGTGGGCCAACATTCATGAAGAGGTGAGCATGTCCTGTGTGTCTTAATGAGTCTGCGAAACTGACGCTCGGCACAAGCTCCAAGCGATGAGGGAGATTGTCGATACCGACGACCCCGAAGACTGTGGTGTCATGGGCTCTGAGGACTTGAGCCCAGACTACAATATCGACCTTCTCCTCCCTTCGGATGCTTCAAGCGGATCCACCGATGATCTTCAGCCAGATCCCGTCCATGTCTTTCGACTCTGGCAGTTGTTTGTGGACCGCGTTAACCCTTTGACCAAAATCATCCACGTCCCATCAGTACAACCATATGTGATGGAAGCGGCGACCAACATGAATAATATCCCATTAAACTATCAGGCCCTCCTGTTTTCCATCTTCACCATGGCTGCGGTGTCTCTCTCCGATGCCGAAGCGACGCAGATGCTCGGATGCTCGCGCGACGACGCTCTGCGCAAGTACACCATTGGAACCAAGATGGCATTAACTAAATTCAACTTTCTCAAAAACTACGACATGGTAGCTTTGCAGGCATTGCTGCTTTATCTGGTGAGATAGTAAGCTTCAACAGTCTTGATGCGTGCTGACGGTTATAGTTTTCTCTTCAGAACCGCTACGACAGGCATGCCGCCTGGATTCTTAGCGGAATGGTCGTCCGGATCGCCCAAAAGATGGGATATCACCGTGACGGCGAACTCTTGAACCTCAACGCCTATGAAACCGAGATGCGAAGACGCATGTGGTGGCAGATCATTCTACATGATGCCAAGAATGCCCTGGTTTCCGGGCTTAGCCACTCGATGCTCCCCAGCAGCTGGGACACCAGAATGCCACAGAATGTGAACGACGCGGACTTGTTCCCTGGATCGAACGAACCCGTTCAACCGCGCGAGGGCCCAACAGAGATGGCGTTCTGCCTGATCGGTTACCAGATTGCCAAGTTTCTGGTCCACGCCGAGTCCCTCCATGGCACCCCAGGATTGGAAGCTGCCATTATGGGCGACGACTACGAGGATAGAGATCCCGACACGTTTCCCTCCATCGAAAAGTACCGAGAGCTTGTCGATGACCTCGAGAAGGGCTTGTTGGAGGTTGAAGCCCGCTACATCGATCCCTCTGCTGGACCTATCCACCTTGCAGCTCTCGCGATACGTCCAATGCTTACCAGCAAGATGAGAGAGATGCTAGTGCCCATGAGGGAACAGCCAGAATGGGGGACCGAGATCCTCAACAAGAAGGATAACCTGTTCAAGATTGTATTGATGAACAACGAGCACAGTACCAACGCTTATGAGGTGATGGAGCACGCAGGGTTCTTGTGGTTTGTCAAATTCCACTTCCAGATCGACATCTTCACCGTCATGACGAAGCAGCTCAGCCAGCGCCCGACTGGCTCTCTTGCAGACCGCGCTTGGGGTATGGTGGAAAAGATTTACCGATTTCACCCAGAGCTCTTGGACATGAGTCAAAGGCCGTACGTGATACAGGCTCAGACTGTTCTCAAGGCATGGAAAGCCCGCGAGCAAGCCTTCCGACAGGCAGGTCAACCCGTCGAATGCCCCAACTTTATATGCCGTGTCCGCGAAGCTCTCACCAAGGATGGGCGCAGCTCTGAACCACCACCTCAGCCACCACCTACTCAACCTCCAACATCGGTGGCCCAGATGACGGACCTTGATCCATTCCTGGGTGGATATCTGGACGTTTCGACTCTCAACTGGGATATGTGGGGGAACATGAACCAACCACAGAATCAGCTTCCTACTTCACTGTTTGGCAACTTTGGCATGGGGAATATGAATTGAGGGGCCTCAATGCACATGAATTAATCATCTTGGAAAAACGGCGCGGCTGGTACGAGGCTAATGAAATGGGAATCTCCACGGAGTCGGTTGTACAATTACATATAGAGCGATCTGTTTGGGCGCCGGTAGGCTAAATAGATGGTTGACATATACACGCATACTCGAGCAGGGATGCTTCTTCCTACATGTACTTGATGGACACTTGGGATAGGACAGTCTGCGTTTCGGAAGGATGCTTCTTGTATGTATCAGTAACAGACATCAGTTCACAGCAGTCAGGCAAATGTGTTAATGACTTTTCTTGGCGGTCTACTTGATCGAGATGAACCTTGCTTTCCCCTGTCCACTCAGACCCCATATGTTCCTTGCTCTCTCATTGTCGTCCCCAATTCCATCCCATGTTCATATCATCCCACAGGTGCTGACTTGGTTCCATCGAGGAAGGTTGGCTTGTCTTGTTGTTGCTTCTCAATGGAGGTTGTCGTTGTGCTTAGGCAGTGGCGGGGCGAGGACCGTCGCGAACATGGCTACGGCCGTTGGCGCTCTGCTCCTGCTGAGCATCGGCGTTCTGGTTCTCGCCGTTGCCCTGGGCCTCGTTGTCAGAGGCGCGGTCACGGCCGGTGACAGCGCGGGCACGCTCAAGGATCCAGCGAAGGTACTGAATGGCAAAACCCTCGGTGATGGGAGCCTGGGGGAAACGCTCCCAAGACCCGTTGGTGTAGTGAAGAGTACGGACGGGGCCATCGACGCGAGCAGGAGGGCCATTGTTGGCGTTGGCGTTGACGTTGACGTTGGCGATGGTACGGACGGGGCGAGGCTTTGCGACGAAGACGACATATCCGATGATGCCCATGACAATGACCATGAGACCAGCACTGACGGTCACGACCATGATGGTGCTGTTGTTGTCCTCGGGCAGAGAACGGGGCATGACGTGAACGGACATGGTGATGGTTGTTCTCCTACGAGTTAGTTTTTGTTGAGCTTGAAGTAGTTCAACATCAGTACATACCGATTGGTGCTTGTTGAGCTTCGTTGTGGTGTTGTTGTTTCGGTTGGAGGGCTTCGTCCTTTGATACGAGCTGTAGCTGTACGAAAGGATGAAGAGAAGATGTTGAACAGTTTACACTGGAGAGAAGAAGAGATGGTATATATATGGGAGTGTGTAAACGGCACTGAGAAAGAGAACAATTGAGTTGAAGCATTGTTGAATACAAGAACGAACGGCAACGTAAGTTGAATTGAGAGTATAAAGGCACGATGAGACGAAAGGGACCTGTTTGAAGATGATGGCCGAATTGGGATGATCAAGTTGCGTTTGATTGGGGTTGTTGACGATAAGATGGGAGAAAGTTGAACAAACGTCGAAACACCATTTTACGAACAGGAACCATAAAAATGAGAGAGAAAATTTAACTCAATTGAGAAGAAACTGACTACTCTACCTTGCTTAATCTAGCAATGACTACGATCTAGTAACGGCTACAAATCTAGCAACGACTACTCTGAATCTAGCAACCAAACAAACACAAAATGCACTCTACGAAACCAACTCGCCTCTTAAGGACGACGACCCTCCTCCTCACCCTTTTGAAAGTCACGGTTATCCGCCATGATGGCCCCGAGTCGTCGCTCCGCCTGCTTCCGGCTCTTATCCTCCCTGTGAACCTGTCTGTGTCCCATCCACTGAACGCAGATGAAAATGAGGAGGAAAACAATAAAGATGATACATCCCACTGTGGCGAACAACCAGGGTGTGGTGCCCTTAGAAGGAGTCTCCTCTGCGAGTGCAGTGGGTACTACCGATGGGACAGCGGCAGTGGTAAGGGTGATGAAGCTCGTAGGTTCCATTGGGGGTTGGAACATTGGGGGTTCGAACCACGAACCACCATCGTCGGGGCGGGTTTGGATAGGGACATCCCATGAATCAGCCATGATTGCTGTAATGTGAGAAGAAGTGGTGGTGAAAAGCTGGGAAGTGTTAGCAGGCAAGGTCGAGAGTGGAACGTACCTGTGTTTGCTGTGTGATTGAGGGTGAGTGTGTCTGGCCAGAAGAGGATTAATCGCAGGGCGAGGTGATCCTCTTATGCGTTTGCAGTGCCTTCGTGTCTAAGCTGTAGTGGCGCTCAATGCGCACTGTTCAAAAGGTCAGGAACAATTGAACAAGGAGAGGAGACTCATTGTTCTGTTTATGCTGTACTGACCTGGGCTTAACCTGCATTCATCTTTGTCTTCTTTGTTTGATCAAGTCAATGTTAGTGCCCAAGGCTGCAGCGCAGCAATTGTGCACACTTCATGAAAAAAGAACATTGGTTACTGGAATAAAGTGTCAAAGGACTATGGATATCTTGTTCTGTTTAGCTACGTGTGACCAGGACTGTGGCCGCGACTCATTGTCTGCGACCCCCAAAAGCAGTGGATAGGAACAGCCGAGTAACTACTTTACAACTGCCCATCTTCTCATGGCCATCACAACACCCCCGAGTCATTAGGCACCCAGTTCTTTGTCCGACGAATCCATCCCTCGAAGGTATGCCTTGATGCACCTGTCAACCCGCTCATCGTCCAACTCGTAAGTGTCCTTTGGCCCAAATCCAAATCGGCTATACAGCTTCTAGCCAGTAAAAGCCAAAGGAAAGAATGGAAACGCAGCGGTTTCTAGCTCGAGATCTGTGACGTGATTGGTAGCGTAGTTGACAATGACGCGGAGCTCACCACCCTTGGCGCCGATATCCCAGTAGTTGAGGACGTGACGGATTTCATCAAGGTGCGTATCTGCGTCGTAAAAGGCTCCGTCATTTGTGATTTCTTGGAAGATGATGACTACGTCGATGTTTTTGGCGTGTTCTTCAAAGAGGCGCTTGTTGTTGTAAAGGCTGTGCACCAACATGTCCTCGTCGTCGTGAGAACGCCATCCATCGTTGTCGACGTTTTGAAGAGTGTCGTACGTGGCTATGATGGGGATCTCAACCTTGCTCGCACAGTAGATGTACTCGGTAAAGTCCTTGGAGGTAGCGACATTGGAAAAGAGGAGTCCAGTGTCGTGATGGAGGAGAGTTAGGTCATGGTGAACATCAATAAAGGATCGAGGGTAGCGACGGCTAAGGTTGCGACGGACGCCCCAACCAGTCACGATGAAGTCTCCATCATCGGGATCTTGACGGTCTTGAGACCAAACGAATGAGTAGATGCGATGACGGATTCGTCGAAGGGCGTCGCTTGTCTTGAGAGGGTTTTCTTGGTCAACTTCGAACAGGCGTTCCCAAGGGAAGCTGGTGCACTTAGGAGAGTCGGAGGATGTAACGAGAGAAAGCAGTATGTCTCTTGCTCCGCCAAAGAAAGACGTGAGAGAAGCACTGAGCTTCTCCATGGCGATGGTGTTGATGCAGTTGTGTGCACAGCTCAATGCGTGTGCGCCAGCAGAGAAGATCAGGTTGAGGCGTGATTACTCGACGTGACCAGCTTTAAAATGACGAGACCATGGTGTTGTCGACCTGACCGCCGTGATTCACTACTACAAGGCTCAAGGAAGGAGCCAGTGACTTGCACTCATTCAATTGGTTACAGAAAACATGCACTGAATCATGGGCGAAAGAATGTAGATCTCAAAATGAAACGACACCTAGACGGAGGAAGAGCTAGATGTCGAGATTAACGACGGACCAGTTTGTTTCTTCTCAGATCAGCCCAAGAGTCCAAAGACCCTGCCGGATAACCACTGCCCACAATGGACAGCGTGCGGCGGACGTTCTTGGCTATCTGAAGAAGAAAGAAAGAAAAGGGAAAAAGATTCAAGCTGGGCCGAGTCTTTGTTGGTTTGATTTTCTGATGACTCAGCATGAGGCTCGTATCATCACGTGATGAGCACTCCGAGGCGGAGGGAATACCGGGTCACGTGTGTCCCGAGATGAGGAATTCGCGGATGGTAATTGGTCGGACTGGACCGAGAAGCCGAGGGAGCCCGTTCCGATACTTGCATGCGAAGCCATCCGTGCATCGGGAAATCCATCATCATCGATTTCCCCAAACGACGAACGACGACAGCCCCTTCAGTGGTAAATAACGACGCCGACGATATATCGTTGAACGAACAATTTTGGCCGCCCTCTCAATTTCGATTCCACTCGATACTCTTCTGCCACGATGATCGCTCAACGTGTTGGCGTCGCCGCCCTTCGCCGAGGTACGTCAATTGGAAAGGAATCCTCCCCGATGCCGGGTTCTACGAAAAAAAAAAACAATGAATAGCCTCATGGGATGCGCAGACTGACCAATTGTCTAGGCGCGGCTAAGCCTAGCAGTGTCTTCTTCTCCCAGACGCTGCCCAAGGTTGCCCTGACTGCCGGCATCTCGACCACTCCCTCCCGGTAAGCTCCTCAACAGCATCGCGAAATGCTTCCTTCGACCTCTGACACGTGCTCCCAGTCCCGCCGTCAGCACCAAGCTCTCCCAGGAGGAAGGCCGCCAGCTCCTCGCCAACCAGCGCCTGAACCGTCCCGTGTCCCCTCACCTGGGCATCTACAAGATGGAGCAGACCTGGTTCGGCAGCTCAGCCTGGAACCGAATCACCGGATGCACCCTCTCGGCCACCATGTACGCCTTCATGGGCGCCTACCTCGTCGCCCCCGTCGTCGGCCTGCACCTCGAGACCGCCAGCGTCGCCGCTGCTTTCGGTGGTCTTCCTCTTGTCGTCAAGGGTGGTGTCAAGTTCGCTCTTGGCTTCCCCTTCGTGTACCACTTGATCAACGGCTTCAAGCACCTTCTATACGACATGGGAAAGGGTTTCGCCAAGCCCACGATCAAGAAGACTGACAACATTCTCTGGGCTGCGAGCATCCTCGGTGCCATTGGTCTGGTTGCTTTCGTGTAAGAAATGAAAAAAAAGGAAGGGAGGAATAGATTGGGCTAGCAACAGCAGTGGATGAAATACACCAAGCCGTGAGGGATTGAGAAGAGAACGGAAATGGGAGATGAGGTACTCGTGTAGAAGTATGAATGAGCCTGGGAGGGCATTCCTGATTTTGAGCAAATCAATTTTTACTATATGTACACCAACCCTCTTACCCAAATGCCCTTTTGTGAGGTATCCCGAAGCCTAAAACGCCATTCGCCTTCGCATCCATTTGCTATAATTGTGTGTCAAAGCACGTTGGGATTTGCCTACTCCAAGAACCGAGCATCCAGAATCGCCTGGATTAGCTTCCTGTTGCCGGACGAGGCAATCTTTTCTCCTACGATTGTTCCAATAAACTCCTTTAGCTCCGAGACCTCCGACTCCAAGTTGGCTGTGCCGTTTACGCCGTTTACGCTCGACTCGCCCCGATCCGACAGGGATGCGACGGCTTGCACGATGCCTTGTACAAGCATCTCATAGTCCATGGTGCCCTCGGCCTTTTCCTTGAGAGGTTGTAGAATTGCTGTGTCGAAAGTCTTGAGGTTTCGTAGCACCAGAACTCGGATGGCTTCGGGTCCTCCAGCCTCGAGCAGGCCGTGGATAGCGCCGTAGAGGACTGCAGGTGGCTTGGTAGGATCGAGGAAGTACTTGAGACATGTTCGCGTGAGCTTTGTCCTGAGGAGAGTGTTTGAGGCCGAGTATTTGCGGGCGATTTGTCCGACTAGGGATGCAGCGAGTTGTCGTAGGTCGTACTGTTCCTTGATGGCATCAACTCCTTCATCGGCACCCAGTTTCCGGGCCATCAGACAAGTCAGGGCGGGCGCGGAGAGCGGACTAGCGTAGGGGTCGAGGAAGAGGCTCTTGTTCTCGATAAGGGCATTGGTCAACTCCATCATCTGCTTTAGAGTGAAAGTGTCGTCCAGATGGTGCGTTACACGATCCATGATGAAGTTGATAAAGTATGGGATGAGCTGATGCAGACCGGGATCGTCTCTCACTGAACCAAGAGCAGCCTGTCGGAGTCGTACAACCTCTTCGTCTGGGTTATCGTCCAGAATCGCAGCTTGAATCTTGTCAAAGTAGAGGATGAGCTCCTTGCTGACGATGTGCTTAACGGATGGCTTCATTGCGACGTTGTCGTTTCCGGCGAGTGCAGAGAGGGCAGGGTTAGCTCCAGGGCCCTTGGGGAGGAGTTCTTGCGATCGGGATTCGGACGTCGTTGGGTTTTGGGGAATAGAGGGCTGGACACCTTCGATGGCGAGCCAGTGTGCTAGGAAGTATTAGCATGAGCATTCACACAAGCAAAGAGACATGCGCACCGGTGAAACCCATGTCGCGAGGGACCTTGGGTAGAGGCGCATTGATGAGCTTCTCAAAATCAACCTCCTCATCCTCAATGTAGAAGAGCGGCTGGCCTGGACCGAGGCTGGCCTCGCCATAACGTAGAGGACGCGTCGAGTCGTAGCCGTAGAGGGGTTCCACGTCGAGAGCCCTGAGTGCGAGCGAGATATCGTTAACAGTGAGAGTAGTTCGGCGGGCGGCGCGCATGAAGCGCAGAGACTCGACAATGACCTGTCCGATACGATACTCGACGTCTTGAGTCAGGCACTTGAGTGCTTCATCGTTAAGGGAGCTGATGCCGACCGACTCGGCTACGTCCTTGACGTTTTCCGGGTTCCACAGGAGCTTGGGGGTTTCGGCCATGGCGTTCAGCTGGGGGATGAGCGCACTGTGACGCTCGCGATTATAAAGACGTATTCGAAAAGGTTGCTGTTAGAAGCCTGCGATCGGGGTGACGATGTGGATGTTGGGAGGTTTCCAAGTGTGATGCTTTCTTGAAGCTGCGCGAGGCTGAGAGAGCAGTGGATTGAAGTGTGGCTGAATCTGGGGTGCGCCACATCTTAAATTTCCCAAACAGGTGTGGGGCATGTGTTTGAACGAAGATGTGTGGCTGGTGAATGCCTGCTCTTCAACAAGGGCTTTCCTATTCCAGAAGTTTAACAAGTAACGACTAAATAAACAAATCCAGAATTTAGTTGGAGGCTGTGAGTCCCAAAGAGGATGTTTCACATTACATCACCAACGTGCTGAGATCGCCTGTCGACCTCAGAAGCGCTGCATCTCATCTAAACGCTCTTACAACAGGCGCCAAAGTGGGTCTTCAAATACGGCGAGCATCAATACGTTATACGCGTATACTGTGAGCCGCCATGACAACGAAACCAAAGGGCTGAAGCCGTATTTCATGCGATAGGATGAAGCACAGGAGATGGACGCGTAATATAGGGTCTCAAATGGCGGAGGATTCGCGGCTGTTATCCACATTCATACGTGGGCGGCTGAATTACGCTTGCTTGCTTGTTGAGCATCGTGGGGTTTATATACGACTGCGGTGCCTTTTCAACAACAGATGGAGAGAGACAGTTCTTGCCAGAATACACCCGCTTCCTAAGCTGCTACTCTATTCCATCTCTGAGGCCTAGGTCAGCACAACCTGCGAGACTCCAGACTTGACGGCCCGAGCAGCGACAGCTCAACGTCCAAATCAACGACGACGATGACGACGAACACCAAGATGATGTCCAAAGTTAAAGACTTTTTCGGCAGCCACTTCTTCGATCCCCATTGGAAGACAAGGGTCCATATTATCATGATGGTCCTCATTGTCGCTGTCATTGCCCTCACCGGTGCCCGTGTCGCCACGAAACCCAAGGGCACACCGACCACACGATCCGACACGTTGGGCATCACGATGGTATGAAGCTCGCTATATACGACTTGAAATAAATCAAGGCTAACCATTCGCAAACAATAGGCCGTCAAGAGCATCGTTTTCCTCATCTACCAGTTGCTCACCGACAAGGTCGACCGTTTCAGAAAGTGGAGGAGCCTCAAGGCGTATGCGATCCTCAACACCCTCGAAATCGTATTCTGGTTCGTTGTGGTAATTATCACCTTTATGGGTATCTCGAGGTTCTGCCAAGGTGCAAGCTGCGCCTGTGCGTGGTTTGTCGCCCTCAACGCCTTCATGCTCATGTACGTCTACACTGTCCCCGCAACAAACAAGAGACTGTATGCTAACATTTATCCCTTGCAGGGCTACATCTTTCTGGGCAGCTGTCATCTGCTGGAAGGATCACAAGTACTTTAAGAGTACTGGTGTTGTTCGTGGGACGGCGCTCCCTACACATGCCATGAACAGCTCGGCGTACTCGTCGCAGTCGGCCATGAAATAGACGGAATCAACGAAAAGCTCGCGCATACGGAGAAGGGATTGACTTCGGTCCTGATTTCTGGATAAAGTCCGAAACAACAAGACAACACTGGAGTACGGCGTTCTTTGGTCGACATGAATAAGGGATTCGACGAATAGATGATAGGGGCTTGCTCTTCCCGAGGTTTGATCGAGATGTAGCTCGTATTGGGAGGGTAAAGGAAGAAAGGTCTTCATGTTTGATAGATTTTGGAGGCATTCGAGGGCTTATGGGAGAACTGCAGCGTAACTACCTACATCTTCGGTAGACTCGACATCAAATAGAGGCTGGCCCTACCCAATTGATGTCTCTGATTTCGCCATTTGACCTAGAGGGAAATGTCGAAATACCACAAGCAACATTAGTGAAACCCAAATTAGCTGATATACAACCGCCTGGTTTCGATTGAAGTTCAGGTCTGTAGGGTATCTTGAGGGTGTCACAGCTGCCGGCCAATTGTTGTGCGACTACGTGAACAAGGTTACATTAGCTGATAAGAAAGAGGAACAACGAAGCTAAAAGACCCTTGCTAGAATAATGGAAGACCCAAAGACCAGCTTGTTGCTAAATGTCCGGCTTTGATGCCAAAGTGACGTGACTGCTGAAGGAGTTAGGAGGCCACTCTTGGCAAGACAATGGAAATGAATGTGTTTCGAAGGTAGTCTAAACTGGAAGCTATTCTTTCAACGACATGTCTAAATGATGGTCCAACTCTAATGCAAGCTAATCCTTCTATACATGCTCTTGCTCCTCCGCCATGACCGGCTTTCCATGTATGCGACTGTGCAAAGTGTTCATGCCAACAGTCCAATCGTGAACTTTCTATCATCCTTTTCCAACGCATCCTTGAGCCCCTTGAGCTCATCAATATCCCATCCAGCCCAAACAAAGCGACCGCTCAGAAACTTGGCCTCCTCGCTAGCCGCCCAGACGGAAAAGTCTCCAGCAAGGGCCACATCATCAGGGACAAGCCCAAACGCATCGATCAAGCCTGCGATGGGCCTGGTAATGGCAGTATCGGCGATGAGACCTGGGTGGAACTGAATGACAGTCTTGTCAGGGTTCTCTTTGGCGTAGTACTCAAACACTTTATAGGCGGCGAGCTTGGATGCGCGGTAGCTTGAGAACCCTTCCATGTACTGCATGTACATCGCTTCGGTTGAGACGTGAATCACAGAGGCGTTGGGGGCCGCGAGGGGGGTGAAGGCTTGGAGGAGGTTGAAGTTTCCACGGACTGAAATGTCGAAGCCGAGCCACCAATCGTCGGGATCCGAATCAGCAATGCTGTTTGTCTTGGACATGTAGCCAGCGTTGGCCACTATAATATCGATGCTTCCCTTTTTCGACTTTGCGAAAGACTGGACAGCCGAGAGAGTAGACTCGCGGTCTACAATATCGACGCGGTACGTCCACACGGTGGTGTTAGGGTAGAGACTCTCGATTTCGGCCTTGTTCTCGAGGAGCGTCTTTTCTGTACGGCCGAGGAGAGCCAAGTCACTAATACCAGACTTTGCATAGGACTTTGCAATGGTAGCGCCGATACCAGAACCGCCTCCGGTGATTAGAGCATTCTTGCCTTTGGTGGATAGCTCGGGGCGAGTTGGGGAGATGGCTGGGTAGGTTGTGTTGTGGACGGTCTTGATGGGAATGGGCGCCATGTTTGTAGCGATGAGTTGAATCTTGATATGATGCTGAGTGTTGTTGCTTTGCTCTCAATTTTTCGGCTCTTTGTTTATTCCCGCCTGGACCTATTTGTATCTTGGCGATGAGGCCATCAGGATCCATAACGAGGAACATGTTGTTGATGCCATCTGAATCCTTCTGTTCGAATAACGTTGATCGAGGCCGAAATATATCCATTTCAACGTTATCGTAACGTTATCGCAGGATCACATTCCCTACGATCAAAGTTATTGAGGCTCAAAGTCCTGATAATTCCACCTTATCTCCGTGGTTCACGGTCTGGCGCTTGGTGTTGTTAGTGCTACCCCAGATTATTAATGCGCATAACGTTATCCCACCACCAACAATAACGTTACTCCTCGACAATAACGTTATTCCTCAACCACGACACACTCCAACCTCTCTTCCTCTTTTCAATCAACGAACCAATTGCCCTGGGAATAACAACCTGGTATCTTTTTCCGATTTTGCCTACAGCCACAAATGCCCCCGTCAAACAGCAGCAGAGACACCCCAGACGTGAGTGGGCCTTTACCTGCGATTACCAATCCCGCCTGGACAACGTTGGAGTCGTCTCTGATTCTTGGCCTTTTTACTGACTTAAATACTGCATGATAGCCCAAGCGAGAGAGGAGTAGAATTGCTCAACGCGAATATCGCAAACGGCATGCGTCCAAGTTTTCTACTCTCAAGGATGAGAATCGGAAACTTCGGAATGCCATCAAGAAGATTGACCAGGTAGCTTCACGGCGCGCACGTCATGATAAAGAGCTTCAGGCTGCGTTGGCAGAGGCAAGAGAGATCGCAGGTATTGAAGAGGATGATAGCAGCGCTCTGACACGGGTGCCCTCTCCATCACAAAGAACCATCTCCCCTGCAAGACAGGCATCGACTGGTGTCATGTTCACTGCTCAGCCGGCCTTCTTCAGCGTCGCAAATGGTAGAAACCACCTAAACGTGCAATCTCTTGGGCTACCACAGCAAGTATGGCTCGACACGGACCGTTTGGTGCGAATCTACGAGGCTCCCATAGATGCGGCGCAGTATCTTGGAGATAACCTCTTTACCTTTGCAGGGGCGTTGTACTGGGCCTGCACAAAGAATACGGTTTCTCTCTGGCAGGCGAAACAGCTGGCCTTGATGGGAAAGGTGGCGCGCACTGAGTCGAACCTTGACCGATTATTCAACCACTCCAAGCATCTTCGCGATCATGACTTTTTGGTGTCTCTAGCGCTTGCAAGGTTAGAATACCACCAAAAAGGGTACACTCACCTCCCGCCTACTGCGACTCAGGCACAATGGGACCAGATCGTCCCAGATCTATCCAAGAAGATTGAGAAAGACTATGCCGAAAGGGGAGAGACGATGGAGTGGTGGAAGACACCCCGTGAAGTCGAACAGTTTGTGAAGCGTCACCTAGAACCCGAAGAAATCATCGAGCTGCAGGCTCTGATTGAAGGTCGGGGAACAGGGGCTTCACTTGCCAAGTACACGCCATTGGTTGAAGCGCTGGTGCAGAGTTTTGTGTGTTTTGGGGATGGACCGCGGTGGAATATCCTCTGGGTGTCGATGATGGTGGGAGGATGGCGGACACATCAGGAAGATGAGGCTCGAGCTCGAGCTCAGCAGTCTCAGGCACAAACTGCGGATTAGTAGGTTACAATAAAAATGATATATAGCGTGCGTGATTATGGGAACTGAGTTAGTCCGGGGCGTTCTATTGTGACTTATAGATAGGATGGTTAAGATACTAGCAGACCAGGATCTCAAGATATAATGGCATATAGCCGCCTCAAATACCTATTGACATGCTGAAGTACCTCCTAACCTAAGTTTGGGGAACCAAACAAGAACTTTGTGCGTCGAAACTCAGCGTTGAGAGAGACCTGGAACTTCTAGAGCCCATGCCAAAGTAATATGCAATAAGAAGTAGAGGCGCGTTAGGGGCGAAGAGCCATGACTTGGTCAAGTAGGTAGCATGTATCCGTCTACAAATCACAATTCGTACCCGTCGCCCAATAGTATCGCATAAAGAACAGACTGATTGGAGCGCTAGACAACGTCAGCCCTACATACCCCAGACTCTGGGAATAACGCTCCGCGGAGGAGCTGGGTATCCGGCTCGGTACTCAACACCCCCACCCATATACCGAGACTACTTGAAAACCCCGACATGGGGCATCTTGATCGGGGAACCGCCGATAAAGTACCATTGAGTGACACTCTACCGTGGTATGCATTTCAGATACTGCAGTCTTGATTCGAAGGCGATGACGCCACTGCATCCTTTGATGGTGCTACTATGGGTATAACGTCCATGACAGGATGAGGATTGCAGATGACGACATTCAATATGTGTGTTGACTCGTTGGATAGCTTCTGGGAAGCAATACGACGCGGGGTTGTATGTAGCCAAGATGACACATCAATGTGATCATCCCGAAATAGGAGCAGGTGGTTAACTTCAAATAGAGGTCATCCCTTGCGATGCGTTGGTCGATCTGCAACAATTCAAGACTTACCACACGAAACTATCACTCATTCACAACATGGCAGCAGCAGTTCAACCTCCTCTTACCACCGGTCCCCCAGGCCAGCCAGATATTGGATACACCCCCAACCTTGACAAGTATCTCGCTCGAGTCAAGAGACGTCAAGAGACTGAAAAGTTTGAGACGACTTTGCCTGAGGGGTTCCCCAAAGAGCTCGTCTCGGACCTCGTGTGGGATGGCAAGGACTTGGCGGACAAGTATGACTGGAATTACCACTTGACAGAGGCCGATATTGAGGAGATTGATGAGGCTCTCAAGAACTTTAAATGTAAGTTGACTGAAGATCTTTGAGAGTGTCAAATGCTGAGTTGAACGTCTAGCTCTCAGCCTTCCCCTTGGATACATCAGCCAAAAGACGTTTGTCTTGCCAAAGCTGCACGACAAGCTTCGTGCCATCTCCAAGGAGATCCACCAGGGTCACGGTTTCAAGGTAGTCCGAGGTGTCCCCGTGGATAAATACACACGAGAAGAAAACATGATCGTCTACGCCGGAATCTCATCCCACATCGCCCCCATCCGCGGTCGTCAGGACCACCAGTACGAAGGAAAGCGAGCAGACGTGGGTGTCGCTCACATCAAGGACATTACCCGAGAGGTTGATGCTCACAGAATTGGTGCTCCTGCGTATACGACAGAAAAGCAGGTGTTTCACACTGATTCGGGTGATGTAATTGCTCTGTTTGCTCTTGGTGAGGCCGAGGAGGGTGGTCAGAGTTATCTGTCGAGTAGCTGGAATGTTTATAACCAGCTTGCCAAGACGAGACCTGATCTCATCCACACATTGACGGAGCAGTGGGTATCCGAGGAGTAAGTTATCTGCTTATGACTACTCAAGAAAGCAGACAATGACCGTTAGTCTAGATTCGGCAAGGTTGGAAAGCGGTTTGAGCTGCGTCCGCTTCTGTACCATCAACCTGCGACAGAGCAAGACCCAGAGCGTCTGATTATCCAGTACGCTCGTCGTCGGTATACAGGTTACTGGAGTCTCCCTCGATCTGCTGATATTCCACCTATTACTGAAGCCCAGGCTGAGGCCCTGGATACACTTCACTTCCTGGCTGAGAAACACGCGGTTTCGCTGGACTTTCACAAGTGAGAAGAAAACGCTTTTCATGCTGGCAGAAGCTTACATGATGTAGGGGTGATATTCAATATGTCAACAACTTGAGCATTTTTCACGCTCGTGGAGGATTCAAGGATTCTCCCGAGAAGCAGTAAGTTAACTTGGCCCCAAATGTGAACCATAGACTCACTAGATCTAGGCGACATCTCGTTCGTCTATGGCTCCGAGACCCCGAGTTTGCGTGGAAGACCCCAGAAGCCCTCCAGCGCAGATGGGACAACGTCTATGAAGGAATCGAAGAAGAAAATACGGTGTTCCCGCTTGAGCCATTTGTGAGGAGTGCTAGTGATGCCAACAAGTTCAAGGCGGAGAAGAGGGTGGAGGGCTAGGTCGTTCATTCACCAGTCATACAAGTCATGATTTCGTTTTGGATGCTTCCTTTCAAAAAGAGTGACAAATTGCTTGGCTATTGATGGTGAACATCTTGTTTTACGGATGACGACCGGGGTCGGCCCGCCCCCGACTATTTTCGGGTGGGATGCCCGGTGTAGATCTTCATGGTATCAACTTCAGGGTTACGGCGACATGAGTTCAGTGACCTGCCTATTTGAGGAAAAGGAAGTCAGGAATATTGTGAGTGGTCAGTCGAAAATAGTTCAAAAGCTTGCAGAGAGTTGTAGCATAAAGATAATTAGTACGTACTCGTCAAGAGTCCTATCTAAGCACTTATACATAAGCTGAAAGAGCAAATTCACGTTCAATAGACAAGTACAAGGCGTGCTAAGCGAATGAAGTCGATTTGCCTCACGGGATGACTACGAACCAGGCAGCTTTCGGGACCATATGGCCCGAAATCAATTACTAATAAGTTCCTCAAATTTCTATTGCAATTTTAGTAACATCTCATACTAAGATGGTATTACCTTGTTTGAACCTGGCCTTAAGAACTCGGAGTGTATGCGGGTTAGATGGCGTACCAAGTCATGAAGGAGACCTGCCAGCGCCCGCCCTCATAATTGGCATATGCATACAAGCCTCTCTGTATCCTTTCAAAATAGGCGAGAATAATACATTGATATCGGTATTGTCCCAACTATAGGGTGCGCACTATCACAAAACCACCAGGACATGTTCCATGAGTGCTCTCGATGCTTGGCACTGGTTTCTACTTCTATCACCCTAGACCTATAGTTATCATTGAACATGAGGACATAAAACACCAATTGAATTAGCAAGGATCGTGAAGCGCCCAGCTTCCCTGATACAGGTTCTTGACGCCGATGGAACAAGGTATCCAACACAAATCGTACCACTGATTCCTCAATCGGTTCCGGTCAAGTCATGTTTCATGTCATGTTGGTGAAAGGTTCATAACCTGGCCGATATAGAAAGATATCATGCCAACCTATCATGCACGAGCCGAGTTTCATGTCAAAGCGGGAGGTTGAGATCAGACCGGCCCCAACATGCATCTCCCCGCCACCAACAAGGTCACAGGGTTGTAGTTGTTGCAGAAGCTTTCTTCCCTGGCCTTTTGAGCTGTCTGGACAAGAATTTGATTGTGAGCTTCTGACTGGTTGATGAAAAACACCAGCTGCGGTGGCAGTATTAACCCATCTGTTTCGGATGAGTTTTAGTACTTTATTAACTGTTAGCCGTTAAAACTTAGGTCTTTAAACAGGCGGCGTGATGTTGTGTCTTTGACAGAACTGTTGGATGATACAATGGATTCACTTGGAAACAGTCACGAGTGTGTTTGATGCGACGGATTGCAATCTCTGAAAGAAAAGACAGAGTTTAACAACTGGACACGGCTAACTATTGCAAAAAATCATAAATCATAACAAGCAAACCCAATCTCGGATAACAATGCTTTAAACTTGGCCGTCGGTTTCAATGCGGATGGTAATGAAGGCCTGGCTTCGAGATACCCAGTTAGAGGCACTCTCAACCATGATAATCACCAACTAGCACAGACAGCCCCTCATATGCTACACCCTTCAAGTGCTTAAGCCTGGGTAATCAAGTAGCGAGTGGGAGGAGGAGCAATTGACTTGGGAGCCCTTCCAGAGCCAGAAGCGAGGATGGACTTGGGGGCGCTGCGGGTCGAGGGCAAGCGACCAGCTGAAGGGACAGGTGCAGACTTGGGTGCCTCTGCAACAGTCGGGGCGAGAGTGGCGACTAGAGCCTTGACCACGATAGGAGCCAATGTGATGATAGGAAGAGCAGCGGCTTCAGGACGGGAAGCCGGGAGCGGGATAGGACCCGCAGACGGAGCTGCGGCCGCTTCGGGGTTTCGGGCCACGGTCGGGGCCGAGTTCACGGCCGGTCGAGGTGCAATCTCGGGCTGGGCGGCGACTTCGGGGGGTGGAAGGACAGCAGGTCGAGGTCGCACCGCAGGGGTTGGCTGGATGGTAGGCAGAGGAGCGGCCTTTGGCTGGGAACGAACGGTAGGTACAGCAGCGATGGCCGGGACATGAGCTGCCTTTGGGGTCTTGGCGACTGAAGGAACAAGAGCAAGGCTCGGAGAGGAGCGAACTCTGGGGACCTTTGCAACAGCTGGAGTTGATCGGACTTTGGGAGCGTTGACAACGGCTGGTGTCGCTCGGACAAGAGGAGCATTGGCGACCTCCGGAGTGGTCTCGACTTTAGGAGTTGCCTCAACCTCCGGAGTGGCCTCGACGGCTGGCGCCTTTGCAACCTCGGGCGTAGCTTCAACAGCAGGTGCCTCAAGAGTCTGTGAGACTTGTCGAGAGCGAGGAGCCGGGATGTCGGTCCTCGAGACCTGACGGGATCGGGGAGTTGGACCGCCGACTCGGGAGACTTGTCGGGACCGGGGTGAAGGCATCACCAACGGACTCTCGGGAATGGCTGGGAGGATACGGGCCGGAGTCTCGGGGCTACCAGGCACCGGAGTAACAGGAACATCCTTAACAACAGCAGCCTTGACGGGGTCTCCGGCAGGTGCCTCTGGACTCTCGGGGGCAGTAGGCGTCACAGGGCGGTTGAGCGTAGCATTAGAACCCTGCCTGCGAAGCGAAGCATTGGAGCCCCGGCGTCCGAGAGTCGGCGTCGTGGGGCGGCGGCCAAGGGTGGGTGTCGTCGGGCGACGAGTCGGGGTGCCGGGCCGGTCGGGCTGAGGCTTCCGGATGGGACTCGTACGGCGGTTCGAGGCCATTGTGCCCATGGCGTAGCGAGGGGAATCAGAAACGTCCTCCATTGTTGCTATTTAAATAGAAAAGCAGTAAAAAAAAAAATCACAAGAGGCAAGGAAAAATGTTTAGTTGATACAGATTGGTTAGGAGAAGATAACTCCCAGCTACCGAAACAAAGAAGAGAAAGAAGAAGAAAGACTGAGGTATGAGTTATTGCGGCATATATACCTCTCTTTTTTTTCTTTTCTTTCACAGCTTGCGACTTCTTTGCTGCAAGTTGCCGCCCTGAGCTTCAAGGTGATGCATGTCTCTGTTTGCACAACAGCCTAGATCCCTGTGTTCAGGGGCAAAGCAAGCGGAGGCTGCCGCTTGGAGACATGTATGAAGCAGGCAAGCAGGTATACATACGAAGCGGGAATGCCCGGGCATGCAAGGCATTGCCTTGTTTCCCCACAGAGTGTCTCTGTCTCGTCTCATTATTCGTCAAAGCTGAAGCGCGCAGATTCAAAAACTTCCTAGCTCCCGAACAACGATGACGTGCATTCTTAGTGTTGAAGACGGGGAGATCCTTGTATACGGCGGGGAGAGCTTCGATGAGGTGGCATTGTCGGCCGAGGAAGAAGAGAGTAGATCTACATGGGTGTTGGAAAGGTCAATTGACCAGCCACGCAACAGACAGACGTGACAAAGCCACCTCGTACACTTGTCACACCAAGTCCTGCAAGGTCATACCCAGGAGGATACATCTCAGGCTTCAGCTTGGACGCCACGAAGCCCACAGACCCGAGGAATGCCGATTGACTCGGCATTTATTCAAGGCTTCAAGATGTGTGTGTGTAAAAAGCAAGTATCCGATGAGCAAGACATTTCGCCCCTCTAGAAAAAAAACACGCCATCCTTTGATGACCTCGATGGATATTCTGAGATTGCGGCATCTCACTTTAATATCAGATATAGCGTGATTTTGAACGAATTTGCTTTGTTTTGTATTCATCTGTTCTAGAGACTTGCTTTTTGGGTATGCAGGATCCGATTTCAAGTTCCAGAAGCCCATGATGATTCGACTTTTTTTTATTGTCCTTGTGTAAGTTGAGTCAACATTGACATTTAAGGAAAATACCAATTAGAACATCTCAACGCCAGTCGTATATTCTTACTCTACCATCTATGTCAACCTACTTCGTCTTGCCCTCCTTACCCACCCTCCTATTCTTATCCGGCACTGTATATCCCCTCTCCCTCTCTAATCTATGCCTCTCCCAAAAGTCACTCATTTCCTCTCCCAACCCCGTCTTCCTCCCCCGTGACTCTTTATCCTGATTCTGCCCCTGTGTTCCCTTTCTCTTCTGTGGGATGAGTCTCACTACTGCTCTTACAGCTGGATCTCCAAATTTTGTCCAGAGCCTCAAGGTGGCGCGGATCATCCATTTGATCAGACGTCGGGCGTTGGTGCTCCAGGCTGCTATGAGTGAGATTGCGATGAGGGCTAAACTTGACGGAAGTGATATGGCTCCGATGGTCTTGAGAGGAAGATTATTCTCTCCACCCCATTCCTGCGTGTTCATACCAAACAAACCAGTAAAGAAAGTCAATGGTAAGAAAATGACTGTAAAAGTCGTGAAAATCATGACACTCCGGCTCTGTGCGCTTGCAAGGTCAGCATGCAACCTGCTAAGTCGCACCTCATCAACTTGCGCCTGACGCTGAACCATTTGAAGCAGTTTATCATAGTCATTTCGCGTGTTTCGCACCCGTTGTATCATCTCTTGAGCTTGATGCGCATACTCGGATAACCTCTTGAGTGCTTCACTAAGAAACACTCTCCCGTTCATCGTCCGTTCGCGTATTTCAGGTCGAGCGAATGTTGATAGCATCGAGCTTACGACCTTGGACTGTCGCTCAAAGAGATGGAGGAGAATGAGGAGTTCATCTTCAATGTCTCGAAGTTCTAGAAGGGCAGATGTGTTGTCGCGGTTCTCTTCTTCTGCTCGTCGACCTTCGGCTTTGTGTCGTGCTCTGATTGAACGGGCTTTGTTCTCTACAGGTTCGTATGCAACGGCTTTGTCTCTGAAGCCTTCAGCTCGAAAGGTTTTGAGTGATGATGTGAGTTTCTCAGTCTGGATAATCGTTAGTACTCCTCGATCAACAGCTGTGTATGTACTCACGAGAACACTGATTGCCTCTTCAAAGATGCGGAATACTTCCAGGTCAGGATGCGATGAACGGTCCATTAGCACAGTGACTGCATGCAAAACCGCCAACGCAGCAAGATCCAGCGCATTCTCGCATTGCCTGGTAAGATCAACGTTGACCTCGTTAAAGATGCTATCCCTGAGATCGGCCTGCTGATACAGGGGCCCCTCAATAGCATCACCTTCTCTCCTGGGGAAGAATGAAAGCAATGTGTCTAACTCGTCAGTCTCTGTTTCACAAGTTGACAAGTCAATACTTACGAGAATCAATCGCCCACAACCAAAGTTGATCCACCATGAGCACGTTCCCATTGAGAATTACATCCTCAGGATCCTCCTCATTCTCCCCATCTTGACTGCTCGCCTTGGACTTTCGACTACCGCTGCCAGCACTGCTATCCGACACTTGCCCCTGGAGTCCAGGTCCCAGACCAGGAAGACAGGTCCGCTCCTTGGTCAGCTTGTACAGCATCTGATCATCGTCTCTCGACCTTGTATCTCGAAGTGAAGGGTATCCATACTGATCCAGCGTTCGTCGTGTGTTGAGCGGCGGATCGTGGCCTAGGAATTCCCAAATTACCTGTGACTCGAGAGAGTCTGACTTGGCCACAGACTCAGGAACTGGGCGAGCTCGTCCATGGTTTAGACGTTCGAGGATAAGTTCACGTCGACGAATCAGTCTCTTGTAGCTGTCAAAGTGCAAATATGGCAGGAAGAGACAGGTGTAGATGCCACCATCAGGCCTTGGTGACAATGATGTTGATCCCTTGGAGGAACGACCTCGAGGAGACACTGCTATTGTTAGATAACTGAGGGACATATACCCAAGGGAACTTACTGTGACGCGGAGCTGAGAAATAGCAACCCGGCTTCGCAAAATACGCATAATGCTGTGAATGTCGTCCACGCGTATGTCTCGTCGCCCAAAAGTCGGAACTGAACAAGGGCGTGTAGCTGCGATTGTACGCTACTTGCAGCGTCTCAAACACTTTCTATCCAAGAATCAGCAACCGTTTAACAAACAAACCCCGAATGTCTTACCGTAACCCAGCTAGGATTATTGTACGCTAGGTGAATCCACACAAACTTTCTCGCATCAACCTCTGGCTTTGTAAACGCAACCGGTACTTCGTCTACAACCACCGTCTCGCTTGCTCTTCGCTCTCCATTCTTTGCAGCCTGACGAATAGCAATAACAGCTTCAGGAAGTCTTGGCGATCCTTCAAGTCCTCCATCGTCATCTTCGCTAAAGTTGGGTTCGATTGTGCTTCGACTGCGTTGTGAAAAGGGTGGAAAGTCACGATACTCGTATTGAGAAACTTGACTTCCCATGCTGAGTGATCGACTTAGAGATCTGCCCATTCTTCCACGTGGAGGAGGTGAGAGACGATCCACGGCGAGGTCTTGGTCAAAGTTTGCGCGGATCAAAGGTGATGGACGACGCATTGGAGTTGAATAGTGCGTTGGTGGTGATGTTGCTCGTGAAGGGGGCGTTAACGGACCTCCTGGAAGTCGTTGGGGAGCTGACTCTGTTCGAGGCCTTGGTTCGGCGTCGACTGGTCGTATAATAGGCGAAGCTGGGGGAGACATTTGATATGCTCCCTCCTGGTTGTTGATTCCCAAGGGATTCCTGGCTGCTTCCCCAGAAACAACATTGTTGCTCTCCCTTCTCTCCTTGTCTGGTATAAGCGATGTTCTCCCTCTCGCTCTGAGGAACCTCCCCTCCTCAACACTCTCGACTTCATTCAACCGATCAGCCAGACACTCTTCGGGTCCCTTTTTGAGAAACTCTCTCAGTGGTAATCTCGTCGACCAAGCCCTGATTGTCGCCACTTCCAAAGGCCCAACGGGGTCCTCAAAGAAGCCATGTACCTCGATATTCACCTTCTGTTCTAGATCCAATGCCCAGTGACCGTCCTCGCTCGAGTACTCGTCAGCGCGATCAATCAGAGCCGATAGCTGTTTCAAGAACAAACGCAGCGTGTGCACATTGTGTCTACCAAAGGATGCAATGTTGGCATGATCGCTCTGCAGAGGAAGAATCGTCTCCTGGCGCATACCGAGAATGGCCGATTTGATGGATGTTAAAGGTGCTGTGAAGTAAACATCTCCCGATCCACTGCCAGAAAGTCTCGAGTCGATTGTCTCGTAGAGCGTCCAGATACGAAAGTCGTGAGAAATGCACTTAAAGTCATCATCAAGACGTAAAAGTAAGCTGTTTCCAACGCGGAGCTCATCGGTGACTGAAGTTGGTAAGGGAGATGAAAGCTGAAGAAGAGTCTGGATACTGGACGATAGACTGGGCATGGCAAAGTAGCTTGATCCTTGATGAGGAGTTCCTGTAAACTGTTAGGTGTTTGTAACTCCTTGTCAAACTGAACGACTTACCAAAGAATGCAACACCATAACACTGCCGAAAGATACCTTCATACTTTGTATCCTTACTCGCCTTGACCAACACCATCTTGACAATAACACCCCCAACACTATGTCCAACAAAAACAACAGGTCTATTCTGATCCTCCCTCGTCCTCAACCTCTCCAACTCCTCCAGCAAAGCATCAGCCAGCGAACTCAACGTAGCACCCTCCTTCGCAGGCGGATGCTCATACAGGAGTATTCTCGCACGGTCAGCTTCTCTTCGAATTCCTTGTCGAACCCATGATGGAGCTGGTCGGTCTTGCTCGGCTGTTGCAGAACCTTCGGCGTCGCGCATGGAGAGGGCGCCAAAGTAACGACCCATTAGACCGTCGCGGTTCCATGTTCGGAGGGGATCACCGCCAGGACAAGGGACAGTGACGATGTCGACAGTGGTTTGATCATGAGTGAGTTCTCCTTCAGGATCCAAAGTGAACTTTCCTCTCTCAGGTTTCGGAAGTAAAGGAAGTTTTCCCTCCTTCTTCTCCTCTGGTTTCTCCTCTTGCTTCTCCTCCTGCTTCTGCTCTTCTCCCTCCTCCTTCACCTCTACCTCCGCATCCACATCCACAGCCGTCTCATCACTACTCTCCTTCTGTTTCCCAGGAGTATACTCATCCAGCGGTGGTAACGGACTTGGCGGACTCCCCGGATTGACGTTGATAGAATCCCTGTCGTTGCTCAGCTCAGGCGACGCCTGTAAATCGCCTGGAGCCATGGCGGTAGAGGCCCTGTAATTCTCCTGCCGCTGCTCTCTGGGGACTGTTGTTCGCGCGTTGACTTGAGACATTAGAAAACGCCGCTCAGTCTTTGTTTGAGAAAAGATGAAATCTCAAACGTTTGTTCCATTTTCATGGAAAAAGATTAAAATGCTCTCGTATCCTTTCATGGGTCGTCAGCTAAAAGAATCATCATGTGCAAGTCACATTCTCACCAAGACATATCAGCTAACCCACCACAACCACCCTCACGAGCTTCACCTTCTGCCTGCACCTTGCGACTCCGCCTCTCCCCCGTGACAAGAGCCCCATCCTTGAAAATAGAAAATGCGCGATGTCTCCTTGAAATGCTGATGGGTTCAAGTTATCGACCGTGGCTGACTTGTTGCTCTGTTAGTGCGTGAGCTAATATCTGAGACAGAACCTCATCGTGACTGTGGCACATGAACATCACCCACCACCATCTCCACGTCTGCCTAATATCGTCAAATCTGTACGCGATCCGCGGCAAGGCAGGCTAGTACCGCTGAAATTCTCCCTATTCTACACTGATATTATTGCCCATGTTGTTTACCAAAGAAACCATATGCTGCTGAATGTCCCGACTCCCGTGCTCTCAGCAAGTCTTGAAAATGCCCGAAACGTAAATGCTGATGGCCCCTATTATTGCCCAAACTCCCAGGCAATGCCTAGCCTGTATCCCATTCCAAAACCCAAAACCTCTCGTACACCGTCGCCTCTAATCCCATGTCCCAGTTCTCTCTCTACTGGAGTGAGAAGTTGTCAATGGTCGTACAATGAATAACGGAATCCACGTAGAGCCGGTTTTCAACCTTGCACGCCTGCCCAGGACGAACAACAAACATGCCGTTTGGTCCCAGTTGGAATGTCTTCTCACCCATCGTCACCCGGACCTTGCCCGCCGCCACTGAGCAGGTTCGCAGCTTATCATCCTCCACGCTCCAGTGGCTGGCACTGCCGGGCTTGATGACAAGCACGTTGAAACTGACGTCCTCGGAAACGGTGATGGGTTGTCCGCTAGTCAGGTACGAGTTGGAAAACGCAACGTCTGCAATCATGTTAGCGCTTCGAGTAGATGAAGTAAAAGTCGACTTACTCTCGGATGATTCATCCCTCACTCTTCCCGGTGCAACCTCCCAGTCCTCCATCTCTAGCTCAACGCCTCCCATCTGTCCTGGACCACCTACGATACCGGCCATGGGCTGCTCTCTCATGGTGAGTCCGGTTGAGGCAGACTGAGACTGAACCCTCTTGGTTTGTCTCGGCTCTGGAGCCGGCTCGTTCGCCATCCTAGATTGGCTGACCTTCTCAGGTTGATAGTCCTGATCAACCTCCATGGCATCAGGTTTGGGGGTAGCCTCTTCAGATCCCGACGACGACCTCACCGACCCACTCGATCCCCGTCCAGACCTGGAATCAGGTGCCCAGTCACAACAGTTCCGCTGGCGCTGAAGATGACACCAGTACCTGCATCCAACACAAGTCTCTGCACCAAAGAAGGCCTGCTTGGCTGATGGTGTCATGCCAGGCCACAGAGCGATACACGGGATAGAGAGTCGTGCCGATGGTCGTGAACTAGATCGAGTATTGGCCACACATTCTTCTGGTCCCGTTACTTCCTTTCCTGTGAGGTAGGCCAAAGCACATGCGTAGTGGTTGATGTCGATATCACCCCCGCGGTGATTCTGGATCCAGGTGTCAGGGAGAAGTCGTCTTCGTGGAAGGCTCAGCATTGCAGTGACATCTTCTCGCTGATGATGCTTCTGGGCTGGACTCAGATACTGGTGCAGATAGTCTTTAACGTCCCATGTGAGCACATGTGGCACTGCTTTCTGCTGTATAGCATCGCTCAGTCTGGTAGAAGGCTTCCTTTGGGGCGCTTCCGGGAGTCCAACGCCTGAGGCCTGTTTCTGAGCCGCAGAGACATACGGTAGACCAGCATCAGACGGTGGAGGAGCATTCGATGGGAGTGGATGCTTCGAGATGACGATACCAGGAGAGCCACCGCCTCCGTGCTTGACATAGTTACTAACCTTGGTGAGGGTTCCATCACCATTGTCGTTGAAGGTAGTTGAGCAGTGGCTAGCTCCAAAGTGTCCACCAAGACCCTTAAGCCCAGCAAAGAGGCGACGGCAGTCCCGCACAGGACAGACAAAAGGATACTCGTTGTGGTCGTACAACTTGTAGTTGGCGGGAATCAGGACACCACGTCCAGAGACCATCGTACCATCAGGACCTAGACGTGTCAGTTCATACTTTATGATGCTTCAGGGAATCATACAGAGATAATTGACATAGGCCCGATTTGGCTCAGCCATGGTAATCGCAACGATCCTATCTCCGGGAGCTGGTGCGGATACCTGAGGGGGCTGCGTCAAAGTCTCTGCCCGGGGAACTGGAGAAGGACTGGAAGCCGCCTGAGCATCCATGATCTTCTTGAGTAGTTCTCCTCCGGTGGGAAAGTGTCTGGCTGGGGCCCTCGGCGGTCCAGCCGTCGCCGTCAAGGCCGGGACGGGTTGCATGGCGCTCTTCTTGACAGACGCGCCCGTTAGCTCTGACATTTGCCTTGCCACCTCCGCTTCCGTAAAACGACGGGCGTTGGCACGAGTCTGGCTGTCAACCATTTGAGCTCCTCCATCCGACGCGCTGCTAGGAGAAGGACGTCTGTCGCCTATGGCCTGTTTCTTGACAGCAGGAGTGTCAGAAGCTGGCGAGTCCCTTTTACGTGGGGGAGGCCTGAGTGAGGGCACTGCAGGTGGCCCTGTAGAAGAAGGCCGAGAAGGCCCTGTAGATTGCATGGATTGTTCTATTGGTTCGCGTCAGCAAACATCCGATGGATGTTTCATCCAGTCTCTGTAACTGTGATCAGTTGTCGAGATAAAGTCTAACCTTGAGCTTGAACATTATTCTGTTCCCATTGTCTCTGCAAAGCTTGAATCTTGGCATTGTTGGCCAATCCACCAACCGCAGACGTCTTTACCGCGGCGCCTTCCAGGCTGTCGCTCACAATCCGTGGTGGCTCAGAGCCCTGGGCGTGGCTTTTCGGTACCGTGCCAGGCCGGCTGCCCATGACACCAGAGCTCCAAGGTGAGAAGCTGGTGCGCTTCATCTTGTTGGCTGCAGGATCCTCTTGCGAGGCCATGTTGGGCTGACCAGAGTTGTCTTTCAGCATCGGCCCGGAGAGCCAAGTAGTTGAAGGGTTTAGATGTGAAGGGTGTTAAGTGAGTGTTGAAGGTAGATGTGAGATTGGGGCAAGGTAGTGTGCATCAAGACTCGACGCCGAGTGCCTCTGAGGCTGTTAGTGCATGCAAACAAATGAGTGTTTGCAGTAGAAAGAAGTTATAAGGCTCCTCGATTAACCTTTTGCACGAGATTTTCCCCAAGGAAGCTCTTGGCAGAGGCACAAGTTGTCGTTGAAGTCAAGTGAAAGTAAGTAGAAGGGACGCGCCGACGCGATCGAGGTGTGGAAGCTTAGCGCGGTGGCCAGTGGGAGGAAGGTATCCCAGTGCTGGTATTAGGTGGGGGGTACTTGACCCCACGAGCTAGAACCCCCTAAATTCTCGGGTGAGCATTGCATTGATTCATGGACGCCATCAGATGAAAAACACAGCTTCCTGCCCGGGCAGATAAAGGCATTGGACCATTCGACATAACCAGGCACGCACCCAAGATGGCCGTTGTATGAAGACCCCCATTAATCCCTCTTCGTAGTGGGATTTTTAGCAACCTGAAAGTAAGAGAATGGCTCTAACTAGGTATCCAGTTGTTTAATCCTTGTGTTGGCATACTTTGTGAATCTGTTCCGAACCAACTCCATATACTTACGTATCGGAGTTCTTTACCCACTGCCATTGATATGCAAATGACATATACTGTATATGCATCATCATGATTGGATAGACACCTCTAGTGTCTTGTCTTATTGTACAGTAACTACACAAATCCTACATGCCAAGATAGCTCTTTCATCCATATGGCACGCTCACTTCTTCTTCGAAGCCTTCTTGGCCTTCTTAGCCGCCTTCTTGCTAATCTGCTTGACCATCTTGACATCCCCGCCGCTCTCAGCCCTCTTCGCAGCCGCCTTCCTCTGTCCCTCGAGCTCCCTCTCACGTCTCCACCGTCTGTGTCGGAACCACTGCTTGCGCGTCCTGAACCTCTTCGTCTTGAGACCCGTCGTCTTGGCCAGCTGGCCGATCGCCCAGTTGTCCTCACGGTAGCTGTAGTCCTTGCGCAGCTTGAGCAGACGATCCGGCTCGCCCGCCTCGATTCGTGTCACCTGGAAGGGAATGCCTGAGGGTGAGAGCTCGGGTTTGGCTTCTGCCTCTTTGATCGGGAATATGGTCATGTTGAGGCGTCTTTTGCGTTCGGCGTGCTGAGGATACGGGAGGGTGTCGGACTTGTTGAAGACAACGCCGATGTACTTGCGGTCGGGGTGTCGTGCGGGATCGCGGTAGTACTTGACGTAGCCGGTCGCCATGGCGTGAATGGTGTGGTCTCTGCCCATGATGCAGTTCTCGCCGGGCCACCAATGCGTTCCACGCTGCTTGTAGAGGATGTTACCGGGGATCACGAACTGATCTGCCAAAACGTCAGAACCCCAATTGAACCAGCACAACCACTAAGATTCCCAGCCAAACATACCTCCTGTCCTCTTGGCACCAAGCTTCTTAGGAATTCCCCTCTTGCTCTTCTTCCTATACGCTCCCTGCGTCTTGACCGAGGCATTCCTTCGACCCTCGACGAGGGCATTCGCCAATTGAGCGCCCAGCGGTGTAATGGGCGTAAACGTCGGACGGGCAAGACCGGCCACAGCAGCCAGCAACGGCCGCTGTATCGTGAGGAACCGCATGGCCGTTCGTCGGAGGTGGGCTGAGGTGGGTAGAGCTTGCGGTGATGGTTCCCGCAAGAGTGCAATTCTGGATGGATGGAGTTTTCGCGATTAGTCATCCGCGGGACCGTTTGAACTGGGCTTATCGATAAGAGGTTCCATGGGAGCAATGTGGACAGCATCACACTCGACACGACGCTCTTTATCTGTTGTTAGTCATTTCCACGGCTTCTTTCTATCGTTTTTCCAGAATTGAGGGTAAAAAAGAATACACGCGCCATTTGCGCACTCTACCACCAAAATGCGCTACCTCATCGCCATCCTCTCTCTCCTGAGCATCGCCAACGCCCAATTCGGCGGCTTCTTTGACCAAATGTTTGGTCAACAGGGCGGACACGAGCAACACCACGGCCAACCTCAGAACAACCCTAGCGACGCTTCTCACTACCGTCATCAGTACGATAACTGTGTGTACCCCTTCTTCAGTCCTATTTTTCGCTAGACATTCAACTTCATGCGTCGTTCCAAGTCTATCATGGCATCTCTGTCTATTACAGAGCTAACAATCCAACAGCCGTCTGCGACAAGTACCTCTGCCCCGATACCCTCGCATGCGTCCACTTCCCCCACCACTGTCCCTGTGCCTGGGATGCGCAACAGGAAAAGTTCGAGTTGGCTGAGGGTCAGCGCATGTGCATCTCTCGTGGCGGGTTCCGCGAGGGCGAGACGGCGCGCAAGCTTGAGCTGGCCCGAAAGGGGCTCCTGTGAGCGTCATGTCTAGATTCATATGATGTCGACAGCATAGCATGGATTCCTTTGAAAGCGTCAATCCATTAAGATGGTCCAAAAGAGCGGGCATGAATAACGATCGAGTGGCACATATGACGGGAATGCGACAACTATTCGTCATTTAGACTGAAAGGTATAAATCAATTCTAATGGAAATGCTAGATATCCCTCATTTGCTGTGCAAGCGAAACCGGGTCCATGATATGCCCTTGTTCTTCCTCCTTCTCCGTCTCTGGTGACGATGTTCATCCACCAAAATCCTCAAAGCGAGTGAGTAATCTGATAAACCCACTGTCCTCCCACGTTGCCCCCTCTTGTGCCAACGCCCTGTGATGATTTCCGCAAAACTCCGGTTCAAAGACAAGCCTCCAGCCAAATCACATCCCTTGTCGTGTCCTCTCCTCCCAGCGAGCAGCCTTCTACGCAGAGCCGTTGGGCATGCGCGGTAGCGGTGGCATAGGCGGCACGGAACCCCCGTTGCCTTGTTCATCGTCCTCGTCCTCGTCGTCGGGGATCGTCTCGGGGTGGCCCAGAAGCTGGGCCACATTCTTCATTTCGTAGTGTCTCTTGCGGAGCTGCTCAAACTTTCGGTGCTTTTCACGCTCCTCGGGAGACATACCCGCAAGTTCCTCTTCGGCGTTGTGGCCGACGCTGCTCTCGTCGTCGACGTGGACGCTCTTTTCGCTGCGGGGCGACGGCGCGCCCGCTTCCGAGATCGCCTCTTCCGGTTCGCCCAGAGAAAGGCCCGGAATGTCATCTTCACGGCCTGGACGTGAATTCTGAAGACGAGCACCAGCGTTCGCCAGAGGATCCTCCTCGTCGTCAGACGGGTCTTCGGACGGGTCGTAGTGTTTGGCATAGGGAGTCTTGGGCTCGGTGATCTTCATGGTAGAGGAGCGCTCTTGCTCGGTGAGGTAGAGGTTGGCCTCGTCCCACTTGAGGCGTTGGGAGGACTCAAGCGGATCGTCGATGGAGCTGAAGCCGGACTGACGGCGAGACCCGGGGGGGCGGGCTCCCGAAGATGAACGACGGTGGCCGGCGTTGATCTGGGTGTTTGCGATGGTGAGCTCCTTGTCGGTCAAAGAGCGTTCCTGGTTTGGCGAGGTGGGGGGAGACTTTTGGAACGAGTTCTTGAGGATACCTACAAGAGGTTGTTAGTACATGGCGCCATGGTGTGTCAACGGGAATAATCACCTCGAGGTCTCTGTGCGGGGTGATCGGGAGGCGAGTGCACCGACGGAGATTCCACAACTGAAGCCATTTTGGTATTTGGTCGAACGGACGAGGCTAGGTCGAGGAGGGTTTATCGGTGAGCTCAGGCTTCAAAAGGCGGCGGTCGTGTGTGCAGATGGTGAGAGCAAAGGATGGCAGCAGGTCGGTTCAAGAGTCAATAGGGGAGCAGCAGAGAGACCCTGTGGGTGTATCCTGTGTGCCTTGTTGCGCTTGTGATGTAGTCCTGAGGTCAAATGCGAGATGCAGAAAAAAGGCAGCGTGTTCAGGTTGAATCCTCGTGAGCAGGCCACGGAGGGAGGCGGGCAGCGGGGAGGATAAGGTCGTCCAGTGGAAGGCCCAATGACGCACTGGCCTCAGTTTGGAGGGGTTCCAGTTTCCGGTAGATGGTACGTACCCTTCTTCAACGTTCTGATCGCTGCGGTTGGGTCGGCCCGCTAGAGTCAAAGAGACTTGGACAAGAGGTAGGCAGTATCAAAGGGGACTTGAAAGACAAGACTGGAATTCAGGCGGTGATACTATGGCAAAAGTACCTCGCGTCTTGTCAAACCCACTGTCTGCAGGTACCTCTCAGCGAGCAATAAGCAGGCCGTTGCGGCGCCCTCCGCTCCAGCCACTCCATCCATCCCACTCTGTGGCTTGACCGTCGCCCTCAGTGACATGTGTTGTCGGAGACCATCGTGAGCCTGGAAGGATCTATACCCAAACCGTCACACCACCTACACCCTCTTCATCAGCCTGGCCTTGGATCGCGGGCCTCGAAAGACGTCATCTGTTGGAAGCGACTTCCCCAGACCGGAAAAGGCATCTGAGGTCGTCACACGGCAGATGGGTTGTGTCAGGCGTTTGGCTAGATGCAGTGTAACGTTGAGCAAACAAGTCGTCATTGATGAGAGTATAGGAATCGAGGCTTCTCCAACACTAGAGAAGACATTCTCAATTGACAAAGGGGCAATATCGCCTTGGAAATCTCACCACGAACGAAAATCGCTCACGCACACCAAATTCTTCATCATCAGCCGACATGTGCATATTAGCAGCCACTTCAGATATTATCGGAACAAGGGCCGATACATCTGCAGAATGCACTCTGTATGCACGAACTCGTCTGTGCCAATGCCAGCACATCCATGAGGCCCTTTATTCTATACTCTAACAGCGTGGCCGAGGCAATTGACCATCAAATCATAGCCGCTCCGCGCTTCAATTAATACCCAACTTGAACAGTTTCCACAGTGAACGCCTTAATTCGTTTCAGACGTCTCTGGCAGCACCTCCAACACTGCCATTAAAATCGCATATCCCGTTCGGTAGCAGACACTCGACTCCTTCTCAACACTCCAGATCTCGAAGCAACTCCTCAACGTGTCGAGGATGATCTGCCGAGGTGGAATCTGCGAGTCCATGACCGGCGCCGCAGCCAAGGGCGCGTCCTTTCTTAACACGTGAAGACACGCAGTCAGTGAGGCAGAGAAGAAGTCGAGCACAAATGCTCTCCCCACCAGATCAAGGCGCAGGCTCTTGTCGCTGCACCACATCTCCCGGTAGTGAACCAGCAGGGCCAGAGAGCACTCGAGGGATCCCCAGTATGACTCTGGAAACATGCTAGGGCCTTCTGGGTGCATGGCAAACGGTCGATGTAAAACCATGATGCATCGTCGTAGAAAAATGTCCACTGTGATGCGTTGGAGCTGACTATTGCAGACTCGCTTGGCATATGCCATGAGTTCCCTAATCTGCACCTTATACCGCAGCACCTCTGTGTAAGTGACCTGGCTGTCTTTGGAGTTGACGTGTGCTAGAATTTCGAGAACGAGAGGGAGAGCCCGGTAAAGAACCATGTGGAGGTTATCTGGTTGATCCCAATTGGGCGTGTTCCTGATACTGCACAGATCCTCTGGCCTTGTTACAGGTGGCATGCCGTTGCACATGGAGACCTTGATGTCGAGGTACAGGATGGTCAACCACAATTTCCGCCTCGCATCTCGTTCGCTAACATCAAGCGCTTCTCCGTCTTCGGCGCCTGTTTCCTGCGGTAGTCCGTAGATAAAGGCGGTTCTCACCACCATGCCAAGTAGAGTCCAGCAGGAGTCGATAGCCCAACATGTGGGGTTGCATATGTGTTTTGCAACCACCATCAAAGTCAGGGTTTGTAGCGATAAGAATGTTGGTCGGAACATGACGGGGGTTTGTACCAGACAGGCTTCGGCAGCCATCATAAGTTCTGTCGCTTGATGGGGCTCCTCGACTGATGAGAAGCATCCCAAACCAAGCACCATGAGGAACAGCGACATCCAGTCGAGACTAGTAGAATAAGGATCTTGCCAGTACTGTTCCACTTCTCGACTAAACAACTCAACGTCAAGTACTGGATTTACCGTTTCCAACAGGTTGAGATATCTGTCTATATAAGACTGGCATTTGGACTTCTCTCCCTCGACAAGCTTTACAACAGCTTCTCGAGTAAAATACTTGGCTGCACCAGGTGTACCAAAGGGAAAGTTCCCGGGTAATGAAAAATTGGCCAGACAAGCGTTGGTAGCAACATCCTCTAGAGCCAATGCGAGTGGTGTTGAGTCCATACTCGTCAGTTTGCCGATCTATGCCATCCATGTAAGCGCATGTCATATCATGAGTCCAGCAAGCATACCTTGGTCATTAGATCCCTCCAATGGCTAGATCCCCTGACCTTGTGCTGAATCTGCCACGCCGCTTGCTGTCCCTTACTCTCGTCGCCCTTTACAGGGGCTGTTGGGCAGGGAAACTTGCCCCCATTTGGCCCCTTGTTGAAGCTGTAATAGCAGTCACGGCCATTACCACTCGACTTGCATCGCCCACATGGAAGTTCCTTGTCGCATTTAACCTTGAGCCGGTGACACCTCAAACAGCTGAGACAGTTGCGCTTGCGTTTTCGTACAACGCGCTGGGCGGAGGGCATGCTTGATTCACCAGGCTCCGGTCCATCAGCTTCCAGGGCCGGGTCCGCCCCGGCCTCACCGGAGCCGAAAGCCTGGGTGGAAGACGCCGGGCTATCGGTCGATGTGGTTGGAGGGGTGGGGTTTCCAGCAGAAAGACTCTGTTGCGAGTCCTGGGCAGGAGATCTTGATGAAATAGCGGGACCTGAGGTTGGCGTTGTGGTAGACATGAAGACTGGAGTAGGAGACGCCGAGTACGGTATATCGATTATGGGGACGGTGATGGTGGAGACACCAGGAGATGCAGAAGCCACAGAAACACCAGCAGTATCAAAGCTGCATCGTACACCGGCCTGTAGACAGCGTGAACACGAGGGCTTGACGAGATCGCAGCGGCGCTTAAAGTGCCGGCAGCGATCGCACGTCTTGACCTCGCGCTGCTGCGGCATGTCTGCTTTGAGTAAAGGCGGCCCGCTGCGGGAAGCGAGCCAGGGGGGGTTCGGGGCTTGGTTTTCCGGAAGAGGCGTAAGGCTGAGTCTGACAAGCGAAGGAAGGGATAAGCAGGATTTTTTATCTGACAAATAGAGATCTGGGTTGGGTCAGAGTAAGAAACAGACACAGGGGTCGAGATTGTTCGAATCCTTTTGCTTGGGTCTTGGTGAGGGTTTGGATAATAAAGGAAACAAGACTGCCAACAAGGAGGCGAAGGCAAGGGGGGTTATCCAGGGGTTGAGATCCTCCAGGAGACTCGGGGCGGTTTAACCGGAGGAGGAAGCTGGCGGGGAGCAGAAGAGCCGTGCGGCTAGTTCCATGAGCATCCGAGATCAAGGACGAACAGGTTTTGAATAAGGGTTAGAGAAGTGACATATCCCTTGTTTCGAGATGTTGGCTGACAAAAAAAAAAACACTCGGGCCCTTGTGGTTCGTTGCAATTTGAGAGCAGGGATCTGTGTGTGTTTTACCCTGGTTTGTAAGAGTTGAAGCCTTGGCCTCTGACAGCCGTTTAAGCCGAGGCACGAGGCGCGAGGCAATGTTTCTTTTTTGTTGTTGGGGAGGAGAAAGACCAGGATTCGCCAAGACCTAATGGCAACAGACCATGGATGAAATAGACTGATTTTGACGTTGTAGAGTTTCCCTGACGTGAGGGCGGAATTCAACGTTGAAATGGGATCGACGTGGATGAGATCTGCACAAAGTGGAGGAGGGGGAGGGGGAAACGATAAACGAGATGGATATCTTTGAAGAAATATCGAGATTCAAAGATGGGAAATATGGTAGAGTTTAGAAAAAAAGTCTCCGGCTGCTACGTTCCATAAATATTAACTTAACTAGGTAGGTATGTGTACCCAAGAGCTATAGCCATCTTTTTGTTGTTCCCCACTGGTTTGCAGCAAAAAAGACGATGCAACAATAACTCGACAAAGGAAAAGTCAGGTCACAGATCGTCAATCTACAGAAAACCCACGGCACGCTCGGGGAAGAAGAACCACGAGCTTGCTCCGCTTAGTGTGTTCACTCTAGCGTGCCCTTTGGTTCTATTTTAGTGGCGGTTGAGTTGGGGGAAAACAAGCCTGGGCCCTTTTGGACGCAGCGAGGCTTGGGAGTTTTTTTGGATCATTGAATGGTACACTAGGTTGGTTCTCTGAATAGCTAAAGTGGCCCTTGTATGCACTGATGATATGATGTTGGCAGAAACTAGAAAAGAGCCGAAACCTTAAGCCTCGAGGGGGTTACATCCGCGCGGGTAAAACATGGCAGTGTTGTTTTCCGCCCTGGGATTGCTAAGCGTTTGAGCGTATTTCTCGCATTCAAGGCAGGGATGAGGTTTACCCACAGTTTCAACTGCATGTACAACAACAAGCTCGTGATAGTTGAGGACAACAAACAAACAGCAAGGCTGAGTCTGCGTCTACTCCACGGTAAATGCCGTCGGAATCTCAAACCCTGGATTCCGGTGCCTGGGCCATGGCAATCCTGTGACAGGGGATTCGGGATGTGTGTTACTAGGCCGTAACAGGTTTACACTTGACAATCATTCGCCCCGCGCTAGAGGGTTCCAGCCAGCAGAAGCTTTTTCTGCTCTGTCAAGCTTTCTATCCACGCGGAGGAACAAGCCCGAGCTTCAACGTTCAGTTCTTAGCTTGGTCGACGGACTTTGACGGTGAGGCATCTCCTCGGGCTTATTCAAGGGCTACATCGAATGAATGCCTTGGACTACACTCTTGGAATAGTGCCCATGTGGATGAGACCCCCCCGCTTGATCGACGGTTTTCAACGGTTTTTGTTACTAGGGCCAAGAGATGCGTTGATCATAGTTCAGTATGCGCAGATCTTGGTTCAATGTCCGCACCAATCTAGAAATGCTACACAAGCACAAGAAACTAGTCCACATTCACAAATCATGTTGAGGACAAAAAAGGTCATGAAAAGGTATTAGTCTATCTATCTGTGACTTACGTCTTACATACAGATGTCTAGATAAGACCTCTTTGTTTTTCATCTACGGCCAGTTCTATGTGACAACTTACCTGAGGCCCAAACACTATTATTCCTTTTCATGTCCTTGACCGCGGCAACACTCTACCCTCGAGGGGAGCGCCCCTTGGTCGTGTCAGTCCTTCCAGTCGCCTGCTCATCATCAGGCTTTAAATGACATGGCTTTTTTTTTTCTCAAGCAGCAACCTTCTCCCGGTTTCCAGCTGCAGACTCCTCGTCCTGGCTACCGCCCATGCTGTAAAACTGGCCAAACACGCGAGTCTCCATGTCCTCGACGCCGCCGGTCGACTTGCGAGCTTGGCGGCGGAAGTAGATACGCTTGGCCCACTTCCAAGACTCAATGCCCAGGAAGAAGAGGATGGCCTCGATGAAGACGATGCCCCACTCCCAAGAGATGGGAGCGTGCTTGAAGACGACAGTGTTGAGTCCAGGGATGTAGATGATGGGGAACATGGTGACGAAGCCGGCAATGATGGCCCAGAAGAGGAAGGGGTTTCGCCAGACATCATGCATCCACTGAGTAAAGTACTTCTTGCTCTTGGGTTGCATTCGGAAGAAAGAGCGGCGCATGTTGATCATCTCCCAAGCCAAGAAGAGGGCGAACCAGGTGAGGCAAGCAAATGTGGTGGAACGAGCACGGAAAATGACCTTGCAGTCCTCGCTGTACTTGTTGTTGCAGTTCTCGCCAATATCGGCAGCGCCATTACCAAATCCATAAAGGACGAGGACAAACGAAGCCAGGCAGAGCGCAGACATCCAGAGGCCATAGACCACCATGTCAATCAGCAGCTCGGGAGTGAAAACACCCTGCTTCAACTGGACGGGACTGTTAGCTGAGTTCTACAAGCGCGGGCGTATAAACACTTACGTTCTGGGGAGGGCGCTGCATGATATCGGGGGCCGCAATCTCAAATCCGAGACCCATGTCGGGCATACCAGAGGTGATCATGATGATCCAGAGAATCTCAACAGGGGCCAGAGGGAACACAGACAGTCCGTTCTTATCCTTGAAAGCCAAACCAATCAGAAGAGTGCAAGCCTGGGCGATGTTCTCAGCCAGGACGTGAAGGATGAACTTCTGGATGTTATCAAACATACGGCGACCTTCCTCAACAGCGTTGAGGATAGAAGCAAAGTTGTCATCAGTCAGGACAATGTCAGACGCTTCCTTGGCGACATCAGATCCAGCCAATCCCATAGCAATACCAACGTCAGAACGCTTCAGACTGGGAGAGTCGTTGACACCATCACCGGTCATGGCAACAAAGGCCTTGCGACGGTGAAGAGCCTCAATCATGCGGACCTTGGTCTGGGGAGCGCAACGAGCGACGACGAGCGGCAGAAGGGGAAGTTGGTCAATCTCCTCATCCGACAGCTTGTCAAATTCGGAAGCAGCCATGACCATAGACTTGGCCACATCCTCAGGGATCTCGGCCATTCGGGTGGGCAGGATACCAACTTCCAGGGCAATGGCGCGAGCAGTAGCAGGGTGATCACCAGTAAGCATGTGAACGCTGACACCGGCTTCATGACACTTGGCAACAGAGGGGGCGGATTCGGGGCGAGGAGGATCATAGAGACCGATAAGTCCACGGAAGATCAGGTCGCTCTCAAACTTGGAACGATCAAGCTCAGCCTGGTTGTCGGTGACGTGCTCGATATCAGTTCGGCTGGCCAGGGCAAGCACTCGAAGACCAAGTCGGGCAAGGGACTCCATGTTGCTGATGATGTCGTCCTTGATGGCGTCAGTGAGGGGCCGAGTCTCGTCTCCGATAGCGTAAACAGGGCACGAGGTCAAGACACGCTCAACGGCACCCTTGGTGAAGACCCATTGCTTCTGAGTTTCGCTGTCGTTGAAAATGACAGACATCTTCTTAACATCCGAGTCAAAGGGGAATTCAGCAACCTCATGCCAGCGAGCCTTCTCTCCGCTGGAGAGGCGGGCACGGTTCCAGTTGAAACGGGAAGCAAAGACTTGGATAGCGCACTCAGTGGGATCACCTCGAGCATGCCATTCACCGTCAACCTGGTGGACAGTAGCAAGGTTGGCCAGGGAGGCAACATTGAGGTACTCCTGCAGACCAGTGTCCCGGGAGACAAGAGCCTCAGGGTCAATGGGGGTTCCCTCAGCATCCTCACTCTGGAAGTTGATGTCCTTGGGCTCAGCCTCGACCAGACCAAGCTGTCCCTGGGTGGGGTTGAAAGGCTCGTTGGTAGCTCCAACGGAGTAGGTACCACGACCAGGAATCCAAGCCTTCTTGACGATCATAGTACCCTGAGTCAGGGTACCAGTCTTGTCAGAGCAAATGTCTAAAAGGTCGGTCAGCGATAGTCTGCATTCGAGAAGTGGGTCCACATACTGGTAACAGCACCAAGGGCCTCAAGAGACTTGAGGTTACGAACAATGACGTGCCTCTGAACCATTCGCTTGGTTCCGGCAGCCATTGTGATGGTGAGAACGACAATGAGAGAAGCCGGGATCATAGAAAGACCAGTGGCAACAGCGTAAATGATGACCTCCTTCTTGGTGTTGAACTCGTTGGCTCCCAAGACGATAATGGCACAAACAATGGCTGTTCCAAGCAGGAGGATAGCCAGCTTGGAGAGCTTACGCTGAAGAGGAGTACCAACGTTGACGCCCAGGAAGCGTCCGGCAGCATCAGAGAAGGTGAGAGTCCATGCCTGCATCCAGCGGCCAAGGTTAGTGTTGCCATCGGCATCACGCTTGGGCTGTCGGCGTTTGGAGGTCTTGCCACGGAGAGCAGCAGCGATTTGACCAATCTCAGTGAACATTCCAGTGGCAAAGACAACACCACGAGCACGGCCCTTGGTGACAGTCGAGGAGCTGTAGGCAACGTTGAGGCGATCACCAGGGCCAGTGTCGTCAGGGAAGGTGCTGTTGACCTCCTTGCGAACAGGCAGGGATTCTCCCGTGAGAAGTGCTTCGTTGGTCTCAAAGTTGACAGCCTCAACAAGACGAATGTCGGCAGGAATGGTGTCTCCAGTCTTGAGCTCGACCATGTCTCCAGGCACAATCTCAGCAGTCACGACAACTTCATTGTTACCGTTTCGGACAGCGTGGGCAGTGGGAGAACTGAGAGAGCGCAGAGAGTCCATAGTCTTTGCAGCCTGGAACTCCTGCAGGAAACCAACGACGATGTTGAGGACAATGACAGCAGCGACGACACCACCCTCGATCCATGACTGGATGCCAAGTGAGGCAGCCATGGCGAGGATGAGAACCTATCCCCAAACGGCAAATGAGCGACTACCATTTTCTCAAAAGCAATCCCAACCATCCTGGGGGGGGGAGATCCAGGTCTGGGGGGATGCATGTTAATGGGGCAGCTCACTAGAGTCAAGGCATTGGCGATCTGCCCGATAAAGATCTTGAGGGGTTGGACGCCCTTTTCGGCGCCGAACTCGTTTCGGCCGTATTCTTCGAGACGATTCTTGGCCTCACCAGAAGTCAAACCATCTTCGAGGTCTGCCTTGAGCTGCTCGGCCACTTGCTCATAGCTGAGGGCGTGGGCAGGGGCAGTCATGGGCTTGTTGGCCTGTCCCGAGACATGGGGGGCCTCCTCGATCAGTTGCTGGCTCATGATGAGGAATCCAAGTGAGATCGAGAGTTGTTGAAAGAAAGAAGAGTCATGAGAACGGTCAACGGCAGGGACAAGACGGCCTTTATAGACAAGCCCGGGTTATCACAACCGGTCCTACGCGCGGCAAATGATGCCGGTGGGACTCGGAGCTGAAGACCAATCGAAGGCGGCAAACCGGCTTTGGAGGAGGAAAAGAAGGAAGGAGCCATGATGCAAATCTTACAAACGCCAAGATGCCCAGACCGACCAACAGTGAAGGTGCAGGCGTAGTGGAGAAGGTGTTGCACTAACCGTCCACATTTGCCAGGAGAGGAATCTATATGGAGGAGAATTTTTACATGTGGAGCGGAATCGCAGCAGTAGTCGCCATTGAGAGCGGAGGAGGGGGGGGCGGAGCGGAGGCTGCAATGAGAGCCGAGATATGCCTACGTGCCTACGACGGTACATATGCGCGAGCAGAGTGAGGAATTGGCATCCCGACCGGTATGTAGCCCGGTGTGTAGTGTCTCGCTGACTCGTTCCAGAAACAATTTGACACCATGGCGGCTCAATCTGCGTCTCAATTGAGTTTGGGAGACTAACGCTTTACAATCTTGCCCCCATCGCGCGCCTTTCCCTGCTAGAGATAAACATTTTGCCCGACGTCATGCCGCCGCTTGGACGCTTGTCGGTTCGGCAAATGCATTGGCTCAAGGCCGCCGCACGCGCATCAACCCCGGGATGCGCGACGCTCATTATCTCAAGCTTAATATCCTGGCGTGGGGAGCGTCAATCCCCCTACCTCCCTGGTCCCTGAAACCTGCACAGTACCTACTCCGTAGCCTGTAACCATTTTCCTTTTCAGTGGGGCCGCCAGCGGTCCCCCGCCCGGAGCGGCATTTTCCAATCTCCAACTGGACCCGACCTGGCGCTCCTAGATTGGGCACGTGGATATGCGAAATGCGCAAGCTGAGACGCTGATGGTGTCGACGCAGGGCTTGGCGATATCTTGGGCACTGTTCTAGGCTCTCTGTTTTGAATGCAGCTGGGAGATTGCCCTGCTTGTCTGCACTGTGGAGTGGCAATGGTGTTGCGGGTCTTGATAAACGACCGGCCATCTCCGCCTGTTTTTCTTCTTTTTGCCAAGACTGCCAAGACTTGCCAAGAACGCCAGGTCCAAATCCTCTATTGCTAGAGCACTATCATATCTTACCGAAAAGTCGGTAGCATCGTGTTGCTCTCCTATGAGTCATGCGGTGTGCTGAACAAGAGGCTATCTCGGATTGGAGTAGATGGATCCTTGTCCCGCTTGGCATCGGTTGGAGGGATGCCTTTGTGCAACCGGTGAGATAACCATCGTCGGCTCTTTTTTCTTCTCCTTGTTTTATTTTTCATTCGCTTGAGCCGTATCCGTATACCGAAGTGGTTGGGTGATTAATCCATGGGACTTTGTGCAGCGCGCGTCGTATGTCGTGATGCGTATTTGTCGCGAGAAGACGACTCAATCGGCTTCTGTAAGAGCCGTGATATCCGACCAGCATCCCTCCAACCCTAGAGCTCTCCCATCGTCAAGCACATGAGAAAGCATCCCATCTTTAAATCAAGGTGGCCAAGGCCATCAGTGTCTCTGCCGATAGGGTTGCGTCAGTGTCAATTTCTGGCAGCTGCCAAGTTGGCTCAAACTTGGCTCGTCACCACCAGGCCAGACGCCCGTCCTCAGTGTCTGCCTGTCTGCCATCCATTCACGTTTTGTCTGTCAACATTCATCGACGAGACGGTTGCCGCCAAGTCCTGCCAAGCATGCATCGTTGCTCGTTCGTCATCCCCGCTAAAGCTTGATCTTTGCTACAGGACCTTCACCTTGGGTGCTTGCTCGGTCACCCGTTCGCACAGCCCCATGTTGCGTGATGCCACCCAAGAGATGTCATGCCAAAATCAGACACCTCGCATCAATGTCAGGTAAAGCACCTGAGCGTAGCGTTCTCGGCCCTTGCTAAATGGTCGTGTGTGTCGCCTGGGCATGCAAGCCACCATCACTGCACCAAGGGTCTACAGTAGTGGTTCAATTCAAACTCGTTCGAGCCTGGACAAGCACCTTAAACTGTCCATCATTGCCTCCGCGCGACCGATGCCACGGCTGATATAACTGTCCACTGCCACCATCTCTGCTGTCATGAAGACAGCGCATCAGGTGAATGCGTAGATGTTTTCAAATCCCATCAATTCCTCTCGAGGCGACTCTTACAAGACGACTTCGCTGCCGGCGCCCCCTCCGCCCTCAACGTCCTCGCGACCCCGCGCAACCGCCAAGTGACGACACTTTCTAATCATCCATCGCACCATTCGCCCCCGAGTCACGGAGAACGAAGCCCGTAATCGCTACAGTACGGACCGATCAGATGGAGCCCGTCGGCGTGATTCTCCTCGTTCTCTTTTTATTTGTCCTCATCGTGGGTCCTCTGTACGCCTCAATACATATTCCCTGCCGACTTGACATGTGAATATATCAACTGATCATTCGTCAACGATATCAGGACATGCGTCAAGCTGGGTTCGCGTAATGAAAAAGAAAAAGTTTACAATCCACAACCCGATCAGCTAGATCGCGCGCGACGGAAGCTCAGCGCCGTGACCACCTGCTCTTCGGCTTCTCAGCGATCTACTCCGTCTGAAAATGCCGATGTTGAAGCCGTGACTTCGCCGTCCGAGCTCGGCGAGTGGTGAGTGCATCCCCGGGGCCGATGATCCGACTGACCCGCTTCCCTGCGGCTCGGCCGGGGCTCATCGGCGCCGGCCCTGCGCAAGTGTTTACGGATCATGGCTGATTTCATGCAGCCCTATTTGCATCGGTCCCTTGATCGGTCCCTTGATGCCGGAGCCCGCACATACCGTTGGTGATGATCCGCCCCCGACTCTGGGTCAAGCTTCAACGGCAGCTTCAACGACCCAGTCACGGGGCGAGGGAGAGGGCACGGCCGCGCAGTCTAATATCAACTTGGATATGGAAGACGATGACATCTTGACATTAAACACATGTGGCCACTCATTCCATTCCAAGTGTCTCTCATCATGGTTCTTGATCGAGCGGCACGACTGCCCTGTATGTAGGACGGCCTATTACAAGGGAGGTCCACGGCGCGAGCGAACCTTGACAGTGCCGCCATTCTTTTGATCCACGGCAGGATGAACAAAGATGACTGGCGTTAGGAGATCACACAGACATATCGGTCACAAGGGATGCGGCTATCCTTTCAGATCACTAATCACTAATACCATTTTCTGTTTCAGGAGCCAATATGATGCATCAGTCAATGGCTTGCGGCTTCACACAGCATGACCACAGGTGGCGGCCAATGATGACACAGGCGGGACGACGAACGGGACGCGGCTTTCGTGCGAGTCGCGTGCTAGGGCAACAACATTCGAAGCACTGGTTGACGTTGGATGGTTCTCCGGGTGCTGACTGAGACCTCTTTAACCAAACATGGAGACAAGCATGAAGCCTGTAGACCAGGTACACGAGGAAGCTGATTAGCACACCAGCCAGCGGCGAGTCTGGACAGCTTGCTAGTTGCTCAATTGGGAGGTTTCTGAGCTCATGTCGATGCAAAATGTCGGCGACGTGTCTCATTGCCCAGCTCGGGCGTTAGTGGTGCAGCATTTCTTCCAACACGACGGAACGCCCCCTGAGCTTGCGATTGGCTCACCCCATCTCTCTGAATGCTTTGCCAAGCTGTTTCCCAGATCTCAAGACGTTTATTTCCTCTTTGTTTCTTCACGGCGAAGATCTTTGCCGCTTGGGCATGGCAAAAGGCGTCAGAGCGGAGTAAACGCCCTAGGGGTACGTACCCTTGGCTAGACCGCGATCGGCGATCCGTGACCTCACACCAAAAGTCGAGATGACTTCATCGCCTTCAAAGGAGCCTCGATCGAGAAAACCGGTCAACGATCGATTTCGTCCGCCCTTAACAGCACATCACAGAACAGCGCAGGCGGCGGGAACTAGAGCTCCGGGGGGCAACCTAAGCTACAGGACCCAAACCCATCCACCCGACGGCTGATTGACACCTAGTTGGCCCCCAGCCGGCCCTGCAGCGGGCTCATCGCCCCGGAAATGCCCCTACCACGCTGCACCAAAAATCACCCCCCAATCGCATCGCATCCTTGGGGCTCTCGTCGGATAGCCCTATGCCCTCCCATTATTACATCGTCGCCCCAAAAGCCATGCATGACGCGACGTGCGTCATTGGCTCTTCGGGCCAGTTCCTCCGACTACAACCTCATAGCTCAAGGTCGTGAGAGATACAAGAGAGACATGCACACATAACAAGGTACAAGCCAACTACGCTCTTCACTAATCCTTCATCATTCACTCTCGCCTCGACCTTCCACAACTACTTGAGGCCCTCCAGTCATTGCGTCCATCTCAGACATTGCCCCTGCATGTCACCTTCACATTAAGACTGCGCTACTGTATGCGACTACGCCTCTTCGCCTCTGCTGCTGCGAGTATCATTGTCCCTACACCAAGGCACCTACACAGCAGAGGGCTCTCCAACATGACGCCGAAACGAAAGAGAGACGGCCCTCATCCTCCTCCTCCAGCGCCTCAACGACCTGATGCTCCTAGACGAAGTAGCCGAAGACTAAGGGACGCCGCCTCTGCTACAACAACTGATCATCTCGGACCCGACAAGATGGAAATCGACAAGGATACCAAGAAAATCAAGTGTGAAATCCCCGACAAGCGCAAGAACAAGGCTGTATGGGTTACAGGAGAGGGCGTCGAGGAAGCCATGCGCGAGTTGAGCGAGATGGAACACAAACTACAGAACGCCGTGAAGAGACAACGACAGGCAGTTGAATCTTCAGATCTTCATGTCAAAGTAGGGTCAACCATGGAACGAAATATTCGACCCAGAATGCGCACACCACCACCCAATGACACCATCCCTTCCAACTGCGGACGAAATGCCGAGAGCGTTGAAAAGGCCCCCATGGACAATTATCAGGCCGAGCTGGCGGCAGGTGATATTGTTGACGCCAAGGCCGACGATGAGGGTTTTGAGAGAGGCGCAAACAGACCTCCCCCCGTCAACAGCGACAGACTTCCCCTGCCGTGGTCGGGGCGGCTTGGTTATGTGAGCGCATCCCCATGAGGCAAGATCTTGCCGCTCACTCCATTGAGTGAGAGACTCAACGATGACTGACTCTCATAGGCCTGCTTAAACACATATCTGCGCAATGCAAGCCCACCTGTCTTTTCATCCAGAACCTGCCGGATCGCGTCCATCCTCGACCATCGACATCCCCTCCAACATCCTTCAGAGCCTGAACACCCTACAAAGAATCGACCCGACAAGAGTAAGCCAGCGGATCGTGAGCGAGGGCTCAAGTATGTGCAAGAGCTAGGATTGGCCAACGCGAGAGATATTGTCAAGATGATTCGATGGAACCACAAGTACGGTATCAAGTTCATGAGGCTCAGCAGCGAAATGTTCCCCTTTGCAAGCCATGAGGAATATGGGTACAAGCTGGCGCCCTTTGCGGCTGATGTCCTAGCCGAGGCTGGCAAAGTTGCAGCAGAACTAGGACATCGACTTACGACACATCCTGGACAGTTTACCCAAATTGGAAGCCCACGGAAGGAAGTTGTTACCGCTGCTGTTCGCGATCTTGAGTATCACGACGAGATGCTCAGTTTGCTCAAGCTCCCTGAGCAAATGGACCGCGATGCAGTCATGATTTTGCACATGGGAGGTGTCTATGGCGATAAGGAAGCAACTTTGAACCGGTTCCGTGAAAATTACGTCAAGCTATCGGATGGCGTCAAACGGCGAATGGTGTTGGAGAATGACGACGTTGCGTGGAGTGTCCATGATCTACTCCCTATATGTGAGGAGCTCAATATTCCATTGGTACTGGATTATCACCACCACAACATCATCTTCGACTCGAGTATTCGGGAAGGCACTCAAGATATCATAGGTCTTTATGACCGCATCAGAAAGACATGGACAAGGAAGGGCATCACCCAAAAGATGCACTACAGCGAGCAGACAGCTGGTGCTGTTACTCCACGAGAGCGTCGCAAACATTCTGCGCGAGTCAAGACACTGCCGCCCTGCGCCCACGATATGGACCTCATGATTGAAGCTAAGGACAAGGAGCAAGCCGTCTTCGAGCTGATGCGCACCTTTAAGCTGCCAGGATGGGATACCTTCAATAATGTTGTTCCCTACGAGCGCGACGACGAGTCACGAAAGGCCATCAAGAAGAAACCTAAGAAGGGCAAGAAGAAGACCAACGGCGTCAACGGTGAGGTAGAAGATGAGATAGAGGTGCCTGAGAAGATTGTGAGCGCCGAGGACTTTGGCATGGGAGGGCCCAAGAACAGAGTGTACTGGCCCGAGGGTATGGAGGAATGGCTTAAGCCGAAGAAGAGAGAGCTCAAGAAGGATAAGGCGAGTGATCAGTAATGAGTGTTTACATATTTTTTTCGGTTGGATTATGAACAGAACAAACTGGCATAGGGAAGAGCGTCATCATGTTTTGCATTGGTATTGGACGTGGTGGCGTTGCGAGACTTGTATCAATAGCTGCGACTCTGAAAAGTCTTTAATGGCGGGCTGATTAAGAGTAATGAATTATGTTTTGAGTTCATCAAGGTTACACAAGTGTAACAGTGAGGTTATTCACATGCAGCCTGTGTCGATTTTGCCTGGTTCATTGGTGTCGTCCTACCCTAGAATGCACAGTGTAGATCGAGAGCGCGCTAATGAAAAAGTTTTATTTACACTGTCCTGTGACTTAACCATCGTGCCTGCAATATTCTTTTCCAACCTCACACCGACAAATTTCTTGTATCTCGCTGCAAGATCAAGGCACAATGGATTCTGGATCTTTCAATGCAGGAAGTGAGAAGTTTCTTCTCTGGTTCAAGTCACTCCCAGGGGCCTCATTCTCCGATGCTATCAAAATTGTTGACCTTCGAGATCGCAATGCGGGCCGTGGTATAAGTACGTTGATACTTCTCGGTTCATACAGCGCCACTGACTTTTCTAGTTGCCCTACAGGACATTCCTGCTGACATGACACTCTTCACCATCCCGAGAAAAGGCATCATCAATGTTGAAACTTCAGAGCTGCCCAAGAAGCTCCCTGACGTCTTTGATCTCGACAAGCCCATTGACGATGAGGATGACGAAGCGCCACGATTGGACTCATGGAGCTCTTTGATCCTCGTCATGATGTACGAGTACCTGCAGGGTGAAAAGTCACAGTGGAAGCCCTACTTTGACGTGTTCCCCTCTTCGTTTGATACGCCCATGTTCTGGTCCGAGACCGAACTAGACCAGCTACAGGCCAGTCACATGCGTCACAAAATCGGCAAGGCGGACGCGGAGAATATGTTCCGCAAGACTCTCGTCCCCATCATTCGAAACAACTCGAGCGTATTTGGCGGCGAGAACCAAAGTGATGATGATCTTGTCGAGATTGCACACCGGATGGGCAGCACCATCATGTCATATGCTTTTGATCTTGAGAACGATGAGGATGACGAGGAGGAAGAGGCGGATGGCTGGGTGGAGGACCGAGAAGGCAAATCCATGATGGGCATGGTTCCAATGGCTGATATTCTGAATGCGGATGCGGAATTTAACGTATGTGTCGGTGTGAATGAGTGAGTGTGACACAGCTGACTTGGATATAGGCGCATGTGAACCACGAAGAAGAAAGCCTCACGGTAACCAGCTTGAGGCCAATCAAGGCTGGTGAGGAGATCTTCAATTACTACGGGCCACATCCCAACTCGGAGCTGCTCCGGCGATACGGCTATGTGACTGAAAGACATTCTCGTTATGACGTTGTTGAGATTCCCTGGGACGTGGTGGAGTCAGTGATGAGGCTCAGCTTTGGCATTTCAGGCCAAGTACTGAAAAAGCTGGTATGTCTTGAAAATGAAATCAACGATTAACTTGCTGACTTGGACCAGCGCCATAATCTCGAAGAGGAGGAGGAGTTTGAAGACACATTTGTGCTGGAGCGTGAAACTGGAGAGGTGAACTCGGATGGCACATTCTCAGGCCCTGCTCGATTCGAAAGCATGCCCGAGGATCTCCAGGAGCAGCTCAAGACGTTCCTCAAGGGGGTGAAGAAGGCTCAAACTGAAGCCATTCCCGACAAACGAAAGCGAGATGAAATCCATCATGCTGTGCTGGCTAAGACATTGCAAGCTCTTGTATCGAAATACCCTACAAGTACCTCAGAGGACCAAATTCTGCTCCAGAAACAGGACCTTAGCCAGCGGACCCGCATGGCTATCGAGGTCAGACTGGGAGAGAAGAAGTTGCTCCAAGAAGCGATCGCATCGACTTCCTCGGTTGACGTTGAGATGACAGTTGACGATGAATCTGGACCAGCAAAGCGGGCAAAACGGTCGGGTTGAGGATGAACCCGAATTGACAAAGAGCATAGGTTATCCTATTCTTCGACTTTGACCGTTTAAAACGGAAGACGGTCGATCGACGGGCAACTAGAGCATCCCGAGATTGTGATTGAGCCTCCCGGATCCATGGGATCGCAACCCATGCAAGAGGCGCAGAAGGCATCAAATACCAAAATGCGAACCATCCGCCCAACGCGACGAGGCAACAAGCACTAAATCAAATTACAATTCGACGCGGCTGCATTCTTCTACTATTTAAATGACCTTTTGCCCCAAAATTTCCTCTGTCTTTGCACTTTAGACTCACGACTCTAACCACAGCAAGTGACCGCGACCATGATCCTCACGTCATCGTTCGAAACAGAACCAAGTTGCAATTCCTGCAGTACGACAAAAGATATCAAATGCGTACCAAAGTCCCTTCTTTTGAAAAAACATAGGCTGCATTGGAACCCAACGGCTGGTACTAGTTGACATAGCTGTCAACAGGTACGCGGATAGTTTCCCGACACGAGCAAGGTCTCTTTTACAAAGCAACATTGGGTGGATCTGTTTCTGCCCGAGATAGCTAGCAACACCTGACGGACCTTAATTCATCGCTTCCCGCGGCTCATCCTCTCAGGCAACCACGTCTTGCATATCAGCATGGTCGGCATTAGCCCTGACCGGCGAGCACGAGTGTGCTGCAGTTACCAATGGCTTATAGGATAAATGAAGCCTCGCTAACATTGCCAGTTCAAGATGATTTGCCCGCTACGGCCACCTGTAGTCTTGGAATCAACTGATCATCTATCTAACCGCTGCAACCTCTACCGTCGGGTGCCTCAAAGTGTCCGAGATTCTGGTCGATGGGTGTGGATGCTACCAACCGTCGTCATGGCTGTGCCCCCCTCTGACAAGCCGGCTGCAACTGGGATACGAGGGATTCATGGCTGGCTTCGACACGGACTATCCCGAGGTAGGCTCGGGATGTTGCCTTTCGGCATGTCACTAGATACCCGCGCTTCGACGCAGGCTCAGAGCCTTGGGCTTGAGGGTTTGGTTGCTTTTTCGGCAAAAGGGTTACCCGCTGAAAGTCCCTCACCAAGAGATTCTGGTCAGGCTACTTCAGGACCCTGTTGTGCTTCAACCCCGGGGAAGATCTACCATGCCCATGCATGTCCGTTGGACATGGGAGTCTTCTGGCCTCAAACGCGACTCAGCTCCCATCTTGAACTGAAACCGCCACCATGACCGCAGAACCTAGCAGCAAGACAACCCATGGTGCCATCAACTGGGGAAGCAAGAGTGCTAGCGCCAACAATGGATCGACGGCCAAAGATCTGGAGGTCGGCTCCATTGGTCCGCCAGCAAAACGCATCTGCATCTCGTTCAACCGGTCTAGCAAGGGATGGCATTACTTGGAGCCACACACCAGGTTATGGTGTCCTCTTCAGCTTGAGAGAAAACCCCCGACCACATTTGCCGAGCAACAAAGGGAGACCGGTGTCGCCAAAAGATCAAGTGAGAGGGTCCGGCCCGCAGCCGCTCTGCATGAACTGGGGTCTGGCTCTCGAGACCAAGCCCCCATCCCCCATCCCTCATCACGTACACATGCGGGACGCAGCACACCAGAGTCGGAGAGATAGCGTGGAGCAGGCGTGGCACCAATCCTCAGGGTCAAGTTGAGACGAAGACCAGGGCCCTGCTCGCCAATGGTACGTCAGGGCTGTCGACAGTTGCCGAATCGGTCCATGCTCCTTGGATGTCTGGCAGACAATGCACCCGGACACATGGCGTCGAAGCTGACAGTTGACCCTCGGGTCGACGTGGGGCAACGTCATAGTGATGCACCTCATTCGGCCGTTTCTTGCTGCCTCTGAAGCTGTATTTCCATCGTCAAGGGGAGGTGGAGCAGATGGCCGGTCCTGGATGCCCTCTGTCAAGGGTTACGGCGGAACACAGCATGGCGGCCCAAGTTTTGGTCGGCCTCACGCGGACGTTTCTTGGGCAGCGAATTTTGCGGCTCTACCGCCGAGTTTGAAGCGGATCCGGGTCTCGAGAGGACATAAAGAGATGGTGGTTTACTCGGGAGGTGGACGAGGCTGAGGGGGAGAGAGCACGATACACCACCCTGACCACCTCTCTCAAAACATCCGCAAGAGACATTTTCGACTGTGACCATGTCTGGTAAATCAGTAGGTCTTGATCTTCAATATCTTGGAGGACAATTGAGCTTACAGCGGGCAGCACAAGTCCAAGAACAGCGGCTCAACCCACGGAAGAAAAAGCTCTGGGAGCCAGGCACCCGCTCTAAGCTTCCTCTTTCTCATCAACAAACTGGTGATCCAAGAGCCAGAGAGAGACGAGTATTATCATCACATCCCGCCGCGATATCCAGAAAAGTATGCGGGCGAGGTTGCGAGCAAGGTGATGCGATACTCCAATGGTGAAGTCTCGGAGGCTAGGGGGTATTACTGGTATCGGGATGAGCAAAACCCGGCTGGGCAGCTCGCGCGTCTCGACCAAGGGCGCAATGTCATGGTGGACCCAGCCACGGGTTATTACGTCTTCGCTGAAGAGTATAAGACCTTTGCCGTCGCTGCTTGCAATCCTCTGCTCCCTATCATGGTCGTCCAGACGGACCCCTGGGTTTATCAAACGAATTGGGAGCTTTTGCGCATCTTTCACCCCCCACACAGCCCCGGCCGCTCTCAGGTCGTCACGCTCGAAAGCAACATGGGACCTGGGGGTGCTCCAGTCCGCTACGTCGCCGGCCGGTCACCTAGTTGGATGCCCGGTCTCCTACCGAGGACATACCGTTCACCTACCTCACACGCACCAGCGTCAACGGGCCTGGGGGGAGAGTTGCCCATCGTACTGGGGCTGATGGCGCTGTGCGCTGATAAAGTTTCAAATAGCAACGATGCCATCAACCGGCTGTTTCTAGCGGACCAGGCGTGGCGGCGGAATGAATGGAGGGGTGGCGACACACCAAAGGGTTGTGAGTACATGCTCGTCTTCGTTTAGTGTCTACCTAACGACTAATGACTTGGTCTGCACAGACCCAGATACTGCCGACGACGACCCATGCGCCTTTCTCGTCAAGGTGTTTCTCGATCCAGAGAACCGAGCAGGGAGTACAGCAGAGTCCCTTGCGGGGTTTGAATGGCGCTCTGCTGTTGTCCGCGAGTCTTGATCGTCAAACGGATCGCGGTGAGACTCGTGCCCATCTCTGCACTTTGGCACTATGGATTTCTTACAGTCTCCGGGTCTAGTAACAAAGTTACCCCTGCCTCTCGCTGATCCATTCTTGAATTCTTAAATACGTTACGTGGTTATTTGGTCATTATGGAAATCAGATTGACAACAACAGTGTGAAGATCGATCTTGTGGTTTCTATTATTCATTCCTCTCGCTGAGTTTTCGGTATAAAATGGTCCCGTCCCCTTTCCTACTCAGCTCTTGCAGCTAGCTCCCTTCAGTTGTCCATCTCCTTCATCTCAATGCACCTTTGATCACCTTGGACAAAGGGTCCTTGCGTTTTCGATGCAGGCCTTGAGCAATCGCATAAACATGTCGGTGACGTTGAGATGGGCATGCTTGAGAGGCACGGCTCGGTTGGATGGATAGGTTGTTTATGTGTAAATAAATGGTTTGTCTCTGCCGTTCAAGACTGAAATCAGACGGCATCGGGAAGTCGCACAGCAATATCTCCAGATTGGGTGATGTATCGCACCCATGGGAGAGAGGGATATTGCAACTGCAACAGTTAGTATGATGAATATATATGCGTGTTACGTTACGTACCTTGGGTTCGGTAATCTTGAGATACCGCACTTGGATTCCACTGGTGGTAAAGTAAGGAATCTCAAACTTGACCTGGATAGGTCGCTTTGCACCTTTGCCGGGTCCTCCAACACCACCCATGCTTCCACCGAAACCACCCATCATGCCACCTCCCTGCTCGTCATCACCCCTCACGCTTGGCAGGCCCAGCTCAGCGCGCATGAGGAACTCCTTGCCACCACCAAACTGCTTGATCTTCCAGACAATGGCGCTCTGCTCGGGCGCATAGTGGACGGATCCAATGTTGGTGCGGAAACGGGGGCTATCGGCGTCGTCGGGGACGGGGACGACAATCTCGACGTTGTTGGCGGTACTGCGACGCTTGAACTGGGCGCGAGCCTTGAGCATGTACTCGATACGGGAACCCGAGTGAGACTCGACCACACACTCCACCCAGATCAGGGGCTTAACCTGCGTGTTGAGGCGGTAGGACATGAGCTCGAATTCGCCGTCCGGAGGGATGAAGGAGATGGTTCGGTCATTCTCGAAACGCGACAGACGCACACACTGGTGGAACTTGACATCCTCCATCTCGATAGCCTTGCCACGGGTGGCCCGACCCGTTGTTTCAAACATGACCTTGTCATTGAGGCCCAGACGTAGCTCGGGCATACCACTCAGGTAGCACTTCATCTTGATGGCGCCAAGAATCTCGGAACGGAGCACGTTGCCGTTTGCGGAAACGAGAAGGTTGAGGGACTCGACGACGTCGAGGAAGACCTCGTTCTTGCGGTAGCGGATGCCCTCGGAACGCCATGACACGGCGTTTGTGACGGCGATGGGCGGGCGGGCCTGGATCTCGAGCTTGTGGGACTCTTGGGTGATGTACTCCTGGAGGATCTTGGACTCTGTAGTCTGGGGGTAGCCAAAGTCCATCATCTCGTCGAGAAGCTCGTAGATGATGACAAAGTTGTCGCGGATCGACTCTTCTTCTAGAGCCTTGAAGTACTCGGTAAAGACCTCGACGATCTTGTGGAGGAAAAGGAGGATCTCGGCGGCATTTGTGTTTCGTTTTGTGAGGGCGAGGAGGTAGAGGTTGTTGTGGCGGATATAGAGGTACTGCATTGGGGAGCTGGTCAGCGAAGCTACAGCCGTAGCTCCAGGGGATGACGCACGTTGATGCCCTCGTGGGAGAAGCATGGCGGGACGGCGGACGAGTCCTCCTCGGCTTCTGAGAGGAGGACGGGGAACTTTTCGACGGCCGACATGGGAATGTCACCTCTGTAGTTGCGGGCGAGAAGGGTCTGCGCAAGGCCAGATCAGCGTCATGTCGGCGATGGTATGGCTACGGCGGCGGTAGGGGATAAGCTGGACGCACCTTGCCCTTGAGGTCGAGGAAGAATAATGCAGACGCCATGATGAAGGACTTATGGAGGAGGAGCGGTAGAAGTCGTTATGTTGGAGAGACTAGTCAACTTGAGGTCGCAGGTCGGAGGGGTAGAAAGGAGGTCGTTATATCGTCGTCAATTGGTGATGCGACAGGAGAAGCGCAAGGATGGACAGTTCGAGCGGGAGGATCTAGAACTTGGGACGACGATACAGAGGACGAAGCACAAGAAAAGAGAGAATGGAATAGAAGAATTAGGGGGTTATACAAGAGCACAGGCAGTCATGATTGTCCGCAGCGCAATATGGTATTGGTCAGTTTCAAGCCAGAGGTTCGCTGGCATCTTTTAGGAGCAGCCTGGCCGAGCGTTGACGGACAGGGTGTTGGCGTGGATGAGGTCGGTAAAATGTCGGATGTGGTGGGGTAGCTTGATCCGTACAATCACGTGATGAAGCTGCTTTGTGGGAACAGTAGAAAAAAAAACTTGCAGAGCTACCAGAGCTTCTCTTTTCTCTCTTCTCTATAACGCACCCTCTAGACAGTGCAGACCATCATCTAGCCCACAACAGGGTGGCATTCTGTCATACCAGCCGTGGAGCCGTTGATGAAACTGCGATTTCGTGGTGCGGAGAAGGAGACATTGTGGTTCCATTAAGAACTGCCCGAGTATTTACTTTTCTCGTTGCTTGGGCGGTGTCAGAGGAGCCGGACATTTTTTCAGTTCAACAGAACAGAATTTTATCATGTGATGAAAGTTGTTGAGCTTCATGGATCATCTGGACAACTGCCGATTGGCATCCAGAGGGGATTATCAAGCCAGCTTATAGCTGACCTCGAACAACAATGCCGGGATGCGATCCGAAGTGTCGACATGGGCTGCAAACTTTCATGAACCCCCTAACTAATGGGTGGCGCTCGTTCATGTGGTAAAGGCACACGACCTTTAGCTCGCCATTGGAATCCTTTTGTTGGGGAATGGATCTCTCGGTGAGCGACGAGAGCGTCGACCGCTGGAATGAGCGCATAGTATCGTGAAAGATGCTCCCATGGCATCGACCGGGGCCGGTTAACATCTCACATGTTGCACTCCGTATCAGGCACTTGCTCGCCAAACAATGGATGGCGATGCCATCTCCTCGGCATCAGTTTCGACCCACTAAACCTAAACAAGAAGCTTACTCCAACAGCTGTCCAGAACTGACGTCCGTGATGGTGTAGAGCTTTCGGCCTCGGCTGGAGGGAACCAGAGTTACCTTGAGCAATTGTCATGTCACGAAATTTCCTATTGCGACAGCGACAGCGATAGCGACAGCCAGGTGTGTTGCGGCCAACGACCTTGTTGGATGTGAGTTGCCACCGTTGGCACATGTTAGATGCCTCACATGTGTTTGGTGTGGTGTAGTCGGACTTGTACGATGTGAGCCCTCCACTAGAAGAGAAAAGACCGGCAGCCCGGGTACAGTACGGTATCGGTATCTTGGCTGAGGGGGGGCATCAGGCACAAGGACGAGACTTGCCAAGCGGGCCGAATGCCGAATGGTTTGTCTGATTCTCAAGGGGATTGGACGTGGACCGTGACAGCGTCAAGACGGACAGAGCTCAGCCCGAGATGATCAAGCCATGAGCAAGCAGAGTTGTTCGACTGGCATTGCGACAGGATTGGTGGCAGGATACCTAATGAACTCTAGCGCATTGATTGAACGAGGATATGATCCTCCGTGGGATAACAAAAGTGTTGCGTACCATCAGGCAAGTTGAGTTGCAACGGCGTCCCAAGGAAACAAGATCCGGCAGGTTGATCCTGTTAGCGACTCTAGCATGACTCGGGTGGGCGGGCTTACCAACGTTTACCCGGCAGGCACGTACCTGCGGACGCAGATTTAATCTTTGCATGTGATGCAAACCGCAAATGATTTTCCCGCTCCAACGCCGCCGCCATCATCATCATTGCTCCGGGCTTTGACACGTGCTCGAGGTGGGAGACCCGCCCAGGTCCTCCTCTTCAGGTACAGCCCCAGTATTTTGCGCCAGGAGAGAAGAATGCGAGTTAAATCTTGTGATGGTCAGGAACGTTAATACTGCACTCTCTCTCTCTCTTGGAGATCATCCTCAAACGTCGTCTGCAGAGTGTTGTCGCCCCGATAACCTGGTCGTCTACCCCTGCGGTACCTGCTGACTGAGACCGACACAGGTTCCCGTCCACTTATTGACGGACCGTCTCACAGGCTTCCAGGTTTCTAGCGAGGCTTCTTCCCCACTGAACTCGCAAGCAAAAAACCCACTGCGAAAAGAGTCACGGGCATCCCACTCTCCCGTCCGCTCTGAAAAGCCTCTGAAGCCCTTCAAGCCCGGCCCGGTTTTTAGTGGGTTCGCGCCGTCGTCTCGCGCGCCTGTTCTCAGCCGGTCCCTGCAGCTGGAGCGACCCGTGGGCGCCTGACGTTCTCTGCTTCTCTCTCTGCTGTCTCCCCCCCACGATCGCTCCTTCCCCTTCCTGTTGCCGTCACCTCATCCACCACACGAGGCGCCCATCCCATATTCCTCCTCCCCCCCCCCAACCATTTTCTCCTCCGCTTCTTTCCTCTCCACCATAAGAGAACCGAATCGCCGGATCTTTTCGTTTCCTTCGTCTCGACGACCTTACGCTTGCGTATACGGCCTGTGGCCGCTCTGTTATTCGTATCCCGTTCCGATGTTCGATTGACGTAGCCGTCTTATCACCGACGCCCAGCGCCGCCATGGAGCGCAATCACATGCTTGCCCCAACGAGCGATCGCGAGACCTCCTCTCGCGAAGCCCTCCTCGGGCCACCGCCTGCTCGACCGCCGCCCTCTCTTATGGGATTTTCCCCTCCAGCTTATTCCAATTCCGCTCATGCGATAAAGCTCCCCGATGTTCCCAACACTGAGCTACCACCACTGTCACATTTCGAGGCCGACAACGATATCAAGCTGCCGTCGCTCAGCTCGCTGACTAGCGAAATGGCCCTCGACCCTCCCAAGAACCATTGGCCTCCGTTGAATCCCATTCACGCATACCATCCTATGGCACCGTTGGGGCCTCAAACTATGGATAGCCCGACTCGAATGGATCTCGATGCGAGCAGTAACAGCGTCGTCAGCGCTCCATCCCCTGATCGACTCCTTGATGCGAGGTCAAGCAGCGTCAGTCTCGATGACCCTGACGTGCGGTTAGCCGCCGAGGCTCTCGGCGATTTGAGAGCGGGTTTGTGTTCCTCATGCATGCGATGCGCGATGCGTGGATGATCGACTGATAATTGTCATAGACTTTATATCATCACCCCCTCACAGAAACACATCGCTTCCTGTGAGCCCGCCGACCTCTCATGGTTTCCAGTCGTCGAATCCAACTCAACCACAATCTCCACGACCGGAACCGTTATTATCCCTTCTTACAACGACACATCCCCTGTTGGCGAGCACCATTGAGGGTGCCACCTCAGCGTACGGAGGCGCCAAGAACTTTTCTCCACGTTTCCGATCAGGAGCTGAATACGTCGAAGGCTACCTGACGCCTATCGCCAATACTGTCGGCTCTGTTGGTAGAGTAACAGGTGTTGAAGGTGGTGTGCGATGGTTTCTAGGTGCCGGTCGGAGACAGAATAGCTCGGCGTCAGATCTGGAAGCCGGTAACAGCAAGAAGCGACGGAAGGTGGACAACGAGGGTGAACCGATCAGCAACAAACGTCTCGAGGGTGAAGGCATGAAGCACATCGCTGGCCTTCAGCAGCTTCCAGCCGACGCTGGAACACAAGAGCCCTTCTCGCCCCCTACTAGGGCATCCTCTCGTCGCATGTCGACAACAAGTACCATTGATACCCTCCCGGCTTATGATGAGCTGCGGTCCCCCGCCTATACAGAAACAGCTGATACACAAAGCTCATCACGACCGACGTCGCGGTCTAGTGGCGCTTGGCAATCTCGGTTGATCATGTCGACGTCAGGATTGAGCGTCGCCATGAGTGAGGAGAGTCTTCGCAGTTTGAAGTACTGTCTGCAATGGCTCCGTTGGGCGAATGGCCATATCGCCCGTGTAATCAGCGCCCTGAAGACAACTCTTGAGCAGTACGAACAGGCAAACAACCCATCTGCCGCACAGCAGAATGGATCAGAGAAGCAGCTCTTGCAGGCTGAGGCTAATGAAGCGCCTGACAACTCACAGCAACAATCTCGAAGCGCACTCGCCGCCCGTATCTCTACTCTCAAGGGCGACGTCTTGAAGACTCTTCAGGATGCGATCCTGACTGTGTCAAAATATGCAGGTGGCGCTCTGCCCGAAAACGCACGAATTCTTGTGCGCCGTCATCTGACCAGCCTGCCCCAACGCTTCCGCGTTGCTACTCAGTCGGACAACAACTCCCAGAATGGAGAACGAGCTAGCGATTCGGCCCTTACTGAGGGTGCGCAGAAGGTTCTTGTCCTGGCCAAGGAAGGTCTGGACATGGTGACTCAAGTGAGTGGTGTTGTCGATGGTACCATTGTCAGCGCCGAACAGTGGCTGGATCGTATGGGCAAGCGAAGGCAGAAGCAGGATGAAGAGAAGCCTGTGCTGCCCAAGACTGAGCCTGAGTATAATGGCGATGTCAAGATGGGTTAAGACCGCATTCTAGCGGACAATGCTCGCAGATGGAGTTGTGACGATGGAAACGGAAAAACAAAAACACAAGGGGATCGCAAACAAGCCTGGAGCTTCTAGGATGTGAATTCGAGGACAAAAGAGGCGACTGGCGAACATGGGCGGATGATTTGATACCAAACAGTCCCGCAAGAGGCGGAGAGTGCGCGTTCCTTTACAATGGCTTCCCCTGTATGGAAACGAACGATGAGGGGGCTGCGATGGGGTTGACTATAACTGACTGTCTTACTGACATTTTTCTTTGGGTATTATCTGGTTGTCCTGGTGTATAGGTAATAGGGCGTTACTGGTTGATTGACAACATGGAAGAGATAAGGAGTGTTGTGGAAATGTATTCAGGAGAGTGTTGATGGGTTTTCCATTTGATTTGGATGTGGATGCAAAAACCAATGACTTTTGTTTTGACTTGGGGAACTGCTTTGTCTTGTCTTGTCTTGTCTTTGCAGTCTCGGGTTGTTTATTGATGGTCTTGAATGCTACACAATGGCTGACTGTTTCTGGCCCTGGCTGGAACAAGACAGTCGCAGAGGAGGATAATCAACAAGGTTGATGCTTTGTCTTGGCAAGGAGGCCTCATGGCGATGTTGTAGCGAGCTGTTTTTGAGCTTTGTTATTCAACATAATATTCCATGACATTTCTTGTTGTCCACGTGGATGATCTCTCGTTGACTATTGTCGTGATCAACGGCCAGGGGGACTGCCATATCGATGCGGTTGGTTCGCCTTGTCTGAACTGAAGTGTGTCTCTCCACGCTGAGGAATCGCCATGCATTCGACCTTGAATCCAAGCAAGCCACATTGACTCTGGTTGGACTTGTTACGTAGCATGCAGATCGAATTCCGCAGATTGGGTCTCTGGGGGCTTCTCCACCGGAGGTCGTTGTACCGTTTTGCTCGCATTCATCGTATCTGACTTGAACCGTTTGAGTCTGCCTGGGAAGCGAGGGATACGGGCAATGAAACGAAAACGCCCCACGTCATCTATCATTAGTATTCTGGGCAAAGCCGCTGACAGTGGTGAATTGACCAGTAAGAGCATCGCAGTTTTCGAGATGGCTTCAAGACAGTGAGGCGGATGGCGGTTGCTTAGCCGGGACAGGGCTGAATCACTTGTGTGTCATGAGAGTCCTCCGACTCTTGACGGTGGGGCTATGTAATTTGAATTGGACTTTTAAGACTATTGTACTGGAAGTCTGAAAGTATATAAGTGATGTGCTCCTACTTGAGATTAGATAGAAAAACAGAACAGTCAAGTCAACAGCATCACCATGAAGCCTCTTACAACACTTACACCCCTTGTACTCCCAGTATTGGTCGGCGCCAAGGGAGAGCCGACTTATACATCCGATTCTCTCCCTACAGCTGCTCTCGATTCAGGACCTGTCATCGGCCAGACCACCACTCTTCCAGCAGCGATTGCCCCCGTCAACAAGTTCCTGGGCATCCCCTATGCTGCCAAGCCAGAGAGGTTTAGTCGGCCCAAGAAACCTGAGCCTTGGTCGGAACCGTTGAATGCTTCCGAGTTTGGACCTTCTTGTCCGCAGTTGTTTGTTGACAATGGTGAGCAAACCACTGTGTTTTGAGTTAAAGCGGATTCTAACTGGGCGGCAGAGCTCACTCCCGGGTTGGACATCCTCAAGGACTTTTTCGGCACCGGTTCTGAAGAGAGTGAAGATTGTCTCTTTATAAACGCGTTTGCGCCGACGAGTCCTCAGCCGCCAGAGGGTCGTCCTGTTGTGTTGTTCATCCACGGCGGTGGTTGGCAGCAGGGGAACGGGTAGATTGACCTGAGTGGATTCGCTGGGTATGAAGACATTGTTGCGTTTGCTTTCAACTATCGCACAAATGGTGAGTTTTAAGTTACTGTTTATTGGTCAGGGTTACTGATGGAGTGCTAGTCTTTGGGTTTCCCAACTCCCCTGATGTGCCGACTGAAGACACCAACCTCGGTCTATATGATCAACAACTCGCTATAGAATGGGTTCAGGCCAATGCTCGTGCCTTTGGGGGCGATCCAAACAAAGTCACCATCTGGGGCGAGTCAGCTGGTTCCATGTCGGTCGATATTCAAGTAAACGCCTACGGTTCCAAGTCACCACCTCCTTTCCGTGGCGCAATGATGTTTTCTGGACAAATGTCGGTTGGACTCCTCGGCAGCACAGCTAATCCAGAGGATACAACCAACTGGGACTCTCTGGCCGCTGTGGTCGGATGTAACGACACAGAGGATCAACTACAGTGTATGCGGGATGTCCCGGAGAAAGACCTCGTCAAAGCCATGAGCACAGCACAGGTGGCGTTTCTCCCAGTGACTGACGATGTTACCCTTCCTAGTGGACGAGCTGAGAGATGGCGAGAGGGGAAGAATGCCAAGGTTCCGGTGTTGATGGGCACTATTGCTGAAGAGGGACGGGCTCTGGTGAATCGAAACATCACCATGAAGACGTTTTTGGATGCTTACCTCGCTGAGCCATTGGTCACCGAGAAGCAGCAGGAGGCTATTCTCAAGGTATATGAAGCAGATCCCAAGTTGAAGAATGATTTTGATGTTGCTGCGGCGATATACACGGATTTCTTCTGGCAGTGTGTAAGTGCTCATCACCCCCCTCTGACCAAACACTTCTAACAGATGTGATAGCCTCAGGGAATCCTAGCCAACATCTCGGCCTCGATCGATAACCCAACATGGCGCTTCTACTTCAACACATCAATCACAAGCCTCTTTGGCGAAAAATACTCCTGGATGGGAAAATTCCACGGCTCAGACGTGACCCTCCTCTTCAGCACGCCCACATTTGAAGGCGAAGCGGGCGGAATACCATTTACCCCTCAACTGTACACATTTGGAAATTTCCTCCGCGGAGTAGCTGGCCAGTTTATCAGAAACCCAGCAGCTGGACCGGGATGGCCGGGTGTCGGGTCCAAGTATTCGCCGTATGATGTTGTGAGCTTGGGTGGTGACGGTGGATTAGCGGGGGCTACTGTTGTTGATGAGACGGTTTTGGATGAGCGGTGTAGGCTGTATGAGGAGATTTATCCCGTTATTGAGGAGTATGTCTTGTCAGCCTAGGTATTCACATGCTACAGATAGTTTGTTCTGGTCATGTTGCTTTCACTCAGTTGTCATAACTCATTATGATAGCTCATTACTCTGCAAGATCCTTCCATGCAAGTTCATGTAAAAAGAGTAAGCAAAACTACAAACTTGCAAAGTTCTGACCTACGTCACTCTCGAACCAGGTAAAAAATTCCCCACAAGCTTCTAGTCGGCTTCTATATGCCGGTAACCACGCCATCTACCGAGCCGGTTTCCTAAATAAGCGTGCAAGCCAGGGGGTCACTTATACGATATTTCCATGTGTTTTTATGCCGAGGTTTGAACTTATTAAAGAACATATTCAACTGCTGATGAATAAACAATTGGTACTTTGGTGACACATACGCCTATGGTGCGCGCTTCCTGAGGTACTTCAATGTCCACTTCTTCTGCTACCACCGCGCGTTCCGCGGACAAAACTTCCGCGATTGGGCCATCTTGACGTCCCTGAGGATTTTCATGCAGGCATTATCAAAGATTGCAAGTACAATTGTGGATTTGGGATTGTCATCGGGAGCTCCGAAGTGATCAACAACTTCAATGTAACTCATTGATACGAGTTCCGGCGACGAGTTCCACTGTAGCTCTTGGCTCGGCAGTCGATCGAGCCACGAGGTCTACAGAATCTTCAAGCTTGAGGTTGACAAGGATATCTATCGTTGCATGGATCTAAAAAGCGGATCTCATAGAAGATACGTGGGAAAAGATGAGAGTCAAGATTACGAGGTGCTCATTCTAATGGGTTGGCACGGTGACAAGTTATAGGATGAGTATTCATCTTTATTTATTCATTAACATGCTAATCTGTTCAGCTCATTTCTCATAAGATCTCGACATCTTAAATGCCTATCACAACGTTAGCAACTCATTCTCAAGCAGACGTGTCATATCACTCACCAATAGCCTTGGCAAGAGCCTTGCCAACAGCATGGGCGGAAGCAGGGTTCTGTCCAGTAATGACCAGTCCATCAACAGCAAGCTTCTCACCCCAGTCCTCGCCCTTGACGTAGTTTCCACCAACACGCTTGATCTCATCCTCGAGGAGAGCAGGCATGGCGCTGGTCAGCTGCACGGCGTCCTCCTCGGAGTTGCTGAAGCCTGCGACGGTTCGGCCTTGCAGGAGAGGCTTTCCGTCGATGGTGACGTTGACAAAGACGATGGGTCCGTGGCAGACGGCGGAAACAGGCTTGCCAGCCTTGTAGAACTCCTCGATGAGCTTGATGGAAGTCTCATCCTTGACGAGATCAAACATGGGGCCGTGACCACCAGGGTAAAAGATGGCGTCGAACTCGGAAGCCTTGCCGAGGAACTCGCTCAGAGGTCGGGTGTTCTCCCAGATGGATTTCTTCTCGTTGAGGAACTTGACGGACTCGGGGTCGCTCTCAAACATCTTGATGGAAACCTCATCAAGAGGAGACTTTCCGCCAGCGGGAGAAGCGACGACAATCTCAACCTTGGGGTTGGACTCGTCCTCGCCAACGAGGTCATAGTAGGGATGGGCAAACTCGGGCTAACAAGGCGTGTGAGCTTTTTGTTGTGTGTGACGTATAAAGCGGGGTGAGAAAAACAACTTACCAGATACCAGCCAGTGGGATTGCCATTGTCCATCTTATCGCGGGAAGTGAGAACGACGAGAACCTTCTTGGGAGCCATTTTGAAGAGATTTGAGCTTTTTTTTTTTTTTGTAGATGTAATGAATTGAGATAAAAGAAAGAGTTTGTAAGTGATGATGTTGTTGTTGATCTACGGAACTACCACACCTTTTTATATAAACCCACCTTGCATATTTCCTCCACCACTTCCATAAACTTTTTTCTCGTATCCAATCCTTGCAGAGGGACTCGGGACAACTCTTTCACCCGGGCATGACAAACCATCTTTTGATCTTCTAGAAAGCTGACGTCACACACGCGGGCGTAGCCGTCCCTTCTCGGCATGTAGCCCCGAGGGGAGGCTCCGCTTCGTAGCGCCGGCCATAAAGGGTCAGCTTTCGCCGGGTGGGGACGGGAGGGACCTCGGCACGGCCGTGAGCGGGGCCGGACTCGATGTTGAGTTTGAGCAGAGGCCATAAAGGTTCTGGTAACGTTGATGATGGTCATGGAGTTTGTAAGCGGTGAAGGGATTCAATTGAGGTTTCTTGAGCTGAGTTGAGACACCTGGCTGAGTCTGTTTCACATTGGCGGTGTTGTAAAGCAAACAAGCAGGGCAAAGAGGAAACAAGGCTCTAGGACAAAGATATTAAGTTGTTCTTCTCTATGAGTAGCTATGAGAGTAATACAATACAAAGAAAAGCCTTGGATTAGGGCATCCCTTTGATCACTTCGTGCGATTTTCTTGCTTGTTGTTATAGACTTGATTTACTGTTCTGGGCTTCCACAGTCTCTGACTTCTTAACCTCTCTGAGAGCCTTATATTGCACCCTAGGGTTAAGTAGATAGGTTGAGACTCTAAACTCAATGGCCAAAAGATAGTCTAGTGCCGCTATACGGAACATCTTTGCGTCATGTCGGTAAGAATGGTCTCTTGAAGTTGGGACATGTCCCAACAGTCAAAGAGCACAAAACGCAATGTACCCCCTGCAAGATATCTAGGCACTCACGGCTGTTAATTGGCTAAGAAATATGATTTTACTTGGACCCTTAATTATTGAGAGTATCTAAGTCCTAAAGGTGCTCTATCATGATTCTATCTACATGTGGCATCCATAGGTACACTGGGAGATGTGGGATTCTTTTCTTCAACCAACAACAAACCTGCCCCAGTAAGCGACAATCAAGGTGACTGCTAACCATTCACCTCCAACTCTTCCTGTTGTCCATCAAGATGTTCTCTATACCTCTTCTCAGCATTCTCCCTCCAGAGCTTCTACACCATATTTTGTCCTTCTTACCCAAAGAGGCTCTGCTTCAAACGCGACTCGTCAACCGTCACTTGAACTTTCTGGTTACACCCAGCGCATTTCGCTCCATCTTCTTAAGAGCCTACGGCAAAAGTTCCAAAAGGTTCAGAGCCTTGGCCGATTCACAACTTTGTGTCCATGTCCAAAACATCACCGTCGACACCTGGCTCGGCCAGGACTTTAAATATCGAATGCACAACGCCTGGGAGCTGCCAGAAGATTTCGTGGAATGCTTCCCGTTCTTATCCTGCTTTCGAAACCTCGAAAGTCTTCATCTCATATTCCATGAGGACTGTGCAGAATTTGAAGAGGATGACGCTGATGAAACCAACAATGATCGATTTGAGATTCTCGTCAAGATATTCCAGTCCCTATCAGGCAGCTGGTCCAAGGAGAAGGAGAGAATTACAGAAATGGTTGGGGATATGGCGGATCTTGTCTTTTATCCCGCGGAGAAGCTGCCGCCAACCATAAACGGGCCTCCTATTCAGCTTTCCAGCTTGACCATCCGCAACTTGGGCGACCGTCACGAGCCACGAATTGCTTCTTCAGAATCCTTCAGGCTGGTCGTCGGCCCGGCGCTCCGTGATCTCCGACTTCACATCACGACTGAGACTGAGGGGGAAGAGAGAAACACAGAAAACAACTTCATCGCCAAGTACACTTCATTTGAGAACTTGCACACCACGTGGCTGAGCCCGGATGTCGTGGGAAATCTTCACACACTCTCCCTCTATTGTCAAGAGCCATGGGGGTTCAGCCCGAGGATGGACTTTCGCCGGCTTGGAAACGGTAGGGGGCTGCCCAATCTCAAGGTTCTTGCTTTGGGAAAATATACCTTTAGTCACGAATGGCAGATTGATTGGTTTGGTACGTTGAACCTGGAGAAGCTTTACCTGGATGACTGCGCTGTCCTGCATCAGTACGACTGTCGGCCGTGGGAAATGGACCACGGTGAGACTGTAATAGGGCAGGACGAGTTTGGCAACGATATATCTATTTCTAACGAAGGATACTTCAAGTCAATAAATGACGACGACGAACCTAATGGAGCTCAACGAGGGTTCGCCACGACATCCACCACCCTTCGCTGGCACATGATACTCTCCCGCTGGCGAGAGACCATGACAAGCCTACGAGTCTTTAAGATGGGTTATGGCGACTGGTGGCGCCAAACAGCATTCAGGACTTTTGACTGCCCCGAACCAGAGACGCCCGGGGATGACATCTTTAGATCCGGAATCGATCTCTCGCAGGAGAGGCGCAACCAGCTGCTGTACATGTACCGCACTTACGAATGGGTGGACTGGAGGGAGTGGGAGGAGGAGCGCCGTAAATACATTGCGAGTATGGAGCGGGAGGGGGGGGAGTGGGATACTGATGAGGAGGGGTTTGGTATTTGGAAGATGGAGGATGGGCTGAGGGCTAGGGATGAGGAGGCGCTGGACCTTTTTGTGTCAACGGTGAAGGAGAGGGCAAGGAAGATTGAATGAGGGATGTATCGTGTATCAGTATGGGGAGTTGTGTGTTTGAGAGTATTTTTGATGCGACCGTTGAAGGGCTTGCTTGTATGGCGGAGCTGCTTTGAGGCTGTCATCTGGTAGATATTGGCTGTTTACTGTATCAGCCACGGACGGAAGACGGCATTATATCAGTTCAAATTGATTACATGGCCAAATATGTCGAGTGGAAGAGAGAAACTTGGCTCCTTGGGTATATATGGATACTGTCCTCGGCCACCCTACGTATTGGGGAACGCAACACGCCAGACTCAGCTCACGACACCATGAACAGATTTCAATTTAAACAACTTTGACGCAAGAACGAAACGAGCGTGGTAAAATGAATATGTCCACTCTTAAAATAACAGTTTAAGCATTTGATTATCTTTAATGGAATTGTTAATAACTGTTGGGTAAGGGTTCCTTGGCAGGGGCTAAACTTGGGCTGCTGCTCTGCGAAGATGGGCAATATAGGTACTGCAAATACCACGACGGCGATAGGAAAACTGGTGATTAATCTTTGTTAAACGGCTAAATGCTTTCTGTATGAAAGAGAGTGGCCTCCTTCTTGTGTGCTGGAGCCCAAAGCAAGACAAGACATTCCACGTCTACACCCACCATATTTGACGCAAGACGAGATACTGCTCTCACCTCACAGCAACTGTAATAAATATCAAACCAAGGAAACAAAAACATCAAAGTAAAACGCAAATCTGGAAATACTTTAAATGCGTCTTTTCCACTTCATCGCTAATCCCCTGTCATGAGCGCGTGCCTTTGGCTTCATTCCTAATTGGGCACCCAGGCGGCTCCGATAATATCACGGGAACCACTTTCAACCTCACCACATGACACCCTCGTCTCACAAAGATAATCTCCCTCTGTCTTCACCTCTTTTTTCATCTTATCAAGATACAAACATCTACGCATGTAAACGATTAGAATCAGCAACATGCCTTGGAAAGCACCCATCCACCACTTCTCCTATCGCTACCTCATCATCCCCCCAATCCTCCTCGCCCTAGCAACAATAATCGCCCTGTTCTTCCACTCCGACGTCAACGCCGCTCTCCTCTGGTCGCAATGCCACTCTCACGCGCGTCTCCCAGGCCTAAGCCGGATCCCAGGAATTGGTACGCCTCTGTGCTACGTCGTGAGCTTCTTCCGCGCCGCGATGCACTCGGTCCGCAGCTCGGCCGTCATGGCTGTTGTGCTCGCGTTTGTGGGAGGGTTGTTGACCGTCAGCTCTGTTGAGGCGGCGAGGATATGTAATGCGCCGAATGTGCTTATTGCGTATCCTACGGGTCCTTGGCTTGTGTTTGATCTTGTGGGTGGTGCTGTTGTTTGGGAGCTTGTTATTATTCCGGCGTTTTTGCATCGCGCGAGGAGTGTTATTGTTGAGCAGGAGAGACGGGATGAGGATGGGGAATCTCGCGATGTCACGAGTCGGCATCTTCCTGATAGCGAACTCGTGGCGATTCCCGTCAGTGTCGCACTCGGATACTTTCTACCGTCTCTCTTCATGTTCTTTTTCACATCCCCCGTCTCTATCGGCATCTGGCTCTTCTTCCCCATTTACGTATCCCTCATCCGCCAGGCCACGCGCAAGATCGTCAACCTCGTCAAGAGAGCCGACCCCACAACCATTCATCTCGCGTCAAGCCGACTCTCGCTAATCTTTGTCTACGCCCTGCCCGTCATCTGTTCCATCCTGGCTCACATCCTCGTCATCTGGAGCCTCACCCTTCCCGATGATCGCAAAGAGATGACAAAGTCGACAATTGTGTTTATCGAGGTCGACACTCAATTCATCTTTTGGACTGTTCTGTACTGGATGCTTGTCGAAGTTGGATGGAGGGTACCCTTGACTACGCTTGTCACGGCGGCCTTGGTTGGTCCTGGTGCGGGAACTTGCATTGGTTGGATTTACCGAGAGAAGCTCATTCATGATCACGAGGAGGCTTCTGAGGATGCTGAGCCTGCTGATGAAGAGACGCCTTTGTTGCAATAACGAGGCAAACTTTAACTCATAGCATACACTATACAACCATAGAACGACATCTCACGTTAATGCATTCATCTCTTTTACAAGTCTTGTTCAGTCGAGACGGTCGTCACGCTTTGTACAGCTCCCAGGCCTTTTTCCCAAATGGTACAGTACAGATATATGATACAGATTAGTCCCGCTTCAACGCCATTCTTCAATCCTTTGGCAGCCTGGCCAATATCCGCTCCCTGACAACCTGTGACGCCACCACGGCCCCATGCTGTAGTGTAATGGCGCCGATGATGGCCATGACGGCTCCGTTGAGCACCACCTCGAGGCCCGAGGCCTTGAGTTTTCGCACCTGGAGATGTTAGCGGGGTACATTTTATACAAACTTGTCTACCTACCAATCGAGGCTTCCACCGCACAACATCAATCAAGCCCACATGGGCCGCCAGGTGGTACAGCTTGTCCTTGCCGGCAACATCTCTCGGTCCCTCCATAGTCAAGTTATCTAGCGACTGTAGCTGAGGATGCTCAAATGGTGTGCGCTCGAACTCGTCGGGAACAATCGACCCGGGGATAGGGTCCTTGGCCACAATCGACTTGGTGGTCTCCATGATCAAGGTCATTCGGCCTAGCGGGTGTCAGCATGCCAATTGGTCTTTATCCACCTCAATTGAAGAGTATATGCCTACCCAGCAGCGCCAATCGGTCGTTAAACCCTCTCCTTCCCTGGTCGAAACTCTTGTGCGTGACGGCCAGCCACTTGAGCTCCTCGGGTAGAAGCTTACTACCGCCCTGCCCCAGCAGGCGCTCGTACACCTCGTCCAGCTTCCTGGGGTCATTGTTGACGGTCCAGATCTTGTTGTGGGGGTTCTTTGCAAAGTCGAGCTGCACGGGTGCCTTCATCCCGACGGGTGTCTGGCTCCATCTCGGGACTGGCTTCTGTGCGGGTGTCTTGAACGATTCCGGAGTTGTGGATGTAGAGTCGGTGGCGTAGGTGCGAAGGCATGGCATGAAGGAGCGGGCGGCTTGTCTGCTCCGCACGAGGCCGGAGCGGCAGGGTTGGAGGGCCATGGCGGGGTGGAAATTGGGGGGGGGTGGTCGTCAGATTTGCGCTGGATTCGAGGTTTACCATGCTTGAAGCTCATGGCGAACATTTTCTCAAGGTCACGTGTTTGGGCCGCTAACTTCCGTGTTCGGCGGCCCCACTCCGGCTTGGCTCCGTTGGGTAGGAGTCTTCAACACCAAAAACGGCTGGTGATGATGGTACGTTTGGCTTCACATGGGTGATGAATATTTTATGTTCTTCTGATGAGCTCTATGTATTCAAATTGTACACTACCTTCCTATAAATTGATGATGTGTGTGTTGATGAGTTAATGTAACAGCTCGCCCTTCCACCTGCCAGTTCCTCCATTGACACAATCTCTCCTTCCTCGGGTTGGTGTTTCCATTAATCATGACCAGCACTTGTTCAGCTCATTTTCTTCTCCCTCGTATCACCTCCCACATCATCACCATTTACATCAACATCGTCTACGCCGTCTTCTTGGTAACACAACATGTCCATCACACAGCAGCCGATACCTCCAGAGGAGGAAGAGGCTCCGTTCTCTACTGAATCCCTCTACTATCTCGGTTTCACGCCCGATAAAGCCCTCATGACCGATGAAAAAATTAGACAGAGCTTCAGCGACCTCTCTCGGGCTGTTGCCCCCGAAAATGCTCGTGACGTCGACGAGTATCGCGGATCGACTCCTCTTCCGAAGGAGGATCTGATGCACTTCAAGGAACTACACCAAGCTACGACCATCAAGGACCTCGCTGTTATAGTTGCCTCATCCTACGACGCACGCGACGTCTACGAGTTGCACAAACCGATCTTCATATGGAGAGTTCTCACCAGGTTCATAGGCCCAATTGGCATCAACGATCTCCTGATGTGCGTCTATCTGGATGCCGAGTGCAGTTTCTTCAGCCCTGCCAATGCCAATGAGCTTGACTCTGCCATGCGGACGTGGAGAGCTGGAAATTTTGCTTCGCAAGATGCCTACATCCCTGATGATCCTATCGTCGAGAGAATGCTGTCCCTCCTTTTTGACATGGCTTCTATCGTCAACCGATTCATGACTCAAATGTACTGTGAGAAATCACTATGGGGACAACATAATCAGAGTACGCTCTTCAACATATACCGAAGGATAGGATTCCGGCCAATCTAGGAGAAAAATAACCATGACGACATTCGAGCGAAGGGACGCCTCTACCGCCTCTGCTTCCTCGCCTGGATCGTCTGCCAGGCCTGGGATCATCGGCACTTGACCATTTATCATCATGGCCCAGTATGGTTCAATTTGATATCTGACGACGACGCAATCGCTATCTGTCGGCTCCTCTATCAACTTGCGCATTGCCAAACTATGGCAAATGATGACGGGCTGATTGGGGAGATGCTCAGGATCTTTCGTCAGGGACAAGGCGACGCCCAAGTTTATGCGTATGGATCATCAAGGCCTGAAGTTACCATCCTGTACTGGATGAAACCGCATATGGCTGAGAAGGACATCTTTGCACCCGCCGACAGGTGGTACAAATCAACGACGGACAGCTAGGACCAATATGAAGTTGACGGTTACGGGTATCCAGTTTCGTGCGAGTGCCCTTGGTGTGTATCATGCACATGCCTAACATGCAAGAGCGTTGTTGAAGCTGAAAGGCAAATGGCACAATTCGTTTGGGTTTTGCTTGATGATGATCAGTAATGGAGTGTTGAGAGAAGTTGTGCAGTTTGTTTTATCGGTCCGTCAATAGAATTCATGAAGTTCCCACCAAATTCTGCACCTAGTGACCAGCCCCTGTAATCTACTGGATCCCCAGGCGGGAACCCCTGAATCTGGGCCGCTAGACCCCGCCCCGCGCTGCTGCCCCAGCGACCGTTACAGCGACCAACCACCTTGGACCTGCATTTCATCTCAACTTCAAGCTCTTGAACCTGCGTCATCGTTAACTCCAACATGGCCTCTTTACAGCAAGTCGACGACGATCTCCAGAGTCGCCTAGCCTCTGTTCTCCCTTCAGGCTACGACTTTTTCATCTACCACATCTCGACACCTCCCACAAAGACCGATCCCCTTTACTCTCCTCCCCCGAACGAGCGCCCTGAACGAACCTACTGCGAGAATCACTTCCTTGCCGTGTCCATTGACGCACCCGCGCAAACCTCCGAATCGAAAGAAGCTGAAGCTGTGGATGAGCCTAAGAAGCAAGTTCTAGTTCTTGGCGTCGAGGTTTTTATCTACACGACTGCTCGATCGACGACCCTCTTCGTCTCCAAAGCCGACTCTACGGGGTATCTCAACCTGCTGGAGCTTCCCAAGGGAACATCTAGCCCGATTAGGGAAATATGCGCCTCGTTTGTTGGATTCTTGATTGAGAAGCGAAGGAGAAAGGATATTCAGTTCGTCGTCAACTTGTTTGCCCGCGCGCAAGATCAGTATCTTTTCCCTGGAAGCGTCGACTACAGTGGGAAGCATGTTCTAGACGATCGAGGTCTTATCAAGTGGTGGTGTCGCGTACTGGATCCCCTCCTGGGCACAAAGACGTGGAAGAGCGCAAGGGGATACATTGTCGTTCCAGGCTTGGAGACCTACGAGACACGAGCCCTGACGCCCCGGAGCGCCGATTCTCGCTGGGAGTTTACGCATCCCCTGGAACGCATCTCGCACTACTCTAAAGAGTTTGATTGGGTTCCCCCAAGGTGTCTCATCCCTCACTTCCCGGATGATCCCAAGTCGAGGTTCTGGGATGAGCTTGAGGAGGAGGCTGCTAGCTCGCAGGCCATGAAGACGACGGGGAGCTGGAAAAGCGTCAAGACGTTGGATATGTTTTGGGAGATGATGGCTTATCGACAAGAGTGCTCGAGTGGACGCATGACGGGCTTTATCTGGCTTGTTTTTGGTGACAAGGAAGAAGTTCAACCTCCCAAGTCGAACGAGTCGTCCCAGTCGACGCTTCCAACACCAGAGACACCAAAGAAGCAACGCATTGCTCAGATCACACCAAACACCACCCCGAGAAAGCTCTTTCCGTCAAAGACCGACGTCGAGGAAAAAGCCAAGCCAAAGAAGAAGAAGGCAAAGAGAAAGATCCTCAAGGGCCCGGTTATTGCTCGACAACCTCGTATCAAGACCGAGAACCGGAACTACCTCCTCGACAAGCCTACTACGACGGCATACTACTCATGGACACCAGAGGGTCGGGGTGAGAGAATCGTGGACGAGAACGAGTACAAGCGCATCGTGGAACTGCTGCTTCATCTGGACTTTGCGACCCTTAACAAGGCTGTGGGTAGTACCCGTCGCTGGGTCAGTGAGGTTGGCGGAAGAGCCAAATGGGGAGTTGTAGTCAAGGGTACACGGGAGCCTGCAAAGATTGAAGCCGCTGGTGACAAGCAGGTTAATAATCTATCCGGTCTAGTCAAGAGAAAGAGAACGGATTCAACTACCGACGAAGGACCTGGCAAGGTTAATGTCCTTGCAGCGGGACTGGTCAAGAAGAAGCCAAAGGAGGATGCTGGTGTTAATGTTCTTTCTGCTGGACTTGTGAGGAAGAAGTCCAAGGAATGAAAGAGATGTAGAGTATTGTATTGGATCAGGGCGTTGGACAGGATAGCACCTAGGGTATAGGTTGGGTTCGGAGTTTGGACTGTATTGGCTAGGAAGCAAGAGCTTTGTTTGGTGATATACATTATTTTGCTTTACCAATGTCCTTGGTTAATGCGTTAGCCAAGATCATAGTCAACAAATGGCAAAGGACCGCCTTGGTCTTCCTCTACGTTTCAATCAAGACTCAAAACCGTCAATTGACACATTCCTAGCTAGAAAGCCGAGCTTACTTAACAAGAACGTCTTGGGGAGGTCTGCCCACCCTGTCCACTCTGCCTGGCATTGATCGTGGCCACGACATCGTCTCTTGAGCCGAGTTAAAAATGCAGTGCTCCATGACATTATCATCCCCCTCCATTTCAGCGCGGGTAACTCCGCAGTCACAGGCGAGCCAATTAATAGTTGTATGACCGTGCTAGTCAGAAAAGCAGCAAGGTATGGAAGCCACCAAGATATCCTTCCGAGCTATTGGTGTATTCATCATGGTCAAATCATCCCTCGAGTTGAGTTAAAAATGCAGTGAAGGTCGTGCGTGTCGGAAGAGGCGCAGCAATTGCATAGCCTCTCCCCGATCTATCCCTACCAGCTGAAACTTGACTCCTCAGGGGCGTGACGAGACAAAGGGCCTGGGAGGGATTGGCGTGGTCTTCTGTGTCTGAGCTTGAACTGAGATGAAGGAATACCATCCTCTTATTGAGTGCAAGAGCCTCGGGGAGGTGACTGATTAGCTAGCCTCGAAACATTTTCCATCGTAATAAATAAAACATTTTCTCCTAACGCTTCAAGCAAACAGTGTATGAGCTGGTGTTGTGCAATAAGTCAATGTCGACAAACCAAGGGAAACAGAACAACGGCCGTATCCAACTAATAGCCAAGCACTGTCTTGAATATTACATCACAAACTTCAGTATGCTTCCTAAATTCAACTAATGCATGCTTTGACCATGCCATGGGTTTCCCTGACATTGAGCGGCGTAGCAAGGAGAGTCTATCTCGCCGCCAACTTGTCCCTCGAGAGGGGTTAAAATTGCAGTGAAGGGGCAGTGAAGAACTCCCACGTAGTACATGTACAATGCATAGTCCAGCCGAGCCAGTCAGAAACGCAGCGAGGTGCCACACCCCAAAATAGACCCTTGCGAGGCATACTTTTCGCACCAGAGAGACGTGACTCGGTTACTTGGGTAGGCAGGGTCTGCCTAATTATGGCCTTGAACGAGGTACATTGAAGAGTACCAGTATCTTGCCAAGTCCACTAGAGAGAGCGAAGACATCGGGTGAGCGATGCTTGGCTGGGCAGTGTGGACAAGTTCGGAAGCAAGAGGATCGCAAGTTAACAATGTTCAACAAGCCGACATACAGACAAACAACAGGCAGTGAATCAAAGGTTGTGTCGAACTAATATAAGCCATATGATGAAAAGCCCATCATCTACTATAGCATAGCTCATAGGTTATATTCCTAGTCTACACTATGAGTTTCCCACCTTGTACCCATACATTTGAGAGTCTACGCCCGTTTGGTATCACGTATCGTAGCCAACTCCCCTCTTGAGGGAGGTCAAAATTGCAGTGAAGAGCGCCGATACGAGATGGGATGGATGTGTCGTTGTTGGATTGTTAACTTATTCAAGCCAGTCAGGAATGCAGCAAAAGGGGCGAGTTGCACTTTGGCCTTAACAGACGTTATGAGGGCGCTTAGGCAAAGCGTTCTCTGTGACTAATCTTGAACGAGGCACATATCGGGACGCCTCCCTTTCATCAAGTCCATGCGTAAGGCAAATGCCTTAAAGTGACTGTATCTAGTTGGCCAAGCTGAAGGGATATCGAGATGGTAAGCAAGGAGATGTCCTTTCAGGTTTCAAGCGAGAGGTTGTAAGCTGGGAGTGAACAAGTCAATGTACTGACGAACAAAGGAAGCAGATGTTTGACACACTTGACATAACCCCAAAGCAACCAGCCTAAGCAAAAACACGGCATTGTGCTCCGTATGTTGTAGTTGAGTCGCAATTTGATCCGCAGTGTAGGAAAGAGGCGCAGTGTAATATAGTGCTTAGAAGGACCCCTTTAAGTCTCGTTTCAATCCTTACACTGAAACCAAGTTGGAGTTCTCGTCACATAGGTGGCTGGGTTGTTCTTAGACAAGTTGGTGCAACGAGTTGACGAGTTGACGACTACATTATGTTAGATGGCAAACAGCTCATGACATGCGTCTGTATATTCCCCCTGTCATCTACACTATTGGATGCGGCCTATGAATATACACACATGCATCATTTATGCTAAGAAAGTTAGACTTCATATACAGTTATTCCTAGATTCTACCCAAGTGCCTCTTTTCCCACCAACACACGACCCAAAACGCCAACATCAAACCCAATTCCAATACCTTACTTCTTCAAAAACTGCAAATTCACAGGCGTAATCGCCTCGCCTCCCGAAAGCACCGCCATGATATTCCTCATGCTCAATTCCTCAAACCCTTTGTGCGTATCCACTGTTCCGCCTGCATTGTGACATGTGAGCATCACTCTCCCCTGACGAGCCAACTCCAAAAGACCGGTGTGCATCTTGGGTTCTGTGGCGTGTACGTCTAGAGCTGCGCTGGAGATTTGGTTGTCTTGTAGAGCTGCTGTTAGAGCGTCTTCGTCTACCAGACTACCCCGGGCGATGTTGACGAAGCGGGAGCCACGCTTGAACAGAGGGAGCGTTTTGGCGTTTATCAGGGTTCCGTCTCCGGCAGGTGTGCAGAGTACAGCGCAGTCTACTGCAGCTAGGAGACTGGCGAGCGTCTCATGGTGTGTAGCTCTCAGGGGAGCTACGACATGTGCTGGCTTAGGAAGCACGTCGTAGTAGTGAATGTCCATTCCGAAACCGTGGAATGCGCGAGCTGCAATCTGCTGGCCAATGTTTCCGAACCCGATTAGGCCAAGGGCTTGATCTCGTAGGTTATACGACTGCAATGTTGCGTCGCGGTGGTTGATCTGAAAGGCCTCCTCGTCACCCGACATGGCTGCCGAGATACACCAGGGGAGAACACGGAATGTTGAGATGATGGCAGCAATGGCAAAGTCGGCTACTGCTTCGGCAGCTGCAAGACCAGAGTTGCAATAGATGATTCCTTACATCCCATCAGCCGTTGATCCTCACTTACGGCTTGTAAAACTTACCTCGCTCGCCTAGGAGCTTTGTGTCTGCCCAGTCAAACCCAGCGCCTGCACTCGCAAACACCTTGACACTCTCAGGCAAAAGATCAATCAACTCAGCATCCCAATTACCCATTTCACCCCCAGTACCCCAAAAAGGACGGAAAATAGCCTGAAAGTCTCCCCATCGGCGGTCCTTGAGGGCCTTGATGAATGCCGGACGCTGCCGCTCCTCGGCAGATGGCCTCACGAGCTCACACTGGCCGATGAAGCGGATGTACGTGTCCGGGTTGTACTTGATGGGATCACCAATGTGCAGGACCCGGGGCCTTGAGGTGGAAGAAGACATGGTGAGCTTGGTCTGGTAGGGTGAGCCGGGGTGGGAGAAGATGGGGACGGGAGGTGCTGGTGATGTGGCTCGCGGTGTAGAAGCCGGTACCGGCGTGTTTGTTGGTTCCGCCATGACGGGAGATGAGTGAGTTATATAGTGAGTAAGCGTAAGATTGATGAGGCACAGCTATACCAAGTTGAAGGAGTTAAAAGATTCAACTCCAGTTGTGGAAAGTCAGGACAAGAGCCGAGCCGCAAGACAAGGTGTCCAGCTCAGCGATGGGCCTCAAGTGGAGCGATTGCTGCACAAAGGACTCTCCACCTTGGTTGGGCACTCTCGACTTGGTTTCTCCAAACAAAAAAAAGTGACAGTGACCCCCACGGCCCGGGCCCCGGGCGCCGGTCCCTTTCAGCTTTTGAGGCTTGTTTTGACCCTTGTGGGGACCGGGATAAGCGCCGGGTTTTATAGATGAGGGTGTGTGTGTGTGTGTGTGTGTGTGTGTGTGTTTGTTTAGTTGAGACTAGACCAATTGTGTTTGTTTGTCAACTAACTTTATAGGCTTGATAGCTTTGAAATAGCATCAAAGAGTCAATACAAACACAACCTCTCAAATATCCACCATCATGCCAGCAACACAAAAGCGGGGAGTATCTTCCCCCCCCCCGCATGACCCGGCCCCGGACTTCACTTAACCGGCCGCATCCATATTCCGGGGACCCCAAACACTTTACGAACTGTATGCCGTCGTACAATAAATCTTCGTGTGGGGGAGGCAAGGGGACCTTTCATCTGGGGGAAAGAAAAAAAATTCCTGTCGACGCCCGCTGCAGCTGACCGCTTCCCCCCGACCTGGTGGTGTGACGTTGGGGGCGAGCATTATATCTCAAAGCTCATCCGATAGGCTAGGAGGTTGAGGCACAGACTTGGAATATCTGCCGTTCCTGAGAATGTCGGCTGGAAAGGCGAATCGGCCGGTTTCTACCCTTGTTCGGACATGTGCTTTCTCCAATGCTTGCTTGACGACTTGGATAATGTCCGTGTCGCTTCCTTGAGGTCCAATAACAGAGACGCATACAGTCTGATACTCGGTTCTTCCACTAATACGAGACTCGTATGGGACCTGGGTAACTACAAGCCTACATCAGTAACATCCGGCAATATTGATCAAACTATAACTCACAAGGAACTGCCAGATGCGGCACCCCCAAGATGGAAGCCAGGATCTCAGGCCCGACTCCCTCATAGATGGTTGGTGGACTAAATCTCCCGTCAGCCAAGACACACTGCAAGACAAAAGCAAAGATACATACGCCACAGCTTCATCCCGATGCTCAACCCGAGATGACTTGCCACACGGGAGGATGAGGATAGCGTCGGCGTTGGGGGTCATGATGTTTTCGTGGAACCATTGCCGGTATATCTCGAGCCGTTTGAGGTCTTTCCGGTGTTCCGTCTCCGTTGTTGTTTTGCATTTATCCCTGGGTAATGGTGAGTTGTGTTGAATACTGAAAGGGGATGACAGACCAGAAGAATTGCGGCGTGGATTCGGCAAAGGGTTCTTTTTGGGTCTTTTGCCGGTATTCGTCTCGAAACTCGTCAAAGGCGTGGGAATACTCATAACACCATGACCGAAAAGGTGCCTGGAATGTTAGCAAGTTGGAATCCTCTGGGGTGAATACCCACATGTCTCATGTATGCCTGCATGTCTTCATCCGAGGCCTCGTCTGGAGGGTTCTCGGCCCAAATCTCACCAATGTCGATGCTTTGGACTGTGACCCTCAGGAGTTCCTCCAAGGCCGTCACAAAACCATCGAGGGCTTCTTTTTGCGTTTCGTCGACTGATACCAAATCAAGAGGGTAAATAATCCTCTTTATAGACCTAGGTTCCTGTGTCTGTTGGTCAAGAGTCTTGGTCGTGAGATCGAGCAGATTCTCCAGGCTACGGCCAAGTAGCCTGGTGCTGTCAAAGCTGCAATCGTCAGTTGAGTTGCGTAGTTTGAAGTACCCATTTACCTGGAGGTGTTCCATATTTCATCAACGGAAATGCCAGCTTGAGATGTGGCGATGGAATAGATCCCTCCGTCGGGTACAATCATCCCATCTACCATCGTCAGTCCCAGCTCTCTCAGGCATAAACAAACTCACTGTCAACACCAATGCTATGCTGCAACCATTCGTAACCAATCGACGCAGCTGCAGCTCCAACAGAACCCCCCTTCAATCTCTCATATCCATCGCCTCGTGCACTCCATGGAGCCTGCTCATCAACCCACTCTGCCCCAGTACCAAACTGCGAAGTCTTGGTCTTTCCAACGAGAACAGCGCCCAGATCCAGCAGATTGCGTGCGTACTCGGCCGTAACTTCTGAAGGATTCTTATAGAGAGACTTCCAGGCACGGCTAGAGAATGTAGTATGAGTGCCTTTGAGAGAAATCGTGTCGCTGATGGAGATGCGGATACCAGAGAGAGGTTTCCGGGGGGAAGGCCGAGGATGGTAGAGCCGTGAAGGGACGGGTATTGCCTGCGAGTCGCCTTGAAGACGTGAAGATGTGAGAGATTGAAATCTAGAAGATGTTAGCCAGATACGGACTTTGTAGGTACAACATACTCGTCAGGTTGGTACAGATCGTCAGGGATCACACCAAAAGTGAAAGCTCCAAACTCGTCATCATATAGCCGCCATGCCTGATGGAGGTTGGGTCCGTGTAAGAAGTATGGCCCAGATGGAAGCTCTGCCATATCTTCGAGGGCCGTTATCTGATCCAGATGATAGACCTGTTGTCCTTTGAGGGTCGAATTGACAACATCGTTATCGTTGCCCCCGGGCTTTTCCACGAGGATAGACCCAAATTCTGAGTTAAATACGTCGTCATAAGATTCAAACAGCTGCAATATTCCTTCAAGGTCACCAAAGACCTCGTCGGTTGTGAGCAGAGTGATGGGAATGATGGCATCCGAGTTGATGGTTTCTTGGATGGATCCCTTGCACAGGTAAGCATGAGTTTGCATGATCAGGGGCCATAGTTTTTCAAATATTCACCAATTTCTGAGGATGAATTAGATACTGAAGCCCAGCGATGACACATATGGTGAAGGGCAGCATCGTTGCCACCTTTGACTACCTAGGCAGCCAGCTGGTCATGAATGGTCAAGGGAGGACTCGGAGCTATCTCAAAGGCATTTTTTTTTATAGATCGTGCTAATTCACTTTTTAAATATCAAACAAGCACGTAAGTATTGGAATAATAGCCGGGGTGGCGCAAAGAGGGAGAGACGAGTTGTGTTGTTGATGGAGGCAAGTTGTGAGACTGTGAGCGGGTAGCCTAGGAAACCATCAGGACGGGCTATTCTAGGTAGTACCAAAGGTCAAATATCGATTATACAAAATAGATTTAATAGCTAAAGTTGGATTATAATACGCCATAGCGCAGTCCAAAACTGGATTCAAAGTTGCCTTTAAATTCTTTACGTCGTTCAGCAAGTTGTTGCATCAAATCAACTCCCCTCGGTGAACTCGGTCAGTCTCGGTCAGTCTCGGTCAGCATTTCTTATCTTTGTGGGGTATCAAAATTTCCAAATCCTCCACCCCCACCAAACCCGATAGTTACTGATTCAACATCACAACCTTTCAAACTCCAAACAACCGTCAAAATGGCCAAGAAGAGAGGTACTTTTCACACTCTACTCTAACAGAAGAAAATCTGTGCTAACACTTAGTTACCAGCACCCTCTATTCACTCCCGCGCCGCCCGTCGCGCAACTTCCCCAAGCATCGACGCAGACAAGTCTCTAAAAGAAGTCAAACCTCCTCCTCGCAGCGCTCCTCACCGCCCCTCCGTCCTCGCTGCCCAGTACTCTGCCGGCGTTTCGAAAAAGTCCAAGCGCAAGACCGCCGTGTCGGCCAAGGCTCGTCGACGTCACGAGAAAGGTCTCGAGATGGCAGAGGCAGTGATTGAGCGCACAAAGAGCAAGGTTGAGAAGAGTAAAGGAAGGGGGAGGAATATTCAGCTGAGGAGTAAGGCTTGGGAGGAGATTAACAAGGTTGCTGCTACTGAGGGAGAGGTTGAGGTGGACGAGGTTGAGAAGCGCAACGGGGGTGTTGAGTTGGATGAGGATATGGGTGGTGCTGATGAGGAGACTTTGACAGCGCCTGTGGTGCCAGATGCTGCGCCTGCTGCAGTACCTCTCCCCGTGGACGACGACGACGAGATCCTATGAGGATAACGACATGCTATCACGACAGCTGGGACATGGGTTCTGGAGTTTAGGTGTGCAAAATTGGGTTCTTCAAAAATGGTCCTTGAACGACCTCATGAACTTTCTTTCCTTTCTACTTTTTCAAGCTTATAGACTCGTCATCTGGTAAAAGATACCCAGATATAGATACTAGTGATACAATCAAACTTGCGAGTTTCACTCACAAATTCCTCTCCCATCCCAATTCATACAGTCCAAGAACCTATTTGGCCTTGCCTTCAACAAACAATCGTAGTGTTTTTCCCACATCTCCGCTCTGAGCCTTGTACTCCCTCGCTCCAACCTCCTCAATCCCCTTCTTGATCTTGGCCAGCACGTCAGCTGCAGCCGCCTCGTCGACCCTCTTCTGCGACTTCTTCTTGTACCCGAGGATGACCTCAATCTTCATACCCTTGCTGAGGAATTGCTCCAGCTGCCGCACCTTTGTCGACAGGTCGTGCTCTCCGATACCCCAGCTGAGCTCTAGCTCCTTGCTCTTTGGGGTAGTCTGCTTGGACACGCGTGCTCTCTCTTTCTTCTCGCGCATTCGCTCGTACTCTTCCTTCTTGTTGACAACCTTGCATACGGCGTACTGCACGGGCTTGTTCTCCTTGCGGTCGGCGGGGACGTAGGGTTGAATCATGCGGAGGGACTCGGAGGGGTCGATGCGGCTCATGACGTTTCTTGTGAGCAGGGGACCGTCAAAGTTTCCATTGTCAAAGACCATGATCTTGGGGTCTGTAATCTCAAAGTCCTGTGGGAGACGGTCGCGACCAGACTTGACCCAGTCCTGCTGGGTCATGTACCGACGGTCGAAGCCTCGCTCATCGGGGTCGACGAGTGTGGGCTCGGATGAGGCGCGCACAGCTTTCAATTGAGCAGGAGAAGCTGAGAAGAGACGGTTCTGACGAATTGGCGAGAGTGTCGCTCCAGCTACTGGGAGGAGCTGGCGTGCAAGGGCTTCATGCGGGGAGACAAAGACCCGGTAGAGAGCTCTACGGGAGCTCTGAAGGCACGAGAAGCTGCTCATGATTACGGCGGTACTTGAACGTGCAAGGAGTGTGATTGTACAGTCGAAAAAGAGTGTGTATCTCTGGCAATGGCCTTGTTCAAGAGACCGATCACAGAGTGTACAAGACTGACTGATACTCGCCCTCTTCTTGGGATCGAAGATGTAGGGCGGTTGGATTCGGCAGAAACGTCACTGCGGGGCCCATCAAACACAACAGCCAATCATTTGTGTAGAAGCTCACGAGACCCTTCAATCTGAGCTCTTAGACATCGTAAATCTCAACACCAACCGGTCGAGTCGCATACCCTCGCGACCCCGTGTAAATGGCTTCATAGCTAATACTCAAATTTATCATATAAAGGGCCCCCATCGGGGTATCCTCCCCAATGGCCTTTCACTTTGCGCGCCGACCGGTCCGTGCGACGGTATCCTTTATCAAGGCAGCTTGTCTCGTCCACCTCGGCATCACCTACGGCTACACCATCAGTCCAGCCCAAGGACCCTCTATGCTTCCGACATTTACCGTTGACGGCGATTGGATTCTATGTGATCATACCCGTCGCTATGGCCGGGGTGTCTCTGTCGGAGATCTTGTTGTCTACCGAATTCCCATCTTTACCAACCAATGGGGTGTTAAACGAGTAACGGGCATGCCAGGCGATTACGTCTCGGTAGGGACACCGGGAGATCCAGGTGAAGAGTTGATGATCCAGGTACTTCCAGCTTCCCCTCAAGCCTCTTCACTACTAACTTTCCAGGTCCCTGAAGGCCACTGCTGGATCACAGGAGATAACCTCCCTGCTTCAAGAGACTCGAGGCATTTCGGCCCCTTGCCTCTAGCTCTCGTCGCTGGCACCACCATCGCCAAGGTCCTACCATGGAACGAGCGAAAATGGATCAAGAATGGTCTTGAAACCCCTCCAGAATTAGACTAGACCTCAAACTACTTCTCAATTTCTCCGTATCATCTAGAATCCATGTATAATAATGCAAGTCGTCTTCTTATCTGGGTATAGAAACTTCTCTCCCTGTCTAATTACAACTGCTCTCCCTCTCGCTTCCACTTCGTCTTCCTCCCCAATCACTGATCTTGCGGAGCCATATCCGCCACATACGCGTCGTCAAAAGTACAAAGAGAATAAAAGCCCTAGCCCTCCTGCATCTGTCCCATCACCCTCCCACCCTTCCCTACATCGTGTCCGTCAAACACTGTGGTTGGACGTGTTAAAGAAACAGACTGATAAAACAAGCCCGATAATGGGCCATGCCAACCCTATAAAGAAACGATCCGCCCCCGAGAACCAAACATCATTCTTAAAGGTACAAGACGCCGTACACCGTTCCGTCCCGCCGTGCCTTGCTGAACCCCCGAAAACGCTTTCGCTTTTGACATGAGAAAGGAAACTCTACCTCCACGACCAAACATCAGCCCTCGATATGAGCCTTGGACATGCTCTGTCCCAGAAGCTCCAGACAACGCTGGGCCAGGTTGACGACTTCGCCCTCGTCCTCATCCTCGAATTCGTCGCTGGGTTCGATCTGACGGTTTGCAATGTTTCGAATGTGCTCGATGATATCCTCGGCCTTACCGATGAGCCCAATCAAAGTCTTGTCCTCAGATTCGAACAACTGGAGTAGAGTCCAGACAGCAATGTGCTGGAACGTCGCGTCACCGGACTGAAGGAACCGGCAGAGATATCCATGAATTCCGCCCTGAGGCTCCGTCCAGTTCTGCACAAAGATGGAGTAATCACCAACTACTATTGTTAGTCATCGTCAAAATGGCATGTGATCTGTCACTAACCTTTAGAGGAGAGGTTGCCTAGCGCAGCAGCGCTGTTGCCTTGAACCTCGATGCTGGGCGAGTGCGTCAGCGGGATCAAAACAGCACACACTCCCAGGTTCAGCAGATGAGACTTGAGGTCATCACTAAGGGCAAGGACTGCAATAGCAGCCGTCATCTCAGACTGAACAGTAACCGGGACATCCAGAACAAGCTGTTTGCACTTTTGCACAGCACCAGCATCCAAAACGAGAGCCTTGTTGCGATCAGAGCTAGCAGCCAAGTTTCGGAGGGTCGAGATAGCGTGGCACTGAATCTCTTCGTTGTCGGTTGATCCAAGAAGATCGACGAGGGGCTTGAGGAAGTTGGTTTCGATAATAGGAGACTCGTTCATAGGGTGGATCGAGATATTTCGTATACAGGCGACAGCGGAGAGAATGAGCGGCAGATAAGAGGACTGTAAGAGACGGAGAAGCGGGTGTAGACCGTTGGCTCGGACAATATCAAGTTGGTATTTTTCGTCCGAGGCAAGGTTTCGTAGAGCAAGGGCGGCCTGGCACTGGACCTTGGGGGATGTCGAATCCATGAGGTTAACCAATGACTGAACCAGCTTGGGCTCAGTCTGTGCCAGCTTCCGTCGGTTGCTTGCGTCGACAGCAATGTTGCTGAGAGCTGTGGTACAGTAGTACTGGACATCAACGTCGGGCGAGGAGAGAAGCTGAACCAACACTGGGATAGCTCCAGCGTTGACCAACTGTTGTCGGTTCTCGTCTACGTTGGTTAGCAACACCCCTTCGCTCAGGCATTACAACATACCCGAATGTGTCATGTTGAGGAGAGCGCCTGTCGCGTTCCGCTGAACTCGCATATCTCGGGACTTGGCCAACCTCGTCAAAGGACCCAGAGCGCCGGAGCGGGCAATCTTGGCCTTGTTCTCCTCGTGGGTAGCCAGATTCGTGATACATCCCACAGCATTGCACTGGACCTCGACATTGGGAGACATCATCTGGCGAATCAACGGGGTCAAGCCACCGCGTTGTACAATGAGAACCTTGTTCTCGGCTACAGCACATGTCAGTTGCTGAAAGGTCGGTCAGCTTAGAAACATACTGTCTACGGCCAGGTTCCCTAGGGCGGCGCTGGCTGCTCGTTGGACTTCGATATCGGGACTCTGGAGGAGGAAGAGAATTGGTTCGAGGGTATCGCGGTCGACCTCACGAACATCTAGAACGGGTCAGTACACTGCACATGACAAGTCATCACAGAGCATCAGTCTCGACGACCAGCCACATACCTCGTTCGGTGATCTCGGCAAATGTCAAGCTAGCACTACGTTGAAGGTCGATGTTTTCGGAAAAGACCAAGGTGCTCAAGGCACGAAGGGGTTCGCCGGAGAAAAAGTCGGTCTCGCCGCGCTGGCATCGAGTCAGTATGACATCGGTAGAAGGGCTGGTGGGTATTCACGTTTTCTAGGTACTGGAGCAGGTCGGCCACAGCCTCCCGCTCACTATCGGCAAGGACGGGTTCGTATAGGCCATCGCGGGACCGTCCTAGGCAGCTGTCAGACAGGCATCGTCATGGGACGGGATAGAGCATACCTCCGCAGCAAGACGAGCTGCAGATACCCATGGCCTCGACAAAGGGCACAAAGCCTCTAGTATCGTCACTCGATAGGTCTCGATGTCGTCGAAGTCAACGGCGTAAGGTAGCTGTCGAAGCTATAGAGGATCGGTGATGATGCAGTTGTTGACGAAGCGAGATGCCACTGTCGGAAATAACGTCACGGCAACGCGGACGCAGACAAGATTCGAATACGACGATCGGGGGGCTCGGTTGGCGGTTTTAAGAAGGATCCGGAGGCAGATGCCCCAAGTCGGAGAGGAGGAATCGAAGGCGCGAAGGACGATCAAGGCCAATTAACGGCGCGACGACAAGAGTCAAGGGAGGCCGAGCCGGGGATGGAGGAGGGAAATTTGGATGGCGGACACAGAAGTGAGAGATGAATTCGAGGGGAGTTGATCCGGGCCTTGCAGTTGGTTGGCGTTGCGTTGGCGAGGGAAAGAATGGAGAATCAAGAGACGCGCGCCAGGAAGAAGCAAGGTGGGCAGGCAATGCAGACAGGACGGACAGGCGACTGGCCGGGCAGGACCTGCTAGAGAGCTCCAGGCCCAAGTGGAAGCAAGCTGTTTGGGCAGGTGAGGCAAGTAAAGGTCCAGGAAGGTACCCTGAAAGTCCAGTGCACGGTCAGGCAGGTACGAGAACCTAAAGGGAGCTACTTGGCGGGTACAAGCTTGAGCTGTCCCGGCGCGTGCCCCATCAAGTAACTGCAGGGATTTCTGAGGTCGTTGCAGTGACCTCACTAGAGGGTCATTCAAGATGGAGGGTCCACCGCAGGGACGCTGTGGCGGTAGACGTGCGCTGTTGTTTGCGTCTCTAGTGCCCTGGAGATGGCCGTAGTGGACCGCGGGCAGGGGATGCAGGTTGCTGTCGAGGAGATACCTGAAGAAGCACACTATGCGGTTGCAGGTACCTGTCGGACAGACGGTGCTTGTGTGGGTCGTCCAAAGAGCTGGGGCCATCCTGGAATCCCCCCTCTTACCCAATCTCTGTCATTCCAACGCCTCATTTTTCAGGTTTCTTGGAGTAAGCGAGGATATTCGCATGCAGAGCGACCGGTCCATGTTGAACACCTGTATCCTGACGGATCGTCGCTGTTGATACTTCGAAGGGTTTACAAGACTTGCCAAGACCTCTATCACATCCACGTATAGGAATCCTAGGATGCTTTGGAGGCCAACCAACATGATCATCAACTGGCGGTAGAGGGGTTTGAGGTTGAGTTGGCTCGAGTAATGCTGCCTCAAGAATAGTGCGGCTAATAGTGCTGGGGAAGTATCACAACCCAAACAAACAAAGCACGGAGGGCATCCAATCTAATATGGTGCTCTTGCTTGCAAAGGGATAGCTAAGCATGTATGTAGAATACAATAATGACCTAGCACACTGACTACATATTATGAACCTACCCAACTCGATTTGTCATGATATGAGGTCTCAATATTGCTTTTGGATGTTGTGATGAATCCCCTGTCCCGGTCTGCACCGCATTCAACTGAACCGCAGCTGCAGGAGCTGCCGATCTACCCTGCACCAACACGTTGACAGCTCGTGATGGTGGGTTGTGGTGCCGGACTCGGTCGATTATCATGACTGACTCGCCTATCTCGGATTCCCATGGAATATGAGATGGATTAGAGTATCAGCACACGATGATTGCTCATGCCAGACAATGTCAAACCAATGTTGAGAGCTAGCCGCCACCCATCAACAACCCAACACAACTGGTTTAAAACCGTGGCAGCCCCAATGTCACCTTTGGAATGGCATTTGAGACTTTTACCTGTTGTCCAATTCGCCAAGAGGAAGAATTCGGAGAACAACCAACAAAACACGACCTCAAAATGGCTGCAATGTCAGACATGAGGCGTCAAACTTGGCGATCCCTCCTTGGTAGAGCTCCTAGACCGACTCCCCGAGCGAGTCGAATGCAACAGGCCAGACGTTGAGGGATTTTGGTGTCATGGTAATAAATGATAAAATAAACTCACTCGAGCCATGACGGACGATAATTGTACCGACGGTTGAGAAGAACCTTCTGCAGACGCCTTTAAACAGACCAAGTCGTGCGAGCCGGAATCCAAGTCGACCAATCCCTGGACGGAGAAATGAGCGGCAAAAGGACGTTTAAAGCACCAAGGGCATGCCAAGACGCAAGAGCTCATCGTCGATCCCTCCATGACGCCCTCGTCCGTCCATACAGTATCCGCAGTTAGCATGTGGATGCCAGGGCCTGCTTAGCCGTAGAAAGCATGTCGACGAATTGTCTGTCGAGGTGGTTCTCTTATCAGAAATCATGAACCAGGCCAACCCGAGTCCGGGGCGATTGCGATTGCTAATAAGAGGTGTATGGCAGAGGCAGCAGAGATCCATCCATCCATCGATTGGAGCCCAGGAGCGAGACGTCAGAGGCCAGCCGTTACGTTTGGGTTGGGCTTTGCCCTCGTACTTATTCCCTCCATGTTCCCAGTTCCTGTTAGACAGACTTTCTAACCCAACTTCTTAATAATATGGAGGTCTTGTAGGTAACTTGCACTTACGCCCCCCTTCCCATCTCATCCTCTAGCTGTGGTGGCACAAACTTGGCTACATCACCTCACTCTCCATACTAACCTCTGCCTCCTCAACCTCACTTGAGGCGGTGATGCGTCGCAACTTAGCGCATGTATTTGGCCCTTGACCAGAACCCAGCAATTTCATCTCCCCCTTGCCATCACCTCCGAATTGACCACCACAGAGACAAAGGTGCGCGACGCAGACGGTTTACTGCGGCGACGTTGTGCAACACCAGGAAACAGGGGCTCTGCTTGGAATGGAGGGAAATCCAGAAACCGAACCCGCGCGCGGGCATGATTCCCTCGAGGGAGGCGACAAATTGAACGAAGCCCAGACGCGAGATCAGGTGCAGATCCAAATCGACGCGGTTGAAGACGACCCGGCCAAAGCTCATGTGCAGTCGTGGATCAAGGACCAGATCGAGACTCAGCCTCAGCAACCTCCGCCCGAGCCTCAAATCATCGAACCCGCGGCCGATGAGGCCGAAGCCGACGGCGACGGAGAGGGTGACGATGAGGTGCCCCGCGCCGGAGCCAACCCCAATGATGGTGCTGCAGCGACAGACACGACAGGCACAGGCGCAGGCGCAGCAGCATCTACAGAACCCCCCGTCGCTGTGACTCCAACAGCTCCCGGGCGGACGCGGACTGGCCCCTCCACAGAAACCTCCACCTCCACCACCGCCGTTGGCCATGGCCTCGTCCCTCAGTTTGTCGCTCCGTCATCCTACCTCCGACCAAGGACTTCCAACCGGAGCGCAATGGCGCCCACCGAGCCCAAGCCCCCGAGTCCGCTGGACAGAGATCAGTTGCAGGGTCTGGTATGTGCCCGTATTCCTCGTGCCCTTGCCCAGACAAGGGAGGCTGTCTCGTGTCGTGTACCTGAGCCAAGTCTTTTTCCGTCTGCCCGTTCCGTTGCGCTCGCCGGGTGGCATCACCCACCGCGGGGCTGTCGCCGGAGCCTTCTCCGTCCTCACAGGTTAGGAGACTGATGATTTGATAGAATGCCATTCGTGATTTCCTCAAGGTTCGCACTAGCTACGATGTCTTGCCTCTCTCGTTCCGCCTCATCGTCCTCGATACGGACCTACTCATCAAGAAGAGTATCGGCATCCTGACCCAGAACTGTGCGTCGCCCGATACCCAATGTGCGTGTCCATGCTGAACAGGTCAACAACAGCTATCGTATCAGCTCCCTTATGGGACTCCAAGATCTCCCGCTTCGCCGGTATCCTTACGAGCACCGACTTTATCAATTTGATTCAATACTACTGTCAGTTTCCCGACGAGATTAGCAAGCTCGATCAGTTCCGCTTGAGCAGTCTACGAGGTCGGTCCGAACTCGCCCGTCCGCATCGCGGGCCCAGATATGTACGGCGTCACTAAAATGAGTGCAGATATTGAAAAGGCCATCGGCGCAATCCCTATCGAGACCGTATCGGTCCATCCCTCGAAGCCATTGTTCGAAGCATGCCGTCGCATGCTTAAGACGCGCGCCCGGCGTATTCCCCTCATAGATGTCGACAGCGAGACGGGTAAGGAGATGGTTGTCTCGGTCATTACGCAGTACCGAATTCTCAAGTTCATTGCCGTCAACAACGAGCACAATACGGTCTTGCTGAAGAAGACAGTTCGCGATATCGGTCTGGGCACCTACGGAGGAAGCATTGTCACTGCCCGCATGAGCAGCTCTGTGCTCCAAGTTGTCCACCTTATGGTTGACCGCAACATCAGCTGCGTTCCCATTGTTGATGCGGAAAACCGGGTTCTCAACGTATTCGAGGCGGTTGATGTTATCCCCTGTGTCAAGGGTGGCAACTATGACGACCTGGACGGCTCAGTGGGCGAGGCGCTATGCAAGAGGTCAGACGATAGCCCTGGCATCTACACGTGCAACGAGGACGACCGGCTAGACTCGATCTTTGACACGATCCGCAAGAGCAGAGTGCACCGTCTGATCGTGGTGGACGACGACAACAAGCTCAAGGGTATCATCTCTCTGTCGGACATTCTCAAGTATGTGTTGCTGTACGGGGTGGAAGACACGACCAACTGGCTCTGATTTGACGACCTGCATGAGCATGACATGTCTATGCTGAAGACGATGAAGCCAACGACTGCATGTGCGACGAAGTCAGGATGGGGAAGCATATAACGGCGCAAGGGGAACCATGTGGATGGAATGAATACCATGGATGGATGGTGCTGCATGGTGGATATGGATTTCTTACTACTTATCTACCTTACCTATAGACTTGCAGGCGACCACGATACGGCCTGATGCACGTGCCATGAGGCCATGAGAGGCCGAGAGGCTAGGTTCGGTTCATGTGAGCTCAAGTGTGCTGCAGTAATGGAACCTTGGATGGATGGAGGATGGAGGATGCCGTCTGAGGGGTACAGGACTGGTCAGGTGGTGGGATTGAGCTGGAGCTGGAGCTGAGTGAGCGAGTGACGGACGGTACCTAACGGGCCGTCGATAGATCTGTCTTCGGGTGGCTGCATTTTGACGACCTACGCCTCTTTTTATATCTCGAACCTAACATCGTCATGACTGATCTGACCTGATTTATCAGCTTCCAGAAGCCATCAAGAGAAGCCCAAATCATCATCAACTCGCAACCCTTCAGTTCGTGCACGTCAGTGTCTTGTACCTCGCCTGCCGCTCATCGTCTGTGGCTCGTCTCTCTCGCCTTGTGCTCCCTCCAATCCCCCATCGTCGTCTACTGGTATTTCTTGATTTTTTTTTTATCGCTGACGTCGTCTGCCCTTTTTTTTTTTACTCTTCTTTACTGCTCGCAACTACTGGCAATAGACTGTCAAGCCACTGGCAGCAACTGCACCTATTTTTGAAGCTACCTATTGCTATTGTCCTTTCGCTATTGTCGGCGCCTTCCCAATTCTATTCGCAATGAAGATGCCATTACTTCGAGCTCCGCATCGCCGCTGTGACACATGAGCCTGCCTCTTTCGTCCATCCCTCAACACCAACTGACCTGACCTGTCCCCGTCCCCGTTTCTCTGCGCGCATCGAGACGCGATATCTTAATACAGCCAAGCCCAATCTTCAGCTTTAGCCGCATATTACTTGTGTTGGATTCCTTATCTTGGCCACCCATGGATCAGCCTTCCCCAGATTCCGTGGGCTGTGACTCTCCCCCAGATGCTCCCCGGACGCTATTGATGCCGTCAAGGAGTGTTCGGTCTCTTCAAGGTCCTATATCTCGGACGGATCGAGGGCCGACATTGCATACCAGCAGGACTTGGACGACGAGTAGTGGCGATCATGGTATCATGAGTGATACAGACGAATGGGAGGATCGCGCATCGTTTGTTCAAGAATACAATCGCCTCGCGACCAAGGTGAGGAGCTTTTCTATATGGGTTATCAGCATGCCTGACGACCATAGCACGGAGTAAGGATCTTGGTCATTGAGGACTTTGACTTTCGGAATCCTGTAAGTCTTGATTCCCTGTTTGCTCCTCAAGACTGACAGCAATTCAGACAAACCAGCCTACAAGCCCTCGCAAACCGTCATGGCTGCGGCGCATCCTACGGTCTGTCTCTAGCCAGCCTACGTCGATGAAGGCACCGGTACATCAACTTCCCCGTCACAAGCGAAGCGTCTCGGATTTTGCCCACAGTCTGCTACACCGCAACGAATCCCCCAAGAGGCTTGATCTCCAGACAATGGTACGAATCTGCGGCAAGAGTACGCTCTATCTTCCGTCCGAGTACGCCCCGTCTGCTCTCATCCTACCGACCAGCATCCGTGCTACTGCGCATTATCTCTCTCAGAATGTTCCAACTCGAGGCATCTTTCGCATTCCGGGATCCATTCGGGTTGTCAATACCCTATACGACTATTACTGTTGCATAGAACATGGCAATGTTGGCATCACTGGCACTGTCAGATGTCCAACTCTACCTACACATGTTCATGCTTCTGTCAACGATGTCGCTTCGACATTTAAACGCCTTCTCTCGGTTATACCTGGCGGCATCCTTGGGTCGCTGTCTCTCTTTGACGCTTTTGTTGCTGTCAATTCCCAGCTCCAAGGAGATCCCGAACTCACTCGTACGAAACAGTCCAGGGTAAGGGCACGACTCATTGCCCTGGCCGTCGCAACAGTCGAGTCGCAGTTCCGAAGAGAGCTCATCTGCGCTGTATTTGGGTTACTCAGCTTGATTGGACGACACGCCGAGATCACGCCAAGGGAGGATGAATCAGGACGCCCGCTGCCGACTACAGACTTGATGGGATACAATGCGCTTGGCATCGTCTTTGGGCCACTGCTATTGGGAGACATGCTGGAACACTACACCATGAAACTGGCCGCCCCGAAATCAGGACTATTGGTGCTTCCCCTGAGATCCCCGAAACTTCACAAAGATCGTCGCAGGGGAAGGACGTCCGAGGCCAAGGACTTCCGCCCTCCCACGGTAGACAAGATTCACATTGCGAATACTATTGCAGAGATGCTCATTTCCAACTGGCGGGATGTGGTACGGCAGATGAAGTCTCTGGATGTTCATCGACAAGAAGAGTTGCCAAACCCTGGTCGGCAACACGAGTCTTTGCCATCATCTCAGTCCAACTTTGTCCTCGCTAAACCTCAAGGCTGGGACCAGACCTGGAGCAGCGGACACGAAGAGGTACCTAGAGAGGGAAGTCCAAGTTTGGCAACGCCGACGCCCAGAGTATCAAGACAACGATCAAGGAGCCACAGCAGTCCAAGATCGACGAGACTTGTTACGCGACCCAGTGTGGGTATACTCAGTCCGACTGTCGAAGAGACTAGCCCAGACGATGGCAGTTCTCGAAATGCACAGAGACTGACCAAACGCACTGTCTCTGGTAAGGGGAAAGATGGCACGCTTTGCCGTCGATCTGGGCATGTCAACACCTCATCGAGACCAGAATCCATGCCACCTCTTGTGCAGAGAGCCAACTCTACTAGGTCTAGAGAGATGGGAGAGACCTTAACAGATGTTCTGAGTGGCAAGCTGGAGGAGTCGACACTGCTGGGCTTTTCGAGAAGGTCTAGCTTGCCTTCTCGCCTGCAACCGAAGCAAAGACCAGATCCAGCGAACGCCCCCAAATCCAAGCCACCCAAAGCAACCAAGGATGTGCCCATCGAGCGAAAGAATGCGATACGGAGGAAGAAGAACCCAGCAAAAGATAAACATCGAAAGAAGTCTGACCATCAACCAGTTGCTGTCGAATGGCCAGACACAACTACCGAATCATCAACAGCGACAGATTTTCGCGACTCTCAATCTATTCATCTAGAGTTCTCAGAACAAGAGGCCCTAGAGGCAGCGATTAAGGCTCATGCCGAGGAGATGAAGCAGTTAGAGGCGTTGGATGCAGCAGAGCACCAAAGAAACTCTGTTGCCGGTCACCACACTGAGAGGCAAGGGCTTCCGGACATCACGATGGAAGAGCCCATTCAGAACGGTGAGAACACTTACTTTGCTTCAAATGTGGTTACACAACGAGACAGCAAAGCACCTGCGGACCATGCTTCCCTTGTACCAACACCAAGGGAGTTTTACTCGCCGATGCAAACACCTCTTAGTCTAACCGAAGAGAATGTTTTGTGTCATGGGGTGTCTTCTCCCGAGGTTCTTAGAGAGGCCTAGAGTGCCTTTCCAGGAACACCGGGGGGAGGATTGCCCAAGATTCACGAATCAAGCATCTCTGCCCAGGTTCATCACACTCGTGAGTTGGATGAAGGCATTAGAGATGTTCAACACCAAGAGACGGACTATTCTGGCAAACCACCAGAGGAAATTCCTCTGCCAGTCTCTCCCTCATGGGCTTCTCTTATCCCCAAGAGACAACCTCTGACTTCCCTGCGACGGTGTGCATCTGATGCGGCAAACAAACCACGAAATGTCAAAGCCATAGCTGCTAGGTTTGAAGGTGGCACATGCTCTACTGATTCATCACCACCGAGAACAAAGTCTGAAGGCATGGCACACAGCTTTATACCTCGCTTTTCACAATCATCTCCTGCCAAGGCTATGAGGCATTCAAGCTCAGGTTCAACATTGGGACGTCACAGTTTGCCCAATGTTTCGACACCAAATAACTCCCAACACCCGTCTGAAAGCCCCAGCATTCGCGACTACGAGTTAAGAGCCTCCATTGGTGAAAAGGCAGCCCTCAGAGCAGTCCAACTTCAACAGTCTGAAAATTCTGCAATGCTGGCGAACCGTCAGACAATTCCGCCTAGGAAGCCTGTGCCAGGAGACAACGCACGTGAGGTCTCCTTGCAGAACCCACCAAGCTTGGGGACCATGATTCCACACCCTGAACAGCCCCCTATTGCTCAGCATCTCAACTTTGTCCGGCCTTCATCATCGTCATCTAACCTGCAAGATGGCCAATCCACCTCCAGGAGCACTCATGATAGTTCAACCCTCATCTCACGACCCGGAAGTGCAACAACTCTGCTTGCACAGATCCGAACCCTTCAACGCCAGTTGCACCAAAAGACAGAAGAGACACTTCACCTAAGAAGACAACTCGAGGTACAAGAAGATGCTGACGTGGGAACATTAAGTCAACAACTGAGAGAGGCAAAAAGGGAGGCACAGATGTGGAAGGAGAGAGCAGAAGCTGCAGAACGAAGGATCAAGGTGTTTGAACGATTCACAGCTCGACTCAGGGGTATTCAGGAGGCGGCCACTGCAATAGAGCCACACGACTTGAGTGACGACGCGATCGACACGGATCACGAGGATGAATCGAGAGAGGGACAAACATTGGGAAGAAGAACTACGAGGTACGGAAGTGACGGTTCTAGGAGAACAGAGGATGCTGGCGTTGTCACGGCCCGAATTCGCAAGTGTCTACATGGTCCGGGAAAGACGGATGGCGCTCCGGACAGTCCTCCATTGCCTGAAGCTGGACGGGCCCAGAACGCTTCTAACAGAGCGGCAAAGGATATCAACCAAAGTGCCGTTGAGATTTGGATGGCGGCACAGGAACTATTGCATCTCGAGGAGGAACAGGGGCAACGTTTGACAGACGACGTGAGGCAGCCAATCGAGAGAGATATCATATTGGAGGGAGTTTAAGGCGCAGGAAGGGTCTAGATCCATTGAGTTGGTCATGAGCCCCTGGTGGCGACGGTTATAGCAGGCACATTTTGATTATTCACATTAGTCTAGAGCATGAAGGTCAGGAGGTGGCGAGGTGTATGGATATCAAGACTTGGGACAAGTACAGTATCGCCATCGGGCAAATTGATAATCTTTTTCATTCATCATAATGCAGGGTCTGCAATTGTTGTCGTCTGTTCGGGCACGTAATGTAGAAGCCGACACTCACTGTGCATGTACATGGAGACGGCTTTGTGACAAGTCCCTTTGGGGTATTTGAAATCTCGATCCCCTTTCTGCATTTACCGGTCCCAAATGCCATGGCAAAAAATCGACTTTGATAACCCATTTGTTGATTCCAAACTGGGCCCTTAATTCTTGAGTGCGCATGACCGGCAATGATTGGTTTTCGAGTGTCGATCCCTCCTAGAATCGTTTTTGCCTCGACGCGGGGTCCTGTCAAATTCGAGGGACAAGAGAGAACAGTGCATACTGTGTCGTGATTACTGGTAAAATCTTCAGGATTCCCAGTATACCAGGTGGCAAATGGGACTAAGACGGGAGCATGCTATGATCTCATGTCAGGCGGTCTCTTAATTCGCCACCTCCCTGCATCGTCTCTGCCCATTGTCACATGAATTCGCCCGATTCCTTCGATCACGGAGTCGAGCAGTGCAGAGTCTGGGTCGTCGAGATTCGGAGTTGTCGTCGAGGGGCCGGCGGGGAACCGGTGGGCAGCCGGACGGGGGTGGCGTCGCGGGGAGAGGAGAGGAATTGCGGGGACTGGCGCCGGGTAAGAGGTCCGAAAGGGGTCGTCTCGTGGCTGTGTCATGGGCGGGGAGAGGAGGAGGCTTGGAGATGACATTGACTGAGGGGATAGAGGAGCCACGGGGGTGTAGGGCTGAGCTGAGGGTATAGATTGAGAGCTTTGGTTGGAGTTTTGTTGGTAACTTTGTTGTGAGGTTTGTTGACTCTGATTCGACTGTGTAGTAAAGGGTGATGTCTGCGATCTGTCTGTCGGATACGAGGGATAGTCGTCATCTTCCGGAGGGGAGGGGAGGGACTGTAAGAGGGGTTGTGGTGGCGTTGGAGTTGGAGTTCGTGATCTGTATGATGGAGAGGGGCTAGGAGATCGAGATTCAAAGCTGCGGCCAAGAATCCTGTCGGAGCTCGAAGTTGTAAAGGACATTGATGTGGATGGTCTGCTGTATCCATTCGTCGTCCGCTGTAATCTCTGGGCAGCGGCATACGCCTCGCGGGCAGGTCTAGAAGATCTAATAGTGGAAGTTGAGGGGGAGCCAGGGGAGATGGTGTTTGAATTTGCGTTTCGTTCATCGTAAGAAGCTTGTCGTTGGTGGGAGGGGGAAGAGAGAGTCCTAGACTCTTCAGGTGAGGTCCAGACCATGGCCACACGGGGGGTGTAAGCCTGTGACTGGGCAGGGCCATGATCTGGTTGCCCAAGTCAATTCCCAACAAAGATGGAAGAGTGTCGATGTGTAGCCTCAACGACAGAGGAGTAAAGGCCAAAATCTATGGCAGTTAGCTACAAAAGCTTTCATACAGAATGCAACACTGAGGTATGAAGAAATGTGTCGAGGTACACATGCGTTAAGCGCAGCTGAGAAGCGCGCAACGGTCATGGTGACGACAGATGATGGTACTTACCCACACTGTTCCCCAGATCCCGGGACGTCAAAACTTTGATCGTCAGGTCCGGGTTGACCTTTCCAATGACCTGGACAGAGTTTCCATTGGCGAGATGCGCATCCTGGAGTGTTTGTTAGCTTTCCATGTCGAGGTTACATTGCTGCCGGGAGGCTGATAATGGATTGCTCAACGTACCCTGTTCAGCAGCACAGTGACAGTGCCATCCGAGTCCAGAGTCGCCTGGTCACCCCGGAGCTGCGTGACTTTGCCAACGAGCATGATAACCCGACCGACAAAGTTGTCGAGGTATGGTGCAGTGATGCGCGGGGTGGACATTTGCTCAGCCATGTTTGCGTTTGGTTTTCGCCTGCGAAGAACGGATATGAAGAGAAAAGTAATGGGAGCGCGAGAAGAGCACGAGGGAGTGGCTCTAAACGTTTGGCCGAGAAGAAGATGAAAGTTGTGGGCGATCAAGTGCGCAGGCGTCAAGGAAAGTGGTGAGGCTGCTGGCGATAATCGTGGGAGGGGCAGAGCGCGTTTGAGGATGTCGCGAGGTCACGTGGCATGGGAGCCTGAGAGAGTGCTGTCAGGTGATTATGCACGTGCTGTTGCACCTCCAAGAGCACCCTGATGCTCCAAGGCAGACAGCTCCATCCAACACATGATCTTCAAGCATCAAGCATCACTTCAACCTCCAGATCTGTACGAATCTCGCAAATATGAACCTACCATGGGTGACCTGGTACTTGCCTGTTGCGGCATGAAAAGCGAGCACATCAAAACCACCAAGACCCCAGGCATCTCCCCCGTGTCCCCCGAAGGCCGGCTCGAACCAATTCCCCGATAATCCCGCTAGCCAAGCCATGTCAGCCGCTCGATAACCTGTTTTTCTTGTTTTCCCTGTTTTCTTTGCAGACTTTTCCATTGTGTCTTTCCAGCATTGCCTTCCTGGCGTCGCTTCAACTGGACCCCGCACCAGGTGCAGAGAGTCCCCGGAGCAAACACTCCGGACCAAAACCTCCGGAGCCTGATTGAGTGCGATCAACCATTTTCCACGACAAACAATTCGAAATTTTCTTGTTAAAAAGCTGGAGCTTCTACGACGATGTAACAAGAGGCGTGTGTGTACGAAATTGTTCATGGACAGGTGGCTCTGATTGCCCCTGGTTCCATTAGCCACAGATGAGAAACGGTACAGGGACCGTTTTAACAGCAAACCCGGCTCACTCAAGGGTGCCACCACCCTAGGAGGGAGTTGGATGGACCCTGAAAACGGTTTTTTTGCATCTGACTGAGAAGCATCTGATGACCCTCCTGCAGTTCAGTGGTCAGTCTAAAGAAAAGGCGGCCCCGGACGATCGTTACTCGTTGCGTCTGTTGGAAACCTGCCAATTGAAGATCGACCGCTCTTATTTCTCAGTCGGCGAGAAAACTATCGCACCGCGGTAACACAAAGAGAATTTTCTTCATGGGTATGACGGCAGGCAGAATTCTTTTCGGAAACCCACCTCTCAGATGGCAAAGATTTATCGCCCAGCTGTCAACTTTTTTCTGGAGAGCCACATCATTGTGCATACTGTGGAATTCTTGGCGACCGTGTCCAAGAGTTGGAATCGGACATGAAACTGCGCCGCAAAAGGACCCTGAATGCGCTTGATCTACTTGATGACCGGACCCCTCACTTGATTCGAGCTTGTGCCTGGATGGAAGAATTTCAGCACAAGTAACAAACACTGTCCAAGGTACCGAGGACCTCCCTGTCTGGGATATGTACCCCTCATCAGGATAACCATCCGGGAGGCCGAACAGCAGGACATCTTGACCCGAAGCGCCGTTTGAGACGGGGCCGAAGATGTTGAACGCCACAGCTGAAGGGCCGTATCCCGAGGATGTAACCACACCCTCAGCTCTGAGCCGCGTATGGGCGGCGAGTGTTGAGAGCCCAGTCTTTCCCGCACTGTCAGGTTGCGGAGTACATGGCTTTTACTCCGGCTAACCATTGGTTGGCCTCCAGGAACCGACACCTCCACGGAGGAGATCCGTCCTGAGTTACTGGCTGGAACAAACAGATGCAGAAATTTGGTAAAGATACCGCCAGAGATGAGTTGCTAAACGTTTAGCTGCGGTTGTCTTTATTCCGCCGGCAAAGCTTTAGCGTCGACACCTTTCCGTCATGAGCACCAAGCTCGACATCATCTAGATAGACCACCGCTTTGTTTCCACTTCTCCTCTGCGGACAGCGACGGGATGACATTCCATTAGCGTACCGCCACTCTCGAAGCTGACATCTTCAGCCAAGTCTACCTGTCTACCTGGCGTATCACACGACGGCTTGTTCCTCGCCGTACTGTACTGTACAGTAATTGTTGCTCTGCTTGCCATTCGTCGACAAAGAAGTCAACAAAGCGGGGCATCCGGCCTTCAAAGTCACTTGCAACGTTCCACAGTCAACTCCCACTGTCGTTTATAGAGTACATCCACCACACCCTGGTTCATTTCCAGAAGCTCTCCCCATCAATTGCGAATGATAGTCCCCGGACATGTCCCGTTTGCAGACCTCACTGGTTGACTCGACTGTACATACTGTTCTACTGTGCCTTGGACCGCCACCCCCTTACGTTTACTCCTTCGACACCGGGTTGTTACTGTAAAGAATCAGCCGATACATCCTTACAGTCCACCCACTGATCTCCAAGACTAGAGACCAGTGACGCAAGCACCCGTTACTAATGGTCGCGTCCCGCGTGAACATCTTATAATCGTTGACTTGTTACATCAGTCCTAGCTTGTGGATCAATCATACTCGCCTCTACCTAGTAACATCGATCGAGAACAGATACTCTTTCTGAGATCGTGGCTTAGCCGTGTGGCTTCAGTTAATCATATCTTTAAGTCTATCACTCCAATAGATCTTCAGTTGTCGACGATTGGCTGTGTGGCGGACGTCTACGGCCTCTCCGGACGAATAATCGAACAGAAGCAACAAGTACGAAACGAGGCAAATTCGCCTCCAACTGACTGAACACTTGACCAATCTATTCAAGTCACCTGTGTCTGGAATCGAATATTTCTTCGGTCATCGGAGGTGTCTCGTTGAGCCGGATCGGTTTCTCCGCTGGCGCTGGCCCTGGTTCAGCCTGGCTGGCTTCTGTGGCCTTCCTCCACCCTCTTAAGTTGCGACACAACCCTCCCTCTTCATCCTTTTCTCTTGGTCTTTCAACGACAGGTTCTGGGCCCAAACTCGGCCAATACCTCGGGCAATAAATCGACAATATCGCCCCTTTTAGGTTGACAACTTTGCCACCCGTTCCTGGATTCTACCCTTCTAAGGTGGTCGCTCAGCCATTATCGAAACCCGCCACACACCCCTCCCTATCCATCTCTTGTGTCCTCGACCTAAACCGGTACCGCAAAGCTCGATCGAGAACTGTATCTGTGCCTGAGACAACATCAACTTGATATCGTTTAAGAGATCTACCGCGATAGTCTCGCGCCCTCTGAACGTAGAAAGTCAAACCTCGGCCCTTGGGGCCTAGGCTACCACGCCAGGAACAGTACGTTGAACGGGCCTTTCAGACGAGTGCCAGGGCAGTCAACATGAACAGCAGCAACAACTTTGCAGACGAGTCCACCCAGTTTGGCAACAACTACATGTTGGCTGCCACGGACGACGCGAACATCGACCCCTTGCTCAACGCGTGCACGACCTCGGACTCGATCCCAAACCCCTCCAGGCCCATGGATACTCAATTCATGATGAATCCTGCCATGTGGAACCCAGCCTTGAACAATCCCGTTGGATTCTTCCCCCCTGAGTTGTCGACCGTGGTACCGACGACCTCCACAGGTAGCCCGAGACCTCCGACCGAGGCGCAGTCCTCGCCTGGAACCACATCAAGCGAACCAGTTTTTGAGACATCGCGCACCTCGAGCAAGTCTTCTATACCATCTATCAACTCGATAGCAAACGAAACGAACACCAAGGCTCGAAAGAGCACGAGGAGCACCAACTCGCACCGTCGACGAGCATCAGCCGCATCTCCGCCACGTCGACCAGCCGCAAAAGAACCAGTCGTCGAAGAAGAAGAAGATGAAGAGGAGGAATATTTGGATGGCGACCAGTCGTCAAAAAGGAGCAAGTTTTTGAAGCGCAACAGGATAGCAGCGTCCAAGTGCCGACAGAAGAAAAAGGAGTGGGTGAACAACCTGGAGGAGACGAGATATGGACTGGAGCATCAACACTCGACCCTCCAGACAGAATACAACGATCTTCTTGGAGAAGTGAGCAATATGAAGAACCAACTGATGCAGCATGCTGGTTGCAACGACTCCAACATCAATCAGTGGATAGAGAATGAGGCAAGAAAGTTTGTTCAACGGACGGCAGCTGAGTACCACACGGGCCAGGCACATTGTAGTGGCATCAACTGTTGCCACCATCACCATCGTCGGAGTTCTAGTGGTGAGTCGACCTTTCCAGACTTGGAGAGTAATGCTAACTGTGTTCTAGTCATGACGACTATACCGAAATCGACAGAGTCAGAGATCAACTATGACCACATGCCCGACGACATGTTGGATTAAGAGTTATGAACGACAACGAGTCGACGATATAATATGAGAAGGCAGTGCACTTGCTTCAAGCTGGACAATCAAGCAGCCGGAGTTGCGGTGGAACAAGAAACTATCTTGGTTACTTGACTCTGCCCCACTAGATTCGAGCAGCATGTCGATCACGAGTCGAGTGTCCATGTTTCTTTGATTTTCCCAAGCAACGCCTGATGCCAAGGAAAATCAATGGGAGCAGAAGCAAAAGATGGGCACATGTTCTTCAAAACGGATCACGACCGACCATACTATAGAGGATACTGGGCAAGAGGGGGATAAGAAGGAACACCATGTCAAAACGGAGTTGGGCAGGCAGCAGATTTCCGAATGAAATTCTGCCGAGAGAGTTTCTGCTGCATGGCGTTTTATACCCTTGGCGACTTCGCTGGAAGATGATTGTCAAGTACGAGTATGAAAGGATGAGCATTAAGATTGGGAAAAGGGATAAGGCGTGTTTGTGATGGATTATGACTTGATGCTTTCACGAATGTTTAAGTTTGATTTGACATGATTTGCGTGGAGCGTGCTATCTGCCACGATGAGTGGCCAATGGCAGATGGAGCTTATTTCTTGACATGACTGAGTTGAAGGGGGAATCAGGGTTACACTGAAGAGAGACAAAGAGACTGGGGAATAGTCTCTCGTCTTTGAATTGAAGTCAAAGGCAAAGGGCAGATATGTAGTATGTGGCGAGTGTACAAACAGTCTCGAATGTTCAACAAAGGAAATAGGCTCCAACTTTGGAATAGGTTTAACCTTACCAATGCCATGATTCAGACCGTTGGAGGATATTCTCCGGTTTGTTATCACTGAGACCGTGAGATGAGACTACTGTACTGTAACCTGTGATGGACATCAGCACTGAACACGAGGACAAGCACAACTTGCCACCATATAACTGAAGCCGAACGGAACTGCCGATTCTAGGGGCAGAGGATGATGTCCACGTGAGAATGAAGTTGAGAATCTAGACCTAGATCCCGGAAATATGGGATTTATCAAACATTTGAGTTTACCCATGTTGGGTGGCGAAATAGGGGTTTTCGCCACAAACTTGGGACCCCTCATCGGGCTTTAATGGATCCCGAGGGTAAAAGATGAAAAAGGATATTGATCGACCTGTTTCGGGATTTTCTGTCCGGGGTTTTGTTTTGACAGTTGGAGAGGAGAGGTTGTGGCGATGTGGTTTCGCCACGGAGGAGCCCTATCAAAAGGGAAAGCTTCCGTGATGTGAAACGGTAAGATCAGCGGTTGAGACTTGTTTGATTGGGGAGAGAATGATATTGAGAGACGATTACTGGTTGACTTGCTTGAGGTTTCAACTCTAAATATGCTATATCTTTGGCCTTTGATATTGATACTGAATATCCCTTTGTTGAGCAACAATCACCAACTGGATACAACACAGTGAATTCACTGATAATATCATTCTTCTTGGCACGAGTCCATCGTAGCACATGAGTTGCATATTTTTTTTGTCTTGTAGTCCTACATTGACTCCATCTAAATGTACAGTGATATGATACACATAAACCCCCAACTCTACCTCCTCTTGATCCAACCCCTCGAGTTGGAAATACCCCTGATGTTCTTGGTGTACTTCCAAAGGTGGCGGTACTTTGGTCCCTGGCGCTTGGCCTCCCATCCACGAGGCTTGACGGGTGGCTTCATGCTGTGCACGCGCGTGGGTCGGAACTCGACGTCACCACCTTCAATGTTGTGGCGCTTCATGACCGAGGCGGTATTTTCGTCCCATACGGATCGGAAGAGGTTGAAGCCGAAGGGCGTGAGGCTGAACTTGTCCCGGAGGGACTTGAGGGAGAAGCCCTCGCGCTTGGAGTAGAGCTGCTTGAGCTTGGCCACGTCGACGCGCTCGCCGGGCTTTTGCTCAAGGAGGTAGATGCCCAGACGGTGGTAGGGTGCTCCCTTCTGGGAAAAGGCAGGCAACCAGGGCACAGCGAGCTGGTCTTCGGCCTTTATCCTGCTCAGGGGCAGAGAAGTGTCTGCGGGGCTGAGGGGAATGTTGGCAGCCAAGTAGTGGCAGCGCTTGGAGAAGGTATCTCTCTCCGGGTCGGGAACATCCGAGTCAACGACGACGACGGTGACAAGACGCTCTCCCTTGTCAAAGACCTGGACGCGCAGCCTAGGAGCATTCTCGCTGACGAGGCTGTCGACGATTTGACCAGGGGGAATCTTGAGCTTGCGGAAGTAAAGCTGGACGTCGGCGGTTGGTTCAAGCTTGGGTAGGACGTCGGGGACGATGTTGAACTGCTTGATTCGCTGGGTGATGAGGCGGTGGTCGTAGGAGCGCCACTTCTTTTCTGCGTAGTGGCGGTAGATGGGCTTGTTCATGTCGCCTGGGATTGTTAGTTACAGTGATAACATCTCAATTGACTCAATTGCATACCCAGACCGTCCTCGAATCGCTTCTTGACGATGGGATCGTTGGCATCGGCGAGAATCTTGAGCTTGTCGACATGTCTCCGCAGACTAGCCAACTTGACATCCTTCATCTTCTGTCCGCCCTGGACTTTTTCAGGGTCCTTCTTTTCGAGAAAAGCAATCTTTTCCACCTCCTGTGTGATCTTTGCCAGCTTCTCCTCCCGATCCGCGGCTAGAATCTTGCGTGCTTCCTGGAAAGCCTGGTAAGGCAGGTGTTCAAAGGGGAGGTCGCCGGTGGTTCGGATGGCGACACGACGACGACGGGAACCAATTGGCATCTTTCCAGCCTTGATGACCTGCGCCTCAAACTCGGGGAGAACGGTATTGGGATCCAGGTCGAGCGGGTTCGTCTCTGCGGGTGTGGGAGTCGTCGTCGTCTCGACTTCGGCGGGCCGGGGGATGGCTGTGGTGAAGGGTCGGACGACGCATTGCGGCCGTAGCTGCCGTGCGAGCGGCCTTACGACGGCCTGACAACGCGACATGTTAGAAGCGTTGTAGAGGGGTATTTCGAGGTCGTCGATTTTCGGTTGGATATCGTCAATATCGAGAAAAAGCTTGGGCATGGTTTGCAATGGCTCAGCCCCACAAAAAAGTCGGGGACCGGAGGCGGAAGATGCCGAACCACTTTTCGAGCATCACGGTTTTTGAGGAAACGGAACCAACAACGGCATCACTCTCTGGATCTGTGAAGCGCCTACGCCAATCCACGACAAAAGGAGCATACGTGGAATTGAAAACCATGGCGGGCAAGGGAATTGGTTGCCTGGCCGAGGCCATGGGCGCACTGCGGGTGTCTGCTAGGGTGAGTGGAAGAGTCTTTCGAGGTATTCGCATCTAACGTTCTATAGCCGGCTGCTCTTAGCAAGACATTCACAAGGTCAATGGCTACAGAAGTGTCTTCTACTGATGCCCCTGTTGTCGCCAAGTCTGCCGATACCCCTCAGGGAATTCTAGAGTCATGGAAGCCAGGTCAGTCTCCCACCTACTGTCGAACCAACCTCCACTGACACACCCAGTCTCGACCGTCCCCCTCACAATCCACAGCTTCCCCTCCCTCGAGCCAACAGCCCTCGAGCAATGGTCAATCAACCACCTCTACCTCCCCCTCCGCCGCGACATCCTCCACCTCGCCGTAGTCTTCGAGGGCGACAACACCCGCCAGGGAACCGCCTCGACCAAGAACCGCTGGGAGATTAACGGCTCGCACCGCAAGATGCGACCTCAAAAGGGAACCGGTCGTGCTCGTCTGGGAACCAAGCAGAGTCCCCTCCTCCGTGGTGGTGGAAAGGTGTTTGGACCTAAGCCCCGCGATTTTGGAACTGGTCTTAACCGAAAGGTTTACGACAAGGCTTGGCGCACTGCGTTGAGTTATCGTTATCGTAAGGGAGATTTGATTGTGTGTGAGGATGGTATGGATCTTGCTCTGCCGACCGACTTTCAGCTGCTTGCTGGAAGGTACTTCAAGGACGGCATGAGGGAGACATATCTGAAGAAGTACATGACAGGCATGCTGGGTAACCTGGGTCTCGGCCGGGCTAGCGGTCGCACTCTCTTTGTGACGGGTAACCGCCGCGAGGCTCTCTTCGAGGCTATGGAGCAGGTCCCTTGGGAGGGTCGAGCACTGGACCTTGAGGATGTGGACGTCAAGGATCTCCTGGAGACGGGCAAGGTGGTACTGGAGAGGAGCGTGCTCAAGGAGATGATTGAGCAGCACCAGAGTGACCTTGTGAGCCGGGTCGTGATGCAGGGTCTCGTCAAGGGAGGAGCTCCCACAGGGACAAGGGTGATTGGGGCATAAGAACCATGTAGGAATAGCCTTGTATTATTGTGTATACAACCTGAAGGTCAAAAAGATATGATTCGAGCAAGGTTGAAAGTTGGGTATCATGTCATAGACCCGCCAACAACGCCTCCATCTACTGTCTATTCTACAAGATCAAGTGTTACAGTTATGGTACATTATGTTTACAACGCCCCGCCAACGAGGGAGACGATCCACATGGCAACTCGGACCTTGAGTCCTACTCTTCGTTCGTTTTTGGCAAAGTCGTCTCTTGTCGCTTTTGTCGCGTGCTCCTGAAGCCAGAGCTGCTCATCTGCGAGCCGAGCCTTTAAGCCCTCATCGCGAGTAACAATCAGGGCACCAGCTTCGAGATCGTGAGAGTAGCTTCGCTTTGTGTAGTTTGAGCTTCCGATGATGCTCATGGCAGGGTGCTTATCGCCAGGCATTGTTACCCAAAGACCCTTTGCGTGATATGTCCATCCTCCAGGCTGGCCAACCATGCCGTGACGCCACTCTTTGAGGGTGATGTCTTCATCTCGACCTTCGTGGTGTACGCGATGAACGAAGCGGCGAGCAAGAAGTGTGTAAGCATCAGGGAGAAGTCCAGAGACGCCCTTGGACTTGTAAAATCCGTTTGCTTCTGGGGCAGCGGTGATGACTGTATTTGAAGTCGAGGCGGTGCTGAGGAGGAGCTTTGTCAGGGAGGGAGCAGGGTTAAAGTAACCAGCTGTAAATGTCCACGAAGAGTCGCGGTACGCGGGTGAGGCAAGCGTTTTTAGAATGTGAGTGATAATGGGAAGTTCAGTCGATGTATCAGGCTTCATAACCTGGGACATCTGACTGAGCATGTAAACCCTTGTATCCGAAATGTCCTGAGCTGGCTTAGAAGTGGGGTGTATCAAGGCTTGCAGCGTTGATGTAGTGCGCTTGATGAAAGCTTGGGGCTTCTCAAGAGGTGAAGGAGCCGAGTTTGTTGCTGGCCATGAGAGAGTGAAGCCTGCTGGTTCCTCTGAGGGTTGAACGAGAAAACTGAACGCTGTGGCCCCTGAGTGAATCTTCCAGAAGTGGTCTGTCACCTCCTTGGATGAGAAGAGATGATAGCGATCTTGACGGTTTGTAAAGTAGTCGGTAGACAAGTTTGCCCTAGAAAGTTAGTCAAGCTTAAGTGAATGCCTCTGGTGACTTACCCTGACATGATGATCTCATCATCCACTCCGTATAGCTTCATGTGCTGAAGTCCCCATCCCTCATTGATACGCTTGGGAATGTACTCCTTTCTCAATCCTGTCAAGTTCGGCGTGTGATACATGCGAATCTCAACTCGGTCTGCCCCAAACTCTTCCACGAGGGGTGCCAGCAAGGACGCACATGACGGATTTGGAGCTTCTCGAGTGCCGCGGAGGCAATCAGTCAAGATACTGAGCTTGACCTCGGGATTATTCCTCAGTGCCTCTTGTAACGTCTCAATAAGCTCTCGCTCCGACTTTCCAATGTATAGTGTCGACAGAAAGATTCGTCGTTGAGCTTTTCGTATCCGATCCTAATCCCGTCAGCCATGTTCCTCTACACTCCGTCGAAAGTCACACCTTTAGCGTCTCGTAGAACTCGGTCGGCGTCCTAATAATCTGTATCTGATCTCCTCGAACATCGAAACTTGGCGCAAGACGGTCCAACTCGTTGACAAACGGCGTCAGAGCACCTACGCCGCCAGCAGGACCCGACGCCGGTGCCGGAGCTGGGGCACCAGCCGACATTCCATACTGTCTTCGTTGAATCCTCGGTCGTGGGACGCTCGGCTTTGGACGTGCGGCTCGGAGCCTAGTCGTACATCTCGTGCAGCTCCGTGCGAGCATTTCGGAGCTCAATTGGGTACTTGTCGAAGCTTGACGTGGTGTTGAAGATTTGCTTGTTAATGGCCTGGATATTTCTGGTTCAGAAGCCGTGGGTACGTACCTGCATGCCGTCACAAACCAGCCGGTGTTTTTCCGTCCCGGTAATCACTTCATCGCCAGAGGCCGATCAAGACCCTCAATCCCCCGTTGAACGCCGAGGTCAATTGTCGCTGAACCGCAATCATGTCGACGATTACGCGAACGCTGTCCAACCTGCGAAAGGTTGGAATCAAGGTGAGTCTTTACAGAAACCGCCATTGAGCGATAATGCTGACCCTGAGTAGGATTACTTCCGACAGATGCTGGTATGTCCCGACGACCGAACCACTCGAGCTTGACTAACGACGTCTGTTTGTTACGGATAGTACATCGGTATGTACTAATTCAAACTCTGATCGACTATCTCTGACTAGTCTAGGTGACACCAAGTACGGTCGTCTTATCGGTACCGATCGCGCGGGCAACAAGTACTTTGAGAACAACGAGGAACTGCCCCTCCGAACGCGCTGGGTCGAGTACGCCAAGCACGATTACGATGCCGCCCATATCGAGCCCGGATGGCACTCGTGGATCAGCTACGTTGTCGACAAGCCCCCTACCGAGGATGCTCTGTTGACCCCTGGTACCCGCCACTTTGAGCCCACCAAGGCCATCCCCAACTATACCCAGAGCCGAGGAGCCTTCAAGACCTACAACACGTGCGTACAATGTGAAATTATGGGTGGTGGCATACTGACTTTCTCTAGGGCCAAGTCCAAGATCACGGCATGGGAGCCTGTGGCTGCTCCCCGAGCATGAGCGAGTTGAAGACTGTACATGTGAATCTCGGTTAGACAATCAAACTGTCAAAAGACAAACCCGAAAAAAGGGTCTTGAATTCATTTAGATCAATCGAGCCGCTGCGTGGGCTGTCCCTTGCAGCCAGTGAATGATAATGGTATAGGATCTAGCAAAACATTTGCACTCTATGAGCTCCTCCACATGGTCTTTCCTGTAAAGAAATCGATCGACTATATATGAAATCACTCAAACTTCTACGACGATTTGGACTCGATGGCCGATTTGATGGCTGGGAACGTTAGTGAGGGACTTGGAGATGGATGAGATACTAACCTTCGCAAGTGACTCTAGCATCTCCGAATAGCATCTTGGCGTTGGGCATGTAAAACATGGGGTTGGGGACATCGGCTGCTCTTATTAGTGGTCAATCAGTTAAAGTGACTGGAGGTACTCACCATAGCCGCTGGCCAGACTCCTCTTCATCACAACAACCTGCTTGGCCTTCCAGGCATGAAGCACAGGCATGCCCTCGATGGAGCTACCCTTCTCCAGGGCAATGGGGTTAACAGTGTCGTTAGCACCAATGACAACAGCAAGATCCGTGTCGGGGAAGTCATCATTGATCTCGTCCATTTCCAGGACGATATCATATGGCACACTAGCCTCAGCGAGGAGCACGTTGCATTGACCGGGCATACGACCAGCAACGGGGTGAATGGCGAAGCGAACAGTGATGCCCTTGGCCCTCAGAGACGAGACAATGCTGGACAAGGCGTACTGGGCCTTTGCCACAGCCATGCCGTAGCCGACGATGAGGATGACCTTTTCAGAGTTGAGGAGGGCATCTGCGAGGTCCTCTACAGATGTTGTTGTCACTTCACCTTGAGGTTTGTACTCTTGCATTGCTGTCGGTGTGCCTAGGCCTCCGAACAAGACGTTTGTGAGTGAGCGGTTCATGGCGACACACATGATGTATGAGAGGATGGAACCGGAGACGCCGATTAGGGCTCCTACGGTGGTGAGGAGGGGGTTATCCAACATGAAGCCCTCGGCGACAAGGGCGAAGCCGCTGTAAGCGTTCAAGACGGTAATGACGACAGCTGGAACTGGTTAGAATTTGACGTGCAAGAGTTATTGACTACTTACGCATGTCAGCACCTCCAATGGCAGAGGTAGTTGTGTATCCCTTGATGAAGCTCATTGCAGCGTTGGCAGCAAGTGCTCCAGCTGCAATCATGGGACTTCCAGGTGCCATTGTAACAAAGGCTCCCATGGTAGCAACGTTGGTAGCCAGCAGTCCCGAGTTGATGACATGACGTCCAGGGAGAATCTTGGGCTTGGAGCTCATCCTGCCGCCGAGCTTAAGGAAGGCAACGATAGAACCAGTAAATGTGATGCCACCTAAAAGGTCAGTATTTATGAGATATAGGATTGGTGGACTTACCGATGAGAACACCGAGGTAGGCTGTTACGAGGTGAAGTGTTGAGGGATCCATGACATCAGCCATGACACTGCCGATGCTGGTGAGAACAGCGGCGAGACCAACGACAGAGTGAAGAGCAGCGACAGTCTGGGGGAGATCGGTAGGAGTAATACGCTTGCCAATGAGGAAACCTATACAGTCAGAAACTGTACTCCTTGCTTTGAGTAATACTTACCAGCAATGGTACCAAGAGCGGCAAGACCACCAAACTGAGTGAGAACCTCAGGGGTAAAGCCAGCAGCAAGAAGACTAGCCAGGACACCAGTACCGACACCGAGTATACCGATCATGTTTCCCATACGGGCAGTAGCCTGAGAAGCAAGGCTGGAGATGGAACCGATGCAAAGGACTGAGCTGATGAGATATCCGGCTTGGACGAGACCGGCAGCTCCAGTAGAGGCAGCGGCAACGAAGCCTCCACCGCAGAGAGCAGCGGGGATAGCATACAACCAGGGGTACTCAGGGGGATCAGTTGGTCCTGGGAATTGTCAGTGATGTTCAGATACAGCACCATATAACTCACGCTTGAACATATCCAGCATGCGCTTGGTAATGACAAAACCACCACCAACGTTGACAAAAGCGAGAAGAACACTCAGAGCACCAAAAGCCTGGGGAACAGTCTCCGGCAAGAATCCACCTCCGAGAATAAACAGACCGCCAATACCGACCATACCAGAAATGGCGTTGGTGACACTCATGAGAGGAGAGTGCAGCGCAGGTGCAACACCCCAGACAGCACGGTAACCAATAAGACTAGCCAGAGCAAAAGTAAAGGCATTAGACATGAGAAGAGGGCTGGTCCACTTTCCGAGGGCCAAGATACTGCCCATACCGGCTGTGACGCCAGCGACTTCACGAGTCTTCTTCTGCCAAGGGGTCAGTGCTACGGGTTCGGGAGCTGCTTCAACGGGTTCGGTCTTGACGGGTGCGGGAGGAGGTGCAGGTCGAGGAGCCGGTGGGATAATATCTCCGTCTTGAGTGACGATGGCGCCTCGGACAACTTCATCCGAGAGATCGATACCGAAAGCCTTGGGTTCAGGGGTCATGGAGAGCAGGAACTTGGTGATGTTGTTTGAGTACAGCGTAGAAGACTGAGTTGGCAATCGAGAAGGCAGATCAGTGTATCCTGTCCGAATTAGCGAAAAACTTTACTCTTTGCGAGTTACATACCAATAATCTTGACGTCGTTGTAAACAGCCAGTTCGCCCTGCTTGGTAGCTTCACAGTTTCCTCCAGCCTCAGCAGCCAGATCGACAATCACACTACCGGGCTTCATGACATCGAGAATATCGTTCTTGAGGAGCTTTGGGGCAGGCTTTCCGGGGATCAATGCAGTGGTGATGATGATGTCGACTTCCTTGGCTTGTTCCTTGAAGAGCTTCATCTCGGCCTCGATAAATTCCTTGCTTATTTCCTTTGCGTAGCCACCGGCGCCAGATCCATCTTCTTCAAGCTCGACCTCGATGAACTCGGCTCCGAGAGATTGAACTTGTTCACGAGCAGCTGATCGAGTATCGAAACCACGGACAATGGCTCCCATTCGACGAGCAGTAGCGATAGCACTCAAGCCAGCAACACCAGCACCGATAACCAGAACCTTGCAGGGAGGAATCTTTCCAGCGGCTGTAACCTGACCAGTCAAGAATCTACCAAACACGTTTGAAGCTTCAAGGACAGCCTTGTAGCCGGCAATGTTGGCCATGCTGCTGAGGGCGTCAAAAACCTGGGCGCGAGAGATACGGGGGATCATGTCCATGGCAAAGCTAGTGGCTTTTCTGGCGGCAATCTTTTCGACGAGTTCCTTGTTCTGGGCGGGTTGAAGTAGAGAGATGATGGTTTGACCTTCTTTCATGCAGTCGACTTCACCAAGACCAGGACCACGAACCTTGAGGATAATGTCGGCGTTGGACCAGACTTCCTTGGGACCAGTTACGAGAGTTGCGCCAGCCGCTTCGTAAGCGGCATCGAGAAAGTCTGCCGATGTACCAGCACCGCGCTCAACGAGAACCTGCTTGAAACCCTTCTTCTTTAGTAAGGCTACATTGGCAGGCGTCAGAGAAACTCGGCGCTCTCCTGGAAAGATTTCGGTAGGGACGCCAACGGTGAGGTTATCATAAGGAGTCGTCTTAGGGAGAACCACGGTAGAATAAGTCCGAGGAGGAGTCACAGGAACCGAGACATGACGAATCAATGCTAGAGGCTTCGAGATTGCAGGAACAATTGCGCGCTGGCGAGACGAGGTAAACGTGCTCTGCCATTGCTTGCGACGGGAGAGGATAGCATCTGGAGCAAGCTGTGGTTAGCTCGGGTCAACGGAGCTTCCAGTAGCTTTAGGAAGCTCACCTCGGACTTTGTAACGCTTCAATTGCTTTGATACAAAGCAGGAGGAAGCGCACAGCTCAGAAGCCGAGGCTGGAACCGCGGTCGTGGCCAGCGGACGAAGCATGTTGGCTACCATGATGGGAGAAAGCCCATGGAGGCCAGCAGCGAGATCGGAGAAGAGCTGCTTCTAGCGGGTACACTCTTTGAGACTCGCGTCTCTAAACACAAAAAGGAAGACAACAGCTAGAAAAAATCTAGAAAAAAACAAGAGAAAGAGAAAAAAAAAAAAAAAAAAGACACACATCAAGGGTCATCCGAAGAGGGGCTGACCTCGTCTCCGTGTCATGTGTTTTCCCTCCTTGTCTGGGACGTCACTCGGCATTCCTCGTTCGAGTCACCTTTTACCGCCCGCCCGCTGGAGCTCGGGCCTAGAAAGCCCTGGCCCGGGGTTCTATTAGCCGCCCCGAGCAGTGGGCCACTGGGTGCTGATAGTGGGACCCGAGGAAGCTAATGCCGCTAAAATCTGGGGGCGGGGCATCGAGTTCTTGGGCGCGGGGGGTTCTGAGTGTTCCATGGAAACAAGGTGTGGTTTGTAACAGTGATCATCATGGACACACGGCGGATGGCTCGGGGGAAATTGCAATAGCGAGATCTTGAAGGTGTTTCTCATCCCGCGGACTTGCCCTTTGGGTGCCCTCCCTAGGACTTGGCAAACCGGGTTCCCCTCACTCGGAGCTGCAAGTCCGGCCTCATTGTCCGGCCATGGGCGGTTCAAGATGAGCCGAGATCATGATGCATGATGCATTCGCAACATGAGCGGGTGGGCTTGTGGGCGTTTTCCGATGTTTCTAGCGCTCCAGTCATTGGAATGGTTGGCTGGAGCCTGAATTAGTGTCGTTCCAAGTCTGCTTCAGTGTGAATCACGACAAAGGACGATCATGAGTTGAATGTTTGCTACAATAAAGGATCGACAATACAATCTAATGAGTGACTTCCAGAAACCTCATTCGTCTCATCCACAATTATTCCCATCTACTAACCGCTGCAGTCTGCCTGTTTAACAACATCCAGCCACAATCATCCTACATGTGAAATCTCCCCAGCCGACCACTCCCTCGCATCGGGCTCTCCCCCTTGTCTCCCTCCTTGGTGTTTGGATCACCCGCCCCGCTTCCTCCGCCGTGACCAGGCAGGCAAGGCGTCTTGCATCGACCTCTAAAGTCCGGCCCGACATTGAGGCACGTATCACAACCGCAGAGTAGCTCGAGGTGGTCTCCGACCTTTTGGTCAATCTGGTCGCAGAGGCAGATGTACAGGGCCGAGTCGACGCTGGTGGCTGGAGAGCCCTGCGGGCAGTTGGCGTTTGGCGTCTTACAGTACGCCTCGGAGAGTTGAGCTTCATTCCAGGGCTTTGCTGCTGAGGCGTTAGCGTTTCCACAGTGACTTGGAGATTAGTGTTTATACCCATTGCCATGAGAACTTCGGCGCAGTAAGTATATCCGCATTCACAGATTGGTCCTTCAATTGGTGGTGCTGGTGCACCCGTAGGGTTCGGAGCTGGTGGGGCCGGGGCCGGATCCGTTGGCGCCGGAGGCTGCGGGACAGGGGCCGGAGAAGAAGGCGGAGGCGCGGGAGCCGGTTCATCAGGAGGAGGAACCGGAGCTGGAGGTGGAGAGGGCGGAACTGGAGGCTCAGCTGGAGGCTCAGCTGGGGGAACTGGGGGATCGGCTGGAGGAGCTGGGTCGATTGGAGGAGTTGGTGGTTGAGATGGAGGAGGAACAGGCGCAGGCTGAGGGGATGAAGGTGGAGGGACCTGAGGCTTTGCCATGACCAAGGCAAGCAGCCCAAGGAGGATAAAGCAGATCTTCATGTTGGTAACGAATGCGATAGTTTGGCTTGAAGGATTAATCTGTCCAGGCATGGACTTGTCAGTCGGGATGCTGAGCTGGTCTGAGATGATGGCTCTCCATCCTTATATCTGGCAGACATCCAATGTCCAGGTCGTCCAAGAAGCAAACGTTTGCTCGCTAACAAAGGCTTTCGTCAATAGCATTGTGAACACGTCGCGCGTCCTACATCGTGGAGCCATCGGCAGTCCAGACTGGCGATGGTCAAACGTAGAAGAAAAGTCCATGGTGTTGTTCCTGGTTCAGTATCACGACGAGTTGGAAGTGGCATGGGCGAGTTCCGAGGCGAGAAGCTCCGATCAAGTTTTTGGAAGGTGACAGAGGTATCATGATGACAGACACATGTTCACTTTATACATCTCGTACTTGTTTGTTGTCATGATCAAGGTTGTTCCTGGGTTTCTAGATTGATGGTTTCGTTGTAAGTGGGACATGCAACTCAGAGTATAACAACTGTGTGATATACACTTGCATATGTTTGCTTCAATTGATATATCAGTGTAATTATATACTCAAAGCAAACATTTTACAGGATAGGAACCTTTCAGCAAGAAAACAACTCCATACTGACTTACAGTACCATACCATCCAGCCCGGCCGGCATCGGCATTTGTACCGTGCTAATCCCCCGCACTGTGCCATTGAAACTGTATCAACCCCACCATCCGTTGTGCTCCGAAAAGCTGATAACTTTGCCCCTCCAAGCGCATCTCAGCTCGGCCATCCTTGAATCCGCAAACTCGTCCTCCGAAAGCCTTTCACAATGTCCGAGTCTGCCCCCAAGAACGTCATCAACGTCGGCACTCGCAAGTCGCCTCTCGCATTGGCCCAGACAAACATTGTCGTCGACGCCCTCAAGGCTCAGTTCCCCGATCATGAATTCCCCATCCACGGCATGACCACGACCGGCGATCGAGATCAGAACACGGCTTTGTACAACTTTGGAGGCAAGGGTCTGTGGACATCGCAGCTTGAGGAGAGGCTCGTCAATAAGGAGCTTGACCTTGTGGTTCACTCGCTCAAGGACATGCCGACGAGCCTCCCCGAGGGCTGCATTCTCGGATGTGTGACGTCCCGCGAGGACCCGAGGGATACACTGGTGATCAAGAAGAGTCTTCAGGAGAAGCACGGATGGAAGACTCTGGCTGATCTGCCGGCTGGCAGCATCATCGGCACCAGCAGTGTGCGTCGCATTGCTCAGCTGGTCCGACGCTACCCCACGCTCAAGTTCAAGGACCACCGAGGCAACATCCAGACTCGGTTGCAGAAGCTCGAGGACGACCCGGAGCTGACTGGCATCATTCTTGCTGCGGCAGGTCTGCAGCGCATGGATCTCGGTCACCACATCTCTCAATTCCTCGAGTCCGACACGGGAGGCATCCTGCACGCCGTCGGCCAAGGTGCTCTGGGAGTCGAGTGCCGGGTGGACGACGAAAAGGTGCTCAAGTTCCTCAAGACGATCGAGAATGAGCAAACGATGCTGGCGTGCGAGGCGGAGCGCGCCGTCATGAGGGCGCTCGAGGGCGGGTGCAGCGTTCCCATTGGAGTCGAGACCAAGTGGGTGGACGGCAAGCTACGGCTCAGAGCTACCGTCGTCTCTCTGCGGGGCGACGAGGGCGTCGACTCTGAGATGACGGAGGAGATCAAGACACAAGAGGAGGCCGACACCTTTGGAAAGAAGGTTGCCAAGGATCTCGTGGATCGGGGAGCTAGCAAGATCCTGGATGCCATCAACGAGAAGAGGCAAGTGCCTGAGACGGTTAAGTAGACACAAAAATGGACGAGGACATGGCAGATGCATAGCCGATTTATAAATCGGCACATGAAAATAAAACCCAATATACCCCCGAGACGCGAATCACCATATGGTACACCTGACGTATGTCTATGCTTGCAGGTTGAACTGTCTTTCATTCCTTTCTCTTGTATCCGATCGTAACCCATTTCCGTGATAACTCTTTAGTGCTCTTCGCTACCAGCAAATTCCCTGTAGGCCTTGATATCCATCAGGTCATCAAACTGCTTGGCACCCTTCTCGTCAACCTCGACCTTGACGATCCAGCCGCCACCGGCGCTATCATCCTCGGGGACCTTGTTGATGGTGGAGGGCTTCTCCTCGAGGTTCTCGTTGACCTGGACTACGAGCAGTTTGACCGGGGCGTTGATGTCGCTGGCTGACTTGACCGACTCGACGGCGCCGACCTGGTCGCCCTGCTCGACCAGTTGGCCAACATCGGGGAGCTCAACGTAGACGACGTCGCCGAGTTGCTCAGCTGCGTACTCGGAGATGCCGACGAAGCCGTGCTTCCTGTCGGCTGAGAGATCGATCCACTCGTGGTCCTTGGTGTACCTACGGGCGAGGCCTTGATCCTCAATTAGTTCCGTCGCAATTGTATAGCGGCGATCGCAACTCACTCAGCTTGGTGGTGGAGAATGCTCGCATGGAGGAACGGGCCATGGGAGCAGCGCGAGGGGCAAAAGCCTTGGCCAGAGGCGCAGCGACGCGCAGGGACCGGGCAATTGAGGCCATTGTGAGAAGTGGGAGAGTGGATGGGTTTGGCGAGGGGAGGTTGGACGAGATCTGCCGAGTTGGTGATATCAGTCAAGTTCTCACAAAGCTCTGCCCGCAAGCAACCGAATGGGACGGCACTACGGAGGACATGGGCCGAGCGGCAGGTTTTCGGAGGTTGAGCCGGAAGCTTAGTCAGCCGGCGTCCTTTGTGTGAGTTTTGTTCATGATGCACTGGATGTTTGTTTGACTGAGAGAACCAATCAAGAGTCGCACAATGGACAAGTTTCACAAGTCAACATGGTCAAGTTGTTTACTTGCAACATGTATAAACAGATGCAGGGTCAAGGGTTCTTTTGAGTCAAGATTAGATCTGATGAGCATTAAAAAGTGACAGCCGTGATGAGTTGGCTCTGCATGACGATGATCCCGAGATCAAGACTCGTGGAGAGAGGTAGGCAGCTATATGTACGTGCGGGCATGGGACCCAATTGACCAAGCGATGATGTCGCACAGGTGGATGCAAATAAACAAGATGAAAACATTGGTTGCTTGTTTATTGACGATGCATGATGAGTTGGGCTGATGGTAAAATGATACCCAAGGATAGGCAGTATCTGTGCTTAAAGGCTCTTTAATACTACGAGACAACAATAGTCGGGTATTTTCAATGCAAGTCAAGCCCCTTAGATAAAAAACCGAGTCATTGTGATCCAGTCCAAACTGTTTGGCTCCAATTGCATCATTGTTTGCTCGTCAGCCAGCCTCTCCCCAGTGTCTCAACCAACCATTCGTCGCAGACGCGCCCTGAGCGTTTAGCTCTGTAACGCGTCGTCTCCCGAAACTAAACAGCAAAAACTCGACTCCACATGGCCTTTGACCTCCAGACCATCTTGACAACACGGGCTGAATCCAAGGTCTAGCCAACTCTAATCGACCGACTCGGGCGGGGTGGATCAGAAAGAGGAGGCCGTGTCTTGATTTCTCTCTTTTCTCTTTTCTTTTCGTTTCTTTCACTTCCTCCTGCAGCGACTCCATCACAGCGCAGATAAGTCAAATCTCCTGCCCGTGTGGCTTAACCCGGTGTCTTGAAATTCCGTCCCGGGACTCGCAACCGCCCAGGTCCAAGTTAGAGGCTCACCACCATCACCTCTTCCAAAAGCCCAGCGACGAATAGCCATCCCCCTCGCCCCTTGTCAGTCCCTTTCGGTCCCTTTACTTCGATTTCTTGTCGTTAGAGACTGACTGTCAGTCTAGGCGTCTCCCTCCTTCTCTCCCTACCGCCATCTAGTCCAGGCCTGGATCCCATCCTCTCCTCGTAACCCCCTCCGAGACCTTGTCTCACTAGGTCCACCACAACGTCGGCTCCCTACAGCCTGCCCTGTCTTCTTTCTCCCTCTTGAGCCTGTCGGGTGGCTTTTCGTTTCGAGTCCCTAGGCCCCAGACACGATCCCGTGGAGTCTCTTTGCTTCCGCCACCTACAGCCTTCTCGGAGCACACACGACCACTTACCGACGAGTGCCTGGCCTGGGCCTCAGCTCAGCTCCCACTACCGCCGCTACTACTCCCCACTGCTACGCTACGCTACTCTACCGACTCCATCTCAGCTTCATGCCTCGCACAAGCTCTTGACCAGTCTGTCCTTGTCTTCTTCCGACCGCTATAGGCGCCTCGTCCGCTCCAACCACGTTCTCTACCGACCTTGACTCTCGCTCATTTCGTCCCCCACACGCTCCTTCGCTTCACCTCCATCCAACCGTACCGCACCGCACCGCTGCTTCGCCCAGCCTTGACCACATATTCCCATCGTGACACTGACAGCTATTCACCCTGGACGACTCAACGATCACCGCGGCCACGGCCACCATCCCCGACCTCACCCCTCCCCCTCCCGACGCTCCCGTCATCGCCGTCGACACCATGGAGACCGAGGTTCCTCCCCCACACGAAGTCCCCGACGACACTCTAGGCGGCATCGAGGGCTCTCCGCAAGCCGCCTCCAGCAGTAACGGCTTCCGTCATCAACAGAGCACATCCCTCGACCAGGGACTCGCCAATAGTCCCAAACCAGAGGAAGATCCTTCTGCCAGATACACCCCTCCTGTCCAACCGGCGCCTCCAATCTCCCGACCAGCTAGCGGCCTATCCAACCCCGCACACCAGGCCTACAATGATTATCGGCAAGGCGCAGGCGAACCTTCATCCAACGGCCGTAACCATGTCGTGATCAAGGTTGGCATGGTGGGTGATGCCCAGATTGGCAAGACGTCGCTCATGGTCAAGTACGTCGAGGGCAGTTGGGACGAGGATTACATTCAGACCCTGGGCGTCAACTTTATGGAAAAGACAATTTCCATCCGCAATACAGAAATCACCTTTTCCATCTGGGACTTGGGCGGTCAAAGAGAATTCGTCAACATGCTGCCGCTAGTGTGCAACGACGCCGTCGCCATACTCTTCATGTTTGACCTCACGCGCAAGAGTACCTTGAATAGCATCAAGGAGTGGTATCGTCAGGGACGGGGTTTCAACAAGACAGCCATTCCTATCCTTGTGGGTACAAAGTATGATCACTTCGTCAACTTTCCCCCTCAAGATCAAGAAGAGATCTCAAATCAGGTGTGTAAGGTGGTCCATCATGCGAATTCAACTAACGGAAATAGGCGAGACGGTTTGCCAAGGCCATGAGGGCAGCCTTGATCTTTTCAAGTACAAGTCATAGCATCAACGTGCAAAAGGTTAGTTCCAGAACCCCCCTATGTATCCCACCGCTGACCATTTCAGATCTTCAAGATCGTACTATCCAAGGCATTCGACCTCAAGTGCACAATCCCCGAAATCGAAAACGTCGGCGAGCCCCTATTGTTATATCAGTCTGTGTGATGATACACATCCTTCAAGACTACGTCTAGACCATGCCACATAAAAGGCACAAGGCATGTCTCAGGCAAGCCTTTCATGTTATCACGTCGAAATACCCGACAATGACGAACCATACACCGCGAGCTGGAAGAACAGCATCGCAGGCGCCAAACGATGCGCCTACGCCTACTGGCCGGCTTATCTACAGTCAGCTAGGAAGAATGAAATAGTAAAACTGTCCTTGTAACTTGCCTTTGATGCGCGCGACTTTCCCTTCCCTTTGTCTTACACACCACTGGATCGACTCCCTTCCCTTCGTTATTTATGCTTCTGCACTAAACTCAATTGTCTTATTACACTTTACGGATAATGGAGAGGTCGGGATAACCTCTCAAGGATAGATAAATCATATGGGTATCTTTTGGCGCGGGTGCGCATCTACATTACCAGCTGGGTGTGCTCAGCGGCCTTTATTGCTGTCCTGGAGGAGCTACAGGGGATATCAGAAGGATATCATGAAACAGCTGCAACGTTAATCGTATTGTTGGCTCAGGGGGATGATGTATGCTAGGATGAGAGACGAGGTAGCATTAGATGAGGAATGAGCGGTTGTTGTACGAGATGAGACAAGGTGTTGAAGAGTTGATTGCTAATCTACAGGCCATCAGATAATAGGCTATGTCGATACAAGTTTAAGCCAATTTCTTGGTGTTGGTCGATTTGTTATTCACGTTGTCATCACTGGACTTGTGGCTAGCTCCCTGTCCACTGACCGGCTGCTTACCCCATTTACGTTCCTCCTTATCCTCCATCTCATCCTGGTAATTTGTCTTTGGGTCATACGTCTCACCCTTCTTCCAGGGAGTTGCCAAGTTGACATCATCAAAGTCAGCCAGGTCCATCGAGTCTCGATTGTTTGCAGCCTGTGGGGGAGAACGCAGCTTTCCGCGCGAAGACTCCCACAGCTTTCGAATCTGTTCCTCCAACCGGGGACGTGGAGGGCTTACTGGATGAGTGTCAACAATAAGAGGCCAATCCTGATGGGCGTCCTCTTGCAGTTCGTGTTCTTCATCCTGGTTGACCTGTCCATACTGTGCTCTCTTGATCTTGCGCCAGGGGGCGAAAGACATGATGCAGAGAAAGATGAAGACAAGAACTACGGCGAAAAAGATGGCCACTAGAACAACGGTGTGAGATTCCGCTGGGGCCTCTTCTTCACGAGTTGTTAGGTGGTGGTAAAAGGGGATCTTGCGGAAAGGGGGTGTAAAGGGGGTGTTTTGTGTGTTGCAGGGCGCCATGGGAGTTACCTTGATCTCTCGTGCGGAGAGACTTATGGGAGGTCGTGATGGTGAGTTCGGGATGTACGGTTGAAGAATTATATAGTGGGAGCATGTGGTTGAGGTGGGTTTAAGAACAATGAGGGTTGTATTGTCGGAGAACAAGTGTCATTGAGGGCAGAACATTACCCACAAATGCCTATTTTAAAGAATGTTCAGTAGAACATGATTTCCTGGTAGTAGGTCATGAACAAGAATAATGGCATAGTGGGCTATGAGCTCGCCGTCTTTGTTGTCTACTTGTCTACTTGTCTACCACTCACGTTGGTTTCTCAAAGCCTAACCAAGCACGAAAACGCCGTCCCCGTACGTTTTTTCCAGCTACACATAATATTTGAAGCAGATACCTAATTTCTCATCAACTACACGGTACCTAGAACTTGCAAAGAGTAATCAACAACCCTCGGCCTATCAAGGGTCTACCCACCATGTTGAGGTTGTGGGCAAACAAGGCCTATACTATGAGAATTCCCTGGCTTTGTCAATGATGTCGACTGTTCAAAATACCAGAGATGGGCGTACTTTATCCATGGGTGGTTTCAATTTCGGTGCGCTTGAGTCAATGTCCTATGGCAGAGACTTGGGCATCATAGGGCAAATGTTAGATATCATGTTAGGTACCACATCAGCTGTAGTTTTAGCTGTAGTTTTAGCTGTAACTTTGGCTGTAACTCTAGCTGTCACATTAGCTGTCACTTTTTTCACTGCAAATTTAACCCGCATTAAGGGAGGCTACTGTAAAGTTTTGTTGATTAACATTGGAATTGCGGCGTTCTTCACTGCAAATTTAACTCAAGCAGAGATATTGATTTGAGCTCTCTAAGGCAAGCATAACATGGCACAATCCTTACCTATGTTTCCCATAGCGAACGTCCCGTGCTCACAGCAAGTTTCGTATCAAACAGAAGCATATTGCCCTTGTACTCACTACTAACTAGCTGGCACAAAGATCTCGAGCCCTTGTGACAGAAGATGCTTTCCCAGAGAAGAGAGCGACAATCCGGGAAGAACAGGGAGGCCCCAATCCGGGCTGCATGTGCAAGGAACAAGTTACAAGTTCGGTGGTCATAAAAGAAGATTAAAGCAAGGGTAAAAGGATGTGAACAAAGTGATGTGGCACTTGCACTGCAAACTTAACCCGCGCTGAGGCTTTGTTAGCCAACCAATTAGAACTGCTCAGCGTGCATGGCAACATGAAGCTCACAAAGATGAGGCAGAATTGAGTGACACTCATCTCTAGGTACCTTTCGGAGCGAACAAAGAGCGCTTGTAGCTTGTGTTTTGCTTTCGGGTACAGGAGTTCAAACAATGCATACGCCCTGTTAGATAGGTGACTTTATCTATCATCTGAGTAGACGGTAACCTGCACGAGGACCGTTAAGACTTGGCGATAGAAGTAGGGGTCAAGACGAGTCCTTTGAAGAGGGTATGGGAGGCGACCTGTGCTGTCTTCGGTGGCACAAGTGGTTGTCCGACCCCCCACAACCGACCTAATAGGGGCAAAACTTTAAATAGAGGGTCTTTCTTGCACTCATTTCACTGCAAATTTAACCCACGCCGAGACCTATTAGCTCGGCCAGTTAGAACTCTTCAGTGTACACAGCACCTTTGGCGGCTCTTCATGGAGGTTAGGCAAAGTACAGTCTATTTATTCCTGCTCTACGTAGCTCTTTATGGTGAAGTTCCTTCACTTGTATAGCTCTCTTTGTCTAGTATGTAGGCAGGCATCGAAACTTCTGTGTACTAGCTATAGCAAAGCAAACACTCGCGTCATCTTAGGCAAAACGTTGAACTTCGGGGGTATCAAGAATTCTCAATTATTCTACTTCTTCTATGCACTGGTCGTACCCTGCTCAACATCCGCCGCCTTACGAGCTCTCTTCTTCTTTATATACTGGTAAAGCTTCATGAGTCCACCCCCAAGGAGGGGGAGCACAACAATCAGGGCGATAGCGACAATAGCCCAGACTGTAGAGCTATTATTGGACTCCTCACTGACTGCGGCGCTGTTCACCTCTCTGGTTGATGGCCAGAGGAGGTGGGGGAATGAGGGAGTGTGAGTGAAGCGTGTCATTTTGTACGGATCTGAGGGTGATGGGTTTCTGGGAATAGTATTCAAGCATACATTTTGCCGAATATTAATAATGAAGCAATTTTTGGGCCTTTGATGCCCTGCCTAGGTCGTTCTTTTGTTGTGTCTTTGTAGCCAGGTGCTTTGTGCCCGCTTTGAGACTCGACAGAACAAAGGCTACGAACTACACCAATCCAAGTCGATGAATCACTACAAGTGGAATATCCCGTTATTCAGAAATGAGTATACCGCATCTAGAACAGTTGGTGGTATGCGGGCTTCTCCGTAGCCATGTTGCCGTGGGCGCGGTCTTGTCTCAGACTACGACACCACGAGGGCATATATGCGAAGCGGGAGCCTGACTCTACCATCATGTAGATCACGGTGCTTCTTCTGGCCGTGAATCACTGACGAAGAGCTCATTCACAGATCTGACGAGCTGTTCCTCACCGTCTGCATCGACAATGACGAGCTACACCTACCGAGAGCCTCCGTGTATAAAATCCAGCACCATAAGGTTCAAGACCCAAAACACCTACCTCCATCCACATCGGTTCAACACGCTCGCACCCTCACCACCACGCAAAATGGATCTTCGACCATATAACCACTGGGTCGTGGCCGGCTTCATCATCATCCACGTGGTCCTCCTCTGCTGGATCCTCTCCATCTCCATCGCTCTCCAGCGAGATCGCCACGCACGACTAGTCGGTCGCAAGCTTACACAACGACCCTTCCGAACCAAGAAAACAGAATTTCCGTGGAAGGACGCACTTCAGGAGACGGAGGTGGTTGCAGATGATGGCGCTGAGCCTTTGTTGCCGACGTCGCCTCGCGGAACGGGATGGGGATCGGGGAACAGACGGACGAGCTGGAAGCACAATGACGAGTGGGGAGAAGGCGCGTTTGCATGAAGAGGCTATGTGAATGACAGCCAAGACGTGTTAGCATCACAATAACCAAGTTTGCTCAAACCATGTGATGCCGCAATTCCAGTGTCACGAGCGTCGAGTTTCCAGCGGTGTAGTCAAGAATAGCCACACCACACAACCGGCATAGCAGCACAAACTGCGGTGAACAACACAAACATCCAAAGAAACAACCAGTCGAGTAAAAGCTGTACAACAGTGACGATCGGACTCACCGCTACACGCTGTAAGCCGGGCCTCTTGCTCCTCTTATACCGTCCCACCTCCGGAACCCGCGGATGCTTGTGGATCCCCTCCATCAGAACTCGACAGGCCACTTGACGAGCATTTCCAGCCCTTTCTATTCCTTTTCTGCATACGAAAATGCAGGAAAGAATCTAGGGTCCTTTTGATTTCCCCGCAATCTTGATTGATTAGCTTGATCTCGTTCCTGACGATCTGGTGCATGTTGGCTTGATGTGGTGGAGCCTTACATGGGCCATGGCTGCATGAGATGCATAATCTGACTTGCACCGTAAGCACTCTGATCTTGGTGTTAGCAGACAGTGAAAGTAGAGACACATTGTGAAGGGACTTGAAGTGTTCTCGCTGAAACTGGACATATGTCCTCCTGCCACTTGACCAAGTGAGCAGATATTTCATTTTGACTCTATGGTCTACCTCTATACCGGCTCGAGATGATGACGAGCAGACCTGAAGCGAGAGAAAGTGACAATCAAGAACAAAAAAGACCCCAAGGTTCTGTACTCCTTCAATCCGTTCCATATAAGAATGCCCGCCGGTTCCAACAGGGGAAAAAAAGAAACACCAGAACGCCGTTCATGATGAAAAGAGTGAAAAAAGCCCCAGCGCGCTAAAGAATATAGTAGAAGGTGGAAAAAAAAAGTCCCGGTGATTACATGTACAGAGTTCTGATCTCGAGGGGCCGCAGTCGACGAGTCCCTGGCGGGTGTAGCTGCTGCTTTTGCCGATGGGGGTATCTAAAGATGCATCGAAAATCCGAAAACCAAAAGAGAAAAGACTTTAGTGCTTGTTGTCCCTGTCTCCCCAGATGGGAGCGTTCAAGGGCTTGCTGACGCCAAAGCCGACACCGACGGCGATGCCCACGACGAGAAACACCACGAGGACCTTGACGATGATGCGGTTTCGGCGGCTGAGGTTGGCCATGCAGGTGCAGCGGTTCTTTGCCTTGTTTGCCTTGGCCTTCTGCTTCCAGTGGTCCTTGCCGGGCCAGACTTGGCAGTCGCTCTTCCTAGCGAGGGGACTGGCAGATGTCTTGTGCTGGATGCAGGACGAGTCGGTCGTGTGGGTAGGGACCATGGCCTCGATATCGGTGTCGAAGGGGTTGGTGCTCCGATCGGAGCGCGGTGTCGAGGTTGTGCTCATGCGAGGAGTCTCGGGGCAGACGGTGGTATTTGTTGAGAAGGCGGCCTTTTCGGGAAGGGCGAGGGTATCGATGCTGGGGCCACTAGGGCGGGAGAGTTTCTCGTAGTTTGAAGGCATCGTGATGGATGTGAATGTGTTGAAGAAGGTGAAGTAGAGTCGCTAGGACTAGGAATTGGCGATGAATTAAATCAAGATCGATTCAGCTGATTCAACGGCAGCTATTTTCAGTCAGTCTTGTTGCAGGTGACGCGAATGTGGTGATCGAAGCTGATGTTGAGCGTGTCCCAGAAGATGGAACCATCAACATGCGCGTGCGACAAAAAAGTAGTCGCACAAAAACGGGCAAAGACTGGAACATACCTTTTTGTATCGCCCGTCAAGAGACACAAGAACGTTGAATAGCAAAGTTTGGGAGAAAGTTTGCGCCGAGAATGATTGGGGAAGAGGTTGGTTGGAGGCCGCGTACGCCAAGGGCGAGAATGCAGTCGATGAATTGAATCGTATTCGCAAAGGAGCCGCGAATAGACGTGGAACAGAGGAGATGATGGATCAAGGAGAGTATCCGTAAAAAAAGAAAGGCCAAGAGAATGATGCCTTTCGTTATTTCGTTGGGAGGTGGCAAAAGAGAATGAATCCTTAGAGAAAGGAAGCAAAGAAAGGCAAAGGCAGATGATGATGGGCTGGTTCGTCCTTGGTAGGTCTCAGGTCTCAGAGCATGGGTCGTTTTGGCGATTCGGTTCGCTCAAGTCCGGCCGGTTAGTGGAACGGTTCCGAGAAGGAGTCAGGAGAGCAAAGGAAAAGGAATCAGCTGCCGAATAAGGAGAGGAGATGGTGGATTGTTGAATATTGATCTCTCTCGTTTTTCCTTCTCCCAACAATGGAGATGCGAGGGTTGAAGGAGAAGAAGTTCAAGTCTTTCTCAAGGGGCAAAGATGAGAGATTGCGAGTACAACCAGACACCAGAATCACCCCGGACAGGGCAGGGACCTGGTGGTTTTGAATAGAAACAGGAGCACCCTCTCTACCTCTCAAGCCACAGAGCAGACAAGAACGAGCCCACGAGGACGGGACCGAGAGTTTAGGGGCATTCGTTCAGGCCCTGTTCTAGGCCTCCTTGTCCTGTCCTGTCCCTTTGAGATGGACCCGTACTGTACCCCAGCAGAAACAGGTGCTGCAGCCCCCCGCTGGGAGATTTGAGCCTATCTCCAAGACCTCGCCTGGACGCTTGGGCCTAAAGCGGGTGCGCTAGGGGCAGTCTTGCCGCTTTTGGGCCTGGCGGGAACGCGCAGCCAGCGGGGGGCCTCTGCTAACATTGTGCGCTACGCTACCCCTAACCTTGACTCCCATGCGATGAGACGCTGCGACTGCTGAGTTCCATGGATCCATCGCCACTGGACACAGGATGGCATCATTTGGGTGTGTCTATGTTCTTGCTCCTGTCCTCCTGTGCCTCAATATTGACCCTGATTCCAGTTGCGAAGATCAGATCCTGTCAAATCCGGTCACGCACGTCACCGCCCGTCCATCCCCCAAGATTCTCAACCATGTGGCATGGCCGCATGCCTACAGACCGAACCAGTTCCACGAATCCCCTCTCAACAAGGAATATAGCTCACTCGACCTTCTCCTCAGTCTAGCGGCGGCCTAGGCTATTCACCCGATATCCGCCATGGTTCTTGGCCGTGCGAGCGCCACTGAGATGGGTCCATCCATCTGGAGAAGAAGCCGAGAACGAACTGACTCGCCCACCATTTTTACTCTACTCTCTTGGCCAGGGGCCGACCAGCCGGGAGGGGGACGAGTCGTGTGCTGCATCTCGATATATCGTTGGAAAAGCACGCACAATCAATCAATCACACATGATGCTCTGCCGTGTCTCTCCCTTGACTCCATCCATGGCATGACTGCGACATTCGACTTGACCACAAGACTTGGGTCATTATGCTTTTCTCAACAGCCGAAACCACAAGATGCAAGGTACAGACAGCCTCAGGAGTGAATCCAGATCCAGGCACAGGGCAAGGTTTACCAACGGGAGTGAACCGCCACTAGATTCCATAGCCGTCATTGTTCCACTATCCGACTATCGTGCCCGTAGCCGTCGTCTACTCCAGGCTGGCAGCTAGCAAGCTCAAGCTTCGAATCAAGGAAACTCTGCTCGACGTTTGACAGGGCCAATGCAGCCACCGATGCAACAGGATGCTTCCTTGGCATGGTGCAGATGGATTCAACTCGTCGTGGACCCCGCTCAGTTGGTCCGTAGGATAATCCTATCCTCGCAAAGAACGAACTCGAGCGGCCAACATCCGCGCGTCCTCTGAATGCTTGGACCTCCCTGCGCGCTTTCACAATGCCGCGTTTCAACTCTGGGGCGCAGCATCCACTGAGAGTCGTCTTCGGTAAAGAGAGTGCTCGCTACGAGAGATAGACTCTTGTCTCAGTGGGTGCCCAATCCAAGTCCAACTGAACTGATGTGATGCGCCGTGTACGGCCGTCTACATGATGTCCGCGTATGGCGTAGCATCGCCCGCGTATCAGAGAGGTGCTATTTGAGGCATTACGTCGGTTCCCATGTGTGTTGCAGCGTTATGCAAATCCCATTCTACCACTGAGATGGAGAGATTACGGTTAATTTCCCACCTCCCTCTGCCGACGATCCATTATTCAAACCAGATAACGACCGACACGACCGCGACGCGACAGAGTTTGACACAGTTTGCTCGATGGCTTCTTCCGTCGATACTTCTTCCCCTCCTTTGAAGGTCACTGGTGTGCCTGAGCCCAACAGCTTCCTCTCTTGGTCGAGAGGGAGAGTTCATCCGGTGGGCAACGACGAGTGTGACGAGGGTCTAGAACGCGGGTGAACTAATGCAGGGTCCCCCCCAGCACTCGCAGCATCGGGAGCAGTCGAGACTGGTATGGCTCAGCGGGCGCTTGGTGGCGCAGCCAACGGGAGGAGCTGTCAATCGACGACGACGGATGTCAATCACAGCCGTCGGGAGGGAATCTGCGCCATCTACGAAGCTTCAATATTTGGGACTCGTCAAACATCCAAACCTTCCATGGCGTTCGGCCACAATTCCAGTCATCGCGTCAGGAACACGTCTTTTAGCATGTTTCGGTTGGTCCGCGACCGATGATGCACAAGGTTTGAGGCTGCTTTGGTTTCCTTTGGTCCTTCTGTCAGTCAAAATCCGAATCTATGATACGTGATCTGGATGTGAGGCTCTGCTTGCCATGATCGATCCTGTATTCAATGCCTTGGTTGTTCATGCCGTTGTCGCAGATAGATGAGTCATTGACCCAAGGCGCGCTTTCATGTTTGGCCGACTCTGAGCTCGAGAAGGAACATGGGCCTTTTGCGAGTTGGTTGATGCGTCTGCCATGTTGACTCAATCTCCCTCGATTGATTCCACGTTTGTTTGATGATAGCACTGAATGCTGGATGGTCGATTTGATGAGATTTCCTACCTATGTTCGAATGCTCACATCACGAGAAGAGACACCTACATGGCCCTTGAATGGTTATGCTGCAAGCAATCGAACCCTTTCATCGTGCCCTTCGCTTGCTCAGCCTGGGTACCTACCCAGCTACTGGCTCTTCCCATTGCTCTGATCCGTGATTTCCCAGTGTCCTCATCTGATGCCGTGCTCCTTCTTTCCTGCTCGACTCTTTCCCCATTGCTTGATCGTGGAAGGAATGAGGTCTCTGCTCTGCTCTGCAATTCCGTGGAGAGACGAGGCATTCGAGCTGATCTTGAAATGAATGAACTGCATTTGACTAGAGCCATATCATCGTCAAGTTGAACAACCTTGCCTACCTAATCTGTATGCCCACTGACCATCCTTGGTGACTCCTGGTGATGTCTTTATCTGATGCAACTGACTCTTTCCTCAACAGCTTGAAATCACATGAAGTTCCTTCCACAGCCAAGCTCTTACCTAGCTACTGCCCCCTTCTCCCATCGAGATGCCTTCACCCGATACACTTGCTCCTTCCTCCACAGCCGTCAACCACTACAAATTCTTCCTCAACTTGCGGCGTACACTCGTAACTCTCTTCCTCCATCATCTCCTCATCATTTCTCCATCTTCTCTTTTGGATCATCATCGTCACCCATCATCACTCATCACTTATCACTCATCATCACTCATCACCACTCATCACTCATCACCACTCATCACTCATCACCACTCATCACTCATCACCACTCATCACCACTCACCACTCATCACCACTCACCGTTCATCATCGCTCATCGTCACTCATCATGGTGGATTACCATCGCGAATGGCAGTACGGCGAGGACCCCACCCGTGGCCAGTACTTGGAATCCCTCTGCTGCCCTTGTGTCGTCTATGGCCGCACCACCTATGCTCTCCAGAGCGCCCAGGATGAACGCGATGGCGAGGACATCACAGGAGAACCTTCACTGGGCCCCCTGACGCCCACCTGCTGCTTGTTCGCATCATGCTTGCCTTGTGAGTACCAAGATCTTCTCTGGTGATCAGCCTAACACAGTCAGTTTATGGATGCTTCATCGCTGCCATTCGAGGCGAAACTCGAAAGTTTTTCGACATCCAGGGCCGCGATGAGTTGGACGCGTACGCCGGCTGCTACTGGCCGGTCGAGACTCTCATTCAAACCGAGAACGAGATCTATCTTCGACAAGCCAGGTGGCGAAAAGCCAGCCAAGCCTCGTCTTCCACCGGGTACACCCCACATTCTCCTATGACTTATCCTTCGAGTTCAAGCTCGACAAGTCAAGCAACCACTCCCAACACGGAATGCGATGAGCCGCTCCCATGCATCCCCGAAGACTGTTCGACTGCAGCTCCATCTTCGATGAGCAGTCGCCGTACCAGCGCAAGACGAAGACGGGAGAGATCGATTGCCCGTGATCCAGTCGCACCCACAGATGCGACCCTCGTCAACGCCCACAGACTCAGCCAGGACCCAACAACGCCGGCCATGAAGAAGGGTCACTCAGCCCCCCATAGACTCAGCAAAGATCCGACTACGCCGGCCATGAAGAAGGGTCACTCAGCCCCCCATAGACTCAGCAAAGATCCAACTACGCCGCGTGATCCCCTCATCAACGCTCACGAACTCAGCCAGGACCCAACTTCGCCGCGTGATCCAGTCGCGCCCACAGATGCGACCCTCGTCAACGCCCACGAACTCAGCCAGGACCCAACTACGCCGGCCATGAAGAAGGGCCACTCAGCCCCCCATAGACTCGACGAGGACCCAGCTTCCCTGTCGCATTCGCCTCCTACCCATCACCTCTAGGATGACACTGGGGCGCAGGTTGCCTCTACCGGGACTGATACCCCTCCAGGTCCCTGCCGACACACACCGGCTCAGGATTGTGACTGCGAATACAGGCTTCGCAGGTATCGCTTGATGCGTGCGCTTGACTCAGAGCGTGGGCCTGGATGGAGGCGTGAGCGTGAATTGAGACGTGAGCGTGAATTGAGGGAATATCAAAGCTACCGTCCCTACCGAGCTGGTTATGCTCATTATCGTCTTTATGGTTTTGATGGTACTAAGCCTAAAGAAATCCCCGATGACACTCTATTAGGGCTCGGGTTTTGCACTGTTATGTAGCAGATTTCTTTTGCTTGTTTTGCGGACGAGTCAACTCCAGCACGACAAGTGAGGGACTTTGGACACGGATGGCAGGACGGGTTGATGATGGGGACGAACATGGTCGAAGACGGCCACGGATGGCCTCGTTGGACCAACATGATTAGACTACATGGCGATTAGTACCTGAAGACACGCCAGTATTGTTATCACTCCTTAGATAAGGCAGTTGTTCAATGATATTCGTTTATGAACGCCGTGTTCGAGGCTGGGCCAATGTCTCGGTGAGAAGTCGATCCAATTTCGAGCCAGAGGGCAGGTCGATCACTTGATGAACAGACGATGACGGATGATTGCTTTGCGCTGGGCCAATGGATCCAGAAGCAGGCCTCGGAACTGTAACGGTGGCTAAGGGCCAGGAGCATGAGAGACCGAAAGCATAAGAAATTGTGCCAGGCTGATGGAATAATCCAGCTGCAAACCGTGGCGATGCCCTTGCCCTTATGCAGCCAGGTGGCCTGGCGAGGTGTTGATGACGGCCAACACGACAATTGGCGTCTCGACGGCGCAGCATCAGAAATAGCAAGATTTTCTGATCAGATGGTCATTGATGAGAAACTTGGCTGAGGGACGAATGTTGCGGTCCCATCCCCAGCCTCCAGGCTGCATGTAAAGGAGTGCATTAGGCAAATTTGGTGTTGCACCTCGAGCGCGGATGCGACACGGACACGGTCGCGACGACACAAAATGGACGCGATGAGGAAGTTTATTAGGGGACGCGGGTGGCCAGACCTTTTAATGGAAACAAGATGCGTCGGGGAAAAGACTTGTTATGTAGGCAAGCTGAAGGGGTTGTTGTGTATGTCTCGACCGGGACCAGGTCTGGAGTTCTATGGGCCAAGGTGCGGCGGTGTGTCCGTGGATCAGCTGGATAGAGGATGGGCCAATTGTAAGAGGTTTGGTGTATTAAGTGATGGGTTTGTGATGAGGCCGCATCGACACGACCAGTCGTGTTATTGGACTAGAGCTACGTTAGATGATGGCATCGAGATGAGATGGGTGCACAATGAATTGAACAATGGATTGTGTCTGTGTCTGTCTTCAACGGGCAAACTTGACGGTTAGGTACTGCAAGCATCACCAGTTCAACGGCAGGCGGCTGACGATGTGGTGCAACGGTAGAGGAATCGTGTGGACGCATCGTGAACGCATCAAAGTGTTGTTACGCGATGCGCGTCGACTCTACGGGATACGGCCAGGCTATTTCGGGGCCGAGCCGTGGAGTGTCTGATGTATTATACAAGTACCTCCGGGCTGACTGGCGTGAGAGATACATTGGACTGTCTCCCTTGCTTTTGCGACATCAACAGATAGACGCGACGATTGGCCGTCATAGCGGTGGAGACATGCCGGCCGCGTCCCGCAAGGCCATGCCGTGTGGCGAATCAAGCAGCGCCAGGTGAGATGCGCCCGTACTTGGCAGTGGAGCGGTGACACGGGGAGAGGCGAGCTGGAGGTCTACAGGGGATGGACGCGTTGAGTGGGAGTGGCATGAGAGGGGGAGTTAGGCTGTCGGTGCCTGAGGTTTTGGAGGTTGATGATGGAAGAGAGACGGGCTTCTTCTGGGTTTTGGGGCAAATATCTCGATTGATTATCATGTTCAAGACATTCCACGACTAAAGCAACACGACACGACACGACTTGAACAGCCTCCAGAGAAACTGATCATTCCATTCCGTCTCATTTGGTGGGGATTGACCATTGGATCATCTGCAGCCGCAGCCTGCCCGAGCCTGGCACAGTGGATAACGTTAGTGGGTACGAGCTGTGCTGCGGGTAGTGCCAGGTAGTGGCAGTGGACGTGCCCGCCCACGCCCGCGTCCCTCCCTTATTACCGACTCTCCTCCCTCCCACACGCGCCCTCGCACACCAAAATCCACTCTCTTTTCTACCCGAGCACTCCCTCCGACTCCTCCTCTTGTATATCTTTTCTACTCACTCATTTACACGTCGACCTCTTTGAGACGGGCTTCTCATAAACATCGACGCGGCCATCAATCAATAAACAACACACCAACACTCGACAAACTCCTCTGACCTGCATCGTCCACCTCCTGCATTGCCTCACTTCGACGTGGACTCGCCCCCGCCCACTGGACCTTGCCTTGCTCACTCAGTCACCTATCCCACACGACAACACGACTCCAGTCACCATGGCTGCCGTCACTCGTCAACCCTTTGCTCCCCTTGATGGGGCTCGTCTTCAGAACCTCACAAGTCTCAAGAACAGGCAGAATGGTATGTGGTGGATCCATGGACGTCATATCAGTATCACTCTCTAACAACCTTAGCTCTTCCTCCTACTGCTGGAAAGCGCAAGGCCGAACTGATCGACACCGACGACTTTGAGAACATTGACCCATCCGCCTTCGCTAAGCGTTCCAAGGCTTCCTCCAAGGACATGCTCAAGCCCTCTGCCTTCGTACTCAAGGCTGCTCCCATCCCCGCTCCCTCTGCTCTTCCCGATCGCCTCATCAGCCCGACCAAGGCTCGCCGCACCCTCCAGCCCAAGTCTCATGCCTCCAGGCTCAGCACCGGAAGCATCAGCAAATCGTCTCCCCTCTACGCTCCCGCTGGTCGCTCTCCCACCCGAACCAAGCGTTCCGGTCTGGCCTCGAGCCGCCGACGTGCCCTTGGACCCTACGCCCGCGTGGACCCCCCTTCCTTCAGCCTCGGCTCTGCTGCTCCTTTCTCTCTCGATGCCGCTCTCAAGGGCACCATTCCCGGTTATGGGTCTTCCAAGCCTGCTCCCAAGGAGCCGTTGAACCCTCTCGATGAAGGAGATATGAAGGCTAGCTGGTTCTTTGAGATTCACGAGGATACCCCCGAGCAGGAGATGACCAACCTTCTCCAGCACAGCACCTGCGTTCTCGATATTTCGTCTGATGAGGAGAGTGAGCGCAAGCGCAGCAGGGACCGTGCCGAGGGCCGCGACAAGGAAAACATCCCCCCCGCCGATGACGTATCTCAGACCTCATCCCGTCGCTCTGCGCGAGTCAGCGCTGACGACCTGGTTGTCGAGAAGGAACGTGTTGCTCTGGGTGAAATGAACACTGCCGATTTTTACGCCGAAGGTTGCGATGAGACTTCTGTCATTATTGTGCCTGCAGATGAGGATGAGGTGCCGGAGCCAGTATCCAACCTGACCAAGGACTTTGTGTATGCGCCAGAAGAAAAGACCGAGGAGCCCACAGAAGAGATTGAGGCCCTCATGGCCAAGCCAACAGAGGGGTCATCCAAGGCTGCTGTGCTAGAACCCATCGAGGGGACAGGCGAGAGCTTTGAGCTGTGGGAAAGCGGAAGCTCCAAGGACGAGGCAGAGCCAGCAACAAGCTCATAGCACAACGCAACAAGTGTATGAGTTTTATGCTTTAATGCCGGGGTCTGGAGTATAATGGTGTATGGCGCAGGAATTGGGATTCTCTTCTTGCAGGCTACCAAGAGCTGGGATACTGTTATCGGTTTTGTGATTTGCATTTTGCATTGTTTGATTTGAATTAATTTCACATTTATCTGAAGTACTATACTCTGTTGAAGTGATGAATTGGGCAATTAATTGTTTTGTGGCCTTCAGGGCTGCCGTGAGTGCTGTCGTGAGTGAGCGCTCAGGCAAAGACTGAGACTCAAGATAAAACTGATTCACTCACGCTCACCTCACAACCCTCAGTGTCCTTCCAACCTCTCCCCTCTCAACCTGCTCAACCCTTCCCTTGACCTTTCTCCATACCTCCTCCGCGACCTCCTCAACGCTCCCACCAGCGTCCACAACCACGAGATCCTCCTCCTCCTGCTTCCACCCCTCCCCCTCATCCAGTCCCAGCCCCTGCGCCGTGACATCTCTCCCGCCCATACTCAGACCCCAGAAGAGTTCGCGTACTCGCCGCTGCATCTCGGACCTCTCGTAAACCTCGCCACCCCAGCCGCCGCGAGACCGGGCCTGCTCCTCGGTCAGGTCAAGGAAGAGGACAAGGTCGGGCCGCGGGAGGCCACGCTCTGGGGCGCGTGCCCAGGGGAGGGTCAGAGAGGGGTTCTGCTTTGCTGCCGAGTAGACGATGCCCGAGTGATAGTAGCGATCGCAGACTATGGTTGTTCCAGCTGCGATGAGGGATTGGATTTGTTTGCTGGGTTTATGAGTAGGTGTATGAGAGTAGTAAGTGAGGGTATTTACACTGCTTCCCAGCGATTGGCGCTGAAGAGGAGGTGGATGACATGGTCGTCCATCTCAACATCACTCTTGAGATAGCTATCAATCATCTGCCCAATGGGCGTGGACCTGTCTATCTAGAATCAGCTCGGCTCTGATGATCTCGTCCGGGGTACTCACCGGGGAACCTCATGACCTTGACCTTGTTCCCCTCCTCGACGAATCTCTGCTCCAGAAGCTTGACCTGCGTGGTCTTGCCGCTTCGGTCCAACCCCTCGAGGACGATGAATGCGCCCCTCGCTGCCGAGGAGGCGGGGGCGGGGGATGTCCCGGTTGCGGGCTCAGGCCCCGAGGAGCTCGCTATAGCGGCCGTCGCGAGGTCGTTGATGGAAGCCATTGACTCTCGTGCTCTTGTGTCTTACTCTGACTGTGAGGTTTCGTGAGCCGCGATCTGACCCGGAAGCTGAGGGGAAAGGTGGATTTGAGGGTGGGCGTGGGTGTGGGCGAATTCACACTGTGGGTGGCTCCCCGAGGTTCCAGTTGGTTTTGGTTTGGTGTGGGCGGAGGTCACAGTGCGGCACGCGCCAAGTTTGCATCAGCTGATGGTGAAACTCCGACAGGTTCGTGGTGTTTGAGCAATATAATGGGTGATTATAAGGACAATTATCACAATGGGTATGACGAGTCTGGAATGTGATTCTATGGGGCTTGTTGGTCTTGAATTGACTGAGGCCCAACCGCCAACTCTAAAGCGGCGTGAGATTGAGTGATGCTACGTCTTACAACCAAGGGATTGCTACCCGCTTGAGTAGACAATGGAAAATAATTGGATACAGACATCATGCATCAAATGTCTGTCTACCTATGCACCATGGTCGTGTTGACAGTAGAGGTGAAAAGATCGGACAAAAAGCAAAAAAGGAATCCCCGAGACCTGGCTCGAACAGGTGGCCTTTCGGTAAGATGTGAGATCAATTACAGCCGAACGCTCTTCCAGCTGAGCTACTCGGGGCTTCAGGAGAAGAGTGGGATTGTTGGTAGGCTATCTCGGAATTGGACTCATAGCGTGCCCTGGTGCGGATAGACAATCCTTTGGAAATAGGGTAAGTTGAGAGGACAAGACAGCAGCAACAAGTAGGGCGAATGCTTGGTTTATTGTGTTTGTAGGAGTGATTGATCAATTACGGTCGCTCTGGTTTTTTTGCTATTGTTTTCAAGTTATTCGGGGGCTATGAAGGGAGCAACTGGAAAAGAGTCAAGCTGAGCAATGTCCTGTGTTGCCATCTTTGTTTCCTCCCAGACAAGACGGGATGAAAAGGTACGTGTTTATTTGGTCACTGCCCATCAGGGTGCCACAGAAGGGAATCATATATATGCAGCGCCGAGAATATCAGTGCTCTAGGTCTTTGTTTTTATTTGTTTCAATTGCACTCTCAAACGACCGACGGTTTTACATGGCCAATCTAGACGCTGTCTGTTTGTGTCTGTAAAGCCAGGCTCACCCTCATCTCTTAAGCTAGCATAAACCTCCGCAGCGGTCACGACGGGGGGTCTAAGTCAATCACATCTATTCCTATGTCAGATACTTTAACCTCCACTCTATCTTGCCTAGATACTAAGTACTCAGCTCATTAGGTTCTAACACATGTGATCATTCTGATGGCACAATTGAGCACCTTCTGTTACAACAGCAACAGTGGGGCAAGGTACAAAACGGAGGCTTATGCCAACTAAAGAGATAAAGAGACCCAAGCACAAGTCAATGAAGATGCACCAGTTCCACTCATAGAAGACTTCTCAGGGCGAATAACCGAAAGTTAGCCACGTCCAGTGCTTCTTTGTGTCGTTGGAGCCCAGAAGACCCCCAATTTCCCGCTGTTCTTCTCCCACCTCGACTACGCCACCTCGTCTACATATTTTGTATTAGCGATGGCTTTGTCATCAAACACCCTATCTTCCGATAGCTGCTCCTCCCCGAGTAGCTCAGCTGGAAGAGCGTTCGGCTGTAATTGATCTCGCATCTTACCGAAAGGCCACCTGTTCGAGCCAGGTCTCGGGGATTCCTTTTTGACTCTAGAAGCTCTGGTTTCTTTTTGTACCCACTGTCTCCATCTCATTCGTCATCCTCCTTAGCACCTTGTCACTCCATTGACACATCCCCCTCCAAAAAACTAGACCCTGCCGCACAAACTGGCGGGGTGAGGGGCAAAAATATCAACCTTTCCCGACGGAATGCAAAAGGAATCAACTCCCCGAGACCTGGCTCGAACAGGTGGCCTTTCGGTGACATTTCTATCGGTTACAGCCGAACGCTCTTCCAGCTGAGCTACTCGGGGGATTGGTGGTTGGTAGGCGATGGGCGAGATACTGGCCCCTATGCAGCCAGGGGTTTGTGGGGATGGACATGGAGATGCGCTCGCTTGTCGGTCAAGATGAGGCCGAGAAGATTGTAAATGTCTCATCATGACGAAGATTGGTGTACTTGAGTTCTAGGCACTTGCAATGGCTTGTCGCTTATACTTACGGTAATACATTACTCGGCCAAATCTCACTTACACCAAACACAAGATACAAGGAACATGACTTTTTAACGCCTAATTATACGCCTAGTTAAAGACAACAGTCTTGGTTTTGTTGAGGAACAGTCTCCTCTCGGCATACCACCGCACAGCAGCTGCAAGAACCTGGCTTTCTACGTTGGATCCCTCCTCAGACAGCTCCTTGGGGTTCATGCTGTGGTCAACACGAGCCACACGCTGCTCAATAATGGGGCCCTCGTCAAGATCCGCAGTGACAAAGTGCGCCGTAGCACCAATAATCTTGACTCCGCGGTCGTAGGCCTGGTGGTAAGGCTTGGCTCCCTTGAAGGATGGTAGGAAACTGTGATGGATGTTGATGATGCGGCCAGACATGGCTTCGCAGAGAGTTGGCGACAGAACCTGCATGTATCGCGCAAGAACCACGAGCTCAATGTTGTGCTGCTTGACGAGATCGAGAACCTGAGACTCCTGCTCGGCCTTGGTGTCCTTTGTAACAGGCAGGTGGTGGAACTCAATACCGTAGCTCTGGGCGAGGGGTGCGTAGTCGGGGTGGTTGGACACGATGACGGGGACCTCGATTCGTAGCTGACCAGTCTTCATGCGGAAGAGCAGGTCGTTGAGGCAGTGACCAATCTTGGACACCATGATGAGGACGCGCATCTTGCGGGCGACGGGGCGAATGTCGTAGTCCATCTTGTACTCGGCAGCGAGCTTATCGAAAGGCTCGACGAGGTGCTCGGTCGACTCGGTCTCTGTAGGGCCGAAGTGGACGCGCATGAAGAATCGATCCGAGACGGGGTCCGAGAACTGCTGGAGGTCGAGGATGTTGTGCTTGTGCGAGGCAAAGATGCCCGTCACGGCGTGCACAATGCCCGACTTGTCGGGGCACGAGAGGGTGAGGATATGATCATTGGCCATGTTGAAGGCAATGGGAGGCGTTGAGAGGGTACTTTGTCAAAAACTGGGTAAATGTTGAAGGAGGAGAGTACAATGGCATGGCTGAAAGTATCGTATAGGTATGACTCCGAGCTGAGGGGATTCATCCATCGACCCCACTGGGGCTAGCCCTTCTGGACCCCTCGGAGGAGACTCGGCAAGTTCCTGGAGTCATTGAGGGTAAATTCAGGACAATTGAGCCGGGTAAGGACAGATGTTATTTATATAGACATTTTATGGAGGATTACAATGCAAGTCATAACTTGTTGATGTCATTTCTGACCACTTATTGCCGTCTTATACCCAGTCCCGCAGGTTAAGTGGCTCGATTTAGGGTAGAGTCAAGGTGCATACTTAGGTTCATTGGTGATGGCTTCATGCGTGCACTGGGGAGGGCCGATTAAGGCCAACTCAACAGACTCAATTTGGGAGGCATAAACATGTTGTGCGCAATTGATACTTTGAGTTGCGGACCGAGTTACAAGATGAATGTATGTCCCCTTATAAAATACCTGGCCCTCTGCTCGCGCACGCACGCTGCCTCCCGAGAATCACCACCAAGCACCATGAAGCTCACTCTCGTGGCAGCGACGGCCGTCTTTTCGACGGCCAATGCGCTGTATATCCCCAACAGCCATGCGCAGAGACATCCACCACACATTGACGACGGGGGCTACCACGTCAAAGACCCTTACTACAACCCTAGTAACAGGCCTGACCTAACCCAGATGCTCAGGCCGTCGAGGCCAATCTGGCCATTTGCTAGAGTCATTCCAACTAAGCGCCCTGATGGAATACCCCTCGAGTCCAAGACGCTTCCAGATCACATCACCCCTCAAGACAAGAAGAAGGAACCCGTTTCACATGTCAAAGGATGTGGGAGCACTCAATACGAGAACGAGGAATCCGAGCATTGTGTGCACTACTCTCACATCCAGGTTCACAAAGCTGTTTTTCGCTCTCTCGAGAAGCGCCAAAAAGGACCTGACCCAAGCAAGGTTGACGTTGAGTCAGAGAATGCGGTTGCGTCCCTCCTTGACAAAGTCGCGCAACAAAACAAGCCTCTGATTCCCAAAAAGCTCGGAGCCAAGACGGATGGAACCAGCGAGAATGAAGTCAAGAAGATCGAAAGGGTCATCATCTACCCCAAGAGCAAGCCCAAGCAGCACCATCACGAGTTCCTCGAGCGTCTCATTGGCAAAGTTGAGCAGCAAACCAAAGCATCTGACGCATCGGGGACCAAAAAGCATGGCAAAGAGACGACAAACCAGAAGGATTGCGACAAGGAGAAGAATGACGAGCTGCTGGAGAGTGTCATTGACAAAGTTGAGAAACGAGTCAAGCCTCAGACACCGAAATTCTCGGGAGACGTAAACAAAGGAAAAGCGACCGAGGGCGCTGAAGAGAAGCTCATCGAGGATCTCATCGAAAAAGTCGAGGATCGAGCCAAACCCCAGATACCCAAAGAGAAAGGCAAAGTGACTGACGATGATGAGGTCCTGGAGGATCTCCTGGAACAAGCCAAGCTACAACACAAGACCCGTGTACCTCGATGGGTCAGCATATACAAACCTAGCCCAATTGAAAAGAGACGCAAGAAGATGAAGAAAGAGAGGGCAAAGCAAGTAAAGAAGCAGCAAGATAAAAAGAGGATCACAAAAACGACCGACAGAGGACTGAGGGGTTACTCACCCGAGTATCTATCAGGCCTACTACGACTCGAATACGACGAGCTGTGTCACAACCATCCCGAGAACTGCATTAAGGCAAAGGGCACTCAGAGGGAATTCACGCGCGAGACCCTAGAGGCCAAGGCGCGACTCGAGGACATGAAGAAGCACGCCATGATGTACACCACGCCTGAAGACTTCAAAGCCCAGCGGTTCCGCATGGACGAAAAGAATGAGGCGCTCTCAGAAACTGAGTTCTGGAAAGACAAGAGGGTGGGACTATGGTATCCTGGAAAATATCTCTTCCACGATAAGATGGAAGGAGAGGAGCTTGAAAGGTTCAACAAGGGTTTGGACGACTTGGGCTTGAGGAAGCTTGGATACCAAGGGGGTAAATTCTGGGTGCCGGGCTATCAACAGCATTTCAGTATGGCTTCTGACATACCATGGGGTAGAGCTACTCTTGACTACTAAGGGCATGGGATTTGTTATTGATTTAGGTCAGGTAAGGTAGGGCTCTTTATTCTCCTCTTTTATAGGCTTAATATAGGATAAAATAGCTGTTTGTAATAGCTCCTTAAAGCAGCCTTCTTGTGAGTTGCGGATTGCCATGCATGTGACAGATGTCTTGTGGCTTTTATATAGACAGTCGGATCCAACCTTGCGCCTCCTTACCTCGAGAGTATTAATATAAGATGTAAGCGAGCATGATTGGATGGTTTTATGCGAGATACGTCTAGATGGACATAGTCAAATGACAGCCAATGAAGAGTTAATGGAACTGCAGTCATTCAGTCTTCTGGCTCAGTTATCCCATCAAGGGCTGGGCTTCAACTACAATAAAGAACACGTCGTCAACACATCATAACATCATAGCATGATCTTCCAATGCTAACACAGTGGCCTCTACAGCCATTCTGTTGGTGATACGCATCTCCAGCGCTTAGCGATATCGCAGTTGTCGCGTCACGTGGGCACATCAAGTGACAGTCCACTCCACCTTGCATCCCCACTCCTCCACCCTCCAACTCCTCTCACGACTAACACTTGACAAGACTTGACAACTCTCCAACCTTGATCACGCAACTATGCACCATGCCGGGGAACGGCTCTCGCAGCCGGGATGGCTGTTTCAACTGTCGCAGGCGCAAGCGGCGATGCGATGAGGAGAAACCAGTCTGTCGTCGCTGTCGCAAGATGGGTGACAACTGCGTGTTTCCGGAACCTGCTTCTGCGTCGAATCCTCTCAAGTTTGTTGTTGCGGCTTCACCGGATCACTACATTGTGCCTGTTGGAGGCTCAGAAAAGGGCGCCAGCTTCTTGAATTTATCGCCTAGGGAACTTGCAACCATTTGGAACAAGATCCAAGGGGATCAAGAGCAGGAATCTCGGGAGGTCTTGGACACACTAAACATTCAGTCTCTTGTTCCAATTCCCCGAGTCATCTCACCATATACCGTTGGTCGACAGTATGATGGCCAGTCGATCGAATCGGCCCTTGTGCAGTATTGTAAGCATCATCTATCGATTACTGATGTTGCTGACTCTTGCAGATGTCGAAGTCATTAGCAGTAGTAGAGTCTACGTGCAGACAGGACGCAATGGCTTCCGCACTTCTGTCATCCCTCGGGTTTTATACAACCAGGGACCTCTGCTCTCTGCCGTTCTAGCCATGAGCGCTGCAGAGTGGGCTCACGATATTGTTGTGGATGGCAGAGACTACCGTGCATTGTCGACGCAGTACAAGGTTCGCGCCCTTCAAGAGCTGCAGCATACTCTACCGGATCCTCAGAGCTGCGAGGGAAATCTCTTGACTTGTGTCCTCCTCGCTTCTCTAGAGATTGCCCAAGGATCCCGCCCAGCTTGGCTGCGTCACCTCCAAGGCGCACTGGCTCTCATCGACAGTTTTGGAACAACCATCGACCCCAGCGTGGCCCAGTTTGCGCTGCAATATTTCCGCTTCCGCTACGTTCTGATGGAAACGACAAAACCTACCGGGCGGTCACAGGAAGCCACTGACTCAGTTGACCAGGCCATGGCCGGTCTAGATAGAGCCGACGTTACCCTTCCCCTCCATGAGACCCGAGGTATTATCGATGAGCAGATTGGCTGTTCCATGGATCTCGTCGACATTATCAACGAAATCTCTGCTCTGTCACTTGCCTCGGGTGGCCACGACGACACCGTGTCCAAGGATCATCTCTATACGAAGGGTCAAGAACTGGAACACCGTATCGATCAACTCTCGACCCAGGACATTAGCACGGACGAATATCTGCTCAAGAGCGCAGAGTCATTCAGGATTGCAGCTCAGATCTACCTCAGGCTGGTCTGCTACAATACCCCAATCACCCACCCATCGATTCTGGAGCCCCATGAGGCTCTCCTCTCGTGTCTGTCAGATATCATCTCAGAGAGACAAGCGAGGCGGTCGTTTCCGATGTGGCCCCTTTTCCTCGCCGGCTGTGCATGCTCGTCAGATGAGCAGCGTAAGCCGGTTCTGGACTATTTTACGTTGCTGGACAGCAAGTGGCCGATCAGCAACATCTCGGCCGTCTTTCAGGCTGTCCGAACTGTATGGCATACAAGGGATTTGATTTCGTCTTCGAATTCATGTACAAACCAGGACTGGAGGGATGTTATTCACAAGTTTGGCTGGAAACTATCTCTATCGTAGCACCGAATCAAGAGTCTTTATTACAGACGGGCTTTTAGTATCCTCTTGCTCTCCTCCTCGAGTTCGTGCAGCTCCTTGGCAGTGCCCACTCTCCAGCTTACCTCGTTGCCCCAGCCGGCTTGCTCGTCGTCCTTCCACTGCCAACGCTGTAGCTTCTGTTTGCCGTTGTTGACAAGATCCAGCACCCACTTCCCAAAGATGGGCATCATCTTGAAGCCGTGACCACTGTCTCCCGAGAGAACCACGAGACTCTTGTCAGTACCAGGCACAAAGTCGACGAGATACTCGCTATCCTTGCTATCGTTGAACCAGCACAACTTGCGGTCGACAAAAGGACGATCAGCCATCCACGGAATCGTCTCCCGTAAAAGTTGGCGCAACTTCTGCTCATCCTCGTAGGGGATGAAATCTTGCAGAGGACCAGATGAGGGGTTTTCAGGAGGGAGAGAGATTCCGTTCTGGGTGTTGGTGAAGCCAGCGCCGAGGGGGCACAGCTTGAAGAGTTTTGTGGCTGGATCAGGCTCGAAAAAGAAGCCGAGATCTCTTACGTTGGTGACGGGGATACCTCGGAGAAGGTCGCATTCTTCCTCTGTGAGCTGGACGTGGGCGACAGACCAAGACCTGGCGACTGTGAACTTGCCAAGCGAGGGGACGAGAGATGCTCCATTAGCCCCGAGAGCGCAGATGGTCAGAGCCGCCGAGTGCTTACGGCCATTTGCAGTCTCAAGACCAGTGCAGCGGGAGCCGTCATAGGACAAGGAGGTGACCTTGCCAGCTTGCTCACCCAGGATGAATCTGACACCCTTAGTGGCGCAGTGGTTATAAACGGCCTTTAGAGCATTTCCCGAGTGTCCGTACCCGGCCGTCTTGTTGAAATAGCCCTTGAAGCCTTCAAGGGGACCGGTGAGCTGCCAGGCATACTTTCGGAACTCGTCAGGGGAGCTCAAGGACTTGACACCATCTCTGAGGCCGGGATGGGCTTCGACTGAGGATCGGTTCTTGTTGAGGGTTGCGACGGCTTTCTCGGGGGCTTTGCCGGATACGCAGTTGATGTAGCCCGTCTCGTGGTAGTAGGGGCCGAAGAGGGGTGTCTTCCAGCCTTTGATGGCGTCCTGGATGTCTTAGTATTTCGTGTGATAGTGTGGAGTTGGATCACTTACAAAGGTGAGCTCAGTATAGAATGGGTCCTCGTACTCTGCGCGGATGATCTTGTTCAAGTCATAAGCAGCAGAGTACTGCGAGGGTATCCTCTCGTCTCGCTCAAAGAGTGTGATGTTGGTGTAGCCGGATTCGACGAGGTGCAAAGCTGTCGAAAGGCCCCAAGCGCCGCCACCGACGATGGCGATGGAAGAGGTTTTGTTCATGTTGAGAAGAGACATTGCGATAAATTATTGGAATTAGCGAGGTTAAAGGTTTAACTAATTTACGCTACTTTATATACATGCTGATCCTTTGCTCTTCGGTGCATCCCGTGGACTTGTGATGCCATCGTGGTGCGACTGATACGAATCGCACAGATAAGAAGTTGCTAATGGCTAGCGTAAGCGGTTGACGCCAAAGCTAACCTGGGGAAGATGATTCTACGGCACGTGGGCAAGGTTACTGAACCCGGCATCCGAGATGGCCGGACCTTGATAACCTGGGGGCGTTGGAGGAGGTGCGGAGCCCATGCGGGGACGGATTGTGTCGGCATTTGGAGTTGGGGGCTGCATGATACGGATATGGTTCTTTGGATGATTGGTCAATGGCTTGGATTGTTGGAGATTTGAACTTTGGTTCGTGGGGGGAGTGGTCATGCATGCTTTGGGTCATGTACGGGGATGTTGGGGATGCAGTGTTAGTCAGGAGTAGGGTTATTGACGGGTGAAGGAGGTCGAGAGCCGGACGATTCACAAACTGGGGAGGATGGTTTACAAGTTGGAGGTTACACTTTCCAGCATGAGGTTATTCTAAAGTTATATCAAGGAGTTGACACTGAAATCAAAAGGGTTTCTCCTGCTATAAAGGCAGATTCAGACATTGAAGCACACAGTCAAGCTAGAGAAGCATGAGATTCACAACTTTTGTTTACTTTTAGCACTCTACATGTTGCTAGGATACAAGACACTCTTCAACGGTCCAAACTCCTCCTTCAGCGTCCTCGGCGAAGTGAACCGCATCAACAGGTTCGGACTACCCGCCTTGTCGTTTGTTCCACTTGACCGAGATCCTCCAAATGACTGCTGTCCAATAACGGCTCCTGTAGTCTTGCAGTTGACGTAAAAGTTGCCTGCCGAGTATCGCAGCTTGTCCTCAGCCTTTTGGACAATAGTTCTATCGGCGGCAAAGATTGAGCCTGTAAGGGCGAATCCGCCACCTTGTTGGTCAATCTTTGTTAGGAGGTTGTCAAAGTCGGCGTCTTCGTAGACGTGGACAGCCAAGATTGGACCAAAGAACTCTTGCTCAAAGATCTTGTGGTTGAGAGACTTGGCGACGTAGACTGACGGCTGGATAAAGTAGCCCGTCTTGTCACTGTATGTACCACCAAAGACTTTTTCAAGAGAGGGATCATTGTTGGCCTCATCGATGGCCTTGGTGACCTTGTCGAACGAACCCTTATGGATGACGGGGCCGTAAAAGTTTTCAAACTTTTCAGGGGCCCCAACCTTGACGTTGCTAAGTTCCGTCTTGAGCTCGTCGAGGAACTGCTTGGACTTGCTGGCGGGGATGTACAGACGAGAGCAGGCAGAACACTTTTGGCCGGCGTATTCAAACGAGGCGCGGATCGTGTGCTTGACTGCGCTGCTGATATCGGCAGAGTTGTGGACAAGATGAAAGTTCTTGCCGGATGTTTCTCCCACCATTCGGGGATAGTCGCGGTAGACCTTCTTGCCGATACCGTCGGCGGCCTTTTGGTATAGTGATCGGAAGACGTCGGAGGATCCGGTAAAGTGGAGGGCTGCGAATCGGGGGTCGTTGAAGATGACGTCGGTGATCATTTCGGCATCGCCGTTGACGAATTGGATCACGTTGGGAGGAAGGCCGGCCTCGAGGAGGATCTTGTAGACTAGGTAACTGGCGTAGATGTTGTGGGGAGATGGCTTCCAGACGACCACGTTGCCCATGATCGCAGGTGCTGAGATGAGGTTGCCGCCGATTGCGGTAAAGTTGAAGGGTGAAACGGCGTAGACGAAGCCCTCCAGGGGTCGCCAGTCGGTGCGACTAACTGGTCAGTATGGTTTGAGTACAGAGGTTGATGAATCTTACCCGTGCTGTCCAGGGGAATGAATGGTGGGCTGTGTCTCGTAGATCTTTTGCGCAAAAGATACGTTAAATCGGTAAAAGTCGGCCAGCTCAGCCGCAGCGTCAATCTCAGCCTGCCAGGCATTCTTTCCCTGTCCCAGCATCGTCGCAGCTAGAAGAGCGTCACGATACTTGCCAGTGACGAGGTCTGCGGCGCGGAGAAAGATGGCAGCCCGGTTGGAAAAGGACATGTCCTGCCATTGCTGCTTGGCCTCAAGGGCGGCATTGATGGCATCAGAGACATCTTGATGTGTTGAGGGTGAGTATTGGGCGAATGTTTGGTCTTTTTCTGAGGGCATGTGTGTTGGGAGACGTTCACTTGAAGTTCGCTTCTCGCCAGAGATGACGTTGGGGACAGAGACTGGGAGCTTTCCCCGGAGCGCTTTGAGGGCTAGGAGGAGGTCATCTCTTTCGGGAGAGCCTCGAACAAAGTCGCGCTGACATGTTAGTTGGGTCTATACAATTGAGAGAGGGGACTCACGTTTGCCTCATTGTAAGGGCCGGGTAGTCTGTAAGCCCCAGCTGTGGCAATTGTCCTGACAGTCTTTGTCGACTGCAACAGTCGAGACCGGGATAACCGAGCAGTAGAAGTAAGGGCAGACATGTCTTACACTCTTGAAAAGATGGAATAAACTAAAGGTCAACGCTGGTCAGGTGGCTCCCGTCGTGGCTTTCAATAAAAAGATCCGAAAGCTCGTCTGTGGATCACATCAGCGGCTACGCTAACTGCATCCCACGGGACTTGAGATCTGGCGGTTACGCTAACCGGGTTCTCTATGCGAGATCTGTAGTTCCCCGCACTCGTTATCTCTCCCCAGATCCATTTTACCCCCTCCACCCATGCGTGGCGTGTCGTTGTGTTTCCGAACTTGACGATAGGAGCCGATACTCTATCAGTGATTGTGTCCTTGTGACCTACCAGAGCCGATAGAAACCAGATACCGATGATGCCGAGGGGGTGCCGTTGTCGGAGATGGGAGATTAGCTTTTGGTCTAGACTGGTGGGAGGCGCTATCAGAGGCTGTAAAGATAAAGTCAATGGCCTTTCTCACGATTTTTTTTCAACTCTACATAGCAATTTAATTCTTTACAATGGCCTCTAGAGTCGGTCTTGTTCGTCCTTGTCGTTATATTTCTCTCCTCGGGACTCGTCAGGGCTATACAAGTCTTGTGTCATGCCGATCCCGTAGTCTCGGGTTCCAAAGCCGAGGGCTGTCTCAGTCGTCACACATCCCCGCTCAGGCCCCCCAGAAGACGCTTAGAGTTCTTCGAGATGTTCCTCTTCCTATACTCTTTCGATCTCTTCTCGTTCTTTCGGTAGCTGCTCTGCCGTCGAACATTCTCTCGGTTATCATCAGAATCACAAAGAGGCATAGCCAGCTTCTTTCCAACTCTCGGCTTCTTCGGTGGCCTGTACATAAAACGTTTTACAACACGTTTTGTATTGGCTCGGAAAATGCAGAGATTAGGGAGAATATCAAGTCCCTGAGGGGGATGGGTCTTGATGGTATTGTTCTTGCTTTTGCCAGGGAGACAATGATTGGGGATCAAGAGCAGACCAATGTTCTTACAGAGACCAACGCAAACCTGCGGGAGTGGGTATCCATGAACATGGAGACGCTGCAAAACCTGACGGACGAGGATTACCTTGCGCTTCGATGCACGGGAGCTGGTCCTGCTGCTGTGGCTGCTCTTGATGCATTTTCGGCTTCCACACCCGGTACAAAGGAGTACGAGGCTAACCTTGAGACTCTGCAAGTCTTTGAGGATGCTCTTACTAGGATCTGTACTGAGGCTGAGAAGAAGGGTGTGAGGATTCTTATTGATGCCGAGTCTTCTCTGCACCAAGCTGCTATCGACCATGTTGCCCTGGTAAGTCTATGATCTATCTGTCTTGTGTTCTCTTCTAACTGTCTAGTCTGTCATGTCCAAGTTTAACCAAAACGGACGAGCCGTCATCTACAACACTTATCAAATGTAAGTCAGTATTGCCGTGCTATTGGAAAAAGCTGACTGGCTAGGTATCTGCAAGCTGGAACTTCCAAGATGATCAAGCACATCCGCCTCTCTCAAGACCGGAACTTTACAATTGGAATCAAGATGGTTCGTGGCGCATACCTCCATGTTGAGGCCAGACCCGAGGCTCTTCATAAATGCAAGCAAGACACAGATGACTGCTACGACAACTCGGTCAGGTTCTTGTTTGGAGGCAAGGTTGAGAACCAACAGAGCGGTTCTACCGTTGGACAGGCTCGACCTTGGAATGCAGAGATTATGCTTGCTACTCACAACGATGCGAGCGTGCAAAAGGCTCTGTCACTCTGGAGGAGTGGTGGTGCAATGACTGATACACCTAACGCCAACGGAGGAACAGTCCAGAGTCTTTCGTTTGCTCAACTAATGGGCATGGCGGATGAGGTCTCTCTTGGACTTGTGGCCGATAAGAAAGACCACACCTGGACATCTGACAGTATCTCTAAGGAGTCTCTTCCCACTGTTGGAGTGTACAAGTATACTATTTGGGGATCTTTTGAAGAGTGTCTTCTGTATATGCTTCGAAGAGCAGAGGAGAACCAGGATGCTGTGGCGAGGACGAGGGGGACTGCTTTGGAGGCGTTGAGGGAAGTAGGGAGACGGTTTGTGCCGTTTCTGAACTAAAGTACCAAGAATAAGATGAAAATGTTAAAGACCGTGAATAGACTACATAAAGCAAACGAATGACGTTAAATTAAAAGATGTAAAGTCAAACAAATGAATGTTGTAGCCAGACATTCAAAACATAAGGAACAGAGACGGCAACCCCTTTCGTCCTTCAAGGTAACTCGGCCCTCACTGGCTTGCAGTGAAGCTCCACAGGTACGGTCGGTAGCAGATGCTTTTCATCGTCGTCGAATGACATGAACGATTGCTGTGAAGAATTCTTGGATGACATTCCCTCCAACTTGGTTGCTCGTTTCAAGATGAAAAAGAAGAGACCAGTCCCTAGGGTAAAGAGGGCGATTGCAGTACCGATTCCTACACCAAGGCCAACCGGTAAATCTAGGTTGCTGTCTTCAGGAGGTTCGGGAACAGGGGCGTCGGTAGTGGAGGTGCATGGGGTAAGTGATGTGTCGGCGGGGGAGAAGACTTCGTAACTGATTGTCGTGATGGCGGTGGCGATTGATGGTGCTGCTTCGAGAGGGATACTCGTAAAGATACGGACGGGCTCCATGTCAAAGATTTCATCTTCTTTGCAGTTGCAACCTTTGGAGCCGAAGCAGCAAAACTGGCCCGGTCCACACGCTATGACGCCGTTCCCACTGGCTGTATATGCTTAGTACTCGGGAGACGACATGTGAAATATATTCCTACCGTTGAAGCATTGTGTTGGACAAGAGGGATCATCCCAATCCTCTACCAGACATCCTTTGATAAAGTAATGAGCAACACCGGACTCGTCACTCGTCACACAGAGGCCGTTGCTCGCGCAGGAGTCTCCCCTTAAACAGCATGATTTGAACCGGCCGGTGGGATCGCAGGGGACTAGATCGACGTTTTCGTTGTTGCTGCTGTCGAGACAGGCTGACATTGTGCCTTGTCGATATGAGGCAAATGTCGGTAGAATAACTGTGGGAAGGGTAGCATGTGGTAAAGACAGTCTTGATGGTCAACATTGAAGGAAAAAGGAGAATTAGTGGCGGCTCTGGCGGGTCTGGCGACAGCGACAGGGTGTATATACCAACGCTGGGATTTTCAGAAAAGCAACGCAAAGCGGCTGCAAGTCAAACATGCATCGGGGCCGCAGAAATGTCCCGAAAAGTCGGAGCGGTTATGAAATCTGTCGATTGGGTTAGGTGTGGACTTTTGACGCGCCTGTTTGGACTGAACCAACGAATATTATCCCTCAGCTAAATAAAGAATTAAGAGACATTAATATCTGAAACACTTAAGCGCTCAGTTGTGCATGTTGTCCAACTTGTGTGTGCAGGACTGTAATCAGGCTGGCGGTTCTTGCTGCATCCCAATTATATGTACTCGGCCATTGGCTGTCTCGGTTCAGGAAAAACAACAGCAGCTGAACTGAAATGCATGTTTCTCGGCTAAACTGACTTTTCAATGGCAGCACGATCTGACGTGGCGGGATACGGCTCGGGAATTGAAATAGATTCATGGCCGAGTTTTGAGGGTCATGAGATGAACGATGGGAGGGCGCTTTTGGCTCTCAAAGTGTGTGAGTTGAGGAATGATTTAAACATATTTTGTGTTTCCATTATTAATCCTGGATGTAGATACGTCAAATCGTTGTACTAGGCTGCTGTTCCCCCTTAACCCTGCTATCTGTCATGTTATGCGATCCTCACTTCATGCAGGTGTGGTGGGGTCTGTGTTCTTTGCTGCTCTCTCATTAATGACAGAGTTTGGTTTGTCGTGATTCGTATTGTAGATATAGATGATCATTTGTCAATCATCTAGTTATACACGACTCAGCTTGGCTTCTGATAATTCAAAATTAGGTACACATGCTGCATTACTCCATTATCATGCAAGTCTAGATCTATGCAATGCTATACTCGACTGGGTATACTGCGCTGCCAACTTCTTCCACTGGCCAATGGGTCTCTTGGACCATCCCAAACCGGACACCAAGACTCTTTTGACCCCTCATCTGCCCGTATCCTCGAGCTCTCAACCATTTTCATAATGAACTCGGCATCCTGATCGTCACTATCTTTGTGATTCCGTGATAGCCATCCCTCCCTCTGACCATCCCCAAAGCTGAGCCGGTGATCCAGGGGTCGACAGTGTAGAGAATCTGCACTCACGCCTCCCGCTGATCTCATGCGTACGGGCTGCCCAGTGAGCATAGCCAGCTCGACATCGAAATCAATCATTCGATCGGAATTGCGCTTCTTCATGCAGGCCCGAGAAGGACGTTGGAGTGATGGATCCGTTGATGAACTGACCCAGCGGAAATGTCTCTTTATTGAGGAGAGTGCATTTCTTTGGCGTGGCCACTTGGGGTTTTGCTTCTCGCGACGACGTTTGCGGATATTATGTTCGATTAGAAGGTTAAGAGAAGGAAGACAGGCGCAGACGAAGCCGATGGTGATTTCGAGGGCACTGGCAATAGTCAGTGGCTGATTTTTAAGAAGAATACTTCAACATACGTCAAGATATCAATTGGAGTATAGTCGACCGTTATATCATCCGAATCGAGAAACTGGACCGCCTTGGATGTCCGATACATTGTCAACGCAGTAGCGACTCCTCCAGCTCCCAGAAGCAGGACAATCTTGATCTTTTTGCGCAAAGGCATGCGTAGCTTCCAAGTCAACGGTATCGGAACGATCAAGATGATCAAGTCGGTGACGATCGACAGAGACAAGCTCGAAAAGAAGATTTTGCGCTGGTTAAGGCAGTGGGCATTCTTGACCGAAGGATCCCAGTATGTGCGGATCGGGAAGCATGTGAATATTCGTAGGAACTCTATGGGGATGTAGCCCAGGAGTAGACACCATATGAATATCTTGATGCCTTTGGAGACTCTTCGTTCGATTGCAAAGACTCGTGCCATGAGGAGGAGGATTGTGGCTTTTGTGAAGAAGGCGGCGGGACAGTAAACGACGGTGCTTGCATAGAACCACTAGAGTTGTTAGTCAAGTCTCAACTGAAGCTATTAACCTACTTTGAGCCAGTTGTAGTACTCCGGTTTGCGGATCTCCCTTGCGTGGTATCCTGCTCCATATCGTGCCACTGTCTGTGTTAGCAATTGGCGGAAATTGATAGCAATTGAGAGGAAGCCGTACTCATGAAGACGGTCAAACAATACATGATGATCAAGATCTATCAAAGTCAGTAAAGAACAGCTCCTGGCCGACGCACGTACGAATGCGACACTACAGGTCCCTACAATTGTTAGCTACATCAGCAACATGACGACAGCACTTACAATCCTCTGTCAATATCTTGTGGGCAGTGGTGCGCTTGACATATAACCGAATACCATAGAAGATGACGACAAAGGAAATGCAGATCGAGGTCATTGCCACATTAAGTGTCCAGAATACATCTTCGGGGTTGTTAAAGTCGGGCACGACACCTGGAGGCGCATTTCGATTCGAGTCGGGGCCTGTTGCATTGAACATGGCTTCAACCGCACGGCAAAGACGGTGATGGTCTTGACGAGGATATTATCGTCATGGCAATTGACTGTTGGGAAGCTCTAGAGATTGTCCATGGCGGTTGTGAAGCCAGGGATGAAGGAAAGAATCTGCTGGTGGCGGGATCGTCAATGTGCGGTCCAGCAGCTTATCAGAGAAGAGAAGCCGTCCACCCGAAGACAAGCTTCCACTAGCATGCCCCGGATCATCCTTGTACCCCATGGGCTTGGATCTGGGGACACCTACAAGCCTCCGATCCGCCGTTGATCTACTCTGCGGCTAACGGTTGGCGTTGAACTCTGCTGAGCTCTCGGGCGGCGCCCAGAACTCAAACCTACGCCTTTAACGGGCTGATGAACAACCGGATGATCCAAAGCCTTGCATCCTCCCGGCTCGCATCGACGGGGATTTGTTCCGTTGCAGCAGCCCCTCACATTGTGCTTTGATGGTGGCGTTTTGTAGGGATCGAGGCGTTGGCCGGTTATCGTCCGGCGGTGACATTTGACCCCTCACGGCGTGTCCGGACCGGTACTAGGATGGCGACGATCCTCACGTGGGAGTGATCGGTTGAGAGATGTTCCGGGGGTTAATTGATGGGGTTTCCTGGGAATTTTGAGCATGGATTATTTCTAGAAGCTTTGGAAACGTGAGCTGACGTTGTTTTGTGGTGTACTGGAAGCATGGCTGTGAATGGGTGTCAATGGTGTCTCAGTGCTTTCTATCTGTGTGTAGGTGGCTTATGTTGACAAGAAACGACGTCTGATCACCTGGAATTCTTTACCCGGTCGGCCTCTGACTCCCTCCTCCATTTGCTGCCAAATCTGAATTGTATGCCCAAGCTCAGTAATCCGATAACCTGCGCAGCGACACTCACTGTGAACGCTGGTCCAACTCCAATGCCATTGATCATTGGCATGACGAAACTTGTGCCACCTGCGGCAAATAGGCACCTTGCAAGGTTGAGACTCGCACTGGCAGCAGCGCTGCGATCGTGAAAGACGTCGACGAGGTAGGTCATGACCACGGACTGTGTCGAGACAGCTGTCCAGCCGGTGATAAAGGTAGATATAATCGGGACGGCGATGTGGACTTTATGAGGGTAGTGAATTGTCCAGCCAAAGAGGATGATGGATAGACATTGGAGGAGGGAGAAGAGAGGTACGAGGCGAAGACGTGCTTTTTCGAGAGGAAACTCGTATTGATTGGCCTCGGGGTCGGTAACCGAAGAGTCATGCTGTGCTTTTACACGACGGTAATCGATATCGAGGATTTTTCCAGTGATCAAAGTCCCAATGATGGAGCCTACCCCGTTGGCGATAAAGGTCAAGCCAACTTCAGTCTCTCCAAGGCCGTATTTCGTCTCGAATAGAGTAGACATGGCGGTGATGCTCATTTGCCAGACGGCATAGTAGATGGCGAGGAAGAGAATAATTGGGGCCGCGTGCTTGCTGATGAGGATTCGAATAGGACCAGTGATGTCGATGTGATTTCTCGGTGTTGGTTCCTGGGGTACCTGATCCCAATGTGTCTTGGTCGTCCTCTGATATACAGTCAGGGGAAACTTGATCATTGGGTTGGAAGGCGTTTGACTGCCGTTGCCAATGATTGCTCTCAGTGTCTCGGGGAGCAAAAGTGCCAAAAAGACTAGAAAGACACCGCTATAAATGGCCAGGAACCAAAAGATGGACCTCCAGCCAAGGGATCCAGCCAGTAATCCGCCGATAACAGGACCGATGGCAACTGGCATAAGTAATCCAGCTTGAAAGATACCCATAAGACCTCCTCGCTCAGAACGTGTTGTTATGTCTCCAATAACCCCAGATCCGATGGCGATGGTGCTGGCGCTGCCTGTGCTCTGGAGGCATCGTAGGACGAGCAAGGTTGCATAGTTCTTTGCCTCTGCCAGTCCAATGCAGGCACCCAAGAAGACGATGAAAGTGCAACAGTATGCGACTCGCCGCCCTTTGACATCTGAGATTGGACCCCAGAAACTTGGCGCGATGCCTTGGAAGATTAGGTACGAGGTGACGGTGAGGTTGATGAGCTCTATCGAGGTATCGAGATCGTGCGCGATGGTAGGAAGGGCGGGGAAGTAGATGTTGGAAGCGAATCCAGAGACTGCATTGTCAGTATATGGACGGATGATAGTTTAGGAACGTACATGTGGCGGCGACGGAAACAATCAGAACAATCAACGCTTTCTGCCGTTTGTCAAAGATGCTATAAGGTTGCTCGGTAGTCCCCGGGCTGGAAGAGTTTTGTGCAGTTGAATCGGCGGCCATGATGTATTTTGCTGTATTTGTCTGAACTGTTTGTGATCAAGAGACGTTCTGTTTATATAGGGATGTTTAAATTTAGGTTCCGGAGTTGAGGCCGTCGGAGCTGAGACCCTGCCTCCGGAGTTGAGCTCTCAGCTCCGAAGCGACCTCAACGCCGGACGGGGCACTTATGATTGATCTACAACTAAATAATGGACTTGCCATGACATCATGGCCTTGAGTATTAAGTGCCATGCGTACAACTAGTCACTGCATAGAGCATCGTCCCAAACTCGTCGACACCTTCCAACCAGTGATCTACCCTCACTCGTCTTTTCACCACGTTCTCATCCGAGTGTTCGGAAAGGGGCCATAGCTCGTCGATCCGGAAGTTCCCTTCTGCCCATTCAGCTAGATGATTATTATATGCTGCTTCCCAGTCGTGTCTGTGTGATTGCCACAGAACCTTGCTTGAAGGTGCTGGTAATCCTCGTAGTTCGCTGCCCAGATACGTCGGAAGCCCATCTTGAGCTGAGAGAACGTTGTCTAAAAAATACATGGTGTACAGCGTTCTCCGCTTCGCCTCTGCTACAACCCAAGCCTCCCATTTTGGTCGGATGCCGTCTTGCTCAGCTACGCAAACGAGGCCTCCTTGGGAGCTTGTGCATGCGATCTCTTGGAGGTTAATGATGGCTTGTCGTAGAAAGGGAGCAGGTCCTTGACTGGGAGTGAGATGAAAGTAAAGAACCAGCGCATAGATCAGATATGCTTGAAATGCGGCAAGGAGATTAATGACGTCGTATGTTCCTTGTTGCTCGTAGAGGCTTGTCATCTCCCGCTGCAAGATATCGGTGGCAGTCCCCTCGCTCCCAGGAAGAGAGCTTTCGCAGATCCTCACCAGGCTGAGGCAAGTTGAAAGAGGACGAGTAACTGCTGCTGGCGTGATCTGCGAGAAGTGGATGAAGGGAGGAATTCCGCGACCTCGCACCACGACTGATGCGTATGATTTGAGGATTCTGTAGACGAAGCCCATTACACTGGGAGAATAGTCTTTCAGGGTCTGTCCGGGGAACGGCACATAGGTGTTGAGCCAGCGGTTCTTGATGTCGTCACTGTTGATGGGGCACACAAGCTCCAGTCTTGAGAAGTCGAGATCTGGTGGTCTGGGAGGATTTGTTTCGATAGTGTTGAGTGGCAAGGCGTGTGCGGCTGAGCTACCAGGAGTATTGCCAGGGATAGATTCCATCGAATGGACTGTTGAACTTGGGGTATCTGTCCTAGCGGCTGGGTTTAGACTCTCCAAGGGAGCCTCCGCAAGTGAATAAGTTGTATCGTTCCCATCAAAAAGACTCGTGTCTCGGCTTTCCGAGTTGGATGCCCTTGATTGAGCATAGTGACAATCTAGACCTCGCAGGGCACACCGACCACAGGTGTCAGGTCTGCGGTCACATTTTGCCTTGGCGGCTGAACATGCCTGGCAGGCCTTTTGACGAGAAGTCGAGTATCTTGAAGATTTCGTTGGAGACATGTGTGGAAGGGTGAAGGGTCTTGTCTGCGGAGTTGTGGATGAGGGAAAGTTTCTTGGTTCAACTCGCTATAAGACCTTGTTCGGTTTGCTGTTATTCCGCTCCGCCGCAACTTGGATGTTGACTATGAGCTTGAAACGCCTGAATTTCGAAGATGATCTCTTGTATTTCTATTTCATTTGTGGCTAATGAATGCTAAGGATGAAGTGAGGTCACACTATTGTCTTCTGGAATACTCTATGAGTAAGAGTCTATCCTCTAAAGCCATCTATTCCCTCCCGATTCTGCACCTCGGGTCATTCCTCATCGTAATCCAGCCCTTAGAAATACTTTTGCGTCTGAGCAAAGTGCATACCAGCAGCAAAGTGAAATAGCTTTGCAGCAACCACAGTACGCTCCTGTTTCGAGTACTCAACCAGGCGATCGTAAAGCTCAGAAAGAGGCACAACCACTCGCTGGATATGCTCTCCATCGTCCAATCGCTGCTCTGGTTCCTCCTCGTTCTCATTAAGCTGAACCTCGACCATGACCAGCTGCATGTTGGCGTTGCTCATTCCGGGGTCCGCGGATTGAACAGGGCTGACGCTGAGAACCTTGCAGTTATAGCCTGTCTCTTCCTTGAACTCGCGAACTGCGGCTTGCTCGGGTGTCTCCTCGGCGTCGATGAGACCAGCCGGCCATTCAATGGTGTATGCATCCAGAGGAGGGCGGTATTGGATGACGAGCATGGTAGAGGCGGGCTTTGAGGGGTGCAGGAGGATGTTTCCCATCGCGACAGCGTCCACACCGGCTTTGCCTCTGGTCTTTCTCGTGGCTACCTCCCAGGTTCGTGCCTTGCCGACTTGGTCGACATATTCAATCTTCTTGAGGGTGATCCACTTGGCCTCATCGACTGGGAGGTCCGAGGTTTTGGTGATGACGGGCTCTTGAGTTTTGTGAGACATGGCTGCGGAGTTGCTTGAGAAATGGCTCAAGGGTGATTGCGAATGGCGTTTCGTGTGGCGATCCTCGAGATTAGGATGATTACCGCCAGCTGAACTTGATGAAACACTTGTGTGTGCTTTGATTGAGATGTTGGGTTGTGGTTGTGATGGGGAAGGGAGAAGTGTTGGCGAGTGATTTGAGTCAGTGACGATGCGGGCACCTGCATGAGAAGATGATTGGCTGCTGAAATGACGCGATAAGGGCATAAGGCCATGTGCGGCGCACCCACAGGCACTGTAGCCGATTAGCTTTCTGAAGGGAGTATTCTTTCAATTCTATTGATGTTATTCGTCCGGTGTTCTGAGACGAGACTTGATAAAATAATAAAGAAATAGCCCATAAAGTTTATCATCCAATACCACCATTAAATGCTGTGGTGCGTTCACTCAGTTCCCAACTGGATGCTGCCACTGCTGCCATCCAACCCAAGCTTGGAATATGGAAACGACCAGTGCCAACGCCCCTAGAAGTATTGCGATAGCTACGCCTCCCAGAGTTGCCATCATCACATACCTCGCTCCACTTTTGCTCTCAAGCCACTTCTCAAAGACACCCCACGGTGTTGAATTGACCATCTCTGTATAAAGTTCTAAGACGCGCCGAAGACGTGGACATCAAAAGAAGGCTCCGCGCTGTCTAGAGGCTGGTATATTTCCTTGACAAAAGATTGACGCAGGAAGTCTCTGATTTGATCATGAGCTCCGTGGCTATCTCTGCGCAAAAGATGACTAGGCAAGTCTTGGCATCTTCTTCTGTTGTTCCAAGCACTATGGGTCGTATTGATATGGAAGGAGGGTTACGCTTGGGCCTTGATAGGTATTTGTAGCGTTTGGGCTTCACCATGTGCTCTTGCAACAGTGGACTCAATTGCTCGATGACATCGTTGGCCCGTCTCGCCGTGGCTATGTCTATTTGTTTCTTAATCGGTTGTATTCGTATTGGCTGTGGTTGCGGCTGAATCGTCCCGGCGTCTGACGGTGGCAGAGGGCGAGAGCAACTGCCAGACGCCGTGGGGCTGTCTTCTGGATCGAGATGGTCATCGTGTGTTTGGAAGCCCGTATTACTCAAGCCTCCATAGCCAGAATTGGTGTCGGGCTGGGCCAGGGCACAATCTGTTGTGCTTTCCTCTGGCGGAAACTCTTGTTGCGCATCCTGCATGGCGGGACAGAAGTGATTGAAGACGGGGCGATGGAACTATGAAAGAACCAAGATCTCGATGCTCTGGCGATCTCAACCGCAGGGCGGGCAAGCTTCAGTATACACTTAGCCGCCGAAGCGTCGCTGAGGCATATTCGCCATTGGCTGTAATTTGCCAATGGTTGTGCCAACCAGGGAGGCAACCCCCAGGTCGCGGCCCCTCGTTCCCTCTTCAGGCTGACAAGTTCGGAACTTCATCTTGTTGTAACAAATAAACCTGCTAGATCCACGGACCAAAACAATATTCAACATTCCCTCGTCTTATCCCCTTCGAAATGTCTCCAAAAGAATCTTGTGTGTCTCCTTGAGACCTTGTAGAATTGGAAGCTCTGTGAACCCTGTCGCCTCTACCCTGGTCAATCATAGTGCTCATCGCAACCTTGGTCGGGAATGCGGTGGATTCGAATGAAGGCCTTCTCCGAACACTACCAGAACATTAGAGCTGCCTACGCCCCCGATATTATTGTAGGAAACACTCCGGCTTTGTCAAGTCGCAACGAAATATTTGTCATTATATAGGTTCTCAAGAATAGCTAACGTCTATCCTCTTTGCAAATCGCGGAGGCCAAGCCGCTCCGCCCGGGGTGCATGGTTACATATGTAGAGAGGATATTAGTAAAGGGACAAATTGATGGCAGATAATGCTAAGCAACGGAGTAGGCCTATTGATATAGTCCTTTAAGTTGCACAATGCATGGGAAGCTTTTAAACCCACCAAATCGACAGTCTGAAAGGACAACACAATCGCACAAACATGCATCAGGGATTCAGAGAGCTTACAAGGGGCTACCCCTTATAGGTGATTTCCTCTTTAGGTAGGTAGACGGATAGACACGTGGAGATGTACCAGGCTTATGATGATGAGACAAGCTTAATTCAACAGCCCAATGGCTATATTTAGAAGGTGCCCAATTGGGCTTCTATGGATTTGTCGTATGACCTGTCTCCGTGGAGCTGCAAAGTCAGGATGTCTCGAAACCGCTTATCGGCAGTGAATCTCCTTGTGGTTGTGGCCCAGAACTATCGCGCAGTCTACAAGGTGCAATGTCAGTGAAACTGTCGCGTAAGAATGAAACGAGTTTTCAATACTTACGTCCTCGGAAAATGTCACCATGGTTGTTGGTGAAGTACGCGCAAGGTCCGACGTGCGTCTCCTGAGAGTTCATCCTGGTGCAGCCTTCGTGGACATAGTCTATACCACAAGTCAGAGTTTGAACGCATATTGCTTCGTCCGAAAGGAATCAACTTACCGCCTCGAATCCAATACCAGTTGTTGTTGGCGGTCCAGACTCCGTTACGGTCTTGAGTCCAGGCAGATGACACGTTGGTCAGGGCAAAGAGGGCGGTAGCGACGGAAATGAAGCGCATTTTGAAGTCTTGAAGTGATGATTGAGAGAGAACTGATCGGTTGATTCTGCTAAGGCTACAAGAATGAAGAGCATCGAAGGTTCCTTATATATCTCCCTTGGATCCACAGAAAACGTCTCATCACCAGTGACAATGATTATACGCGGAAATTCGGACTTTCATGAAAATGTAAGCTTGGACCAGAATCGTGACACAATGTTTATTGACTGATTACTTGCCAAGATCGAAACTAACCTGATCAAGCCAAGTGGTTCTCGCTCTGTGGGACTATGCGCTCTGCTATTGGTTTGATCGGACTTATGAATGCAGTAATACGGCCTCGGAACGCATTTTAACTCAGCTCAGGGTCCTATTCCTGCATTTCGCATTCATGAAACAGGGCGACTCCTAGACTCAGCTGTTGCCAGCAAGTCGGTGTAGGAAAGCTTTGCCCGGACTTGAAAATACAGCCATCCTCGTCCTCGTCCCTGGGATCTTTGGACTTCATTTACTCCGCTATCCTAATGCAATCTGCTATTGGCTTGGTCGGACTTGTGCATGCAGTAATACAGCCTCGGACTGAATTTTAACATAATCCGAGGTCTTGTTCCTGCATTTCGCATTCATAAAACAGGGGATGAAATAATAGCAGGGAAGTTGCCAACGGTAGTCCTGTTGTCAAAGGCTCTTTCGCGACCCTGTTGGAGGCTTCGCAAAACTACAGTGAGGATATAACCGGCCACTTTGTTTGATTGCTATCTTAGAAAGATTCGTACTTGTGTACAAACTCCTCCAATACCACCAAAGCCTCCCGCAGTCGTCCCGGTGAACCAATCTCAATTCTAAGATACCCCTTCAAGTCGTTTGCTCCCTCTTCAGCAAAGGAATATGAGCCAGGTAGAACAGCTATACCAGCCTCTTCAAGTAGCTTCTTGCTGAAGACCAAGTCATCCGAGGGTGACTTGTCCTTATTCAGAATCTGAACGAACGCTACTCCCGACCCTTTTGGCTTGGTCCAACGGCATCTCTGAGAATTACGTTTGACGAATTCATCAACCAAAGTAATACTCTCAGCACAGAGTTTCAAGTTGCGTTCCATCAGTTGGGGTAGCACCTCCTCGCTCAGTGCAAAGGAGGCAACAGAGTCATCCAGCAGTGAGACACTGATGGTAGTGTAGTCTCTGAGCACGCTAATTCTGTGTATGATGTCCTTATCTTGTGATATGACCCAGCCAATTCTGATGCCAGGTAAGGCGTAAGCTTTCGAAAGAGAGCCAGTCGAGACAGTGCCTGGAGAGCCTAGCGAGACTAAAGGAGGGGGCCGGTCGTTCGTATGAAAGAGAGGGCTAAAAACCTCGTCTGCAAAGACCACAATGTTGTGCTTTTGGGCAAGAGCTACGACCTGATCCAGTGTATCTCTAGGAAGGACTGTACCAGTCGGATTGTTTGGATTGCTAGTGATGGTCAGTTTCCGTCTAATAGCCATGGGGAGGGCGGAATCTACCTAATGATAATGGCCTTTGTATTGGGCTGAATCATGCCGGTCAATCCCTCAAGATCCAGAGACCACCCGTCAGCCTCTTTCAAACCCCAAAGGCTGACGTCAACGCAATTGTGTTTGGGCAATAGATACAGAGGTCCGTACGTCGGATATTGACAGATTATATGGTCACCTGGGCCGCAAAGTGTGGCCAACACGAGGTGGTTGGCCATGCTGGAACCTGGAGTGATGACAACATTGGCTGCAGTCAGTGTCACGTCAGGGGAGGAGTGAAGCTTGGCAATTCGTTCTCGAAGACGAACGGAACCCAACGCTGTGCCATAAGTGAGTGCCAGGTCTGGGTCCACGAGAGTGGTGTTCGGAGCGAGTTGCTGTAACTCGTTTAACGAGAGTGCCGATGCATAGGAATCTAAGGCACATCAAGATATTAGAGTCCCGTGGTAAAGCGTCTCCAAGGTCCCTCACCATAAAGGGTAATCCGGGCTCTTGACTTTTGCAGAAGGATTGTGTTAGTCTCTCTAAACCTTCCGGGGAGGGCCAACAAACCCCGTATTCCTCAACTAGAAGGATATGTTAGCAGTCGTAATCTATCGTGTCGATGGTACTTGAGTACCCATTTGGGCCAAAAACGTACGCCAGGTGTCAATTTTTAACTCAGGTATCTCCGGCATTCTTTCAATTTGTACTTGGGCAGCGAAAAACACACGATAATAGATGATATTGTCAACGGAAGGTCTTAAGGCATTTAAATGTTTCTTATCGACGAATTTGTGACTCAACTTTTGTCAACTTACGCCCTTGGTCAAGTCTTTACGCCCTATGCACTGAACGTGGCTAGTTTTCAGCCAATTAGAGACAATACTGCGACAGAAGCTCAACTACGGAGGAGCTTGAGCGGAATTGTGCGTTACTGGCGCGGCCTGATTTAGCTTCACTTTGGGTGGGGGAAGCGGGACATCTAAGGGGAGCCATATATGGTTTCTATACCTACGTGACTTGGAACATGTTTAGATGCTATCACGAAACTGAATGGTGTTTTGTTTTCGGGTTACGACCTCGTGCGCTTGGCTCTGCTTGTATTCTGTTCATATACTTAGTTGACCAATTGCCTATAGGGTGAGATAGTAGTTTGGACCTGGCAGTTGGACTCCTATTTGGGATAAAGCGTCCAAACTACCACCGGCATCCGGCTCAAGGACCGACATCCGAAATTCAAGTCAATGAGCCTTCGGGACCTCGGTAGAGCCTGTTTCAGGGGTTCTGCGGCTAGCGTGGCCGTCAGCTTACATCCCAACTTGGTGACATTACGCAGACCGTGCCGCCGATCCAAAATTAACGGGCGGCCCTAAATTAACGTCTCGGATAACCAGCTCGGACCCCTAGCCAATGACTTTAGAGAAGATTTATTAGACCTTGGCCCCCCGAATCTGAGTAAGATTCCACTTTCAACTTCAAATTTATCAGTTCAATATGGAGGAGATCAAGAAACACAGTGACCCCTCCGCTGGAGTCGCTCCTGAGGGAGCTGAGCAAAACGAAAAGACTCCCAGGTCTACTTCATCTCCACCAATCCTATGCTTGGGAGCACCTCGCACGGGGACGGCCTCCCTGATGAAGGCCCTGCAGATTCTGGGATACCCCAACGTGCATCACGGATGGGACGCCTGTGAAAAATACGATCTCCAATGGCAATGGCCCATTTTCGACAAGGCCAATGACGCGACCTTTCCAAACCTTCCGACATACCGTGGCACGCCCTTTTCAAGAGAAGAATGGGATCAGGTCTTTGGGAAATACGACGCCGTGTCCGACATTGCATCTCACTACGCTGAATCTCTGATCCCTGCTTACCCAGACGCCAAGGTCATTCTAGTGGAACGCGACATTGAAAAGTGGTACAACAGCATGGTCCCTATTGTCAAGGACTCGACAAACCCCAGACACAGAGCCTTTGTGACCAAGGTCTCTTACTACACCGGCTACACCAGCGGTCCCGTGTGCTTCCGGATGCAGCAGGGTTGGACGAGGTCAGAGTCAAACAATGATGTTGTCAAAAACCTCAAGACGGCATATGTCAGGCATTACAAGTACGTGCGGGAGGCGGTACCTAGCGAGCAGCTTCTCGACTTTAAGCTCACTGACGGATGGGAGCCGCTATGCCGTTTCTTGGGAAAAGAAGTTCCTGATGTTCCTTTTCCGCATGTCAACGACGCTGCAGAGTACAGGGCAAGGGGTAAGAGGGTGCGCAACAAGATTCTCCAGGCGGCTGCACGCAAGTTTTTCTGCCCATGTCTTGGCTAGATGCAGAGTGGTGTTCTGGAATTATAGATTCTCTTTGTTGTTTATACCTGGTCTGTCATTCTTCCTATGAGTTTAATCTTTGTATATATCTTCTTAGTTCTGCAAAGTCTCCCACGTCCTGTCCTGTTAGACTCCAGTCTGGATCATTGAGTAGTGACTGATATTGATCAAATGAGTCTCCCAGAGGTAAATCCTCCAGCTCGCCATTTGAATCGACAGAGTGAAGCCACTGATCTGACACGTCCCATACAGGGGGATACCAAGGAGGATCTTCATGTGAGGGGTGAGCACTGTGAAGGGCGCTTGTGTCAGATCCTTGGTGCTCTGAATTTGATACAGCAGTTGTCCGATTGGTGGATGTGGGTGTGTTGGCGTCGCGAGAGTTCAGAGTAGCTGAAAGATGGTCCCGAACACTCTGTACTTCCTGAAATCTCTGCCTGGCAAAGGAGTTCCCATGTTCAGCCATGTAATGCAACATGTCCATTGCGTCTTTTAGGACGGGAGTAGAGTTAAGTCTCTGACTTGGCTCACAAGCTGAGTCAAAGATCATGGTGAGAAGCATGATGAATGCCGCCGAGAAGACGGCGTCACAGTCAAAGAAGCCGAATATTGCTAGGTCATATTAGTTACAATTCTCCACAAGGCGTCTCACTTACGAAGTATTCCCTTTCTCTTTAGAGCGATTATAACCTCAAGAAGTCGCCTCGCAGCCTCTGAGCAGGTCTTGGAAAGCGTGTCTAGTGAGCCACCCTCGAGTTCGTTGCAGGGTTGGCCGCTCAAGATCAGTTGTGCGGTGTGAAGCATGAGAGGGCGAATGGTTAACAACGTAGCCTATATAGTCAGCATAATTCACGCGCATAACGAGTGTCTGTACCTGATAGAGCATGAGATGTAATGATGCAGATGTCCTGAGTGCCAGTTCCGAGTTTCCGCAAAGACTAAGGGATTGTTCTGATGGGATCTCTTTGGCAATATCGGCCAAGCTCTTGATGATCTGCTGAGCATGGGAGACAAAATCTTGCTCTATCTTGAACTTGGTGCCATATAAGACTACAAACGTTAGACTTGAACTCAAGCTGGGCATTCACTTACTTGTTATCACCTGCCCAGTCACTTGCGCAATCTTGATATTTGTACGGATGGCAGCACCAGTTGGAAACCCTGGGGCTTCAGAAGGCAGGGGCATGCTTATAGCGCTGTCGATGATCCCTGACGGCTTTCCATTTGCTGCAGCTAGGCGTCTGACTTGTTAGCGGTGTCTTTTTCGAATAATCTAGCTTACCTCTCTTGCATGTATACTGTCCACCAAAGTCTGTTGATTTGTGCCTTTTCCGACCTTAGAAGATTTCGTTCAGAATCCTTCTGATGATAGCCGTGTAAAATGGCCAGTCGAAGAGCTGTATTTATCTAGAAAAGTTAGTCGAATCTGGCGAACAAGGGATGCACTCACATAAAGATAGGCCTCTTCCTTGCGGTTCGCCATTTGAAGGTACATGGCCATGAGGGCGTTGACTTCCACGGCTAGCCTCCCAAGCTTATACTGGACGCTTGCTGTAGGCAAGTTTTGCTCGACAAACTCAAAAAACGCCGTCCCAGGCAAGTTCTCCTCTTCTCTACTATCGGCCTTAAAGATCTGCCCAACCGCTAGTACGAGAAGAACCTGCATATACCATAGTTCATGAGTCTGAGGATCATCCATGTTTTCGTACAGCCACCCAATGCGATCAGTCAGGCCTCGAAGGTCATAATGACACTGCGTCTGTCCGATGTAGAAACCGACCGTCTCGAGGAGTTGAAAAGCTTCTTCTTCACTGGGTAGTTGTGGAATAGCTTGAGTAGAAGCTCTGAAAGGTGAAGGATGGCTCATTGTAGGCTGTACAGGATTTGGGGATATGGGGATTGTTCTGGCAGTTGATGGACCGGAATTAGCCAGTACTTCATGAACCTTTCTGCCGAATTCATTACTAGAACTCAAGGACGACTCGGCAGCGATGGTTGGGGCGTGGTATTGGGATCTGAGCTCAAGGTTTTGCCTTGGTGTCTGTGTTTCTTGAATACTGTGCTGTGCATTTGAAGCAGTGGGCATCTGTGACGTCGTGCTCCTTGGGGTGGTTGATTCAGCATGGGCCATTGATATGTCTGCGTCCAAGGCAGGGCTTCCTAAGCTAAGTCCAGGTATTTGCGATGTAGGATTGAGCAGACCCGAAGACTCGGACCGAGGTTTTGTCCCTTTATTCATGTAAGCGCAGGTTATACGTAGTGGAATAACCAAATCACCATTGACGGGAACCGAGTCGGTATCCTGGCTTTCATATCTTGCAAGTCGGCTTTCGAGTTCCGCGATCTTGCTGAGAGGGATGTTAAATAGATCAATAACGGCAAGGCGGCTCATACGTCACCGAGAATATTCGTCGCGGTCCAAGTGGGCTAATAGAGCAAGACAGCCCTCGCTTTGAGCAGTACTGACACGGCGCGGTGCCAGAACATTTGACCTTTTTAGAGCGGCAAGTCTGGCAACTGAGCAGTTAGACATGTAGGATTGCTGGTATATAACAGGATGATACTGACGCAATTACAACCGTGCTCTTTTGGGCTGAATTCCTTGACCGCTTTGAAGGGTTTGAAGTACGTCTTGGCGAAGCCGACATTTTGTGGAGTAGCCGAAGAATTCGATAAAGCCTACTGGAGTGTAGTGTCTGCTATCAAGTTTGAAGGGTCAGGTTCCACGTTTTCTGGGCTCCGAGGCATTGGCAGTGCAAGAAGTGTGGTCAAGATTGAGTTCGGAGGGGGCCCCCGAGGCTTTTTATCTCAGGCGGGGCGGACCAATGACTCGGCGAATGGCTTGATTGCAAAATTGGGACTTGAGATAAGATCGCCCCCCCTGGCACGCTATTACAGACGCACTGCGGGTATGGATCTAACAGCTCTCTGTCCTCCACCGGCTATCAAAGACAGATCTTGCTGAACGAGCATGAATCGAGCACCCAAAGTGTTGATGAACCACTCGTGAAGTGTGGGGTTATCGTAGACACCTGCAACTCCAAAGATCTTGTTGTGCTTTCGGCATACTTGGCTGACCTTTTCCACTGAGGTTCTGTATTCCTTGCTATCCCAGTTACCACCAACTCCCAGATCAATACTCAGGTCGAATGACCCAATTAGAAGAACGTCGACGCCTTCAACTGCTGCAATTTCTTCCGAATTATTGACTGCGTTTTTGCTCTCAATCATTGCAAAGACTGTTGATCCTGAGTTATTGCCAAACTCGATTGCTTCTTTTAGAGGTGTTGGTCGCATGTTGAATAGAGGCATGGCTCCCGTCATTGAGCGCCATCCATGAGGAGGATACTTGGAGATTTTCACGGCTGCCTTTGCTTCATCTGCCGGGGGTTAATTGTTGTTCAGATGAATACTGAGTGTTCTCACCTGCGCTCTCAATGTGAGGAAATATCACACCCATGGCACCTCCGTCAAGTACCCGTTGAACGAACCCATTGCCGCACTGATGAGGGACTCTGACAAATGGAGTAATGCCTGCGAGATGGCCGACATTGCAGAGATTACTTGCCTCAGCGAGCGTCAACCAAGCATGTTCGAGGTCAATAAAAAGAGAGTCAAAGCCGGCATGACGAGCTGTTTGAACGATCTGAGGACTTGTCGATAGTTTTATACCAAATGACTTGCAGACCTCTTTTCGAGTGACGCATCTGAGGAGGTTGTTGGTGTACTGAGTCGAAGCCATGGTTGTGCACTTCGAGGAGGAGATGACAAATTGGGGATATGACCAGTTATTGAGCTGCAGTTGTATCAGAAGTTTATATCACTTTATCGGACGTCATCTCCGATTTAAAAAGCAATCTGTTCTTCTTTCTGAAGATCGAAATGTTGAGATCCATGCGGGGTTGCAGTGGCTTCGGAGACGGCGGCCGAGGCTTGGTGAAACCATCTGCAGGATATTTTAGGTGGTTGAATGGTCATACAGCCTTCTCTCGCTTAGATACCAACAATAGAGCAAACAGGTGTTGCTGGTTCATGGCGTTTTCACTGCTCAAGGCACCACTAATTCTTTGCTTACTTTAGGCTGGCAACCGCACCTGTACTTGCGCCCTAATGGACTATTGATTGTTCTGCAGTTCCGCATGTTGCTCTCCGCATCTAGCTACCCTGGGCATCCTTTCTTAGCAATTTAAATCTTCTGTATCTAATGTTTGGCTGCTCTCGGTACCAAGACCTTGCGAGAATATTACAGGACCGCCAATTAGCTTTGTTTAGAAAAAGTTGTTCATATGGTCCTGCCTCCTTGACGGCGGACACCCTCCATACTGCGGCATCCCGATGAAATCTGACCGATCAAGATGACAAGGAATGCGATCAACCTGACCGAGATTCTCGAACTCTCCAAACTTGCTGCAAAACCGAGCCTGGTAGGGGGAGTTTGGGTTCCGGTTCGGCACCACAGGCACTTTTGGACACTGGCTGACAAAGTGAACCACTCCCGCTCCATCCTGGTGGGATATCTGAAGCAGCCGCTCAAACGACGCCTTGGACATGTTGGCTCCCCTGCTGGAGCAGTAGTCGAAAATGGAACGAAAGGTCCCCGTCTCGAGCGTTATCGGCCCCAGGGATAGTTCCCGGGGTTTAGTTCTCTTGATGATACTGAAGAGATCGTGCGAGTTGGCGGTGAAGCCGTTGATACTCAGGCGGTTCAGGACAGGCAGTGTCTGTAACTCTGCCACGCGTTGTAGAACCAACGAGTCGTTGTATAGGTCCCGGGTGACGATTTTACGGTATCTTAGATCTAGGTCCTCAAGTTGGGGACATGCCGCCAAGACTTTTGGAAGGCCGTCAAAGTTGCGCTCCTCTAGGGCTGGTCCGATTCCGCCAGGGATGTTTCCTATCAGGCTGTCGCGTGGCGGGTCTCTGAGGCTTTGAAACACGAAGATGCGGGTGGAGATATTGACTGATAGAGATGTAAGAGTGGACAGGGAGTCGGCCAGACCTGGGTCACTCCAGTTGATCATGCTAAGCTGCTCGGAGGGCAAGCTGCAGTTTTCCATGTCTGGGCCGTTGAAGATATTGAGATGTTTGAGTTTCAAGTTACTGGCGGCTAGTGCTCGCAAAGACTGGTCGAACACGTCGATTGCGCATTGCCACGCAGCCTTTGATTTTGCAAGGTGTGTTGCATTGCGCAGGGGATAGTTAGGCAGGTCATTCTTGACGATCCTTAGTTCTAGGGAGAGCGATAGAAGGTCGTCGACGCTGTGGGATTTGGCAAGCCCGTCATATGCTTGCGTGAGCAGGGTAGTCATCTCCTCTAGGCGTGGATCGAACCGGGATGCCTGGGTCCTCTTGACCTCCTTGTCGGGTACGCCAACGAGACATAGCTTTCGTACGCAAGAGCGAAAGCCTCCAGCTTGAATATTAACTGTGAATTCTCGCAAGGCATCGGCTGTCATTACGACATGCTGCGTATAGAAGAATGTCTTGAAATGAAGCACGGAGCTTTTGTCTGAGAGAGCCTTGCAGGCAAGGCGAAGGCTGCGGATATCTTTGAGTGGTAACAGTTTGACAATCAACTCTATGACCTCGGTTGGGAGGGTTTCCAGAGTGGATGGCATGGTCACGGGGGAGATGGAATGGTGAAGGTTGATGGCGAAGAATGAACTGAGAAGGATGAGGTTGAAACGGTAGAGGAGAAGCGCCTCATGATGTGACCCTCACGTGACATGCGCTCATGCATGATCAGTCTTCGAAATCCTAAAGGGAGCAAGGCAACTTGTCTCTGTTGAGGTAGCTGAGAAAGTGAGATTTGTGATTTTTTGCATGGCAAAAGTCGACGACAAGAATTCATGAAAAAAAAAAAAAAAAAAAAAAAACACGCGTGACAATCAGATTTCATATACTATGATCACTTTTTATTAAAAGTGGCAAAAAAAGTGTTCGAGGATGGCGAATCGACACCTATAAGGTCGCCAGACAGTGTCTTAGTGTAAAGCTGAAGCACTCGGCCAGGGAATTAAGCCGTTACGCCATTTGGTCCTCGAACGGGCCCTGAAGGGTGAAAGCATGCGACCATAGTTGAGCTGATAAAGCTATGCCCGGGCAGTTGTCGTGACGCTTTGCGGGTGGTTGGCAGTGCCAGGGCCGTCGCGGGCTGTCACCTCCCAGAGAGCCAATCAGGTCGCGCCTCAGGGCTCATCAGCGTATCAGTGTTGGAGAAACACTCAGAAAAGATATTTTTGAGCTATTGGACATGTGTTGCGAGAGATGATTTGCTCTACAAAGAGGAGTGAGTGTTTTTTCAAGGAGAGGAAGTGGACTTGGTCAGACTGGCCAAGGGGATGCCCCTGACTGCCATGGAACGGATTTTTATTGATCCAGCCGATCCGAGATCTAGACCCTGAGCTAGAGACGGCGTTCGGGTTCGATTCCAGGACTCGTATAATTTTGCTTTTTATGAGTGCGGATTTCCTGGTCAAACTATCCCTTCCGTAGAGTACAAGTCCATAAGCCATATGACATCAGAGCGAGGCCCATGAGGTATTAGACTTATCCTGAACAACCAAGAATGTTACATCACTAGAGCTGCATCTCATAGCACTAAGCTGCCCCGTCTCGCATTCGGTTACCTGCAGAAGGAAGCGGGCGTTCCGAGTAGTTGACGGTCTTCTAGCCCAACTGTCTTGCCAAGGGCCGGGCCTCAACTACAACAAAGAGCACAGTATCAACACATCATGATATCATACACAATAGCTCAGTGGCCAATAATGTGGCTGGGGAGAAGCTGACTGCAACTTGGGAAGGGAACGGGCAGCAGGTGGGCTTGCGTGATTTACAACGCGTGACTTTTGGCCTCTCGTTGATGTTGGTTCAGATTCGAGGACGGCATATGCTACCAGGCCCCCTTGTTTAAAACAAGGATCACTACCCTCGTGACGGAATCCTCGGTGTCGCCCGTTGTAACCCTTGTACGGTGACTTGAGCCTGACAAAACAACAAGGGGTGGAGGTGTATCGTAGCATCGAGAAACCCGGGCATTCCAGCTCCCTCCACTTTTCCACTTTTAACCGAGATCCTACGGTAAAACAAAACGTGGGAAACATGCACGAAACAAGGTAAAGCTCCGCATTGGTGCAGAGTTGAACATTTGTTTTCTCTTTCCCCAGTCTTGGTGCCTCTTTTCCCCTGACTAACCTCCAAACGCCTTGAAGATGGGTCTCTTAGCTCAGTGGACTCCATCCCGGCTTCAACTTCATCAAAAACTTGATATCAACACATCATGGTATCATATCCCAATTAACACAATGGCCTTGCCTTGAAGATGAATAGTAAAAGCTAAATAAAAAGAAGAATAAAGAAGAGAAGAAGGGAAGAGTGGAAGAAGAGTGGAAGAAGAAGAAGAAGAAGAAGAAAAAGAAAAGAAAAGGAAGGACTGAAGACTAAATAGACTACAAGATTGATGCTTCATGCAAATACATTACTGCGTTGGTATTTCACGGCGGCTGGTTCCTCCAAAAGCTCCCTGTTTCCTTCGTCTCGTCGGTGTTCGTTTGAGCTTTTCTTGCTCAATAATCATGACTGCATCAGGAACGAACTCGACGCCTCGGTTGCGACTGTTGTGCCGAGTGTGAAGCCTGCGGTGGTTGTTGAGGTTGTCCCTCCGGTTGAATTGGCCTCTACCGCAAAACTCGCATGAGAAACGGTTGGGACCCTCGCCGTGGTAGCTGCACAATATTAGTGATAGTGAGATTTATAACACGTCTAAAAACTCACGATTGCTTGTGTCTCTTGAGGTGTTCTTTACGCCTGAACCCCTTGTTGCAACCTGGATAGTCACAGCTGCTCCAGACAGGATCCGCCGCAGGGACTGACTCAGCCTTGACGGATCGTTTCCTGGGCCTTCGGGTTTGAACATCCTGAAGCTCGACCGTCTTGCGCTGAATCTCATCCACCACCATCTGACGAGGTCGGATTTGCCTTGGTGAAGCCGACTCGTGGACAAGAGAGGAGTTGTGGGCATAGTAGGGAGACTCTGACCGGTGGTCAATGTTGAAAACCTCGCCATTGTTCTGTGGGTAGGAGAATGAGCTGTCGCTTGCGCAGGACCAGGGTGAATAGATCTCAGTCGTCTCAAAGCCCGAAGACATTTGAGTGGGTGTCGTCATGAAGGAGGCAGCGCCAATGGCAGCCCCAGGAGAGATGGGAAACTCGGGACTCGATGGCGTTATACAACCCATAGAGCCGTTATGTTCCATGCTTATCTCTCTGTAGTGCAATCCCACTAACTCCTGTTTCATAGGTGTGCTTGGGGGAACTTCGGGGAAATCAACGAAAGGGTCAAGCATAAAGTCGCCCACTGTCGAGCGAGGAGCCGCGTCAACGCCGTGAGAGATGGTGTGGGATCCTTCGGGTTCCAACGCTGACAACTCATAGGGCGATGAAAATCGAGTGGGGGTGAAAGAGTCGTAAGAAGAAGAGGCAGATGAGAAACTTGAGCCGTAAGGGTATGATATGGACTGGGCGTAACTGAAGCAGTTTTCCATATCAAATTGAAAGTCTGACTTGAAGTGATGAGCCATTGTGAAGGGAGATGTTTGGATGTGATGAAAGAAGTAAAGTATGGTCGTCGAGTATGAATTATTCAAGACAATCAAGCGCGTAAAAAGCAAGAATGTTTAGGATACGTCCCAAGAGGGTGAAAGGAATCTGATAAAACCAATGCACACATGACACTTGTCGAGAATGCACGAAGGATTTACCTTGAAGATATACCATCGGATGGAATGAGAGGCCGAGACATCACTCGTAAATCCACTTCGAGTAATTGAAAAATGACGGTATCATTCAAAGGGAGCGAGATAGAGACATATGATCTGCCTGTGGGTTGATGGCCTGCAGACGTTGAACTCTCGCCTGTCACCGGAGAGGTGGTGTCAAACCCGTAACTTGGGCCAACGGTGGGTCTAGAATCGCGATTTGAAAAAGAAATGGGTAGCGTTATCCGGTATGTTTGCCATTCTAGACAACTCCCGCTTAGTGGGCACTGGCTAGGCGTGCGGGTTTTGATACCACCTCTCCGGTGAGCAGAGTGAGAGTTTAACAAACCACCGGGTAGTCTTGGAGTGGAATACGGTCGATTAAGCAGGGAGGCTTTAGTTCTCCACTGTGGGCTAGTTGGTGCTCAAATAGCCTGATGTTTTGGATGGATTGACGTCAAGATACGTCAGGCTAGACCAGACCAAGAAGCTTGATCTTGGCCCTGCATGAACTGGGGTCTAGATCTGACGCGAACCTTTTCCATCTCCTCCCCGGGCTTACTAACACGCTAGGGCAACGGGAGAACCTATCAAGATGTATCTCCGCGGCCGTCTGTAAGGGAGAAGTGAGAACGGGTGTTGTGCAAGTGGATGCCACATGGTTCTGATGCCCGGCCCGCCCTCGGCTGCACCCGAAGGAATGTGACATGAACTCGAAACAGATGTCGAAACGAAATTGCAGACTAAAACATGTGGCCATATGACGAGGCCATCTCGCTAACGGTATCCGAGAGTCGTTAGTTCGGCGTCGGGACCATAACAGGGTTGGCTCGGGTGGAGGGTTATTCCTCGCTTTAAAAGGGGGCTGGGAAGAGGCATATCCCAACTCTATATAGGCAAGGGTTTCTCCCGTTCGAATCAGAAAGTCTCGTGTCTCTAGATGCCTAGCCTGAGAGCTAGAGTAACGTCAAGGTATAGAGTTCGTCTAGAACCCTGTCTCCCCACCAGCCAGCCACGAGGCGAAGGGAAGAATATTGAACTAACGCAGGGGAAGATCAAAAGAGTTATAACCGCTGCTTTTTTATAGTCAAGGAGCTAGCAAACCTTGATGCCTCTGATTCGTCCTTCAAGGTTACCTCCCTGCCCGTTACTACCCATCAGGCCCGACCGGCTGGATCCGGGTGAGCCGGGTTGACGATGGCATGTCAGAGAGATTGTTCCCCCGATTTTCGGTGGCTGGGCAGAGCTCGTTTTCATCTCAACTCGGACGTGCATCCAGTTGCCACGTGGATTATCAAACTACTGCACGGTCCCCCCCTTACAGGTTGGTACAGTCAGGGGTCATGCCTTTTTGGATGCCAAAGCCAACCAATTCTAGTATGGTTTTGAGACAGCGTTATACTTGTTACGAATTGGGTTGACAGCTCTCGGATGTCCTGCCTTCCGCACTTTCTGGGACACGGCAGTTGAGGCTTCTCTCCCAGCCTATCACCCTACTCGGAAAGGTGCTTACTGTCTTCCACCCCCACGGAGGCCTGAGACGAGTTATCTCATTCGGCTAGAGATGAAGCTTGGCACACTGCCCCTTGTGCGAATGTCGCCACTTTTGCCTGACAACGATGGGCCGAGCACCGCTAAATCTACCCTCGAACTGATGAACAGCATATTTGAGACATCTTTGGGGTCATGCCATCAAGAGAAGTTCTAAACGAAGTTGAAGTTATATCCCGTCACTTTTAAAACGGTGACTTGGTGGCAGCAGAGCCATCGTTAACCCGCTTCGGCGAAAGCGAAAAATACCTTTCAACAGTCACTATGTGCAAGCCAGGTCATATCCTTTGCCACACGGGCGCATAACACAAAGGCTTGTTCAAAGCCCGAAGCTTTCCCTTAGCTGAGGAGGACAAGTTGTTAAGGCTTCAGAAGTCAGCACATGGACTGACGAAACTCCATTAATACGAAGAAGTAGTCAAAATTGAGAAACATTTTGGGTTGCAGGTTATAGGGTGACTTTTCCATGGAATGGTTTTTCTAGGCAGGACTTTTTGATTGTAGTTCATTTCAACAATAGAAGTGAGTGCCTCTATCGAGAATTATTCCTCCACACCCAAACACTTACGAGCCATGTCTTGAAGGCCTACCATGCGCGTCTTGATGTGGTACGTTGAGCTGCTACAGTTTGATGCCTGATAGGTGTCATCATATATTTGTGACGGTTGGTGGCGTAATCTGTTCAGTCTCGGTACTCCGTATATGGGTGGTACATCACTGTCAAGGGTAACATACCACGAGACCGCTTCATCAACTTCAAGATAGCCATGATACCTTTGATACTGCCTTAATTAACTCGACGGTAAGCTATATATCACTCTAATACTCGCTCTATATAGATAAATGTGTTTTAACTTGACTCGCTTTTACCAATGCCGTTGAATCGGCGATGGAAGTCAACGAAATGGTATGACTTCGTAGCGTTATTCTCTTATATTTTGATAAGAACCCCGTAGATCGCTGAGGGCTGCCTCCTCAACTGCCGAGGGAGATCGGATGGGTACGGTAGTTCCCTCGCGTTCGTGTCGATCGTGAGGCGATCGCATATCTGCTCGGGTCGGATCGTAATGGCCCATCTCGCACGCCGGGTCAAGGGTTCGAAGAAGCGGGGATTAGCCTCTAGTCAATCTAACGGGAATAAAGCAGTCGTGACACAACTAAAGCTAATTACCCAAGCTTCAATAGACCCCCTTCCCCTGATATCCAACGCAGCCAGGGGTGATCTGGAGCCTAGCCAAGTCTTGCTTCTTGTAGGCCTTTTGTACCTCGGGGGTGAGGTTCAAGGACATTTCCGCAAGGTCTACGAACGCGTCGTAATTTGAGAAGATGCTGGCGTTGACGGGTGCCAAGGCCCGTCCCGTGAACTTTGACGCAAGGCATGCAACCTTCGCCACTGATGCCCATGTTCGGGTCAAAGCGCAGGTTAAACCACATTCTGAAGCACCTTAGTGAACTAGTCATGTCAACCAGGGAGTACACAGAGTACAGTAGCAGTGTCATTCCCCGGGATGGTGTGAGAGTGAGTGGCGTCAGTTCCCCTGACCATGTCACATCTCTTCTTCTTTCTCAATGGCATATTCATCATACACTAGGTCAAAGCGCGCACATGATTCAGCTGTCTCAGTCGCTGGATCCAGGCAGCCGGGGTCTTCCGAACGTTCCGTAGATCCCAATCTCGAGCCAGGACTTCTCTTTGCCGACGGTTGGGGTGAACTCCGACCATGCGCGGATGGAGGCAAGAGACTAAGTCGAGGAAGAGGAGAAGATCGAGGAGGGTAAGAAGCAGGCGTTCAATTGCGCATTTGAGATTAAATTCAAATAATGGATAACTTTTAAACTATTAACCCTTTGCACTATTATTTATCCTTTGCCGCTATAGTTAACAGCTTCTTATCACGATAAAGAACAGGAAAAACATCATAGTCCTTAGACATGGAGGAATAATCCATGATGGAGGCTGCAAGTGCAGCGTTCGAATGAACGACAAGGATGGAAGGGAAAGGGGGGTGGCGTGACGTCTTCTGTCAACCTAACTCTCGTGTAGCTAATAATGTCTCTCTCTTAGACTTCCCTTCCGGTAAAAGTTGCCCGGAAACCCGCGTGGCGTAAACCAATGTTGTCTCTCCATTCGACAACTACGAGGGAGGCGGTTATTCACAGCAGCGCCACTGCAAACACTCTACATGTCTGCATGGCGACCAGTTCTCGTTCAAGGCTTGGGGTTTGGGTCCTCTTTTACACTAACGGTTGGGAAACAAGAGCCGAGGATTGCAGGACAGGAAGCGAATGACAATCCCGGTCAGGCAACGAGTCAAGCTAGCGACGATTGATGGATGTTCTCTTTATGCTCTACTAATGCAATGCACTAATCGAGCATGCTGGGATAAGTCGGTTGGATTTAATTCATAAATCATGCATCAAGACAACGATGTATTTCAGCCCAAGATGATCTCCTTCCACTCATCCTCCGAGTGGGTAAAAGCTGCTTTGAAAACCTTCCCTAACGCAACCCGTCGATAGATACCTTCTTCCGGAAACAACTCAACCAGCAAGGCATAGTATAGATCCCACTCAGACTCGATCCTCTCCTTGGAAATGTAGTATGTCCAATTAGGAAACTCCTTCTGGGTGAACTGTTTGGCATCAGAAATAGCAATGAACTCGAACATTGTCTCGTGGGCCTTTTCTTTCCCTCTAAGCCATTCGGTGTCGACAACCACGGAGCCGCACTTGTCCCCGTGGCGGTCAATGATGTCGCAACGGCAAAGCGGGCCCTCCCCTTCAGCCTCTCGCTCTTCTTTCAGAGGTTGGTCAGGCTCGTACTGGCTTTTGGCAACGCTTGCGACGTGGAAACTTGCTCTCCACGTGAAGAATTGTAAGAATTGTTGGTCTGGAAGTGATGAAGAGGGAGAACACACTCCTTCTTCCACACCTTTCGGTGTGTGTATAGTATTTGCTATTTGGCGATTCGCTGGCGTCAATACCACAGCTGAGTAGCGCGCATCCATGCAGACTCGCTTTTTAGCCCGCGATAGATACCTGTTTGTCATCTCCTCATCCCTACCCCCGGTTGGTGTAGTCTTGTCGTTGTGCTTGTCGTCGAAGGGTTTATGTTCTTGCTTTGATGCTTGCGTAACCTTGTAGCCTCTCCACCGGCCATCATCGCTTTCGTCTTCCTTCGCGCAGCGACGATCCCAGACGCGACATAGGGTACCGTAGCCGTCTCGAATATACCAGTCAATCCAAGTGTGATTCAAAATCCAAGTACGGACGTCGGCAAAGCATCCACCAACCATCTCCCAGTCATATGTGGTACCCTGGTGATTCCAACCGCACCAAGACCAGCTGGGAAATCTCATGTCCTTGTATTTAGGGTCATCTGAGACTGTCGCCCTGTTGAGTCGCTCTGACTTAGCTACCGGTTGCCAAAGAATGGCGAGATCGAAATGAGACGTGGGAAGGCCGAAGACGAATGGAGCTTGCATGGTATTCTCCATGAGCCTACACGTACCACCAAACGCGGCTAGAATATCGAAAGGCTCATATAGTCCCCGTGCTGTATAAAGAGTGACACAGTGGGCGTAGAACCAAAATGCTCGGACCTTGAGCTGGGACAGCAGCTGGAGAGGTGCCCGGACGAGATCAAGTGACCAACCCTTGCCATCCTTGTCCGAAAACACGTCCTCAGACATACCAGTGGACCGGCACTGAAAGAAGATCCTTCCCTCTGTAAAAATCAGGCATCACTTTGAGAGTAGTCGTTCCTGGAATGTCCATGCGCGCTGATTCCACCGAGTAGTTTCGATGCTGGTCTCGGATGGCCAATGGAGGATGAGGCAAACCCCTTCAGTGTAGTTTACAATCATCTGGGGCGGTCTGTGATCGTTTTCAAGGGCCAACAGACCAGTGTTTGCATCCTCTCCATCTGCTGCACATATAGTGGTGGTTGAATTGCCGTAGATCAAGTGCATTGCTCGAGCGTTGAGGTTCCAAGAGTGGCTGCTGCTGTCCTGCACAATACACAGAGCATCGATCCACATGTATCTGATACCCAGTCCACGAACCAAATCGATGCTTCCCCGGAGAGCCTTGGGAAGCTGCCTGATAACAGCAGAGAGGCCACCCGATTTGCGTCGGCTCTGAATTGTGCTGATTCGGGTGGCATGCTGGCGGCTCTGTTTGGTTCCCCAGACGTAACTGACGGTGGCGTATGGTTCGAAGCAAAGAAGGCCATATGAGATACGAAAAGGCAAGGTTACTAGATTCTCATTCTCAATGTCGATGACACCAAAGTATGGATCATTCAAAGTCTCTCCAAAGGGGTCCTCAATGCCCAGATTCCTTGTACACCGGTCGTCATGGAACCTCCCGCAGAGGCGAAGGAACTCGAATGAGGTTTCTTTTATTATGGTTAGACCCAATCCGTCTCCCGAGGAATTGCGTCTCATCGTTCAAAACGCCAGGGTAGTCGACATCTGATTTGTCGTACTTGGAGGGTGCTGCCAATATGATATAGGCCTCGCACGACTTGAGTCTGGCATCAATCCAGCAGACGCGTAGCCTTCTGATCCTGTTCGCCTCGTGCCCAATGTGTCGCCTTGCTGAGGTCCGGCCATCGATCTCCCATACAAGACGACAGGTCGCATCATCCATGTATAGGGCCGCCTTCGACCCGCGAACAGTGTCAATGATGAGAGCACAGAGGTTGCACTCGTCGGCGGAATCCCTGAGCTGAGCCGTTGTTCCAAGAACATAATGGCTAGGGGCGAAGTCGATCAAAGGAGGAAAACTGTTATCTTCTCCGGCTCTGGTGTTCTCGATGCGGAATTTTGCAACGGAGAGATCGAGAGACTGGCATCGAGGGCAAAGTGGATCAGTCATGGTGATGCTTCGGTTGGTGGTGTAGTTGATAGTGGGAGACTCTGTAGATTGTACTGCTGAGCCTGATTCTTTCCCCAAAAGGTTTAAGAATAGTGAAAAACGCTTATGTCGACGTGAGAATGAACTCCATCTACCCGTGAGGGAGGAATCAGTAATGACAAGGAATGGTATAGTGAAGTAGAAACTCCCGTGCCAAAGTTTAGAGCGGCGCTGTCCAGCTTTTAAGGTCAAGTACTGTCACGGTGCCGAACCCAAGGATACATGCGACTGCAAAGAGGGTGGGTGGCATCGGTTGACAATGGGGCTTGAAGCAGGCTGCGGCCCCCGGGGCTGGTCCTGTAACAAAACTCCCGTGCATGATAAAGCCTGGTCCAATGGAGAGAGTGCCAAGAGAAGTGTCGACAAAATCCCCGTGCATGAATATGCTTCTGCCCTATTGAGATTGGATGGCTCTGCAGATTCCGGCTGGCGTAGCCAGCCTCACCGTCCCCCTGCATATGCCATGCATGGGAGTTTTGCACACTTACCGAACTTTCAACCTCATTTGGCATTTGCGGTGGTGGCGGTCAATTTGTAAATTACAATTCCATCACTTCTCTCCCCTCCTTCATGATTAGGCGGCCACACATGGGTTAAAGTGAATGCAGCCTGGTGCACGCGTGGCATTGTTTAACCCCTTCTCCTTCTCGGGGAGACAACTTCACTCCTCTTTTGCCGTAACCCTCCCACTTCTTCAGGGACTTACCTGCCTACGGGTACACATAGCCATGCCTGGGCTAGCCGCATATGCGACCTCACGGGGAGATTGGGAGAAGCACAAAGATACCATCATCCGCCTCTATCTCACTGAAGACACGCCCCTTGACAAGGCACTTAAAACCATGCAGAGCGAGTTCGGGTTTAAGACAACGTGATTGCTTTTCAGCTCTATCATTCAATCGTTTATCTCAACGAGCTGTGGTCTGACTGTGGAATCCGTTATGTAGTAAACGCATGTACTCCTCCAAGCTAAAAGAATGGGGTGTCATGAAAAACTACAAGGCCAAGGAAAAGGACATGCTAGTTGGACAGATATGTGAGGCATTAGCCAATGGCCAAGATCAGAACCAAATGATCTTCCGGGGCCAAAGTGTGAAGCACCACCGCATCCTGAGACATTGTCGAGCGAAAGCTCGAGAGGCTAGCTCTGCCACGGTGAGCTTGTCACACGGCGATCCTGTCACCAACCACCAGCTTGATGCTCTACTAGTCCATACCGTGGATCAACCGTCAAGAAACTTTAGTGGGACAAGCCCTGCAGAGCTCATTCTCCTGTCCACTAAGACGTACATCCAGAGTTTCGTCGCAGGATGTCATGTGGACGATCAAGCTACTGCACGGTCTTTTCCCTCGCAGGCTAGCTGCAGTCAGAGCCCACGCCCGCCCCCAAATGTCCAAACCAACCAATTCTGGCATGACTTCGAGACGGCCGTATACCTATTGCGAATTGGGTCGACAGCTCTCGGATGGAGCACCTTCCACACTTGCTGGGGAACAGCAACTGATAATCTTCTACCTCAACCTGTAACCTTACTCCGAAAGGTTATGACGACCCTTCATCCCCGAGGAGGTCTGACGAGATACCACGAGGTGTCACGTTCGACCCTTGCGTTTATTGCAGATCTCCTGGAGATGAAGCTTGGCGTATCACACCCCCTTGCCCAAATCTGTCTCCACGTCTGGCGTGACAGCGAAGGACCCAGGACCGCAGAATCTACCCTCAAGCTGATGAGTAACCTGTTGGAAGAGAATCTAGGGCCGTGTCATCACGAGTCATTCCTGACTGCCACTGCACTGATAGCCCGTCACCTACAAAACGGCAACGTCGCAGCAGCGGAGCGTTCAGCACGGAGACTTGTTCAAAAGTCAGATATGTCGCCTGATCGAGCGACACAACTACCCAAAGCTCTCAGACAGCTAGCGCACGTCCTTACGACGCTTGGTCAGTACAAAGAGGCAATTGAAGTCCAAGAAGGTATCTTGAACTGTCCAGGGACTGTGATGTCAGGAGAATTGAGAATCTATACCATGGAGGATATTGCCGAGCTGCACAGGCTACAAGGTGACTTTTTCATGGAAAGCGAGTCTCTGAGAGAGGCCTTGCTGGCTGCACGGGAGTTCTTTGGTCGAGGTCAGACGCCTACGCTTCATATCTGGGACAAGTTCGCGGCCTCCATGTCTGAGCAGGGGAGAGACTTTGAGGGTCTGTAAACACAGAGAATTGGGCAATCTATTTCGCCCGATATTGATCGTTGTTGAGCAGGATTCTATGACCTAACTACCTCTGCAAATAGTAGAAGGTATCTCTTTCTTTTGCCTTGACACGGCGGTCTATTGTGTTCCACAATCTTCCTTCTCCCCTCCCCGTTCAACCGAGTCGTTCGTTACACAGCTGGATGTCAGGGCCCCCGTCGAGGACTACTCTTCCACGCCCAAGAACCTTGTGATGTTTTTGACGGCCTGGTCATCACCATCCATGCTATTAGCAAGCTCCTCGTCTACCCATCCTTCAGTCCACCCACCGGCAAAATTGATGAGCCAAATGTTGTCCTCTTGATCGACGACAACATTGGACGCCTTACCGTCACCCCAGACTACACCAATCTCATGTAACTTATCTACCGTCTGGCGTATCTGATCTAGCCACCTCTTCTTCAGCTCCCTTGGTACAGCTGAAATATCCATATCTCGTAGAGTGCTGCCGTAGGAACTGGGTAAAACCCAATCGTGTAATAGACCGATGATATCTCCTGAATCCGCAAATGTGGCATATCCTCGAAAGTGAGGGACGCGTATATTCACAGAAGGGTCGCTGCAAGCATTCCGTATTTTGTGCATGGCGTCCAGCTCTCTTTCAAGGCTTGAGTTTTCGAGCCCTTGGTTGTGAGCCTTGCAGAGCATGGCTTGGGACCCAACAAGCGCTTTGCATACGGTGCCGTAACCGCTGACAAGAACCTCTTGGACCTGTACGTCCCTAGAGGAGTATCGTGGTATCGTTTTCGTGGCCTGGAACTCTGTCACAACCCCAGGGTTCGGTCCAGTGTTAGGAACGGAAACCGACTCCTTTGGATCAATAGGAAAGATGGTCGCCTTTCCGTCGATGGTCTGTAGACGATAGTCGAGAGTCTCGGGGTATAGAAGTGAATGCAAATCCTGGCTGGGTGCGGTGGTGCTCAAGGGTGCAAGTTGTGAAAAGGGGATTCGTCCAACATCAAGGATAATATCGTAGATCTGATCAGTGATGGCATCGTACTCTTCGCCATCAGAAAGGATGGCATCATTCACAATACGGATCATTCGGTCCTCGAGGTTCTCTTTGGTTCGATTGGGGCTTGCAAAGAGGGACAAAGTGATTCGCCTGTGATTGTACTCAAAGGTGACGTCGGCAGATTCTTCGTCACCACCATTCATGCCAACGATGTCAACCTGGACATGTTCTGGAGAGTTGACCATGGTTGAGTTGAAAGTGAATAATTAAAGAGTTAAGTTAGCAACGATTGATGGGTGTTCTCTTTATGCTCTACTTCTGTAATGTACTAAGCGACCATGCCGGGATAACGGGCTGAGGCTGTCTCATAAATCAGGCACCGAAGCAACGAGATAGTCTTCACAAGTAGTTAAGCAGATGCTTATATTCTTCTAGTCAACCAATAAACTCATTTCCTTCAGTTACTTTCCCTCGCAACAAGCTCCTTTCGCAGCTGAGCTAGGGCCTCCAAAATGGTCGCCTGTCGGACCTGATCCCGGTCGCCCGGGAAATGGAACGGACCCAGTCCTCGGGCCTGTTCGGGGCTGGCGATACCGATAAACACCATGCCCACCGGCTTTCCGTCCTGAGAATCCGGCCCCGCAACGCCCGTCGTGCCGATACCCCATGTCGTTGGTGTGTCTGTGCTGGTTGCGGTTCGCGCACCAGCCGCCATTTGCTGAGCCACGTCTTCGTGGATGACGCCGTGCTGAGCGATGAGGTCTCCGTTCACTTTGAGGAGATGCTGTTTGAGAGGTGTCGCATAAGAGACGATGCCGCCTCGGAAAACGGAGCTTGCTCCAGACACAGAGGTGATTGTTGCCATGATTCCTCCGCCGGTCAAAGACTCAGCCACACCGACTGTCTCTCCGGCTTTCTTGAGAAGACGGATCACGTCCGCAGCGACATCGCGGACGGTCTCTGAAGTTCGCTCGACGTACTTGGGCTCGACTGCCATGGTTGAAAAGAAATGAAATGGAGGGTAGTGACGAAGGATTTTGCTGACTGTGGAGATGCGATATTTGAGCATTTTTGGCACAATCAGGCAGCAGGCTGCCGGTTGCCTTGCTGTCCGCCTTGTCCTTTAGTGCAGCTGATGGGCCAGCGTGGTACCAGCTGACTCACTTGCAGTAAAGATCCTTGTTCACTGGTAAGCCACGATAAGAAGAGGCTGAAATGCAGGCCTGACTGTTTGGCATGCGATTGGCAAATATATACGGTCTGCATTTGTTTCTTGAGGCAACCTATCGCCTGAAATTTCACTGCATGTGGCTGTCGCCCGGTTTGTTGTGTGATAATGTAGATATATTCTGTAGCAATGCCCAATTTTGACCATTTCTAAAGCACGACATCTTGAATGTTTGATCGCCATGTCCGACGTCTGCTTGCAGTGTCGCTATTACGCCAAAGATCCGGCACATACCTTTTGTGACAAACGTTGCGCTAGAGATGCTGCCAACAATGCTCCCAGCCTGATCAAGATCCCAAGGGACCATGTCATGTACAACAACGGTATGTCAATATCTCTAAGTCTAGACCTTGAGCTCATTATCTATAGCCGCTTCCGCCTTTTATGAAGGTTGGAACGGAAACCCGCCGCCTATTCGGACCATCTATCTAGTCACCTGGACCCAAGAGTCTCGTAACGAGTTTGAGACGTACCGGTATGAGTGTTTCCATGTAAACGTCTGGCAAGTCTCATTTGAGTATAGGGACAAAATCGAGAGCGACGAGGACTTTATTTCCATGGGCAAGTACGCAGGCAACGAGCGGAAACGGTTCCGTGGTGCCGAGAGAGCTTGCACAATTGGCGAGAACGGCAACGTCACAATGTGTTACAATGGGGATTGTAAGCTTTGCGAGACGCTTCGTGAGGGACTCAGGCCATATCTGGACCTCAAAAGAAGCACTGGATAGTAAGTAATGTTGATAGCATTCCTTCAGTGATTGACCTGAATAGCCACGGCACTAGGCTGGGTCCTGGCCTCTACTCAACTTGCGACACATCCAAGTAAGTGCATCAACCAGCTATACATGTTGTCGCTAACCTAGAAAGGGCTGCAAAATACGCCATCAACAAAGTTCCCTCCAATGTCCATGCGTTGATGCTTTGCCGAGTCGTGATAGGACATCCGTACGTCACAGAGCGCGAGATGCCTCATCTCCAACAAGCACCACCTGGATTTAACTCGGTAAGTATGTTGCAACTGAAGACACGGTTTCTAACTGATGTAGGTTTACGCAAGGCCGGGGCCGTCCAGTCACTTCAACACGGATGAAACCGTTGTTTATACATCACGAGCCATGCGACCTGCGTATTTGATCATCTACTAGGTCCTAGAACATGGTTGTACGAATGGAAATGGTGTGTTTTATTGATATCTTATGATGGCACATTTAAGAAGGGAGTATGGACATTTACGAAATGGAGCGCAAAATCTGAGATCTATGTCTTTCCTTGACCTTTCAACGATAGCGCCGGGTTACAGGCCTTTGCAGCGTTACTGATGATTTTTAAAACGAAACAAATTCATAACTGTTTTAGTCTCGCTGCTGACAGTCTCTCTTGAAGATATCATTGATAACAAAAGAGGAAGGGGAGGAAATATATTATCCCCATAGGTAGACTGGAGCAAAACCACGTCCTCTCCCTCACGCCGTCCTTTGAGAATTCTGAGACTCTTTCAGCAGCCTCTTCGACCGCTACTCTCTGAGCAGGCTACCGCAAGCCCTGTCTACTTCCACATCATTTCCGTCGGCATTGTTACCGTACTGTTGCCCCTCAAACCGTCTTCTTGGTCCGATCCACACTGTCAACCTTTCCAAAGACTCCCAACACAGTCAGCCATCGATTCACGTTGAGAAACGCGCTCACGCCAACATTTCCCCAGGTCATATAATTCCAAGCACCAACGTCCCAGAAATACTCGGGGCCAGCTCTATAGATGGCGTAGATGTGGCCAAAGTCGGCGAATCCAACGGCAACCAGGTAGCCGATGGCAATCTCGCGATGTTGGGTCCAGCAGCAGATGAGAGCTATTGGTGCTAGCAACAGCAACACATTTGCCATCTGCCAGGACAAGGCTACTGCTTGTGGTGTAAAGTGGTCGTCTGTTGCAGCGAAAAAGGGGGCCTGGTCGGCGAAGTATTTAAATGGATCCATGAGAAAGTTGGTGTATGCCCAGACGCTATTTAATTAGTAAAGAAGACCATTATTTAGGAGAGACTTACAGCATTGCGGGTTCAATGACGCCGAATAGCGCCAACGGCCAAGTGGGAAGACAGGACATCATGGTGGAGTTGTGACAGGTATTGGAGTTTCAGATGATGCAGAGAATAAGTCCAAGGATGATGAGGGAGGGAATTTAGCGAGTCTTGCTGCCTGATAATTGCAATTGAATAAAAAGCAAAGCGACTACAATCGGGTCCGTGGCTGAAAGTAAGCGCTAGGGATGGTCGCTCAACGGCATGCACCAGGACTCCAAGTGGCGGCTTGAATCTTTGCCCAGTGTCATGAATTGTACAAAGCTCGACTGCAAGTCAAATTTTCTCGAAGGAACAACCCTAAGATGATACCAATGGGAGAAGCCGCAGCGTTAGACCATAGTCCCGTGCTTGAGCCATCGGCTGTCTCGGCGCTCATGAATCCTTCGCACTGCTTACCATAATTGAGATGAATTCCACTTGTTAGCACTGAATCTCGCAAAAGTTTGCCACTTGAAGGAAGATGGTATTATGCTCCATATGAACCCCTATTTACAAAAGTAATAACGCTGAAATAATAGACAGAAGAAAGATCATGTCTTGGATGTCATCCTATCACAGGCTCTATCCTGCGCAAGTGATCGATATCGTGAGAGAATATCCGTCTTTACCAGATCTGGTTGATCCATGTACTGAAAATGGGATGCTAATGCAGTCCCCAATATCACAACAGCTGCAACCGTTAGCATGGATAATGAGGCTGGTGGTTTACTTACGTCGTCTCAGAGTATTGGGGAGATCTAGAACGATCATATCCTCGTCGCCTCGATTCCCGGGCCAGCTTCCGACGCCATTGTCGAGGATATCGTTGGCATAGACGCACATAAAGTTGATCCGTATGCGATCCCCATGCATCGTCCAAGGCTTTTCAAACTTGTACAGATCCAGTGTATCCTTCTCAATGTTCTCAAACAGAGAATAGTGCATCTGGGAAGCGATAGCCCAACTCTTGTAACTATCACCCCAAATATCATATGTAAGCTGGTGAACCGGAGTCTGCCACATCATCTTCTCGTCTTCCACTCTCAGCCACCTGACGTTCTCATGCCCGGGTGGGGGACGCATGGGGTTCCAAACAGTGTCGTTGGGGCCGTTCCAAAAGGGGTGCTTCGAGGGTTTCCAGAAATCGCTGGCATTCGCGATGTGGTTTGGCTTCTCGAGTTCTGGCAGATATGGGTGAAGTGCTCCCATGCGGTAGTGCATGAAGCCGAGCGGAGGGTTGTTGATGATGTTTCCAGAAACGACGAAAGTGCCTGGGTTTTCGATCTTGTGGGAGACGAGCTTGGGGATGGCACCGTCTTCGATCCAGAGCTAGACTTGTCAGCAGTCGCATAAGAAGAGAGTGATGCACGTACAATATCATCGTCGATCTTGACGTAGTACTTGTCTCGCTCCAGATGCTGCCAAGCCTTCCAATATGTGTACGTTCCCAGGTGCTCTTCGGGTATCAGCAGCTTGTGTCGTATCGGGTTGCTGGCGATGATTTCATCGAGATAAAATAGATCATCCTGGTTCTCTGTATTGACAACCCAGAGGACTTCGTCCAGCCATCCTCCATTATCTACCAAGTTTCGCTGCAGGAGTTAATGAAGTCCATGGCGCTTTTGAGATGCTCACCTCTATGTAACACCTCATATTTTCCACCCTGCTCTTGCGGCCATAAAAGACCAACCCGCTGACGGTGACATTTGGTTTCACAGGGGCATCTGGCGGAGGCACCCTTTCTGGCCGTGTGACTTCCCACTCCCTTGGAAACGAAAGAAGACTTTGTATGAGGAACCCTGTAAATGAAAAGAGGCAGCACACAGAGAGGGCAAGCCTCAAAAGCCTGTGGCGATCTTGCAATCGTAAAAGCATTCCCATCTTGACGTGACGTGGAGAGAAGAAACAACCAGGGAGCCACGTTCTTTTATCAAACCACCGACAGGGGTAAAATAACGAGCACAAAGAAAGCAAAGTCTGGACACTCTCTGTTGGTGGTCCAGTCTCAGCTATTCCGGAGCCACTGCTTCCGTACACGAGTTGGTATGTGCGGCGCTGCCACACGACAGGATTGGTACCATGTGGCACAGCTGATTGTGCCACTTTGGCCAGATTCTTTAGTCACGGAGACATCGCTTGACGGAGCGTAGTGATTGTTCGCAACCTGCATTCCCGTTTAAGCTATCTGAGTGGGGTGAGTTGCGATCCCTTGATACGAGACGACGAGTGAAGGGTCGCTCTGGTGGCCATTTTGGTTCTAGACCTTCACGTACCGGGATTACGGATCGTATTCCTTCATATCTCGTATAGAACAACCCAATTCTTGCATCGCAAATCCCCACGTGGCAGGGCCACATCCTGCACTGTGAGCTGAGATCCAGTGTCACGGATATTGCGTCGATCCTCCAGGAGTCAGGATGATGCTCCACCAACAGGTACAGCCGTTGCTTGGCATCCAGATCCGGAGCAGATCACTGAGTTTGCCAACGATTATACTTTGTTTCTCCGCCGTTGGCTGGATGGATTAAGAACGAGGCTGAATGCCAAGGTGGGCGTTTCACAAAGCTATTAAACCATGGTGTTGAACAAAGCCTAGAACCCTTGACGAAAAACAAAGCCGGAGTGGCACAACTGCGCCATGACTAACATTCAGACAGCCACTTGGTTGTGTTTCGGGAGGGCGTGGAACTGTGGCTTTTGGCTCCCTCAATCACGAGATACCCGGCTAATTAAAGCAAGCCTCTTTCTTTGTTTGTCTTATTCATTGGCTACAAAGTTTGCCTCCATCTCCTTATTGTCTGAGTTGCCAGTTTGAGGCATTCCTCTTTGGGGAAGTGGGGTGCCTCTTATCCAGTCACAAGAGGGCGTTATCATCACCCTCTGAAAACATTGATGAAGCACCTTCCAACGACAATTACATGAATAAAATGGCTGTTGATGAATTAAACTTGACTCTGTAGACATCATCTATCAAGAGTCAACACCGTCTCATCAGCTGCCCAACATGGCCACCCGTGTCTCCCTCCGACATGTTCAATGCAGAACCCGGACTTCCTTCGTGAGGCATCCTCTCACTTTAATGTCCTACCAACGGAGGAATATTGCGACCAGGGACATGACGGCCGAGGACTTTGAAAGGCTCAAGGTCGACAAATCTCGAATGATGGAGACCCTTCACCATACGTGTTCGTGGGGGACTGGGCTGAGATGGGGGAGGTGAGTGTGATCTGACACGAGTGAATTGTTCTAACAAGGCACAGCAACCCCACAGACACAGGCATGTCCCGTCTATCTCTCTCAGATGAAGACAAGAGGGTCCGTGACTGGTTCATCGAGACCACAAAGTCTCTTGGCTGCAAGATAACAGTCGACGCCATTGGAAACATCTTTGCTGTTCGTCCTGGTCGTCAAGATGGGCCTCCTACTCTAGCAGGCTCCCATCTGGATACTCAACCAACAGGTGGTCGATACGATGGTATCCTTGGTGTAACAGCTGGTATTGAAATGCTCAAGCTGCTCCAACAGCACAACGTTGAGACCGAATTTCCCGTGGGAGTCGTCAACTGGACAAAGTAAGTCTCCATGGCCAAAAAGTCCACATCTAACAAGTGTAGTGAGGAGGGTGCTCGGTTTCCTATTAGCATGATGGCTTCTGGTGTGTGGGCTGGGGCAACTCCTCTTGAAAAAGCTCACAACACCAAAGAGGTCGGTGGAGATGCGACAGTCAAGTCTGAACTGGAGAGGATCGGATACCTAGGGCAGACGCCTGCTAGCTACGAAGCTACTCCAATCGGTGCTCATTTTGAGCTTCATATCGAGCAAGGTCCTATTCTTGAGCGAGCAAAGAAGAGCATTGGCGTCGTTCAAGGTGTCCAGGCTTACAGGTGGTTCAAGATTGACGTCCAAGGAAGAGGTGAGTAGTCCATTCCAATCCCAACAGAGCTAACAGGATAGATGCGCACACTGGCTCAACCCCCTTGACCGATCGAGCTGATGCTCTTCTTCTGGCTTCTCGACTCATCACGCACTCCCATCGCCTTGCCACGAAGCACAACGCCCTTGCTTCGACGGGTATTCTCAACCTTACCCCTGGTAGTACCAACACGATCCCTGGACATGTCAGCTTCACCATGGACATTCGGGCCCCGGCTGATGAGACCGTTGAATTGGTTGAGAAGGAAATGAAGCGTGACTTTGATCTTCTCGCTCAGGGGGCCGATGTTGATGGACTCCTCGCCGGTTCAACTCCAAGCTTGCCTCTGTCTTTGACCTGGCAGACTGATACCATTTCTACGGCAACCAAGTTCCACCCAGACTGTATCCAAGCGGTTCGAGAGTCTGCCGAGTCAGTTCTTGGAACCAAGGATAGAATGATTGACGTCTCTAGCGGCGCTGGTCATGATAGCGTTCACACGAGCAAGCACTGCCCCACAACCATGATCTTTATCCCCTGCAAGGGAGGTGTCAGTCATAACCCGGAAGAGTACTCGACTCCAGAGCAATGTGCTATCGGAGCTGAGGTTCTTTGTCAGGCGGTTTTGCGGTATGATCAGAAGAGGCGCTAGAATGTGCAGCAGATGGAAATTCCGGTGGTGTGGGAAAATCTCTGCATGAACACCCTCGATAATTAGAAACCTGAATTTTAGGGGCTACAACTACCCCGTGACCCATCGTTTGACTGCCATAACCCTCACTGGAGGAAGTGAAGAACCAACTTCTTGTATCCAGATATGCTCTCAATCAACTCTGGCACACGAATAAACTCATCCGGTCCATGTGCTACCAAGATTGACCCTGGCCCATACAAGACTCTCTTGCCACAGAATTCGTCCCTGAGTCTGGGCACGTCAGTTCCAAAAGACACAGGGGCAGCCTCGAAGCCGTCAATCTCCCAGTCCAGGAGAGCCTCGGGGTACTCAAAGACCCATTTAAGCTCAATGTCTGGGTGCTTGGAGACAATTTCTGCAACCTTGACTTTGATACCAGGTAGGTCCTTGACCATGCGGACTTCGCAGAGAGCTTTAGCTGATGGGGCCACGATGTTGTGCTTCTCGCCTCCTTCCAGGGTTCCGATATTGAATGTAGAGGGGCCGAGGAGATCAGATTCAGGCCAGGTCGCTGCAGAGAGGTCGTTCAACACAGCTAGTAGAGCAGAAGTTGCGCTCTTTCCAAGATGAGGGTATCCCGAGTGACTGTTCATTAGTCGATGTTCAACAAAGCTTCAGATGACTTACCAAGCAAATCCCTTGGCAATAACTTCAAATGCCACTTGTCCCTTGTGTCCCTTGGCAAGTTTACTCTCTGTTGGTTCAGCAAAGATGCCAGATTCCCATGTCAGACCCATGTCATTGGCAGCAATCATTCCATGGCCTCCATTCTCCTCGCCAACCACGAATAATAGCCCGACGTCTCCCTCTTTAAGCTTTCCTTCTTTTCTCAGATCTTCCACAGCGACAATTTGAGCTGCTAGTGGTCCCAGATCATCGGAAGACCCTCTTCCGCGAATGATATCGCCGTCAATTGTCAGCGGAATATGCGGTGGAACCGTGTCCATGTGTGCTGTAACGAGAATGCGTGTCTTGCGTGAGGAACCGAGATAAGCGTAGACATTGTGACGATCAGATCCTGGCGCAATAGGAATGCGCTCAACTGTGTATTCAAGGGCTTGGAGATGTTGTTCCAAAAAGACACCAATGTCGAGTTCTAGCTCACTAGTGCTGACAATCGACATAAGCGACTTGAGAAGGTCGACAACCAGATGATCCATTTGAGGAGCCATTTTAAAGTATGATGAGTGTAAATATTTGTGTCTTACAGAGTATAAAAGGGCCCGAAATCTCGGGTCAAATGTCCGAAATCTCACGGATGAGCTCCGATCTTATGAGTCACGCTCCGCACGTCGCGTCATTTGCGGACTTTAACCAGTAACAGTTCGATACGTGGTTTTCATTATTAATTCTGAAATCCTTCGGTTTCTTCTTCTGGAAGGTCAACTTTGGACTCGCTGCCCTAGTATCTGGGGAGATGCATCAATGAATACTATCGTCTATTGGCTGCCCCTATTTTTTTCTTTTTTCATGATTCCTCATTATTCCTGAACACACTGCCTTACAATGTACCTCTAGGTAATACAATGACAGAAAAAGCTTCAAGGCCATTGACTTTTGTGAGAAATTGAGGATGAATCCTCGGTAAAGAAGAATGTCAGAACGCCGTGTCCAATGCGCAGACACTCCCATCCTTCACCTGCGTGCTCATGATCTCCATCATTCTCAAGCTCGACACGCACACCGATTGCTTTTGGTGCTCTCCAAGAGGCCAAGTTTGGAGCGGGCTGGAAACAGAGCACAGATGGCTTGACCGCAAGCACGCTCCCGTCAAGATGTTTGCGGCACTCCCCAACTGCGTGGAGTCCACCGTTTCGATACCGGAAAATAAGACCTCGACATAGGCCTGTGTCCTTATCGTAGAAACCACGGATAGACTGAATGTCCTCCAGGGAAGCCCATGAAAAGTAAGCATCGTCTACATCAGGGTTGAAGTCCTGCATCGAGAATGGGGCTGGGAACTTGTCTCTTCCCGAGGTTCCATGGCGAGCCCCAAGAACCGGAACTGGCTGCTGCCCCACAGGCTCTCCATAGATCAGTGTGAGGGGAGTTCCATACCCTAGCAGGCTATCTTTTGTAACCCGTTTTCCCAGTTGCCCTATAATTATTTCGCCAGCAAGTTCCAGGCAAGCCTAAGCAGTCAATAAGTTGTTTCATCCAACAAGACTGTTACTTACGAGCATATTAAAGCCCCGGTCAGTTAAGCGGCACCCCAGGATAGTAACTTGATCGTCCGGAGCTATAGGCATATAAATCCAGACAACTCGTCGACGGCCCTCACAGACCCGCCGATACTCATCCACTGCACTTGTGTCTCCCGAACGATGGACATGAACTCCAACAAGCTTCCTGAAAGAAAAGAAGAAGGAGACTCCAGAGCACCGACTCAGGTCAAAGGCACGAAGTTGACAGAAGCCATGTTGTACCGGAGATAGGCTCCTAGGCTCAAGCAAAGTAGAGGGTACAGGAGGGTTATCTGAATTCCAAGTTGCAAGCCCCGTGACGTTTTTTGGCAAACGTAAGCGAAACCGTTTGTCATTTCAGGCGTGAGTTTGATAAGATTAACCAAAGAAACGAAGAAACGTACCTTGGCTTCGATATACATCTAGGAGATATTAACGACATGGTTAACATAGAATGCAAGCCCTTCAAATGTCTTTCCTGTAAAAGGGGTTGCCTTTTCTAGCCTTTCGATTTCGCAGATGCCGTCATTATCGATGGTAATCCTAATGAAAGGTGGCGTTTGGGGGGGCGGGTTGGGTATGGGGGACCCTCCCCTTTTCCAGGACAAAATCCGGTTCAACAGGATTCTAGTGAATGGGCGTGAAGGCGGTAAGTTTGAAGAGATGCCGATGACTTAAATACACCTCCAGAATAACGCATGGCGGGAGAAACCTCGAATCAAGATGGCAAGTTCTGAAGGAAGTCGGCCCAGTGGAGAAAGTCCAGCAATGCCAGCCACTCTTTGGAGACCTGAGAGGTTGATGTCCTTTTCGGCCAGGCGGATGAGTTCTGCTTTGGGCCATGGGTTTCTGTATGAACCCAAGGTCCAAAGTCGATATACGGCCTCGTTCTTTTCCAGGCCAAAGGTTTCCTTAAGACATGCGGTGAAGATGTTGTAGCAATCATGATGGACAGTGACGAATTCGGGTGCGTTGGCACATTCCCAGCAACCGGCACGACGGCATAGAAGATACCCAGGTATCTTTAAGAACATGTCATGTTGAGGGAAAGAAAATGGCCGGGTAGTTCCTTGCTAGGCAGTGGAATCATAGTTGCCATGCACTACCGTCGTTAGCACAAAGGGCAGATCGATATCGCAAGCTGCTTACACACGACGACGCTTTCGCTCTCGAATACGCTGTCTCCGCAAGCACCGCATCTCGTCTGGAGCGGGAGGTGTTTGTCCTCCATCTTGGGCACGGTCTGGGAATGCTGACAGGACAGTGAGTTGTGGGGGCTGCTGACAGTTGATTCTCCAGTGGTAATGCGGTCATTAAGCGACAGCGGCCACGCGCCGGGGGTGGGGAAATTATTTGGATTGTAGGTAACGTTATGTAAAGATTCCTCTCAAGAGAGGTTAAGAAAGAGGAGTATAAAACTATATGATACAACATAGGTAGAATAGAAGATGGTTATCTGTGTCTAGATAAAGAATACTCCGAACAAGACCACGAAAAGCCCCCAATAAGGTGTCAGAACTCCAGCTCCAGAGGTAGGGGTACTGGCCGGAGAGCTAGTCTCTGTAGCATTGCCAGTAGATTTCTTGAGAGTTCCCACTTCAAGCTCCAGGTTCTGACCATCCCAGACAGTGTAGTAACCCTTCAAAACAGGACTTCCAATCACCCACACAGTCGCAAGCTCGCTGATAGGCTCGGGAGAGTGAAGGATGACACCTTGACACTTTCCGGGGTGATCAGGATGCTCTCCCAAGTTGAATGCATCCGCGGGCATAGTGAGGTTGACCAGTTTATCACCAGATCCAACAGTAAACGTCAATTCCGGCTTGAGCTTCTCCATCACGTCGCAAGGAGCTCCCCAAACACCAAGCTTGTCGAGAAGCTTAATCTCAGGGCTGATTGCAGCGTACATGTCCTTGGCAGTCTGGTGATCAGGAGCCATGATGAACGCAGTACCAGTATCGAGAAGGGACACAGCCTGGGTGAATGGCTTGCCTGTAGCCGAGTTCTTGACGGATTTCTTGTCGATGTAAAACGTAGGATTGTCGATGAACCACTCTCCAACCAGCCCAGTAACAGTAGCGTTGAATGGGACCTTGGTCAATTCTCCTTCATACTTGGAATGATCGATGCCACCAAGTGTAGCTTCACCAGGAGCAGAATCACGGCCAGAGTTGAGAAACAGCGAAAATACTGGCGAAAGTTGTCCAGATTTAACAAGGTTCCAAAACGTAGTCGTAAACGTCTTGTTGAAGTCGTGGCTAAATACAGATGCACCCGGAGGACCGAGACCAAAGATGCCATCGATGTTGGGACCGAGAGGGTTCTCGCCGAGTTCTTTGGGATACTCGTCGCTGAGGAAGAACGTCTGGTTCTCGGCTGTAGCATCACCAATGGCGACTACATCCGTGACGATTCGACCTTGCATAGTAGCAGGCTTAGCCAGGGGCTCAGCGTTGCCACCAGTACCATAGCTAGCCTCGTACTGGTAGTTGGGCTCCTTGGAGTACGTGGAAGACTTGGACGGGTCATAGGTGGTGTAGTTGCTGCAGGATGTGCATCCTTTTTTGGGCAAAACAAGGTCTGTAGAGCCAGTATCGAAGAGGAGGTTGCTAACTTGTTAGCGGAGAAGCAGATGCTGCAAGGGTAGACTTACAATTCTTGCGCAGGAGTGCCGACAGAAATCTTGCCGTACCATTGGTAGTCGGTACCGTCCCACCAATTGTTGAGCTTTACTTTGATGGGTTTTGCAGATCGAGGAAGCTTGGTCAGAGGTTCAGCTGAAGCCGTAGCCAGGCCAGCAACGAGGGCAGAGGTAAGCTTCATGCTGAAGGGCAAGGAAAAGACAAAGACAAGAGATGAAGACAGAGACAAGAGACAAAGAGATGATTGATGAATTGATTGAGACATGAACCAGACAAAACTTGCTTTATATAGGTACATACATGGCCTACAGTCCATCCATTGCTCCATCCATTGCTGTGAGCGCTGCTTCACTCCAAGTGGGTAACATCGCCATCCAGGGTGAACAAGCCAGGGCAAGGCAGGGGTTGTGATTGGGCTGCTCGCCATTCAACAAAATATGGAGACGGCTGACAGGGCTGAGATGAAGATTACTTGCTTCAAGACGTGAACGACCGTGTATTCGCGGTATCTAAGCCACGCCGGCATCTCCCCAACGCCAGTCCATGCATTAAACGCCGTCGATCATGATTGTATTCATCGCCTACCACGGCCTCCTCCTCCAGGCATACCAGGCATACCGCCACCCATACCCATCTGTCGCATCATAGCCTGCATGTCCATGCCTCCAGGCATACCTCCTCCTCCACCTGCTCCGCCTCCCAGCATCCTCATCAAACTACCCATGTCGGGCATACCTCCGGCACCTCCAGCTCCACCCATGCTCTGCAGTCGCTTCTGCATCGCGGCTAGTTGCTGTGCTTTGTTACCACCTCCCATAGCCTGCTGTGCTCTCTGCATGTTCTTCATGTTTCCACCCATCTTCTTGGCCATACCAGCCATCATGCGCTGTTGAGTGAGGAGATCCTCAACCTCGCGTACTGATGTTCCTGAACCTCGCGCAATTCGTGTCATTCGGCTCGGTTGATCAATCAGGATCTTGCCGTCAGAGTCGAGCTCCTTGTCCGTCATCGAATCGCAAATGTAGATCATGCGCTTAAGCTTGGCGCCTCCCTCTTCGTCGTCCATGCCCTGCATCATGTTGCTCATGCCAGGAATCATGCCAGCCATCTTGGATAGAGGTCCCATCTTCATTATATTGGAGAGCTGGTCTCGAAGATCGCGTACTGTAAAGATACCCTCTTGGATGTGCTTGATGGTGTCTTTTTGGTTGAGGTTCAGACTCTGGACGTGCTCCATCAGACCGGCCATATCGCCCATGCCCAGAAGCTTCTGCACGAATTGCTGAGGAGCAAATTTCTCAAGATCCAGCATGTGTTCACCAGTACCAATAAACACGATTGGAGTGTGTGTCGCTGCGACCGCAGAAATGGCACCACCACCATGTGCGTGACCATCCGTCTTTGTGATGATGATGGCTCCGAAATCAGCAGCCTCCTTGAAAGCCTTGGCCTGTGACTCGGCCTGCTGACCGATAGAAGCATCAAGAACCATGATGGTCTCGTCCGGCTGAATGGCATTCTGAATGTCAATCATCTCCTGGAACAGGGCAGACTCTTGACGGTGGCGACCAGAGGTATCAACAATGATAACCTCGAATCTGTCCTTCTTGAACTGCTCAACACCGGCACGCGCGACCACAGCAGGATCCGTCTCTGTGAGTGAACCATAATATGGAATCTTGGCCTTGGTAGCGTTCTGCTTCAGCTGATCAAAGGCACCGGCTCGGAAGGTATCAGCGCACACCAGACAAGACTTGAAGCCTCTAGACTGGTAATGCCTCGCCAACTTTGTACACGTCGTGGTTTTACCAGCACCCTGCAGACCAACAAACATGATGACACTGCTCTTGCCCTTCTTCGGTCGGAACGAGTCGGCGTGGGGGTCGACGAGTTTGACGAGTTCATCAAAGACGGCTTTCTGGATGAGTCGCTTCTTGTTGACGGCAGGAGGAAGTTCTTTAAAGTTTACGGTCGTTCGGATCGATTTTCGGAGTTGTCCAACGAGTCGCACGTTGACGTCGGCTTCGAGGAGGGCGGCGCAAATCTCCTTGAGCATGGCATCAAAGGCCTGAGAGGTTAGCTAGGCCGAGACAAGGGATCACGAGACCTGCCTTTTCGTCGAGATTCTGCTCGCGCGTCAAATTATTGACCGCCGCATTGATGCGACGGCCGAGATCTTGAAGAACCATGGCGTCTGTTGCGACTGAGCTGTCGCGGGGTATCACGATGTTGAATGTTGGCTGTGGCCACGATGAGGACGTGGGGCATAAGAGTTCGGGGAGAGTTTTTCCCGTGCCGTCAACGGTTTGTGGGGTTGTCCCAATTTAGACACACGGTATCAATTTGAACAATGTTTAATTACAGTGCCCTTCGCTCTCCTTGCGCCGCATCAAGAGACAGCTTCTGTTTCTCATCATTCGAGTCCTTTGTAAACTCCGCAATATACTCTGGTAGCTCAACCTTGTTGTACGGGCTTGGCACTGGCTCCCCAAACGTCTGAGTGATTGGCAACACACCCGTCCACGTCGAATTGACCAGCTCTTCATTACTCATGTCGCTCTTGTCATCTGTCGCTCCCCCAGCACTAATCTTGGCGCTAGCTGACGCAATTCGCACCTTGAGAATGTTTGTGCTCTGCATCTCAGCTGGCAATGGAGGTAGACGAGTGTGTCTCCAGCGATCAGGAACAACACTGTTGGTAATGAGTTCCATTGCGTACATTTTCTCTTCCTCATCCTTCACAATGCTTGCATAGCCGAAAAGCACAGCCGAGCGATAGTTGTAGTTGTGAGAATAGCTCGTGAGTGTCAAGACAAGGCCGTCGATGTGAGATGCCGCAATGCACACTGGCATGCCCTGATGCTCTTGTCCATCCACAACGGTAGTCTGAGACAGATTCATGATCCGTGAAGAGACATAGCCGTGAAGGTAAAGGTCCAAGGGGTCGCTGAGATTGGCACTGGGACGTTCAAACGAACCCATCTGCCCAATCATCGGCAGCACAACTGGGAAAGGTTGGGACGGCGAATTAAACGAGATGTGAAGGATTGGACAAGAATTAACAATGCGGTGGACATTTTCAAGTTCATAGACTCCATGAACCTTGTACCGTTTGATGGTATTGGTGGAGTCTTTTGGGTATTCAAGGTTGTAGCGACCCATGGTTGTTGTTGATCATTGAACAGGGAGAGGCTTGAAAGTCTAATTATAACTAGAGACGAGTAAAGATAAGGGTATAATTACCTTGTACAGACAGTATTTCAGTGGTGGCGCGGATAACATCCCCTTAGAGGTGGTGCTTGTGCGGGGATGACCACAGCTTTGATAAGTGTGTTGCTCTGGAAATGATTGGTTCATCCGCCGAGGTAGTCCGGTCTGGATATCAGTGGCGTTCCTACATGGATGTCATTGGGCTGCTAAGAACTGATAGAAACGTGCTAAAACAACATCCGTCGTTGGTACACATTGGGATTCTACTCAGATGCCGCTGATAAGGCGTATGATCTAAATGAACCGGTTTATTCGTGCTACCAAGGCTGCCATGTTCTTGTACCTTATCGCAAGGCTCTATGAGAGAGTCCAAGTTCTACACGAAAGTCCAAGGCCAAAAGCCGTAGCAGAGATCCAAATTCCAATTCCCAATCCATGTCCATCAATCTCCTCGCCTACGCACCGGCAAAGACCAAAAGACTCTGAATGTTGACCCCTCCAAAGCCTTCCCTCTGCAAAAACCCTCGACCATCGTGATAGGGAAACTCGGCCACAACCATGACGCTAATGTCCTCAACGCGAGCCCCAGTCTCACACAGGAGTCGGAGCACAGCACAAAGCGTCCTCCCTGAGGCAAGCACATCGTCCACTACCACAACTGAGGCGCCGTCGGAGACCAGATCCGGGTTCATCTCAATTCCTTCCTCTGTGGCATAATGCTCTGCCAAAGATGAGATGTGCGAGGACGACTTGGAGATTAAAACAACCGGCGGGGGCAGTTTGCCGGCCTTGCGGATCGGTATCAGGGGTTTATCAACCTGTTGAGCCAAAGGCGACGCAAAGAGAAAGCCGCCAGCTTCGCAGGAGGCTATGACATCGACTTTAGCCCAGTCCCCTGCAAAGTGAGTCTTGAACAAAGAATTGCACAGTCTCAGTCCATTAGGGCTCGAGACAATGTTGAGCACGTGGCGGAATTCAACTGGAGTGGGATAATCAGGGATGGTGGGCACCATGCCAGCCAGACGTTCCAGGTCCTCATGAAAGAATGAAAGTAGATGGCGCTTAGCAAAGCTCTCGACTTTTTCGGTTCCCATTCTCGAGTCCGTGTCGTTATCGAAGGTGAAAGTCGCTGCCGCCTTTGCCTCACTGCTGTCACTATCGTCTTGACACCCTCGGCCTCGGCGAATTCGTCGTATCCACTGGCTGGTTTGAATACGAACCTCGATCAGTTTGGTGTCTGGAAACAAAGGCGAAAAGGTTACCAATGGCGCCTCGTCTCTCATCCCAGTGATCATCAACACGTCCACATCTGCGAGGTTCTTCATCGCCTTCAGGAAATGATCCTTTAGGAGCTCGGGTCGTTTCTTTAGCTGCCCCTGGAAGAACTCGGTCAACGCTGAGCGGTGCTCTTCCTTGTAAGCCCGGTCCGTGAGCAGCCGTCTCAGGTCAGAGCCAGTAGCAGCGGCATATTCTCGCTTGGTCTCGTCGCCAATGCTGACAACACGGGCTCTGATCGCACTCGTGGTGAAGACAGAAGCCCAAATGTCGGCACGGTAGTCTTTACCAGAGCCGCTTTCGCCCGTGACGAGAATCACAAGCTTCAGCTTTGGGGCTTTCGGGAGAGTACAGGCGTATGCCAAAACATTGTCCGGATCCAGACGGTGTTTGAGTTCGGCAAGACGGGTTCGGTTCGGCCCAAAAGCCCAGGTAGCCAGTGCCTTGTCTCTCGTATCAGGTCCGAGATCAGCCCCGTACGCTCCAGCACTCAGGGGCAGCAGCTTCTCGGCAACGTCGTAAGCCCACTGCACAGCTTCTCGAGCTGTTGCAGTGCCATCTTGATCACAGGGCCAAACAGCAGTGATGACACAGGCAAACATCCAGTCTCGGCATCCAAAGGCAGTGGCAGTTTCAGCCACGTCGGAAACCGCCTGTCCGCCATGAAGGAGATGAAGATAGCAAAGAGGTGAAGGCCGATTCTTGACCACATCCACCAAAATGCCAGCCTTCTTCACATCTCCGACGCTCTTCAAGAAGATGCATCTCTTGAACGAGGATGTCTTGCCGCCACCGTGTCCCCCGTGCATCTTGGACATGTACATCTCGTTGTCGAACAATTCAACACCATTCACGAGCTTTGAATCAAGTTCTGGCCCGAAGAGTGCACCGAAAACCGGGGTTCTAGGCACTTAATCTATATCAAATGTGGTCACTCCAAGACGAAGCTCGTTGTCTTGGTAGAAGAGGTATTCGTCGACAGAACAGTCCCGAGGGAGTCCTTTGGCGGCCATGTTGAGACTGTCGAGATGAAAATGTGTATCAAGACCCGGTGTCAAGGAAGGGATCTAATTTTGGACCCAATACGTTGGAGACGCGTGCGCCATAAACGTAACCTTGACAACAATACCAAAGTTCGTTCCAGCGCCTTTCAATGCCCACAACGTACTGTCTTCGTCGTCGGGGCGCACAGCGTCAACGGGTCGATGTTGGCTTGGGACATTTCCGATACACAGGACCTTTCCAGTGTCGACGCTGACCATCACAGCACCAACAATAGCATCGCACGAGAGACCGTAAAGTCTAGACAGGTTTCCGATGCCGCCTTGTAGCCAAAGTCCTGCGCCGACGGTTGGTCGGGAACCCAGGGGTACAGTAAGGCCCTCCTCCATGGTCTTTTGGATGATGTCTCCTATCTTGCAGCCAGCTTCAGCAACAACCAAAGATCCGAGATCAGAACCCTCCCCTTTGAGGATGTATAGTCTATTAAAGAAACTCATGTCGACCGAGACGACGCAAGGCTGGAGACAATGACCACTGTGACCTCCGCCGACGATAGCCAGGCCGATTTTGTGCTCCCGAGCCCATTCAACGCACTGTTGAACGTGCTGGACATTTTTTGGTCTCATAATCGCGGCCGGCTGGTAGACGTTGGCCTCCCGGTTCTTGACTGTCTTATCCTTGATCGACGGGACCAAAGCCATCAGCTTTGGCAGCCCTGTGGCATGCTTGTTGAAGGCTATCATGATCTCAGGTGAACTGAACAGGAGATGTTTTCCCTCTTGACGGCCCAATGCACGGCATATCTTGTACCATTTGAGTCGAAGACTGGGGACTTGCCGCACGTCGAATCCGGCGATCAACGGAGCAAAATAGTCAAGCGCCACATCTTCATTGAGCACTCGAGTGACTCCGTTAGGGAATGAAGCTGTCTTGTGGCACACCAGGTCGTCAAAATGCAGGTTTTCGCGATGGAAGATGGCGACAATCCCCCTCCCTGTAAGCATCTCCAGTGCCTGTTTGATGTAGTCGCGCTTGAGTTTTATGCCGTACATGCTGTGACAGAATAGAATGAGATCGAACTTTCCCATATCACGAATGTCATTGTTCAGATGGAAATCAATTGGATGAATGTCAGGGGGGCTCTCCAATCGAGGCAGAGGGGACCCGGTAAACCAGTCTTCCAGCTGAGCAAGGAACAACTCGCTGCGTTCAAATGCTTCGTATCTCCCAACCTTCTTGCGCAGATAGTCAGGCAGGTATCCAAGAACGCTCTTGGGGCCGGGGCCGATTTCAAGGACCGAGATGGGGGAATCTGAGTTGAGAGGAGCTAGCAGAAGGGCCAGCTGAGGGCCGATAAAGTCTTGATAGACGCTCGAGCCTTGAGCCAAGAGGTTGAGGCCATGGAAATACTGCAAGTCGGATAGTTCTTGTGTATCGGGTGATGCTGGTGTTGCTTTTGCTTTCTTCCGAAGTGTCGAGGGTCGCCATGTTGTCTCAGGATCACCAGAGCTCTTTATGAACATGCATGAGCAAGAGGAATAATACGGGCAACCTCTCACCGTTAGGCTCCTTTTATAGATGGCCATATGCCTTGTGTAACCAACAGCAACATTGATTCAAGAGACCAACATGGTGAGATTGCTGAGTATTGTGTTTGTGGTTGAATAGACAGTTTGTGTTTGGATGTCTGCCATCGTTGTCTTTTCCTCTCAAACAGAATAGTCTCTGCTACCATGCGGTCACGCTCATCCTCTATTGCCAGGCATAGGGCCAGAGGTGTCATCATCAAGCGAGTGTGTCATCTTGAACCTCCATGTCGTTGTTCGGCAGCAATCTTCAATACGCGTAATCACAACGGCATGCAAGACCACGTTTTACAGCTGGCTTGACTCAGTATTGACTGATTGATCATGTGGGGATTTTGTAGCCGTTTGATCAACGCTTGAAACGTATTTTCTGAGCTCTGGTAAACCCAATCCTTTCGTTCAGTTGACATGTGTTTGGGAAGCCCCCTATTGGCTCTCAAAGCAAGCTTCATACGGCAGCAATCTTCACTTTACTCACACTGTCACAGATGGCCTAGACCAAACTGCCAATCTCTGTTCATGGCCTATGATGAACTCAAACGGTGAGACACCCCCTCACTTGGCTTAAGCCACCACCAGCTCCCAGTCTTATTGAGTCGGTTCCAGCCGTTCTTCAGCCCGAATTTACACGCCATTCTTTTTACAATGGGCTGAGCATGTGAAATAAACTGGCGGCGGCACAAAATCTTATTGTTGTTGCAAGGTTTCTCCCAGCCCATCTACTGAAGCCCATTGGCTGCCCCAGCGGGTAACCCGGATCTCCCGGATAACTCGGATACGGTGTGGAGATACGTCACAACCTTGTTTGCCAATATCAACCTCTAAACCCCTGTCTCCATCATTTCACCATTTTTGTTCGTCATTCAAGCAGCAAACATGGCGGGTATCTCGGGAGATGGACTCGTTTTCAAGAGAAGACGCGTGGCACAAGCTTGTCAAACGTGCCGGGCGATGAAATCCAAGGTGAGTCTAACACAAGCAGTCCAAACTGTAGCTAACCTGTTAGTGCGATGGGAAAAAGCCCGAATGCGGCCGGTGTTTAGGTTATGGATTCACATGTTCCTATGCCAAGGGCAGGTCTTGGAATCCAAGTTTCGGCACAGAAAAACGCGATGTCCCCAACGTCGACGTTGAAGAGCTTCGAGATACCATCGATCACTACGAAGAGCTTGTCAGTAGGCTTCTTTCTGAATCTCCTCAGAAAGAGTGCCACGTCAAAGAGTTCCAAGAAGTGAAAGAACGATCAAGGCGAGCTCTAGATGGATTCACACAAGACACCGATGCCGGCCCTTCCACACAACCAGACCCCAACCAGCATCGGTATCTTGGAGAAGTGAGCGACGTTCATTTCTTTAATCTGGTCAAGCGTTTCTTGCAGACAAGTCCAGGCGTCGAGCAAGACTTTGACAGTTACGAGCAGGAGGGTGAAGTATCGGTTGGCAAGAGTAGACCGACTGCTCTACCCGATCCAGATGAGGCCAGAAGACTATGTGAGGTTTACTTTGAGACTATTCATCTGGCGTATCCTTTTATCCCCAAGTCTGTGTTTATGGAGACTTGGGGTGGATTTCAGGGGCCACTGAGTGAGACACATCACAATTCTACAGACCTGGCTATTCTATGTGAGTATCAATCCGCATATCCTGAGCCTACTAACCTTTTAGATGTTATTTGTGCCATTGGGTCATATTACAACTCGTTCCCCGGCCGAGGCTCAAGCACAAGCCACGAACATTACTTTCGGTGCGCCGTCATTCACTCAGGGAAGCATCATTCGATCAATCAAGTTACGTTGCTGCTTGTTCAATGCTTCTATTTCCTTGCAATTTGCAAAACAGACAGGTGAGCTCTTCTCCAGCTATCAGACATGTCTAACAGTTACAGTTGCTGGATTGCATTGGGTCAGGCAGTCCGCATAGCTCAGAGTATCGGGCTGCACGTTGAGTCCAAGACTTCAAAGCCTCGTGGGCCTGTCGAACTTGAGAGACGGCGAAGAATATGGCACTCCATCTACGTTCTAGATCGTCTGCTATCCCTCCAGCTTGGACGTCCACCGGCTATACACGATGGGGACTGCAGCGTTCCCATGCCGTCACGACGAGGGGACAACGACATTGACTGGAATTCGAATAATATCGACCCTATTGAAGGGCCGTCTACTGGTGACTACTTTGTTGCAGTCATTGAATTTTCTCGTATCGTTGGCCGGGTCCTGAGCGACATCTACGGACCGGTACACGAGAGACCGACGGCAGAAATGATGATATGCACGCAGATTCTAGACCGACAGCTTGTTGAGTGGAAGATGAATCTTCCTAGAAAGCTTCGATTTGATCTTGGGCATGCATTTGATCCCAGTGTTGCTTTCAGAAGACAGGTAAGCCGAGTCCCCTATTCTCTATACTCACTAACAGTAACACCCGCAGCGAAACATGCTTGCCATCAAGTACCACCATCTTCGCGCACTCATTCACCGACCGTACCTCTGCTATCCTCTTCTCCGACAACTGGATGACTCATCTGTGGCATTAGACTGGCCGTTGTTGACTCTTTTCGAAAAGACATGCGCAAGTGAAGCACGAGAGACTGCCCGTCTTTTGCATCACGTATCTGATGAAAAGGACTTGGTCCACGAGTTTCCCTGGTGGCAGATGATTTCTTGCCTCATATGCGCTGGCTCTATTCTGCTTGTGTCCAGCATCTTTGTCCAGCCCCCTATTGACGACCATAGCGTTTTTGACAGTGAAGGTCTTCGAGATGATGCTGAAACTTGTCTCAAAATGTTTGAAGCACTCAGTGTCAACTCAAAGAGTGCAAGAGTAGCTAGGGATATGATCAAGGGGTTGAAGCAATGCGGCTTCGAATGGAAGAGTGAGTACTTCTCACCAATCAATTCTATGCTAAAAAATTCAAGAACACACCAAACAACTCCAACCAGAGATTACACAGGCATTGCAGTCTAGTGCGATCCAATTGCCCACGCAGATGCCGGCCCTGGAATACGTTGGGTTAGAGGGAGATTTAACACTGGAGCAAACTCCAACGCCGCAAAATTGGCCAGCAGAGATTATTGATTCCATGGCTTGGTCGTCGCAGTTCTTTGGGGCAACACAGGGAGAGTGAGCCCGAGATGTGATTTTATGATAGGCTGTCAAATATTCAGTGACTTTAATCATGTTTTTATCCACCAGATGATTTACACACTTGGTGCAGTGTCACCCCTGAATCACAGCCGAATGAGCAGATTTCTGCCCAGGGTCAATCACACAAAGAGCAGGCAGATGCAAGCCCTGTGGATGCCCTTGTCAAGTTATCACTGACTTGGAGACCCTATCAAGTGTTGCTTAACATCATAGGATTGGTCCTCGAAAATGTCATGGGGAAGAAGTCGTTCTCATCTCTGAGCTCCGCCTAAAACGTGAACATTCAGCTAGGAGACGTTATAAAAATTCCAAGGTTGTCGAATACCAGATAATCAGACATTTGCCCCCGGAATTCTCAGGAGCATTTAATCATTGCTTAGCCCATCTCCTGTCCGATATTGTCAACTCTTTATACCCTCTCCAAACGAGGGCTTATCCTTTCCATCAAGGTGGGTTCCGGCTGACGATAATCACTGCTCCAAGTGGCCGAAACTCCCGAGACGGGACTTTTAGAAGAGTTTAACCAGTGAAAGAGATTCGTCTCTACCGCAGCTCCAATCGCAGGACCAGCCTTTGATCCCACTCGTAAGACGCCAAATTCGGAAACCAATCTCTCAAAAAGCGGTGGGCCCAATAGCACGGAAACTAATCTGCGTGATCGGTGCGAAAAAAGTGTAACCCAAAGGATCACGAACCCCTGTCGCGTTACAAAACCCCCCTTTAGTAATCACATCTTACTTTCGCTTCTTTCCTAAGCTTACCATCTGTGATCTTTCAAAATCCCTCATCACAATCATCAAGATGTTCAAACGGCTTCTTCTGGGCTCGTTGCTGGTCGCAGCGTTGGCCCTGTTCTTTGCTCAGGACTCCCCGCAGCGTCCCACTCCAATTCAAGGCCGGAACAAGACGGCTCTGTTTCTGGTTAACGAGGAGCATGGCTTATCTAACGTGCACATCGCTACGGCTTCAGCATTGCTTGAAAAGCACCCGAATATCGAGGTTCATTTTGCTTCCTTCTCCAAGATTGAGAGCAAGCTAGAGAGGATCTCGCATTTTGCACGAAAACACAATCCCGGGACCCGAGGTGTCGTGTTTCACAAGCTTAGTGGACCCTCGTACGCCGATTCAATACAGCAGGTTGGAAAGTCACTTGATAACATTCCTCACCCGCCGGGTATGGCTGGAATTGATCATCTATGCGAGGATATGCAGCTATGGATCTCTCCGTGGTCGGTTGAAGATCATTTCGCACTGTATCAAGAGATGCAAGCCCTCATTCAAGACATTGACCCAGCTGTTGTGGTACTGGATACACTGTTTCGACCTGGAATAGATGCGGCTCGTGACATGAACCGTCTGCATGCCATCATCAGTCCCAATTCAGTTGTCGATAACTTTCTGGGTGATCAACCTTATGGAAGCATGTTCTGGAAATATCCAGCGTGAGTGGCTCACATGATCCCAGTACGCTTCTAACTGTTACAGCATGTCATCTGGCTTTGATTTCCCTGTGCCTTGGAAGAACCTCCCCGAGAACATCTACCTCAACATGAGATTCATCTACAGTGTCGTCATGACTCCTGGTCTCAGCGCCAAGCGAAAGATTCTCCGAGAAAAGGGCCTACAGGATCCTATCAACTTCTTTTCCATTTATCGACAAGATGCACCTTGGATCAGCATGACGACAGAGGGAGCTACTATCCCGGTCGATTATATCCCGCCCAATGTCACTCTTGCTGGACCAATCGTAGTCTCAGCCGCCTCAGCCGAAGAGCAAGACCCCAAGTTGGTCGAGTGGCTGAAGAAGGCACCAACCTTATTGGTCAACCTAGGAAGCTCAGTTTCTGTAAGTAGATCCCCCACGGGCAGACTATTCTAACAAAGTAGTGGTCAGAGAGACAGGCATCCATAATGGGAGAAGCGCTAGCAACTCTTCTCGACAAGACAAACGTGCAGGTGCTGTGGAAGTTTAACAAGCACGGAGACTACTCGGATGACATCTTTGCACAGCTGAAGCCTCATCTTGATAGCGGTCGCCTCAAGATGGAAAAGTGGCTCACCGTTGATCCAACCTCTCTCCTTTCTTCAGGATATATCGCAGCCTCGGTCCACCACGGAGGAGCCAACTGCTACAACGAAGCCATCTAGTATGTCTGAGCCCCCAGAGAAGTCACCCGCTAACCCCCGCAGTGCTGGAGTCCCCCATATCATCATTCCCCTGTGGGCCGACCTATACGGATACGCTGCCCTAGCTGAAAACATTGGGGTCGGAGTCTGGGCATGCCGAGGCACCAACCCCGACTGGACTGTCGATCATCTAAGCCAGTCCCTCCTGAAGGTTCTTGATGGCGGAGAAGCAAGCTTATCAATGCGGAAAAAGGCCAAGAAACTAGCTGAAAAGATCCATGCCGGTGGGGAGGGACGGGAAATTGCTGCCAAGAAAATAGCTGAGCTGGCCTACGTTGCGAGTCATGAGGCTTGATGCGGAGTTCATTCGTATTATGTATAGTCATTATAGATGCCTAATGGCCGGGTAACCTTATCTAACTCGTTCCGCGACTACATCTGCCAAGCCATTCCCCGGTTCGTCGATTCTCCATACACCTTTGGTTTGTTCGGCTTGTAGTTTCCAATTTGTGCCTTCTGCGAGACGGTGAAAGACGTGATGTTCGTCTCCGGGGATGCTGCTGAAGAGCAATGGCTTCCAAGTCTTTCCGTGTCCCTCCTCTTCTCTTCTCTTCTGCCGTTGTGCTTCCTCGATGTCATTCTTTGCTGCAGACGCTGCTCGATAGTTTCCTTTTTCAAGAGCCGATATAACATCCTTCCATGCGTTCCGGGACTCCCGGTGGTCCTGTTCGTCAAGCGGATTGATGCTGATTGGGACAGGGACAGCCGAGGCGTCGTAGGTTTCCAAAAGCTTCCCCTCGCCATCGGTTATCTTCCAGGCCTCACTCCAGATTCCTGACAACTTGAAACATGACTTTTTGGGCTTGTCTTTGTGATAGACTCGTGCCTCGAAATAGTTTCTCTTTCCCCGAAAGAAACCTGTGCCGGAAAAGTTGATTTCTGATACGTATCCAGAACTCGAAACGATGCTGTATGTGCCGATGATTTCAGGATAAAGACAGGCCGATAGAAAGCCACGGACAAGTACGTTTGGCAATGGTACCAAGTAGTCCTCGTCAAACTTGTCAACATGGATTATCGCGTGTCCGATTTGTTTGATGTTGATGTTGCCGTTAAACGTCATTTCCACCCTTCCGTATCCATCTGCTCTTATGCCATGCTCCTTGCTGGCAATGTGCATTGCAGTGATAGGCGGATGATGGCTAACCTGCTCGACAACCAGTCTAACCGTGCTATCCGAGTCGGTCCATGATGCAAGAAACAACTCTCCAAGGAATGCATTCAGGGGCTTCCTGATGCTAACATTTGGAGCACCTCCGACATAGAGTTGGTTCCGCAGACCAGCTAGGAACATTTGCAGTATTGATAGACTGCGCCTAGCTGAATCCGGCTCGACTGCAGCAGCTGTAAATATTGATGGGCGTTGAGCCCAGCTGCCGGGGTTCTCAACAACTGAAGAGGGGGCCAAGAAGAAAGGCGGAGCAGTGACATTGGCGAGATCTAGATCTGATTTGAGGGTTGATAAGAACTAATTTGTTAGTTGGGCCGTGCAAACATGGATCTGGATCTCACCTTGACGAGGTCAATAAACCTAGAGGATATTGACTTGTCTGCCTCGTGAACGGCTCTCTTGGTCTTCAATAACTCCATCTTTGCGTTTGTGTTTGTTTGCGTTTGCCTACTGAATTTCTTTCCTCCCCATCTCACGCTTTTATCTGATTCTCCAACACGGAGGCTTCAACGTTTCGACCACACAGCCACAAACCCTGGTCAAACCGCCGGTGCAACGTTCTGCCGCCAGCCTATGAATGAAGCAGCCGGGATGTCTATTGGCCCGGACGGATGAATGGACCCTCGGGGAGTTGAGAAGCCGACAGCTAAAACCGGATGAGAGCTAGCCGGGTAGACGCGTCAGCCTGAGTGGTGGATTTGGTTTCAGCACATGTCAGCTTGATGCATGGGTTTCACATGTCAATTGTTTTCTCTTTTCGCTGTGATAAGTTTGGAGGCCTCAATTTTGGTATTTGATAAATAGATGGCCCTATCGTGATGGTTTTTGTGTGTTTTTCTGCTTGATTGATTTTGCCCTTGGGCCTCAAAGGCCTCAGACCCATTGTTGGGCATTAGATAATTTAGAGACCATTCCAGGCCTGTGAGATACAAGTTGATAAGTGACAGAAACGTGATTAATGACAAGTGGCCAGAAGCTTTCAGCTTGATTATCCAGACAACGATTTTAGTCAGCTGATGAAAAGACGGTCAACATATCAATGGATAAGAGCAGCGAACCATGATGCATGCATTTAACACGCTTCTTAGTACTGTAATGACGGTTCGAGCTGTCTCAAGCCACTGACTGCATGTAGGGTAAGAGAGCATGCAGCCAACAGAGACCATCGTCCAGTGAGTCGCAGTGACGTTCTCAACTAACCTAGACCAGATGAACTGAAGTGGAATGAAATTTCAATAGTGGGCACCTTGTTGGCTGGCAGTTGACTTGACTCCACGTCCGGATCCTCCGTTTTCCGTCTCCATATCCGCCTCCATCTCCATCTCCGCATCCTCCGCATCCTCCACCTCGATCCCTTCGATCTCGATTCATCCCCAGACCATATTTGGCAATGAACAGTACTCAACTCGCAACCGAGACTCTATCCGTCTGTGGAACCCCGAATTGCGCGTCATACGGATACCAGCAGATCCTTCAAACTCCAGATGACGTTATCACGCCCGCAGCCGTACTACCAGTGATAGACAAATGCACATGGAGATCGACCTTCGGTGATTGGATCTCCTGGCGGTCAAGATAAGCTTAATCATTGCTCTTGTCAACTGTCTCAGACGACGCGTGTGATTCAATCTCATCAACACAGCCACCTCAACCAATTTCGACCAATACTGACGCTATCTGGGACTATCCGCCGATCGACAACTCTACAGACTATTACGAGGCTTGGCTGGGGAATTCCCCATGAAATAATGGATCTGGCGACGATCACGATAAGACTGGGGTTTCTTGACGACTATCAGCAGAATGACGTAGAGCTCGCGAATTTGCAAGAATTTGACCGAACACTCCGTGAAGCCGTCGGTGATACAGCCATTAAGGTTGTAAATAGGCTTAAGTCAAAGTCCACCGTCCAACCGTGAACCGTCCGTGAACCGTCCCTTGGCGGATGCAGCTAGCCTGGAGCTTCCGTTTGTATCTGTGATCCTTCTCAACCAATGACGCGTCAGGTTGTACATTCCTGTGTTGACCTTGGCGATAAGAGTTGAGATTCAACATTCAAAGCCAAGACGTGGTGAAACAGACGCGGTGAGTCGTAATCGAGGGGCTTAGCAGTAGGATCGAGTCAGTGACCAGTAAAAGACGGCGTGTATAAGGCTGCAGATCACTCAGCTTGTAGGCGGCCAAGTACCGAGATCCACACGGCTGAGGCTTGAGTCTTGGCTGATCGTCCAGATACTGTACTCTTACTGTATGCATGTTTGTGCAATGTCTCACTGAAGAGCAAACAGTCACAATCCGTCTCTTGGCGGCCTCCGAATAGGAATCCCTGTCCTACCACATGCCGAATGCAGGGAAGCCGACAGGTCGGGAGTCACAATTGTGCCCAACGGCCCGTGTAGCCATCCCATGGTTCGATTTGCAATGTTTTATCCAGGGTACAGAATTTTCTGTCGTTTTTTCAAGCCCACGAAACGTCCATGCACTTGACCCATGGGCATGGTTTAATTACTGGGCTTAACCGAACGCCTGGGACGACTCCTTAACGGATCTGACCAGAGCCCCCGGCCGAGATTCGACAAGGGTTAAACTGTTCCCCGACTTGGCACGGCACGTATCTAGTCTCCCGTGCGTCTCACCCTCTCTCACTGCCTCAATAGGTACGACTGGCAATATCGCCTCTTATCTTGGCGCAAGGGACCCCGGCAGTCATCCTTGGCTTATCCTTGGCGCAAACAAAGCTTAGCGGCGCTGCGAGATTGACTGGTGCCCGATCTCTCGTGCAACCACATAATCTCAGATCTCAGACCTCTTGAGTCTAGGCACATCCAATCACAACCCTGCTGCCCCCTCGTGGTCGAAGCCTGATAACCTCTGCCCAACTCACCCTAGCACAAAAAGCACAGAGCCTCATTTACCGACGGGAACCTCTTCCGGCTGCGGTGAGCTGCCGGGGCCGAACCGGGATGCGAGAGTTCACCGTGGTCAGTCTGAACAATCAAGACACACAATCAGCGCCAAGTTCCACTTCTCCCTGAGCCCAAGACGAAATCGCAAGGGTGATCGTCGCCTTGGGCTCTTGGCGACGACATGTGCTCCCGGCATTGCGTGTCGTCTAGCGGGGGTCTGTACGCCATGGAACAAGTGATGAAGTGTAGGTCCTTTGCACTGCCCCATGTCTTTCATCTCGCCAACTATTTAGATCTGGGGATGCCCTATGCGGTCCAGACCATCCAGATCATCCAGAACATACTCATCGACAACATGACTTCCCTATTCACAAGAGATCTGTTCACACGAGAGGCTCCTAGCCAGGAGTTGTGCGAAAAGTATGCTCAGTTCGCCTCGCACATGGTGAGATGGCAATTCAAGATTATCTACTGGGTCTTGTTTGTGTCCAATCTTTTGGTCTTGTTTGTGGCATCATGGACCTACATCAGGTATGTTTCGTGTTTGATTGTTTGTATTTTTCTAACAGGTAGCAGAGGTCAAGCAGCACTCGAAAAACTTGCTCACAACCCCGGACTTCGATCGAAACGTCTACGACAATCCATGTTCATGTGTCTTGGCTGTGTCTCGGTCTCGACCGTCATTGTCGTCATGGAAGCCTACTCCATCCTTGCTCTCCAGTTCTGTGATGGGGAAGATCTCATCTCCCTCTACTGGTCTACATGGACAATGATTCAAATTGGATCTCTTATCGCCATGATGGGAATTATCCTTGCCCTCGCCCACTCACTTAGAGGCCGACGTCATCCGTAAGTCCTTCGAAGCATCCCCAAACAACCCAGCTAACCATATCCAGACCATGGGCTCTTGCTCTCGGTACTCCGGTGCTTGTTATCGCCGGTGTCCTCCACCTGTTTCACGATTGCACCAAGAAGCGTGTTAAGAAGAAGCTTCAGCGCAACAAGATGGACTTTGACATTGGTCCTCCCATGAGTCAAGCGTAAGCATCCTGATCATCGATACGAGACTCAACTAACACAGATAGTAACACCATCTCGGTCAACCCCGATGAAGAGTCTGACTCTGACAACGACTGCAGAGGAGAAGTGGTTGGGCTCACGTTTGACGGAGGCCCAATCATCCGCTTCATCAACTCTGTTCCCGAGACTCTCCCAGAGCACGCACAGCTTCTTGGCTACTGTGCTGAGAAGCGACCCATCATTATCTGCAAGCGAGAGTCTGTGCAATTCTTGATGGACTCTCCTGCTGCAGTTGCACCTTCGGTTCCCCCGAGCTGCCGCAAGGGAACCCCCTAGAAGCCTCGCGTCAGACAACAGATTGACAACACTACCACACAACTACCGACTCGTGGCGTTACCACAACACAGCCAGACTGAGAGGATCCGAGTTTACTCGTTGTACCTTGTGCTCGTCAGGCCTACTACAGAGTCACGATGAGCGTCGCGACGTGACGCCGAGCCCAGCAAAGCGTACAGCCAAGGCTGGAGAGGCACAGGTGGCACTCTATTTCTTTTACTGTTCACATGTATTTTGTATCGCCTACGGGCACTCGTCAGATGGACATTTCCTTTAGCGTTTCCTTCTCTTCTCATTCTGTATTCTTCATCTCTTTGGGGGCATTACTGGCATGGCGGTGGATGGAATGGCAGCGGTTGGGCATGGGCCCTGGAGCGGCACTCCGGTCGGGCAGGCTTGGGACTGGTCGGTACGGAAAAGTGTTTAGATAGATACCCATAGTATACGTTATCCTAGTAAATAATTGTGATTTGCGACAGGCTGAGCTTTGAGGCTGATGTGAAGTATGAGATAACGGTGATACCGAAAGCTATGACCTTGGGTGAGCTATGCAGGGAGATGAGATGAGCTTATGGATGCTTCGGATAAGCAAGTGTAACTCTAGACCCCAGTCAAAGATAATAATACCAGTAATCCATGCAAGAGTTCGGCTGGCATAATACATAAAGTGACCTGATAATGCGGATGCATTGAAGCCGTTTTATGCGTACTGTATACAAGCACTGTGCATGTACCTGCATCCACTATGCCATCGTCAGTTACCCCTCCCCCTCACTCTCCGAATTCGCACCGTACTCCGATCGGCCAATCCATCCCGAGGCTTAGTAAAGAGCAGCTTTCTAATCAACACCATCAAATCTCGACTCAGCATCGCGACTCGCTGTTTGTCTGCCTCAAACATCATCATGAGCCTCGACAAGGTCAAGAACATCGTCCTGGTGCGTATTTACCCTATACCTGCCGCATTCACTGACTGGTTAGGTCCTCTCGGGCAAGGGCGGAGTCGGCAAGTCTTCCGTCACTACCCAGCTCGCTCTATCTCTCGCTTCCACTGGTCACTCTGTCGGTATCCTCGATGTTGATCTCACAGGACCATCCATTCCCCGCATGCTATCTATTGAAGCATCCAAGGTCACACAGGTCCCGGGTGGATGGGCTCCAGTGCTCGTGCACGAAGCCGACGAGTCTAAAGGTCTAGGCAGCCTCCATGCCATGAGTCTAGGGTTTCTCCTCCCAAAGAGAGGCGATGCAGTTGTATGGAGAGGCCCAAAGAAGACAGCCATGATCCGACAATTCCTCAAGGACGTGCTATGGGACGAGACAGATTACCTACTGATTGACACACCGCCTGGAACAAGCGACGAACACATTTCCCTAGCCGAGACACTTCAGAGAGATGCCAGACCAGGACAGGTCGCGGGCGCAGTCGTCGTGACAACTCCACAAGCCGTTGCTACAGCAGATGTTCGCAAGGAACTCAACTTTTGCACCAAGACAGGCATCCGTGTCCTTGGAGTCGTCGAGAACATGAGCGGTTACGTCTGCCCACATTGCTCAGAATGCACCGACATCTTTGGATCGGGAGGCGGAAAATCCATGGCCGAAGAGTTCAACGTTCCATTCCTAGGATCAGTACCCATGGACGCTCAGTTCATCTCACTCGTCGAAGAGGGAAGAAGACCAACATATCCCTCAGGGACAACGGTCAACGGAAAAGACTTGTCCACTCCCCAGGGGGGGGGAGAAAGCTTGGTTGATAAATACCGGGATTGCTCACTGTTCCATGTTTTCGAAGCAATCACTGACAAGGTGATGGCCAATGCCAACAACGCGCAGACCTGAGCTGGATCCAATGTGTCATGCCCTAGCAGCCAAGCAATGGATGGTCTGGTGGTCCACAACTACGCCCCTTTCTCGGGCCGTCGCCAGTTTTGCACCACGCTCTGCATGTTGTCACGCCAGGTCAGCAATATTACGGGTCGGCAAGCGAGTCTGGGACACATCATCAAGGGGGTCATCATCGTTCCGACCTGCATGCGCGACATTTGGTTCCGAGACGACACGAGTTCACGGTACCTCTCTGCTGGAACCCGGCGTCAGGTACAAGGCGGCAGGCGGCAGCAAAACCGAGACGGAGAAAGAGTCTTCAGGCCAATAGAGATGGAACCTGAAATAGAGATGACGAAATAAATTGTGGCCAAATGCAAGGATTTGGCCCTGCCCCGCAGAATTTTCACAAAAGCCAGTCAAACAAGTCTAGCCCTGAACGAAAAGAGAAGTGTGGGTGGCCAAGGTTGAAAACCTGAACCTGGCTGGTTGGGCATCACCAGACGACAGCCAGTAATGGTCAGGCCGGCAGCCATTGCAGCCATTCACTGCAGAAGCCACTGCAGCAGCCAGCATCAGCAGCAGCATCCACTGAAAATATCCAACCACAGCCACCAAGTGAAGCCCCGGAACCCGGGGACTCCCCCCGGGGAACCCTCCCGCAGTTGCTTCCAGCGCCAACTTACCGAAAACAACCCACCAGCCCCTCGATCAAGACCCAAAATTCTCTCACCGACTTGGTACATCAAAACTCTGTCTTCATCGAGATCTGAATTCTGTCTCTGTCAACTTTAACTTGTGCCCTCGTGGAACTTTCACGTCAAGCACTTTAGCAAGACCTCACGCGACCGTGCCATCGATCATCAACCATCAACACCTCAATGTCGAAACGCATATAATCTTTAGTCCAAAAGACACTCGACGGCCGTAACGACCGTCACAACACTTCTCAGTACTCTTCTCTGGGCTTCTATGCGGCCGACGGATCTTCTGCGCTTCCTCTTCTCGCGACCTTCCAAGTATGTTCTCTGTTTACGACTCTCGTTCAAATGACTGACTTGCGCAGGCCCCGATAGCACCCCCTACAAAGACATAGCAGTCGACAAACGTCGACATCCATCCGATTCGATCCAACCGAGTCGCATCCCACCATTCCGTCACAAAACTTCCACCACACCGTTTTCCGCCCTCCTTAACGTCCCCTCGAGAGACGTTAGCCTATCCATAACTCGACCGATTGCTGCTGGCTCCGCCAGCATCTGACAAGTCCCCGTACCTGTGGGCCTACTCTCTCAAACAGACGCCGCATAGTCTGTTTGAGCGGCAGCTAGTGCTCCGCGGACTCTGCCATCTGGGCAAAGAACAATTGAACCTCGAGTTCATCCAGTCCACAGGATGTTTCCCTCTTCGGTTCCCAACAACTGTACCTTCTCGCCGGCCTCGGCCACTCCCCATCTGACCATCAACCATGATGTGGCCGCCGACCTCGACTCGACCAATGCTTTCGAGGGCCCCGAGAAGCTTCTTGAAGTCTGGTTCGCCCCAAGCCCGACTTCTCTGCCTCCAACTGCTCCCGCCAATGGTCTAAAGGCTGTTCCTGCTGATACCTGGGTCCCAATGCTTGACATGGTCAACTGCAAGGTTCTCTCTGTGCTTGACTCTGACAACATGGATGCCTATCTTTTGTCCGAGTCTAGCATGTTTGTCTTTCCTCACAAGATCATTCTCAAGACATGCGGCACCACGACTCTTCTTCTTGGACTCCAGCGAATGCTTCACATTGCGGCCAAGTACGGATTCCCGTTCCACAATGCCAACTCTGTCAACGACATCCGTGCTGCTGCTACTCCCTACCGCGTCTTTTACAGTCGCAAGAACTTTTTGTTCCCCGAGAAGCAGCAGGGACCCCATCGCAGCTGGAAGCAGGAGGTCAAGTACCTCGACGACATGTTTGACGGTGGAAGTGCCTATATGGTGGGCAAGATGAACGGTGACCACTGGTACTTGTATCTCACGTCTCCGAACCAGCAGGCCTTGACTCCTCCAAGGACCCCCGAGTCCGAAGTCAACGTTCCTGTGGCCAAGATCCCCGTCGGGACATCTTTTGGTACTGGCCCCAGCGGTCATCACGACGAGACTCTCGAAATACTCATGACGGACCTCGATCCTGAGAATGCCAAGCAGTTTTACTTGTCGCATGCGAGTGCGGTCGCTAGCGACAAGTTGGCTGCAGAGGCCCAGGATGCCCGCAGACAGGCTATCCACAGCCTAGGTGGGCTTGATCCAGTTGACGAAGTGGACGTCTTCTGCAACGGGGATGAGGAACCAATGCTTGACTCTACTGAGGCTCTGACTACCGAGGGCCACGCTCTGGGAACTGTCGTGTCGGAGAGCTGCGGCCTTTCCAGTGTCTACCCGACCACCGACTACCCTGATGCACGTGTCGATGCCTACCTCTTCAGCCCATGTGGCTTTTCTGCCAATGGAGTTGTTCCTCCTCAGGCTGAAGGGGCCGGGTCTGAGCATTACTTTACCGTTCACGTCACTCCTGAGCCTCACTGCTCTTTTGCCTCGTTCGAGACCAACGTCCCTGGTGGTCAGAGTGGACGAACCACGACCGAGATTATTGAGCAGGTTGTCAACATTTTCAAGCCTGGTCGCTTCAGCGTGACCCTGTTTGAGGCCAAGGCTCAGGCTCACAACCCATATGGTATGGGTGACGATGACACCAAGGGATGGGCAGCCAACCGTCTGGTTGATCCTGTCCGAGGATACCGACGCATTGATCGCATTGTCCATGACTTTGAGGACTACGATCTCGTCTTTCGCTTCTACGAACGGGAGGGATGGGCCGGCACCAAGAATGCGCGAGTTGGTGAACCTGCCAGCCCTACTCTCAAGTAATCTCTGTGTTTTTGTATTGTTTACAACCAACTTTATACGTCCCTTACGGCTTGGATTGATGGGATTGCTTGGATTGGTCTACGCCTTGAACGAGATAGTAAATGTATTGCTTTGACTGCTGCGCCTGATATGACCCTGGGATGTGTGAACCAATTGTGAATTATGCCGTGAATTCAATGAAACAGCAACATCATGTGACCCATTGACGTCGAAATACGCATTTTAACCGTATTTTAACCACATCTCTGATGCTATTTCTGATGCTTTTTATGATGACCCTCCTCGCAACGTCCTGACCGCTGGGCTGGTCCAAGCTCAGCCTTGCACGTGACCACAGATCCAAGCCAAAATTTTCTACAATTCTTCAGCCTGCACCAGCAAACAGCAACACCACAGCCAATTCACAACAACCGTCAAAATGCATCTCATGTACACCCTCGACGCCCAAGGCAACCGCCTTTACACTCTCAAGAAGGTTGCCCACGGCCAGGTCACCAAGTCTGCGCACCCTGCGCGATTCTCCCCCGACGACAAGTGGTCGCGACAGCGCGTTACCCTCAAGAGGCGATTCGAGCTCCTCTTGACCCAGCAGAGTAAGTAACACAGTGTTTGTGGTATTAGAAGAGCTCAGCTAACACCCTGCAGAGGAGGAATAGACTACGGCATGGCGTTACGGTACGGCGTTTGGGACAAAAGTGCGAGTTGAGTGCGCCTCTACGACAATGGAGAGCGGCCGAGTCCTGCGATAGACGCGATCGAGTTATACTTGATTCATTCAATTCAATTCTAGTGCTTTCGCTTCGAGTTTACGTTGCGTCCTGCTCCCACGCGAATCTTGCCGTTTCCTCCAGATCTGTGACCGCTCAGGAGGTCAGGGAGATAATCCTGGTCCATAATGTCCTTCTTCCGCTGACGGCGCTGATCATCCGACGCCCTTGTAAACTCCTTTTGATCCTCCGAAAGGATGAGACCGTTGCCCCAGTTGTTTTTTCCTCCTGCGTTCTTTGGTAGACGACCGTTTGCAGAGCCGTGGACTGGCTTGGGAACGCTGTAGACGTTTCCACGATTGTTCCACTGAAAGTTCTTCTTGAGGTGGATTGTAAAGTTGCCGAACTGGTCTGTAGAGCAGCTAGCACGCATGAGTGTAGGTTGACCGCAAGAGGGACAGAATTGGCGAGTCATGTCCTTTGTGATCTTGAAACAGCCGTGGCAGCGAAGGACCCAGTTCTTGAGGTGGGTGATGCGGGCGAGAGAGGGTGCGACGAGGTTGAGGCCCATGCGGAGGGCGACATTTTGCATGGCGTAGTCGGAGGTGAGGACGGCGGCCTGGAGGGTCTTTTGGACGGGGGCAGATGGAGTAGAGCCGGAGGTTGCAGCTTGTTTCTTCTTGAGGTTGGAGGGAGTGATCCAGCCGCCCTCGTCGTCGGAGGCTTCGGAATCGTCTTCGGAGGGTGTGTCTTGTGCTTGTTGCTCAGGCTGTTGCTCGGATTCTTGCTTGACCTCTGCCTGCTTCTCGACCTCGGTCTGTTGCTCGACTGGCTCGACTGGCTCGGACTCCTTCTCAGTCTCTTGCTTCTCGACCTCGGGTTGCGCAGTCGTTTCTGGCTGCTTCTCAACCTCTTGCTCGGTCGCAGGCGCAGTCTCTGACTTCTCTTCGGTCGTTGGCTGCTCGAGATTCAACTTTTCGACCTCGCCCTCCAGTGTCGCTTCGGGCTCCTTAGCCTCCTCTCCCTCGACCGGCTTGTTTGGTGGTCTTCCATTCATCCCCTTTTGTCCAGGCTCACTCCTCAATCTCCAGTCTCCTCCATTTCGTTCAATCTCCAGCTCATACCCTAGAGCCAACACCTCAATATCAGGTTTGCTCAGAACAGCCAAGTCTCCTGTTTTTCGCGCAAATTCTCGAATGACCTTGACACTGTCGGGTTTGGGCGATCGCAGGGTAACGAAAGGCAGTAGAGTCGTCTCTACCCGGGACCGTGTGGCGGCATCCTTGATTTCGGAGATGATGCAGGGGAGGGTATAGAGCTGCTCAGCCTTGGCGCGGAGGGTATTCGCAGGAGGATCGTTCTTGATCAAAGGACCGGTATCAAGTACCAGACTGTGAATAGGCTTCAGCTCTTCAGAGGAGGCCATGATGATTTGATGGTGTTGCTGTTTCTCAAGGCATAGTTTGGTGATATTTTTTGTGTTGACGCGGGGCAAACGTTTGCGATAAGATAAGATTAGATAAGAAATTTCTTTCTTTTTTCTTCATTTTCTTCATAATTATGGCACCTTGATAGACACATAAATCGTCATAAGCAGCTGCATAAAAATCAGGACCAACTCAACAATGCATGATCTGATCGTGATCCCCCTGTCGTCAACTGCCGTCAATGAATACGACAATAACAACACCCATCACGTCAAGTATACTTGCATCTCACAATTGACATGCCCAAAAACATGTTATCAATCAAGCTGGTGTGTGGGGCATGGACCAGCTGAGCAAAAGGGCGTTTGACACTTGACCTCGAAAATTTGACAAGGGCGCCAACGACATGAAGGGCGCACTCTCAGTGGATTAATAATGGTCATTTCCCCCACGATGTTCTCCAAGGGTTCATTTGAGTCAAAATGTGGCTTGCTCTATCCAGGTTCTATTCCTGCCAGGTGACTCAGGTGTCAATGTCGCCCTTTAGGAGCCGAAGTAGGATCGTGTAAGCGATGTCTGACAAATGCGCTAGAGATGGTTTGGCTGATGGAAGTTAGAGGGGAGGATTGAGCGAGAATATCGTTTGAACGAGAGTTAATGTCAAGAGATGACAAGAGACAAGAGATCGAGGCATGTCAATGTCTTCTTGTTGAGCCTCACCCGACTTTTACGTACAAATTAAGTAGCAGATCCATCAAGACCCGCCATATTTACATGTATATTTACAGTGGGACTGCGGAGGACTTGGAGAATTCGGGGTCAAAAGCATCGACATTGATGCTATTTTCCCCTTAAAAAAACTACCAGTAAGCCGGGTTAACGGTGCTTACAGAGCTAGATCTCACCTGTAAGCCACGCGCTTCAATTTGCTGCGATTCGCTCCCGATGATGACTCCCGGGGTCCGATGTCACCATGCGCCCTACAACTTGTCAACCCGTGGGTCAACCATTCGATGGGTCGTGATGGGTCGCGTCACAACAGGGCGCACAAGTTGACAAGTCAAAGAGTATAATAAGAGCAGCTGTTGTTCTGCCTGATTTCTTATCAACTTATTCATATCAGTATCACAAGCATCACAGATTAGAAGAATCTCGTCACCATGATCGCTGAAAAGTCCCTCCCGACCTTTGTCGACTCTCAGACAAAGCTACCCATGACGCCGCCAGAGTATGACCACATTGGCATTCGACGCGGCGGAACTTCTCAACCTTGGGGAATGGCTTCGAATGCTTTGTCGATTCTGCGTGCTCGGGCCAAAAAGACCGAGGTCAACGTCTCTCTCAATGGACACTTCAGCTCCAAGGTCTACACCACCGACTCTGAAGTCTCTGGAAACGTCACCATCTCCCCCTTGAAGAACATGCAATTCGACAGAATCGACATTTCTCTTGTTGGATCAGGAGAGACTCGCCGCGATGGTCCCGATATCACACACTTGACTACTCATCGGTTCCTCCGGTTGGAGATGCCCATTGATGACGACGAGTACCCAGCGAACCACGTCTTTGAGGCTGGCAAGGGTTATACTTTTGCTTTCAACTTTAATATTCCCGCCCATTTGACCTCGCAGGCCTGCATCCACCGAATCGAGTCGGATTATGTCTGGGAGAAGCATATGTGTTTGCCCCCGACTGTTGGAGGCTGGGAGAAGGATGATCTTGCTCCGGAAATGGCTCGCATCAGCTACAGCATCAAGGCTTGTGTTCTGAAAAAGTCCAAGCAGGGTCCTGTGGTTATTGCTGAGAGCTCTCATCCCATCAATGTGATGCCTTCGACTTTTGAAGAGCCGCCCCTGAGCATCACCAAGGGTGACACCTTGTACGCCCTCGAACGAACAAAGAATGTCCGCAAGAACATGTTTTCAGCTGTTCAAGGACGCATCTCTGCTGTGGCTGCTGAACCCGCCGCCATCCACCTCAGCAAGGAAGGCCACGAAGCCAGCCCATCTACGATTCCTGTCAGCCTCACATTTGAACCATCTGCAGCCGATGTCATTCCCCCGCAGTTCACTTCGGCCTCTATCAAGATTCAAGCGCACACTTGGTTCCGCGATCAACCGATGACTCGTCTACCAAACCTTGGCGGACAGACCGACAACTTTGCATATCCCGCATCCGTATCTCTACGAAAGACAAAGCAAAGCGTGGAATGGACGCAGAATGTCGACATGGAACAGTCTGATAAGGGATCACCAATCTTTCACACTGCAACCATTCAGGTTCCTTTCAAGCTGCCAACAGCAGACAAAATGTTTATCCCTACATTCCATTCATGCATCATCGCCAGAGCTTACACGGCTCGACTGGTTTTGGAGGGCGATACCAAGATGGAACTGACGGTTCCGGTGCAGGTGGTGATGGACTGAGTCTATTCTGATTTGCATCATTTGGCGCTTGGGTTTGGTACAGAACGAATTACGATGGATTCAAGATACCAGGGAGCATTCATTTATAGAAAAGTTGATTGGTTTGTTATTAATAGTAATGAGAATTGTTTGTTACCCCAGATTATCGATCTCTGCATGAACCTAGGTGAATGTTTAGTGACTGTGAATAATGCCAAGTGAAATGGGATAGTGGAGAGCTGCAGGTGTTGTCTATTTCGACGTCGACGTAAGCTGTGGGGAGGTGAATTGTGATGGTACCTGTTGGGTGTCAGAAGTTGTCGGAGAATTAGGGGATTGATGGTGTGAAGGGACGCTGTTATCCACGAATAATCCATGGTGGTGAGTATCGAGGTTCGACAGGACTACCCTGGAGTAGGGGGTCAACGAGGCTCATTTGTGCATGGACGACCAAGATGCATGCGATATGGGTACTTGAAGTTAAACCACATGTCAATTGAACGGATAAAAGTAACTTTGACATCTAAGAAACGTTGCAAGTCAATGGGAGCATAAACGTGGCTACCTATGTCAACACGCGGGCCGTTGAAGTGAGGTCGGTCGCGATAACGGCATCGGAGAATTTTTATCACAACCTGGCCACGCTAGACGATAAAACATGGCAAAATAGACGAGCTGAGCTATCCAGACAGACACTATCCAGGACTATTCTCTGTCTCCTTGCACAGCCAATTGAGATCAACTCATCGTCAAGATGAATACTCTCACCATGCCAGACGCGCATGCAGGTCATCTCCGACCGCCAAGAGATGCTCCAGATTAGGCAGCTCACATGAGAGGGGAACCTAGACAAGCAGACTAGACAAACACAGACTAGACAGACTAATAGAGCACATGTAAGAGATTTAGTAGTGAGAAATATAGATTGCAGGGACTCAATTGGGCATCTACAAACTCTACAGACCAATGACCAATGCTGGGATCCCTTGTGAAACACCCAACATGTCGGGGTCAGCCGTGTCTCGACTCATACAATTCCATTAGAAATTACATGGTATCACAGATCGATGGTGAGTGGGTAAACTCTACTCCACAGGTAGTCTGGCCAATACGAGAGTCTTGACCAACTGGAAGCGTTTCGATGACGGATATCAAGTCCTGGGCTCTCCATAGGCCTCCACTAGCGTAAAGATACGCAGTAGGGCCGGTCGCAGCGGATGCCGAACCACCGACAGCCTCATACAGCCTGTATGCATGAGATGCTGCAGTGCGACGCCTTCTGGAAGCCTCGGTGCGCGACCGACGGCAGCTAGAGCAGCAATTGCGGAACCGTAAACCCGGCTATTACCTTATGTTTATTGCGCGGGTCGTGAGTAGCCAGCTGTAACCCCTGCAAAGCGCGCAGTTTACGCAAGTGGCTTAGCTAACCTGGCGAGAGTTTGACTCTCTCAGGGACGAGTAATGCTGAAGCTCGTACTGTAAGGTGCAAGCTCTGCTTCGTAAGATGTAAGGTTTGCGTCTCTGACTGAGCAGATTGACTATGAATCGTACCATCTGTCGAATTATCTGTCTGTCTCTGTTCTTGGCTGTCCAGTATTGTAGTCACAGGAACACAGCCAAGATACTCTCAGTCTCGCCTCTCTGTGTCTCGCCACCCAGTCCTTGCAAGATTCTCTGCAGCCTCTGCTTACTGTCAATGCGCTAAGAGATAACCACCCCTTGTTCACTGCCCACTGCCACTGTCCACTGTCCCCGTACCCACACCGCTAGCGCTTCGAGAACAATTCGAGCCCTTGGCCGAAGAGATACCAAGAACATCGGGCTTTCCGGTAAAATTTTTCGGAGGACTACTCTAGAGAGCGGTCATAGGCCCGTCTTGGCTCTCCAACATTCGGACGCACGTCGCCGGTTCTCCCGGTTCTCCTCCGTATCCCCTCCGTCTTGGCCCCGAATTTCCTCTCAAAATGCCCGACATGGTCCGCTCCGCATTCTCTCACTTTCTCGTACGTAAAAGATCCAGTCGTCCCTCAACCCAATCTCTCATGTCTGCGGAGAATCTCAAGACAAGAGTATGGAGACCTGGGGACGAGGAATCCACCGTACGAGTGGTTCGTTTCCCCTATTTTGCCGCACAGCCGGACTTCCCCAGGCGTGCCCGTGGAGAGTGGTGAAGCCCCGTCCTCAGTGGTTTCGGTGACACATCGCAACCCGCCCGCAGCCAAGCAGAAGTCGAGTTGAGGCTCTGTGCTGGGAATGCCGGTCCCGCATAACGTAACGCGAATCCAGGCTCTAAATGGTGATCCACCTGGATGTGCTTCGACTTCGGACAACCACACAGATACGTCGGGATCCGGCACCTCGAGAGCATCATTTTGTCGGACGAGGTCTGTGGGGACCGTTGGGGTCTGGGGTATGTAAGCTTGAGGGGATTCAGGGATCTAGTCTGGTCTTGAGGATGCCTCCGTCGTCACCTTCTAGACTGAAGCTCTTGGTGGACCATATTGACCCACTGATGCTTTGCTTGTCGGCGTCACTCTCGGGTCCTCCTCTTATTCTCTCTACCAAACTCTCGCCTACATAACGCCTCTCTTCCCCCTCCTGTTTGCCATTGTTCATCCTCATCACTACTCTTTATCCTTCAACATGGCCGACCATATCAACCCCTCTGCCAACCAGGCTCAATCCGACAACAAGCATGAGCCTGTCCCGGACATGTTTGACAACACTGCCATTGGCGAGATGTCCGAATTTGAAGAGAGACGTGACATGGAGAAGCAAAAGGCTGCTGAGGGTAACGCTCACTTTCACCGTCTTGGATGGAAGCGTTTGACCGTTGTCCTCATTGTCGAAGCCATTGCTCTTGGATGTCTCAGTCTTCCCTCTGCCTTTGCCACCCTGGGTATGGTTGCTGGAACCATCCTCACTGTCGGTATTGGTCTGATTGCCATCTACACCTCCTACGTCGTCGGTCAGGTCAAGCTGGCTTTCCCTGAAGTCTCTCACTATGCCGATGCTGGCAAATTGATGATGGGCAAGTTTGGCTATGAGCTCGTCGGTGTCATGTTCTCCCTTCAACTCATCTTCCTCGTCGGCTCTCACTGTCTCACCGGTACCATTGCCTTTCTCAACCTTTCCGACAATGGCGCCTGCTCTTTGGTGTTTGGTGTTGTGTCTGCCATTATCCTCCTCATCGTCGCTGTCCCTCCTTCTTTTGCAGAGGTTGCCATCCTTGGTTACATCGACTTTGTGTCTATCGCCCTTGCTGTCGGCATCACCATTATCGCTACTGGCATCAAGGCTGGTGACTCTGACGGCGGTTTGTCTTCTGTCGCCTGGTCTGCCTGGCCTAAGGATGACCTGAGCTTCACTGAGGCCTTCATTGCCATCACCAACATTGTCTTTGCCTACTCCTTTGCTGTCTGCCAGTTCAGCTTTATGGATGAGATGCACACTCCCCGCGACTTTGTCAAGTCTATCTGGGCTCTCGGTCTCATCGAGATTGCCATTTATACTCTGACTGGTGCTCTCGTTTATGCCTTTGTCGGCCCTGAGGTCAAGTCGCCTGCTCTTCTGTCTGCTGGTGATCTCATCTCCAAGGTTGCCTTTGGTATCGCCCTCCCAGTCATCTTTATCTCTGGTTCCATCAACACCACAGTCGTGGCCCGTTATATTCACGGCCGTGTGTACAAGGACTCTGTCATCCGCTTCATCAACACCAAGATGGGTTGGATCACTTGGTTGGTTCTCATCACCATCGTCACCATCGTTGCTTGGGTCATTGCTGAGGCTATCCCCTTCTTCAACGATCTTCTGTCCATCTCTTCGTCGCTCTTCATCTCGGGCTTCACCTTTTACTTCCCTGCCATCATGTGGTTCATGCTCATCCGCAAGGGACCTTGGTACTCCAAGGCCAACCTTCCTCTGAGCATTGCCAATGGAATCATTTTCATTATTGGCATGATTGTTCTTGTCGGCGGCACATATGCCAGCATTGACGACATTGTAAGTCTTGCACTCTCTCACTCAATGACCCCGCTAACCAGACCAGATCATCAAGTTCCGTAACGGCGATGTCCGTGGAGCTTTTACATGTGCTCCTCTTGCTTAAGCGATGATACCAATTTGTTTAGCGTATAATTGATGTTTATTGACCAACTGAATGACTCTGTGACTGACTCTGTGACTCTGACTCTAACTCCGTGAATAATTCCGTGACCGGTCGGCGTGTCCGTTCGGCGTTGCCACTGATCTTGCCGAACCCACCTCATATGTCTTTACGTCATAAGCCACCCAATGAGAATTTGCTGACGATCATTTAAAATGTCTCGCGATTGGAGCGGAGATTGTGATGGACATGGGTCACGGCATGTAATGCAGGGGTGCAGGAGAAATCGGCAGATGACATGACACAGCAACGCATTCCAGAGCTAACACTAACAATTCGATAATATTGACCTAGGCAGTCGTGGCAGTCGACTCTACTCCTCTGTCCTGGCAATACTTGGCCACCTCCTTCTTCAACTGAGCCTTCTTGGTAACCACATTGTCCATAATCTTCTTGACAAGGATAAAGTCTTCCTCAGACAATGATCCACCTCCGTTCCACACCCCCTCTTCCAAGACTGCCCACAGACCAGATCCCTTTGCAACCTCTTCCATCAGATCCATGACTGCCCCAAGCTGGTTTGGTAGCCAAGTGATAATAGGACTTCCTCCTGTGGCTGTAGGATGAAGAGTGTGCTTGATGATGTACTCGCGAGTAAACATCCAATGCCTCCATCGGAAGCTTCGGACATGGTCGAGAACTCGAAGATACAAAACGACCAGACTCAAATCTCCAGATTCGGTCATGAATCTACGCACACCAAGCTCAGAAGCAGTCTCTCGGACGTACTTGAGGAATGCCCGATGAGGCTTTGGTCGATACTCTCGGAACTCGACCAGAATATCGGTAAGAGGGTTCTTGGGCATGGGGATCTCGCAGATGTGATCCAGAAGAGGAATGATGGCATCGTTGGCTCCAGATTCTCCACGGAAGAACTGGGGCTTGTTATCGTATTGGCCCTCGTAGATGACACCCTTGGGGAACATGGACTGGTTGGTGATGCCGTAGATGAATGTTCGGTAGGTCATGTAGTCTTTTGGAAGAGACTGAGTCCACATGCCCTCCATGTTGGCCTCAATGATTTGCATGGCGTTGAGGATGAGTTCGAGACCAGCCTTGGCATCGGTGATGGTCTTGGAGTCTTTGCTGCCATCTTTGGGCTCCTTTTCAACAGCTTCCAAGAGGTCGACAGCGCCTTCAATCAGTCCACCAGTCTGTGCAACCATGTGGATGTGAGTAAGGATGAAGCCAGCTTCTGAAGACTTGGGGTCAAGACCCTTCTCAAAGGCACGGACAAGGCGGATGTTGCCATAGTCGTCATGGCCCTGTTCAGGATGGACCAGCCAGTAGTTGTACAGGGCGTATGAAGCAGCATACGACATGAATGCGGGGATATCAAGACTGACTTGTTAGTGTGTGATCAAAGAACAAAGAAGGGTACTCACATTTCAGCACACTTGACAAGAGGCCCAGCGATGCACTTGGGGAGTACCCTTCGACCAAGACCATAACCATTGCTACGGTCAGCAGAGTATGTCTCCCAGCAAGGCTCAAGGAGGTATGATGAAGCGACAAAGCTGTAGTCGCGGAAAGCAGCAGTAATAGCTGCCATATCCCTCTTGTCTGTACCAGGAATGACGAGCTTGTCAATCTCATCAGTCAGATCAGGGATAGCCCCGTTGTCGATGAGAGGGCCAAGCTCAAAGGTAGCCAGCAATCCAGGAGCACCATCTTCTTTCAGAATGGGCATGTCATTGAGGATGTTGTAGAGGGCATCGAACTGAGAAGGAAGTCTCTTGAGGGGAAGAGCAAAAGGGAGATAACCCATGCGGGTAGTGATTGTGAAAGGATCCTCGCCCGCGGGCAACTCTGAGGGATCCTTGCGGAGGTAGGGGAAGAGGGTGTTGACTGCTGCCATTTTGTTGGTGTTGGTGTTACTGATGATGTGTTTAGAGTGGCGGGAAACTTTGTCTATATAGACAATGGCCGGAAGGGTTCCGGCCGAGTTGACCTAGAGTTCCGGCCTACGCACCCGAAGATACCCTGAAGGACAATGTGACAACTGCATGTCCAATCCTGGAATTACTATTAGAAATAGTCTAAGTGGACCGTGTCTTGTGCATGATGGGTCTGAAGTGCCGGCAGGTCCGTGTCAACATTCCCCGCGTATCTAGTTAAATGGTCTGTATTATGTAGTATTCTGCAGTATTCTTTATTATCTTGGTCGTTCACTACAGTTTACTGTTGTTGAATTAGAGTATTCACTGTATCATGAAAGTCGTTCTGTGTAACTACCAAAGTCAACCTACACCGTTCAAACCATGCTCTCATCATTGCGACAACATCTCAAGTGTCACGAGGTCAAGCCACCATCTAGATAACCAGGTGACCAATCACACCGCCTTGATTGTTTGTTCTTGATGGTGGTGGTGTGTGGGGTACTCCGCCTTTTCTTGACATCCGCCCTTGCTTGACAAGCTACAGTAGCTCCGCCTTAAATCGACATATTGGAGACGCCCTATCTCGACCTGCTGTATCTGGTAAAGTTGTCCAATTATCGGGTCGTTAATGCACTTGATCTGATGCAGGGTCTACGCCTTACAAGAACATGAACATGTTGTAGATAACACCTCTAGAAGTGCGGGGGCTTGCAATTGATGCCGACGAGGATTCCGAGATACCAACGATTGACAATAATTCGACTATCAAATGAACTATCACATCAACTATCTGATCAAATCTGAACCTTAGCGGTTGCCTCGCTTAGACCTTCCACGGAATTCCCAAACACTCTCCTGAGTCTCTCATCCAGCCACTTGACATCCTCCATGTTCCCAGGGGGTCCTCCGGCCCAATGTCCCCAGATAGACGGATAAACGTCGAGCTCTGCAATCTCGGGATTCATGCAGGAAACTTCGTACTCGGAGTCCTCGGGACTGAATTGTTAGCTTTGTCTTGCGTGGGGGTATGCACTTACGGAAAGTAGAGGTCCGTCTTGCTTGGGAGAACCAGAATCTTTGCCTTGATACTGGCCAATGCCTTTTCAAAGTCACCGTTGTATGGCTCTTGCTTGCTGACGTCTCCGCTCTGCCAAGTTTGGAGCATGACCAGCAAGTTCTCGGGGTCTTTGCTGAGGGCCCATTTCTCCCAGAATTCCCTCATGAATGTTTCAAGATCGGGAGCATTGTAGTGCTTCTTGAAGAGTTCATGACGGTAGAATGCCTGAGAGAAACCCCAACCTGCATAACCACGACCGAATGCCTTGAGACCGACCTCTTTCTCTTTGTTGGTCCATACTCTCGACAAGTGTGACCCCTCAAGTCGGTCCTTGCAGCTACCAGCTGAGCAAGTGCCCTTTGCAGCCAAGAGTGCCGACTTGACACCCTCGAGAAAGACTTGGTTGTGCAAAGATGTCCTCGCAGACCCGCAAAAAGGAACAACAACGTCCACAAAGTCGGGGAACTGTGTAGCCCATTGGAAAGACTGAGCAGCTCCCATGGACCATCCCAAGACCGCATGAAGATGTTTGATGCCAAGTCCCTTTGTAACAAGCTGATGCTGAGCTCTTACATTGTCGTAGAAAGAGACTTGAGGGAATGGACTAATGTCCGAGTTGGATGGGCTTGTAGACTGGCCATTTCCAAACAGAGCCGGAATGATGATGAAGTATTTGGCTGGGTTCAATGTCTTGTCGTCTCCAATAAGCCATTCATTGTCGTAGATGGCTCCAGAGAACCATGAAGGATAAAGAACTGCAGGCAGAGAGGGATCGCCAAACGTCTTGTAAGCGATCCAAGCATTTGGGATAACTCCATTCTGGAGTTCAAAATCTCCCAGAGAAAAAGTCTTGATGCCGTCCATGATGATTGACAATTGATGATGCCTACCCAATTACAGGAGACACGGGCAATCTTTAAGTCCGTCACGTCAATGAAAACGCGGGGTCGGGGTTCGGCATCTTACGGCACGTAGTATCTGGCGGTTGGATGCGGGCTAATCATCTTGATGCGTTCACCCCTGGGAGACTTTCTTTATCCGGATAGTCACACGACGGCCTGCAGCGCTTATCAAGAGGGGAATTGGAATGTCAAGATAAAAGAGATCATCTGGTCTCGGGTCTCAGGTCCTCAACAGACACAACTCAAGCATCATGTCTCGCAAGATCCGTACCGCTCAGTCTGTCTCTTTTGACACTCCTGCCTCGGAGCAGCCCTATCTGCACAATCGATGGCACCCAGAAGGTATGAATCGACCCGAATAGAGGCATTGCTGACATTTAAGTGCCAAGCATTGGCGTTGTTGAACCTGGAGAGACTGTCAGGATTGAATGTCTGGACTGGACTGGAGGCCAGATACAGAACAATGACAGCGCAGATGACGTACGTGACGTTGATCTGACAAAGATCCATTACCTCACTGGTCCTTTCGATATCAAGGGCAGTGAGCCTGGAGATCTGTTGGTTGTCAACATCACTGATGTCCAACCCTTTGATCACTCGCCTTGGGGCTTTACGGGAGTTTTTGCCAAGAACAACGGTGGTGGGTTCTTGGAGGAGCATTACCCCAATGCTTCCAAGGCCATCTGGGACTTTGACGGCGTCTACTGTACAAGCAGACATATTCCTGGGGTCCGCTTTGCTGGCTTGATTCATCCTGGAATTCTGGGATGTGCTCCATCTGCTGAAGTTTTGGCAGAATGGAATCGTCGAGAAGCTGATCTGGTGTCTTCCATGGCTCATTCGCATCCAAACAAGGTGGTTGCACAGCCTCCCAATACACAGAATGCACACGCTGGACAAGCGAGTGGTGATGTGTATGAGAAGATTGCTCGAGAGGGAGCTCGCACGATTCCTGGGCGACCTGAGCATGGAGGTAATTGTGATATCAACAACATCTCACGAGGTTCTACGACGTATCTACCTGTTCACGTTGCTGGAGCCAAGTTTTCTGTGGGAGACCTTCACTTTAGCCAGGGAGATGGAGAGATTAGCTTCTGCGGTGCTATTGAAATGGTAAGTCCCCTACTTCTTGTTGGCTTTTCTAACGTTTTAGGCTGGCATCATCACCATCAAGTTTGATCTCATCAAAAGCGGAATGAAGACGAGAGGACTCAAGAGTCCAGTTTTCAAGCCAGGAGACATGGGACCTTCTTACGGACCATCCCGATACCTCATCTTTGAGGGATTCTCTGTCGATGAACAAGGGAAGCAGCACTTTATGGATGCAACTATCGCATACAGACAGTCTTGTCTTCGAGCCATTGAGTACCTCAAGCAATATGGTGAGTGCCGTCCAAGAGAATCCCAAGATCAGAATTCTAACTGTTTAGGCTACACTGGCGAACAAATCTATCTCCTCTTGTCCAGTGCGCCTGTCAGAGGCACGATTGCTGGGATTGTTGACATTCCAAATGTCTGTACAACCCTGGGTATACCAATGGACATTTTTGACTTTGACATTGCCATTGAGAACGAGCCTGTCAAGAGAAACCTGGGATCTTGTCCGGTATCTATTTAGTCTAGGAACCAGTTGATAGTCATCCGTCTGGTATTCCAACATCTCTTTTAAACTCTCGTAGCCATTCTGCATTATCGACTGGTGTCTGGTTCCATGGATCGTCACTGAACTGTTAGCTTGGACGTAGACTGCTTCGGGAAACTTACTCGTCGTATAAGATCCATCGCGCTTGGTATTTCAACTCGTCATCGCTAGGAATGTGTCTGTTGGGGTTGTTTTCTGACATTGTAGTAATGACGAATCTCGAAAGCTCTCTTTTGAGTCGGCGGTAACTGTTGTTATCGTTGATAAAGAATGGAGTCGCTGTTCGGACCTTGTCGCGGAGGAGAGCTCTGTCGAGAGAGTCGTGTGACTGCATCTCCTGGTTGATCAAAGGTGACGCCAAGTTTGGTATTCCTTCTGATATTCCGGGAGACAGAGATCGATTCTCAAGAGCCATGTCTGTTTCTGTCAGGGGTATCCAGGAATTGCTGAGGTTTTGAAGATCCACATTCATATCTGCCAAAACGGCGCCATTGACGTTGTCGAGAGCTTGATTATGTGGCCACAAAAGAGCTTGGTCATTCAGGGCTGGTGGTGAAACGACAGGGCCTCGCTGCCGTAGAGGTAACAGCCAAGTAGTGGAACTCCAGACCAGTCTCATCAAAAAGTCCAGGAATCGCCTTGAAGGATTGGGAGATGAACTCTCGATCCGATTAAGAGCGTTACAGGCTTCTTGTTGTAGCTCTGAGTCAGATGGAAAGTGTCCTACAGCTGCATGAGCTGCCATGTATTGACGTAACGAAGCTTCGAGTTCGCAATTCTCAAAGATGTTGCCTTTTCCGTTGATCTTGAGTTGACTAAGCCGTGATTCTGCAAGTTGTTTTGTTGGTCTTAGCCTTGCTTGGTTGGCAATTTCTGTGCAGGACATGAAGATATCCCAAAGCCACGACGGAGCAGATGAAGCTGGGTTTGGAGAGATGATTTCTGCTCCGAGAATGACTGAACATCCTTCAAAGTGAAGCTCAGGATCTTGAGGTAGACTGCCGAATGCGTGGAACGTATTTCTCATGTAGTACTCCAACTCAAGCTTGATCAACTCGTAGGCACTTGTTGGCGTATCTGCTGGTCCTTTTGTTGCGGCAAATGGAAGCGGAGAGTTGCGTTCGTGATGAATAAGGTCTGATGGTTAGCATGGACTAGAAGTAAGGGCATAGCCAGACAACTTACACGGAGGCATCGCGTTGTCGATCCTGTCAATAATCTTGGTGTCAAACCCCCAATCACCTTTCCAGTGCTCCATTGTGCTTCCAGCCTTGAAATGGTCTGCTAAATGATCAACACGACTGGCCCATGTCATGAGATTGATCCCACAGAAGCCACAGCGAGAGCGAATCTCTTGAGTCATGACTTTCCACTCGTCCATTGGCCATTTCAAAAACTTTGATGCATGAACTAGTCTCAAATGTTGCTGGAGATGATCCTTTCGGTGATATGTTCTCTCTTCAATTGGTCGTTCAATGCAGGCGCTCTGATTGTGTCCGTCCAGGTGAGTCTTGTCCGGGTTTTTGATGCCACAAAACACACACAGCAGGCCTTCTTCAGGATGGATCGCTGTAGGTCCTTTTGGAGAACATACCCAGTTCTCCAGAGACAAATGAAGAGACTTTTCATGCCGTTGCCAGTCGTACTTTGTCTTGAAGGTTTCTGTGCAAAAAGTACACTGATACGTGTTCTGAGCTTGCAACAGATTTGTTCTGACTTCTTGACGTCGTATTCTGGCCCTTCTTCGTCGACTGTGACGTCTCTGGAATAGATCGAATGATATAGAAGATTGTCGCGATGGATGAGAGTGAGCCGAACTGCAAGAACCAGAATCCCGACTTGAACCAGACGTTCCCGTGCTACTGACAGATGAGGCATTGCTTCGGGGCTTTATGCGACCACGTGGACGTTCAGAAAAGGCTGCGACAGCGCGAGAAATGTCGTGAACGGTGGCTGCTTCGTGTTCGGGTGGTGAATTCTCCCATCGTTGTAGAGGATTCATATGCTCGAATGGTGCTGGTGTTGGTCGTCGACGAGGCGTATCGATAGGTGTATGATGTCCCGAAGAATGTCCCTCTTCATCATTCCGAAACATTGGAGATGCAGGTCGTGAAAGATGAGCCTTGGCTCTCCGTCTGGTGTTTGCAAACCAGTTTGTAATCTGCTGACGACCAAGACCTGTCTGATTCTGTAGAGTCTGAATCTCTTCAACCGTTGGATAAGGATGACGTTCATGACTTGCAAACCAATTCCTCAAAATCTTGACAGCTTCTGAGGAGAAGCGATTGCCAATCTTTGGTGGCGCAGTTGAAGTTTGGAGTATGTTCGGAGAGATTGTCTCTTCCTGGCCATACCCTGGCAGTCCAACATCGAGAAGAGGTAGTGAAAAGTCGTGACTTGTATCAGGACTTGTACCCAGTGACCTAGAAATGGCCCTATAGGTTTCCTCCCACTCTTGGTCCGCCATGATGAGTTGCTCTTCCATGATGTCGAGAGGGGATCAAAGGTCATGGGACACGGAAAAGACTCGGAACATGTCGAGAAAGGGCGGAGATCCACAATTGAGTTTTGATGAGGTAATTACATTGGCTGATGAGGTCACGGGAGTTTGAGGAACACCGTTATTGTCTGGGGACAATGGTTAAAGACAATGGTTATTGATAAGTTATGGAAGTGAGGAGTAAGACAAGGGAGGAATTGTATGGTAGTCTAGATAAGATAGTGGTCGCATGTACGCCCGCAGCGGAAATAATGTTTCAGACCGGGGTGCGCCGATGGGTCTGATTGCACTATTTGTGCACACGATCGGTTAGTTATGTCTTTTATGCTATGCATAATATTTATAACTGATCCGGTTTGTATCCAGAGTCATGTTCTCCGAAACATCACGTTGCAGATGAGACAGGTACGGTATGCCCTAATTACGTATGTCAATTGATGCTCCTTTAATTGAGACTTTATTTGGATAGAGAACTCATGTTTCCTGATTCTGAGGAATGGTCGTATCAAGGTTCCTGACTAGAGCCAGTCCCTGTGGCCTCCTCTCAACCCTCACTGGGCCGGGCCAACTTAACCTGCGACTCTCCCCTCGCCCCTCAAGTCCTTGACAATTCGTGTAATTAATATCTCAGATCTAATAAGGATCCTCGTATCGATAAGCTCTCTCCCATCGTAATTCGTCCCCTGGTGTAAAACTGGTGGGGCGTCGATGATGTGCTTTCGACTAGAATCACATCACGCCTAATTCGGATCGGCAATTGAGTTGAAAACCTCTGACTCAACTTGAACTGTTCAACATTCTTGAAACTCACTGTGCCACAAGATGACAGCGACGGCCAATGATACAGAGTCGTCCAGACTTTTGCCCGCTGAGCGAGATGGATATGGTTCAACTTCAGACTGTGAAAGCGCTCCTCAGCCGGAAGAGCCGAAGCCTTATAGCCATGCCTTTATCGCTAGAGTTGTGATTGCTTTGCTCATTGGTATGTCTCTACCTGCGGGTTGTTCTAGCTAACAGTTCAGGCGTCTTTACTTCAAATGCCGATGGATCACTGGTCCTGGCAACTCATCCTGTGATTGCTTCCGAGTTTGGAGACTTGGCAGACTCTAGCTGGCTATTTATCAGCTTTATGCTGGCTGGTGCAGCTTCACAGACAGTGGTAAGTAGTCGAATTGACTGCATGAGCATTGCTAATTTTGTAGTACGGAAAACTCAGTGACATTTTTGGCCGAAAGGCCATTCTGATGTTCTGTTATGGACTCTTTGCCCTTGGATGGTGAGTTTTCTTCGTCCCAGTTGACTCATTGTGATTCATGCTGACCGTAATAGTGCTCTGGTGTAAGTTTACCACTCGAATCGTAATCATTTCTCACAGAAATAGGGGTATTGGTCGGTCTATGTGGCAGGTAATTTTGGGACGTGTCATTTCTGGATCTGGAGGCGCTGGTATGACTGCTATGGCCTCGGTAATTATCACAGGTATGTCAATCAACAGATAATAGGCCAAGCTAACCAAATAGACCTCGCTCCCCTGAGAGAAGTTGCTTCTTGGCAAAGCTACATGAATGTGATTGCCACGGTTGGCCGAAGCATTGGAGGTCCTCTTGGCGGTCTGTTGGCTGATACAATTGGTTGGAGATGGTATGTCAAGCGTTCTGCTAGGAAAGCTAAGCTAACAAGCCAGGTCGTTCCTTGGCCAAGCCCCTATTTTTGCCGCGTCCATGGTAATCTGTGGATTACTCCTCCCTTCGACGTCTCACGGAACTCAAGAAAGCTCAATCAGCAGCCGTCTGGCCAGGATTGACGCGGTCGGAGCCCTTTTACTTGGCGCTACTGTCCTCTCTCTGATGATGCCCCTGGAAATTGGAGGCCAAAAGATACCTTGGAATCACCCAATTATCTTTGCCCTATTTGCAGCAAGCATTGTACTTGCAGTTGCATTTGTACTCGTTGAGTCACGCTGGGCTAAAGAACCAATTTTTCCTCTTCGACTGCTTCGGAATGCACAGGTTACAAAGTCGTATCTAATGGTTGCAGCTCAGGCCGGAGCACAGCTTGCAGTAAGTTTACACTCCCAATAAGGACCATGCTGACAAGTTAGATGATGTACACCGTTCCTATTTACTTCCAAGTCACACAGCGTGTCTCAAGCACAATTGCAGGAGCTCATCTCTTTCCAGCAGTTATTGGAAACACAATTGGAGGAATTGCTGCAGGTATAATCATCAACAGGTAAGCTCCACAGTCTGAATTAACAACAGCTACTAATTGAAGTAGAACCGGTCGGTACAAGGCTCTCCTTGTGTTTGCTGCCATGTCCTCCATTACTGGCTACACATTGATGCTTCTACGATGGCATGGACATACTAGCTGGGCAGAATCGCTCTACGTTTTCCCAGGGTAAGTGTTTTGGCTCTCAACAAGCAAAGCTAACCCTTTTAGTGGTCTGGGAACTGGTATCGCCTTTAGTGCTGGTTTCATTTCCCTACAAGCGTCGATCGATCCCAAGGACAAGGCTGCTGCCGCTGCAGGCCTGTTTATGACCACCACCTTGGGAACCATAGTTGGCATGGCAGGCACCAGTGCGATCATTCAGGGGTATCTGAGGTATAGTGTGCAGTTGGACCTGACCCGACTTGGCATGTCCCAAGCTGAGATTGCCGAGGTACGTTGACAGCCATGACTCTGCCGTGGCCCTACTAACTTTTTAGATCATCCGCAAAGCTTCAGAGAGTGTCTCCTACATCGAGCATGCCACAGGAGCAGTTCAAAAAGTCCTCATTGATGGATATGTCACGGGGATTGAATATGGTCATGGTATGTTGCCCTCCAAGTGTCCAGACGTAGCTAACAGACCAGGCCTTTCGATCGTATTTGCTGCCATTACGCTCATCACTGCGTCACTTCTCAAGGAGCGAAAGCTATAGACGAGGTGGCCGAGTGGAGGATAGAGACTAAAAGGAGAATAGATGTATGTAGATTTTTATCCGACCTGACTAGAAAGGATATGCAGCTTCAGACACCTTTTCAAGAAGCCCTGAATCTTTCTGGAGCTGATCCTGCTCATGCAAATAAGGAAGAAGAATTCCAGCCCAATGATGCTTTCCTTTGTAATTTGACGTTTCTTCATCCCATTCTTCAATTGCTTCGGCCAATCTACCTGGGACGTGTGGTTCTTTGGCGATTGTAGTGATCGGCTCGAAGTACGTGCGTACCGTAAAAAGGAGCGCCTTGGATCGAGGGAGTCGTCGAAGAGACTGTCTTTCGGATCGGAAGTAGAGGTCTTGGATGGTCAAGCCAACATCATTCGCCGTTTCCCAAGCTAAGAGTGTCAGGGTACAATTCAGGGGTATGATCAAGGACGACTTACATGCAACTTCATTTCCGTCTTGGCTCCCCATTCTATGAGACCAATGAAGTCCATCATCAAGTTGAATAAAGAACTAACTGGTTAGCTTTGTCTCATCGACTGCATGTTACTTACGTTGTTCCGAATCACAGCCTTTTCAGGGAGCATGCTCTTGAAGAACCGATTCATCGACTTTTGGAGCTTTGCCTGGTAATGGGGAACTCCAGCTTCAATGTGAAGAGTATCAAGAGACATGTTGAATTTTTCTCTTAGCCTCCAGAAGCCAGGCAGACAAACAGCTCCGGCGTCGAGGTGATATTGACCATCTACGAGATTAGCTGAGTCGAGGATAAAAGGAGTGGCTTACCATCATTTTCGACCATAATGACGAGATCATCTTGTACCAACTTGGCCGCAATTGTCATGGCATCAGTTGGGTTGGCTATCTTGTTAGTCGAGTCAAAAAAGGGGCTCCCTACTTACCAGCCGGATAGTTGAACATTTCTCCAGTTAGAGTATTGTGCAAGACGCCCCCTTGGAGCTGAAAGATCTTTGGATAGCGAGCAGTCAAATAGCTGGTCAGCTCCTCCAAAACTTCAAAGCAGGCGTCTCGAGTAACGGCGTTGTCGACGTATTGAACATGAGCTATGAGGTCTTTTTCAAGCTCGGATACTTTGGTGTCGTGGAACCAGAGAAAGTTGGAGTCCATCTCGATCCAGCTATCCCAGTCGAGTTTCCTGATTCCCATAGTGATGTGGTTTTTGCCATGACGGAACGGACGATACAGCTGAGGCTTGGTGGCGTCTAGATCAAAGTCGGGAAGAGGTTTAGGAGAGGGAGTTTTGAAGACGTCAGGCTCAGGAGTCACTGAATGGTTAGCAGCGAAAAGAGAGGGGGCAATGAACATACCGGATTTGCTTTGGAACTTATAGGAGTAGAGTAGCCAACATGCGCCAATGGCTAGAAAGGCGACCAAGGCGACCTCCGGGCGCAGTCCCAAAGATTCAAGAAGCGAAGGCATAGTCAATGTTCGATACTGTGTCTTCTGAAAAGGAGTGCTCTGATCAACAGTTGAAGTTCAAGACGTTGTTTAAGTACATCGACGTCGACATGAAAAGCGCAAGAGTTTCGGACAACCAGGCGGTCCCAAAACCTTCCTTAACAGCCACAAACAACCGACGTACTTGCTAACCCGGATCAGGTAACTAGATTGACCACATCCGAGATATGGATGGTCTCGTGACTTCTCCGCAACACAACCCCGCGTATTTTGTCCCTTTAGGTGCAATACTCATGTAGAAGAGCTATCTAATTGGTCCAACTTTGTTCGATGAAGTCAGACTCGGAGATCTGTGAAATATCGGCACTTGGCCAGCTTGGCAAGTTGTTTATAGCATCAAGGTTGGCGAGCTTACAAAGATGCACTCCAACCTCGGTCCTCGGTAGCCATATTGAGGCATTGGTGAGCTGTAACATGCGGTGAGCATGATGCAACTCTTATTTAACTCTTCTCCGTCACATTTTGTCCAGTGGAGATGCCCTGTCCAGCCGCGGCAAGCTGTTGCTCAGCAACTTCATTTCTCTTCTCATCCTCCTTCTCCAACTTGACATTACGGAAGAAGAACATGATGATTAGAAGAGGAACGGAAAGTGAAAGCGATCCAATTGCAAGTGTCTGCTGTGTCATGCGGTAACTGAGGTTAATGGCATCCCTTGTTGCAGTGCCTGGCTCGTAGCTCTGCGCCGCCACGATGGAACGGAAAATGGTGGTGCTGTTTGCCTTGTCAATCTCTGGGAGATTTGCCGAGAGCCGTCGAGGTAGAAGAGTGTTCCAGAGAGCACCCCCGATACTAATATGTGTTAGCTGTGTCTTGGAAGCAGTGAGAATTCTTACCTGTTGCCAACATTGGCACCAAACCCAGACGAAGAGAGAAACAGGGCCGTTGCAATACCAATTTCGTGATCCGGAACAGCAGCCTGCAAGGCGACTTGAAGTGGGACCTGGGCAAAACCCCGACCGAGACCAAGAAGCACCTGTCCAGTAGTAAGAGCTACTTCGTTGGCAACTCGAGATCCTTCGATATTGGTAAAGTAGATCGGTAGTCCGTTGGCTAGAGCAACCATCAGGAAGCCGAGAACGATAAACGGCTTGGTATGCTTGACGAATCTGATGGCCAGACCAATGACGAGACCACCGAGGTTCAAGGCAACTCGTCGAGCGTTGCTGTACAAGTTAGATCACATTCTTCATGTTTGAGAAGACTTACTCGATGCGGACTGCATGTCCAGGCGAGTAACCTCCAGCCACTTGCAGAAAGCTTGGTGCAAAGGTCCTGTAAGTAGAATCCGACATGGCAATAATGCAGACAGAAACACAGGCAAGTATAACATTGCGGTTCTTGATCATACGGAACGGAACAATAGGCTTTTTTGCATATCGTCCGTCCCAGACCAAGAAGCCAATAAAGGTCAATACTCCCACAACCAGAAGCACAATAGACGACGGCTCAGTCCAACGCTCAGTGTTTCTCCTTCCTGTGATGGAAAGTGGCAAGAGAGTCATTGCAAGACCAGCGAGTAGTAGAAATGCGCCGACAATGTCCAGCTGAACAAAAAGGACTTGACGAACTTTTGTTGTCCAGGATGCACCCTCTGGAATCTCGGAAGCAGCACGGAGTGAAACTCGCTTATAGTAAATGCCCTTCTTTCGAGCTCGGAACTCCATAAAAACCATGATGGCGATAGTTGGAAGTGCGCAGAAGGGCATAATAGCGGCCCACATACCGAATCCCCAGCGCCATGACGATTTAAGAAGCATGTGCTCACCGAGATATGTACCAGCGTACAAGGTCGGAATAGCAGCCAGTGACTCGGGCAGCGTGAAGAGGAAACCTCTGTTCATTAGAGAAGTGACTTCGGCGATGAATATCTGCTCGGTAATGGTCCACCAAGTATCGCCAAACGATTCAAAGATACCTCCGACCTGGGAACATTAGCCTTGAACTGTAGAAGAACTATAGACTCACGAGATACGTCTCTACGTTGTGACACGCGGCGTAAAGCACATTTGCTAGGGCCATGCTGATCACTGCCCCTGCGAATCCTTGAGGTCGTCCAATGTGCTAATCCATTAGTCTGGCGTTACTCTCCTCGGATGCTACTCACATCTGCAACTTTGGCCAATAGAGGATACGCAACAATTCGAACAATGCCGTGAATGATGTTGGCCGTGGCAATGAGGGAATGGCCTTTGAAATGGCTTGTAGCGTAGGGATCGTAGACACCCGCAGAAGAAGCAGCAAAAATCATGGCGAAGTTCATAACAAAGAGACTGAGCTGTTAGCGTGGCTTCTTACGTGTGCATCCGACTCACCCGGCAAATGCGACAATGAGTGGAGATTTCGTCCAGATCTTGCGGATAGCTTCTGTAGGAGGTGCATGGTGCATTTGATCTTCAGAGTCGACCTCGACCTTTTCCGTTGTGCGTCTGCCATCGCCCAATGGCTCCCTCGGAGCAGGCGCAATTTCGTTCTTTTGTTCAGACATTGCGTGGTTTGCCGATGCAAATCTGCCTGGGGTTCCTGGGTTTAAATGCGCACCGACAGACTGGGACCCCCATGCCAAGCCATGTCGTGAGACGAACTAGACTTTGGCCTACTCTGAAAATCGTCTAGATCATCATCGTGAGTGGTTTGGCGGGCAAGATGCCTCGTATTTCTCATCGAGATTATCTTATCAGATCTTTATGATTTGTTCGGTTGAAGGGCCAAGCCTTGGCACTCCAAATCTCTCCCTCTCATAGTTAGCGGCCGATTACGTAGTACTCGGTTGAAGAGGATCTTCTGCGTTTGGGTATAAGCCTGTCGAATTGAAGTTAATAGCTCAAGCCAGGGTGCCAAATGGAAGATTATAAATCTCACGTTATGGCTGTTGGAAGATCTTCTAACATCACCCTGCGCTAACAAAGGCTCGGAGCAACCTCATTGTCTTTTCATGTAATATTCAAGTCTAGAGCTACACAATTGTCCCAGTTTTGACTGTTCTGATAGCTCCCTCTTTGTACAATGCCTCAACGATATCCAGAATGACAAAATCACATCCCTTGGCAGCCATAATATCAACTGCGAGTGGTAAACTCTGGTTCTTCAGGGTCGAGTTGGAAAAATTTACCCCTCCCAAGTCAAAGCTTCCAAGAGTAATGGCGTAGTCGGGAAGACCAGCAAGGGATGCAAGACGACCAGGAGAAACGGAATCATCAGAGTCGTCGTCATTTTCTCCAAGGGCTTCCAAGGAAAGCTTGCAAGCTTCAAGGGTTCCAAGTGTAGTATTGCAGTTGATGGTCTTGTTCAACTCGAGAATTGACGCCTGCTGGCTCGATATTATGTCCGCCAAGTGTGAAATATATGGATTGGAAGTGCTGCAAACGTTAGCAACGTCAGTACAGGGGAGGTGTCTTACTCTTTGGAGACATCTGGTTTATAATTTGCCAATGGGGTCCAAAAGTAGACGTAGACAGCGGTTGTGCATGTCTCTTTGTCAGGAGACAAGAAATGCTTCGCGGCCCAGTCTTCAACCATCTTCTTGGACTCAAGATCCTGGAGGTGTGTCTCTTCAGTTATTGTCTTGTTTGCCATCAACCAGCCGCTTCGAATGTGAGGAACCATGTGAGGGAATTCTCCATTGTGAGAAGCCTTGTATTTGTTCACATAGTCCTTTCCAAACATATTCCACTGCTCGTATCGAGTCAAGTTTCGGTAGACAAATCCTGTAATGTCTGAAAGAGAGTCATCCGGGTCAGGACCTGACTTGTCCCATGCTTTGTCGAGAGAGAAAGTTTTGACTTCAGCTGACAAGAGCTTGGTCAAGGCGTTGAGGAAGTTTTGGGCAGCCTCTGAAGCCTCCACAAAGTAATCCTGCAAGTTGGATATCGTCGCCTTGCTTTCTGGGTCGAGATAAATGGTCTTTGGGTATTTGCGGTACTCTTTTGTGTCGGAGTAGAGGACTCGGTTGATCTTGGACCATAGGAGAGGGTCCCTGGCAAGGATTCCTGAGGTATCCATGGCTGTTGATAGAAGAAGTGCTCCAGCAAGATCCACAGCTCCATAGGTTGGTCGATTCCCGTGAACACCATTGACCGCAGCTGGTCCCCTGATACTTCCACCTGTATCGCTCCCCATGGTAGCATCAAGCCAGTCATAAGAAGCTATAGCTGCAGCTGAACCTCCAGAGCTGTCACTTGGCGAGTTGTATCCATCACCGCGGGGATTGAACGGTAAAAGGTAGTCGATGTGCTCGGTCACGTACATGCCTGCAAATGCAAACTCGGACATTTTGTTTTTACCAATGACAACCGCACCAGCGTCGATTAGTCTTTGAACCGCAAAGGCTGTCTCGTTTTTGATGTCGCTGATTTCGTATAGTGCTCGGTTGCCTCCGCTTGTCTTGAGGCCCTTAAGATCGTAGAGATCTTTGACAGAGATTCTCACCCCAGCAAGGGGTTTCTCAGGTGTCGGGGTATAGTACAGTCGAGAGGGGACGGCAACAGTAAGCCCTCCAGCAGAGAAGCTAGCAGCACGGAGAGGATGATGGGCTCGTGATGGATCTTGATAGGAAGCCTAATATGTTAGCCAAGAAGACACTTAGGGGGTCAAAATACCTGAATGAAAGCCTGATTTGTATCTGCGTAAAGTCGATACGCTTGATACACGCTTCCAGTAGCCTCGTGAACAAAGTACGGTCCAGGGGGAGCGGTCTCTGAGTAAAAGACAGCCGACGTATTGTAATCAGGGGGGAGATCCTTGACCCAATCGTTTGTCGTTTCGGTGCATTTAACGCAGATGACTCTAACTGTTAGCATGAATAAACATATGGTGTTATAGCTTACCCTCGGCGAAAGATGCTGTCCACACATCATCTTTCTCATATTCGACCAACGCTGAGGTGACGCTCGCCGCATTGACCGTGCCGTTCAAATGAACAACGGTCAGAGGAACAAACTCATCCGTTCCATTCTTGTAGTCCCATGATTCAAGCTTCCAGGACGCCGTAGGAGGAACAAAGTATTCATGATCTCCTAGCTGAATCTGCCTCGACACTGAGAGTGCCGATGCAACAGCAACAAAAATGCCAAGAACCAAAAAGAACGCCATTGAAGCCAAGAATGCCCGAAACAAATGGCATGCAGTGGCATCTTATGAAACAGCGCATTATCTTCACACGTGTCTTGAACTCAATCACGGCCTCATGAAATTATTGAGACATTCCAATTTACAGCTTCACCGTAGGTCGAAATTCACTACTACCTCGCCGGTAGCAACGCTGTGACCTCAACGCTTATGTGAGGACGACCATATCGATAAGTGCCGGTAGCCGGGCTGAAAACATTAACAAAATATCCACACGTGGCGTATCAAGCTTTTCTGGCACCGCCTGACCGCGGGCCACGACGGTGCTGTAATGCAGCTGCAACCCAGACTGCGCCTCAACGGTTTTAATCAATGATTATTTGGTGACGATATTTCGCCGAAGAATGCAAGGACTGGTCTCGAACAAGTTAGTTTCAGGGGATCTGTCAATGCGTAGGTTTAGAAGCGATCAACTTGTCGCTTCCGTATGCAGGAACATTCGCGTCGTTAAATTTATTGTTGTTTCAGACGCGTATTGCAAGCGAGCCACGTCGACACGTTTTGAGACTAGGCGCTCAACGAATACGCGTAAATGTCATGATCTGACAAAATCTTTTGCCGAGTTACTCAAAATTGGGTATAGGGTGAATGGTGGTTAATGCCCCAAGGCGAAACTTTGTTTCTGTGTTACTCATCTCGAGCACATCGGTTTCATCGCACAGGCCATTGTTTCGAGCTTTTTAATATCGTAGTACCCAGGCTATAGCAACTTGGCCTCAATTGACAAACAGTAGCTCGTGGTGATTCTGTAGAAAAGCTGAAATAGCCGTTTCCTATTTCATCCACGAACGTTTAGGTACGTACCCCGATTAAAGTCTGAATAACCTCATCTGCCTCACTACGTACCCTAAGTCTGGTCACAAGAAGCCCCCCTTTTTGCCAAATGCGGACATTCTAGAATTCCCCACTGGACCTTGATTTAAGCTTGAATCTGCTCAGTTTGGGGAGGAAGGAGCCAGATGCGCTTCAGACAACGTCTGATACATTCTTGATTTTTGCTTTTATCCATTCTAACCCCCTTTCCGGACATTTTGGGCATGCCAGGCCCTGAAAAATTAGATTAACATACTTGTGTACAATCCCACTTAACCAACTTCTGAAAACACCGCAGTTGACCGCTCGAAATCACTCAGCATCAGGAAACTTTGACGGCTCCTTCCAGGACTCAGGGGCTTTGCAAAGATGCAATTCTTTCCCTTGAGCCTTGTATGCCACTCTGTTACTGCAGTTCTGACAAAACTGCTCGATATCAAAAGACCACCCGGCCACATAAGGAGCGGCCACTCCACAGACCGTAGTAAATAACAAAAGAACCGCTTGTAGACTGAGAAGTCAGCTTTGCTCTAAAAGCTGCCAGAAAACTCACTGTGTGGCGTTTGAAGGCTTCTTGTTGACACGAGTCTCGGTACGACGATGGCAGAATGGACAATCGATCGACTCGGGCTGATCTCCAAGCATGTGTAAAGGTGTAACTGTCCGTGGTGTAACCGATCGAGGCGTGATTGACATGACTTCCAGACTGGACACATATTCGATACGATTGTCTGGTGTTTCCAAGACTGGAGGCTCGACTCTAACCATGGCGTTTGAAACAACCTCTGGAAGACAGTCGTCGTTCATCCCGCGGTTCTCGTGTGCGACCAATTGGCGCTCGTTTTCGGGAGGTCGTTCGTGTTCGATCCCAGGCTTCGCTGTAAAGGTATCTGCAGATGGAGGTATCGGTGTCCCAAGTGGTGAAACCGTCACTTGGGCTAAAGGATTGTATCGTTCCGACATTGGAGAAACAGCAAACCCATCCGAGGTGAGGGCAGACATGGTCGCCTCGGAATAGGTCGGCGGAGGTGGAGGACTACCAAGTCAGCAAGCGTCATCACCACAAAAATGGACGTACCTTAGGGTTCTTTCAGGATCCATTTTGCAGGTTGCAGAAAGAAAAACAGTCTAAGATGGGGGAAAGCCATTTAAGACCTGATCTGCGGACCCAGACCGGTCGTATAGGAAATGAGATAAGGGAACGGCATTATAAATCCATGGACAACGGAAGACTCCGAGACGTACTAAATATACCGGCACATCCGATACGTCGATCGTACTGTAAGGCTAGTAATCAGGGGGAGATCAACGTCACGGCCACGCGTAGATTACGAGGAAACAGGCTGTCAACAGGCCAAATGCCGAACAAGAGTCAGTTAGGAGAGACCGGGTGCGAAACCGAGACCGAGAGCGGGACCGATTGATCTTGGCCAATTATAGGGCTAAATGGTCCACGGAATAAGCTTTGCAGGGCTGTTAGCTTAGGCTGAGTCGTTAGCCTGGAATGCACCGCTTCAAGATTAAGCGTATCTTGGACTTGAATCGAGACTCAGATGCGTCAGTTTGTATTTGACCGAATATGAGATTTAAGAGCTGGGCATTTCCCTGGATTTGAACATTATCCTCATCAACAGTCCTCACATCACATCTCATCTGCATCTCATCTTATCTCATCTACAATGGCCTCCACACTCAAGAAGATGGAACCTTTCTTCCCCACCAAGTCGAAGCTGCCAATTCATCTTACCCAGCTTGTACTGGTCATTGCTGTGGTTGCCCTGTCTGGAGCCCGGCTTCTCATGAAAAATACTCCACGAGGTCGCTCAACAACCATGGGTCTGGGAATGGTATGGACTCTGAACTCTCCACTTTTATCGTCATTTCTAACAAATCTAGGGTGCTAAATCCATCGTCATCATCTCGTATCAGCTCCTAACCGAGCATGTTGAACGTCTCAAGCGATGGGGAAGCCTCAAGGCTTACTGGATTCTCAATGCAATGGAAATTGTTTTCTGGGCAGCAGTTGCATTCATGATGATCCAGGGTAACCAAAGAATTTGCATTGGTACAAGCTGCGCTATTGGTTGGGTTGTGTGTGTGCTGGGAATCTGCCTGAGGTATGTCACTCTCCATTTGTACAAATTGCAAAGCTAACTGATCAGTATCATGGCCAAATATGTTGCTGTTGTCGGCTTCTTGGACTGGCGATATTTCAAGGAGAATGGAGTGCCTCGTGGAACCAAGCTGGAAAAGACTCAAGATGAGGAGTCCATGACCACCATTCGTGTGAACCGGAAGTAGAAAGGAATTAGAAACAACCTGGCGTATAAAGTACTGGTATAGATTTGGATGGATAAACTAGAGTGGTTACAACTTTCTTTAAAGTAGCGTTTTATTAGTTTATGGTGTTTATAACGTTAAATTACTTCAATGATGATTTGCATTGCTCCTCTATCTATCCCATCCTCATGCCATTTGCCCCAAATCAGCTTCGATCGCCGCCAATGGCCATTCAAGTAGACACTTCCACTCGGGATCAATTTTCTCCATGATATCGGAGAGAATCGGCTTTCCCCAACCCCTCAAAAACCAGTGATCCATCCCAGTGTGGTGTAAAATGACGCAGTAATGCCCAATGACGCAAAGAGCGATCGGATGATGTCGTCGTACAAGGTCCATAAATTCTGGTTCCAAAGACAAGGACCAACTCATGGCGACTCGAAGATCTGGCATTCGGGTTGTTGTGACGCAATTTTCAATCCAATTGACTGCTGATTGGATTGTTTCTCGGCATAGATTGGTGGTTTCGTGATCGAATGCGTTGTCGGGTACCTCGAGTTGGCGGAGTTTCTCAACCATTGCTTGCAGAATTGGTGATGGTTCACTGGCGTCGCCTCTCATAAAGAGTATTTTAAGCTTGCTGGCCAGTAGAGCGTCGTTGTAAGAGTTGAGAATATCGCTCATGCCTCGGATCAGGAGAAAAACGTCGACGAGATCATCAATTCGTGGCTGTTCGTCTCGGCTCGGTGAACTGAAGCTTGCAAAGGCGCAGATATACAGCAATGAAGACGCAACAAAGATTTCTGGACAATTCTCCTCGGTGATGGTCGGAACAGCCGTTCGGAGACCTACCACGGCCTTGTTCTGATGCTGAGAGGCGCATATCGAGAGATTAGGTCGATCAGGATAAAGATAGACAAGGTGATGTGCCGACACTGACAGAACCTGATGGAGGAGAAAGACATGAGCGAGAGCCAACTTTGGTACCTCGACCTGCCACACTTGTTGCAGTTCATTCGCTCTCGGGAGTGTCAAATAAGTCGAAGATGTGTAATGGTGCATCAGCTCAAGATCAGTGAGCCATGTACTCTTCTCTACCGGCTCCTGACCCGTGACAAACTTTGCAAAGTAGGGATAGGGGTCAGGGCTCATGGATGGAGAAACCCAATCTCTGCGTAGGTCTGTCTGACTGCCATTCTACTCTAGTTAGATTGACTCCTTACAAAATGAATCACGAACCTTGTCAGAATCTCGAGATCTAGAAGACGATCTTGCTGCATCCGGATGTTCCGGAAAGATGCAGGCAACGCCGTGCCTTGAGCAAGCGGAGCATGGTTGTTTTTCATCACACTAACAATTAGCAGCTGCAGTGAGGAGGACGAATGACATACCTTGACGCGTCTCTGCTTGCATCTTAGGCATCCCTTGCGGGACTTTTTGTATCCCAACCTCGGCATGGTCACGGAGTCTTTATCACTTGGTGGAATCACTTGGTTTGCTTGGATTCACTGGATTGTGAGGAATGGAGTGGAGATGAGATAAATGCATCCTGCTTAGTAACACGCGATCGTAAAGATCGGTGGTCCAGACCAGGAATAGGTCATCCAATTAGATGACGCGTGGCCTCACCCCACATACGTGTATGGATACGCGGATGCCGTGTCCCTGTAGGGCTGCGTCGCTTGCCTTGTCTGACCTTGTCAAATGCCGGCTATTCTCTTGTTGGTGGTATCGTGCGAACATGTCATCATCAAGTGACCCAGCCTTATTGACCTAGCCTTACTGTGTCGTAGTGACCTGCAGGTAAGTGAAGAGGCTGTTCAGCTTCACCCTGGTCATCACAGTCCACCAATCGTGACACCTGGATAAAGGCTAGTGCTGATAGTGTAACGAATCCTTGAACAGGGCTGACCCCGCTGTGACCATATCCACGGATGCCTATAACTGCCTGCTCTGCTCCCGGTTCAATGTGATGTTGGTCAATGTTGGTCAGATACAATGGCTCCCGAGAAACCCAACCTACCAGACGACCTCAAGGACGACAATCGAGATGTCGCTGACTTGTGGAAAGATGCTCTCAAGGCATACAAGGGTATTGTGGGTTTTGACCTTGAAAAGAAGTTTGACAGTGTGGATGCCATGATTAAACAGGGGACCCATGAGATGAATAATTTTCACAAGTTTCGACACAATGAGAAGAAAGTGGACAAGCTGAGGACACTGTTTGCGACGAATGTTGACTACATTGAGAAAGGGGCTCAGCAACTTATTGCAGCTGCTGTTCCGGCCTTTCCTCCGGCTGCTGCTATCGGCACTGCTATTACCTACATGTTGGGGGTAAGTACTGTGTCTTTTGAAGAATGAGCTGACCTTTTAGGCTTGTCGTCAAGTTTCTGCAGATTATGATGTCGTTGTTGTGTTCTTTGAAGACATGAACAGCTTCCTTCAGCGGATCGTCATTCTTGAGACCAGACTACCTCAGTACAAGGCGTACCAGAACTGTCTGATGGATGTGTTTACGGCTTTTCTCAAGATGTGTGGTTATGCACACAAGTACATTGAGCTGGGTCGATTCAGTGAGTCTCAAGACATCCCAGTGAACTGAGCTGACTAGTGCAGAGAAATGGATCTCCAATCTGCTCAACGGTTAGGATGGCGAACTTGGAGGCGCCAGAAAATCAATGGACAAGACACTTGCACGCCTCCAAAACGCCACCGAGTTTGCTATCCTGGGGAATACCGAAGAGCTTCAGCGGATGTCCCAGGAGCTGAAGAACAACCAAGATTCGCACACCGCCATGCTCCAGCAGCAAATGGAGGTCATGGGATCCATTCGAGACACTACTGAAAACATCCGCAATGACATGGCCAAGCTTCTCAAGGCGTTTGGTGAGCAGAAGAAGGAAAAGGGCGGTTAGCGGGGAAGAACGACGGCTGTTGACCAAAGCAAGCCACCATCCGCTAAGCGTATCCGCAATGTTTTGCCTGAAGTTGAGGGCGAGGACCACGAGTATCAGATTCTGAAGGACACTATCGTCAAGGATACCTGTAACTGGGTCTTTAACGAGGCACAGTGGGAAGAATGGATGGCTCAGGAATCACGCTCTCTTTTGGCGATCACTGGCGAACCTGGCACGGGAAAGAGTCACATCGGTGCCACGGTATACGAAAAGTTCCTCGAGGAGGCCCAAAAAGATTCAAAGCATACTTGTGCGGCTCACTTTTACTTTCGAGAGCAGAGTGAGAGCCTTTCATACTTTATCTATGCTCTGATCACCGTCATCAACCAGGTTGTCGAGCAGAATGCACCAATCTGTGAGCTCATCAACACGGAGTGGCTGAAAGATGAAGTTGATATTGATGTATGGGATTGAGATAATCTTATGCGGAAGCTCTTAGCGCCTGCATTCAAGAAGGGTTCCAAGAATCACCTATACCTCATGCTTGACGGTATTGATGAGCTGGAGGACATGGACACGCTTATTGAATTTCTGGAGATCATCAAGGAACAGGAGCTGAGGATTTCGATCGTTACTACGTCTCGACCAAATGTTCTCCCCAAGCTATCCGAGGTGGCTTCTGTTTCGAACATTGAGGCCAACAAGGAGAAGCAGTTGGATGATCTCAAGGAGCTGGTTTGGAACCGTCTCAACTCTTTGAGTGCTCTGCGCAACTTTGGTCGTTACGTGAAGCAGAGAATTGCTGACAAGGTTCAAGAGTTTGCACCAAGTAAGTTGCCATTTCATTACATGACTTGGCTAACAGTTTAGACATGCTCTACGCTGAGCACATGTTGCTCCAGCTGAATGATGTCGGCCGTGAAGGTGCTGTTCTTCGAAGTCTTGAGAAGCCACTTCCAGGGGATCTTCATGATCTCTACGAAGCTCTTCTTACACAGTGTTACCGCCATCTTGAATCAAACCACGAGTTTCTGGTCAACCGGCTTCTTCACTGGGTTGCTTATGCTTTCCGTCCCTTGTCTCTCAACGAAGTCGTGTCCCTGCTGAGCACCTGGGCTGAAGGAGGTGAATCCGAAATTGAAGAGATCCCTCGACCCCTGACCAAGTTTATCCGAGTCGGAGACCCCGTAGCTGATGCAGAGGCTCGAGCAAAGATTCAGTCTCAAGGAGGTTGGGGCACTGCTGTGAACCAACTTGAAAAGACTCAGGATGCTACCCCTGATGCTATCTACGATGATGGAACACTCCCTGTCAAGTTTCATGAGCGTTCAATGAGATCCTTCTTCCGGGAAGCCCCTAGAAAGGAAGAGACCCAACGATGGAAGCCGTCCGAGGCACATAGACAGTTGTTCCTTGACTGTGCTAAGATGGCTCGCAAGGATAGCGCTGTTATTCCGTCGCTCAGACAGTATGCCACTCGGTACCTCATCAGCCATTGGAGAAACATCAAGCTTGAAGAGCACTCGGTTGAAGAACAGGTCGAAGTCATGGAGGCGTTTGGCTTGGCTCTGCTCAACAAGCACTTGTACGCCACCTTGTTGGAACAGCAAGAGACTGCATACAAGGAGATCTTCCCAGATGATGTCTTTGGCAAGGTTTCTCAGTGGGCAAATCTCAAATTTCCCCTCAGTCCAGAGGTTACCGAGTGGTGGGCTGATTTGGCAGAGAATCCTCGAGCCTGTTTGGTGCCTCTGGCAAAAGCTCACCTGAAGGGGCTGTACAATGCAATCAACACCAAGGAGGCAGTTACGCGGTTCAATAGAGTGAGAGATGCACTGCAGCTGGTAAGTCTATGCCTTAGTTGAAATTCAGAACTAACCGTAACAGAGCAACATGAATGATCGACTTGTCGAACAAGCCAAGACAAACTTTGGAGACGAAGTTGAAGACACATCAAAGCCCCTGTCTCCAGCACAGGCTTCTCTGGCCTTGGAGGATCTTTTTCAAGATATTGAGATGGGAGCATCCGGCTACCGTGCTGTTTCTACCGTATTCCTCAACTTCAAACATTACAGACCAGCTGAAGTGACTTGTCTCAAAGCCATTGAGAAAGCAGAGGATCCTCTAGAAAAGGTCAACTCTTATGCAGCCATGGCACGCATCCTCATCAAAGGAAACCCCGAAAAAGCCTATGAGTATGCCAATCTGTGCATTGAAAACCTTGACCCTTCCATACCCCCCTGGCTTCAACGCTCATCCAATGTCACCAAGGCAAGGATTGAAGTCAAGCTGGAAAAGTTTGAGGCCGCTGCTCAGACTTATACTCAAGCCAAGTTGGTTGATCCTAATGGCTTGACCATTGGCAGCATCCTTGACGAAGAAATTGCCATCTTTTCTGAAGACGAAGAAAGAAAAGGCTTCATGGATGTTCTCAAGAAATGGAGCCCTTTGGAGAGATTGACATGGATGGCCTGGCAACATGAGACTCTGGGCCCTGATCGACACCGTGTTATTCGAGACGCCGCTATCAAGGCTGGCGAAACGGATTTACTCATTCAGATTTATGAGGAGTCGATCAAGTACCTTGACAACGTCAATGCAGCAGCACCTCTACGCTGTGATCTTGCAATCGCTCATCTCGAAGTTCGTGATGATCCTGCGGCGGCGAGAAAGGTGTTAGACGAAGTCCTCGACAGCGGATCTACAGGCTGGCCATATGCAGTAACAGATGAACTCGCAGAGTACACTCTTGAGCAAGCTATCGGTCATCAGTCAGAGATGATCTACCGTCTGTTCCGACAGTCTCGCGATCCAGAAGTCAAGAAAGAACTTCTGGAGTCTCTTGAAGGTCTCCTGACGAGGCCCCTTGCTCTAGATGTGCCTCCTAACTCTGATACTTATTTGTTCCTACGTAATGTTACCATGGCACGGATGTATCTCAAGATGGGACCTGCTAGGGAGGCTCACAAGAACCTTCAGGGGGTTATCGACACTTGCATCGATGCTCTGAGCGACAAAGTGGGATGGAATGATTCTCCCAACCTAATCTTTCTTGCTACAGCCTTGTCCATCATGGCTGGGGCCGTCAAGAATGGGAACAAACTCGTCAGAATGGCGCGAATTCTTGTCTCGGCTAGATTCAGTAGTCTGACCCCTGACGCAGAGGACGAAAGTGATGACGAATCTGGAGACGAATCTGGAGATGAAGCTGGAGATGAATCTGAAAGTGAGTCTGAGAGTGAGTCTGAATCTGATGAGAATGGAGAGTCTGCGGAAAACTCGGATGAAGAGGAACTGGAGCTGCTCACTAACGAAGGAGATCTCCTTGGGGATTTCGGTATCCAAGTTTGTAACGGACCGTGTATCCCCAACAAGCACTTTTACTGGTGGGGAGATAGGTCTGCATATCAGTGCTTGATCTGTTTTGAAGGATTTCTCTGCGAGGAATGCTATGAGAAGAGACAAGCTGCAAACAAGGGGAACCCCTGAATTGTCGTCACTTCTGTGGGGAGGATCACGAGTACATCAAGGTGCCTATTGAAGGATGGAAGGGTGTCAAGGATGGTAAGGTAATGATTGAGGGAGAGGAGCCAGTTGAGTTTCAAGAGTTGTTGCGTCAGATTCGGGATGACCTTTGCAAGGAGGCATGGGACTCGTTCTGGTATGGTTAGACACGAAGCATATGAAAGCGTGCGAATATGCAAATGAATATCTATAGTCTGTCTTGTTTAACTAGCGTGCTAATAAAGTTCCTCAGCATCTGAAAACAGGTTTGATAGAAGTGAAGACACAAGAAATAATAGTGTAAAAAGCTCTGTAGAATGGAATGTTCGCTCGGGTTGCCAGAGGCATGTTCAGAAAGGCGACTGTGGCATTGATTTAGGCGCACTGAAGATCGATACCAGTTCCAACGAGGGTAGCAACGGCAGGGGGGAAAAGGAATGAGGAGACAGCCTTGGCAACGATTTCAATGGCACCGCAAGCACCCTGCTGCTCCTTGGTATCAGATCGGAAAGCAATCCTCAGAGAGTTGGCGGTGATGGCACCGTTTTTGGTGATGGAGACGTTCATGAGGGATGGAACCTTGTGGCCCTTGGTGAGGGTGCGGCATCGAGAGTTTGGTCCGTCAGGGCAATGGCAAGAGTTGGTTGCGCCACATCCATTGGGACCAACAGCTGGGCAGTTGGTGGAGATGGTCTCAGCGCAGCAGTCCTTCCAGATGTTGTACGAGTTTTGATCGGCAAGTCGTCGAAGTGACTCCCAAGCTGCCTCAACCAAGGCATCGCGGTATTCATGCTTGCTGCCACCAACATCATCCCAATGTCCATCGATGGTGAGGGTGACAGAGTGATCGGTGTGACCGTTGAAGTGGCAAGGCTTGTTTTGAGTTGCGATGGCGGGAGGGCCAATGGTGACAGCCTCCTTGTTTCCGGCGGCTGCGTAGATGGCCTGCCAGGTATGGGAGAAAAGATCGAGGTCTCCGACGTCAATCAGGTCATCGCTGCTTCTAACGTGGACGTTGAAGGCGTGGATAACCGGAAAGGCGGCGAGGATAGGAATAGCAGTGGTGAACTTCCTGATGGCTGAAGGATGGAGTGTGCTGTGATGGAGCAGGGCTTGAAGGAGTCTTGAGTAGGTGATAGAAGAGAAGATGAGAGGGTTGATGTTGTCGGGAGATGTCTAGGACGAGGTGATCATGCCAGCTTTATAGATATTCCAAGCAGTGCTTGCATGAGAATCTTGGTCTACCTTTTTCTTGTCCCAGGGTACCATCTGCCGAGAACAGAATACGATACACGACAATCTGCTGAGAATACAATGGCTTAGATCGTGCAGGTGCCAGCAGGAGAACATGACAATCATCTGCCGATACAAGAAACTAACTCTTGAAGGTTATCGCGGTCGTTGGATTTTGGCTTTGCAAGGTCGATGACATTCTTCTTGCCCATCCCTGTAAACCACCGGCAAGAGCCGACCCAGCTTCATGGCTCTCAAACGGCTTAGAGTTACCAGCCAAGCTAGTCCCTAATTGTGTAGCTCCGTGCTGTCTTGTGCTGCTGTGCATGCACCGCCTTATGGTCCCTGCAGGCTAACTGCTTACCTCGGCCTTTCTGGTCTCGTATTCGACCCTGGAAACTACGCGAAACCGACGCGGCGTGAACTTTCACTGCTTCAATGGCACAATTTCTATATGCATAACCTGAAATCGGATTAGCTGGTGCGCCACGGGGTTATGGAAATTAAGCTTGCTCATTTACTGTGATTCTCTCAGTTGACGCGTAACGCTTTATCCTGGGAACCTATCTCTATCACAAGCTAAGGGCTTGAGACTCGATGAGCGGTCTCAGCTTCAAGTCTAGCCATCGACGGCCATCCCGAGAATAGTACTTTTGAAATCCTATAACCAAAGGAGAGCTGAGACCAATGCCTTTATGTAAGCGGCATCAGGAGACGGAGAGATCCTCTGCTTTAATCACGATCGTTACAAGAGGTGTATTTGCTATCTAGTCTTACCCTGGAGCTTGGAGTAAGAGTTGGGATGATGAAGCTCGAAGAGCATTTGGGGGAGGACTTTTTCTTGGTTGCAACGTCTTCAAAGAGGGCCATTAACCAGAAACAAGACATAACAGAACCCTTACTCAAAGATTCTCACTCACATCAGCATTAAAATCCAGTGCTGAAAGATACCGTACCGAGAAATTCGGTAGAAGCCCTAGAACTGTCTTGCACAAGTAGGTCGGAACGAACAGGAGCCGAGTATGCACTATGCAGGCCGGGCTAACTGTGCAAGCTACTCCCACTAGCTGTACCTATCTGACATACGCCACGGCCTTGTTCCCAATAGTACGCCGAGGATCATGGAGAACATTTTGGAAGACTAAAGAGGAGCGAAATTAACGTTGGCGTACACGAAAGGGGCATGGTATTCCCAGCTAGGGGCTATGCATGCTGTTGAGATATGCCTGTTCTATTCTTTTGATGCATAAGCACTATGATAGTCTAGAAGGGGCAGTGATATAGAATGGTATAAAGGGTATCATCACAGGCTGTGTTCAAGAGACGGGAGCTCTCGAGAATCCTTGTTGGAATTTGGTCAAGTTGACCGAGAAGGGTTTCTGTGGTAGACGTTATCAGGGGCTGATTGCTGTCAGACTTCCGAAATAGCTACAGGTGGATGAAACCTAATCCATTCAGGATACCACTCGTCGGTTCCATGTATTTGACATTCTGGAACTTCCCTCTCCAAAACACGTAGAAGCTCTCGCGTGTAAATGTCATATCCATCCTGGGTCAAGTGAAGACCATCGTAAAAAAGTCGCCCAAGCTCCATGCTAGGGGATGTGCTTGAAGATCCAGGCAGTATGGCATCAACACCATCTTTCAAGCCAGTGGTGCGCATCATTGCAGTCCACAAGTCAACGACAGGTACACTTTCTTCTTTGCCAATTTCCCGTATCGCTTGCGCGTACATTGCTACTCGATCTGCCCTGCCTTTCCCGTCATGTGGTAGTCGATACTCTTCAACGGGAGAGGGCGTCACCAGAAGAACTTTGGTCCTGTGAAGCCGAACACCTTCCCACTTTAGAACCCGTCTGATATTCGCTTTGAACGTGTCGAGGTCGCAGTGTTGAGGCTCGCCGGGGGTGCAAGAGTCGTTGGCACCAAAATGTAACGTCATGGCAGCGATACGAGGAACAGTTCTCGAGGGGGCCACTGCTGGGAAGAACGACGGTAGTAGAGTCAAAGCCGAATTGGTGTTGTACCCGCCAAAGCCGCGGTTCAACACATCGACCCGGCGGATATACCGTCTAGTCAGCTCACTCTGTAGTGTGGAGGCGCCTTGTGTGATAGAGTCTCCGAAGAGGAGTAGTTGCGGTGGCGGTGGAAGAGATGCCACTTTGGCGGCGAGTTCCGAGTGCGATAGGTCCATTTGGGCACCTAGCGAAACCTAATATGTAGACATGGCATAAGAATACTTGGCAGCGTGGTATGTGTTCACATAAAATACCTTTGTTGCCGTCTCACCTGATTCTAGATATCTACGAGGTTCGCTTCATTTCAGGGTGGCCCATAGTCTTTAAAGCATCGAGGCCGGCAAATTCGGGAAAAGACATGACTTTCCGAATGCCGCATCGGTCCCCGAATATCGACAGCTGTTCTTGAATGGTCGGTGATGTGCTTCCTCGCCCGAATTATGGGCGGATTTCGGATCTTGCTCTTCTTGGGCACGGAATCACGCTCTACTCTTCCGTGCCAAAAGAGGCAACGGAACAACCAACCCCTAGCGTGGCGCCAAATTTCACACTAAGCCGTTTGTCAAGGTTGAAGACGGCTTCTCGGCTCTGGATTTGCTACGCTAAACTCTGGAGAAGAGGGGAAATCCGGGGACTAGCTGATACCTCCACAGTTAGTCGGCATGTTCATCCCGGATGAGAAGACGACTTCAAATCGCAAGAGGCATAGCTATAGTAATACTGGCAGATGACATCTGAAGGCCCCGCATATTTAAGGTGATGTGATCCCCAGCATGATGCCGTTCTGAGTAGATCAACCATCCCCACTGAGTTCAGCCCAGCGGCTTCGACTACACGACATCATAACATCACAATGGAAAAGCAAGACGGCAGAGTCGAGACTGTGGACAGAGTTTCTGACACAACAGCTGATCTGGCGACATCCAAGACAGTCAAAGTCCAAAATGTTGCCTATACTGATGCCATCGCCAAGGATAACCTCTCTCCACGAGCATGGTCGGCCTGGAAGCTCTATGGAATCATTGCGTTTGTCACACTGAGTAAGCTAACCATATCGACATGTTCACAGCATATTAACCGTCAATAGATAATTGTGGTAACGGCTTTGATGGAACCATCATGTCTTCCGTGAATGCCATGGATCCTTTCCATAAATTCTTTGGGACTGAAATGGAAGGTGCTTCTATTGGTGCTGTCTTTGCGCTTTACAGCGTCGGAAACATCCTTGGATGCCTCGTTGCCGCTCCCGCTTCTGACACATTCGGTCGTCGATACGGAATGATTGCTGGGTCAATTTTTGTCATCATTGGTGCTGTCATCCAGGTAGCGGCCCGGAATGTTGGAACATTCATGGCTGGAAGATTATTTCTCGGTCTTGGCTGCACGATCTCAGTAACTGCAGCTCCCATCTATCTAGTCGAGATGTCCTACCCTTCTTGGCGTGGAACATTGACTGGTCTATACAATGTATTCGGCTGGTATATAGGATCGCTTGGTAAGTGTTGATTGTAACAATTGCTGAATCTCACTGACATTGTCAGCCTCGACATGGACTGCCTACGGAACGGGTCGAATGACATCGAACTGGTCCTGGAGGATCCCCATCATGCTTCAGGTCGTTCCCGCAGCCATCGTTCTATGCGGAGTCTGGTTTATCCCAGAAAGTCCAAGATGGCTAATGGGTCATGGTAAAGAAGAGCAGGCCCGAGCTGTGCTAATCGAATACCACGGGAACGGCAATCCCGAATCAGCCGTCGTTAAACTGGAACTCGAGGAAATGCGTGTATCCCTCGAATACCAGGCAGAAATCGAAGCCAGCCAGAAATGGTGGGATTATCGCATGCTCGTGAATAGCAAGGAGAACTTGCATCGCATGTACCTACTCTTTATGGTCGCGATTTTCTCGCAGTTCATTGGTGGCTCGGTCATCACTTACTACATGCCTGTTATTCTGGAGAACGTCGGCATCACCAGCTCTTCTCAGCAGCTTCTACTCAACGGCGTGAATGTTATCTTCGGATTCTTCAGCGGCATGGCAGGGTCATTTAGCGTTGAGAAGTTTGGGCGCAGACGTCTGTTTCTTTGGGGTAAGTTGAGATCCCCTTATATGCGATCATGGCTGACATTTCCAGGCACATTCTTGACCGGTCTCGTTTATATTCCCATCAACGTCATCGCAGCTACTTCACGCGGCCATGTTAGCACATCGACCGGTTATGCCTTTATTGCCATGATTTTCCTGTATGGTATCTTTTGGTCTTTCTGTTGGACACCTCTGCAGGCTTTGTATCCAAGCGAAGTGCTACCCAATAACATTCGGGCCAAGGGTATAGCTGCCTCCAGTTTCTTTAGTGGTGTTTCGGGCTTCATCAACACTTACGCCACACCTATCGCCCTTCAGAAGATTGGCTGGAAGACATATACCATTTTTCTGATTCTGCACTTTGCAGAGTGGGCCATGATGTACTTTGCCCTTGTCGAGACAAAGGGCCGGTCTCTTGAAGAAATTGACGAGATTTTCCAGAGCGCCAACCCCGTCAAAACATCCAAGCAGAAGCATGAAGTGTACATCAAGGACGGCACCGGTGTCACTGCCGACTTGGGCGCAAAGGAAGCATGATGGGTTTGCTATCGGAGCCACTGCCGCCGACTACCCATGGAGACGAACTATTGGGGTCGAGATGGACGTTCTGCTCTTCTTACAACGATACATATGGGGTATGTTGATGAAGGTCTGATGAATACTTGGTATGCTGAAACTGTGAGAACGTGGAGCGCTGGATCCAAGGGCAAGATGTACTCACCCCTTGACCTGAAGGACAAGTCTACTTGGTGTTCGGCATTGGACATTCATAATTGTATCTATAAGAGTTGTAATACATTTATGCTATACTAAACAAAACCTCAATTATTACTTACTAGACTGGCCTCCTGGTTTTTTAAACTTGCAGCCTCACATAACAGCCTTATTCCATCATGACTATATTCCATCTGGTCCCTGATAAAGATACTCTCGCCAAAGATCTCGACCGCTAACCCATAATTTTCATCCTCAACTACTTTCCGGCCTTTGGAATCAGTGATGTTTCCACCATCGATAAGAGATTGAACGGTGGAAACCACAGTCTCAACTGGGGTTAACTGCTCAGCAGGGAACGCCCTCCACATCTCACTGGTCAGCAGGTTTGTGCGGATAGTCCCAGGGCAGATGGCATATGTTCGGATACCATCCTTGAAAAACGGATAAGCCACCGATCGCATGAATCCAAGTACACCAGCTTTTGAGGCCGTGTATAGAGGATTGAACTCTTGAGCATACTATACTTTGTCAGTGTGTGACTAACGTTTGATGCCATGGGTACTTACAAAGCTTGCAATACTGGCTGTCATTATCAGAACGGGCCCTTGACAAAGGTTTCCAGGGGCTAGGAAATACTGCCGTGCAAGATACGAAGTATTGATGACGGCTTTCAGGTTGATGTCGATACTCAGTTGGCGTGGTTCTGGCGGCGGCAGGATGCTTGCTTTCTCGTAAAAGTTGTCGGTCTGAAGAATGCCAGCATTGGCAAACACCACATCAAGTCGACCTTCAGCTTTAAAGATGTTGTGAAAGGCCGAAGACAGAGATTTGAAAGAGTTGACGTCAGTTTGAGTGAACCGCAATTCTGGGTTCTCGTGGACGGCAGCTGCACCGGCAGTTTCGTTGAGATCTAGAATATAAACTCTCCAACCGGCTGAGACAAGAGATCCTGCAACAGCCAAACCCATTCCCGAAGCGCCACCAGTAATGATGATGACTTTCGCTATAGGCATCGTGAGATATCAAGGTTGAATAGCAACAGAGAAATGGGAAGAAGGTGAGTAAATCTTCGCAACTGGTTTGGGCGACGTGTTAATGTTGCATGACAGTTTGTTCAAAGCCGATACGGTTTAAGTACAACTGATAGACTACACGCTTGGCTATCAGAATGCGGGGAAATCTGGGGTCCAAGAGCGTGTTTCACCATCAATTCCCGGCGGGATTTAATTCCGTGAGCATGAAATGTCGGGTTTAGCGTCCGCGGTATCAAGATCCCTCTGGGAGAAGGCCCGAGGTCCTCGGTGCAGTCAAGCCATTCCAACCCATCACACGACAATAGGCCAAACTCAGGGTTAGAGGGTCTTTGTTGGCAACGCAGCCCGTCAACATTTGGCTTTACTTGACTAGCCTGACGACCTGTCGTGCGCATCGCTATACGGTCACAGGTTACAACAGTGTCATATTTTATGGTGAAATTGAGCTTTATACCTCAAGTGCTGGGGGATTTAGATCTCTATGGTACGGGGACGCAACCTGGAGTGGACAGACGCCTGGGTCTTGGCTGTAGAACCTTCAAGTCTCGCTGGCCGGCCAAGCTCTCTTGCAAAGCTCTCGATTGATGGGACTTCAACTCAAAAGGCAACACATTACATGACATCAGTTGTCAGCAACTTTTGGGACTAGCGGTACTTGAAAGTGCAGCTCCTCATTCTATTTCTACTCAATCGTTCTGACTACCCTTGCTTGATGAATTCCAAGAACTGCTCACTGAAAGGATAATCGGTGTAGCCTTTAATTTCCTTTGGCGTATAGAAAGTTGCGCGATCATACTTGTTGAGCTCTAGTCCTCTCTGAATCCGGAATGGAAGATCTGGCGTAGAGAGGAAATATCTCCCAAACGGAACCACGATATCCTTGGTGGGATGATCATGGTCCACAAGCTTTCGTGCACTTTCAGGGGTATACCCACCAGCGATGAACAGTGGTCCATCCCAGATGTCAATAGCAAAGGTCAGCTTGTCGGTGCTGCAAGATGGGAAATCTTGTGCTCCGGCAATCCTGGATTCTATTAAGTGAAGATATGCAAGATTGAAGGGCTTCAGTTTTTTAATCAGATCTGAGAACTGTGGGACAGGGTTCTCCATCCGCATGTCGTTGTAAACACTCCAAGGACTGAACCTTATACCGGTTTTCTCTGGCCCAATGGCATCACAGACTGCTTTGACAACTTCGACAGCGAACCGGGAACGGTTCTCAATGCTACCGCCATAGATGTCGGTTCTTTGATTGCATTTATCCTGGATAAATTGATCGATAAGGTATCCATTTGCTCCATGGAGTTCGATGCCGTCAAAGCCAGCCTTGATGGCATTTTTGGCGGCTTGCGCATAAGTCTGAGCACACTCATGAATCTCGGGGATGGTGAATGGTTTTGGCTTGGGTCGGACTGAGTCAGGGGCAATGTCGCTAGAGCTGCGAAATACAATGCCTTCCTTCTCTGCGACGTCGGGATCAGCAGTTCGGCCTAGTGCCCAGAGTTGACAGAATATGAATCCTCCTTTTGCATGAACAGCATCCGTGACAGGTCGCCACGCATTAATTTGCTCATCGCTGTAGATTCCAGGTGCATTGGCGAATCCTCCATGTGCCGGGGAGATAAAAGTGCCTTCTGAAATCAAGAGTGTGCCGGGAACAGATGCTCTTTGGGCATAATAATCCTGGAAAGAAGGCGTAGGGACGTGCTCATCCGAGGCTCGATAACGAGTCAAAGGACACATAGCTATGCGATGGTGAAGCGACATGTTGCCAATTTTGATGGGTTTGAAAAGCCGAGATTGAGAAAGATCATTTGCGGCGTTTGACTCATCTTGGGTGATTGCTGTCATTTTGTTGAAGCTTGGTTTGGTTGTACCACTAGTGAGTCCGGTGCATACGAGGCCTCGAGGCCCAAGGGATGTTTTATAGCTTGGCTCTCGACGGATCCCTCAAGAGATTCGCAGATGGAACATCAACCGGATTAGTCAAGTTGGAAATATTTTGTCCTTCCAATGAGTACATGTGTCATGTTTGTCATGTCTGGTTGGGGTCAAGCTTCTCTTGGAGGAACTGACTCATGGACAGCCCTTGCGTAATCTAACGGAAAAGGATTCCGCGGGAATCAAAGTACAGTGCACCCATAAAGTTTGGTGTTGCCGAGAGGCGCAGGTGACCTAACTCATGCGCGTGCAATGCGTTTGGTCTGGGGAAATTGCGGGGAGAGATAACGTGCGGGGAGGGAATCTGGGGATATGGATCTTGATATGGATGTCAAGATCGAGACCATCTGTGCGTCTTTCAGCAGTACCATAAGTACAGCAAGCATTGCCGACTAAAGTCAAGGACAATACTTCGTGTCTCCCTCAAACTAGACATCCATCCAAATCTTTCAAGATATATCCTCAACACTGTTCTTTGAGAGACAAGATATCCTCAACATGTTTACCCGTCTCAAGTCCAAGATCCGGGGAAAGACTATCAAGAGGCTGCTCTCCACGAGCTGCGCTATCGTATGACATCCCTATGCGGACTGCTTACCATAATCTAACACCAGTTACAGTCCTTCTGCCTCTACGGCTACGATGCGGGCGTCCTTGGTGGCATCCAGGAGACCGAACCTTTCCTGCATGCCATGGGTGTAAGTCGTCACTCCAAGCCGATCAAGAACGTGCCAACTGACATTATTAGTACCCAACCGGAACCTATGTCATTCCAATGATTGCATCAGCTTATACTCTTGCCGCTACCGTTTGCTCGCTTGCAGTAACCGTGATTGGCATGCCTCTCGGTCGCCGCAACTGTATCCTCCTGGGAAATCTCTTTGTTGTTATTGGTGGTAGTCTTCAGGCCTCAGCATGGTCTGTCCCTCATATGATCGTTGGTCGCATCTTTTGCGTGAGTACCCCCTTGAATTCTCATGATCCTACAGACTAACCACTATCAGGGTATTGGAATCGGTGTGAGTATCTATCATAACCACCAGCCCCTTGAGCGCGTATCGCTGAGTTTATAAGTTCATTTCCTGCTCCATCCCTACCTACCAAGCCGAAATGAGCACCCAGCACGAAGAACGCGGGCCTGATGTTGCTGTCACCTGCATTTTCTTAGTTTCAGGCGCTGCTATCGCGTACTGGATTGACTTTGGCTTCACTCGCATGGACAACCAAATCTCCTGGGTAAGTTGGTCCAAGGTGTTTATTGGTCAAGTTATCTGACCATATGAAGCGCATCCCAATCGCTTTGCAGGTTCTATTCGCCGTTTGCGCTGGCAGCATCGTTCTTTTGCTTCCAGATACTCCCCGATGGTACTACGCAAAAGGCTACGAAGTAGAAGGCGACAACACCTTGTGTCAAATATTTGACGCCGAGGTCCACGATGAAAGAGTTCAGAACATGAAGAGCTCTATTCTTACTAGTATCGCGTTCGAGTCTGAGAGCGACAAAGGATTCAATCTTCTGGATCTTATCTGGGACCGTAGCGATCTTCGAGTCGGGCGTCGCATCCGAATTTCCTTTCTTATTCTAGCTATCCAGCAAATGATGGGTAAGTCTCCTGGCCATTGAAATATTTCATTCTGATCTGTTCAAAGGTATCAATCTTTCCGTCTACTACAGCACAGTCATCTTTTCTCAAATTGGTCTATCACCCTTCATGGCTCAGCTCCTAGCTGCAATCATGAATACTGCCTTTGCACTCGGAACGGTTCCTCTCGTTTGGACTGTCGAGAAGTTTGGTCGACGTAGTATTCTTATGTGGTCTGCAGTTGTTTTAACAATTTGCATGGTGATTTTTGTTGCAATGATTGGCATTTCTAACCCTACCCTCGCTACTCAATGGACAGCAGTTGGCGCCATCTTTGTCTATAATACAGTATTCGGCTACGGATGGATTGGTATATGTTGGCTTTACGGTCCCGAGGTAAGGTGTCATGTTGATAATGCCTTGTGCGTTCGCTAACACCCTTATAGATTGCGCCTCTCAAACTTAGACATGCTGGTGCCGCCGCCGGAGCCTTTGGCGAGTGGCTCTTTTCTTTCATTACCGTATTTGCAGGTGGTATCGCACTTCAGAATGTGGGTTGGAAGATATGGATTTGGATGGCATTGTCCTGCTTTGTGGCAATCTTTTTCGTTTATTTCATGTGTCCCGAGGTAAGCACAGACATTGCCCTGGAAAAGGAAAACACTGACCACAAGATAGACTACTGGAAAGACCTTGGAGGAGATTGATGTGCTCTTTGCTAGGGAGGATGTCAAGCATACTATCTTGGCGGAACGGTTGGTCATGCAAAGCAGTGCTGCGGTAGAGAAGGGGCAAGTTACGTCGCTGCATGTCGAGAAACCCTGAGCTGTGAACAAGAGATGAGGCACTAGCACGAGGTATTTTGGAAGTCTCAAATGGCTGAGTGATCGTAAATACCGAGACTGAAGTAATAATGCTTCTCAATTTCTATGATAACACCTTTGTTCAACGTCAATGCCACCTATTAGCATTGAGATATGATATCTTGATGATATGTTCTTTATCATAGTTAAAGCCCTGCCTCAAGGATAATTAATATAGAAGATCTTAAAATTCTAATAATAATAGCTTCTAGAATTTCTTCCTTATCAAGGTATTTTATACAATATTTATTTATTATAATCAGATTTTATTCAAGTTCTTTATTAATTTAAATATTCTTTAAGTCTTTTATATAAACATATAGCCTAAAATATTTGTAAATAAATTATCTAATTATATTATTAGAACTTGAATTTATTACTGTCTTACTGAAGTAGGAAATAAGCTATCTATTAAAGAGTAGGTAGAGCCTAATATATATCTGAGCTATTAATGCTTTCTCTAATAAAAGGAGACCCCGATGCACGAGTTTCCTTATGAGCGCCTAGCTACAAGCTCACCGCGACGTTTCATGCCCACTTGCCAACCAAAGCCATAATTCCTACACCAAAAAATAGGCAAACGAGCATGAAGGAAAGACGAGTTTTGTCATTTGTTCGTTCGGGGTTGAAGAGGAAATCCCGTGCAAGCATCTCGACGAAACCAGTATAGATGAGGATGCCAGCCGAGATTGAGTCGAACAGGCCGTTGACAAGATTGGCCGTGTAAGATGAGTTATCGTACGTGGTTCGCAGGCCCAGACCGATGGCAATGGCAATAGGAGTCGTCAGCCCATAGGCGGCGCATAACAGCCAAGGCATGCTGGAAAGACGACTCGGAAATGGAATAGCGCTGAGCCTAGCCCCGATGCCAAGACCTTCGAAAGACTGGTGAAAGACCAAGACGGGGAATAAAGAGTTGAAATCGGAGCGGGCTGCAACTCCCAGGTTTAGCCCAATGAAGACACTGTGAAAGAGGACGCCAAACTCCAGAATGAGAAAGGCCGCAATCTGAGTCTTGAAGGCGAGTTCCGTTTCTGAGGAGTCACCTGAAAGATGTTTCAGTTCCATCATGTCACCATATACTTTCTGGCTGCGTCCCTGTTCGAGAGAGTCGTCTACATCCCCCGAATGAAGCTGTTGGTGAATGTTTCTCGTCCCGTTGCTTGTGATGGTGTCTTCGACCTCAAACGTGTTGTGGGGCAAGCCATATCGCATTTGAACATAGTATTCTGCGATAAAATCCAGCAAGAAGGTGATCATGGCCGCAGAGAGAGTAATGGCTGGTGGCCAGGAATATTCGGCCCAACCACCAGTCATGCCGACGCACGAAGCTGGACCAATCTCCGAGTATGCAGGGTCAAGCAAATGCACAAAGGCAGTTGCAATGATGACACCAGAGCCAAAATATCGAGCAAAAAGGTAGACGTAAAGGGGGATTTTGAGCCGAGGGACGCGTGTCGCCAGCACTGGGAAGAAGGTGACGGCGGTTGAGACGGCGCCGATGACGAATATGGACCCTATGCGTATGCCAAGGTCACCACCGTACTGGTTCCCAGCCTCGGTCAAGTAACAGGTAATTCGAGTTTGCAGAGATCCATCCTCCAAGGCGTCGGTAAGGTTGACCCGTGCAGGGTCAAAGGTAGAGCTGGCCATGACTGTAGCTTTCTTGATGGTTCAAACTTAAGCAACTGTCTTGCGCTTTTGTAGTCACTGGAAAAGTGTGGTGTTTATGAATGAGTGAAAGATTTCCTAAGCATGATATTGAAGGACTTGAGTGTCGTCAGGCTGTAATTTATCAGGAAAGCTCTGGGGCTAAAATCAAACACATTGCCGATACTGCCGTTCAGGGCGGAGACGATTCGGATGATTTGCCAAGCCTAGCTGAAAGCTGTACCGATCGTTCCACTTGGCTCGGTCGATTTTTGGAAGAAACGGTGGGTGGTGGGCTTCTGAGCGACCCAACTGAAATAACACTGCCGTTGTGCCGGTTTGCTTGCTTGCTGTGTCGTCTCATTTACCAAAATCACACTGTTGTGGCTAGCCGTGCACCTTGATGGCCTTGTGTGTGTGGCCTACCAGGCGAACTAGGACTCATTTTGTTGCCGTATAGCCGGGAGAAGACAGTTCCCTTTCCTTAGTAAGAGATGAGGTACTGGCACGGGTTGAAGCCCAGAACTTGAGGATAACTGATGTAGAATATCGTACAATTCTCTCAATTATGGCTTCCGGAATCTTTTCCCCGCTGTGGTACTTTGTGTGATCCTTATTTACTCGGCAAGATCATGTGTAGCTTCCTCATGATACATGTTCTTAACTCTTTGATACATAAACTCGTACCTCTTATTACCTACAAATGGATTGTCCGGTTATATCACTAGAACATTGATTCACTACCGTTTCTTTATGGGAAGTCGTCCTCTAACCACAAACTACTTGAGCTTCTCAACATCCATTCCGTCCTTGCCACCTATAAACTTGGAGGCATCCCCTACCACGAGGTTCTCATAACCAATCATGTATGTCATTGGCAACGCCATGAACCTATTGCAGTCATCGCTCAACGCTGCAGCATATTCTTTGCTGTTGTAAAAAGCCAACCAATCGTCCCACGTTCTGACCCAAAGCTGGGCACAGCCATCGTAATCCAAGACACCCTCTCCCAGGCTTCTAGCTCTGTCCTTCATCTCGGGTGTTTGGTGGTGCTAAAAGACTCAGTTTGTCTCTCAAATATTTCCTGTCATCTAATAGCATACCTGTACATATCGAACGATGTGATTCCGAAATGCAAGCGTGGCCACAGCTAAATCGGCATGCACGGTCTGCCAGTGTCCGAAAAAAGTATCATAGTCGATTGAATCGATCTTTCTGAAAAAGACAGAAACTTTGATACACGGTTGGAAGTTGGGGTTAGAGTTGTAATCCAACTCAGGATAGGTGAAATGATGATCAATCTTTTGCCAAGGCATGTTGAACTTGGGATTGGCGTTGTATTTCAGGTCCTAGATGGAGGGAGTAACAAGCAAAATGGTTTCCTTGAAGCGACTTAAATAATCTGTGGCATCGGCGTGACAGCAATGTTGTCCCATGGCAGGTTGGCCTACGAGGCTTCAACTATTGGGGTTTAGACTGCGGGGTGGTCGGAATTGAAATCCGTGGCATTTCCCACTGGAGCATGCGGAGACCATCGCCAGAGAGTCAGGGAATTTACATCCGTAACAAGAGTTGGAAGGGATCCGAGACTCCACACCACAGCTAGTTCGAACGTAGGTATAAGAAGGAAGAGTCACCCCCCGAGGCTATTGACGTGGAAGGGATCAAACATCGCTTACGTTGAGTTGTCCCAGAGCATTGCAGCTCAGAGAACACAGATAACCCTCCAGTTCCCAGCGCTTTGTCTAAGCTGTCATTCGGGTGCCCTCAATCTCCCCTCGCCTCACTGGATGCTGGGGGGTTTGGTGTACGTAGCCTTTCATCAACCGAAACGGAGCTAGGTATCTGTACTGAAAATACTTAACAGAACGCTTATTTCCCAGCCGAGAGGCGCTTGGTGATGGTGGGCTCGTCAGCCAAGATTTAGCACTCTACCACAAAATTGTAGTGGCATGAGTGATCTTTAGGGGAGGAGCACGCTAAACGCTCTGTTAGAGTGTACTTCGGGGCTCTAGGCCGCTTTTGGCGATCGGCCGTGGCGGTCACTTCAGTGAGAGCCAACCACAAGCCGTCAAACCACAGGACGAGGACAACGATAGGGATATTGTTTTTGCTCAAACTTCTTTCCAATTATATAAAGTCATAGGAATACTATCAAGGAATTTACTGTACGCTTCTTCATGTATTATTGCTGTTTCATAGCTCATCTTTTTGCTTTAGCTAAGAAAGTCACAAGCCGAGGTTCTTTTTACCGAGGTCCACTAATACGTCATGCCTCCTCTCCTAAATTGTGATGCTCGTGATAATCTGACTGAACTTTATACTCATAAACCCTTTCATCGCGACATTCTTTGCTTCTTTCCTCTACCATTATCCCCTAAGCATACCTCACTGTCCATTCACCATGGTCCTGAAACAAAGCAAACCGCGCGAATCGCTGACGGTCGTCGACAACAGGACTAACCAGGTCTACGAGATTCCCATCACTCACAATTCCATCCCGGCAACGGAATTCAAGAAAATCAAGGCTGAACCCACAAATGATCGGCCAGAGGATGAAACATCACAAGGCCTCAGGGTCTATGATCCAGCCTACATGAACACTGCTGTCGTTCAGAGCAAGATCACCTACATCAACGGCCAAGATGGCGTCCTCCGATACCGAGGATATCCGATTGAGCAGCTGGTCGAAAAGAGCAACTTTCTCGAATCTGCTTATCTTCTCATCTACGGCGAGCTTCCCACCAAAGCTCAGTACGACAACTGGCATGGCGAGGTGATGCATCATACCTACATTCACAGCGACATTGAAAACATGTTCAAGTCGTTCCGCTATGACTCTCATCCCATGTCCATGCTTACCGCGGCATTCGCTACACTGGGAGCCTTTGCCCCTGAAGCCAATCCCTCCCTTGCCGGCCAGAAACTCTATACCCACGCTGCTTCCGGCAACATGGAGGCTCTCAAGGTGCTGGACAAGCAGATTCTTCGGATCCTCGGGAAAGCCCCTACGTTGGCGGCAGCATCGTACAGAATGCGACAAGGTCGACCCTTTAACCGGCCGGCACAGGGCTTGTCATACACTGGAAACTTTTTGTACTTGCTGGACAACCTGTCCGAGGCTGATTACCAACCGCACCCTGTTCTTGCCAAAGCGCTGGACAAGCTATTCATCATTCATGCTGACCACGAGGTCAACTGCTCTACTGCTACTGTCATGCAAGTAGGAAGTTCTCTGGTGGATCCTTATAGTGTTGTCGCTGCTGGATGCGCGGCACTCTACGGTCCATCCCACGGGGGAGCCTCAGAGTCGGCAATCAGAATGCTCATCGAGATTGGGTCTCCCGAGAACGTCCCAGCGTTTATGCAGGCGGTGGAGAAGAGAGAAAGGGTGCTCGTCGGATTCGGTCACCGTGTCTACAAGAACGTCGACCCACGCTCAACAGCCATCCGCAAGCTAGCTGAAGAAGTTTTTGAAGTCACCGGCAGAAACAAACTCCTCGACACAGCTCTGACGCTTGCCGACTACGCCAGAAAGAGCGAGTTTATGAGGAGCAGGAATCTGTACCCCAACGTTGACTTTTACTCAGGTCTGATTTACCAGGCCATGGGCTTCCCGCTCGACTTTTACCCCGTTCTGTTTGCTGTCCCGCGATGTGTAGGCTGGCTTGCACACTGGAGGCAGATGATGCTGAACCCATCAGGTGTCAAGATCTGGAGGCCGAGACAGCTATATGTAGGAGAGGGAGAGAGAGATTACGTCGAGACGGAGGATAGGAAGGAAAAGGTGGCGACAGTCTTTGATGCCCCGGTCCGGGTTGAACATGGTGGTAATAGCAAGCGAACCCTCCTTGCTACCTCTGGTGAGCTCAAGAGTAAGCTGTAGGCCTGGATAGCTATTTACTATGTATTTTATGGAGTACGATATTTTATAGTATCGGGGTTTAATACTGCTATGCGTTATCAGTGTGTGATTTGATATGGCCGTCTTTCTGCTGCTGCAGAAGTTTAGACAGGCCACTGTGTTAACATATGGTCATGATGTTATAATGTGTTCAAGATCTGTTATTTATTATAGTTGAAGCCCGACCCTTGATGAGTTAACTGAGCCCGAAGATCGATATGGGGGTCGATAACCCTCGGAGACGCCATTGCAGTAGGACCGTTGGGTGGAAAAGTAAATTAGACTCTATATATCCGTATTTGAAGACATGGTTAAGACTTGGCAGATGTGTTTAAACCAGAGAAATAGTGCTGGCAGGCCGGTTTGCTGAGGGATTGATTTGTCGCAGCAGTCAGATTTAAATCAGGCTCAAGGATGCACGCAACTGCAAGCCAAGATCAGGCTGCCCAAATTTCAACAGCAGTAGTACAGTACGATTTAGATACTTATCAAGCTTTGGGCATCAGTGCATGCACCCAAGACCTCTCGTCACGGCATTTCCACGGCGCCCCCTCCCCTGTACCTTGTGCTGTGGACAAGACAGCTCACATCAGCCGAACCAACGCGTTGAGCTGTGTGGGGTGCACTTTCATGGTCATCCGGGTGGCTCTGCACTAGATAGGTTATCCGAGACGCCTCTTGTGTCATTCTCCGAAAGCAGGCTGTGACAGTCAGTGCTCGGTCCGATCAAGACTCAGGCATATTCCTATCGCGATGAGACTTCTCCATTGCGAAACCCTCCAACTAGGGGCATTTTATGCTCGAGCTCGAATGATCCACGTTATTTCCTTGCCCCCGCAAAGAGAAAAAATCAACATTGCACACACTCTCGGTATTGGCAGGGTCCTCTCCAGCCTGATACAGAAACCCACATGTGGGCTTGTATGACCGACTGCAGCCAAGACCAATGAAGCCAATGGTATTTTCTTGCCCCAGCATTGCCAAAAATCCATTGTACCACTCACCGACTGTTGCCTAGCACTTAACCCTGCACTAATATTAGGTGTGTGTGATGTGCTTTGCTGTTGTACTATGTCGGCATAGTACCTTGGACGTCTGGAAGGAGGCGTGAGGTTTATATAGAGGACGCGTAAGCACTAGCAGTAATTAAAAATCCTCTTCCTCATGGTTTTATCCTTCTACTCTCTCCTTGTTTTCCCCACCTTTACCCAAGAAGTACAATGGGCCGTATTCTTTGCAATGCCTGCACTACTAATATCTTCCGGGGGAGGAAAAGGAGCCAGACACGTGGCAATATGGCCACCAATATGGCTAAACATCTCGATTCTGCGGAATAATTGAGGAATGGAGCTGAAATCGGGTGTATTTTCTGCTGTCAAATCGTTCGATATCTGGAGACGGAGTCTGGTGTTCCCCAAAGCCCCCCAGGCTTGAAAACGAGGCGAGTGTTTTACGAGTACACATACCCAGAGTTCATCAATTTCTACATTGAATGGATTGGAAATGAACAAGACGAGTCCAAGAAATGCCGCCGCAGAGGTCCTACACTCAGTATGGCGCCCATCATTCCAGGTTTGTGTCCCCGATCCCGCTGACACGTGTGATTTTAATCTGAGTTGACAATACAGCGCCGGGCATTGATCTGAAGCAGATGTACCCAGAAATCACTTCTAGGCTTGACTCAGACGAGATCATTCAACTCATGAAGAAGTGGTATCACAACTGCTTGAATGACCACGAGTCATGTTCACAATACACAACTAGTAGTGATGAAGCCGAAGACAAGCGACCACTACCGACAAGACTCATAGATGTTGGGTCTACAGGATGCAAAGAGTTCCGACTCGTAACGAATACGGACTTCACACGCCAAGAGACAGTGTCGCACAGCTATGCAACGCTGAGCCACCGCTGGGGCTCGCCCGCGTTTTTGCAGCTGAATGATGCGACTGAAGAAGTCCTCATGGCGGGAATGCCGATGTCCAAACTCCCGACCACTTTTCGAGACGCCGTATTTGTGGTCCATCAACTGGACATCCGCTATCTCTGGATTGACTCACTGTGCATAAAACAAGACAGTCGCGAAGAATGGGTGTGGGAAGCGCCTAGAATGCATCGTGTTTACGGAAACGCCGTCGTGAATATTGTGGCGGCACACGTTGACAGCCCTGAAACTGGTCTATTTCATGATCGCGACGCACGCTCGATCGAGACAACCACTGCCCGCGCCGAATGGGATGACGAACCAGCAAGAGACTATGCCATTTGGAACGATGAAGAATTCGACAACGACTATAAATCTGCACCTTTGACGCAACGAGGCTGGGTCTTTCAGGAACGGTTGTTAGCTCCACGCCTCCTCCATTTCGGAAAGTCACAGGTATATTGGCGGTGCTCTACATTGTTTGCTTGCGAGAGCTGGCCCCATGGTACATCTTACTTCTCTTCTTCTTCTTCAGCCTCGCGGGAGTCCGCCGCCGTGATCATGCATGGACCCAGCCTCGACATATTGAAAAAGGCCCCAGGCGGCAGCACTGATATAGCAACTCAAAGTTACCGTACTCGGCTATGGGGTGACTTGGTGACAGAATACTCGTCATGTGAATTCACCAAGACGGAGGACAATCTAATTGCAATGTCGGGGATCGCAAAAGTGTTCCGCCAATCGCTCTCTGAGGAAGACCAGTACCTAGCTGGGCTGTGACGATCAGACTTGCCCATGTTTATGTGCTGGGCAAGACACCCTGGTAGAACGGAAAACCGATTATTCCCGACACGAAAGCGACCAACTGAGTACCGCGCACCGACGTGGTCATGGGCCTCGGTTGACGGGCCTGTTTCCTTTGACTATTTGAGGAGCACAACCGAAGAGGGCGGGAATGTGCTTCTGATGAAGCATTTGATTGAAATTGGAAATGCGTTCACGGTACCATTGAACAAGGACGGCACAGCCCAGGTAAGTCATGGGGTCCTCACCGTTCGTGGCAGACTCCAGTCGTTTCGGGTCCTCTCTTGCCAGCAAGACACAATCAGGTATGAGGTCGCTGGCGAAGTCCGGACTGACGATAGGAGCGCTTTTACCGTTGACGCCCAGCTCAACGAAAACGAACAGCTGGAGGAGATGGTTTTATGGGTTCTCTTGAGCCGTTGCTATGTTGTGGACACTGGTATTATGGACCTATTTGTTGCAGAAGGTATTGTTTTACGGAAACAGGACGGAAGCGAGAACTATCAGCGTGTAGGCATTTTTACCGCCACATGTGGGGAGGTAGACTGGTACGAGCCTCTGAAGGATGATGCATTTGGGGTCTATGTGGATGAGACTGAGAGGTGTTTTACTTTTCGAGCAGATGAGAGAGAGTCTGTTACTATTTCAATTGTGTAAATGAAAGAGATAATATGGCGATAACCGGTCGCTCGGATATGTGATAGAATGTTGTACCCATGAGAGGCTTAACCTTTCTTCACGATACGGCTAGGTATGACTCTTCTGCTGACAGCAGAAGGTTCAAAAAAAAAAAAAAAAAAAAAAAAAAAAAAAAAGAGCCACTATGTTAGCATCAGGTCATGATGCTATGATTTGTTGATGATATATTCTTTAGTATAGCTATAGCATGGCCGTCGATGGGTTAAATGAGCCGGAGGATCAATAAGCGTATTTAAATAAATAAGAGTTTTATGCCTCAGCTACAAGTATAGACGTATTTAGCACTCAATCACAAGCTGGCCATCGATCCAACCCTGGGAGCCTTTCATTCGTTTATTCATTCCCTTCGCCACCGTGACAGCAACCAACAGCCCACTGACATCCTGCAGACGCTCGCTAGTAACGATAACGCCCAAGCTCTGGGATGTGAGGCATCTGCTCACCTGCTCTGGAAGTTGGACTAGGTGCAACAGCAGACCCACCAAACGATGTATTCGGCGGCGAGACCGATGCACTGGGTGGGTTTGAGACTGTTTCATAGTATTGATGCGAGTAACCAGGCACAGAAGACGGCTGTGAGTGGACCATAGGCCGAGCGGTTGGCTGTGGATGTTCTTGACGTTTAGCACGCTTCCTGTACCAGATGAATGCAATGGCCAAGAGGATGAGGGTTCCAACGATGGCTCCAAGGGCTGCTGCTGCTGCAATGGCTGATCTGAGCTTGCCCTTTGTCTCAGTAAGCTCACTTGCATCCGCTACAACTGTGTCTGTAGCAGTTGGATCAGTGGTACCACCTGAGGAAGTACCGTCTGCCTCGGTGGTGGTAGCTTCAGTGGCGGTAGTATCAGTTGTTGTCCCAGTCTCAGATTCACTACCCCCTTCGATTGTAAAGTCGTCCTCAGTAGTTGTATCGGTCTCTTCAGAGTCGGTCTCTGTCGTGATAGGTGCCTCCTGGGTGTCCTTGATTGTACGGATAACCGCCCCGGCTGGGAGGTCGTACTCGAACGAACTGGACCCGGTTCGACGTGCGACATCGCAGTAATAACCGTACTCCTTCATGGCGGGATTCGTGAGGAAAACGCATGATGGGGATTCGGATTTGGAGCTAAACAGTCAGCCAAGCTCAAAAACGGCCAATTCCCATACCAAACAACGCATCCTCCAGTGTTGTGATCGCATTGATCATCTTCGAGCTTGTCGTACTCGATACATCGGGTTCGAGGAGCGCAACTAGACCTGTACCGAGTTAGTGTAGTCGATCAAGCAGTGATTGACTTACAGTGAACAGCATCCTACGAAGCCATCGTCGCCCCAGTAGCATTCTCCGTTTGGGCATGTCCACAGAGCATGATCTGGTCCATCGCAATCGGTTATGCGCTGTTGTCGCTTGAAAAGAAACGTAGGCGCAGCAGTAATGGCAAATTCTTGCCCTGCTACCAGCCCAAGGAAGAAAAAGAAGAGAACAAACATGGTTGATGATCAAAATGGGGATGCGGGAGACCCTACTTTTAAGAATCAGGCTCTGAGGGGCGGTGCATGCATCTGCATCTTGTGCGCCTCGACTCAAACTCGAGCCGTTATTCGCCATGACAAAGACGATCGGGATGTTTAATAGGTCAGAAGCCGCCACAAGCTTGGTATTTCTGTTGTGGCAGAAATGGAGAGAGATGAACGGGTAGACCCTTGTCAAAAGCTGAACAGTGCAGATAAGATGGTGTCAAGCGTAATTTGTTCAACACTCACCGATACTGTAGGCTGAGGCTGAGCCGTTGAAGGTCTATTTTGGGCTGTAGTTATTGAGATAAGGGCGAGCGGTGATATACAACTGCCCAAGAGTCTGGTAACACAGCAACCAACTGTACACTTTGACGCGTCTATAAGCGAGATTTTTCTTCCAAATTCTTCTCCCACTCTTTTATCGTCTTCACTAAACCCTCAACTTGCTTCATGGTATTTCCAGCGTGAATGCAAATCCGAATCCTCTCGCTACCTTTTGGAACTGTCGGGGCAACAATTGGACGAACTGTATAGCCCTTCTCCTGGCAGAATTGAGCCAAGCTTCGTGGCTGCGATGTGAATACAGGGATAATTGGCGACTTGGGTGCATCTCTGTTGACACCAAGAGTCGAAGACTGCAAAAGCTTATGCGTATGGTTGACGAGTTGCCACAAATGCTTCAAAAGAGCATCTGCCTTTCCACTTGCAAGGAACTGATAAGACAATCCAATGCTAGCGAGACAAGGAAATGGCATTGCTGTTGTGTAAATGAGAGTCCGGGCGTAGTTGATGAGATATTCTCGTGTCGTAGGAGAGCAAAGAACAATTGCTAAACTGTTAGAACCAAACTGTCAGAGATAAAGCAACTTACCTCCAAATGAACTCATAGCCTTGCCAAAAGTATGCAATCGAGCAAATATTTCCTTTTCCAGACCAAGCTCGCACACCAGACCTCTTCCCTGCTTTCCATAGAGCCCAGTCGAGTGGGCTTCGTCAACGATGATATACCCATTCTTCAGACGTCGCCGAACACAAGCAACAATGTCTTGAAGTGGTGCAACGTCTCCGTCCATGCTGTAAACACCTTCAACAAGGATAAAAACAGACTCATCTGCCAATCCCTTGAGAACCTCGTCTAAACCCCCCTCACCATCCACACAATTGTGCTTGAAAGGAATCGTCTTTCCCGCTCGACTCAATTTCATCCCATCATGAGCACTCGCATGAATGAGTTCATCGTAAACAATAATATTCCCAGGCTGCGGCAGACAACTCACAAGCCCCACATTAGCATCAAATCCCGAATTGAACAAAAGTCCAGTCTGGGCGTTGTGAAACGATGCAATGTCTCTCTCCAAAGATTCTGCCAATGTCGAATTTCCATCCAACAATCGTGAGCCGCCTGACCCCAACAAAGGAGGGGGAGATGCATGCTTCTCAAGAAGGGAATGATAGGCGGATCTGATCTCTGGGACAAGAGAAAGAGAAAGGTAGGCATTTGAAGAAAAGTCAACATTGTCTGCAGGAAACGTAGTCAACCGACGAAGCTGAGATTTCTCTTCTCTCGCCTTTAGACGAGCCGTAAGGGCTTCTTCCAACTTGGACATGTTGTTGTCTGCGGGATTTGTTGAGCGACGCGATATTTCCCCGCTCGGACGGCGCAAATTGCCGACGCGACTAAGGGCTTGTAGGTATTTAAACAACCCAAGCCCCTTTAGAAAGGGATAATTCGAAATGGCGCCCGTCCCTGCTCTTTTGCGGAGATCCCTACGCGTCCACCAGGTATATGGGGCGAATACCGATGTGGGCAAGACGATTTTTACAACTGTTCTTTGCAATGCCACGACCAAGCATTGGAAAGGTGAAAAGACTTCGTTTTTGAAGCCTGTATCTACGGGAGCAGCTCATGAAGCCGATAGCTGGTAGGTATCTGAATTGATATCCAGAATAAGCTGACAATTCAGTCACATTAAAAAATATTCTCCTCTTACGGTCAACGAGACATTATTCCAGTACGACATCCCCTGTAGCCCACACACAGCTGCAAAAGTTTCTGGCAAGGTATGTTTTCACATGTTGACCGAATTTCACTAACTTTTTAGCCCATCCCATCCGATGAAGTTGTCCTAGCAAAAATTCATGACCATGTCTCTCGGAGAGCTTCCGAAGGTCCAGGGTGGCTATTTCTAGAGACTGCGGGTGGTGTCCACTCTCCAGGTCCATCCGGCACGCCCCAGGCCGATCTTTATGCCCCCTTGCGGTCTCCAGTTATTCTGGTTGGGGATTCCAAGCTTGGGGGTATTTCCCAGACGATTGCTGCGTATGAATCGTTGAGAATTCGTGGAAACAACATTGAAACGGTTCTTCTTTTTCAGGATATGCAGTATGAGAATTATCAATACCTGAAGGATTACTTTTCTAAGGAGGGGATCCTCGTGGAGACAATCCCTGGACCACCTCCTAGAAAGCCGGATGAAACCGAGGAAACCGAGCAAATGACCGAGTATTATGCATCTCTCAACAATGGCAACATTCAACAAGTTCTCGAGACTCTGGACAAGAAAGGAAAGGACCGCATTGACCGACTGGATTCGATGAGTGACAAGGCCAGCAAGAGCATTTGGTATCCATTCACTCAGCAGAAATTCGTCACGGCAGATACCATTTCTGTCATTGACTCTGCCAATGGTGATTACTTTCAGGTCCTCAACAAGAATTCAGACCAACTTTTGCAGCCTGCATTTGATGGATCTGCTTCTTGGTGGAGTCAAGGTCTTGGACATGCCAATTCTCGATTGACTCTAGCTGCTGCTTATGCTGCTGGACGATATGGACATGTCATGTTTGCCGAGGCCATTCACGAACCTGCTTTGGCCCTGGCTGAGATGCTTCTCAAAGGAGCTGACAATCCTCGATTCTCCCGAGTCTTTTACTCTGACAATGGAAGTACTGGATGCGAGGTTGCTGTGAAGATGGCTCTCAGAGCAGCAAGACTCCGATACGGATGGGGACCAAACGACAATGTCAACATCCTCGGACTCAAAGGAAGCTATCACGGAGACACCATTGGAGCCATGGATTGTGCCGAACCTTGCGTCTACAACGAAAAGATTGAATGGTACGAAGGTAAAGGATACTGGTTCGACTATCCCACTGTTCAGTGCGTCAAAGGGAAATGGGTTGTCGACGTTCCTGAATCTCTTCGTGACAATCTAACCGGCGCAAACCTTGATTCCATCTCGGACGTTTTCGATCTACAGTCTAGACTCAAAACGGAAGCCTACCAAAAGTATGCACAATACATTGAGAGCGTCCTGGAAAAGCTGCACTCTGCCAGTCGCAAGTTTGGAGCCCTCATGATGGAACCTGTTGTCCTCGGCGCTGGAGGAATGATTCTAGTGTAAGTCCCTGACCCCCGACCTCTTCTCTACTCACAATGTTAGGGACCCCCTCTTTCAACGCGCTCTCATCGACGTTGTCCGCCGATCCCCTCATCTCTTCGGAGACGCGTCCACCCCAACAGACCCACACTCATGGTCCGGACTCCCGGTCATTTTTGACGAGGTTTTTACCGGCTTGTACCGGCTTGGCCGGTTTACCTCGGCTTCATTCCTCGGAGCCGATGCCGATATCGCCGTCAACGCTAAACTCCTTACTGGAGGATTAGTCCCGCTCTGCACCACCATGGCATCTGAGACTATTTTTGATGCATTCCAGAGTGATGACAAGAGTGATGCACTTCTTCATGGACATAGTTACACTGCACATGCTGTAGGATGTCAAGTGGCTCATGAATCTGTTGGAGAAATGCAAAAAATGGAGGCCCATGGTGTGTGGAAAAAGGCAGAAACCGATTGGGATGATTCTCAAGCAAAGACAGCTTGGTCTGTTTGGTCCCGTGACTTTGTCAACAAAGTATCACACAGCCCTCAAGTTCTTGGAGTTTGGGCTCTTGGCAGTGTCTTGGCCATTAGTCTTCGCGATGAAGAAGTGGGATACAAGAGTAACGCAGCCAAGAAGCTCCAAGCTCATCTTCGCCAAGGTACTGGAGAGTGGAACGCTCATAGCAGAGTCCTGGGCAACGTGTTTTATGTCATGGCCAGTCAAAAGACAAGTCAGCAGAGCATTGACGAGTTGCAGGGTCTGTTGCTTGGAGCTCTGTAATTCGCAGGATAAATGGAGGAAGGATTGGCGGTAAAAGTAAATTTCTTACGTCACTGCTGTGCCGCTTTGATTCTCCATCAACATCATCATGAACTCTGTGAATTTTCAGGAAAAGCCTCTCGAGTCGAAAACTCGAGAGGCATCGATTGCAGAGTTTATCGACAGAACCAAGCATATCCAGGATGAGCATCCTGAGGTTGACTTTACCAAGTCGGTTATTGAGCCGACCATGAACCTGACCTACGACATCAAGGTATGTTCTTTGACTCTGTGGTGATCCAGCTAACAAAATAGGAAAATGTCGAAGAAGAAACTCGAAAGAAGCATGAATCTTTAATCACTCTCATGCTTCAAAACACTGGCGACCTTGAAAAGGCGGAAAAATACCTCATGGAGGCAAGGGACTGTCTCAAAGGATACCCAGACATTCTCAAACAATTTGACGACATCTACATCAACAAAAGACCTGTATCGGTCATGCTCGGACAGTTGCACGAGTGTATGACCCTGAAGAATGCTCAGTAGATAAGCTCAGCTAGCACAGTACAATCGCTTCCCCTCACCTGGACCCATAATAGGGCGTGATGACAACCTGAGCTAACGTGTCGACCAATCAGCTGGGACTAACCATGACATCGTGACCGAGTTTTTGTTGCCATTGTCGTGATTTACTATCAACATCAACATGAATGAAAACGGCTTTGCAGATATGGATCTGTTTGAAGGGCTCTTTGATCCTTTCGCAGAGGTTAACACTCAACCTCAGCCTCGGCCTGCCAAGGTTGGCGGTAGGTTTACCAGGGAAGCCGTTCGTGTTTTGAGAAACTGGCTCGCAACCCACCAAAGTCATCCTTATCCCAGAGATTCCGAGAGGCGAATGCTTCAGGAGCAGACTGGTCTTACAAAGACGCAAATTTCCAATTGGTTGGCCAATGCACGTCGACGAGGCAAGATTCCATCGAGTGCTTCATCACCTCATGAATCTGGAGCAATCGACATTCCTGCAAGACCAGGGACTCCGGCTGTCAGAAATACATCTGAAATGGATCCTCTACAGAGATGGGTTGATTCACCTCCGGAAGATGAACCTGCAGCTGTGACTGCGATTGCAAGAGCTGTGTCTAGTGCACGACCATTGTCTGGTGAGTATGAATTAAAGAATGGAGAATTAATCTAACTTGATAGGCTCTACGAGTCCATATACTCGTCTCTCTCGAACACCATCTGTCAGAAGTGGAGAGACTTCCCGATCCAGCTCAATCAGTTCTGTCAATTCCTATACCAGTCGATCATCGTTTGGGCTTAATGAATTGTTTAGTCGCGGCAGTTCTAGACGAAGAAGAAGAGCCTACAAAGAAGAGAGACGATCTCTAGCAACTCCACGCAAAGCTTTTCAATGCACATTCTGTACCGAGACATTCCGAGCGAAACACGATTGGCAAAGACATGAAAATTCTCTTCATCTTCCACTTGAGAGATGGGTTTGTAGTCCTGATGGACCTCGAGGTCTCAAAGGACAAGGTACTTGTTGTGTATTCTGTGGTCAAATTGATCCTGATGATGCACATGTTGAAAGTCATCACTATTCTGCTTGTCGAAATCGACCAATCCAGGAACGAACTTTTAACAGAAAAGATCATCTAAACCAGCATCTACGACTTGTACACAATGCCAAGTTTACAGAGTGGCCAATGAGACAATGGAAAGCACCATCTCCTGCAATTCGTTCAAGATGTGGTTTCTGTAATCTGACTCTGGAGACTTGGACTGATAGAGTTCATCACCTTGCAGATCACTTTAAAGCTGGCAAGACAATGGCCGACTGGACAGGTGATTGGGGATTTGAACCACATATTCTAGAGCTTTGTGAAAACTCTATCCCACCATGTATGTTCCCAGATGTCAGATGTGTCCATTTCTAACATTTTAGACTTTATCGAGACTGAAAGGAATAGTCCGTTTCCTTTTGAAGGAAGTAGAACTCTTGTTGAGACGCCACAAACTGCATACGAGTTGTTGAAGTTGGAACTTGCATACTTTATGCAGAATCACTTTTATACCAACGCAAGAATGCCAAGCGATGAAGAAATGCAGTTGGAAGCTTGTCGAATCATTTTCGCGTCAGAGACATTGTCACAAAATGACCTTGTCTACTTTTCATGGCTTCGAGATCTTGTTCTTTCTAATCCTACCATTACGCAACAGGCTCAATTTGGTCCTATACGATCAACAGCAGAGAGTCGAGTTCCAGCGTTGATGATTAGTGGAAAGAACAAGATTTTTGAAGATTGTCCTTTTGAGATACAGCTGCATGAGTTTGTTCAAGCAAAGCAGCTCCTCGGGATGAGTATCAGGGACGATGAACTGAAGGAGGAATGTTGCAGAATTGTTGGTCGTTTGGAGGAAGTATCGGCTACTCCATCTGACTTTATCGCCAATTGGTTGATCAAAGTTATTCATTCACCAGGAGATTGGCTTTCAGAGTTTCGTCAACGAGCTGGTATTGAGATGTTGCCTTCAGCACAAGCTTTGAACCTTGAAGCAACGATTCAAGATTATACAAAGCTTGAACAAGAGATGAGCGCATATCTGGAAATGCAGAGGGTTATTGGACTTGAGCCAGATGATGATGATCTCCGTCGACAAGCTCGGGTCATTATTCATGGCTCAGATACGACACTTCATACTGCGGCGGACGATGATTATTGGTTATCAGCTTTTCGACAACGACATGCCCCAATAGGTGGACCGCAAACTATGAGACCGGATGCTCATCTCTTGGCTGCTCGGTCACTCGTCATGAAGACCAGTACTTCGTTTCTTAACGATCACAATTACTGGCGATGGTTTACAGAAGAACTCCGTCGATGGGTAGCCGCAATCATGTCACCTCACAACCCAGCGAGTCGTGTGCCATCAGATGAAGAGATTCAACATTACGCCAGATGGATTAGTTACAACGAGTAAGTCCAGTGCCTGCAGCCTTGTGATGATCATGACTAACCAAACAGCGATGACCCTTTCAATCAGACAATTGCAGAGAACAAGGATTGGCTGGAGGCGTTTAAGAGGGATGTTGGGATTGAGTGATAGAATATCGGAAAAAGATTCGCTTTTGAGTTTGCCTGTGGGAGAGTTACTGTTGTCCGCAGATGCAAAGGAAGTCTCGTCATCGTTCACATTCATCCTGGCCCGAATAAGTGTGGCTGTGACGGCTGCCCGAGGGGCTTTTCACCATGCTGTTTCGGTCGCTACCTTTATTGCCCACAGTGGCATGCTAGGAAGGGGTTACAAGCCACAACAGTAAGGAGCAGTTATGAATATATGGCGACGTCATACCTCGATCTCGCACAATGTTCAGGGCGCAGCCTTGATCGTTCGGCTGCGATGGCTGGCCAAATGCTGGGACGCCAAATGGGCTGAGCTTCGCACCAAGGGTTCATACGGCAGGAAGTCCCCCACCGGTTCGGTGTGTTCTTGAAGTTGGGTTCCGTGGAGCATCTGGCCTCGGACCGATTTGAGAGGGTTGCGTGGTGACAGAATTTGGCTGGTTGGAAGTTGTGGAGCGTGAAAAAGCCTTGTTGGAGGCGCACGGGAGCAGTTTCCATGAACAGAGCGGCAAACATAGATCGAAGCATATAGAAATGATTGGAAGCCCGGGTTCTCGGGCTCATCTGTTGCGAGTGACTTACCAGTCAATCACATCGAGCATTAGCCCGGGCCGTCCGCTCCCATCCAGGCACCAGGTTCAATTCACTGCAGCGAGCGAGCATGTTAGTGCCTCTGCACGGGATGGGAGCTTGTGCTGCCATTACCATTGACTCAACCATCTCGGCGGCTGTTGGATCCAAGATTTGATAGAAGACCTGGGTGCTCTGCACGATGGGTGCCTGATGCTGTGACACACTAGGCTGTTCCTAATTGGGGAGGTTTTCTGTCAGTCGTACCCCTAAGTCCATAAGTAAAGAAACAATCAAGACAAGGACATGCTATAACATGGCATGATACATTTTACTCCGTTCTTTCGGACGATTGTCGTTGGCAACCTCAAGCAGATTAGGGAGGCCCAGCCCGACAGACCTCCACATCGACCGTTGAACCGGGGCCGTTCAACGGGGAAAGGTACTCAGGTACCTGCTCGTATCCTGCACACAAATGAATATTCGGGTTGTGAGATACAGCAAGGTTTCTGTTTGCTTCGTCTCATCGATTGAGCAAACAAGTGTCCATCCGGAGTACAAGGGGGCGACTCTGCACACTGACGCTCATGTTGGACAACCTTTCCGTTGTTTCACCACGGTCTGCCATACCTCCTCGTTGGATCCCTCTTCGTCTGACAGAGTGAATGATTCGCCTCGAGCCTCAATCTAGTTTTGGAGTCGCCGGTGGCGAAAATCGCTTTGGACCCGTCACCAGTTGGTTGCGATAATGCATGACACACGGCAAATACGCACATGCCAAATTTCGATACAACCGTGAACAAAGCCTGGCTTCAAACAAAACAAGTCAGAGCATATTGCATCAGCAAAAAGCTAGAGAGTTTGCCACGTTGTTTCTCAGTCTTGAATCAGGAGAAAAGCTTCAGGCAATCCCCGACCCCAGCGTTTGGCTGGACCAACAGCCTTGATCCTGCAGATCCACCAAGACAACACGCTTGGCTTGGTGAGGAGACAGAAGAGCAGACGATTGATTGTAGTTCAATCAGGTAAACCCAGCAGGAGACATATGCTCAAACATCCGCTGTTGGCAAGACTGCTTGGTTCGCTCAGGCATGTGATTGAAACGACAACGATATTGATTTCTAATATTACTATTTCTCAAATATTGGCCATGACGGGCAAGTCTGTTCATACAAGCACTTGAAAACACCAACACTTGATGAGTTCGCATTTGCTGGCTTGGGTATATAAACCCCCTTCCACTCCCCTCCTTTCCTTTCTGTACCTCTCACTCATGCCTCTCCAGATCCCAACCCAACTATATAACACCTGGCCTACCATATTCCTGCTCCCCCCTTCCATCATAGTCCACCATGTCCCGACCTATATACACAAGTCCTCTACCTTTCCGTGCACGTGCGCCAACTGATGAAAGCACCGTCAGTCGCCGGAGACCCTTCTCTAGATGAATCTCTTTGTGCTTATTGGGCTACCGCTCCGGCCGAGCATCAACTGGATCAGCCTATAGAACTTGGGCTGTTTTTTATATAAGAAGCTAAGGGAGACTTTGGGATCGACTGCCGATGGAAAGGTTCAGACCACTGCCACTAAGTTGGATGCCTTCAACCGCAGCATCAAGGAGATCCGCAAGGCCCTCATCCATTTCGGCTTCCGACTTTCGTCTAGGAACATCGCCTTGGAGAACGGAGACCTGTCGTCGGGCCAATGCGTCGAGTTGCAGTATCATCTACTCCTCGCCTACGTGAATCAGCTCGTCGCGACGTCACCAGTTGCTGGAGCTGGGACACAGCTTTGCCACACTATTATGGCTACCGCTACGGAGGCGATTGGTCTAGGATGTCGCGATATCCCACACTCATTCGACATTGAGAGAATGAGGGAAGAGGAGGGTGGACACTTCTCGTGTTCTATTTGCGAAGGCTTTGCAAGAACGAGAAACCACAAGTTACGATCGCTGAATTGGCAAAAGCGCTACCGGAAAACAGCCGCTTTGGGAGATCAGCCGCGCGCAATATGCAGCGCAGCCAAGTCAAATACAGCGACTGCCACCCGAAGGGCAAGGTATTCGATTTCCACTGGCAGGTGTCCATGTCGACCCCACGATATTGGGGCACGCCGTGCTCATATGGTGGCCTTTTTAAAGCACATGGAGCTTTACGACGAGAAGAGCTGGGCCGAGGCCAGAGCCTCATCCATCGCCGTGTATAGATGTCGACCCCTACGACACCGACGCGCGCCACGCTCACAGTTCGTCTATGGTGCAATGCCAAAGCTGCTCCGGTATAGCCAGACTCGGCACAATAGTGGCATGGAAGAGGGCATGGCGGTGCGGACCACTGTTATGGAACCAAGCCAGCGCCCTCTATGTTTCCAAGATTTCAGACACGCCCAATTTATTCTCGGTAGCAAAGTCAAGAACGCCTTTGAATTGACAAACGAGCCAGACGGTATAAGATTGTTGGCCTTACTGCGAAGAGTTGGCTCGGATGCAAGGTCGAGTGTCGGCCACGTCTTCACAGCCCAACCCATCGACTTCGGCGCAGAGGCACTACAATATATTATCCTCACTTCTAATCCTAAATCGAATAGAATGACCACTTATATAAAGTAACACCGCATCATAACATCCGACTCAATAAACACTCCTTGCCAGCCTTCAAGAGAGAAAGCATCGCGGTCTTCCCCGAATCTCAAACGCTTAGCCACCAGAAGCAAATTCTTCTTCCTACACCAACTGCGAGTCCAGCTTGCACAGTCTGGTGCATGGTTTTTCCTCCTCACCCCATCCCCCAATCGACCGCATTGCAGCTCGACCGATCTCGAAAGTGAAGCAGCGACATTGCCAGGCAATAGAATGGCTGCCCCAAGCAACTTCAAGATAAGGGGCCTCGACGATACCGACAGACCAAGAATCCCCCCAAGTGTCTAGGCAATGCCTCCGGCCTCAATCTCACCCGTGTCTTCTGCCAATCTACAGTTGGGTGTTTCGAAGGAGGGTCTGGGTCAACTACCAAGTCTTAACTCAATGAACCACATTCGTGATAGTGGTGCCATGAAGAGGGCCAATACCGATTTCATGGCGTCATTTCATCTAAGAATTATCGTAAAACAATAACAGCGGTCTAATTTATTTTAGAAACCTTAGAATAATATGCGAAAGTCTGCCTACATATCTACTACCTTCTCATTGAATACGCCTAGACCAGGCATCTAAAACACTCGCCTCCGCTAGCGATGTGAATTTGCGACTATTGTCTCACGGCGGGAAGGGAGATCGGTTATCAATAGAGATCGGCCAAGTGAGACATTGGCGTGGTCAATGGTCCGAGTGCACGAAGGAGAACAGTGGAATGATGAAAGGGCGGGCGTCCAAGAGCAGCTAGAAGCGTGGCCATGAGACGCCGAGAAATAGAAATATCCTTACCATCCAAAGCTTTAGAGTAGTTCACCCAGGTAGTACCGATCTTGGATAGAGCTAGGGAATAAAAGCCTTTAGTTGGGTCTTAACACCGACTTGAATAAGTGTTGGTGGAATCTCGACCGCAACTTCTTTGTTAAGGGATTTGTTCGCTTTTCTGGCACAACCAGGATGTCTTTATACTCAATTGATAGTTTCAGGTATTGAGACTTTTTATTGGAATCACTCTTTTATGATTCCAATACTACCGTGTGCTTCAATGATGCCTGCATCTCAATTTCGACGCGGCATCGCGACACACTCCGACTCGAGGGTCAAGGCATGATGACAATAACCATTCAATTGACTTATCTTATCAGTTGTAAATCTCATCTTATCGGTTCAGTGCGATGAGTAAAGGTGAAGCACTGTTCGGGACCGCCAGTGATTCACTGTCCCCACCGGAACCGAACAGCCAAGCACGTTCATCACGCACATTCTAGAAAACGAGTCTTTCTCTTCCTTCTTTCTCTCGCAAGATTTTAGACTCCTTTTCCCGCCCATTCCATTCAGTAAGATTAAGTCACGGTCTATCTGGGTCCGTCCAAGTTCTAACAAAGCCGCAGTATCATGTCCCACGATGCCCGACCAAACGGCCCAACCTCACGCCACGCCCACTCGACCAGTGGCACTGAACCCCCTGACCAATGCTTTCTCCGAGATTGTTCGTGGGGTAGCGGACTCATTCCGAACGCTTCGATCGGATATCCAAGAGAGATTTTCTCATCTCGAGTCAGAGTTGGATGAGAAGAACACACTAAGAGAAAGGGCAGGAAAGATTCACCTCAATCGCCTAGAGGCAAAGGTCAAGGAGGTTGAAGCGCGTCTGAATAATATGATGGAGGATCAGGGTAGACGAGAGGCCGAGCTACACAGCGAAATTAAGGGCTTAAAACGAGAGAATCAGTCGATCCACGATCAACTCAGTCATCTCATTGCAGAACGAACGGCCATCGAGACCTCTACCGCCCAGCACATCCCTCGGCCTACCTTCAAACCTCGCGCCAGCCGGGCCCAGGCTCACCCTTCGCCTGCGGCTCCAAGCAATCCCTCTCACAGACGAGCCGTGGTACAAGTACGCGACCACCCCAATGATGAGAGGCTCTCTGAGGTAAAGATGGAGCCTGGACCAAAGATGAAGAGTGGTGACATAAGGGAACGGTTTCGGAATGACGATGAATGCGAATCACTTCTACAAGTCGCACATCCTGCCCTTAGTTCGGCGACCCCCCGGCATTCAGGAATTGACTGCCTCCTCACCGTCGTCTCGCGAATTTACAGTCACTTGATGCTTAGCCCGAATGGCCTTGACAAGAAAGAATGGTTTGCTGCGGCAGAGTCTCAGAACCCAATCCTTACTCACGCTTGCAATATGTTTCGTCAAGGAGACCAGAAGGCCAACGACATCAGGATGATGCTCTTTGAAGCTCTCTCTGGGTCTGGTATTTCTGGCACTGAGTCTTTTCACCATTTACATCGTTCCCCACTGATGGCAAGAACATTTTGGGGTCAGAGTGAGCTGGTCTTGTTCGATCCCATGTGGAATGAGGAGAGCTTTGCAGAGACTCGTCTCACGCGACAACAAGATGGCGAAAAGAGCCTGGTGCAAGTCTTGCGATTTGGCCAAGAGACTGTGCAAGGTCGACTTGATGAGCTATTCGGTAAATACAGGTCCGATGATGGAAGATCGTACAATATTTTGGCACCGGCTAGACCCAACATTCTCAGGGTCGAGTTTCAATACCACTCGAGCGATGCTAGCCATCGACCAACTTTCGACAGCTTTCGAAAGGTCGATTTTCCGGTTTGGACCTGGCACAATGAAGAGGGGGGTGCATACTTCGATACAACTGGACGGGTACCAAATGTACTCATTGCTGTGGTCCGGCACAGACACGAATCATTTGGCCATGATTTGATCCGCACATACCGTGCCTACGGGGTCGAAATCCTACCCGAATATGAGCCGGGAACCTTTACTCCAGGTTCATGGTCTCTTGAAGACGCTGGTCCGAATACCTACACTCTATTTTATGGTCGATTCTACCCAGGGATGCCCCTGGCACCATTCCCAGAGGTGGATAACCAGGTCAACGACATCGGTTTTGATCACCATGGAGCGGGGTCTCAATAGCCTATCATGCTAGACTACTTGAGAATGATGGAATTTCCTGCCCTGAGTACCTAGGTATGGCTGGTCCATCAAAGTTAAAATGGTCGTTGTGCGAGTCGATTGGTGATGGATTATGGGAGGTTTCACATGAGCGTCGGGGAATTTAGGTCTGAAACGTCCCCGCAGACCGGGAAAGCCTACTTCAACGCCATGCCTTGGTCTTACAGCGCCCTTGAAGTAGACATGCTTGTTCTAAACCGCGGTTGGCAGCGTCCATAACTTCCCACCTCATTTGGCTGCCTGGTGGTGGTGCATGCATCCATCTGTGGCAATACAGTGGCGTTAGTGGCGCCCTTGGTCACTGGACGGGTTGGGGCTTTTGAGACGTTTGCCGTGTCTCCAGATTAGCATGGAGATAAGTTGGGTGTGTTTGAGCTTGAGAAAAAATTTTAATGTTCCAAATTAGACTACAGTGTGTGTGCAATGGGTTTGTTTGTAGGTTTGGTCGAAACAGGCCTTTGAAGTCTCAAATTCGTTTGTGTTCACCATTGTTCTGCAGTGGCTCTTCGGCTTGACTGATTGTTTTTTCCAAGCGCCAGCCCAGCGACGCGATTTTCACCAAAGTATCATAATGCGTTCGCCATAGCAACGCACCGACATCATGAGCGAGTCAACAAAGCGACGACATCAGGCTCGCGACAGCCCAGAGAGCCCTAGAAAGAGACGCCGTGATCGAAATCACCAACCTGACCCTGGTTTTGAGAGAGACGACGTTACCTCCAGCGCCGGCTCCCCGTTCCTCGTCTCGACGAAGAAAGGTCCAGGGCGCCCCAGGGCTGCTCGCGCCGGCCTACTCGAAAGAGATGCACTGAAGGCGACACGTGACTATCTCGAAAATGAAAGGCCACCGGTGCGAGATGAAGACCTTGACGATATCATTGGACCATTAGCACCCCCTCGGAGCAACTCATGGACCCAACAGGATGAGGCGAAGATGATGATCGTATGGGATGCATCGCCTGAGAAGGCGGCATACGCATCCATCACGGGGCACGGAGGGGTGGTGACGGCACTGTGGAAAGTTTGCTTACGATTATTCAGATGTCCGCCCATTGACATCATTTCGCCGTTGCACAATCTTCGATATCAGCCCTTGATTGGGCCCTACCAACCTGGGACATGGTCCCGAGAATTCTGCAATCTTCTTACGCCCCTGCTTACACATTCAATCTGGCAAGGCTCCCCTGAGCGACTAGCCATGGCGTTGCAGTATTCCGTCGTCTGTCGGACTGACGACCGTCGCCCTTGGAGCCCTCAGCCCTTATGCCCCGCGCTAATCAATCTGAGGGATTCCATGGACAAGGCCGATGGTTCGGAGCTGTCACGATCTGTTCACCACATGCACAAAGAAGCACGATCATTGGCCATCCGGAATGATGACGAGCCTTCCCAGATGTCCAACCTCCTCGTCCGCATTCACAAGACGGTAAAAAACTCCACCTATGAGAGAATCCCGGAACGCGAAACCTCTTACCAAGGCTTCTGGGTTTATGCCCTCAACAATCACGATTTGCGAGCCGTCAAGACGGCCATCGACAAAGAGTTATCGCCGACGATTGACGAGGCCTACGAGCTGTTCAAGGCAGAAAAGGGTGTTGGTTTGGATCTTCCCAAGGCGAGCCAGCTTCGGGAATTCCACGAGCGTGCAGGCCGGCGTCACCTGCGTCTCATGGCAATAAAGCAACGGGACCGGGGTGCAGACGTGGAGCCAGAGGCAACAGGGCTTGGAGTTGATGCTGAGTTGGAGTTAGACCAGCCCGAGCCCGAGGATCAGAATGTCTCTGCCCGTGGGCTCAACGACGAGTTTGAGAGTGTGTCTGGTTGTGAAGGTGAGCCAAATCATGATCCCTGTTCATGAAGTCTTTCTAATGTGAACAGAAGACCCGATTGTCATCCCCGGTGATGAGTATAGCGATGCCACGTCTGTCTCAGTTGCGACACGCGTCGCTCGCCACCGTCCTCGAAGCCCAACCCGCCCTCCCGTGCCGGAAGATTCATCAGCTATGCCCGACACACCGACTGCGAGGGTACCGGATGATATGCAAGGGATCGTGGAAACGATTTGTGGTTTCATTGACCGCCGATTTGATCAAATTGAGCGCCGACTTGACCAGCTTCGTGCAGACCTAACTGCGTCTATGGAGGCTCAAACAGAGGTTCTAGAAGGCATGACAGACGAGATGGCGACCATGGCCAGTGGGATCAGAGGCATGTACGAGCAATCACGCGCGCTTAATGACCAAAACGAGGCCTCCAATAGCACACCGACCCAAGCTGATGTCCAGCGTCACAACCTGTGCCCGGAAGTGTCACAAGGAGCGGACCATGAGGCTGCACGGAACCGAACCTTTGACCCCATGCCCAAGGTGCAGAGAGTTGAGAGACGGGACAGGGACCCAGCGCAATTCGGTGACCGGCATCCCAGAAGCCCGGCTATACTCCAAGATGGGAAATTGCGGCTCAACAATGTGCCTCCGGGCTGGATGCCCCGTAAGCGGGATCCCTAGAGCACACAGACAATCTTCGCCTTGCTTCGAGACGAGCCACCCTCCTCTGATGAACTGTGAGCCCCTGTAAGTTAGTCGCCTGTAACATTATGGATGGAACAGTCTGGCAGGAGTCACCACGGCAGTATGAGGGCAACAATCGCGCTTGATGAATCTGGGGATTGTCAAGGTGTCGGAGAGTGGTTGTGAAAGGGTTCGAGACTGGATGAGGGCTAGTCCTGTCAGCACCGCAACTGTCCTACGATAAGAGGTATTGACGGCCCGTGTCATGTTTCATGTAATTATTTAGCCCATGGCAGTTCCGTGTCCATGAAATTCGGATTGGATGAAACCATTCTCTAATCACCTTTCACCTCTGCGCAGCCAGCCCTTCCAAGCATAAACTTATCCAAACGTATTGCTGGCTTGTGCAGCTTGCTGTTTCACCAGGTGATGAAATGGTCTTCTTCTAGACGGGGAGACTTGATGGTTTCTTTGTTGCTAGGGACGTCAATATTGCTCTGGCTAGATAGGGTAGCATAGCGTGTCCTTAAGCTCCAATTCAAATGAATAACACTCTATGCACGTCATGAGACCAGTCCCTCCCAACAACGAGAAAGGTAGAAATGATCTTGGTTCTATCGCAGTGATTGAGCACTTTGAGTGATTTTTTCCATGATGGAGGAAGAAGCAAAGCGCTATAACTGTAAGGGGAGTTTGTTGATATGGGTTGTCACTGGGCGCCAGCTGGCAGCAAACATTGCCCATGACCAGCCAAACAACAGAATCACAGCGCTCGTCCGATAAGCGGCGTTCGGCTTATCAGCTGGGAGGAGAAAAAAGATCTACGACTTTTCTACAGGCTCCGTCGCTAAACTTGCACCTTCACAACCACAACATCGCAAGTCCACCAAGATGAGCTCCAGCAACCGGCTCCCACCCTTCTTCGACCACGTCGACCTTGAAGAGGCGCCCACCCTGGGAATGAGACGCGCCCTAATGGAGGTGTTTTTTAGACACCACGGGCGCTTTAACAAGAGGATGATGGCCGCCGCCAAAGAGAGGGCGGAGGAGTACATGTGCCTTGCCATCTACGCCAAGAAGAAGAAGATGATCAGCGAGGAATACTTCGAGTATGCCGTTGATGAAACCATCTGGAATAACTGGTCAACATGTACGTATTGCATTTTACTCCCCATCTAATGCGTTGCTGACCATGCGCAGGGAACGACCTGGGACCCCATGCAACGCCACTCCCTGAGTGGCCATGGCTTAAAGCGAAGCCGCTTCCCTTTGACATGGCCAAGGGGATTTCGGACACCTATGCTTCGTGGTTCCTGAGCCACCCTCCTTTCGATGAGCCCAACGACAAGGATGAGAAGGCGGCCGCAAAGGCTCCCGCTGCCGGATCCAGTGAGCAGCCCCCCGCTGCTGCCGACGACAAGCCCGAGCCCGAGTCCGACGCTGCCGAGCCCTAGCTCAAGCCTACGCCTTCACGTCTCCCGTCTTCACTTCGAGCACATCGGCCAAGATCTTTTCCCACCACCACCGACTGCAACCACAAGAGCAACGGTCAGATTTGGGGGTCTTCGCGCTTATGAGAACTGGATGAAGATGGATGGTGCGGGTGCTAGTGGTCGTTAGACGTAATACATGCTCTGGAGGATATAATTCTGCCCCTAACCATCGTGCCTGTTGAGTGAATGCATTGTATGATGTGGGTAGGCCCACGACACTTGACATCATCATCTGCCATTTGCATGCCCAGGTATGGGTCAAAAGATTGAAGAGCAGAGGCATGCTTATCACCAACAGAAACATAACGACGAATCCAAGTCAGTCACGAAAATATTATGGTAGTTGATAGAATCATTGTTGTATACATTGTCGATTCTCTATATTATCCATCACCTGATTGACCATGGAACATCTCATTGCTATCCCCTCATACACAAAGATCGGCCAGACGATCAACAATCACATCCCCCAGACAGCAGACTCCTCAGCCTAGCTCCAGCTGACATTGATATCAACAACGTAGACATTACATTAAAGAAGGAGTGCTGCCGGCCTAGGGGATCGTTGGACGGTGATATCTTTCTCTGAATTATACATCATGGCTGTTAAATGACATGGGTACGTTCTACGCTGGGACTTGGACATCGCAAAGGCAGTCAATCACGACACGAATCCATGCATATTAGACACACAAAAGCCACAGTCTCAGAGTACCATGTTCATTCACTCTTGATTAGATTCTCTATGACTCCAACGACAACCACAGTCCAACTAAGCAACACAGGCATCCCCGCAATCACCTGTTCCGACTACAGTCCCTGACGAACACCCGATGCCAACGCTTCAGACAAGGTCTGGTTTGGTGCATGAAGATCTTTCCACTCCGTGACGAGGCTGCTTGGGATCCATGTCCAGCCTTGGCCAACTAAGTGGCCCCCTTCCTTCCGCAACAGACCGGTGCAAAAACCGAAGAGTGTCCCATTCTCACCCAGCTTGTCCACCGTTGCAACTCCCAAATGGTCAGGTCCAGATTCAACATGGATCAACTTGGTGCCGGTAGCAACGATTGTATGCTCCAGCTGTGTGTCACTGACGCGACTAGTCAAGACAAGCTGGTGGATGAAAGCGAGAAGCAGATGCTGCTGAAGCTCAGTCACCTGAGCCTCGGCCAAATCACCCGTTTCTTCGGCGATGCTAACTTCGGGCAGCTCTTCGACACTGAAATCTTCCTTCAACTCCCACAGGAAATGGTGGAAGCGCCGTGCTGCCATGGCGTCTACCTCGATGGCACGCTCAGCCGCCGTGAACGAAATGCCAACCTCATATTGAAGGTCATTTTGAAAGTCTTCGGGAAAGTTGAACTCGTTGTTCTCCAAGGCTACTCTTTTCCAAAGCCCAAGCATCTTCCAAATGTAGCCAGTGGATGCAAGTCCTCGGCCATAGCCCCAACAAGCCTGGGCGAGGTCAGCCAATGGCAGCACATCGGGGTCCGCCCGGAGGTTGTACTTTGGCAGAATCATCAACAAGGTCGCAACTTGCAATTTAACAGACAGGACTGTAGAGTCTGACGAATCCAGTGCGATGAAGTGGGCGAGTCGATGGTCATATTCCGTGTGCGGAAGGACAGCCCGGAAGGTAGCAGCCTGTCGGCCCTGAAGAGCCAGCTGGTAGGGGGCGGTCTGGATGATTCCTTGGACAAAGAGGCGGCTACTCATCTCTTGAAGGACGAGGGAGGAGTGGATGAAGTATGGAAGGACCCGAGCTGGGTCCAATCCCCAGGCAGCCATATCGAAAACGGCCGCGATGAAGCCTCCGGCCTGGGTATTCTCGACATGCACACGGCGGCGAGATGGCGTAGCGTCAAGGTAGCCCTCTAGACCATCGGGTCCTGCATAAATATGCAAGTTATCCTCAGGGATGTTGGGCTGCTCGCACCACCACTGCATCGCGTGTCGTTCGTCGGCTGTTAATTCGTACGTGGTCGAGACTAGCTGCCGGCTGGTGGCGTCGAAAAGAATCCCCCATGATTCAGTGCCAAGGATGATGTGAGCGTGCGTGAATCCATCGAGGAAATCGGGGATGGGGAACTCCGGGTCGACATTGATGATCATCGCCCGGGATTCAGGGGCATCCTCGGGAATGTGGCAACGGAGGCGGGCGAGGATCGGGCCAGCAAAGGTAAAGTGTTCCCACTGACCCAGCCATGAGAAAACAGCCGATAGAGGGCTGCGCTCATTGAGCGTCATTCCCAGCAAGGTGGAAAAATCAGACCTGGGCACGTAGAGTATGGCATGTCTAGACCCCAAGTCGGCATCTCGCATGACGTTACTGACCCAGCGGGGAACCCAGGAAAGCGGCACATGGACGATAGCATCAGGAGATGGAGGATCGAGGTCGTTTGAATCGAAATCGAAATGTGCCACCGGTAGATCTTCGCGTAGTCGTACCAGCGCAGACAGTAGATTGTTGTTCAAGCAGCTCGAAACAGTGAGGAGGCGGATCTTGGATGTCCAACGATGCGAGACGTCCAAGGCCCATTGAACAAGGCCGATCAAAGCCAAAGCACAATCGGCGCGGAGGCTTAAATCGAGCGAGAGGACAAAGATCATCCTGTCCGGACACACATTGTCTGCATTCCAGCTCTCAGGCTGGGGTTCATCCTTCCATGCCGCAGGTCCTTGGCCACTGGGGGTCTCGCGATTGGATCGAAGAATGTGAAGGCAACGGGAGTAGTCTATTGCCTTGAAGTTGAAAGGTCCGGCATCCTCAGGGAGACCGTCGTATTCTCCATCGATGAGCTCAAGCTCTACAGGGGAGAGGACAAGAGCGATGCCCATACTTCTGTCCGTCCGGTGGATCGAGTCGATGATCTGGGCCCCTATGTTGATTCTGGCCCAATGGTTGTGCGGCAGAGACAGGTGACCGAATCGCACATCACGGCTTGATGGGTCGAGCGGTCCTCGGAGGAACGAACTGATGTCATCGTGAAGCTGCTGAAAGGGGGGTGCGTTTGTGTTCATCTTGAAAGGTTGGGGATCGCGCGAAGGGGGAACAAGATATCGTGCGACAGAGATCAAAATGAAGAAAGAAACATTTGTTGTTTTTCTTGTCATCGCTGCGATCTGCATATGAAATTTGGCCGACAGCTGCTGGGCAGTGCCAGCGAACAACACCAAACCTTTGGCCCGTACCGAAGCCAGATTTTTGAAGCGGCATGAGAGCTCCGAGCTGAGATTGATTGCCTTTGTAAGAGAGTGCCGACTTTACAAGACCTACGAAGGAAGTGATTGCGGGTTTATAGCTGGGAAACCAGCCGATGATTGGGGAAGGCAATGAAGGAATTAGTTTAGTTTGGAGATCATTGGTGATCTTCAAGTGGCGACAGTAAGCTGTTGACTTTCAAGCATCGCAGGGGGTAATCTGATTTTATCAGACCTCGAAGCTGCATCAGCCATATTATCCAGCTACTTCATGTTGTGCTGCTGCAGTAAATGAGCTACTGGGTGTCCTGTAAAGTCAGGAAAGCCCAAGGTGGATAAAGAAATGGTTGGCCATGCCACTTGTACAAGTACAGTTCGTTGAAATTTGTGTGAGAATACGCAGAGTGTTCTACGAGACATAAGACTCTTCGTCGTAAAGCCCACAGTATCTCAATTCGCTACCCCCGTGATACTTACTCTCGTCACTTCCAGGGAAGTAAAAGCATACTTGAGTGATATTGTGCCCATGAAAAAGAGGCAGCTGGCGCCACCCTAGCCGGGCTGGCGTCTCGCCGCAATCTCATCCATAGGTTCTCTAAAAAATCTGTGTCTTGAGTCTATGCCTGGGCAGATGCATAATCTTGCCAGTTTCATCTCGCATCATTTGCAAGCTTAGCTATGCGCAGGAAGCGAACTGCGCTGCTGAGATGGTAGAAATGTCGTGGTTTTCTCTCCTGCCCCGAATAGATATCGAGGTTAGACGTGGCACACCTGAAAAGCTGCACCAATGTAAAAGGAATCGAGGACACGCATGATAGGACGATGTGATTAGCATAGTGAGTATGCACGTCGTGGTCGAAGGCAACAGTCACACCAGTTTCATCATCGTAGATTCTCATAAGGCCCAACAGTATATTTTTCTCATCACAAACTCTTGTACAGCAAAATCCCACCACCCCCATTGCACTCGTTGCTGAGCCAGCCCAACTCATGTGAGTATCCCATCATCTGTTATTATTGTGCTCGATCTGATGCGCCCGATTGTCGGTATGTCGGCGTGAATGGAGTGACGGAAGGTGTGATAGCGATCGATCAAGACATGTGTTGTGCTGGGCTGGTGCGTCAGTCTGAGGACAGTACTAGTGCTGGAAAGGAACTTACCGTGCAATCGGGTCTAATCAGCCCGAGGCGCAAATACAGCACCAAAATCCGCAGTCGCCGGGTCTATAGGCAACCGGTGTGATCCCGGCTTTCATCGAATACTGGTTGGAGCGCCACGGCATCCTCAGCAATGTAACCCAATGCGAGGTCCTTGGTGAAGTCTTCACTCCATGGGTAGCCGCTTGGCATTGCGGTATTGCCATGAGCATCGCGAGACTCCTCACTTGAAAGCCAGTTTCGAAGCCAGTCGACCCAGGGTACCCGGGTTTCAAGTGGCGGTAGGCGTGAGCGCTGGTGGACAAGTACAGAGACTTGCTCCCCCAGAGACATGTTTTGGAACGTAGAACACTCATCGACATTGTGGTCCTGGGTGTGGCAGAAAATGCACCCTGCCAGTCTCCCCTCTGGAACCAAGAGGCAGTGGACCTTGTTGTGGCCACGCATGCCGCAGTTGGAGCATTCCAGCGCGCAGGCATCGCCTGTGGAGGCGACTCTTTCCGATTCTTGAATCGCCATTCCAGGAGTAGCCTGCTGGGTCAGCTGTTCAATCGGTACTGGGGATGGCTGGACGCGCTGGACACTCGAGATGGGCTCCTGTCGACGCTCTGGCTCTGCGATGCGTCGACGAACGGACTTGAGCTCATTGCTCAGGGCCGCCACACTCTGGGAAAGGGCCTCGATATCGGCGGGAGGCTCCATAGCTGGTTCTGGGCCTTGGAGTGATTAAAACGCGAGCCGATTGGGGGAGATGATGCAAGTATGTATGGAGACTCACAATGGTAACAGATAACTTCGAAAGAAGAAAGGGGGAGACGTGATTGAGGTGGATGTTGGTCGAGTTTCTTGCGCGGGCGATGCGTCGATGGGATGTTTATGTTTTTGTGAGTTCGAGTCCGTGCCTCGGTGGGTTAACTGAGGCCGAAGATCGGGATTCACTGCCAGCGACGTCACTCATAATAAAGGGTCTGGATTCAGGTTTCTAAACATTTCTATATTCTTCTATTGACCTGGATGGATTGCCTTTTTTTTTCCAACACCGCACAGGCCAACATTCTTTTCTTCAAAGCTTCTTTCTCGTCGCAGACAAGCACAACACAGCTCTCCTTTACAAACTTCTTACAACGTACGTCAACAAAGCCAGCTTTTCACCTCCTCCAACTGACATTCATAGTTCCTTACCGCCTACCCAGATCAATTTTCTTCCTTGCAGTCTTCCGAGACCCAGAGGCAACAATGGAGGCCCCCAAAAACCAGCACATCGTGGAGGCCCTGACCAAGAGCATCGAAGGTCTCAACAGAGATGTCGAGCGGATCAACCGTCGCATTTCAGAGCTAAAGGCTCTGAGAGCTAGCATCACGGTGCCAGAGAAGACCACCCAGAAGTTCAAGCCCGGAGCCGCCCCTGAGTTGTTTGAGCTCTTTGGCGCTGGGACCGACACCTCCGATCCCGATGCGCCCCGATCTACCTGAGCGTGGTCCCGTAAGTAGGCTCCTTACTACTGTGGTATTTGTTTTCCTTGAACTGACATCCTTTCAGCTTGTATTCCATCAACGGACTCAAGCTCGTCACGCTGATCCGGCGAGAGCTCGACTATGACAGGGGGAGGCTGATGACCTAGGATTGGAGGCGTGAGGCACACTAGGATGGCTGGATGGATATCAAGGATGGGATTGGCCTTGGAACTTGGTATGAACTCATGGGCTTGGTCACTATAGTTCTTACGAGGTAGATATTGCTCGCGACACCAGTTCAAATACTTGACCATGCCATCAAAGCGTACCTACGTGAGGTGGGAAGATAACAAGGCGATGGACATGCATGATTCTTGGGTTACCTAATGATGCAGTCAGCTTTAGCCAAAGCAATTTGAGGGTTACTGCCGATGCACCCTGGCGCGATATCTTAAGCACTGCGACAAAAACAGTGGCGCTTGAGGGTATGGAAACAGTGCCAGCAAGTGAGCGTCCCTGCGCACTGCAGCTTCAGGACATCCAAAACCCACTCCATTAGTCCAAGCAAGCCGGCGTACAGGAAACAGGGAGACAGGACTCATGTTGGAGAAGAGAAGTCCGTGGCTTGGTAGTTAAGAACTTGTTGACGTTCCACCCCTCAAACTATAATCCTCCCCCCATTTGTTCTATCATCACTTGGGTCGTAGACGCTCGATTAGCGGACAGTGAGAAACTCAGCCAAGTTGGGAAAGCTGGCTGGAGGTCGATGGGGTCGTTCTCGGGATCGGGGAGCAGGGTTGTAAGGTCTTTGGGGCATGGCGCGCTGTCTTTCGGGTTCGGAGGCGATGATCAAGATGCGATAGCTATTTTCACTGGTAGAATTGGAATGACTCGGAAAATGTGCCCACAGGCGAGTCTTGGGACATGAGGTGATTGAATTAGGCGTTGCTGGACGGGTCGGGCTGGGAATCGGTTGGCGATCGTTGAGGGAGGAAACAAGTTCTTTAGGCGCATTTTGACATGTCTGCAGTGTAGAAGGTTAGCAGTCTTGGCGAGACTCTGAAAAGGTGTGTGCTCTTGATTTGCCGGAATAGGGAAGCTGGAATGGCCGTGCTCACTCTCGGAATCGGGTTCAGGCTCGGATTCTCACTGGCGGCGCCGTTCTTGGGGGCGCGCGATGTTATTTGCCTGATCTCATCGGTTTGTTGAGCGAGCTGCCCTGAGTGGGGGAAAAAAACGGCACACTTTAGTGCCAAACAATGGTACACAAGCCAATTGACGCGTCATCTCACCACCAGCCAAGTATCATCACTAAGCTATTCCTACTCTTATTATTTTGCAAGGTTTGCAGCGTTCCAATTATTATGCCTCGTGAACGCTATCGCCTGAATTTCCCTGACTGGTCTTTGCAAGCGATTTGGTTTGTTATGGCCGTGAAGTATTATTGAAACGGATTTGTGGTTGAACCATTGGTTTGAATCTTTATCTGAGTTCAAAGGATCTCAAAGTCATCCGACCACTTGGCTTGGGGCCGAAAAACGGCGTGTCGGCATGAATTTGCTGCATGGACATGTACAAGTACCTCTGCCACACAGCATTGAACACGGGGCGCTCCACTCCCTTGGGTCAGATCTCATCGTCTTCCCCACACACGCAAAGCTTAGTTTAACGTCAAGAAAGGAGTATGCATGATAGCTTTCGATGCTGAACGGTATGGTATGGCACTTAACGGGAAAGCTCTATGCGCTTCCCACCCTCAGTCGATGCCTAACATCAGCGGTGTTGGTGGCGATCAGTCCTTGCTTTGAGCCGTTGTGCCCGCAGGTGGCAGACAAACCCCCCGGCAAACTACTTGATGCGTTCATTACCAACGATTCGTTTGAGATTATGAGGAACTGTGTATTTGATAACTTGAAGACTTCATTGCGCATTGGTCCAAATCGAGCTAAATTGCCCTCGGGCGGCTTGGGTTCGCAGCGGGGGAGTCTGGCACTGGCAGCCACTGTCAACGTCTTGCACAGGAGAAGTCAGAAGAATCACCCAAGCTCAATCAACACTCCACATCAACAACCTCAACAAGGCATCTCATCTTCCACTTCATCACCTACCGATACTGAATCATTACTTCTGCACACTGATTCACGATGCCTCGACACAGATCTAGCCGACACGGATATAAGCGCGATTACGTGGTTCCTCGCCGCAGTTCCCATGAGCAGGATGCCCAGACTCCCGCTGAAGATTCTCCTCGTGGCCACGCCGCCCAGACGCACCAGCATGGACGGCCCCATTCCCCTCAAGGCCGACGTCAAGACAAGGTCGCCCGCCGGAGTAAGTTGAATATCGTATTAAGTTAAAGCGATTGATTGGGCTAACCCGAAAGGCGAATCTTCTGCTGCCGCCAACCCTACGAACAACCTCACCGCGCCCACCCCGATGGGCTCTATGACGACGAGCAATACCCCCAATCATGCCAACCCCCTCGCCTACGTTGCCAAGGTAGACATGATCTACGCGGATGATCTTTCTCGGGCCCGCAGGAACCTGCAACTGCAGAAGAATATCCAGTCATCCGCGGGTCGAACCAGGCCCAAGCTGAGAGCCGATGCCGCATTTGGCATCAGCCCTTCCCCTCCGGCGGGCATCGCTGAACCGAAGAGGCCTGCCGACGAACCTGCTGCCCAGTCCGAGGGACAGATCGTTGGCATGGGCTGGAAAGAGATGCTGGGCATGCTGGAGCAAAAGGTTAGTGCTCTCGAGGCCGAGAATGGGAAGCTTCAACACGAGAATGGGAAGTTTCAACACGAGAACGACCAGTTCCGCGCCTGGTTGGACCAGGCGCCAAAGTGAGGTCGAGGTAGGTTGATGATTCTCCCACTTTTATGGTTTGTTGTTAACATATCGCCCAGGAGATGCCATCTCCATGATCCATGATTCGATGCGAAGGTTGGCGGTAGAATAGGTTCCCGTCGAAGAAGTTTCTGCGGTGTTGGCTTTGTTGTTAGGGGGGCAACTGAGGCACAAATCAAACCCTGTAACCGTTTTTTTGTTCCCATTTTGACGTTGTGAATGCCTGAGGTTCATCCATTTACTCATAGTGATCACGCAGTGAGATGTTGCTCTTCTTCCAACCGACCTTTTTAAACAAGACACGGACTTGAAAATCGGAACTAGGGGCGACATCTTGTTAGAGAGTGCATTGGACAGGGTAACTATGGTGAGTGGTGCTCAAAGAATGATGTAACCTCAGAGATATCTCAATATGTGCCGGCTTGGAACTTTGATGGATGGCTATCTGTGTATTTGACTCCACTACTAATCATGGAACAACCTGAAACGTCACCACTGTTTAATCGAGTAGTCCATCACGTTATCGATCACATCGGTGGACTCAACTGGAAGACCAAACGACCTTATATTTACCCTGTAGCCATTACCCTCAAGTCTTTGTTTCTACATTCGCTCCAAGTGCCCTAATAATCACATGCCCCTTCGCTCCCTGCTTACCTTATTGAACCCATTCTCCAGAGGGTGCGTGCCGTTGTTCATCATCCAAAGCCTGCCGACTTGGCCTGTAGCGATGCACAAGAGTCATACAGATCATGATCACTTGCGCATTTTTTTCTTAGACAGTCCAAAGTCGTCTTTGCAAAACGTGGGTCATGGTGAAGATCCTTGTTGCGTGTTTGGCAAGACCCAATTCTAACAGAAACAGGATTGATGCACATGGGAATGGGCGGGAGAAGCTGCGGCTTCCAGCCATGTGGCCGATTTGGAATGGTGATGAAAACCTCCGATGCACCTTGATTGCCACGGGGCTTCGTGACTTGGTCTTGATCGGAGTTTGCGGGCCCCTTAGGCTTCGCTCCACTTCACTGCTGGTTATGTAGGGCCGACTGTCAGTATCTCCGTTGCTATAATGGGCCCCTTCAAGCTCCTGCCTGAGATCGTTAATCTGATCTTCAAGATCAGCTCGAAGCTCGACTAGCTTGGCGGCTTCATCATCAAGTGCTTTCTGAAGGTGTTGATATAATCGCGCCAATTGACTCGCAACTCTCTGTAGTCGGTGACGCAAGGGGATCGCCGGTGGAACCAAGGGCATACGGCTCGGGAACACGAGCAGGGGAGGGCGCCCGCTCAGGGATAGGCTTCCTGGCTCGTGCGGCGAAGCATCCAGGGACGGACTGAGGGAGGCGGTGGGTTCGTCATTGTTGGCTTCATCATGATTGCCATTGTCACCGGGGCTTGGACTGGGGCTGCGAGAGTCGGCACGAGGGGCGGCAATGGTGTTCTGGTCGAAGCTAAGGTTGACAGCAGATTCACCTTGAAGGTCAGTCTAATCGGTTCACTCTAACAGACAGTATGATCAACTTACTGCGTTGAGCGATCTTATCTTGGCGTCGATCACTTGAGTCATGGGGCCGCTCATAGTGCTTTCGCAGGGTGTAGGTTTCCGGTGCCGTTGCCAGCAGGAGCTGAGCCGCGTCGATGGTTACCAAGCTTTTCTTTGTGCTTTCGATCGTACTTTTGAGACATGGTCAATCAGTGGGAAGTGGTTAATGATTCACTATCCACAGGTGGTCAAATTAACGAGATGCCGTGACTGAAGTGTGCTGATGCGGAGTGTTGACCTGGGTTGACTGCCCTCCGATTGCCATAGAGGTTCTTCCAGTGGCTTCTAGTGCTAGAGTGCTGCAAATCTGGCCACAACTGACCCTTGCACGGCGTATTTTATGTTTCAATTTGGTTTTTCTCACTATTATTTTGGCAGCAGCTGTTTGTGTCGAGTTGCTTGTTTCCTCTGCCGCACGTTGGATGATCATCCACTTCAGATGGTCAACCTCCACCGTCGACCTAGGATGTGTCCATCGGGTGCCAGGGTGCGTCTTTATGCCCTATAACTGTACTGGAAAGCCGGCCTTAGTACGCTGACGGGTGATGGCGTTGGCTGTGATCGCAACATGGAAAACAATTTTCTACGGTTAGCAACAACTCTAAAGCTAGCTTCATCATTCTAACCTCGAGGCCAAGAGGCACAGCTGATGTTGCCGAACGGCAACTCCAGACCGGCTTGCTTCCGCCCCTCTCACCACCGCTGTCACTACTTCGGACATCGTACCGCCTCAGACCTCCGTTCCCGCCCCTCCGGTGCCTTGTTTGATCGCTGGCCAGCTTTCTGCTTGGGATCACTTGGCGAATTCCCTTGCCAGGAGCCAAAATGGGGTCTTTGCCAACATAGGCCTTGCTAGGCGACATGGGAAAATAGCACACCGTCTCGTGCGGCTTCACTGAGAAGGCGGACCGTCCTTGTGAGGCTGGGGGTTGGCCCAATGGCCGTGATATAAGATTGGCTCGCCTTGGAGATGCTGGATGGGATATGACGTGTTGGTAATGTGTTCTTTGTTACAAGAAGCTTAGCTGTCGACGGATACCTGACCCAGAAGTCCGCGAAGACTGGCCCATGACGAGATAATTGAGCGGATGCATAGTAATCATCAACACATGAAAGACCTTGTTTTCAATGAATCTGTTCTTTGTTGGCATTATATGTTTCTTAAGCAATCCTTCAGCAACACGTCAAGTGATGTTTCTCTCATGACAAACTAGGAACAAATCATGCAGCCAGCCACCCGCAGCTACTCCCGCTCTACCTTGTCAAACAGGTCGATCTGTTCTTTATTATAGTTGCAGCCCGGCCCTTGATACGTTAACTGAGTCTGAAGGTCGTCAAACAGGTCACTAGCTGCCTACATGCCAAGGATAACTGCCGCCTGCCGATTTCGGTCCCCGTTCGTTGATAAACCCCGGAATGACGGCTCCGTTGTGGGGCACCGCCCGACATGTACCGATGCGACAACGCTACCTTCTGGCCCAGGGGAATCGACCACCCCGAAGGATGGAGGACCGCAAGCCACAGCAGATCCCTTAAAGTCCGTATTCGCGTTCCAGATAAACCTCATTTATCCCCAGGGGCTCAAGAGCTGCTTCCTCCAGAGCTCGCGCTGTCGTGGGAGACAGAGGGGTCCGAGAAGAGTAGGCCGATCAGCCCTGTGCAAGTGACTCTTCCTGACCCAGGTGCCTGTGTCTCAAGAAAGTGATAAACCGCTAGCACCTCAGGCATCCAGGTCGAGCCAATGAGGGCGGCGCGCAGACGTCTTTTGGCTGGGCCGCGATCTCGAGAAGTCCCACCGTCTTTACACTTCAAGCATTTGGCGGTAGGATAAGACGGATGCTATTGTAACACGTTCGTCAGTAAGTGACGCCATCATCTAAGCTAGATTAGGCCGAATTTACTCAAATCGTCTTATCGAACAAGGTGAATCTTCTTATCAGCTCAAATCTTCAGAAAAGTCACCTAATTTGTAGTGTTACTTGACCGTGAATCACAGTCGTGTAAGCGCCGCGACCCTTTTGGCTTGCGCCCATTTTCCTCACAGTGTCCTATGGGGATGGCGATCCTGCATACAATCTTAACCTGTTAACTCCTGATGATGACGCACAGACGATTGACAGTCATTGTGCAACCTCCCATCGGTTACCAACGCGCCTCTCCCAAAGATTCTGGTGGGGCCCGCACGAAGTGACCGTGATTCACTGCCAGCGACGTCACTCACAAGCAAAGAGCCGGATTCAGGCTTCCAGCCGTTTCTGTTTTCTTCTATTGACCCGGATCACATCAAAACCGAAGAACTGGTGAACACAAGCATTCTGAGTCTCATCGCCGAGCCTACTGACCCGCGAAATTCCAGATGCAACAGAAGACATGTCCGAAGAACTCTTCTATGCCCTCAGGAAGATCGCCAAGCGCTTCCGTGAGCCGGAAGGGAACGACAACGCCCGGTTCGGTCATCTTGCGCTGCCAAGGACTCACCTAGCCTCCGAAGGCTTTTTGGGCGACTTTCTCGAAACATTCGGCCCCTACCAACATGAAGACGATTACCGCATCTTCGTAATCGTCTCAGAATTCGAGAAGCAGCGCGCCGAGAAAGATCATTCGGATCTATTCTTCCATCCCTCTCCTTCCTCCGATGATCTCGATCCCTCCGTCCACCGGCCGATCCTCCTGACATTCCCCGAGTTTGTCACCGTCCTCGAATCGAACCGATCCGGCTCTACCAAGGGTGAAAGCGGATGGAAAGCTGCATCGCAACCTTGTGGGTGGAATACCGACCAAGTGTTGCCAGATCGTGTTGTTGTTTTCTTCAACATCCAACCATGCCTGCCCACCCCCTGTGCTCTGGCCCTGCTTGACTTGATCAAGTGGGCCTCGGATGTTTCAGAGAGACCGTCGGCGGCGATCCGTATCTTAACAGCCTCCGACTCGGATATCGAAGAACCTATCGTCAGTCGGCTTGTTAAGCTTTTGGGAGATCGCCGGCTAGAGTGCTTTGACATCTCTCACACAGAGCCTCCTGCCAGCAAGCCTATCGAGATCATTTGCGGTGAAGATAACGTTGTCAGTGAAATCATGGACGCTGTGGAGAAATCCGAGCCGAGTTCCCGGCACGTCATTCTCTCCTATCGGAAGGATAATGCAACTGAGTTGGAGGATGCTTTGGAGACCGAGGGCGTGAAGCTTGAAGTAGAACGGCTCAGGCCAAACAGAGACATCCCCCAGCTTCTAACAGTCAGGGACCTGTTTTGCTGTGATGAGATGCATGGTGCCGAGGCTCCCCAAGGGCCTTGGGTAAGGATCATCATTCTGGAGCCAGAACAACGTCCTCTCATGTTCCTCCGGGGCTACACGCACGCCCATATCATTCTGAGCAGTTCCAGTCAGAACATGTCGGAGACGTCTTTCGATCGAAAGGCTTGTCAGATAGCCAACATGGGAATCGAATTCTCTCAAGATATCTGCCAAAACCAGATTGCATGGTCCCACCAGCCGCTTATAGAGAATGTCTTTGTTTATGCCGGCTCAACGCTCGAGGATTTCTCTCGTGGAGGAGCGCGGCATCTTCGATTCATTGAGCGAGAAGAGGCAGGCAGCTTCATAGCATCCGTGTTTGCGAGATCATCATGGGGCTTCGATCCAAGAGATGTACTTGAATGCTTCCAGTTCGATACCCAGGTATATCTGGAAATGGAACATCGTCTTCTGACCCAGAAGATCATCGAACCAAGCCCCCCCGGTCTGGCCATGACTGATCACATGGCTTCCGTCTTTCGAGCCATACTCCCGATTGCGAAGTATGATTATCGCATCGCCTACTTCATCGCGAACCCCGCCTCCTGCCCATTAGTTCTTCATGTCAAGATTCAGATTGCAGCAATGCTTATCGTTGGGCTCGATATGCTGCTTGTAATGGAGAATGATCCCCCCTTGGATGAGCTCCTCGCTGCCTGTTGGGGCTACGGTCGCAGCCTCGCATCAACTGGAACGATCTGGCTCCTCCTCGGCTTGTGGAAGCGTCTGCTCGTTGATGTGCAAAGAGCTGAACAAGAGCAAAGAGATGAACTGGCGCAAAGTCTGAATTGCTCTATACTCAACGGAAGGGTCTGGACCACAACCGTTGAAGTGGATGATTTTCGCAGCAATGTCAAGGCGATTCGCAATGCCCTCGCTCCCTTAGGTCTCCAAGTTTCCTACGGCGACGTCGCCTTGGAGGATGGGGATGTGATTCCCGACCAACGCATGGAGTTACAGAATCATTTACTTCTCGCGTATGTGCATCAACTGGTGGTGACATCAAAGCAGCAGGGCAAGCTTCGCCACATCATGGTGTCTACTGGCGCAGAGATATCAACGATTGGGATTGCCAACCTCCCGCATGTCTTCGATATCGAGAGGATGATGGCAGGAGAAGATCGAACCTGCTGGTATTCGGTTTGCGACTGCTTTCTGAGAAGAGCTGACGGCGAGCTTTGGGCCCTTCATTGGACCGGGATACCATCCCTGTTGGTCGGTCTCTGGAAGCTCAACCATGCCCCTGGAGGGACATTGGTGGAAGCGCTGGATTCATTTGTGCCTCGTCCCTGAGGCAGGTCAGGTGCACCAATGTAGTTTATTAATTTACTGCAATCGTGGAAATGAACAAACCTCTTCGTGTATCAATGATAAGCTGCTTGTGTTGCGCCCTGTTTTCCTCCGTAGGCAAGCCGCTGGTTCAAACTACTGTGTGTGGTTTTCATGGTGAACGGACCGGCGACGCTCACTGACCTGTGGCCATCATGATCAGTTAGTTAGACGTCCCGTAGCAAGTGAATATGTAATCCATCTCAAGAAAGCGTTAAACTGTAAGAGCGCCCTCTAAAAGGGAGCAAATGTGATTTTTTATATTTAAATACCGGAGGCAGTAATGACTTATCTGCTTAAATTCATGCTCATATGACCGTGGCTACAGTTTTGTTGTCACAGTCGGCTGACATCTAAAGACGACAAAGACACTCTAAAGTGGCAATTAAGGCTCTGAACTAAGCCATGGAATTCTAGACTGGTCATGTAAAGTTCATTGTGCGTATTCAAACGGAGGGGGGGGTTGAAATGCCCCTCTCCGGCCTCTCGTGCCTCCCTTCCGGGTAGGAAAAAAATAACAAAGTCTAACCGCTTTATCCCAGAACAATCAACACCCACCCACATAGCCAAGACCACCACCGAAGACTACCAGCGCCCGCGATCATGAGTCCCCCGGGAAGCCCAACTGATGTCCCGTCATCGCCAATCAAGGCGAAGCGCGAGCCTGACATGCCCATGCCAGGCGGAGATGAGCAAATGCGACTTATCGACACGTTGGAGCAGAGCTACTCTCTGTATGAGCTGTGCTTGGAGTTGTCCAAGGTTGCCGAGAGCCTCGCCCAAAACCCAGTCTTCAAGGCTAACGGTTTTGAGGTCAAGGAGACCGTCAAAGCGTTTCGACAAGAGTCCATAAATGGTTGGAAGTTGTGCGAGCTCCTCCACGGAATGCACCCGAAGGTGATTCAAAGCATTATTCAAGGCACCGTCGCATACGACCTGATACACCACGAAAGCGGCTGGTACGAAATGCCTCGCGAGACAGAGGGCAAGGTTGCCGGTATTTACGCAGTTGGCATCTGCCGTGCTGGCAAGGCTGGCAGGTTTGTTAACATCCCCGAGATGAGGAAGCTGATCAAGGGCATCAAGCAGTACATCAAGGGCTACGAGGCCCTCGCCAAACATCTCCGAGATGTCGATGCCAAAATAGTGACGTATGGAGACATGGCAAACCTTTCAAAAGAGGAGATCGCCGATCTGGCCTGGGTTGCTCGGGTCGACGAAGATCGCAGCAAGTTCTTCAAAGGAAAGCCGCGCGCCCGAGCCCAGTTCATCCAAAAAGATGACGAGGTGCCCAGCATAAAGGCTTTGGTCCGCACGTACGAGAGAATGTGCCGCCCAGAGATCACGGAGGCCGAGGAGCCCATTCGAATGAAGCAAAGCCCAGTCTACGTCGGCTGTTCTGCCGACCTCAGCACTCGCACGAAGGCCTACCGAGGCTCGAGCCTCAAGTCCATCAACAAGCCGATGGCCCTGACCCTTGCTGTCCTTTTTGCGAGCAAAATCCCAGGTGAGATGCATCTCGGCGTGGCCCTACTAATCTGGAAGTCAGACCAGCTACCTTTGGCCGAACAGCTCGTCGCGACTCTTGCCGGCTCACTCGTTTATCAACATGGCTTCAACGCCACTGAGGCCGGGGGCACTGGCTCGAATACCGTTCACACACCCGAGACCCTGGAGCGTTCCGCTCGACAGATCATGCTCGGGAGCGGTGCACTTACCGAGAACATCAAGGCCACCATCCATGAGCTGGAGAATCGAGAAGGCTTTCTGAAGATGCTAGATAAGCTCGAGGAGGAGATGCCAAAGGTCAATGAGGGAATCCAGGAGCTTGTGGATTTGGTTGCCCAACTTCCCGCCTGTGCTGAATCCGACTCTTTGATCCAGAGGACATCGGAACTAATCCAGGACAGGAAAAAGGAGCTCAATGACACACGAGAGGCCTTGGCGCAGTGGGATCTTATCCTGAAAATTAAGCGGAGGCTTCTTGGTCTCCCGCAGGAGGATACAGATTAAAGCTTCGTTTGTAGTATAACAGCAGTCTTAGCACTTTTTTCTAAATTAACTCTACTACTCATAACCTATGATGTTGTTATCCATGCAGTGAATAGTAATAAACAGACCCCTATGTAGCAAGTTTAAGGCGTAGTGGTTAGTTTAGACTCTGAGAAGTATGGGTGAGTGGTCAGTTTAGAGCCCTGCAGCCTAGTTTAGAGTCCCACAGTCCAGTTTTGACCCCCTTCGCTGGCCAGTTTAGAGCCCCACAGTCCAGTTTAGACTCCGCCGCCAATCAGTTTAGACCCTTTCTGTCGCCGCGGGAGACCACAGTTGGGAGCCCCGCTAACGAGTTAGAAGCCCCGCCAACCGGGCAGTCTTAAGTCCTCAGGCTCCCACCTCCCGACTCCCGCCTAACATCTTCAACAACAACAACAGGTAGGCTTGCGAAAGATTTTTTTACGCGCGAGGGCTAACATGATTCATAGTGTACAATCATGCCTCGTCGCCGCCAGAACCAAACCGACGGCGATGCGCCCGAGCCCACCCCCAGCGCTCAAGACCTCGAGCAGTTGAGGGAGTACCTGAGCAGTGAAAAGCCGCCCGTGGACGATGACCTCCACCAGATCGTGGGACCCGAAGAGCCCTTTTTCAGCGCCGAATGGTCACAAGCCGACGAAGACGCCGTACGAAGCGAGTGGGATCAGTCAGACGAGAAGCAGTGCCTCGCTCGCCTCCCTGCGAGTCTGTTGCCCCCATGGAAGGTCGCGATGCGCATCTTCCGCTCCACTCCTGTGGGAATCATCTCTCCCCTCCAGAATCTCGTATACCAGCCGCTCCCAGCTACGGGCCGAACCCAAACCTCTCCCATTTACTCGGAGCCGTTCTCCAAGAGGTTTGCTGCGCTCATGGCTCACCCCTTCTGGCAGGGCGAAGTCACGATACTGATCATTGCCATCCAATACGCCGTCATCTGCCGCCTCGACGATCGGAGGTACTGGGAGGTTCCCATTTTCTGCGATGCCATGCGAGCACTCACAAATGACATGGATGAATCTGGAACGGAGATGCCCGAGCCGATCCACGAGATGCATGTTGAGGCCAGGTCCAGGTGTGGAACGGGCCGCCCTCCCTGCGCCATCTCGGATTTCTTAGAGCACGTCGGTAATGTGGCCAAGAGCACTCAATACCCCCCGATCCCTTCCGCTCAGATGGAGTGTCTCGGAATGAAGGTGTACCCTGTCACTCTGAAGGACCTTGATGTGCTCACCCAGGCACTCAACACCTTCAGCCAACAAGGGCTCCCCATTTTCTGCAAAGTCTCCATGGCTTTTGAGGCCTACAAGGAGGCGAGTAGTCAAAGGGATATGCCCAGCGCCAACCAGCTTCCGGGTTTTTATGAGCGGGCTGTGCTATGTGACCGTCGCGTGATTGCACAGATGACACGACGTGGAGAAACTCAGCACGAGTCGCGTGCCGTCACTCGACACTCTTCTATCATCAGTGCTGAACCGAGTATCCCTTCACAATCACGAATGCAATCGGCACTCCTTCTATCGGGACTCCTCCGATCACAGACCCAGCGCAGCGGTCTTTCCACTGCATCAACCGTTCGTCGCCCGGCTTCTCCGAGCGCTCCTCAAGGGAGTGACCTCAACAATGCCCAGATCCAGGGCCAATTAGACGAACTCGTGAACCAGAGGATGGTCGAGATGAGGAGTCAGCTGATGGACGAGATGAGGAACCAGCTGGTGTCCGAAAGGAGCCAGCTGATGGACGAGATGAGAAGCCAGGTGGTGGCCGAGATCAGGAATCAGCTGGTGACCGAAAGGAGCCAGCTGGTGGCCGAGGTGGTGGCCCAGCTCGAGGCCACGCAGGGTGACGAAAGCCCCCGCGAACCAGGCCCATCCCGACGTCGTCGGTATCAACTTCCGGAACCAGAGCAGGATGTGGATGAGGAGGGTCTCGGTGGCCTTGGCGGGAACTCTGATGTACCCATGACCGAGCCTATACCAGGCCCCAGGGACGACCCACGCAGCCCTAGTGATCCCCTTGAAGAAGACGTCGGTATTTTTCTGGGTCCTACCCCTGCTGGTTGGAAAGGTCTCGATATGGGCCGACGCCGTCACGCAACGACAAGATATCGCCCCATGCGCAGAATCCGTAGCGCACGGAATGAGGACCGCGATGAGGGCACGTCTCGATGCGTGGGTGAAAGTCGGATGGGTGTTATACAGATGAGGCGTAGCTAGGTGATAGTGAATTCAATACCAGGGCCTGTCGCCTTATCAAATGCAATTCTTCCTACAGTAGATATTTATTGAGTCGTGATGCTCCAACATGTTCTTTTGCTTTACTATTTTAATGCCAAAGTGACCCCAGCGATCGTATTAATAATATGCTCACGATATGTTAGAGGGTACAATAATGATTCCGGTGAAATATGTGCCTTCGTTCGTGAGGTGCATGGTTTAATGCCATCGTACTTTTGACCGTGGTCAAGTCCCTTCTGCCTCAGCAGTAGCGCGATCTCCCCCCTCACCACAACATCCCCACGCTTCGATCATACACCACCACTGCAATCAAGATGCCTTCGCCCAGTGCACCGCTGCCTGATGGAGCGCTCCTCGAGCCCCTTTTCGCCGAGCTTCAGGCCCAAGGCGGTGATGCGGATCGCATCGGCTTTGTTCGCGAACAACTCACCCTCGCGTTTCAAGCGGCCACCACCAAGACCAAAGAGTTTGCAGAGGAGGAGTCGCGTCTGGGCACCGAGCGAGAGGAACTACGCCGGACCCGCCACAATCTCGAATCAGAGCAGTCTCGTCTGCAGGAAGAGCAGAAGAAGCTCTCCGAAGCAGCGACTGCACTGCTCCAACTCCCCGAAGAATTCAGGAAGCTGCGGAAAGATACCGTGGCTGCTGAGGACGTCAATGGGGTCAAGGGAGAGGTCACAACCCTTGGAACTCACGTCGAAGCCCTGCGCAAGCAACTGGAGACGATCGGCCTTGACAAGAAGCTCAAAGAAATTCTGTCGAAGGAGGACATCGGCATCCTCTTCAACACGCAGCTCGACAAGATCGACGACACGACCAAAGACGTTGCCTCTTCAGTCGCCCAAGCTGTTCTTGAGGGCTCTTCCAGTACGTTGACTGCATCACTGCCTAAGCTGATCGACCTGCAGCAGTGGTCAGAATCCATTGAGAGTAGTCGCCTTGAAGCGATCAATTCTGCCGTGTCAAAGTCCATGTCTGCCGCCTTGACCCAATTTCAAGAATCGGAAATCCGAGGATACCAGGTCACAATTGGCGCACTCGAGTCTACCATTGAGCGGGAGAAGACCACTCGTGAGGCCCTCGAGAATGAAATCGCGACCCTTCGTGAGAGGCAGAAGACCGTCCAAGATCTTAAGAACGAGGTCGCTGCCAAAGACCGTCGTGTGAGGGAGCTTAGCGAGAGCTTGGCCAACCTCAACGCTCAACTGACCGAGAGCAAGGAGGCCTCCCGCGGCCACGAACAAAAGGCCTTGGCCCTTCAGAAAGAGGTTGATGCCAAGGGCCAGCAGCTGACTGAGATGAAGTCTCAGTTGCGATTTCTTGATGAGAGCCTGACCGAGCGCAGCTCTCAACTGACTGAGAGCAAGCAAGCCTCCCACGGCCACGAACAGAGGGCCTTGGCCCTTCAGAAAGAGGCTGATGCCAAGGGCCAACAGCTGACCGAGATCAATTCTCAGGTGAAAGACCTTGCTCAAAGTCTGGTCGAGAGCAATACGCGACTGACAGAGATCCGACGCACCTCAGAGACTCACGAGGACAAAGCCCGGGCCCTTGAGAAGGATGTTGAAGCCAAGGATGGGGAATTGGCTGACATGCATACTCGCCTGCGAGAGTTGGAGAACCGCCCAGAGCCAACGCCCGAGACACCTCCTGAGGAACAGGAGATTGCCAGTGAGCTTGGCAAGATGTACGTCAGGCTTGCGCATGAATGCAGCAGCATTCCCACCGCGAGAGGGTCATCATATACCTTCCACATGCGGACATTGGCTCTTACGATTGCCCCATTGATGCTGTCTCCCAACGCAAGGGTCCATCTCCTGAGCCTGCTTGGCAAGGAAATGCGTGTTTGGCGTTGCCTTGACGAGGTTTCCTACAGGGGAGCATCGGCTGAGGGGTCACAAGAAAGAGTCTGTCGTCAGCATAGCGGAAAGTGTGTTCTGGTCAGGGTCATTGAGATTGAGGGAAGGGAGGTGCTAGACTTTTACTTAGAGCGACAGACACAATAAGAGTACGGCTTCGTTATTCCCTTATCTTTGCGCATAGATGTGAGCATGAGTAAACCTATGGGGGCTTCAGTGAATTCATATGTCTAATTCTTAAGGCCGAGAGTCGCAATTGGCGTCGAAATGAAAGTTGACATCTAGTTCTATTTAGAAGCCTACCTAGACGCGCTGTTCTTAATTCCGCACTGGCCCCAGTAGCAGACATGAGCATAGGTCATCGGTATCTAAGTCTCCTGTCAAAATGAGATCGACTTGATGTATCCCGCCCATGTCGGCTTCGGTCGCCTGGGAGGCCGCTATCGCCATCTCATAAAATTAAATTCAAAAGAGAAAGCTGTATTAAGGGGGCTTTAATTAATATCTTTCTCTATGCGCATGGCGAGGTTTTAGTATAGGACGGCGGCGAAGCTTGGTTTATGTGCTGGAATGTCTCTTTTGTGAGAGAGATGTATTTTAAAAGATGTCACGACTTTGGAGTCTTATTTATACTGCTAGAACCCCAGTTCAGAGTTTTCCCAGTTCAGTTTAGAGTCACCTTTGCCAGTTTAGATCCCCCCACCGCAGTCAAGTTTAGAGCCCTACCAACCAGTTTAGACCCCCCCCACAAGCCAGTTTAGAGCCCCACCAACCAGTTTAGAGCCCCATCAACCAGTTCAGAGTCTCACACCCGAGTTCAGAGTTAGGTACCAATTGAGGATTGTCTGGTTGGAGTTCATTAATCCCACAAGAGTTTCATTAAGGCAGACGTCTAGACGATATTTCTTTCTGTCACTATAGGTGTTAGTGGATAAGAGTTGGTCATCCCGTGACACATTGGCCAAGTGTCGAAAAACGCAGTCAGAAGCACAAAGCTTGGTTGGCTAGGGGAGTAGCGACACTTCAATAAGTCTTGCAATCGCTTTGGCTTTGAACACAGAGAAGGGCTTGTAGTAAAAGATCGCTTTGGGTTGCAGTATCAATTATCATCATTGATCACGAAATGAAGGGCATTCAGTTGAAATTCATCACACGTCACTGGCACAATAAAGTTTGTCCCCGAAACCGTTGAATTGAACTGCGAAGCTCTGCTACGCATCTATCATAGAGGCCTAAGGCCATCATTCGAGTTTCGACATGGGAGAAAAAAAGCTAACCCTTCCTAGTCCTCCCGATCCTGGTCCAGCGCCATGGCGTTGGAGACGTTGATCTTCTCAAGCGCGCCTGTCACATTGTCAAGGTCCGTCTTCCCACCCGAAATCCAAGCATTAAAATCACCGGGGTCAAGCCGATGTGCAGCAGTGCCCTTGGCGGAGGTCGCAACAGAGGCAGGGGCAGGAGTCGAGGCAGGAGCCTGAGCAGAAGCAGGCTTGGGAGCCTCAGCAGAATCAGGCGCAGGAGTCGAGGCAGAAGCCAGGGCAGAGGCCTCTGCAAGTCCCTCGGGCCAGAAAAGCTCCAAAGCAACACCATAGGTCTTGCAAGCGACTATGATATTGGTAGCCTTGGGGTCGGAGGGGAGATTGGCAGTGATGCCATCGTTGAGCTGGGCCTGAAGACGGGCCAAGTCGTTGCCCCGGGAAAACCTGCGGGAAAAGGCGTTGGTCCAGGGGAAGGGAGCGGCCAAGACAGCCTGGCAACCAGACTGGGCGACGAGGCCACGAAACTCGTCAGTGCTGAGGAACTTCGTCAGGTAGCTCTTCCAGGGAATCTTGGTATTCCAAGTTGGCATATTGGGACGATCCCAGACCAAGGCTCGGACAATGTCCATGGTGGAAGCGGCAGCAAACTGACTGCACTCCTCCATTTTGTGGGTGTCATTCTTGCAGAATGGACAGCCCAAGATGGTGCCCTTGGGCGCGTATAAGCACCGATCCAGGGTGTGCAAGCTGGACTTGCAGTTGGTGCACATCGGCTCGCCAGCTTCGGATTCAGTAACCTCGGTGGCTCGGTCTGGCTCCTTGAGAAGCTTGGCGGAACTGGATTCGCCCACCTTGGCGGAATTGATGTAGATATCAGAACGATGCCTCATCTTGGCGTTTTTGCGCTTGAAGCTTGGCTTCATCGCGAAAACAATACTGTCGGCGCCAGTCTTGGCCTTCAGTCGGGCAGCCTCCTCGGCAATGAGGGTTGGGACCCCGGTCTGACCGATGACGCCGCCGAGTTCGGTTCCATCGTCAGCGACGATGTTGTTCTGGACACCGCCACCTTGGCTACGGTTGATCAGGTCAACTCCAAGTAGCCGACCCTGTTCATCGTGGAACGTTCGCTGCTCGAGGTCGTCGGTGGAGAGGCGGGTGAGACTGCGACCGGAGGCATTACCTGCACGGCTGGGAGGATTCGACGTCGGCTGGGATCGTCGAGGTCCCTTGTCTTGAAGATGCTTCGGGGCACCTTGGTTGTTGCCTGGCATGGTTGCTGCTTCACAGGACGTCGTGATGCTGTGCCGGGTGTTGTGTTGAGGAGAAGTTGTACACTAAGCGGTAGGGAAATGATGATTAAAAAAAAAGCCACAGTGAGCAAGCTAGCGCCTAAACTTTTACCTCTTCAATTGGCTGTTAATCTCTCTTTTGAGCGCTCTGGTTTGTTTGACCTCTCAGTGGTGGCCAGTGTCAGACTCAATGGGAACCAACCATTTAATCATACTTCAAAATGCATCATTAACATCTTTAAAATCAAGACATGATGAACTCTGTATTATGAGCCGTTATGATTAGTTCTTCATATCCTGATCTACGTGGAGCCCAACTGACTGCTCGAGCCTGATGTGGAACATGTTAGTCTTCCACGTACACAAGGCCAATCGCTGCAACTTAGAGTCTTGTTACAAGTTGCAAGCAACTATGACGCACTCGACTCAGCTACACCTTACATTGACCACGAGAAGAGATGCGGGCTCCAACAAGTATCACACAGAGCAGAATCATATACGTTCAACTTTATCATTGCATACTTCTATCCTAGCTGCGGAGGGTGCCTAACACCCTGAGACCTGATGAGTACAAAAAGGCAGCTGGTATGAATACCGGGGTTCGCGCACCAAATGGCAGATAGAGCTTTATTGAGTGAAGTTTTCATAACAATGCATGCGGCATTCAGCTGGACCTTAGAGTGATGTGCAAGTCAATGCACTGATTGGTCAGGAGTCTGGTGCTGGGATCGTGCAACGCCTTGCCGGCAGATGTGAAGTGGAGCTAACGTCGGCGCCGTCTAGGCGCACAGGTCCTGTGTGCTCGGGGCACAGCCCCCCCTGTCCGCAGGCTAGGGGCACAGTCCCTTGACTAAGCATCATCTTAACGCAATTCCAAGGGAGCAATTTTCAGGGGTTAAGCATCTTTATCCTGACCTCTGCATCATGTCATCAATTAACCTCAATGGATTAATTTCCGGAAGACTGCCTACCTCCTGAGCATATATATGCATCCAGAGATGATCTATTCTAAGCGATTAATAACTGGGCATCGCCACGAGGCTATGCCTTTGTTACTGGAAGGTCCAACAAAAGCAAGTCTGGGAGGCTTATAGTATACTTCACTTGCGATCGTGCCCGTCGGCCTCCAAGCGCCTCAAGAAGCCGTATTCGGGCAACCTGCACTCGAAGTACTCTCTGCCTATTCTCTATCATCGCAAAGGAACTACCGGACGCATCTAGCTAGGTTATATGATATCGATCGGATAGTTAATATGCTGTATATAACTATACGCCAAGTACCTACCTAATTGCCTATCCTATTCTACGAAGGCTCTTAAAAGACGATAAATCAATAATTAGTAATCTTATAAAGGCTGGAATTAGCTCAAAGGAGATTAGGACCTATATGCGATAATATTTAAATTCTATTATAACCTAGAAAGATATCTCGAATAGTATCGCAGAAGCTCGACGATTATCTCGCTTTGGCGAAAATATAATGTATACTCTTATTAACTAGCTAGACTAAGAGGGTTTTTAGAATCGTATATAGGTAGATAGTAAAGGTAGGGTTATAGCGGTTTTATTTGCTTATCCTGACTTACTTACATATCTATAAGCGTACTTTGACCTTCTTCTTTTAGACTGTATATATAAGATGAACCGATATGGCATGCCGCTTCTAGATATTATCGGCGTTGATGCCTATTAACGATTATTCTGCGTTGCCTTTGTATTCCTTAGCGGCGAAGAGGAATAAGATTACCTATAGGCTCTCGAACGATTAAAGTCGTTATATGAGATCTGCAATATAAGCTTTCCATCTATTATTATTATAGACTGCGCTTTAGCTTATATAAATACAGTTACTATTTGCTTTCCTTCTGTAGTCCTTCTGCTGTGCCTTTGGCATACTAATAAGGCAATCCTTACTTATTATCGACTAGCTTTTATTTAATACTAGACAGACCTAAAGATAATGGAGGCAGGGCTTCTTAGGTGGTAGGAGTTCTATAACCAGTGGCATTCGATTATTTAATTAGTTAATTAGATAACCTTTGATTAGCGGGTTTAGTAGCTTAAGCAGCGGTATCTACCCGCCTATGCTAATGAGATTACATATTTATATATAACGTAGCTAAACCCTTATAAGGAGAAGCTTATAAAAGCTTAGGTTGATTAATATCTCTACTTTAGTATTATTATTACCTCCCGTATAGAAGGTATTTATAGCCTGCTTAAAAGCTATTTGAATATATTTATACTAGATTTATTTAAGGCTTAGGGTGCTATTACACGAGCTGTTACTAACTAAGTCTATTAGCTATAGTTAAACCAAGCCTAGTAGTGTAAAAGTCCTTATAATAAGAAGGTCTTTTATAAATAAAATTCTAGAAAAATAAGCTTATAAGATATAAGCCTAGGATTTAAATACCCTATAGTTTAGCTTATGCGCTATCCAGTTATAGGCTTACCTAAGCAATATATGCTTAGATAAGCAAGATATTAGGGAGTTACAAGATAGTCTATTTCGGCTATATTTAGCTCTATTTCCTAATTAGGAAGGTCACGTGACTTCGGACTTAGGGCTTTTTAAAGAGCCCGATAAAGCCGTGAAAGCCGTGCCTCTCCAATGGGTATTTTCTATCCGGTTTTAAATTTCCTAGTTTAAAACCCTAGAAGTTTTATATTAGAATAACGCATAACTCGGCCTCTAATTATCCGTTCTTAGTGAAACTAATACCGTTAGAAAGCCCGGAATTAGGGCTATCCGGCGGTATAACTTTCACCCGAATCGGACTAATAGATTCCGACTCATTAGCTATATAAGCTATTAGCCCTCTCTTAGAATTAGCTCCTTAGATCTTGTATGAATACTTACAATTTACGTACCAATAAGAAGCTGGTTTTCTTCTTATTTTTTCTATCCATTTTACTCTTAACTTTACCTACCCTATGCCTTACTATTTAGCTTCACAGCTATTTATTAAGACTAATTCCTCTGCCTATTCACCTCCTATCCAAGTCATCTACCCTACAGTCTTTGAGGACTTTATAGTCTTTATTCTTCAGTCTTTTACAGCACCTTAAGCGCTCAGGGCAGCAACAATTGCTTCTTAAGCCTCGCGCTCGAATAGATACAAGGCCCGCCGTATCGAACTTGCCAAAATCAAGCATAAGAAGACTTCCGAGCTCCTTTGAGGCCGCTAAGGCTATAGGAAAGGCAAGAGCGAAGGCCCCATTAAAATGTAATAGATGCCATAAAGTTGGTCACCAAATGAATTCGAAGGCATATCCCTTGCGGCATTAAGAGCTTTTAGAAAGGGTAATAGCAGAGGCAAAGGCACTGGCAGTAACAGAAGCACCGGCAATGACAACGGCACCGATAGCCCTCGCTAATCAGCCAGAGACTATGACTGGGATCCTATAAGACTCGACCGACGGCGCCTCTCGGCGGCCAGGATCCCCTATTCATGAACTATCTCCTTTGCCTAGCCCGCTATCGCTATCGTCACCGAGATATAATTCGCCATAGGCCATATATAGACGATATGTCGCCGCAAGGAGCGCGTGGTATGTAGCGCAGCCGGCTAGCAGCATCAAGACGAACCAATAATATCGCAGAGTAATAAGACTCCTACTAAGGTATAATAAGCTAAGCTATAAGTGGTGCTTAGACTATAAGCAGATATCTAAGCGCTATATCATATTAATAGGATTAAGAGATTAGACAAAAGAAGAGATAATAGCATATTTAGATTAAAGTAAAGCAGAGGATAAGCGAGTTAAAACATAAGTTACTAAGGAAATAAGAGATAATCCTTTAGCAAATAGAAGAAGGGGAGTTAAAGATATTTAAGAGAGAATCAAAGCGGATAATAAGGAATAAGATGCTTTACACTTAGCTCATAGGCGCATAGAAGACTATATTATTATCGAAAGTAATAGGTATTAGATAATTACTTAGTATAAAAGCTATCGAGTATCCTCTAGTTGCCGTAGCTATATAAATTTGGATTAAATAACTCTCACTACCCCCATTTTAGTAATTATATTTAAAAGGTAGTAATTGACTTTATTAAATGCGTTAGTATATTTAGTTAATTCCTGATTCAACGGAAGGAAATGCTTAGTCAAGGGACTGTGCCCCTAGCCTGCGGACAGGGGGGGCTGTGCCCCGAGCACACAGGACCTGTGCGCCTAGACGGCGCCGCTAACGTCGCCGAGCTTACCTAATCTACCCAGATCTTCAACGACACTTGATGCATTGAGATGCAGAGGAAATGGGTGATTAGAATGGCATAACAATGTGTCTCCCGGTGGCCATAAGCCTTGCATTGTTCCCAGTCCGATCAAACAGATTTAACTACAAGTTGAGGAAAATAAATTAGCCAAGTGTGTTGCTTGACTACAAACGGGTTGGAAATAGCTGGTTCTGGAAGATTCAATCAACCGGCCGCCAACTGCCAGCACTGCCAGATACCGGCTGGTTGATTGCAGAGTACGGCATCCGAACTTCGCGGGGCTGTTATTTTTTCTTCTTCACAACACCATCATTTGCATTCATCTCCAACCTACCGTACCAACCGCGCACGAGATGGAGTCCATGCAAATGAACAAGAAGTATAGCGACTGCCACCCCAAGGGCAAGCCAGGTGTCCGATTTCCCCTGGCAGATGTCCCTGTCGACCCCTACAATGTTGGGGCACGCCGAACTCACATAGAAGCCTTTTTGAGGCACATGGAGCTTTACGATGAGAAGACCTTGGCTGAGGCCAAAGCCGAGTCCATCGCCATTCTGTCTTTGCGCCTCCACCAGGAAGGATTGGAGAGGGTCGGCACTCCCTTCTTCGAGTTTCTCGTTGATGTGGGAGTTTGGATGTTCTTTTGTGAGTATAGCCGTGATTTGGGATCTTGACAAAGCTAATATGAAACAGTCAAAGGAGAAAATCCCAGCCCGATCTGGCCTTGGAACGTCCCGCCTCCCAGGCAGGATGACCTGGCACAAGGTGCCTCTCCTCTCTACGCCGCCTGGCTGAAGGATGAGGCGAAGAAGGAAGCCTCCAAGAAGCCTGAGGCCCCGAACGATCCCGCGACCACGGTCGCCCAACCCACCGAGCAGGCCGTCGCCGCTCATGCTGCCGAGGCCTCGATTGCCTCTACCTCGACCCTCCCCTCCGCCCCCGAGACCGAGACCGAGACCACGACCGCACCCCCCGCGCGCGTCCTCCCCCCTGCTCAAGGCCTTAGCTCATCGCGATGGGCCGATGAGATGGAGATCGACGACGACCCTCCTGCCCTCCCTCACACCGTCACGCTTTCGCCCAAGGTGACTGAGCAGAACCGAGGCGAGCTCCTTGCCCCCAAGGAGCCAAGTCGCTCAAAGCGACTTGATATTTGGCGGGCGCTCAATCGGTCTGACCTCTTTGTCGCACCTGTTTGTGGCCCCTTTGAGGTCTTGCTCCCCGAGTGGCTGGACTTTAATGCTCTGGTCTGGGGTCCCAAGGGAGCTGACTTTGCGTACATGCATAAGGAGCTCATCGACGAGGACCTCGTGATTACTTGGGCTACCACCAATAAAGGGGTGCCCTCGAAGCTCATCGTGGGCTTCAGAGATGGCAAGGTGGGCTCTCACATCCCTCTTTGCAAGATGGATCGCCTCGGACTCCTGTTCACTCGCGTGACCAACTGGGCCGTTGACGCTTACGCTGGTAACCCCAAGTCCTTGGCCTCCTCCTTGGGCGTCGCTCGCGTTCTGGACAATGAGTCCATGTACGAGCCATTCAAGCCTCGTGGCTCATTGAGCAAGGCATGGCAGGACATCAAGGAGAGCATGCACCATGCCCACCGAAGGGCTGGAGACGCCAGCGCCTTCAAGGAAAAGCTGGCGCCCCAGGTTGTTGAAATACTCAAAACCTGCAACCCCGCCCAGAACATCAAGACCTGGGCTCTTGGTCAACGGGCGACGTCCCGCTTTCGCATCATGCTTGCCACTTTGATCTGGCAAGAGCTCGGTGATGACAAGGCGAAGCTTGCGGCCTATAACTGGAGCCGCGAGGCAAATGCCAGCTTGGCCAACAACACCGGTGCCAGCCAGTGAGGGCCTTTGGTGGATGGATATGGGCAAGGGATTGGGGAGTGATCGATAGTGTTCGCAAATGCAACTGTTGCTCAAAATGTTCTGAAATGTGGCCTTGCTTCAACATGTGAATCCCGTCTCATGATGCTAACATGTGTTAGAAATATGTAGTGTATTGTAATTGCAGCCCGGCCCTCGATGGGTTAACGGAGCCCGAAGATCGTGAATCCCGTCGTAAATTCTGTGCTTGTCAGTAGTCAGAGTAGGATTGCGACCGTGTAAGCAATGTCCTAAAAGCTCATAGTTGTTCACAACAACCGAGTTTTAAGTCATTTCATATCCATGTCTCATAATCGTTCGTGCCGCGTTGGAGGAAAAGAGCGTTTATATTTAAGGGTAGGCCCTAAACTTATAAACATGACTCTGAACCCATACGTGGGGCTCTGAACTGAGCCTTTGCGCCCAGAATGTACACTCTAAACTAATAATGAGGGGCTCGGAACTGAGGCTTTCCACTCACACCGCAGACTCTAAAGTGACGCGCGGCACTCTGATGGAGCGGTTTTCACGGGTAGGAAGTCTCTAAAGATAAGAAAAAAACCTCAAGGCAACAAGTCTAATGGTATATCATTTGCGGCGAACCGCTCGACGCTAAACATATCTACTTAATGCCATCTATACCATTAAAACAATGCCACGCTCACTGAACCAAAAGTTCCCGGTCGAGAATTCAAGTATGGGTTATCGCCCACTTGATTCTGGGCTCACTGTCTAAGGGAAGTAAGATTGGTTCACCCACAAGAGGCCTCAGGGCCAGTGAAAGGAACCGTCGTTCTATCCGAGAGCCATCAACCCACCAAAGATGGCGGTCATTCAAGCCAAGGACCAGCACCCCCTGAGGATCTCGATGGAAGCCCATAATGGCCAAGCCGGCGTGTTCAACACAGTCTTCGTCAAAGGCCGACGCGGAACCCGAGTCCCAACCCTCTAGCGAGCTAATCAGTTGCCTGGCCTTGGAATCAACGGCATCAAGGGCTCTAGCTCGACGCCCATCGTTGCCAACAAGGAGTTCAGCGACCTGATGTATCATCACATGATGCATAAGATGCAGGCGTGAGTCGGATCCTACAGTGGCAAACGTGTCCAGAAGCATTTCTGCGATGGAGACGAAAATGGGAGAGCCATGCGCCAATTGGCTCAGCATGGATGAAAGACGACTCAACAAACTTGTTGTATCCATAGACCTTGACTTCAAGATAGCAAGGATATCAAGCGCCTGTGCTTGGAGGCTGCGGTCATCTGACTGGATTACCATCGAGTCGTTAGTAGCCCAAGACGAGAGAACCTTCCAAGGCTGAGGTCGAGACAGGTCGGGCTGCGCCTGGGTCGGGTCGGCAAGCGCACGCTTGGCTACGGCTCGCCAGATATCGGACTCGGTGCCGATAGAGAGTTGCTTCAGCAGCGTAGAAGCATGCTGGACTTGAGCGTCGAGCGTTTGTTGGAGATCTCGCCCTTGCTGGAAGAGACTGCCGATGGACTCGTACAAGTCATCCTTCTCACGTTCGTTGGCCTGGTTGTGAGAATCTTCCAAAGCGATCTGCTCGTCCTTGGCCTGCAAGTGAGTAGCCAAGTCAGTGACTCGACCTTGTAGCTGCGAATTTTGCTCAAGGATATCAGATACATGTTCCTCAGCGTTTAAGGCTCTGTCCTGAAGCTGTGCTGAGATGGATCGCTCCTCTTCAAGCGCTTGAACAGTCACCTCAAGCTCTCCCCTGAGGCTTTGGAGCTGCTCTTCAAACCCTTGATAGGCCTCGGAAAGCCCGCTCTGATAAGCCTCATAATGCTCAGATTGGAGACTTAAGAGCTCCTGAGCATGAGTCTGACGAAGCCCAAGGGCTTCCTGACCAGCCGCGAACAGCTCACTCTGGAGACGCTGAACCTCTATAGGATGAGTCTGACGAAGCCCTTGGGCCTCCTGACGAGCTGTGGACAACTCACTCTGGAGGCGCCGAATCTCTTCAGCGTGGGTATGACGAAGCCCTTGGGCCTCCTGACGAGCTGTGGACAACTCGCTCTGGAGGCGCTGAACCTCTTCACCATGAGTCTGGCGCAGCCCTTGCGCTTCCTCATTGCGACCATGGCGGAGGGCTCCAAGTTCCTTGTCGTGGCTCTGGCGGAGTTCCCGGACTTCCTCGTCTTGAGTCCGGCGGAGGCGCAAGAGTTCATCGGAATGATCCATCCGGAGCCTCCTCATGTCATCCTCCTTCGACGTAAGATCCTCTCTGACTTTCAGAAGGTCTTGCCTCGCTCGCTGAGCTGTTTTGTTCGCTTGAGCGATCTCCTGAGCGGCGGTACTCTCGGCGACCGTACGGGCTGAAGTGGTAGCATCGGCGCGAGCCTGCTCAGCGGCGGCGTTGATGCTATCACGCTCCTTGACCAAGACGTCGACTTGATCTCGGTACTTGGTGAGCTGTTGATTGAGCTCTTTGGCCTGGTCCTTTAGCTTTGCTACTTCGAGCTCGGGCTCACGAAGCCAGGCTGCAATCTCAGACATTGAGCACCCTCGGATAGCCGCGAGGGCTCGGGCAATCGACAGTCGCATACCGTTATCGGGGTTGAGGTCCAGGGCTTTCAACAATCGATGCATCTGAGAGGGTTCCTCAATCAGCGAGTGGATGACCTCGGCGGCGGCTCTTCGACGGGTTTCGTGGTCATCGGAGACACTGCCGGCATTCTCGACTCGCTCGAGCTGACGCAGTGCGGCCTGCTTCTTATGAATATCATTCATAACCGTAGAATGGTCCGCCTGTATTTGCTCCAGGTTCTTGGTCATCTCCTTGATCTCTCTAAGAGATCGTGAATCGTATCCGGCCTCGATAGCCTTGTCGCTTCCGACCTTGGTCCTGAGCTCTTTGAACCTTTGGAGTGCTGATTCCACATCGTCTTTGATTGCCTGCATCCTGTCTTTGGTCGTGTTAGACACAGCTAAGGCCCCGGCGGCACTCGTAGTTAGCAAAGACTGCATGGTGAATTGTTCACGTGTGTTGGGATGACTGGAGCAATGGTGAACGATGTTTGAAGAGTTGGGTTGAGAAATTTCTTCGTTTACAATATTAGGGCTTTGTGTGCTGCCATTCGCAGGGAAGGCGCGTTGGGTTGAGAATGACTGTTAATTGGGAAGGAGCGTTAAGCTGCGACGAGAAGCCCGGGCACCACGGAACATTCAGGTACAACCTTGTCCACTAGCTGCTCTACAATGTCAAATAGATAAACATGCACGCTTCTCCATTCTTTCAGTGTAACTACATTCATTGGAGAGATTGGGGGAGGAGTTGGAATCCCGTCGCGTCTCTCGGTGAGGCATGCATCTAAACTGAGCGGCGGGGGTCTTAACTGCGCAAGAGGACTCTAGACTTACCCCTCTATTAATCTCCAATATAAGTAAGTACTGGCTGGACTAACTCCCACTCGGAGGGCAAAAGATAACCTTCTCTATTCTACCTAATCTATGTACTAAGAATTAAGGTAATATTAAGAGCTTAAAATGCATCGTTTGGCTCGAGTACCCTCTAGAATGAGATCTTGGCTCTCGTCTGTCGTTCAATAGGCTTCGAGTGCTGTATGTGCCAAAGTGGATTTTATGTACCGGCCGGGGCGGCTTCAAAACATCTAGCCGCAACACGCACACCCTCACCGCAGCTATGCGCAAGGGGCATGCAACCCCTTCAACGTCAATTGATCCGATATAATTCCAGACTGCCGTACTTTTTGTACGCCAAAGGGTACTTAGGCCGTTGAGGATGCCACGCCTGCCACGTACGTGCTTTTCTTCGATCTGGTGACAGCTGGTATAATGTTGAGCAGCATTATATGACCTAATTGCCTCTGCAAATAGCAGAAGGTATCTTCTACTTTTGCTTTGGCATAGTGGTCTATTGTGTTCCACATGTAACAATGCACGCAAAGCCATCGCAGAGTCGACGAGTGAACCAGAGACGGAGAAGTTAGCCGATTAAGCGCTCTCCTATCATCGTTCCACTCCCAGAACCCTATCGACACCGCAAATAATCCACCAAGAGCATAAAGCTAAAGTTACTACGCAAATTTATTTTGCCGCTTTATTAATTAAGATCTTATACCTAGAGTAGAAGATATTTAATATCGTCGTAAGAGAGTTTAAAGTCGGGCTAGAAAGTGGGACTCTAAACTGACTGGGGGTAGAGACTCTAAACTGGCTGATCGAGCTCTAAACTAGCTAGTGGGGCTGTAAACTGGCTAGCGGGGCTCTAAACAAGCGGCGCTTGGGAGGACAGGGGCAAACACTGGATGGAATTTGTCCTTTGCTGTTTCATTCAAACAATCCATCCTGTACTTTTGCTCAGGCCTGATATTAGTTCCTTCCCCAAGCTTCATTCGGCGTATGCTGCTCTAGAATGATTGATGTCAGGTAGGCTTTGTGTGCAATGACGAAATTAGACAGTTGGGCTCTGGATTTCGGTTGGGTCGGGGGCATCTCAGCTCCAGACCTAAGAACCACTAACAAACACTTGATCCGTATGCTGTCGCTGATCTGAAACCGCAATTCTGATCAGCTGAATTAGGGAGATTGCAGCTTTTGGTATGACTTTGGGATCACCCCTCGACAAAGTTTGGCTGGCAACAAGGGTCATGTCGTTACAGCTCAACCCTCCTTCCCAGCCATGCGCTTAGGGTTGGAGTTAATCAGCCTTCCAGAGCTTTGATTCCCTGAGAAAGGCTCACGTACTCGGTGACGAGGTCATTCAGGCCGGATATGAATCCCTCCAGAAGCTTGAGGATATGGCCGCGGCTTTGGGACGTCTGCGCCAAGAAGAGTCCCGAGTTTCTGAAAGTCTTTACCGTAAAAAGACGGTATGGCATCGGCTCAAGAATGCTAAGAAGTTCGGCATGGCAATTTCTAATGACGACGAGACACGTCGAAACATCGCAGCTGAGATTATCCACTCGCTAATCTGGACGCCCTCTCAATGATGCCGACTGCTAGTTCCAATCTCTTGGTAGGCTTGAAATGTAGTTGTCTATCTGAGCACTGGCTTATAAGTGGCGCATTTAAACATTACAAGCAACCTGAAACAGTTCAGCCATGCGAGGTAGAGTCATTCGGCGTAAATCAACTAACGGCGAACGCGAGCGGATATATTGAAAGGAACATGCCATCAGTCATGCCGGTGAGCAACGGGCACGGCACTCGCCATCCACTACCCAACTCCTATCATTTTGTGAATCCCCAGGGGCGCGTTGGAGATTGCTCGCCAACCACTGACATGATCTTAGGGGATACTTTTACATTTGTGCAGTCTTTCTAGTGACTTGTCCATCTTGGCCCAGTATGAGTGGCTGTAGAGGAAAGGAGAGTACGGGGTGAAGCAATCCGACGTCTTGTTACTCGTAGAATGGTTTCATAATTCAGAATGTAGGTCTAATCGTTTTCATTACATGCAAACTTTGGACGTTGCCAACGTGCAAAACAGAACTGTCGCTTCCTTTGCCCGAGATGACCTTGATTATTCAAGATCCTGTGAAGCACTGCTATTTACCTTATCCACGTTGTCCTGAAACTGCCACGCAGCAAAACAGAGCCAATTAGGCCCATGCAGCGTCCTGCCGAGCCCATTAGGTGCCAATGACTAAACCCTTCGTTCCCACCTATTCACCCCGGCGTGTATGCGTTTGAGTACCATGAGCCAGACCCGGGTTTCCATGTCAAGGGCTTCAACTACATCCATGATCGCGATGACTCGCCCCTAGAGCATGTGGTGCTTGGGCAGGAGAGTCGTGGGCCACATTACCACTCAAAGAACCACCCCCCCTCTAGCCATCACTGTCGCTTTGAAAGATTGACGCATACCAGGGGGGGTTGGTACGCGGGTGATTTGCTCGACCGAGGTTCGAGTGAAATCAATCGGTTTCGGGGGCTTTCACAATGGATAAAGAAAGTTTACAGTCAGCAAGTAGCATTCAGAACGACCATGTATTCACTCTATTGCTCGCCCTATTGACCCAACCCATGCCTTTAGTTGCCTCTTGAACGATCGCGTCGAGGGCTCCTGCTTCGACGTCGAGAGATTCGGCGCGGAGGGCTTCTGTCCCGACGACGATGAGGGCTCCGACCGCGATATCGGGGACTTCTATCTCGACGTCGAGGACTCCTGCTGCGATATTGAGGACTCCTGCGATGTTGAGGACTTCTGCTGCGATATCGAGGGCTCCCCCTGCGACGTTCGGGACTCCTGCTGCGACGACGCTCAGCGCTACGACTTCGATGTCGCGGACGGGTCTGATCGCCATCGCGCCTCAAGCTTCCTTGATTACCCTCATCCCTTGCCCTCTGGTCCTGCGATGAAGGAGGAGGCGAGTAACGCGTGGAATTTCTCCCGCGCCCAGCACCCCTCTTCCCCTGGCCACCACCACGGTTTTGGTGGTTCGGCCGGTCGAAACTCCCAGGCGCAGCGTTCCTCCCCTTGCCCCTTGGGCGTCCTACTCCTCGCTTAGGATTGGCGCCCGTCTGATTCCCGCCAGCCGAAGCTGCGGCAGCGACTGCCTGCTTGCCTTTCGACGAGGGATCGGCCGGCCGGGTCTTGGGGACGGGGCGGCGGGGCTTCGGTGGGCTTGGTAAGGACGACGAGTGATCGGTCGGTCGGGTCTCGGGGACGGGGCAGCGGGTCTCCGGCAAGGTGGATGAGGACGGCTCGGGGCCTCGAGAGGCTGGTCGGGGGGTACCGGGTGGCGACGGTTCGGTTCTTCTGCATTGAGGGGGCGCAAACTTCGCTGCCATAGCAGTCAAGTCCAGGCCCTGGAGGGATCGAGCCAGATCCTCCTCTATCAATGATTCCAGTTCCGATGGTACCATAAACCCAGTTTTCGCCAGTTCTGGGTACTCAGGAATGAGGACTTCACCTTCTGCCAAGCAGAAGAACAGGACGAAGCTATGAGAGGAGGGTTCCTCGATGAGCCAGCTCCCTGGCGTATATGATTCGTGCTCATTCCTAGCCGCGGTGTTCGCACCACATACTGCGTAAGTCCGGACGTAGTCGGACTCCCTGATCTCTGACCGCATGCGAACAACGGCGATCAAAGCGTACCTCTCAGGAGGTGAATCTTGAACGTACCGAAGATTACCGTCCACATCCTTCACGTCTCCTTGCGGGAGAAAGAACTCGCGTAGGGCCTGGAAGGGTAGGCGTTCATCCGTGCCAGGGGTATAAACAACCCGGATGATTCGGGGCCGGTAAGGGATGAAGAGAGTGTTCTCATCATCGAAACCGAAACAGATGTCGACAGCTTCCTGCAGCGAACGTTGAGGATCCACAACACGGTTCAACTGGACGATGCTGGCACCGGCAATCTCATCGCGATTCCACTCGTTGCACTTGACGGGTTCACCGGGAGGCATATTGTATTTTGGCCCGAATAGGTGGAACAGCTTCTTCTGCCACAGGGTTCGGTTCATCATAGCCGAACTCCAGAGATTTTCAAAGCTGCCCAAGGCGTCTGGAACGGCTTCAATAAGAGCACGTTTGGCCTTAAGAGCCTGGGCTCTGGCTTCGTCTCCTTCGGGCTCCCCAAGCATCAGCCAAGAAAAGGCGAGAATGGGGTTCTCAGTCTCAGAGTTCTTGAACCCGGTCAGGTTAGCGAGGCAGTCCTCGGAGATCATGACTGCACTGAAGATGCGGCGGAGAACAACGATGAGGCAATCTAGCCCTTCTGTGGACACATCATCGAGGCTCGTAGGTAGTCGCGTCTCCAGGACCCAAGAGACTTTCTCGGATTGCGTGACAAGGTCGTAGTGCTTTCGGATATCTTCGGTGTCCATGGTAATACGGGCCGGCTTGGCGCAGTGGCACAGGACTGTTGTTGAAGGGGTCGGGTTGATGCTCCAGGAAAGATGGTAAATCGCTTGAAGATTTGTGTGGTGCGAATTGTTTGTGTTTGCAGTTGCAGTGCCATTGACCTGCAATGACCCACTAAGGGCTCCATCGATCAAGAAGCCAACAGGGTGGGCGGGCGCTAGCAGCAAATTCTTTGGGCCCGGACAAACAAGCGGTGCTCATAAAACAAAGACGACCACTTTTATAGCAAGCCTGGCAGTGGCCAATAATGTGCTGAATGGTCATAGTGCAAGTCGGTCAAATTATCCATATCCCAATTTGGTGAGTTCCCAGGCTCATTCAACAGAACAAAGCGTCAAATTCATAAACAAACGTGGGATTGACATCCAGCATTTTGTTTGTTTCTTGAGGAGTATATTCTCCAATCAAGTACCACAACATGTTCGCTGGCTGAAAATAAAGTGAACATAATCCCATCGAGACAGTCAGATCTGTCAATAAAGGACGTTATCATGGGGCCAGTCCATGGTCTCAGATATCGAGAATTCCTGGATAGTCTCAGGGGTTAGCGTTATTGGAATACCATTATTGGAGCTGAAGCCCATGGCCTTAGGCCCCGACTCCTTTCGTCCCCGACTCCTCCTACTCAACACACGGTTTGCTGCCTCCGTTATCCCATCCAGTCCGGGTCAACGACAAGAACACCTGGGACCGGTCCGCCATAGTTAGCCATACAGAGCTAGGTTGCATGTTGGTTAAGAATTTCAAATACGACAGTGCCTTGTACGAGGCTCTGGATGATGTCGTGAGGCATACTGTGCAGGAGCTCGTCCGTCCCCCAACCCATCCTTCGGCGGGGCGCCTTGATCGTCTGCACAACAGCGAACTGTCTGTCAATCCGCAACTGCACTGACACATGGATTGAACCTTAGATGCTGCAGCTTGGATTGAGTTATGAATTATCCAAGGGCCTCAATGCACCAACCTTGCATTACTCACGTTGTGCCGGGTCGGGTCTAACCCGTCAGCCGTAAAACACCCCTAGTAGCTGCAAACGATCAAAACTTCATGAAACGGAATGATAATGAAATGAGACGAAGGAATCTCTATCAAAATGTGCCACGGGGGCTTATCTAGTTTGCCCCCTTTTTGTGTTGTTCCCTGGTGCTGTTGACATGAGAGCCGTTGGATCAAACGACTCCCTGGCGCAACAGAAGCCACAACTGTTCTCACTCTTTAGCGTCAATGAATCAATGATCACGGCAAACGACTGTGATTCACAGTCAATAGTCTTACTAATCCCACCCATCTATAAATTCTCCCCACATTCCATTTTCAACTTTTCAATCCTTCATCCTTCATCCTTCATCCTCCCTACCGAGGTACACCAACTTTCGCCTGTCTCTCTCAAACGCCATGTCCTCCTCCAACGACCCAACGCCCAGTCGCATGCTCCATGAGCTTCGACGGTTCGTGGCTTCCCTCTGTGTGCCTATTCAACGTCAACGTGGAAAGGTTACAAGTCCAACTTTCGGGCACGTTCAGCTGCCTCCATATCGGCTGGTGAATCCATGCTTGATGAAGGAGATTTGCGATGCCATTCCTGCGATGGATGATAGGAGGCATATTCAACCCCTTTTCGTCCTCCCAGACGTTGAGAGGAGAACTCTCAACACAGAAATGAGAAAGAATCTCATTCGCCACCCCCTGTCGCCTGAGATTATTACCTTCTCCGAACTTCTCTTGGCCCTAAGAGCGAACCGCCGGGAGGCTAGGAGTAACCGCCGTGCATGGAATGGCACTTATGATCTCAAGGAATGGCATGAAAGGGCTATTATGCCAAAGAGGGCTCTCGTGGTGATTTACTTGGATCGTATGGTCTCTGCCGACAGCGCACTTGCGCTGATTGCTCTTGTGCAATGGGCATTCGACGTGATCATCGACACCAGATGCCGCATACACATCTTGACGATGTCAACCTACGGCATTCGCAATATCGTCCCAGACCTCGCCAAGAGACGAGCCCCAGACCTGGCAATCCCAGAGCTAGACCTCGCACCCTTTGGTGACCTCGACCCTATTGCCAATGCGCGTGTCATTCAACACCAAGACATTGCCTCGCAGCTTCACAGAGCCATATTGTCCAGCAATGGGCGCCCAGTGGCAATCATCTTTCTTGGAAATGAGGACTTGTTCCATGGGATTGTTCAGTTCTGTGACTGGCACAAAGAGTCACTCGGAGAACGTACAGTCGAATGCCCCTCGGATGATATCGATGCCTTTCGTCGGTGGCAGGAGAAGGAGGAGGAGGAGGAGGAGGACCCTCCAACAATTCGCCTCATTCGCTTAGACGGCAATTGTCCTATCATTCCCATAGCCTTCGAGGGCTTTGACCAAGTTCACATCGTGCTTGGCCATAACTACCAGGAGGTAGCCTGGAACAATCAAGCTGGGCAGTTGGTTGACTTCCACCGCGTCACCGCTCGCAGTGAGCGAAGAGACCAGATTTGGTGGGCTCGCCAGCCAAACGCCCGTGTGACCTGCGTCTACACTGGGGGAAGCAAACTGGAAGCATTTCTGGAAACAGGACATCATCGTCACCGGCTCACCGAGGATTCCCATATGGGCGGCTTCATGGCCTCGGTTTTTGACATGTCCACCTGGGGTATCGATCCCAGGATGGTCTTTGGGCGTTGTGTAAGAGCTACAGAGTCTCGCACAGCCTCGGAAATACTCCATCGACTGACCGTCCAGGGCATCATCTCTCAAGAGGAGTTCGTTCTACCCGAGCCTGACGCAACGGCTTTCAGAAAGATCCTGCCCCTGGTTAATTACGACTACCGGCTCGCATTGTTCGTTGCCATTGATTCCGGAAATTCCGATACCATGGTACGGATGGTCAAGATTCAGTTGGCAGCGCTCATCAGCTCTGGATTTCAAGACGTTCTTTGGATCCAATGCGAAAATCTGAAAGCGGCCTTGGAAACCGATCCCAGGCTACTCTCGCAGATGATCCGTGCATGTGTCGGGTACGGCCGGTGTCTGGCCAGACAGGGGACCATGTGGCTTGTACTGGGGCTCTGGAAGCATTTCATCCATGCCGAGTCTTCCGGTCAGAACCGGGAATTCAGGGCCCTGTATGATGTGGTTGAGGTGGATCAAAGCCGTTCCCCTATTGCACAAGACCTGGTGGACACGATGTGCCTTTATCTCAGGAGAGTGGGCATCACAGTACCTAGTGGCATGAATGTTGCTGCCGAGGTTGGCGATATCAACGAAACCCAAGCTCGTCAACTCCAAGCCCATCTTCTCCGGTCATACCTCTATCAACTTATTGGGGGAAAGTTGCTGGAGGGACAAACCAAGCTTTCTCACAAGATTATCGCCACGGACACACGGATCGGCGAATTGGGAGTCCCCGACCTTGAAGAGATGCATAGAAAGGAGGGATCTGAGATAATCTTTGGAGTTTGTCATTCCCTAAGCAAGAGAGTTGGACAGTCACTCGTTTTCGCCGCTGACTGGACCTACATTCCAGCAGACATTGTCGCTGAATGGAAGAACAAGAACGCGCCCGACACCAGTCTCAGGGATAGACTTAGATCCGGCATCGAGCTCGCGACGAGTAATGATGATGAATTTCGCGGGGGTTCTTAGGTTATAGAAGGGTAGATGGAAATGCTAGGATGAGGATAGAGGGAGAATGGTTCGGGGTGGAGATCAAGAGCGTCGGTATTGAAATCTAAGCGACGGATACGCAAAATGTGTACTCGCGCCACCCATCTCTATTATCAGAGACCCGTTCCTTATAATGACATTGTGCAAGTATTCAAAGGGGTAGTGAATTGATCTCGTATCGTCATTCGGCCCCCGTCACCGGATGATTGAGTAGACCAAGGGTCGCACGGCCATGCTTGCGGACTGCACAGTCGAGCTTCGCGGGGAGATAGATGACCTGAAGCAGGGGAATTCGAACTTTTGAGATACCTCCAACATTGAGCAAGGCGGGATCAGGCGTGCTCTTGAGGATGCCACGGCTCAAGCCAACGAAACCGAAAGAAGTCGTGATGAGCTCCAGGAGACAGTCGGACAACAGCGCCAAACGCTGGATAGCCAGGTTGGTGAGATCAGGAGACTAACAGAAAAGTCCCAGGAGCGAAAAAGTCACTTCTCTCACCGATCCGAGGCTCAAGTCCAGCAAGCTGCGACGCTGCTGCGCCACTTGTCGATTGGCACTGAGTCAGAAGTCTGGCAGGGCCTCGCCCGGCGGACCCTCCAGGATGTGACCTGGCTCTCCACGCAAGCAACGTGGATCCCTTGGACAATTGCTCCTTCGTGGTCCACTAATAAGGCTCTAGATGTCCAAGTGGATGATCGTAGCGTTCACGCCGCAGCTCTCGATGTGCTTGCGATCCTGCGGTCTGGGTCAGCGGATGCTGAGAACCTGTTGAGCCGGCTCCAGGTTCTGCAGAATGGCTTGATAAACTCCCCTTCGGTTGTCTCATCTATGGCCGAGATGCTTCTTGAGTCCTTCGTCGAAGGAGTCCAAGATAGGCGTCTCCATCTCATGCACCGCCTGACTATGTGGCAGGTTGCTCTCGAGATGTTCCCCATTGCTCACGTCCAAGCAACACTTGGAGAAACTCTGGACAGGGTAGATACGCGGATCGTCTATATTGCTGACGTGATGCGTGGCTGGGACTCTGGTGATTCGACAGAGTTTGACAGTACCATATGCATCACCTATCCTATGATAGCTCTGTTGGGGCTTCATCGCAACCCACCGGGGGTGATTGCATTTAGCCGCACTCGTCGTGAGCTCTGCTGGGTTGACAATGCTCAAATCGAGCAGAGTCTCGACGAAATGAAGCTAGTACCTACTACTGGCACAGCCATTCATCTCCCATTGGATAATGAGGAGAGGCTAGCATGGGCGTTGACGCACGCTTAGAGCAGTGGGAAAGTGGAGGTATTTACATGGTTAAATACGCAAATTGCAATGTCACGTTGAACTATCTGTACTGCATGTGATGTGCAAATGTGTGATTAAAGTGATGTAAAGTGACAGTTAAAAGAAAGCCAAGGTATCATTATCAACATACTAAAGGAGACGTCCAAGAACGGTATCTTGCCACGAGTTAATTTGCTAGTTCCAGTAGAACTCCGTCCTCACAAGATGGCAAGTTGCTAAACTACTTCAGTTGCCTTTGTATTCTCCGAGCCAATCGAGACGCCCAGCGGCCAGGGACCTGCGGCATGGAAGAGTAAGCCTTAGCCTAAGGGCTGGAATGAAGACGATGTGTGTCGGAACAGAATGATCTCTGCCCTCTCGCTGGATTTGAGCCTCAGCGATGATTGTGCCAAACCTTTGAGCGGCCTTATTCAGTGGGCCTTGGATGTCTCGCATCACTGTTTCGAGCTGCTTGAGCAACAATCTACTGTCCGCGCTGGTACGACTACGCGAAGATCTCCCTTATTCATTGACATATTTATCAGACACACAATCAAAGAACAAACTGAGATGCACATGGCAACACCTAAACCAAATACTGCAAAACAAAAACAAGTGTTATATAGATGGCGTGAATATGGAGGAACTGGGAGGGCATGTCAGAGTAAGGAAGTGTGATGGGGTTTACATTGGCAAAGGCAAACGTCAAGTGCAGGGGCTTGCGACAACAGGTCGCGGTACAAGACAGTCACACAAGTCAAACATTCATTTCACATCATTTATGTTCCAGCAAGTGAGCAAAAGTGTTTTCAGTTGCTCGTAAAGTTGACCCCGACCTAAATAACCCGCCTATACCTCCAACTCATCTCGCCTGTGCCGCCTTGTGATGAGGTGTTCGTTAACCGAGGCTCGTGGAAGAACTGAAACCTGTTTCAAAAGCCATGTTAGTTAATCGTATCAAAGTGAGTGTTGTAAACATACCAAGCAGGGCGGGTTTGCCATTGCTAGTCAAGGGTCGGGGTTGTCTCCTCAAAAGCCGGTCATACGGCGGGAGAATCTGGCCCATAGAGTGACTGAGAATCACCAAAGGGCTCTGCTACCTTGAGTCCTGTAACAGGACTGCAGAGGTGGTATCCATCATGAAGACAGATCAACGAGGTCCAGAGTTCTGGGGCCCGTCGTTGGGGGGGGAGAGATGCCTCTCGACGAGGCGTCGGACATCATCGGGGTTGCTGCTCCTGATCACGAAGCCGCGATTCATGGGCCCATTATCAAAGGCCAAGCTGCGCGTGGGGTCGCGCCGAACAATGTTGCCTTGAGCCAGAGTAATCTGGCCTTCGATCATCACGGCCTGGCGCCGGGTGGGCCTGGGCCGGCGGGGCCTGTGCCGGCCCCCGAAAACGTGGCCTTGAGCCAGAGTGATCTGGCCTCCGATCTGAACGACCTGATCTTGGATCTGGTCGGCCTGACCGAGGGGGGCCTGCTCTTGGGCCTGGGCGGCCTCGTTCTGAGGCTGGTGAGCCTCGCCCTGGGCCTGGGGAGCTTCGGCTCCGTCTTGGGTATGGCTCATGGAGCCGCTGGACTGGCCGTGGCCAGAGTTCGAGGGGGTTTGCTGTGAGGAAGACATGTTGCTTTACTTAAGTGCGATGTATGAATTCTTGAGTGTGATTCACAGAGAAAAAGACTTGAAGACGGGAGTAATAGGTTGTAAACAAAAGATCGTTTGGTACGTCACGTGGGGGATTACATTAGCCAGTTCACCAACACCAAAGTCCATCTCATGGGAACCGACTTGAGCGATGCCCAGCGTTGCTTTAGAGGCACGAACAGTAGTTCCGCCGTTTACCTCAAAGTATTTCAGCTTAAGCTATTATATCTTGATTGTATATCAGGAGATATCATGAAACTTCGCTCGATTCAGCATATTCAGGGGCCCCTCAATCCCAACGTCGATGGCCTCGATCAAGAGGTTCTCAATTCAGTGATGTCATATTTGCCTAGAATGGATGCGGTTCTCAGTTGGTAACGCACAGACTGTGATTCACTGTCCCAGTCGAGATGCGGTCGTCGCAGGCAGAGAAACAAAGAATCCTGTTTGGTTTGTCTTTTCTCTGCCGCCATCTTCTGGCTTAGTTTCCATCAAGGGCCGATCTGCCGCAACACACCGTCCCTTACCGATCCCCGAACATACCTTTCCACGGCCCTAGGAGAACAACATGAAGAGAACCAGTTTGAATCAAAGCGACGATTCGCGACCGAGCGACCGAGCCCATGCCAGACCCCGAAAGGCAGCCCGAACCAATGAGCCCGAGTCTTTGACCAACAAAAGCGACGCTGAGGAGGTACTGTCTACCCAGATAGAGAAATTATTCACTGCATGCTGACCTTCTCTTTCCGCAGCCGAATGCATCTTCTCCATTGAACATACCCACGACTCCCGAACCCTTTTTTGATTTGCAGGCAGTCATTGCGGCGATCAAGAATCACTTCGATGAGCAACGAGCTGAGATGAAGTCGTTCCTGGAAGAACAACGAGCCAGCCTGGAAGCATTCCAAGACGAGTTCCTCAAGCGCCAGGAATCTCAGAACGCTAAGATCAAGGCCTTGAAGCAGACGGTAGAGGAGTTGAGCAAGGCCATCGAGCCCAGCAACAAGCAGTCCCAGGCCCCTCATGTCGGCACATCATTGGCCGAGCGTGACACCCGCCAGCACCTCCAAGGAGAGACCGACGGCGAAGCTGTGAGCGGCCAAACCATTGCATCTCGCTTGGCTACCACAGAGAGTGAGGAGAGCACGGATCTGCCCTAACCTACGTACCCGATGTACAGAGATGGGAAGATAATCCTCCGGCTACCACCTGGTTGGGAACCTCCCATGGAGTGTCCTCCACCCGGTCCAAAGAAATCTCGCCTCAGTATCAGAGGGTGGAAGATCAGCCGCCATCCTCTCGCCGACTCGAGTGTTGTCCCACCCCACCAGTCAGCCACCGAGCGTGCCATCGATCAGGCTCATGGAAGCAACAATGACACAAAGAATGACACCTGATTGTTCGTTGCTTGATGAAAGCGTCAGGTATTGTTGAGCCCGGGTCTTTTTCAGCCGTACCGTCGCTAACCTTGGTAGATCTCTTGCTGTGGCGGGCCCTAGGGTCCTATGGCAAGCTAGGCACATCTCATTTTCATCGCTCTATGGAATGGGGCGAGTCGCGGGCTCTGGATGTCGTCACGTATGGTCGGGGTTAGAGTCTCTTGGTGTCGTACAAGCGCAGATGCATGGTGGACGCAAAGGGGAGAGCGTTATCGTCAGTTGGAGGGCAGGGAGGAGAGAAGTTGGACTCGAATGCGGCTGGAGAAGAGACTTTGGTGAAGAAAAGCAAATCAGACTACGCAAGACTTTGATGGAAGAAATCACAAACGCTGGGACAATCGGGTTCTCAAGTTGTTCCGTTGCGATCGAGTGAATTGCCACAAACGACGATGAATCACGTTCACTGAATGCGGACTCCACGAACATTTTTAAGCCTGGCTAAGCTCTCGGTCAATGTCAAAGACATCGTGTACTGCCTTGAACGTAGGATCGTACGGGGAATAAGGAGCCTTGAGGAAATGCTTCCAAAGCCCAAGGTTAAGCCACATGGTTCCCCATCGGGCCAGGCATCGGCCATACCCTGTGCATGCGCGCAAGATCAGCGATAGGGGGTGTGGCTCTTCGCCCATCATCTCCCACAGATCCTGTTCCGGGGATTTGAGCACAAGAAGCTTCTCGAGACCCATGCTAGTGAGCGAGGCTAGTTGGACCTTTACCATTCTCATATTCCCCATGCTGTCATCTGAGCATCCAGATGCTCCAGATTCAAGGGCCATAAACAAGGCAAGGCGGTAGTCGTAGTCCACTATGGGAAAAATCGTGCGGAACACCTTAGCATCAAGCTCAGGAAGGTTGAGCCCATCTGGGGAGATGACACGTTAGACCATCAGCCGGTCAAACATCTCCATTGTCGTGTGCAGTGCTTAGGCTCTCATATAGCGCCTAATGACTCTCTTTGCATCGATGCCCTAAGATTGCATGTTAAAGACCGAGGCTACAAAGCCTCCCAGTTGGGCATCCTCGATGAGCCGATGGCGATGATGGATATTCCTAAACCGCACTGGGGCAGTTCCAGGTTGGCGCCAAATTGGGACACAAAAGGACATAAGGAAGGCTTTGAGCTCGTTGAGCATTCTTTCGGATTGAAGTCCTGCTATGTCTGAAACGCTGTGATAAACGTGGTCGGTCGACATCGTCAGGGTGTGTAGGCTTGCTTTGGAATCAGCAACATGTGTTAAACATCCTGCACCGGACCGATGAGCGCAAGTAAGCTATGAGTAGAAGCTTGTGGATATAGCTAAATAACTGTCGCAGTCCTCCTGGGAGTCACCCCTTTAAGAACACTATCCCGGTCATGCAGGACATGGCACCCACGAGCTAGAGTCAAGAGATTGATACAAGGCTTGGCTTATTCTCCTGTAAGGTTATTCATAGAGCTATCATAATAATAAGAAGACTTTTGATAAACTCATTATCATGCTGGTGCTGGATTTGTGAGTTGGATGGTGACATAGTCTCTGGGGCATTTACATCCGCCATCTGTCGTGGGTAGTCTCAACCTTCGTCCAGCCTCTTAGGCCTGGACCTAACAGATGACCAATTTTTGGGACGAGAAGGAGGACATGTGGCGTTGATACAGAGAGTACGGAATCAAATCTGAATTACAAATATCAGCATCTGTAGCTTGTAGCCATCTTCGTCCCCAAGGGTCAGTTTACCCACGCAACTGGGAGTAACTTGATAGCATAAAATGCTACAATAACAAGCTCACCATTCAGTGAGTGAATGTCACGTGCTTCGAGTACAATGAACAATCCAACTCTGTAGCCACTCTATTAATAACTAAACACACCTCAGTCCGAATCAGTCTCCGAATCAGAACTATTTTCCTTCTTCCTTCCGCCCTTTCCAAACTTGAGGTTCGGGATATATAGGGCCACCAGGTCATGTTTCGTGTTATCCGGCGCCTTACACGTGTACCCCTTGTCGATACACCTCTGGCACGTATCCCAGTCCCCATCATTGCACCAAGCGCAGTGATAAAAGTCTCCCCGGATCATCTGATCACAGATATCACAAGAGTACTTTGGATACACCTTGACCAGGTTATGTTCACCATTCCCGTCGCAGGTCTCTCCTTGGGCGATGCAGTCACGACAAACGTCCCAGTCGCCGCCAGCACATTTCTTACAATGAGCATAGGGGCCGCTGATATCCTGGTTACAAACGTTGCATTCGAGATCGACCTTCATGTCAGGATACTCAGCAAAGTCAGCAAAGTCAGCCGGGACACAGCCGTGCCGTTTCTTTGCCTTGTGCTTGTCTATCAAGGGTTAGATTAGCCGATGTGTAGGATTTGAGACTTACCAATCCTATCTTTGACAAAATAGCCAGCTACACCACCTGCCGCAAAGCCACCTGCTGCAGCGAGAATCATATTGGAGGATGACTTTTCTTCTTTAAGGCTTGGCCGGGTTTGACTTGGCTGCATCTGTCCCTCGTGGCCCCTGTTCATGCTCAAACTGCCTGGATAGGAGGGCATTCCCGGCAGAGGATCTGACGGAGCTTGCCACATGCTTCTCCCCGTGGTCTCGGCATAGCACCACTGTCGGTCATTCTCTGACCAGTAGGCAATCCAACGAGGGGGCGTTGGACAAGGGGGTCCATTTGTCAAAGGCTGAGCTCCTTGGCCGTAGTTAGCACTAGAAACGGGAAGAGAGAATCCTTGTGACGAGGTTGGTCGATGCTGCTGCTGTGGTTGCAATGCTTGTGACGGATTATAGTCGGATCCTCCTTGATGATAAGATTGCTGCCCGGCATAAGACTGCTGCCCATTGTACGGCTGATATCCACCCTGCTGTCCGTTGGAAGACTGCACAGGATATGGCTGGTTACTGTTCTGGTAACCGCCATAGTCTTGCTTGTTGTTGTGATATCCCTGATTATTCTGGTAGTTATCATTATGCTGGTATCCCTGCGCTTGGTGATTCTGGTAGGTCTGAACTGCATCTTATGAGCGAGGATCATCGGAGTAGTCACTAACATACCATTCTGCTGCTGTTGCAGGCGCTCACCGAGGTTCAACCCCTCAAACTCTTTTTTGAACTTGTTTAGGAATGACATTTTGTCGCCCTTGAATGTTAATTGCTTTGTGTCAGCGAGGGAGACCGTTGATATAGGGGCTGAGCAGGACGTAAGCATAGCCCATATTGATCCACATTCAGGGCTGCGTCAAGGTTTCCGGCAAGTGGGAGGCTATTAATAGTCTACTTAGTCCGCCTATTTAGTACACATTTCGCGAGAATGCTGATGTGGTGCTCGCTTGCAAAAGTACTGTTTTATCTAGTGATTACGAAGCCACGTCAACGTCAGTGGTCATTATTACTTCAGTGGCGCCTTCACCGCCAAAGTAGCAAGGCTGGGGCATGGCTTACCTCTCATCACTGTCATCCGATTGCACCGCCTCGTTGAAGTTAGATGGTATTCGACTTGCGTCCGTTAAATCGTATGACTTGGTTGACTCAGGATTAACTAGCTCGGTCTTTTATTCTGTAGACATACGGACAAGGCAATCCCCTTCAACCAATCCAACGTTGTTCAACTCTCATGCTTCAATGTCTCACCAGATATCACCTGTAATAAAACTCTCGAGCCCACGGGGTCTCTGTTCTGCAGACTCTTGCGCAGCCTGCTGATCGAACAACTCTTCCGCATCCTTTCGTTGCCGTCTCAACTCCTCACGTTCCTGAGGATTCAGTCGATCAGGTATATCCAGTAGGGCCCCAGCTGTTGGGTTCCAAAGCAGCCTCTCCTGGTCTGCCACTTCACCTTGAAGTGCACATTTCCACAGCTGGTAAACCCCATGATCAAGATCTTTTGACTTGGAGGATTGCGCTTCTTTGATAAAGGTGGGTGCACCACCAAGATTGGCAAGAATGCTAACCAATGACCGCTGCTGTCTTTGTAAAAGTCCAATTCGAGAAGGGAAGCGATTCCTGCGTCCGAACTTGGACCTCACAACTCTCAAAATCGATTTACCATCAGGAAGTGCCAATGAAGTTTCATTGATGCTGGCTCCCTTTGACAGTAGCTTCTGTATCATGAGAGGATGACTAATGTCGTAGAACTTGGTGAAAAGCTCAGGAGGGCAAGGGTCAGGAGGCTCAGAAACCCACCCAAATGTGGTATGCATGATGTGCCCTAGCAGTGTCATTAGTAGGTCGTCAACATGATCGGACAGTTTGCCATCAAAATTGTCATCTTTGAGCAACAAGTCGATAATGACGCTCCACCGTTCAATACTAACAGCCTGCTGTTCAAGAGTGAAAGGATTATCCAACGGGAAGAATTTCCACGAACACACTCCTTGCCCGCATAGCCAGTTGGGCACCATGTTTTTAGCTGCGCCATTCTCCAGAACCAGTTTGATGATTGTGAACTGTTCGTCGTTTAAGAGGCACTTGGGGCCTTTAAAGTACCTCCAAATGACTAGCAAGGTCAAAGGGTAGCCCGCATGGACGCGATCGAACCGAATATCGGCACCTCTGTCCAAAAGCCAATTGACCATCCGAGAAGGAGAATGATTCGGGTCTGTCACGTTGTCGAAGTCGACACTGAGGATATACATCAACAGTGGGGTGACGACCAGAAGCGTGCGATCGTCACAGTCCGGCCTGAGTGGAATCCAGACTCGGCACTTGACATTGAGGTTAGCGCCAGCTTTTAGAAGAAGGTCAATCATGTCCGTCTTCCCCTTTGATGCCAAGCGTTTCGCAGCGGCAATCATTGGCCTAAATTTCCATGGTTCCAGACGGTGTTGCCATGGGTCCATATCGTTGGGTGCTGGGCTTAGAACCGCTAGGTCCAGCTTACAACCTCGTGAGACCATGGCTTTGGCTACTGTGATGGACCCAGAAAGAATTGCAAGTGACAAGGCTGTCTCGGGGTTCCAACTCTTTCCGACTCGTGCAGTTGGGTTTGCTCCAAGGTCCATCCAACGTTGACAGATGTTGAGTTTGAGGTTCAGTTTGACTGCCTCGACAAGGGTTGCATCAAGGTTGGCTTGGATGTCGGGGATCCTGTCCTTGACTCCATACTGTTGGCAAAGCTCAACGAATCTGGGGATTTGCGAAGTGAACAGGCGTCTTTTGAAAGCGGCAGACTGTGTGATGTGAATGGGGACATCCGGTTGAGCGCCTGATTTGAGGAGAAACTCGAAGATGTCGTAATTGAATCTGTTTGCGGCAAGGCCAAGTGTAGAGGCCAAGATAGCGGTGCCGTCGTTCCTCCAAGCAACTTCGACAGTGTTGATACCAGCCCCAAGGGAGAGAGCCTTCTTGATAGCCCACATGTTACCTCTGAGGCAACCCCAGGCCATGAGTTTGTGAACAGCGTGGGGTTCAGCCATCATGTAGGGATCCAGTGTTATTTCGAAGGCGGAATTGCATTGCTGAAGGTGCCAAAGGTCGACGAGGTCGGTCTCATGGATGATGGCCTCAAATACCTCCAGAGGGAGGGACTCGAAGGAAGACGCCATAGTTGTGTGATTTGGTCAAGTTCAGAGTAAACAATGGATGGGCAGACGATTTTATATGGCAAACTCCCCGGTGAGTCATGAAGATATTGTAGGATCTTCGGTGTATCTGGACGGGGTGAGCTTAATTGCCGTAGAGTTCGGTGAGATTGTCACATTATTGAGTTTCATGATGGAAACGGTCAACACCAAAACTGGTTCATTCTCGACATCGCCGCTCGAATAATTGAAGCAGCAAGGTCTTCTTTTGTTAAGAAAGCTATACTTGGGCTCGAGATTGCCCAAACGTATCAACCAGCTTGCGCGCGAACAAGGGATGGCGATTTAAGCTCCCGCACGATGGAACGGCAGTCATTTTGAGGTAAAAGAGTCATTCAGCGTAAAAATTGACAGAGTTTAAATTTGGGATTCTATTAAGTGGTGCAGTAATCCAGGCCGAGAATCAACTATAACAAAGAACATGACCAACGATCTTCTGGCTCAGTTCCTATCAAGGGCCGGAGAACATAATAAACACTTGATCGGGGCTCATTATTTCTACCTATTGCCGATCGTTATTAGAGTGTGACCCATTCAGGATTTATACATAGGGAGCTCATTGGATACCCTGCAGAAGATATTGATAGGCTCGGGAAAAGACGCATTGCCGTCATCAGGAGATGTGCATGTTTGGAGCATCCTGGGCATGGCTTAGCCGTCGTGAATTCTGTCCCCCTCATTTGTCTACTCAATTAAAAGCGAATTGTCCAGAAAGGTAATCAGATCATTGCTTGGCTTGGACCTATTCAACTTGGTTACCGCTAGGAGCATCAGCTCCTGTAGCTTCACGCTGGTCCTGTGTGCTGCACGGCGGTTTTATTGCGGCCAATTTCCGCCCTCGTTTAAACGAAGGCTTTACTGGGCAGCCTATGGAGTTCGCTCATTTTCTGGCTCTTCAACAAGGGTCTCAATAGCCTTTCCAAATGCGTTTCAGCACATGACGAGATCCTTTCGTCCAGACCCCTTGCAGACACCCATGTTCACTAACACAAATTTCAGCCCACGTGTGCCGAGGGCAGTAATAAGGCCTACATCTAGACCTTATCGGTCCTACCGATCTTTGTGGTGTAGAACCCCTGACTTTTCCCTCGAATCCCGCTGTCAAAAGGCGGAGAAGTGCGGGGTGAAACGGGAGCGATTCCAATTTCGTTAAGCGGAGGGAACGTCGCCGTCGGGTGATGAGCTATTTACGGCATAGAGACAATGCATCCTATATGTCCTGTCTTTGTATTATCAGATGCTGGTAATAGGGCCGACTGCGGCCAAGGTCATTATTATGGCTAGTCTACTTGGTCACTTTGTACATGGCGGACAACAGGGTCGAGACAGTGTTCCTCTTTGGGCATACCTTGGCATAGTCACTGGGGTTATGACATAAACGCATTAGACCATACTGCTTCTCATTCGGCCCGTCGCTAGTTCCACCGAGAGGTCTCATTTTCTTGTGTTTTGGCGCTTAAGCAACAGGAGACTCCGCCTTCACGATGTTTTCATGGAGTCCAGGTGCATGTGAAAGAGGTGAAAGAAGAAGTGAAGAAAGGCATAAAAGGGTCATATGAGTCTGTTGTATAGTAAAATCACCAGTCTCCAGCTTCAACCAGTTCATCAGATCGTGCAGTCAAAATCAGCCATGAAGTATTCCCAGCTCCTTGCCATAGGCTTTGCCGCTTCAGTTGAGGCTCATGGTTATCTAACCATTCCCAAGAGTCGCACTCGTCTAGGAGCAGAGGTATGTACTGTCCTTACCCAACAGTCTGGCTCATCCCATCGGATGGGCTTCAACTATAAGACATTACTCCTTGCTTGAATCCAACTGACTCAAACAGGCCGGCATCGACTCTTGCCCTGAGTGCACCATCCGTGAGCCCGTGTCAGCATGGCCCGATGTAGATGCTGCTACAGTTGGCAGAAGCGGTCCTTGCGGCTTCAACGCTCGAGTCAATGTTGACTATAATGTGCCCTCGAGCAACTGGGGCAACACTCCAGTGGCCACCTACAAGCCTGGGGACACCGTCGACGTACAGTGGTGTGTTGACAACAACGGAGACCATGGTGGCATGTTTAGTTACCGCATCTGTCAGGACCAGGCCATCATCGACAAGCTTCTGACGCCTGGATACACTCCCACTGATGAGGAAAAGCAGGCCGCCGAGGATTGTTTCCAAGACGGCCTGCTCCCCTGTACGGACGTCTCAGGACAGACTTGCGGCTTCAACCCGGATTGTTCATCTGGGCAACCGTGCTGGAGGAATGACTGGTTCACCTGCAATGCCTTTGGGGCATCGTCCCGCCGAGGTTGCCAGGGCGTGGACAATGCTCCTCTTGGATCTTGCTACACCTCCATCGCTGGAGGATATCCCGTCAGCAAAAAGATCAAGATCCCAAACTACGTCTCAAACCACACGCTTCTGTCGTTCCGTTGGAACTCATTCCAGACTGGTCAGGTTTACCTCACCTGCGCAGATATCGCCATCACTGGTAGCGGTACTGTAACACCCCCACCCACTACGTCTGAGAACCCTGGAACAGGCTGCAGCACAGTACCCGTCACCTTTGATCATGTCGTCACTACTAGCGTTGGTCAAACAGTCAAGGTTGTGGGATCCATCCCAGCTCTTGGTAACTGGAGCCCATCTTCTGCTCCGGCACTTTCGGCTTCAGGGTATACCTCTAGCAACCATCTTTGGTCCACGACTCTGAATCTGCCGGCCGGTCAGTCATTCCAGTACAAGTTTGTCATTGTCGAGTCGAATGGTGGTGTGAAGTGGGAGAGCGATCCTAACAGGGCTTATGCGGTTCCGAGCAGTTGTCAGGCCGTGACTGTTAGTGGAACGTGGCGTTAGGGGTTGTGATGTTGAGGGAGTGATAGCACTGGGATATGTTATGATGTGTTGGGAATGTGACCTTGACTATAGTTCAAGACTCAAGGAGATGAAAAGGCCGATCAAAGGTATCAAGCGCTACATAACAGGCTACAAGACCATCTCTAAGCACATCTCATCCGTCAATAACGGAGCTGTTAAGTTTGGGAACCTGGCAGCCTTTTCTGTCCAAGAGAGGGACGATGTTCAATTTGTTGCCCTGGTTGACGGTGACGCCTACAAGTTCAAGCCTGGCCGCTCAGCCGTCTTTCCCAAGTGGGTTACGAAGGACGATGAGCTCCCCAGGTTCGAGGCCTTGCTAAGAACCTATAAGGAAATGTGTCATGAGGACCTGGATCCAACCGGACTGGTCCGAATGAGGCAGAGCCCCCTCTACGTGGGCTGTTCCAAAGACCTCAGAAAGCGGATGATGACGTATGGCCAGAATTCTCTACCTCAAGTCAACAGGCATCTCGCGTTGACAATCAAGGTCCTTGCCCAACTTTCGCTAAGTGTTGATGTCCATGTCAGGCCAGTGCTCCTCATCTGGAAGAAGGACCAGCTGCCTGTGGCCGAGCAGCTCGTCGCCACGATAGCCGGGTCACTGATTTATCAGTACGGCTTCAAGGCCATTGAGGCAGGCGGCACAGGCTCCAAAACGGTTGATTCAAAGGTGAGCCTAGCATCTAACGCCAGGCTGATCATGAACTTTCTGAATGACATGCGTATGAATGTGCGCGAGACTTTGGAGAAACTTCAGTCCCGGAAGCAATTCCTGGGAAGACTAAGTGAGGCCCAGCAGGAGGCGGCCGATATAAACGAGACCATGCAAGCTTGTTTGCGTCAGGTCAGGGATTTCCCCAACCATCCCAAATGGAATAGCATCATCGATGAGATGAATGAGATTGCAAAGAGGATGCAGGGGCGACTCGATAATAGAAAGGAGGCTCTACGACAGTGGCAGCTACTTCGAGAGATTGAGAGAATGCTGGTCTCACCAGTTGGGACAAGCCATACGTGAGTGGCGATGCCCCCTCCGCCTTTGATGGTGAGCCTCACAAGGCCGGCCATGCGGCATCTAATATAAAATAATCCGATCTTCAAGAACCTTACACATGATTCATTGTCTCGACACAAGTACGAGCAAACAGTGCGGCCTGAAAATTGTTCTTGGGACCCGCATTCAGTGACCGTGATTTATCGTCGTTTGTGGCAATTCACTCGATCGCAACGGAATAACTTGAGAACCCGATTGTCCCAGCGTTTGTGTTTTCTTCCCTCAAACCTGCGTGGTCCTTTTTGCTTTCTTCACCAAAATCTCTTCTCCAGCCGCATTCGAGTCCAACGCCCTTCTCCTCCGACTGACGATAACGCTCTCCCCTTTGAGTCCACCATGCCACCTACCGCTCCCCCCAAGACCCTCGAGGAAAATCTCGCCGAGCTGGCTAAGATTGAGCAGTTCAAGGCTGAGCTTAAAGAAGATCTCAAACTCGAACGCCAGGAGAGGGAGCGCCGCAATCAAGAGTCCATGAGACCCTCTATCGCAGACAGGGTGCTTCGGCAACTCAATGAAACACACAATGAAGGCTGTGCCAACTGTGATAGCTTTGGCCACGAAATGGATCATTGTCTCCAAGTTCCCGAAGGACTTCTCATTGGCTGCATCCTCTGCAAAAAGATGTGTCATGATACCGACGAATGTTCCGTATTCACTGCCATGTCTTTTAAGGACCAGGTTCAGCTTCTTGTCTTCAAGCGTGCATCTATGCCAGCGCTGAGGACTAAGAAGCCATGGACTGAATGGCTTCGAGAGTGGGCTGCCCGACCTGAGTCTCGCGAAGAGGATGGGTCTTTCAGCATTCCCACCCGGCTTCCCTGGGGCGAGGCCTTCACCATCGACCTTACCATTCGATCAGAAGGCAGCGAGTGTGAGGCTTTGCAGAACGAGTACGACCAACACAGGGATACCAGTCGGTTACCAATTGACCCTGCCAGCAGCTTTCTCGAAATCTGAGAGAGTTTCCCTTAAGCATGTCATACCAATATCGCAAAGACGCAGAGGTTTGGCCTTGAGACTCGCGTGACCGGTTCAGTTGTACGTTGTTCGATGCGTTATGATAGATAGTTACTGACTTGGCAAGAGATATTTGTTACTGCAGATACAAAGCAAAGTATCACTCTGGGAATTGGTTCTAGGCCGAGCTGGATAAGGAGCGCCAAGCTATACAGCAGCAGATAGCAAACGTAAGGGTTAATATGTCTGGGGAATAAAGTATAGAAGGCATAACTGCATGGATTAAGAAACCTCTCTATTAAATGTCTCTGAGTCTGTAAAACCTCTGAGTGTGTAATATCTTGAGTCTGTAAAACCTCTAAGTGTATAAAATATATGAGTCTGTAAAGCCTTTGAGTCTGTAAAATATATGAGTCTGTAAAACCTATATGAGTCTGTAATATCTCGAGTCTGTAAAATGTCTGAGTCTGTAATATCTCGAGTCTGTAAAACCTCTAAGTGTATAATATCTTGAGTCTGTAAAATGTCTGAGTCTGTAATATCTCGAGTCTATAAAACCTCTGAGTCTGTAATATCTCGAGTCTGGAAAATGTCTGAGTCTGTAATACCTCGAGTCAGTAATATCTCGAGTCTGTAATATCTCGAGTCTGTAATATCTCGAGTCTGTAAAATGTCTATGAGTCTGTTAAACCTCGAGTCTCTTAAATAAAGTCTTAAAATAATCACAGCGCTTGCAAATATCATTGGTGCATTAATTATAGCAGGTATGATTTGCTCTCTACATTGTATAGACCCAACTCCAAGACCCTGCTACATCTCTTTATCGCGACAATAGCTCTCCCTTCAATGTCTTTGCAGCAATGGCTTAGGAACGAGACCGTGTCTTCCGCCCATGCCGGCCTGGATCCTCGTCCCTGTGCTTTCGCTTTGGCTCACGGCTCTCCTTGTGAGAAGGCTCACGGCTGTCTTTGCGCTTAGCCTCATGCCTCTCCTTGCGAGGGGTTTCACGGTCCTTCCCCTTGTTGGAGGCTTCATGACGATCCTTTGGGCTACCTTGATGAGATGCCCGCTGCTCTGGGCCGCCCTTTGACTGACGGTCATCTTCAGTGGCAGGGCGCTCACGTTGGGGTGCCGTCTTGGTCGCCAGGCTGTGTTGGCCGCTCCCTTCCCCTGGGCCAGCGTCTTTTCCCGCAGGTTTTCCCGGGGTAATGACTTGGCCCGTCTGCAGGCCCAGCTCGACGAAGGCATCACTGCCAATCTCCCCTCCGACCCCAAGACTGTCAATATCATAGCCGCTTGCAAGACCTACGGTATTGCCTTGGAGCTTTTCTGGCCTGAGGGGCTTGCCGAGTCCTCTGCCCTGGCTTCTGCCTCGACTCCTGCGTCTGCTTCTGCGCCTGCTGCTGTTTCGACCCCCGCTCAGGCCACTGCTGAACGTCGGATTGAACCCGGTGATTTTGACGCTTGGTATTCGGTTGAGCAGACGGACCTTGAGAAGGTGACTGGCGCGCATGAGAGGGTCAGTGTCTCCGAAGCCATGGTGCTGGATGAGGATCGAGAGGACTAAGAAGGGACAGCTTTTTTTTCTCCCATGTCAAAACTCGAATGATGGTATCAGGCCTCGATGATAGATGTGTAGCAGACGGATAGCTTCGCCGTTCAATTGAAAGGTTTCGGAGACAAAGTTTATTCTGCCAGTGACTTGTCTTATGACACATTTTACCTGAATGACCTTCATTTCGTGATGAATGATGATGCTCACTACTGAAATGTCAAGCCATCTCTAACCGTGAGCCCTTCTTGGTGGTCAAAGCCAAGGCCATGCCCTAGCAGCTATTGACGTGTGCCTGAAGAAAGCTTGAAACCGCAAGAGCTGCCTCTAAAGGGAGCAGAGGTTCATCTGACGGCATTCCTCTCCTCCCCCCGGAGAACTCGATATTTCTCTAGCTTCATAGAGTAAAGTAGCATGTGATTGAGCTTTAAATCTCCCTATGTATATAGACAGGTCTGCCAAACAACACGAGCTCAAGATGAACGACTCCCATTTCCCGACCGTTCACGATATGAGGGTACTCTATCAAAGCTCTCTAAGCAATATTTTTTTTGATTGAACATGGAGTCGCTGTGGACTCTTCAGAGAAGAGTGTCCAGGCTGTCAATCCTTAAGCAGGGGTCGTTGATCGAGCAGAGTAGAGGGAGTGTGTCAAAGATTTCTGCCGCGATTTCAGGGTCGTCATTGGAGGTGGGGAAACGTTCGGATGTCGCTGGAATCTAGGCTGGCTATGACGTTGAATGCTAAATGGTGTTTGGGATTGGACAAAGACTCCCGATTTTGTTTAAGCCAAAGAAAGTGAAGCACAGCTGTAGCACAGCGAGATGCACGCTCAAAGCTGAGCTGGTCCGTAGGGACTGAGAACAATAGTCATTCACTGAGCTTATCGCTTAAGCGCCTTATCAGTTCAAGTGGGGCGAGCTGAAGCCAGCGTCAGGTTGGAGTGGAACGGGCAGTGTCAGTGATTCACTGCCTCTAGGCAAGGGAATCTTAGGAATATGCAAGCCTTTGAACTTTGAACTTGCTTCTTTCTTTTCTACCTTCTACATTCCCACCCTCTACATTTCACTCATCCCATGTAAGATCAAAACATGCGCTTTTTTCAGGTATCTGGTTCAAGTTCTAACAGTACCATAGCTCAAAATGGCCGACCGATCCGCCCCCCCTTCCCAGGCTCAGCCCTTGACGGCAGAGGTCCAGGCCGCCCTACAGCAAGAGCTTATCCGCATGGCTATGCAGTACGAGGTGCTAGAGGCCCGCGCCAGTCGTCTGGAAAAGCGTCTGGAAGAGCGTCTGGAGAAGCGTCTGGAGAAGCATATACAGGAGACGGAGCTCCTGCTCGCCGCCATGGCCGAGGAGATCCAGCATCTCAAACGTCAGAACCAAGCCCTCCTCAGGGGCATACTCCACGCGGCTCAGAACTAAAGGCCCGACACGCCCACACCCAAGCCCATCACCCTCACCACCAGCCTCACCTTGTGGCTTCTGGCAGATTCGGGGGCGCTCCCATCGGCAGGGCATAAACTAGCTCGTTGGTGTAGGTGATTGAAGATCCGGACCATGGACGTCGCTGACATTGTAACCAGAGACTTCCAGCCTCGTGTGGTTAGCATTTTCCCTTGCGTGGGATTCGTGTCTTTGTTGGAACATGGCAAGGGGGTATGGCAGGTTTATACGCATGGGTAGAGATAGAAGACATGATTCTGAGTTGGCATCTTTCGTCTTGTGTGCCTACCGGTGATTCGTGGCGCCATCCAAGGCACCATCGCCTATGACTTGAGGCGCGAGCACAGCGCGGCGATGGATGATGCTCTAGCCTTAGCCATGGTCTTCTCATCGTAAAGCTCCATGTGCTTCAAAAAGGCTTCTATGTGAGCTCGCCGTGCCCCAACATTGTAGGGATCCACAGGGACATCCGCCAGGGGAAATCGGACACCTGGCTTGCCCTTGGGGTGGCAGTCGCTGTATTTGATTCGGTTGCGCTCCATGTTGGGCGTGGTTGGGGTGATTTTGTAGGAGTCGGGACCAGATGATGATTTCAGGAGAGGGAAAGAAAAGAAAAACAAAGACTGACGCCGAAATTCGGGTGCTTTGGACTGGCTGGCATTCGGCTGCTCGTTTGACTGCCCCCTCCCGAAGCGGCTGTTTTCAGCTCGTTTGTGGGCAAGCAACGTTTTGAATCACCCTTTTGATGCAAGCATGAGCCACTCAGAAACTACTTGGTATTAGCTGCCCATCCCATTGCCCCATTCTTGTCCGTCTGAACGTAACACCTATTGTTGAAATCCCGGGGAGTAATCTCGGCGCCGACAGTGGCCCCACATCGGCCGGTGTGGCGTTGTCTTGTCCGGCGCCGGGCGGCGTCAATTGCGTGAACTTTTTGGCGATGCGCGCCCCACCTGAACCTGGCAGCTCGCCCTCATCCACTGACAGTGAATCACTATCAAGTGGCCGGCATTTTTCTTCAGCAAGCCCTTGATTCCTGGACTGATCTGCCTTTCTCTTTCTTCATCACATCCACCAAACATGTCTGCGCCGATGGAGCAACACGACGACGGCATCGTGATGCCCCCCGATGAAGATGCTCCCTCTCACCGAAGCGACTCCAGCATCGATTCCGACAGCGATTCCGACGATTCCTATCGCCCTGACTTCGAAGCCCTGCACGCGGAACAGGTGGCGCGGATGCGTGCCACGCTACAGTCTTCCTACCCTCCCATTGAAGAAACCGATTTTGACGCCATCGTCGGACCCGCCGAGCCAACGTTTACGGCTACATGGAAGAATGAAGACGAAGAATTGATGCTCTTGGAATGGAATTCTTCTCACGAGAAGAAGGCGTATGCTTGCATCGACGTCGACAACGCATCACTAACAACACTCTGGAAGGTCTGCATGCGAATGTTTCGGTGTACTCCCCTCGACCTGATTTCCCCTTTGCTCAACTTGAAGTACGGCTCATCGACTGTGGTATTCTCCCAGGAGTTTTGTGACGCTCTCACACCCCTCATTGTACATGCCATATGGCAAGGCTCTGCCCAGCGTCTAGCCATGGTTTTGCAGTACGCAGTCATCTGCCGCACAGATGACCGTCGGCCCTGGAAACCAAAGTTCCGCGGCTTTGGGCTCGACCTCCTTGTCTCCTCCATGGACAAACACTCGAGTATGCCTCAGCCGATCCACAAGATGCACCACGAAGCACGGCAGAGAGTTGATCAAAGGGGGCAAGATTCCGGCATCATGTCGGACGTCATGTACGAGGTTGGTGAGATCGTTAGCGAGATGTCGCTGGAAGATATGACCGTCACTGCCGGCTGCACCGTCTACAAGGGACACGAGGTCTATTGTGTCACCACTCAAGACGTGGAACTGGTTACAATGGCGATTTGTTACGCAGCCTCGGGTGTGTTCAGGACGGTGAATGACACCTATGAACTGTTCCAGGAGGCGCTGGACAACGACGATCCACCCAACGCGCAGCAGATCCGAGATTTCTATCAACGCGCTGGGCGACAGCAGCTACGCGTCTTGGCCATGGCCGAAAAGCGACGAGCTAGACCCAAGTCTTAGGTCCAAGGTGAGCATCACACGCAGGCTTTGAAAGCGGGTTGCTGACGGAAGGATACAGTTCTGTTTGGAACGGTTGGACGACTACAGGGACTTCGGGCATCTCAAGAGTGTAACGGCAGGATGTTGCGGCAAGGGAGATTGGGCGAATGGTCTTTTCATCTTGGAGGAGGGGTACCAAGGACTCTGCTTTTATTCCGAGGAAATGGATGCCGTTTGACACTTTCCATGTGACCACATGTCTTTGAACACATTTGAATTGGTTATGCGACGTTGTTCATCTTGCACACACGTCCCTCCATCTTTGTGTATAGGGTGTTCTCACCTCACTAACTGTCATTTGAATGTCCACATGACCGACAACACAGGAACCCCTTGGCCTCTATTGTGGGCGGCGGGCAGCCTGCCTTGTTCGAGTATGCGTCAAAGCATGGAGATCTTGGACAGACTCACGACCCGAAAATCGTCATATATGACTAAACTAGCATGAAACAGCAAAGTACAAATTCCATCCAGGCCTGGCATCCCTGTCCTCCCAAGCGCCGCTTCCAGGGCTGGCTATAGACTTCTTTGAACCCTCTTGCAACTATATCAAACATCTTCCTCTCTAGATGGCTCAGGCCGTGATTGACGAAGGGGCAGAACGAATTGGCGTGTCGAATCTGGGTTCTGGCTCTCGGTGGATTGGTTGGCGTGTCGATCGGGTTCTGGGAGAGCGATATACCGGGAGAGAGCTTCCTCGGCCAACCTCTCGGTCTCGGGGTTCACTCGTCGTCTCTGCGATGGGTTGGTGTCCATTGCCACACCACCTGGCACCAAACCGAAGAAAAGCACGTATGTTGCAGGAGTGGCATCAAAAGACCAAGCACCCTTTGCCATACACGTCGCCGGGTATTCGGGAATAATGTCGGATCCATTGACGTTGAAGGTCCGTACCAAATCCCGGGGCATGGTTGCATCCCCCTTGCGAACGGCTGCAATGAGGGCGTACGTGTTGCGGCCAGATGTCTTGAAGCCGGCACGGCCGTTGATGGCACACGGAGCCCAATCCGGGAGCTCCAATACTCGAAGGTCATCGAACGAGAGGCGGGTACCGAGATCTGATTCTGGGGTATACTCAAGTCGAACGATGAGGGGTATGTGAGGGCTGTAGAGGTATGACCGGCCGTCGATGTCGAAGATTCCGAAAGCCTTGTTGACAAGCGATGGCAAAGTTTGCCCCGGGTTCTCTTGTCGGTTGAGTTTCAGTAGGCTGATATGTGCAATCTCATTCTCTGTCCAGTCATCCATCTCGAATGGATCGATTGAGTGCCGAGGGTCATACAGCGCGCAAAAGTCCAAAGACCAAAAGGTCCTACACATGAGGTCAGATTTGTGCAGGGCATCGAACGATGTGATATCCAAGCCATCGATCTCTCAAAGAGCCTTGAGAACATCATGTCTAGCCTGAGTTGCCTGTGAAAGCTCCTCATAGCTGGTACCAAACATGTGCCATGCGTGGCGGAGAATCGGGTTCTCCTCCTCTGCTTTCTTGACCAAGTCCTCTCCCGCGAGGTTATGGCGACCTAGCATGATATGGGCGTAGATGCGTCGTAGCACCACAATCAGGCAGTCGAGTCCAGGATTTAGGCCAGTCCTGGGACATCGTGGCGGACGGGTCGCCAAGATTTGACGGACAAATTCGACATCTTCATCCACTCGATAGTAGGTACGGATGTCGTCGATCGGGTGCGAAATGGGTGGCGGCTGTTGACTGGTTGTTTTCTCCATTGTCTAGGACATGTCAGAAGTGAAGGATGAGGGAAAAGGCTTCAGCTTACCTGCGTTCTTTCGGAGCGTTGGAGAATGCAAACGTGGAGTTTGATGACGGCGAGCCGAGTTGTGATTGCAGGTGTCAAACACTGGCAGCGAGCACGCGCAAGGAAAACTTGCAAGAATTCGGCGATTGTGTTTCCAACCGTGCATGCACCTTACATTCACATTGCAGAAAACCCGTGAAGCCTGACCTTGTCGCCACACGCGGTCACCAGCTAATTGTGAATGACAGATTTCGACAGTGAATCAAGATGCCTCGACCGACCGAACGACCCTACGACTCCCAGCGGCTTCGAGTTTTGCGAGCCGCGCTCCAACCCATTCCCGTCATCAACACCAGCGGAGGCGATATCCCCGCTCACGACACCCACCATGGAGGTCGATCCTCTGGTGGTAACGATAGCCGTGAAGGTCGATCCTCCACTGGCAACACCCGTCGCGGAGGTCGATCCTCTGGTGAAGCAAATAAAGACCAACACTCCGACAACCCCCATCGTAGCCATACCGACCAGCTCTCCCGGCCACGAGATGCTGAGGGACGACGGCGACACAAACTTCAAGAACGAGGGCTGAGAGAAGTCCCGGATGGCAAGAAGAGTAGAAATCTACACTCCGAGAGCCATGGAATCATCGTCCACCAGACGAAGGCCCTTCCCGCGACACGACACCTCAGGCTGGTCCCCGTGTTCGAGAGCAGAGTCGCCCAGGCCCGTCGTGATGCCGCAATCTCGGCCAGCGTCGTGAACTCCTGGGATCCGCAGGCAGTACAAGCTGCTACGGCACCCAGGCAGATCGAGTCTGGAAGCAGACCAGCCACCGAAACCAGGCAGGCCACCAATGTCGTTGCCGAGAGCCAGGCTGGAGAGTACCTGTGCGCCAACTGTGTGGGTGTCACCCACAACCTCGACCGTTGCGTCAACATGGATGAGTCGGATGGGGTTGTTGATGGCTGCACCCTGTGCAACGACATAAGACACGACATCGATGAGTGCCCGAAGTTCATGGCAATGACCGCCAGGGAGAAGGCCTTCGTCCTCGTCTACGATCGTGGGTGCCTCCCCCCTATGAGGACCCAGCGGGGCTGGTTTGGCTATCTGCTTGATTGGCTAAACTGCCCTGAGGCTCGCGATAGCAAAGGCAAGATAATCTTGCCTTCCACCTTCCCATGGACCCCCGAGTTCGCCAAGCAGCTTTGCCATGGCCCCGGGGCCGTGGCCGGCCTCGCTCTACAACAGAAGTTCGACGTGTGCCAAGATAGGACCCTCCTGCCCAGAGATCCAGCCACGGCTAACTTTGGTCGTGTCTGGGAGACTTACGGGCATGATCATGTCAGCCGTCAAGATGGTCAATCTGGCCAGTCTCGTCAACCAGAACGCCACGGCTGAGGAGCCAACGATACGACCACCACGGGCTACAACCAGTCCAGCCACCCCGGACAGACCTTCTACCATGTCACTCTGAGCTCAATGTAAGACCTCCTTCAACCATGCTTGACATTGTTCTCATGTGATCGCCCCAGTCTCACCTCTACTCCCTCGATCGTCAACACCCGACCAGTCCACCGCGAGCGCGGCGCAAGAAACCACGTCAAACACTTGGGGATTCTGCTGTAGGAAATGTGGGAGCTTATTGTCTTATACATGTATAATAGGATTTCGCACCAAAATGAGAGATCTCATCCAAGTAACACCAAACACAAACCTCCTTGCCAAGTAGGCCTAAGTAATAGACTCTTGCGTTAGGAGATGGCATCAATGGGGTAATAGTAATACCTAATATCTACATATGGAAGGTAGATAATGTCCCTCCCGCTATGGGAATGATGCTATATCTATGCGCAAGCCTGGCGTATATCTTACTAAGCTTACTAATAATCTCTTACTCCTTGGCGAGTCATACCTGCACCGGGGCCGGTGCAAATAAGTCACGTGCCCAGCGCACCGGCCCCAGTGCAAATAAGATCTATTATATAAGAGGGTTATATATAAGTAAGATATCCTCTTCTTTATCTAATAAAATAGCCGTAATATATGCAATTAAATATAATAAGTGATTTAATAGGCATATAGCTATTTAATAAATTATATATTATCTATTAGTATTAATTATGCGCAGCGGAAAAGCTACCTGAGGCTATAAAGCATACTAATATAACGACGATAATATAAATAAATCGACTTAGTATATAAGATATATAAGGCTAGGGCTTCTTTACGGAAAGATAGTCTTAATCCTTATATATAGCATTATCGCTAAGATGCCTAATTATTAGTAATACCAGAGCTAGCCCTAGAACCTACTAAATATCTCTGTTTTTATCGATGCTACTATAATATAAGTAAGGGAGCTTCTATTAAACTAAAATAACCGCTTTATTTTACGGCCGATCGAGAATAACTAATAGGCTTAGGCGACAAGGCGCTATAATTATAATACTATATCTCTATTCCTAGTTTAGACTTAGTAGCTTATAAATACTTTACTAATAGATATTATATTAGCTATTATATATTTTACCGCGAACCTTAGTGCCTATATAATAGCTTCTAGTATATACTTTCCTCCTTAAGGGTAGCTAATTATTATAGATATATTAGCATAGGGTTATAAGGTTATGGGATAATAGTATATAATATACCTTAAAGACTCCTTAGGCTACCAGTAGCAGTAAATTAAGCCTAATATATACCTAGTATAGACTTATAGTATCCTCTAGTCTCTTAATAAAGTATACCGCTATAAGGAAGTTATATATATAGGCCTCTTATAGCTAACGCCTGCTATAGGCATAACTATAAGCCTATTAGCTATCTAGGAAGTAAAGCGGTTAGGTATCTATATCTATATAATTAATCAGAATAGGTATATAATATAGCTTTAGTAAGGCATATAATAGATAATTAAAAGGCTATATCTTAGTATTACTACTTTATTATAATTTATTATATATATAAGTAATAACTAAGCCTATATTATATTATATATATACTTAGCTATAGCTTCCTTTAATAAAGCTATTAAGCTATACTAAGTATACTTAGAGATTACTCTTTTCTTTATCTTTATATTAATATATATTAATTATATACTATATAATCCTTTAAAATATTAATAAGGGGGGTTCTTATATTAATATAATTACTCTTATATTTTAAGATCTTCCTCGGCGGTATTTTATATTCCTTATATACCTCGCTGCCCCGAGAAAGGTTATTATATTATCTCTCTCTCTATATTATACTTAACCTACTTACTCTTAGCTTTATCCTAATTAAGATAACTTATTATCTCCTCCTTAGTCTATTATCTATTATTTCTTCTCTTATTATAATACCTCCCTATCTACTTATAGTTAAGGCATTAATTATATTCCGCCTTACTATAGCGTATTAATAGCCCTATAGCTTTCTAATATAATTAATTAGTCTTTAGGGCTCCCCGGGGCAATATAGTATACTAGGCCGCTTATAACTCTATATATCATTAATAGATAATATAGGCATTACTAACTCGTAGCATAGGGGCTCTCATAATAGCTAGCCAAGGGGGTAAGACCTAGGTTATTATATATATTATTATATATATAGTTATAATAGTCTTAGAGATAATAGAGGCTCTTAATAAGGACCTAGGTAATACTAAGCGGGTTACTAAGCGACTTAATATATAAGTTATTATATATATTATTATAGAAGGTTAAGTTAAGGCTAATAATAAATTATTATATCGCAAGAGGTATACTTTAAAGCCTATCTTATAACCCTTAATATAATACTTAAAGTATATTAATAATACCTTTTAATAAGTTATATTTTTAATAGCTTTAAATATAGAGGGCTTATATTATATACTTAATAGTAATAATATTAATTTATCTATTAGGCTATTAAACTACTTATAAGGTTTAATAAGTAATTAGGGGGTCCCTAAGTATTAAAAGCGTTAATATAGATAGAAATAGTATAGCTAAAGAAGCTAATTTTACTCTATTAACTCCTATATTATATACGCATAAGGTAAGCCTATAGTTAAAGCAAAGACTCTTATATATAGAGGATATTCCTTAAGTAGGCACTCCTATTAGGCCTTAACCCTCTATAAGGCTTTATATAAGATCTAGCCGCATATATAGCTATATAATAAGCTAAATAGTCATAGAGGCATATTAATATATTGCCTAGCTTAGGTAGCCTCGCGCTCCGCAAGCTAATTTACTAAAATAAGCTTAATAATCCTCTATACCTTAAAAAGGTCTACTAATAAGGTATTTATATAAGACTTAATGAGATAATAAATACCCTTATATCGCGATATAATATATATATTAAAGTAGAGGTATTAATTTACCTATGCCTTAATAAACCTTTATTTATAGAGATCTAGCTAGGTCCCTATAATATAGCCTACCTTATTAATATAATTAGGGATATAATAATTCTTAAATTCTTTAAGTCTCTTATTATATATCTTCTTAGTTAGTAATATTATAATCTTATATTAATAGCTATAGAATTTATTTTATTTCTTATATCCTTTAGGATTACTTTTATCTTAAATAAAGGTAATCTTATAATAAATTAAGATTACCTTATTAATATATTATAAGTAAAGTATTAAGATTAATATAAAGAAATAAAAAAAAAAAGAAATAATATTTATATAAGTAAGGCAATAATCTATAAATATTATAGAGAGAAGGCTAACTCTATAAACTTTATATATTAATTATAGCTCTATAAAGGCCTATATATAATTATTCTCTTCCTTATTACTAAGGAATATAAATATAATATAAAAAGATTATTAATAAATATTAATTTTAATTATATTAAAGAAAGGTATCTTATATTTATTAATCTTATATATATAATTTAATAAAAATACTTTAAGATATACTTTAATATATCTAAGTAATTATAAATATATAAATAAGATTATTATAACTTTATTAATCTTATTAAAATAAATATAACTCTAGAAACCCTCGCTTTTAAGTTATTTAGCGAGGGTATATATATTACTTTAACCCTTAGTAAGCTCTTATTTACCCTATATAATATAATTATAGATATTTTATTATATAGCAAGAGTATTAATTTCTAAGTATAAGAAAGACTTAATCCCCTTAGCCTAGATATTAGCCCTAGCGAGCTACTTAATTATTACTCCCTCTACGCTTAATAATTAATAATATACGGGATATATTAATAGACTAATACTTAGCTTATGGTTATATATATTATACTAAGCACTAGGCTAATGCCTCTGTAAAAGACTGAAGAATAAAGACTATAAAGTCCTCAAAGACTGTAGGGTAGATGACTTGGATAGGAGGTGAATAGGCAGAGGAATTAGTCTTAATAAATAGCTGTGAAGCTAAATAGCAAGGCATAGGGTAGGTAAAGTTAAGAGTAAAATAGATAGAAAAAATAAGAAGAAAACCAGCTTCTTATTGGTATGTAAATTGTGAGTATTCATACAAGATCTAAGGAGCTAATTCTAAGAGAGGGCTAATAGCTTATATAGCTAATGAGTCGGAATCTATTAGTCCGATTCGGGTGAAAGTTATACCGCCGGATAGCCCTGATTCCGGGCTTTCTAACGGTATTAGTTTCACTAAGAACGGATAACTAGAAGCCGTGTTATGCGTTATTCTAATATAAGACTTCTAGGGTTTTAAACTAGGAAATTTAAAACCGGATAGAAAATACCCATTGGAAAGGCACGGCTTTCACGGCTTTATCGGGCTCTTTAAAAAGCCCTAAGTCCGAAGTCACGTGACCTTCCTAATTAGGAAATAGAGCTAAATATAGCCGAAATAGACTATCTTGTAACTCCCTAATATCTTGCTTATCTAAGCATATATTGCTTAGGTAAGCCTATAACTGGATAGCGCATAAGCTAAACTATAGGGTATTTAAATCCTAGGCTTATATCTTATAAGCTTATTTTTCTAGAATTTTATTTATAAAAGACCTTCTTATTATAAGGACTTTTACAGCCTCAGAGTCTATATAGTCTTATAGAGGCTTTCCTTTGCTATGACCGAGAAGAGGCAGCCTATCCGGCGTAATCTAGTCTCTTAGATCTGCTTCGCCGAGGCCGAGGGCTTATAGCCTACCCCACGGTTATAAGCGAATATAACTTTACTTTTACCGTTCTTCGTCGTCCTAGATCTTCTAGTGATAAAGGCATAGCCTCGCGGCGCTACCTACGTATTAATTACGGTATAGACTTCCTCCCGGGAAATATAGATACCCTTAGGTAGGAGTATATTATTAGGGAAAGAAAGAGAGGCACTAATTAGGTCTATTAAATCAAGGGAAGGGCATAGTAAGCTAAAGTAATACTATAGAAGCTACTAATTATTAGATTAATACTATAGAGGGCGTTAATTATTAAGTTAAGTGTAACGGTGCACCTTAGCCGTCACGCCACAGGGCAACAGATTGGGCTATAATCGCTATTGTAGCAATCATAGTGGTGCTTCAGCTGCCTTATATAGAGGCTTATAGCGCTGTTACGGGGAACCAAGCCGCAACACGATGCTCCCTCCCCTGTGGCTTCGTCCCGAGCCACTAAGGGTCAATCCGTTACAGGGGGAACCAAGCCCTGTACGGCACGCTGCAGCTGCCAACCCCCGGCGCAAGCCCCGCATATGCCCCGTATGCATTAGGCAAGCCCGTGAGCAACTATGCCAAGGGCAGGGATCGAACCTGCGAGCCTCGGGTCACCCGCTTCAAGCGATTATCGTGTAACGGTGCACCTTAGCCGTCACGCCACAGGGCAACAGATTGGGCTATAATCGCTATTGTAGCAATCATAGTGGTGCTTCAGCTGCCTTATATAGAGGCTTATAGCGCTGTTACGGGGAACCAAGCCGCAACATTAAGGGACTTTTAATAAGGCCATATAACCCTCTTATATAATAGATCTTATTTGCACCGGGGCCGGTGCGCTAGGCACGTGACTTATTTGCACCGGCCCCGGTACAGGTATGGCTTCCCACCTAGTATCCTTAGATTACTAATTCTTAAAATTAGGTTAAGGCGATAAATATAGACTATAATATGGCAGTATTGACCGCGTTAAGGTGACTCTTCTTAATGGATTCCGATTACTGCTGCAGGTTAGTCGGCTTAGGCAGTGAAGTAGTTAACGTCCTGGAAGAGCTATCGAGAATAGCTTGGGCGGCTGAAGAGGCAACGCCTTGGGTCGTCAGCGAGCTCTCAGCCTCGAAGCATGATGTTTCGCCTGGAGCGCTCCAGGGTCTCGGGAGTGTGGACAGTGTTTGGGCCGGTGGGCTTGCAAAGGATAACCAGGTACTCTAGGCTAGAATTGAGCATCTTGTGGCTGAGCAATCAACCTCCCAAGGTACACCCGGGCCTGTCTCCCAACCTCGCACCAGACAGGGCCACCCTCCCTCTGCGACTTCTGCCAACTCCAGGGGCGCTCCCGCTCGATGTGGGCCTATGAGAGGTAACCTAATCTAGCAATATATAGAAAGTTTAAGGCGCCACCAGCACTGAGATCTCCAGACATGTTCCGTTCGTGGTAACTATTATCGCTCCGTGTTACAAACCGGTTACCCTCTTCGCCTGCGCCACGTCTTATATCATCGATGAAGAAACGCCAAGTCATTGCTTGGTCACCTGAGTCTTGGTCGCATCATTGCCAATATACCTATCAATTCATCATGGTTCAAGCCCTGGCTCTGAATGGGATAACTGAGCCAGAGGACCGTGACTTATGAGGCCGCTGAACTGAAACCTTGGGTTTCTAAACTGGGTTTTTTCCCATAGCTTTTAAGCTCTGAACTCGACCCTCTAGGCTCTGAACTCACCCTCTAGGCTCTGAACTGGTTAAATGGGCGTCTAAACTTACGTAGGCCGCTTTGTGACACTGGTGGCCACCTGTAAACGGAACCCAGCCGTACCAAATTCTGCTTCCCACTGAACGCCAGCCTGTGAGAGTGATACTTGGTGCTGAGTTGTAGGAAGGTCTTTTCTTTTTCTCGTTGCCCACAGTTTGGTGCATGCTTTTCCTCCTCAACCCATCACTCAATCGAGGGCATCGCAACTCGACCGCAACGAACTCGACCGCATCACAACTCGACCGATTTCGAGAAGCAGCGATAATGCCAGGCGATAGAACGGCTGCTCCGAAGCGGCTTCAAGACAAGGGACCTCGACGATCCCAACCGACCGAGAATCCCCCCAGTCGTGCAGGCTATGCCTCCGACTCCCCCGATGCTCCTCCGAGCCAGCGCCGTGTAGGCCATGCCTCCGGCCCGACCGATGCCCTCCCGGGCCAAAACAGTGCAGGCCATGCCTCCGGTTTCGACTCGCGCAGTGGTCCTTCCACTGCATCAACTGTCCGTCGTGCGACTCCTCCGACCGCGCCTCAAGCGAGTGACCTCATCAATGCCCAGATCCAGAGCCAACTGGAGCAACTTGTGGCCCAGAGGATGAGCCAGATGAGAAGCCAGATAGTGGCCCAGGTAATGAGCGACATGAGAAGCCAACTGGAGGAACTTGTAGACCAGAGGATGGGCCAGATCAGAAGCCAGGTCGTGGCTGAGGTCGTGGCCGAGATGAGAAACCACATGGTGGCCGAGGTCATGGCCGAGATGAAAAGCCAGATGGTGGCCGAGGTCGTGGCCCATTTCGAGGCTAGGCAGGGTGACGAAAGCGCCCGCGAATCAGTCCTCTCCCGACGTCGTCGGTATCAACTCCCGGAACCAGAGCAGGATTCAGGTGGAGAGGGCCATGGTGGTCTTGACGGGGACTCTGATGCACTCATGACCGAGCCTACACCAGACCCCAGGGACGATCCACGTAGCCCTAGTGATCCGCTTGAAGAAGACGTCGGTATTTTACTGGGCCCTACCCCTACTAGTTAGAAAGGTCTCGATCTAGGCCGACGACGTAACGCAACGACAGTATATCGCCCCATGCTCAGAATCTATAGCGCATGGAATGAGGACCGCTATGAGGGCACGTCTCGATGCGTGGGGGAAAGTCGGATGGGTATTTTAGATGAGGCGTAGCTAGGCGATAATGAATCCATTACTAGGGCCTGTCGCCTCTTTAGATCAACGATTCTCCCTATAGACATTTATTTGCTTGTGATGCTCCAATATGTCTGGATAGTCTTTAGAGGGTTCTATATGATCGCAAAGCCCCTTTCTTTAAATACCTCTCCAACTTCCTCCAAGATCCTCCCCTTCTAAAGCGTGTTGCTCTGATACCTACTTAACTAGCGGCCTTGAATCCTCTAACTGGTATCGCCCCTGTGACAGACTCATTTCACGTGCTGCGATGCGGCATCTATGCTGTACCCTTTATATAGTGACATGAGCATCTCAAATATCAACATTTTTAAACTTTGTTCTTGATTCTTTCACTTGCACCATCTTTATTTCTCCCATCACATCCGACAGGGTCAAGCCATAGGGTTTGTTGAGGTATCCAGGCTAAGTTCTGACAGATCATCGCCGACAATGGCCGACCGATCTGCATCGTCTCCGACTCACCAACAGTGGCCCAAGACGACGAGTTACAAGATTAAATCCATCTCTGAATGAGACATAGGGTTCAAGATCCGCGAAAAGCGCATAGAGCAGCGGGTTAACGACCCCTCTCCAATAGCCAGAATTAGATATTTCCATTTAGTATAACGTTCTAAATTATAAACATAGTTATCACAGATTTATCATAATATCTTCAAACTATTAGTTATAGATCTTAACGCTGGTGAGATCCCCAGGGAGTGCTGCTCCTTGACCACCTTTCGTGACACAACCTAATTCCCTCAAATACCTCACGTATGAGATCCTTCTTAGAAACGTGTTTGACGCCACTCGTACTATTGAAGGCCGAGTCTATTATTTTCGAAGTCTTATTGAGCTTTCTAAGGTGCTTGAATTAAAGTACGATCAATAGCGGGCAGAACCTGAAAGACCCAAGCCAAGGGGCTTAAGGACTTGTCTCCCTGATCCACTACAGCTCTCTAATCAGTTCAATCCAGTCGCACCGCGGATGGCATCAATGAGAATATTGTTGTAGTCACCACCAGCTTCGTACGTCGCAAACCCTCCGAGACCATGCTTAATGACAAACTTGCCCTTCTCCCTGAAAGATCGAGCATCATCATATGAGACCCAGATGTTACTCGTCGCGTTATACACAATAGGCTGGAGACTGTTAGTCAAGAAAGGCAGTCAGGTATGTTGTCTCACCGTCTTGCTGCAGTTGTCAAAAGAGTGAGCGATTCCGCGAGCGGGCTTGCCCTTGCTATCAAGGAAGCCGGCCTCGGTGATCAAACTCCAGAAGGTGTAGGTACCTCCAGGAGGCTGAGGGTTGCCGCAGTCATCCACAGGGGGATCCGAGTCCCAGCTGCTGCCCTGGAAGCGATGAGATGAGTTTTGAGGAGGATACTCATTAAGCTTTCCATTGGTTCCAAAGGCCGAGGTCTTGTTGACAGAAAAGCCATGGCCGTATGCAGGAACACCAAGAACGAGTTGCGACGAAGGGATGCCGGCTGCTGACCACTTCTCAACACCCTCATCGCCTGCACCCTGAGTGTTTCGAGAGTCGCAGGCTCGAGAAAGGGGGGCATTAGGTCCTCCCGTCGGAGACCACGCGCCATGAAGGTCATAGTTCTACATCATCAGCGATGGCCTTGTCAGCAGCAGAGAACTCACCATGATCATGATGTAATCGAGAACATCGGCAAAACCGCCGAGATCGGTCGACGCAACTCCTGACGCATTGTTCCAAGGGAACAGAGATCCAGCAGCAGTAAGGTAGAGGTCCTTGCCATCAGGCTGCTCACGAAGTTCCTCAAGGAAGGCGAGGAAGTTGGCAGTGTCATCATCGTTGATTGCATTGCAGCCAAGGCCTTGCCTGTTGGGGTACTCCCAGCTACGTCTCATTAGCACCTCATCGTTGATACGGACACTCCACTCACTCAAAGTCAAGACCATCCAAGCCGTGCTCCTTGACAAGATCGAGGCAAGTGTTGACAAAGGCTGTTCGGTTCTTGGCAGACCCAAAGCTGGTAGAAAACCATCTACTACCAGTCCAACCGCCGATCGAGATGAGCGCTTTCACTCCCTGAGACAGTCAGCCTAGGTCTCGAAAAAATAGATCACCAACATTTTTCTTCGCGGCATCGACAAAGACGGGGATCTGATCCGGCTCAGATTTTGAGAGATCCAGGCTTCCATCAGGGGATGTCTCCCTGCTGCCGTCAGCATTAATCTTCTTGGGTGAAAGGCACATACGCAAAGGCATATTTGACGTCAGTGAACTTGTCCCATGACATATCCGACACGGGAAACCCGCGATTGGCATGGAAGCCGGCAAAGTAGGTGGATGCAACAAGACTCGGACTAGTCGGGTAGCTAGCACTGACTCCCCCGAGGCCAAGCAGGCCTACAAAAGAGTAAAGGAGGGTCATGGATGCAGGTATAGAAAAGAATGGAGAGCACGATCGCCAGTGGTTGCAATTGTGCTGCGTTGGACGTCCATGATTTATCTATCCCGAGCCTGGACATCAGTTGATCACAATTAAAGACGTACGCGTTCTGCATAAACTGCCAAGGTTTAATGACGTCTGAACAACCGTCCGAACAACCCGTACCTTGACAGTTTTGTTCAGAGTTTCTTAGCGCGTTCCAGAAGCACGGCATTTACCAATCTCACCTGTTTTCTCAAGTGCCGGAGGGCACAGCCGGTTGTGGGGGTCTTTTAGGTTTGACACCTTGCTTCTAGAAGACCCCTTAATTTCCGACTGTCCCGGGTAATGCTCGATATTTGCGTTGCGCAAGATGATTTGGACTCAATTAACACCCCTTACCTGGAAGGCAGTGATTGCTACCGAGTTCATGGAAATCCTCCCACCTCGCCACTCTGAGTTGATTCATTGTTCGCTTTCCATGACTCTGAGTGATCGCGGCACAAACACTTCTTGAACGCGTTTTTCAATTGCTGTGTGAGAATCATTGACATAACAGGATACTCCACCTCAGTCAAAAGTGTAGGCTGCCAAACTATGAAACCCTGAAGCATGCTCCCTCTGCACGGCGTTCACCTTTTCCTTCAGATACTCTTTCTGATTCGGGGGTATTCTCTCAAAACTGAGCAGAAACTTGACAAGAAACAAAAAATCCTCAATCCTCGACTCGGCATCCTGCTCATGACCAATCGGTAAGGCCAGCACATCGGCTACCGTGCTTGTTATGTCAAAGAGCTTCTGAAGAATGCCAGATCCGTGAATCCCGATACTCTCGACTCTGTCTAACCTCCCCACTAGATTCCGCAGCTGAGCAGAAAGACGTTGCGCCGGAAAATGCATAGAAAACCCCTCATGAGAATTCTTTGGAGGTACAGACTGCAAGAGTCCTTGAGACAAAGCAAGCTGCCAGACCAGAGTTCGAAGCCAAAGTCGAGTGACGAAAAGATCAGCGTGTTGCAGCTCACTGAGACCTCCGTATCCACCAGATATGAGCTGATTTTCAGCTTCGGCTGCCCCAATCTCATCTTCATCTAGTTGAGCTTGCTTGCTTTCGATCCAATCTGCCGTTATCTCAGGAACTTCGAGGTCTGCATCTTGTAATGCTCTCCAGTGTGACAGAAAAGTATCGTCCATGATGAGAAACAGATGAATGAGTCGATCAAAACCTGCTCTAACATGCTGAGGAATGCTTGTATCTGGCAGCGGCACACCCGTCCTGAGAGGAGGGAGTATTGACGGATACCCTGGCATGATTGTCAAAAATCGCTCATGAATGAATGCTTCCCAGTATAGACGCTGCCTCCTAGCCAACTCTTGATCATCAATCCTCCGCTCGCAAACATTTTGATCAACTTGAAGCATTTGAATCATGGAAATGGCCTCTCGTAGAATAGCCAAGCTTCGATCGAATCGCTTCAATGCCATAAGACATATCTCGAGAAATATGCACGTCATGATGCGTTTGACAGTTACTGGTAACCTGCTGTCAATCTCGCTGCCGAGTTCTGCTCGTCGATGTGCCCTGAAACTGTGGTGCATAAGATCCGTCATGCGAGTTGTGATGTCGTCGTTGAGGCCTTGGGATATTTCTGACAGGTTGATCGTCACAGCGCCGAATGCATATACCAGAGCCGAATCTTCAAAGCTCCGCTCCATATTCTCAACAGCCGCGACAATTTCTGATGATAGAATAATCGGGTTGACAGGAAATACGACCTCCTCGTAGGCAGTAACGAGGTTGAGAAAAAACTCGGCCGTATACGCCCCCAAGCTTGACGGTGAGTCTTGAACTTGCGGAGGAGTTGTACTCGATCTCGAATCAGTCGTGCCTTGACGTAATTGGGCAACTAGACGTCCACGAACCCCAGGTTTCCTCTTAGATGGGGCTGTAGAGTAGATGCAGGACAGATTGAGGTGGGCACATTGAGAGCAGGGGGTTGACCCATTGCACTTTACCTTGCGAACACGACATGGCTCACATGCTCGCGTAGTTCGGTTACTCATTGCGGACCGGGATGACTGGTTGATCGCGTTCGCGTTGTTGTCGAGGAGAAGTGGAGTGTCACGATGATCAAATGAGGAGTAACACGTGACATTTGTGGCTTTAATTCGCCAATTACGTTATTTCCTGGCGTAACTGTAACTTTAACTTTACTGAAAGCGGAATTGGCCATGACCAAATCGCCAAAACGTCCCTTTGCGCTGTGTCATTATTCTATTGATATGAATATTTCATTATGATCTGATCATTCGAGTCTTGGTTTCTCAAGATATGCTTAATATCAACTAAACTATTCTTAATTGAGATTGGCGACTTTCACTGAGGTTTCTTCTAACAATGGACAGACTTGAACAGCAACATGCATTCCTTGAACTGCTATGTAATGACTATACACACTAATTGCTCTCCTTCTTCTCAATATAAACAGCTCCAGCCTTATCCTCAAACCCCGCATCCAGTCGCTCAACCGTGGTCTCCTTAAACTTGCGTGCACTAATGTGTCTCTCGAAAAGAATGTCCAGCTCTGCATATGTACGTCCCTTGGGCTCAGGCAGACGGAAATATGTCCAAACAGCACATACCAAACAGGTTCCAGCCCAGAAGAAACCGGCCTTGGCTCCCCAGTTCCAAGCCGATGGGTTAAGCATGCGAGGAGTAATGATGTTGGTGGCGATACCTGAAATGTTGTACAAGTTTCTGGCCAGAACCACAGACTTTGTTCGAAGACGAGTAGATGTCAACTCTGCAACCAGAGAGTAACAAACTGGTCCAACAGTGCAGTCATAGGTAAAGGTGTAGACCAGAAGTAGAGATCCGATTGCCCATTGAGCAGCCACATTGTCGCGACCAGCAAAAGCCACACAGCCAATGGTCAAAAGGAACAGAGACATGAACAGTTGACCGTAAAGGTACAGAGTTCGACGACCGAACCATCCCATGAGGAACCAAGAAAAGGCCGTTCCAACAGCACCAATGGCATACTGGCCAAGAGACATGCTGAAAGAATTCTCAACAGCCATACCGGCCTGCTGGTAAAAGTAGGTCGAGTATCCCATAAAGGTGGAACCACAGAGTGTCTGAATCATCCAGGTGACACAAACAATCTCGGTTCGTCGCAGACTCACTCCCTTGAAGAGATCGAGGTACGTGGTTCCTGACTGGGCCTCCTTTTCCATCTCGTTGGTATGAATCATCATGGAAATCGTCTCATCGGGCTTGAAATCGGCGTTTCCGTTGCGAACAGTAAGACGGTGGAGAGAATGCTTGGCCTCTTCAATGCGACCTCGTCGAACAAGCCACCAGGGAGACTCAGGAGCAAGCCAGATTCCAATGATGAGAGGAACAGGCCACATCCATTGAAGAGCGAATGGAATCTTGTATCCCCATTCATCATCACGGGAAAGCATGGCTCGGAGAACTCCAGAGGCAATGAATTGTCCCATGACCCAGCAGAGGTTGACGTAGGTAGTGAGGTAGGCTCGGAGGTGAGTGGGGCAGACCTCTGCAGCGTAGGTGGTAGTCAGGGTCTGGAATACACCCCACGGGATGCCGATGAGAATCTCTCCAATGAGAAGTTGAACCAGAGTCTCGGAGAAAAAGATGATAAAGATGAAGGCGATGCAACCAGTGAGGGCGCCAATGAGTGTCTTGCGGTAACCGAAACGATCGGCAATGATGCCATTGACAAAGAGACCAAGAATTTGACCACAGAGAGTGCCATTGGAGAGTCCAGACTGCCATGCAGCTGTAAGCTGATAACTTCCATCTGGCTGTTGAACTCCAAACTTGCGCTGAAAAGGAGGATAGGCGTAGAGATTGTTCAGGAGGGCATTATCGAATCCCTCCATAACAATACAAATAGAGATAAAGATTGACCAAAAGCATGCCTTCTTGTAGAGCTTCAGGGATGCCATCAACCCCATGCCACGCTCAGCTTCAGCCGCAGCTGCAGCCTCATGAGCGACAGACACATCGACAGCGATAGGTGCGATGGCAGGGGCGATATCGCCTTGCTTTTCAAGATTGGAAGCCATTGTGATGAATTGATGAGTTGATGAGTTGAATTGACCTGACGGGATAGAGGGGCATCTTATACTTGAAACAAGAGTTGTACGAGTTACCTACTCTGTATCACAGGCATAACGGTGGCGTCCAGGGTAGAGGCCGCAATGAGGCCGATTCTCCAAGCTAGACACCATTTGGTGTTTAGTGTGTAGTTAAAGTCGTCGGTCCGGGTCGAGAATGTGTTCGATTGGGGGGACAAAACACCAAACTCGCATTCAAAGCCCTGGGGTTGAACCAGGTTCGGTGTTTTTTGCCCCCTGGGTGCTGCAAAACCGCTCAACTGGTGCCGAGGCTAGACCCTTCCCCATGGGGATCATGAGATCTGGGGAGGTATCGGGCCGAATTACTAGTTAAAAGTCAGTGTTGATGGCTCTTCACGACCTTGGCTCAAGACGTGCTAACTTGTTTGAGAGTCGAATCTCGGACCGACCAAGGACCAATCAATAGAGGGGATTACTCGGTCCGACGATTGGCCAATCGGTTGGATTTCCCATACACCATGAATCCTTCTGCTGACTGTAGGATTGGATCCCACTCGTCGGCCCGACGAATTTGCAGATCACTTGGTATTTAAGGGCTTGAGGGTGCATGGTCAGAGGTTCAGCAACTCACAATGACGGTCCCCAAGCGTATCAAGCAGTGGTGGAAACACGCCACCATCTACCAAATCTATCCCGCCTCTTTTTGCGACTCCAACGGCGATGGAGTTGGCGATCTTCAAGGCATCATCTCTAAGCTGGACTATATTGCCAGTCTTGGAGTTGATGTGATTTGGATCTGTCCCATGTACGATAGTCCTCAAGTCGACATGGGATATGACATTTCCAACTATGAAGATATCTACGGACCTTATGGTACTCTTCAGGATATGGAACAGCTGATCCGTGAGACTCATGCCAAAGGTATGAAGATCATGCTGGACTTGGTCATTAACCATACTTCTGATCAGCATGCTTGGTTCAAAGAGTCCCGGTCAAGCAAGGATAGCCCCAAGCGTGACTGGTATATCTGGAGACCAGCCAAGTATGAGAATGGTCAGAGAGTCCCTCCCAATAACTGGCGCTCCAACTTTGGAGGTGGCAGTGCTTGGGAATGGGATGAGTTGACTGGAGAGTATTATCTTCATCTCTTTGCCAAGGAACAACCTGATCTCAACTGGGAGAGTCCAGTTACCCGTCAAGCCATTTATGCTTCATCTATGGAGTTTTGGCTTGAGAGGGGAGTTGACGGATTCCGAGTCGACACTGTCAACATGTACTCGAAGCTTCAAGACTTTCCAGATGCTCCTATTACCGACCCCAAGGCCAAATACCAACCAGCCGGACTTTTATACTGCAACGGTCCACGGATGCACGAGTTTCTCCGAGAGATGAACGACATTCTCACTCAATACGGAGCCATTACCGTCGGAGAGCTTCCAAACACGCCCGATCTCGAACGCGTACTTCGATACGTCAGCGCCGATGAGAAACAACTCAACATGGTGTTTCAGTTCGATGTCGTCGACGTCGGTTTCGGAAAGACTCACAAATACGAAACGGCTCCGAAGAATTATACACTTCCCGACTTGAAGGATGCAGTTGGTCGGACTCAGAGTCTGATCCGTGGGACTGATGCTTGGACAACTGTGTTTATGGAGAATCACGACCAAGCTAGGTCTGTTTCTCGATTCACAGATGATCGTCCCGAGTATCGAGTCGCAGGGGCTAAGCTTCTTGCTGTGTTGCAGGCTTGCCTGAGTGGAACACAGTATATCTACCAGGGACAGGAAATTGGAGCTGTCAATGCACCCAAGGCAAGCTACCCTGCTGAAAACTACCTTGATCTGGACAGTTACTTGTTCTTGGACATGGTCAAGGAGCGGGGTGGTGACTTTGACAAGGCATTCAACGCCTTGCAGCACCTTGCCAGAGACCATGCGCGAATTCCGATGTGCTGGTCCAAGGGAACGTTTGGAGGCTTCTCTGAAGGTGCTGAACGGGCTGGAAAGGCTGTACAAGAACCATGGATGAAGGCTCATCCACTGGCAGGCGATATCAATGTTGCCTCACAGTTGGACGACCCGGATAGTGTTTTGGCATTTTGGAAGAAAGCTCTCCGATTCAGACAAGAGTTTGCTGATCTATTGGTGTATGGAGACTACAAGGTTCTTCGACCTGAGGATCCTGATGTGTTTACTTTCGTCAAAGAGTCACCTCTGGATGGTTCAAAGGCGGTGGTTGCGCTCAACTTTAGCACAAAGGAGACGCCTTGGACGGCCCCTGAGCACGAGTTGGGATTACCAGAAGGAAAGGATATTACACTGGTGCCAATCATGTCGACGCACACAGGCAAGAGGGGTCAGGAATTGGCACCTTTCGAAGGACGAGTGTATCTAGTTACGTGATTCTACAGAGCGACAAACGAATGCCACGTTGGTCATGACAAGTCACCTTTAAGAGCCAAGACCCATTATGTAACGAATGCTAATAGGCGAGAATCACCCCACATGTCACATGCTTGCTTGGTCCTATCAAATCACGCATTCTACGGAGTACACCGATTATTCAACTTGTCATCGTGCATAATGTCGACAACTCAGACGCAGCCTGTAGAGGCGTACGAATTAACTACTGAAGAGCAAGAGACTGAACCTGAGTCCGACCGCCTCGACAAAGGAGCTTATCTAAGAATCTTTACCGCTTGCTTCTCCTTTTTCGTCGCCGGAATCAATGATGGCAGCTTGGGAGCTTTAATTCCGTACATGATTCGTGATTATCAAATCACGACTGCCATTGTATCCATCATGTAAGTATTTCTATGCATTCTGAGCTCTTCTGACAGTATAGATATGGCGCAACCTTTCTAGGATGGGTATTTGCGGCTGTCACAAACACACACCTGTGTCAATTCCTCGGTCTCGGATCGATGCTTGCCCTTGGAGCTGTCAGTCAACTTATTGGTCATGTACTTCGCACTTGGAAGCCTCCATTTCCCCTCATGGTTGTCACATTCTGGTTTACTGCCATTGGACAAGCCTTTAACGATACTCACGCCAATACATTCGTGGCCAAGACCAAAGGAGCATACCGTTGGTTAGCCATTATTCACGCCTCATACATGGGAGGTTGTCTAGTTGGACCTTTCGTCGCCACTGGGATTGCTTCCAGGCAGACTTCCAAGTGGTATTTCTTTTATCTGTTTGCAGTGGGCGTCAGTGCTGTCAATATCTTGTTGGTATGTTGGGCATTCCGTGATACGTTGGTTATCAGTCGAAAAACGCAGTCAGAAGCTCCTTCAAGAAACAAGGATGCTCTTCAATTGATCAAGTCAACGCTTGGTCATCGCAGCGTGTGGTTGTTGAGCATGTTTTACTTCTTTTACGTTGGATCTCAAATCACCATCAATGGTTGGGTAGTTGAGTACCTCGTTCAAGTTCGTGATGGAAACCTAGCACAGATGGGATTCATTCCAGCAGCCTTCAATGGTGGTTGTCTTATTGGGAGGCTTGTCCTAGCTGAACCAACGTATCGATTCGGAGAGCGAAGGATGGTCTTTTTTTACTGCATAGTTGCAATTGCTTTGCAACTCGTCTTTTGGCTGTAAGTACTGCAACTGGCTCAATGGAAGCTGCTAATACGGATAGGGTCCCTAACATCATCGCCGCTGCTGTTGCTGTCAGTTTTCTTGGATTTGTCACTGGACCCTTGTTTGCAACTGTAAGTGACCGTTCAATAAGAGACTTTTCTGACTTTATAGGGCATCTCACTCGGCACCAAACTCTTTCCTCATGAGAACCATGCAACAGCCTTGGGTTATGTGTTTGTATTCGCACAAATGGGAGGAGCCTTTTTCCCAATTGTGACAGGCGTTGTAGCCTCTCAAGTTGGTGTCAAGGTTCTCCAACCATTTCTAGTGGGCATTCTATCTGGTGTGACCATAAGCTGGCTTCTTATCCCGCAACCAAAGTCACTTCCGAGTGCCACTCTTCATCAGGAGTAACTAGTGGGCGGTCTTTTCCTCAAAGACATCACGAAGAATGCGTTCCTTCTTGGAAACATCTTCAACGCCGCTTCTGTCGTTAAAGACTTGATCCATCTCTTCCAAAGTCTTGCCATTGGTTTCAGGGACAGAGAACCAAACCCAAATGAAAGAGAGCAGACAAAACACTGCAAAGAATACATATGCGCCAAATCCCGTCTCACGAACAAGTGGAGGCGTGATAAGACCAATAATGAAATTATTAATCCAGTCTGAATTGTTAGCTGGGTTTCAATCTGGACATCTGGGTGACTTACTTGAACACGCGGAAATAGCCACACCCTTTGCTCGAAGACTTGAAGGAAATACCTCTGATGGCATTGCCCATGGAACAGGTCCCCAGGAAGCACCAAAAGCCAGCATGTAAAATAGTAGAAAAGCAACACTCGTCCAACCCTCTGCTGTATGACTTGGCCAATTGTCTGAGAACTTGCCGACAAGAGCAGCAATAATAACATGGGCAACAAACATGAGGACGCTTCCCAGGAGTAAGATAGACCTGCGGCCAAACCGATCAAGCGTCCAAAGACTCGTAAACACGCCGATCAACTGTGTGACGTTAAGAACGCCTGACATAGTGAGTTGCATGTCAAAATTGAGACCCATGGTACCAAATAACGTGGGCGAGTAGTAGATCAAGGCGTTGATTCCAACAAATTGCTGGAAAAACATGATCCCAGCACCTACAAGGGTACGGCGCCAACAGCCTGGCTTGAGACAATCTGTCCAGCTCACAAATTCGAGGCTCATTCTTCCTGTAATATCGGTACGTTGTGTGAGCTGGGGATGTCTTTCCTTGAGGATACCAGTCTGAAATCGTGCCTCGGCAATAATTTCCATCCATTCTCGTTGGACTCGAGGATCTATCGCAGGGAGAGCCCGCAATTTGGCGAGATTCGCCAGAGCTTCGTCTTCTCTGTCTTTAGAGGCTAGCCATCGTGGTGAATATGGGAGGAAAATTGCTCCAAAGCCAAGGACGAGACCAGGAAGGATCTGCAGGAGGAAAGGGAGCTGCCAAGACCAGTGACTCGAGATGTATCGAGTACCATAAGTGATATAGAAAGCAATGACTATTCCGGCAACAATTGACAGTTCTTCGAAAACGAGAAGTGTACCACGGATCTCTGGGGGAGAAATCTCGGAGATGTACAGAGGAACAACCATTGAAAGCCTACAAAGTCAGCGAGGTCAATTCTCTGTCAATCATCCGTCACCACTTACTGTCCAATGCCGATGCCACCGATGAATCGACCAACAACCAACATGGCGTAGTTGACTGCAGAGGTTTGCAAAGCCGAGCCAATGGTAAAAACCACGACTGAAACCATGATGGAACGCTTCCTGGAGATCCAATCGGCGATCCATCCTTGATTGATGGCACCAATAAACGCTCCAAGAGTAATCATAGCAGTCATGAGTCCTTTCGTGAATCCAGCACCGGGTGCATCATCAGAAACCTCTGGAAATCGATCAAGAAAGTGATCCATGACCAGTGTAACGCTAATCACACCTTGGTCATATCCAAATAGAAGACCACCAAGAGCTGAAAAGGCAGCACAAAGAGCCACGTATTGAGAGTTAAAGAGACCACGGAAGCCTAAAAAGTCAGTCATTGAACCCCACAGATCGATCAACATACCTGATGGCCCATATGGCTCGACTGTCAAGCTCAAACCGACATTTTCCTCAGTGGCGACGCCATAGTCATCGTCCTCAACTTTTTCGATATTCTTAGCCATGGTAACAAATGATGGATGAATTTTAATGATTTGGGGCGTGTCCCTGAGCAGTCTTTATAGTTTATCCCGCATAACGGCGTCAACAAGGTTTATCATAGTATCGGCACAACGACCAATCGACCCGATGTGATTACTCGTTTCTCCACGTCTCCATGGCGGGGAAAATCTGGGGTCTGGGGTATGGTTGGAGTGCATGAGTCAAGATCCATGAAATGGTCTGCTTTTTTGTCTAGTCACGTTAGTTGGAGAAGACGGGAACGATTTCCGTCTGGTGGATACACGTTGAGCATGGATTCGGGCCTTTTTCCGATGACGTCGTCATACGAAAAGTGGTAGTATCGGGATTACCTGTCCGACGGGACTGACCCCGACAGCACGAGTTCTTCTTTCATACCGGAGAGAATACCGTTAGTGTCTTCTGAGCTCGGTAACTGACATTGAGGGATTGCTGTCGTTGAAGTTGATGTTATCTTTTGACTCTCACACTGTGGTCACTCGCATACAATACGACAAGATCCTGACGAATATAAACCTCAATCCGCCGCAAAGTAATAGGTGTTAACACCCCCCGGGGAGAAATACGTCCCCAAAGCCTTTATTTCCTCAGGCAGGTTAATACCAGCTCAGGCCAGAGTGCACCGAAGGACCTCAATCAATCAAGCTCAAGTCTAGTGCCAAGCGCTTCCTTTCAACCTCACGTACTTTTAGCCCCCCAAGTTCTTTCATCTTTTGATCATTAATCATGCACTATCGGCGTTTTCACCGATACCATTGAAGCCCAACGTCCTTGGCATGTTGGGGTAAGACTCGAGGTAGTAATTGCAGCGGTCAGGGGTTTCAGCGTCGGATCCGCATGGCATGGTGGATCTACATGTCAAGGGCCGTTTCGGGCGACCTTGCTATGGACAGGGTTGGATACGTTGACCGCGGTAGTTTTCAACGGTTAATGGACGTCAGGTGGTCTGCCTGCTCTAGGTACTTTACATACGTGGATCGAGGGAAAGAGAACTCCGTGTCAGGGGTCCTGGAAGCCCGTCATGATAACAAGTGCAAGCATGTGCGGGATGGCTGGAATTCTCCGACGATACAGCTTGGAAAGAAACCGACATTCATCACATGAGCCCAGCAAGAGATATACGGGGATCATTAAGCCGTTCAAAGTCACAAGCATGCCCTGTAAGATCTCAACATAAAGCACAATAAGAAATAGATTACTCATCGCATAGCCAACTCCTGTTCGTTCTCTGATGCCCTCTGAGCATATCTGCCACATCAGCATCACAAACCCATATTCACCCGATCCTTGGCATTTCCATGTTCCGAAACCTTCCTTCTGAGCCCAAGGATCTTGCCCGTCAGCCTCGCATGATTGGCTCCGATGCGTATCTTGTCCCTGGCATTGGTTCATCCAGCCCATGACTTGGTCCCAAGATTTTAAGCATTACTCTCTCCATCTTTTGAACCACCTGACCTCCCACTTCAACTGCCACCATCCACTTAAGTCGATGGGAACGACGAATGTTGTAAGTCTCAAAATTAGGCATGAAAGGGGCAGACCCTTGATGCTGAGGACAAATGTTGTCATACCGATCCAGCCGTAGATCAATCAGGTCTCCAATATCAATGAATGAGCCATCTTCTGTGCATGGAATGTATACATCCTGTTCTCGAATGGAAATCTGATTCATAATGTCAAGATCCATCTCGGATTCCTCCTCCATTGTGTGGCCATCTTCACACATGACCTCTGTAGTGGCAATGATCTGGATCGATATCCACTCCAGTTTGATCTTTGGAGGGTTGTTTCTGATATCATCGCTCGTAAAACGGCGCTTCATGATAGCCCGAAGCTGAATTGGGATCGGGGTAGGGTCGTTGATCTGAATCACGTTTGGCATATCCAGCCGCAGATGGAAACCAAACTTTGGTACACTAGAGGTCTTCATGGCTTGCATTATAATCTGAGGCAACGAAAGTTTGCTTTCTTCCATCCCAGGAATGAGCCCATAGGACAGGATAGAATAGAAGTAGCTCCGTGTAAGGAGTTCAGAGCCCGCGAGAGAACTGTAGTGTGTTATCGTGATAGGGAGCCTGGCCTCCTTACGGTTCTCATCCTTGCTCCGCAGACTGGCTCCAACAAAGTATTCGACAAATCCTTCAGTCCTTCCACCGTCGAAAAGTGTGAAAGTCGAGGGTAAAGGGTTGTTTGTTGCCTTGAGTGGCAGAAAACTCTCACTTTCGTTCCTATCTCTGAAATCTGCTGGGTCGACGTACTCGGGGATCGTAATAGCAAAGCGCCAGGACTTTTGATCACCATTCGTAATATGAAGTGGCCCTTGATGGAGTTTCTGTTTGGCATGCCGGGGTATCAAGTTGAACAGGCCATGATATTTTGATAAACCGGTTGCGGAGGTGACCTCCATTTTGGACACCGTTTTTCCGACCAATTGAATTGATAAGGACGAGAACTGTGTCACGAGAGGTCCCCTACAGAAGACGTATCCAAAGATTGTGTCTCCAGGGGTAAACTCTGTTTGGCCACCTTCAAGGCGAATCCCCAACTCTGTGTTTGATACGGCCCGTGTCGGTGGCATGGCTGTTGGTTGCACTGATTCGCTTGTCGATTTTGTCAACTTGAACAGTGACGGGAGTTGACGAGTATTAATAAGTTAGCTCGGCATGCCTTCCTCTTCTCGCGCGCATGACAGGGTTTACATTTTGGCGGCTTTGACGTTGGTCTTTCAGATAATTTCAGACGTCTTTGTTCAAACACTTCAACGGGAAGACTTAAAAACAAAGCAGGAATAGGAACTTTTAAAATTGACAAGAATCACTTGCCAACAATGACTGATGATCCAAGCCACCAGATCCAGACCGACCAGGGCTCCCTGTTCATGACTGCGACCATACATGACGCAATGTGCCCAATGCAGTCCTCCCTCACCCCGCATATGCAATGGCCGAGTGAGCTTAAGACGTCTTTGCTCTTCTACTCCATTCTTTGACCTCCATTGCTTCACCAAGACGCACGCTACATAGAGCTATCATTCTATCACACTGTCAAACTCAAACTCATGTCTCAAAACTAAGGTCGCCAAGCTCGCCAAATTATCCAACATACAAGGCGGCCTTCCCCCTCTCATGCGAGGCCTTCCTGTATTGGCCATCCTAGCTGGAGAGGCTGTCGCCAAAGCCACTGACAGTCGAAATCTCATCGAAGAACGGATGCTTGGGGCAAATGAAGTGGTTTCGCTACAAAGCCCAACCACAACGCTCAGCACGACAAACAAAGAATGGACAAGACCAGGTGTAAAGGAGATGTGCCAACGATGTGAAGGCGGAACAAAGCAGATGCCTAACGGATTCCACGCCTTGTGGATGCACAGGATTGGTCCCGACAATAGACCTATGACAAAGAAAGGCAACGGATGGGAATGATTCGGGGTATGGTTTTTAAACGCGTCTACACTCCACTCAGCATGTATATCAGGGTTCGTCAATACAGAACTTGATTTGAAGTCTCATAATCTCAACTGAGGGGGTTTCTAATGTGAATACCGACCAAGACTTGAAGGATCAGCTCCAGCGATACGAGATACGGAATACGGGATACGTAGCCAATCACAGGCTGGAACGCGACTTGGGAATGAAAGATGCGACGCGTTTCTTTCAGCCACAAAGTCTTGGCATTCAGCTGACAAGAATGTGGAGCAAAGTCTTTGAGATGAGCCACATTGTTAGCCCCTGAAAGCCAGCCACGAATGGGATGCAGACTCCTGAGTGACTGAACGGAAATAACACAGCTAAAACGATTGGGATGCATCAAGGTGCTTTATATGCAAGATTCCAGCTTAGCTTAAACCTCTCTTTCAATCGAAAATGATGACGCTGCGCTTCATTGTTTCATTATTTTGTGCTCATATCTCTTTATGGGTTACATTTGCTTGATGATCCGGCCAGGGTGTACCCCACGCTTGTGATAACATATAGTTCGGCCTTTCGAAGTTGTGTTTTTTTCTCTTAAAGAATTGAGAAACATGTCTGTTTATATCAAGACCTCAAAGAGATCAACCATTCACCTTGAAATCGATCCTTTAAGCGCTCTTTTGGAGCCATCACAATTGACCTCAAATGCGTATCGTAGTTACCCTATACTACCCACTCGACAAAGCTGAAACCACAAAAAGCTTGCAGAGAAATGGGGCCACCCGTCTTGGCTTTGCTCAGCTGTCATGCACTAACATTGGGCATTAACAGCTGACCACGTGTAGAAGCCACCTTCTAGAAGAAAATAGCGCATGACGCCATTACTAACCTCCGGGAGTCACGTCGGGATCTTAAATGGAGCGTGCTGGTCCGGCAGTTTGCATCATTCCTGGGGTATCAAGTAAAATAATTTAGTTTTCATTACACTTGGAATCTAGAATCCTGGATATATCGTTTTTCAACGTAAAAGATTGTTCGGACGCGATAAATCGAGTCGATGTCTCCCCGCAGTCAACTAGATCTTGGGGAAGAGTCCATGTATTGCGAAATATGAACCGACACCCAAGAGTATTCCATGGCCATAAAGCCTAATCTCAGACAGACCATTCCACCATCTGCCGGCGGCAAGGTAAATCTCCGAGCTACAGCTTCACTTCTCCGGCCTCGGTCTGGCATGGTCGAACAGCACAGAGCATTATACTCAGCGCGGTTAGAAATCGGCATCACTCTTGGAGACCGTCCCCGTGTCTGATGATTGAGGCACAAATGCAGGGACTTCACGTTGTGGGTATTTATGGGGATCATCTTGTCAACAGCCAAGAAAGGGGGAGTTTTTAGTCATAGTAATCCTCGGACCGCTTCTCCCCACAAATCTCGGACGGAGGCGAGAGGAGTGTATTTTGAAGGGGTAATAAATAGGTTTTGAAGGGGTAATGAATAGTTTTGAAGGGGTAATGAGTAGGTAATGGGTTGGAAAAGCGCGCAATCAAGTCCGCAATCAATCAAAACGACTTGGTAGGTCAAATATACCCCGTATCGAAAGATAATCACACGTTACAGAGACGAGACTTCTATCTCAAGACATGAATGCGGTTCAATCAGGCTCAAGACGATGTAGCTAAATCGGTGTGTTCATGAGGCTGATCAACACCGACAGTCCGGCACTGGAACTGTGACGTCAATCGGCGAGACCGATGGCACAGGTAATGCAGAGCCGCTAACCGCCTCACGTTGGTCGCGAAATTGCCTGCCAAGAAATGCCGGGGCGAGTGAAACGAACAAGTGGAGCGAGAACACGTGCTTCTCGTAACCTTCCGACTGGCCCGGATCTCTTCCACTTGTGGGTTTTGTTCAGCATCACGGTATCCAGCATCACGGTGCAGGGGTTTCCTTTCATCATAACGGCCCGAGTAAGGCGACTCCTCCCGAACAAGAAGCTCCTGATTGATGATGATGCGGAATGGTATCCTTCTGGAACGCCAAGGCAACCCCCATGGGGCCGTGTCTTGGTAGCGGAGAGCGTGATTCCACTCCGCTCCGCCAAGTCATTGGAGAAATGGACTCTGACACGATTTATCGAGTCTTGACTTGACGATAACCATGGAGCTGACTGCGGATCCTACCCCATTTCCCCAATTGTAGTGCCGTCAGACCATGATGTTGGACAATGCGTAGCTAGATATAAAGCCTCAAGTCGCCTTGAGTTGGTCTTCCATTATCCTCATCATCTTCTACTTACTGCTACCATTCATTACTATCATGGAATCCAAGGAGATCAACACTATCAAGGGCAACCAGCCCGACTCTGGCTCTGATAGTGAAGCCATCAAGACTGAGCTGAACCCTCAAGGCTCTCAAGACTTCAAGACTGTTTCTCCCGAGTCTGATGACAATGCCAACATTTACTCCCAGGGAGGCAAAAACTTTCGCACTCTCAAGCGATGGGACACCATCTTTATCCTATTTGCCAACCAGATCGGCCTCGGTATTCTTTCACTCCCTTCGACCCTCATGACACTCGGAATCGTCCCTGGTCTTATTGCCCTCATCGGAATCGGTGTCCTATCTTGGTACACAGCATACGAACTCCTACAATACTATCGACTTCACCCTCAGGTGGTCAATGTTGTTGAGATGACGAGATTTGTTGGCGGACCGTGGCTTGAAGGAGTTGCTGGCGTCATGATGATGATTCAAGTCATCTTTGTTGCTGCTTCAGCCATTGTTACGCTCTCTATCGCCCTCAACACCATCAGTAGCCATGCCACCTGTACTGTTGTCTTTATCTTTGTGGCTTGTGCGGCTTGCTTCCTCTTGTGTCTGCCTCGCACCACCAAATTCGTCTCGAACCTAGGAGTTCCCAACGCTGTCAGTGTTTTGGCTGCTTCTATCCTGGTCATGATCAGTCTGGGTATCAAGGGCCCTCGACAAGTTGACTCAATCGACGACTGGCATAGAGAGATCGTGGTTATCGGACACCCAAGCTTCCGAGATGGCCTCAATGCCTGTCTCAAGATTGTCTTTGCATATGCCGCCAACCTTTCGTTCGTCGGTTACATGGCTGAGATGAAAGATCCTATCAAGGACTTCAAGTTCTGTCTTGCCTTCCTCGAGGGTAGCTGCATCACCCTGTACTCTGCCTTCGCCATCATCTTTTACTGTCTTGGTGCCGAGTATACTACCTCTCCTATCCTTGGTGCTACCTCTAGCACCCCTGCCAAGGCTGCCTATGGTGTGGTTCTCCCTGCCATCTACTCGACTGGTCTGGCTTATGGTCACATTGGTGCCAAATACATTTTTGTCAACGTCATGAGATGGATGGGTGCAGTCCACGAGGTCACTTCTGATACTGTCAGGTCTTGGTCTGTCTGGCTTGCCTCTGTTATTGTCTTTTGGATCATTGTCTTTATCCTGTCCAACGCCATCCCAATTTTCGACTCAATCCTTTCTATTACTTCGGCAACAACTATTTCTTGGTTCACCTACGGTTTCAGTGCCGTGTTTTGGTTCCATATGAATTGGAACAACCTTTTCCGCGACTGGAAGAAGATCTGTCTTACCCTTCTCAATGCCTTTCTTATCATTATCTCGCTCTTTATGAACGCAGCTGGACTGTGGGCTTCTATCACAGAGCTTTTGGACCTTTTCAACGCCGATGACAGCTCGATCCGGGGTGTGTTTTCCTGTGGCAGCAACGCTCAGTTTTAGATTTGGTACTTCAGCAAGTTTATGTATTTAGATTGTTAGGACAGCAGAATTTCATTGGCTTACATCTCATGAAGTGATAATTATGGCGGTGTCGTCGAGTTCGTATTGAGGTGGCAATGCCAATCGTTCAGATCCTTGTCCGAAGCAATGGCCGGAGTAGCCCGGGAAAGTCCTTCTTTGAAGCCGGCTGCTCCTTGATTAACCCCAGGGTCCGTGGTTGTCCTGGCTTGCTGTCTCAGTGGTTTTCTTGTCCAATTCTGTAACCTCATAGACCATTTACGGTTGTTTCTCATGTGCATCCACTAAGCGGCTTGCATTGTTCTCTTGTATTCTGTCGTCGAGCACTGCCTTTGTCCTCGGACCGAGTCTCGGGAGCCAGATCATGGGAAAGCCTTGCCTTGGCATTCATTAGCCATGAAAGATGCTTGTCGGATAAGATAGATGGCAAATCATCCAAAAGAGTGTCACCAAAATGATTGTTGTCTGGTTCCGCAGTGCAAATTTCTGGCTTCTGCGCTAGCAAAAACCCGCAATTGCCGTCGCTAAATTGAGATCGATTGTGCGGGCGGTCATCTAATAAGCCTTCGTCCGTGGACCAAAAGCTGATCAACACAGTTTTGAACCATACAGAGCCAATGATGCGAATGTTCTCTTTCGCAAGTGTCGGATATTGCAAAATACGAGTGTTCTATATAAATCAAGCTCTCCTACTCATTTCCTCATCTCACCACTACTTCTCACCACTGCTTCTCACTAAACATCAAAATGGCTTCTCCATTCTACGTCCCCGTTTCGTTAAACCGCACTGCTCTTCTTCTCTCAGATCTGCAAACACAAATCCTCGGCCGATTCTCTCCAGCTGATCAAGCCGCCTACCTTGAGAATGTCCAAAAGATTCTCGCCTTTTTCCGATCAGAGATTAAATCTCGAAGGGCCCAGCTCAACTCGGATCTCTACGATGGTGTCCCGATGATCATTCACCATACCTTACCCTTCAACATCAACTCGAATGCATTCGTGTCGCCATACAACAAACTAGCAAAGTGGGTTGCGAAACTTGAAGCCAGTGGTGCATTCGCCAATGCCCCTTCAGACCCGAATCATCCACATTATGCTGTGCCTGAAGCCCTCGTTCCTGAAAAAGGTTGGGGTGGTAAGGACGAAATTGTCTTGGGAAAGCTGCAGCCCAATTGTTTCGGCTCATCTGATCTGATTGCATACCTGCGAGCTCGTGGGATCAAACATATCGTCTTGGTTGGACTTACGACTATGGGGAGCATCTTGGGAAGCGCACGAGCTGGCGCAGACCTCGACTATCACATTATTTGCGTGGAAGAAGGGATTGTTGATGATGAACCCGAAGTTCATGAATTTCTCATGAAGAGAGTTCTGCCAAAGTTTGTGGATGTGGTCAAGATGGAGGATGTGCTGGCTCTTGGCGAAGCCTAGATCTTGCAGTGTTTGAGTTGAATTGATAATTTCTGTCGCTTTCGATGCTCTTCTCTGATATCACTAGTGATCTAAAACAATTCTCATTCAATCCACAGGCCAAACATCAACCAATACGGCATTTGAACCTGCGCCCTGTGGTTGACATCCGAGACCCACCAGCCTCAGCCCACCAGGATAGTTGCGCCCTGTCGCTGACAGTAAAAGATGCTATAAAGCACTGTGCCCAGAGCATAACACCCAATACGCTCAAGGCACAATTCAACCGCCAAAATGACCTCTCCTCACCCCTCATCTCAAATAATCATACGAACCCATCGACCAGGAGATATGGGTCTTATAACTCACCGACATGGCATTCTATACTCCAAAGAATACGGATTTGATCAACGTTTCGAAGCATTGGTTGCTAGAATTACGGCAGACTTTATCGATAACTTGCAACCAAACTTGGAACGATGCTGGATTGCTGAAAAAGATGACGAGTTTCTTGGATGCATCATGTTGGTTCACGACAAGCAACCACGTGTAGCCAAGCTTCGACTTTTGCTGGTGGAAGAAAAGGCTAGAGGTCTGGGTGTGGGGAGTAGCTTAATACAGCAGTGTATTACTTTTGCCAAAGAGGCTGGGTACACACGTATCAACCTCTGGACGCAAAGCATGTTGGAGGGCGCTCGTCGATTGTATGCGAAGGCAGGATTCAAGCTTATTGAGAAGGAAGACCACGATTCATGGGGTGTAAAGATGACGGGGGAAATGTGGCAAATGGACCTAAGCAATTGAAGAGGTTATCTTTCTATAATGAGAAGAATGAGGGTTTGCTGGAGCGGTGGGTGCGCTTCTTTGGCCATTGGACAATGTTATACGAATGTCCGGCTTGGATGGAGGAATGCTTGAAGCAAAGAACTATAGAGCTTTAACAAAAATATGATGACTGCTGGATTAATGGGGTTTTGTTCTTATCACAAGTGCATTTGATGGTGAAGCCACAGGGAGCGTCCACTGTAACTTAGTGGCCAGAAGCCCTGTGTCCACTGTAAAATTAGCGGATGAAAACGCGCTGTGAGGTCGAAATAGAGATAACCGCGGTCGGCAAGCGAGACGCGCGATTGGCTATTTAAGCGTCCCGGCCCCGCATTCCCGAATGGGAAGCCGTAAATGGAAGGTTTTCTTATGATGACTAGATAGGCATGACAAGGCAAATTCTCTTCTATTAAGGGGAAACGGTCTGTGGAAAGCATAAAGGCTCTTGGTGGCCTGTAGGCTTTTGCTCTCTGACACCTAACTACGGGTGAATAAGAAACATGAGGATGGTTATTCGGTAACTCTACACATTGGATCCGAATTCTCTTTGTGATTAAAGTATAGAGAATGTGCTAGGTTTATGCGCCCTAGGTGGTCTTAATTGCACGAGCTGTTCAGATTTATGGGCTTGGTGTGACTGGTGTTGGCTTGTCCCGGTGAATGAGCAGATACCCCGACGTGTTTGTGACAGATGCCGTCTCAAGTTCTGGGTTCTTCGTGGTCTCAAGTTCACAAGCGGAAGAAGAATGCTTTGCTAGTAATAGTACGTCAATGTCTCGACTATCAGTGTATATATTTACATGTCGAAACGACATAGTCGTAAATTCGTTCATCTTCTACAATACTCTGACCACTCCCTTAGATTATTGTGCCTCTGGAAACTCCGAACTCTAATATAAGCAAAGACTACAATTATTTGAAGACTCTCTAAATGAAGAATCTATGAAGGAAAATTCAAGCACAAATTACCCTCAAATACAAAGGAATTTTAATCGGTCAGCAAGTCAAGCCGAGCCCCAGGGTTACAGTTGCAGAACGCCAGTTGAACGTCGCGCCATCTGTCGGATTGGCATGCCATGCTATTAGTCATGGATACACTAAACGGCAGCTGATGTGGTTCAGAGAGTCATGACTCATCTACAATGCACGGCTGGGAGTGGAAGCTATGGAAGTCCAACTTCATTTGAGTAATGCTACAACAGTAGAGGCAGCCTTCTGGTGGAATCAACACCAAAATGTGGCGTCAGCACCTTGTAACTAGCTCCTAGTCACGGCATAACAGATTTCCATAAGCCGAGCACAATGCCAATAGACTACATACCTCTGACCACGTAGATTATGACAATCCACTTGGACCTGCTGGGCCTCGCCGCTTTGCCGCTTTGCAAATACAGTAGATCTACCAGTGTGGACTGGATGAGACTGGATGAAGCCTGAGATATGATAGAAAATACCCCGGTAGACCCAACATGCGCAGTAGAGCCGCATCTATAGCAACGACTGGTTCGCAGCCATGGGGTTTGGGTGGACATTAATATTGTGGGCTTAAAAACAAGAACAGGCCACTAAAGTAAGGGCCTCGTGACTCCGGGCCTGCTGCCTGGATACCCTAAAGGTACTCCGTACACCGTGAACAGGCGGAGCTCAAGAGGCTGATCCACGCTGCTTTGTAGCCTATCTTTTTATTCTCAATGAACAGGCCATGCTCTGCCATTATGAAAATGCAATGCTTTAAAACACCTTCTTCACTTTGTCATCTCTCGTATGATCCTTTCCCCATCTATCTCCCCACAAAGGCGCCTCAAGGTAACGCCATCCCATGGGCGCACCACCCATAGCCCAGCGGGTTTTCATCTCGCTCAGGGTGACTGGGTTGACCAACTCGTAGAGTTCCAATATGGGGTATCCGAACTTGGATTGCTTTAAGCCCGCATTGAACTCGGCGTTGCCGATGCCCAGTGGTTCAGTAGGGACAGAGCCAGGCTCATGGCGGATAGATGAGGGAATACTGGCGATATGACTTGTTGCGGTTAGTAGGAAGGTTGTCAAGTAGGATAAATGCAGCCAACTTACGTGATGGATGCCCGTCCTCCTCCCCCAGCTGTTTCATAAAGCCACAGCCGAACAACACCATCCTTCAGCCGATACTTGCGATACTCGTGGTTCTTCTCGCCATAGTTGAGGTTTGCAGCAGCGAAATGGCAGCGATGATGGAGCAGAGGTATTCCTGGTGTTGGTGTTGAGGTGATGTTGTGGTCGCCTTGTGGCGGGAATAAGCAAATGTAAATACGGCACTCTCCCAGTGATTTGACTGGGTTACTCATTGTGTTTATGCATTGTATTTGCTGTCTTCGCTTAGAAATTTGCTTAGGATTAAAAGAATTTTTATTAAACATTTATCTAAAACCCTATCTTATTTGTTGGGAAGGTCGTGAGTTAAGCTTCTCGCTTACTGACTTTCCATCCATACCCACTCTATGGAGCAAAGAAGCTCATCGGGAGGACACGCTATTGCGCTATACGCATTTTTGGCTACCACCCTTTCTCCTCATCATTACCCCTGAGCCAAGAACCTGATCAGATGGTTGGGCTTCCATGTCGACGATCTCCTCTTCTCCAGAGTATCGTCTGAGTTACCATGTCAAGGCTCCGCACCTGTATGTAAGCTTTCATAGTGCATAACCAAGGAATGGCCTTCTCGTCAAGACTTGAATACGATAAAATCAATCAAGGCCACTCACAACCAGCAACTTCCCCGGACCGTCGGCATCACGAGTCAGTGCTTGTGATCGACATTGCAGCGGCAACCAAGTTAGATCCCAGGCACGCGCGGCTGTTTTCAACGAGCCTTGCAAGTGGGCCGTATGCAGGTGAAATGAAATGTGCAGTTTCTGCATGGTATGTCCTACAGGCCACTCAGTATTGACCTATGATATCGTGCAGGGACAAAGTGAGGCGACTCCGAGTCTTCATTGACGACGTGGCTGACATGACCCTTCTTACACATCATTTGAGCCCACTTTCTTGAATCCACTCATACAGGGCCTATCCCTTGTTTCTCAGCTTGCCACTGCCATTTCATGGATTCGACAGGGAACTTTGCAACTAGCCGCTGGGTACTACATAGGTGAATCGATGACGAGGAGTGGTTCTACGGAGTCAAGGGACGGGCCGCTTACTCCGGGGATCAACGTTGTGCTAGTCAAGCCTCCCCCAGACTATTGAGTGGGTGCGCATCCCGTTCCGGGTTGTGGGATGACCATCACCCTATGCTTTGTTTGATAGGCCTAGGGGTTGATACTTGGAATTTGCAGCCCGAGATGCCAAGATTCCGACATGCATCTGGCCGGTTTGCTCGCCCATTCATTACCAACATCAACTGCCGACCGGATCTCGGGCGATCTACATTGTTTGTGGGGCTCAACTGAAGACTGCAGATGCCTTGATCTGTTGGTGAAGCATCTCCAATAGGAGGCGGGAAGGACTTTGTGAGCTCTCAGGTTAGTGGGCCGGGTCAAGCATGATTCAAGGTTATCAAGACGGTGAAGATGGATGCGCTTGCGGCGGGAGATGATTGAGAACTTAACTATAAATAGGCGTCGTCTCCTCATTCACCTCACTCATCATCAAACCAGCATCTCCATTCAGTCTAACCACTCCACCACTTCAAACAAACAACTCAACTCAACCTTTAAAATGAAGTTCACCATTTTCGCCTCCGTCCTCGCCATGGCTGCTACTGCCATTGCCGCTCCCACTGAAGTTGAGGCTCGAAGTGGCGGCTCTGCTGGCTCCTGCAACGCCAACGCCCAGCAGGTCTGCTGTAACGGTCTCAACTGCCTTGTCCAGATTCTCGGCAAGAACTGTGATGGAAGCGCCTACTGCTGTCAAACTTCTGCTCCTGTTGTAAGTTTCCCCCTCTGTCCCTAAAGCGTTCGAATCTTTCTAACTCTTCAGGGTAATCTCATCAACGTCGCCCTCCTCAACTGTGTCAACATCTTGTAATATCTTGGTACTGGCTGGTGAATGGAAGAATTAGGTGGAAAAGGTTAACCTGTAATGGAGATGTAACTGCTACCCAATAATCACTCTGTTCTGAAAACGAGCCAGTATCCTTTGTGCTGAAACCCGTGTTTGTCTGTTTCCAACATTACCATGATAGGGCATGTCTACGCACCACTCTGATTAGTGCCATATGCTGAGATGTGTATTTCTATGGTTATTATAAAGCCTTGACTTAATACAATGACACATGGGGTTGAAATTCTTCCTAATGAAGTCGTTTAGGATGCAGTCCTGCGACCATTATATGAGACATGCTGGTCAATTAACTGGTTCATCCTAGAGTAACAAGTCCCCATTATAAAACCCATTGAGATCATATCCATGCTCAAATAAATCATTCCAAGCAATATCAATGCTAGGTGTGGGATATTCTGGCCCTGGAGGGTTTTGACATTTGACTCCAAACCAGGACATGAATTCTGTGTCAATGTCGCTCTCAGCAGATGATGTCGTGTCGAATACAGCAAGGGTTGCATTTCCCAGTCTGCGGATGACCTGGATGCTTCTCTCACCAACTATTCGACCGTGAGAGATCTTAGACAAGAGTCCAACGCATGACTCAATATTGGATTCAACGACCTCCTTTGTCAGTTCGTGGCGTACTGCAGCACTGGCTCTTATCGAGTAGAGCATGGTAACAGCAGCCATGAACAACGAATCAAGTGCCACAAACGTGTAGATGATCTTGTTTTTGGCATACAATGCGTTGTAGCAACTTATCAGACTGATGGAAGAGTCTGCACAGAGCCGTATAGCATCAGCGCTGCTGACGGGGGAGGCGTGTGAAGGTCGATACACATTGATGACGGCTTGATGGTATGCGATTTGAAACCATTCTGAAGTCTGATACATCGAGATTGGCGCAAGATATCGTGGTGCTGACAATAGCCACGTATTGAGGAGTGCGTAGTGTTGTTGTCGGATAGAATCCAGGTTGGAGCTCTCGATATTCACTCCAGCTGCAGAATGAAGTGCTCTATAGATGTCGGCGTTGATTCGTCTCAATTCGATAATGTGACGGAAAGCAGACATATCTGTAACGTCTGGACAAACGTTTGGGACTGCTTGTTCTGCTGGTCCAGAGAGCTTCTCATCTGAGAGCAAAAGCGGAAGAGATATGGTGATATCGGCATCTTGAATACCGATAGGTCTTCCCAGAGATATTGATATGCTTCGGTCTATCGTGTAGAGACTCCAGAACAGCCTCTTGCACATTTCTGCTTCCAGAAGAGACTTGCCAGCCAGGGCTTCTCGTCGATGTAGATCAATGCCGACTGCAAGCCGCAGAGCCAAGCCAACAGCTTGCCACAGATTGACAGATTGAGGCTCATTGCTGCCAAAGATGCAAAGTAACAAAAGGCATTGAATGCAGTCAATGTCGTCAGCTGCTAGGACATTGTCCAACTCGCGTACTGCATCCTTAAAGAATCCTTGAAAAGATACGGATGGGTTACAGCCTGTTCTAGCCTTTTCTGAAGCCCCAATTGCAAGAACAATGTTGACTTGAAAGGCAGAAAGCTTGCTCCTTGAATGACCACTGACATACGGCAGGTAATGCTGTTCCATAAAGGTTGGCCGGTGGAGAACAGGAAATTGAGGCCATCTCCGATCGAAAAACACATCAACCAAGCTTGGACCATCATCTTGAAGAGAAAATGAAGCCGGATTGGTAGTCGGAGAATCACTCGCTGATAATCCATTCCAGAGTTGCCAAGGACTGCTCATAAAGCCAACCTCGGGGCTATGAGCGTTTGATCCTCGAAACGTCGGAAGAAGCATGCGACCTCGGTAGAACTTTTCCAAGCTGCCTGCTCCGTCGGCATATTCGCCAATTGGCTGTCGGAGATCATTATTCCTGTGCAGGGCCAGTTGGGATTGCAGCTCCCTCACGCGACCTTTCAGGCTCTCTACCTGACTCCTGAGGTGATCGCACTCGCAATCTCTATCCACTTTGACCACCAGGCGGTCTGACGGAACGCATGGAACAGCCGCTGCGGCGCATGACCCGCAGATCGGAAGTTTTCCGTCACACTTGATGGTAAGCAGTGGCACATCAATGGACGAGGATCATACCTTTTGCTTTCTTCGGCGACATCTCTGACAAGCAGCAGAGATTCTTTTGAGTCCGCGACGGGGAGACGGCGAGTCGGCAGGTTCAAAACCGGCTGGAGCCGACTCAATTATCGGAGGGAGGACCACGTCATTCTCGAAAGACATTCTCGTGACGCCTGTCGCGCGAGGGTTCAACATTGTCAGGAGAGACGAAGTGAAGGTGCTGATCGGATAAGTCCGAAGCTCCGCATCAAAAGCGATCACGGTGACGTAGTTCGGAATAAGCCGATCGCTAAATCCGCGCACAAACTTGGCTCAATCATCAACATCACAATGAGCCTCAAAGCGTCGATTAAGCGGCTGAGCGTCTTTACGTCTTGCGATGTATGTTCAAGTTTTTATACAGGACGCAATTAACATTTCTAGATCGGAGATGCCTTGGTAAAACTCAAGTATCCCTACGGAGGATTTCTCGATGGCATCCACATGTGGTCCCCCGCGCACCGCTCTGGACCACACAGGACCATCGGGCAAGCCATCACAGTCAAGATGGTGACTATGAGCGATACGGATGCTCCAAAGCCTGAGAGACACTTTGCCGACTGTAATGAACCTGGAAAGATCATGTATATCCAGCAACCCAAGGGATTATACTCTGCCTGTTGGGGTGGTCTGATGTCGACACGGGCGAGCGCGTTGCGGGCTGGCGGAGCAGTCATTGATGGACGCATTCGCGATATTAATGAGCATCGCGAGCTGGGATTTCCAGTAAGTCTCTTGTCTCTCACAAGTTCTAAGCTTATTTCAGGTTTTTGCACGGGATACCTCGACTTTGGGGTCCAATACCTTTACTCGGGCGTCCGAAATCAACGTTCCACTCCAGTTCAAGGACGATCTATGGATTAATCCCGGGGATATACTCGTCGGAGATGCTGACGGAGTTGTTGTGGTGCCTACATCATTGATGGATCAAGTCGTTGAATTGTGCAAGGAGCGTGCCGAGATGGATGCTCACATCTTGGAGGCGTTGCAACGAGGAGAGGGAATTGGTGATGCCATCAAAAAGTACCGAAAGTGATTAGTTGTAGCATGTTCTAATCACGAGCTAGTCGGCTGGTATTTGACGCCGAGGTAAAAGTTTGAATTGATCAGAGGTGAGCTACGGCGTTCCACCCATTTTGGAGTCCAACTTTCAGTGCTCAAAGCAGTCATTTTGAGTGCAGACTTGACTGAAAGGTTAAGAAGAAGCCATCATTGCCTCATACTCGGAATAATAGCTGCTTTCATGACTTGCTAGCTATATGGTAGGGATCAACACCTTAACACACTCAAATGTCAAGGTCCCGGGTAGCTCGTAAAACGCGTCTGCAAATTACCGTTCTCGGTTAGACTACTCTAGCTTCTAAGAATAGAATTGGAGCCCGCGGCTTCCGATCACTTATCCTGTCCTGGTTCAACAAACTTTCTCAATCATTACCCATCACTGCAATGTTCTCAAGCGCCAGACAATCATGTCATTTGGAACTGGCGCAGAGGTTTGGTCGGTAAGAAACTCCTCTTGATGATGTACTACGCTCATGAGTTTAGGCTGCCGTCGTTGCCGGATTGAGCGCGGACTTGTTTGTCCACCCCATGGAAACAATCATTACGCGCGTTCAATCCCCACTATACGCCATTCGATACAAGTCCAATGGCCGGATCAAACAGAATTTATTCAGAGGCCTTTATCAAGGGTTTGGGCCCACTCTACTCACCGGAATACCCTCGTCTGCTGCTTTCTTCGTTATATACGAAGGCATGAAATGTACCTTTCAAGAGTCAGGATACCTTCATATTCCCCCTTGGGCAGTTCATGTAGCCAGCAGTGGTATGGCTGAGCTTGTAAACTGTGCAATCTCAAATCCTGCAGAAGTATTGAAGCAGAATGCCCAGATCCAACAGGGAGGACCAAGGAAACCATGGGGCTGGTACACGATTCAGGCCTTCCGGCAATTCTCAGCTCACCCTGCAAGATTGTGGACGGGATACTCTGCGTTGCTGGCTAGTCATCTTCCGGGAACTTGCCTGACTTTTGGCATATATGAGCACATCAAAGCACAGATACTGGATAAAATGAGCGAAACAGACCCTCAACTGGCAGCTAGCACGTCGATGCAGGTTCAAGTGAGCACACTTAGCGCAGGACTTGCTGGTGGCTTTACTTCCTGTTTCCTGGTTCCGATTGATGTTATCAAAACAAGGATGAGACTTACTGCTGGAGGCCATGGCGTTGAGACACTCGAAAGACGTAGACGGCCGTCTGCCAGTTTTCTCAACATCGCAAAAGAGACCCTGCATACAGAGGGTATGCCCGGTTTGTTTCGAGGGTTCACTCTTACATGCGTGGCGGCTACAATTGGAAGTGGATTGTATCTTGGCTGCTATGAGGGTGTAAAGATGTATATAAAGGACATGGAAGCCAGCGACTGAATAAGCTGGCGTTATCAACCACTTAAAAGAAGGCATCAGACACTATTGGGCTGGTTTCGTAGGATAGTCATGCCAACACCCAACTCCTTTCTCAACTCATTCACCATTTATTCAACAAGCGTGTCGTATCGCGCGATCTATTGAAAGGCGTCGCAGTCGAGTATCACTGTATCAGTGATACCTGTCTCAGATGACCTCTACCCCTTCCGTGGTACCAACTCCCCATCAGCTTTGTAAAAGCCACTGCTTCCATAAACCTATCTGGTAGCTGGAGTGCATTGACTGCTCAAGACTTCTCAGTCTCTGCCGCCTTGGCCTCAAGCTCCAATTGGTGCGAGGTTTTGGTGGAAGCAAATCTCCAAGCTGGGACACGTTGCTCAAAGAGCTCATCCAACTCGTGATAGGTTCGTTCCTTGGTCTCGGGGAATATCAAAACACATGGAATGAGGTAGACCAGAGTGATGCCGCCAAAGAACAAGCCAATCTTTTGTCCCCATCCAGCTCCTTGGTTCGAAAGCATCAGAGGAACAGTGTAATTCTACAGAAGTTAGAAGCTGCAGTTATAGGTTGGAAAGTACTTACAAAGAGAATGCTTGTCAGGTACTGAATAGTAACGGCAATGGAGGTCGTCTTAGCTCGCAGACTGGGACTGGAAATCTCAACCAGACTGATCCAACCTTTGCAAAGTTAGTACAAGTCAAAGAAAAACCTGTCAACTTACCAATTGGAGCGAGTGAGTTTGCATATACAAACGCCCAAAGAGAACACAGAGCAACAAGAGCCATGCCAGACGCACTGGTTTGCTTCATAAAACCTAGTCCTCCAACGACAAAGCAGATGGTTGCCATAGCAGCGCCGCCTGCAATAACCAAAGTCCTTCTTCCAACCTTGTCGACGGTATAAAAAGAGATCAGGATACCCACAACAAGAACCATTTGCTTGATAATGTTTCCAAGGAAGGGATCATCCACACCAGCCAGCTGGAAGAAGTAGGTGGTATATCCAAACATGAGCGGGACGCCAACAATGTTCTGAAAGGTAAAGGGAAGCGTAGAGATGACGGCACGCTTCAAGTTAGTCTTGCTGGTAAAGAGAACTTTCCAGTCAGAGTTCTCATCGCCGTGCTTTGCCATGGACAACGATTCCACAAACTCGTATCTAAAGACAGAGTATTCGTGATCAAAGTCGTACCCTTCGACGTTTCCTACAAGCTTTCGAAGAGCTTTCTTACCCTCTTCATCTCTACCCTTGGAAGCATACCAAGCTACTTATGTTAGCAGAGATCAATAAACCGTCAAAGCACCTACCAGGAGACTCGGGAAGGTAGAGCATAGGGAATAGCCATAGTCCGGTAAAGACAAACTCGGAGTAAAAGATATGACGGAAAGCCATGACATCGGTCTCCTCAAGGACTTTGAGAGCAACAGCCAAAAAGACCTGGCCAAGTGCAAATGAGAGAGAGAAGCTGCCGAGCAGGGCACCACGGAACTGGGGCATGGCAACTTCTGACATGTAAACCATGCAGCTTGTAGACAACATGCCACCAGCGCAGCCAGCCACAAGTCGGGCAATTAACAGGACCCACCAGTTGGGAGCAACGACTTGAATAACAACAGACTAAGAAATCAGCACTGGTCAAAAGATCTGGTTGGAAACTTACCGTGGTGAGAAAAAAGGTAACTCCCCACATGTTAAACTTGCGCCCAAACTTATCAGCAGTGATAGGGGCAATGGTCTGGATTAGAATCGACGTGATAAAGTAACAGGCAGACCAGAGGGAGATGTGCTGAGCATTGAGAGCAGGCTTTCCAGTGTCTGGGTCCTCTACAGTTGCAAAGTACTGAATGAAGCCCTCATTGGCAATGATGCTGCCGATTACCGAATTGGCATAACCGGCATACCTATCAAGTCAGCATGGTTCAGTGTTGTAGTGATCAACTTACATTCCCGCCAAGGAAACGCCCAGGCCAGTGATGTAGAGTCTCCAAAACTTCTTGACGCATTGAGCACGGGTCAAGCCAGCAAAGGCTGAAGTGACAGCGGTGGCCTCATGGGCTCCCTTCTCACCGTGCTCCTCCTGGACAACGTCTGCTTGTTCCTTGTTCATGTTGATACTGGTGCTGGATAAAGACTCAAAGGTAGATAGTGTGATCCAAGTAGAGGTAAGGGCTGTTTATATGCTTCAACAACTCACAAAAACTCGGAGAGTAGACCGAACAGACCTTGTCTGATGTACGGTTCAAGGTCGTCCAAAGAGTCACTTGCCCCGGATCTCCACATGTCGCCACGAGCTGATTGCGGAGAGCCTAGCGGGTTCTCTCCTCATTCAACAACGTGGGGAATGTGTCAATAGCCCCGGACTAGCTGTCAGCCCTGGTTAACGTCGCTTCGAGCATGTAGCTTATTGGGGGAACAAGGATTTCACGGATCCGTTGGTAGGTGTGGGATTCGGAGTAGTGGTCGGCCGGCCATTGCTCCTTAGCCGGTGTGGGACGACCAACCCTTCACGGTTTAGTTTGAGCTAAACTCGAGATTTCTTCACGACTCGTGCTCTAGACTCAAGGGTCGGACAAACTCCGGATATCCTTGTGGCCTCAAGAGGTCACGCGGGATGAAGGTGATGGGTTCAAAAGGATCGGTGGGTATTCGACAAGGATCACGCAATGTTGGTGAGGACAAGCCTGGACGAACCTGGAGGGCAGAAACATCGGCAGCAGCATCGGTAATCGAATGGTAAAGGCAGAGTGCAATCCAGCTGGTGGGCGAGTGAAATAAGGACAGTCTATTGCTATCTATCACTTTGAAGCTCGATTCTGAGCCATGCTGGTCCATCTCTTTCTGAGAACCTGGACTGCACTCTTAGGTCTACGATCTCGAGTGAAAACACCCTTCTTATTGCCATCAACTCGAAAGATGAATGTTGAAGGCGTCTGAAAGTCGGCAAAATTCCACACTTGCTCACCAACCACACTCTCCACTCGATCAAACACGCGGTGGGACATCTCAAGAACCCTGCTTTGGTATTCCTCGCTCCAAGGAACGTCCCCGACCGTGTGTAAACCTGCAAGGGTGTCGGCCCCATACTCCGTCATGATGATGGGCTTGCCATATTTTCCCTCCCACTTCTGTAATTCTTGTTCTAAGCCCTCTTCAGCTGCCTCTAGATCTCCAGTATTTAGGTACCAGCCGTAGTAACGATTCAAACAGATGACATCGAATAGATCGGCGATCAGATCCTTGTGGATACTGGCCTGCTTCTCGTTTGCAAAGCAGACCGGTCTGGTTGGATCCAGCTCGCGGGTCAAGGCTACCAGGGGCTCCATGTACTCACGGACTCCTGGCTCGCTAGCTGCTGGCTCATTGGCAATGGTCCATAGAACCACAGAAGGGTGATTCTTGTCTCGAGATACAAGCTCTCTAATGCCTTGTGCATGAGCAGCTTGCGTCTTGTCATTCATTGTGTCTGGCGAAAATGTCGGGATGGGTTTTTGACCAAAGATTCCAGCGACAATGGTGAGATTGAGACCAACTGCTGCCGTCTCATCAATCACCACAATGCCATGCCTGTCGGCATACTCCAGAACCTCTTCCGCGTAAGGATAGTGAGAGGTGCGGAAAGAATTGGCCCCTGTCCAGTTCATCAACTGGAAATCATGAACCATGTAAGCAGGGTCATGTCCTTTGCCTCGGATTGGGGTGTCCTCGTGCTTGCCAAACCCTGTAAAGTAGAATGGCTTGTCGTTGATGAGGAATTGATTGCCCGAAACCTTGACGGATCGAACTCCAACAGCAAGATCATACGCATCTACTGTCTCGTTCTGGGAGATGATCTCAGCGCGAAGCTGATAGAGATATGCCGCTCCAGGTTGCCACAGATGAACCGAGCCAACAGTAATGGAGCCCTTGAGGTCTGACGATTGACCAACAGCATTGCCCTCCTCGTCAAGCAGCGTGATCTTGCAGGTGTGTTGACCAAGTGGGACGTTGGTCGCCACATCAAATTTGACGATGCCTGTGCTCCCCTGAACATCGGTCACCACGGTAATGTCGTTGACAGCGATTTCAGGCACACTATACAGCCATACAGATCGTGCGAGTCCTGCATAGTTGAAAAAGTCATGCTGATAGTGTTGCTTCCGATTTCCATTCTCCAGTGTCTCGACACGGCCAGGAGGAATGGTGTGCCAGTCGAGTTCATTGTTGACAGCCACGGTGAGGCGGAATCGTTGTCCAGGGGCGACGAGGTTCGTGACGTCAGCCTCAAAGGGTGTGTACCCTCCGATATGCTCAACAAGGAACTGGTCATCAATGTAGACTCGACCTTTGTGAGTTGCCGCGTCGAGTCGCAAGACATATCGTTGTCTAGACCAGCTTCGAGGAATGGTCACATTTCTCTGATAGTAAACCCATCCAACATGGTCCTTGATTTTTGGATCCACGAATATATCGTTGTAGCTGGCTGGAACTGGTATTTGGAGTGTTGGTGGGATCGCCTGCTTCCAAGCTTGTTCTGTCTCTAGCTCGACGGATTGAGCAAGGGCAAAGTTCCAGATGCCATCCAGTGAGACGAGCTCCCGGTAGGCATTTGCTTGAGGTTTGAGCATTTTGAGAGATTGACAAAGAATGGAATGATGGAAACTGGTCACTCGCAGTGATTGAGCGGTGTTTGATATAAAAGCCCATTTGTCCTTGTTTGGGTGGGGTTGTGAATTCGGTGGAGAATGATACGGAACTTTTCTCGGAGACCTGACCGTTGTGTAATGCCGGTACATGACTATTGTGACTTGTTGGATGGTTCATAATGGAATCAACATTCAGCGGCCGTGTTACTTGCTAGGAGCATGCATTTCTGATCGGATGTCTCGTTTTCAACACGGCATTAAGCATATACATCACCCAAGGTAAGGGAGGACATGATATTTTTCTGGAAGAAACTTTTTGAAAGGCTTCTACAATAATTCATCAAGATACTAACTGACCATAAAACCGCATCGCTTCTTCCTCCAGTCTTGATGACCCCTGACTCTGACGCAGGTCGGACCTCGGCTCAAATCTCGGACGGCCACTATCCGAAGTCCGACACCATCATTTCCCCACACTCACCTCGTGATCATCGACCCATGAGAGAGGGCACCCAATCAGAGTCAAGTGGAGTGATACTGATTCGGTTTGTGGGGATCCAGAGTCAAGAATGAATCGCGCCATGAACCGCAAACATCGGCGTCCATTAATGTGGAAATACCTCATGCTTGACAAGTCGGCATCATGGACTCCGCGTACGATCCTTCCTCCGAGGCCGAGCTCCCGTCCTGTAGCGGATGCAGGAAGCGAAAGCTCAAGTGCTCGAGACAGAAACCGGCTTGTTCCAATTGCGAGCGACTACGTAAGTCCCAGCGCAGCGGTTATGACCTGACTAATCGGTGTAGAAACGACATGCGTCTATGAAGGACGGCGGGCCAAGCCAGGGTTGAAAAGTGGTGCCGTGGAGGGTCTCAATCAACGGCTAGGTATGGCCTCATGCTACACTATTGTACCCTTGACTTACGAAGGAACAGAAAAAGTAGAGAGAGCCTTGTTTGGACAAGCACATACCGAAGATGGAGGGGAATCCTCTTTCCCTGACATTGAGCCTGCTCACAGGGCGAATGTACCATCTCCTCTTGAGGCTGTGCTTTCAACCCTGGCTGGAGAGTTGCAGAAGCTCAACCAGAATATGACACCAAATAGGGAACAAACTCAAGAGGCACCCGCCCGGAAGAGAAGAAGATATGAGCCCCCAGAAGATGAGGAGCCGCGGCGAGGCTATGATGTGATTGACGAAGCCCTCGAAGACTTGATAGAGACATATTTTTCTCATGTACAACCGTGGATTCCCATGATTAACATGAGAGACTTTAGGACACGGGCTCAAAGCAACAAGGGCCAGGTTAAGGTTATCCTCCAAGCCATGGCTGTAGCCACTCTTCGATATCTTGAGCCTGATGGAGAACCCATTTCGCCAGAGTTTGTCAAGGATGAGACCTGCAAACTCAGACGAACAGTCCTATTGGACGCTTTGGATGGCCTCACCGTGGAGAACCTACAAGCTCTTATCATTGTTGCCTTTACGGATGTAAGTCATCAAAGAATGGTCTGCTTGTGCTCTGCTTACATAGAAGATTGGGGATGGAAACTTGGACAAGGCCTGGCCCATAATCGGTTCACTTACAAGGACTGTTGAGTATATGGAACTATCAGTCGAGGCCGAAGACCGTCATCAGCGACCAGCCGTATTACCGTCTGCAACTTGTCTCCCTCCACCCCTCAAATGGGTTGAGGAAGAAGAGCGAAGGAGGGTTTTCTGGAATATCTTTCTTCTTGATAGGTAGGGCGTCCCCCTTAATGAGAATGTAGCTAACACTTTCAGATTCTCATCTGTCGTTAAAGGGTAGGCAGCAAGTCCACACGTATAACTCCGCTGACATACGCAGATGGAACACGAGCCTGACCGCTGCGGATGTTTGTCGTAGGCTACCCATCTGCGGTGGCAAATGGTTTGAAGATGAGCCTGCAGTCACGCCGTATTTTGGCATTTGGGATCGCTCAAGAGCCAAGATAGGCAACTCCATTACCTTTCTCCCTGGACACTACCCAAGCCCTTCCCACTCAACAGGTGCGGAGGCTACTGACACAGAGTCTTCGTCACATGGTCAAAAAGGCTCAAGTACCGTGGACATGTCCATGGTTGGCGCGTTTGCCTACTATGTCGAGTCAATTGAGTCACTGAGCCAGATCACAACCTACTTTCTGCAGACAAAAATTGACTTTAACAACCGCCAAGAGGTTTCAAGTTGGCTAACGAGGTTCAAAGAGCTGGATCTCCGCTTAGTACAGTAAGTATTCCGCCGAAGGCAATCTTGACAATTATCTAACACAAGTAGCTGGAAGATGTACCTCCCCCAGCAATGGAAAGACTCGGGTATTTCACGAGAAACAATGCCTGGAGTCATGGATCCAAACATGACTGTGGCTAATGCGACCCACAACATATCCCTGATTCTTCTGCACCAACGAATCGCTTACCCAGATGCTGAACTGAGTGGCATCCGACTGCCAAGTCTTTGCAGTGCTGATACTTGTTACAATGCTGCAATGGAGACGGCAAATATGACGACCAAGTACCTGGAGGGCTCCTCACCAAGACTACCTGTATCACCACAACTTGGCATATGCGCTTTTGTTAGCGGACGGGTTCTCCTAGGTAAGTTGCCCCTTTTCGTTCAAACAGAGCTAATAGTTGCAGTTCATTGGCGTTACTATAAGACGGCTCTAGCTGAAGAATTCAGTGTACTGGTAGACAATTTGAAGGAAATGTCCCGAAGATGGCATGGCCACCGAATGCAAGACCAGCAGTCATGCTTCTTTTCGCAGCTGTCTAACCGACTGAGCAACCTCTACTATGAGTATCAAGGGGCTGAAGAGGCTACACCAGATTCTACTTGCCGTCCAAGACAGCCGACAGACGTGGCCCTGGGTCATCAGATCCCAAACCCTACAAATACTTACCAGCCGTGTCCTCAAACAAATTTGGCATCGCAGTTTTCAGCCCTGGCGCCACCTGTCCCTGTCGGGCAAGGCAATCAGTGGAGAGCTGCTGACTCAATATCCCCATCAAGTGCCAGAGCAGACGAATTATCCGCTATATCACAGATTCTGATGGACAATGACTTTCTGGAGATGGACAGAATTATCAGCTTTGAGGATATGATGGCTGCAGGAGATTTGCAGCACACAGTGTTGTGAGTTAGACGCCGTGGTTAGATACGGACTCAGTATGATACACTGATGAAATCACCATCCGGCTTAGTGTCTCCTACGTTGATCACTGGCTCATCTAGCCATCGCTCTCTCAAGCTTGCCCCCTGATTGTTCCAGCCTCCGTTGGCCTCCTGGGAAATGGCAAATACCTTTGTAACCAAAATCATCTCCCCGATTTCGGCCCCGGAAATGATATGCTCAACCGTAGGAATGAGAGTGCGTTGTCTCATCAAGTTGGTGTTCGGCTCAGGCTTCAAGGGGCTAACAGTTGTCCCAGCCAAGACGTTTGTTGTGATCCCAGAAGCCCCTTGCTCGCTGAGAATTAGGACTGATCTTTCATCCTGTAAAAATCCTTCCATCTCTCCCAAGTTGCATTCAGTGAGCAGATCGGCTGATCCAAGCTGTCTCAACTCAAGAGTATCTTTTTGATGACGACCATGAATGGCGAAACCACCCTCTGCCATAAACACCTTGCCCAACTTCACATTTCCACTAACACGGTGAATTCTTATGTGCCAGTCTGGCCACCGCGTCGTTGGGGGAACAATGGTGGTGCTAACAGACACAGAGCGGTCCGTCCAAGGGAACCATTGCACTGTTACTGCCGGAACCTGTTGGAGTGCAGCAGCGCGAACTGTTGCTGTCTTGAACTCGGGCTCAGCACACTTGTACTTTACAGCCCAAGTTTCCATACCGTCTCGACTAAAGGCAAGTGTGTTGTCAGGTGCCAGTTGTGCTAGCCCGTAGCCCCCTGATGGGACGGAAAAGCCAAAAGCAGAGGAATAGGCAAACTTGCTGTACTTTGCCATGATGCCCTTGAATTGAATGGCCAAAAACTGCGCAAAGGATAGCATGAAGTGGTGGTTTCCGCCTGGATGATTGCAGAGGATCTGACGAGGTGCTGGAAGGACACGCAGAGCCTCATCTCGAAGGACTTCGGGGTACGGAGCCTCGGGTTCTTTCCAGAAGGTGCTATCTTCGGACAAGCCAACAACTATCAAGGATTTGAGAGCCCAGTAAACAGATTGAGGAGAGTTGTAGTCCTCTGTGAGATACATTTGTCTGGGTTGTTAGTGATTGCGAAGAGGGTAGAGACCGAGACTCACGGATATGTCCATCCAAAGTTCAAGACGCCATCAGGGTAGAAAATGTCACTTGAGTGTCTAGCCCACCACCGCAGGTGTCGTAGCAGAAAGCCTTTGACTACGCCAGGGCCACCTAAGGGATTGGGAATGTCTGGGACGTCGGCAACAGCCAGTGCTGCAAAGAAACCACCACAGGCGAATCGATATGTCAATGAACGGCCAAAGGGAATAGCGGCACCTCAAGAGTCAGTACTCGATCAATACATCTGAAAGATACCTACCGGCTTCATCAAAGAATCGGCAGAACCCACGCCCAAAGTCTCTTGCTTGCTGCCGGTATCGCTCGGTACGCTCAAGATCCATGTCTCCAGCAAACTTTGTGTATAGAAGTTGGCTGAACTGAATCGCAAAACTACCGGAGTAGTAACAAGCATTCCTACTACTTCGGACCGTGTTTGCTTTTCCTGTCACTTTATATGTCTCGTATTCTTGGAGATCAAGTTCGGCAGATCGCCAGAGACCGTCACCAGACCAACCGTCAGTGATGTAAAACTCGTCAAGATGGTCCAAGTCCTCCTTGAGATGATATCGCAGGGCAGGCGTATCAACTCGACAAACTTTGAGCAACGCGAGATTGGCAAACACCCGAAACCACAACCAATTGGCTTGAGGCATGTCCTTGCCATGGAGGCCAGAAAGCCAGATGATCAGATTCTGTTGCGCTTTTCCCCTAAGGCGTTCCCAAAGTAACTCCCGTGGCGAAGCTAAGAGCGCAAAAGAAATCATTTCAGCTTCAACCATGCGCTGATCGAAAGACTTGATGGGTCCCCAGTAATCTGGGCTATCAGGATCAGTACCGGCTTCGAAACCATCCAACCAAGGCTGAATGAGTTCCATGTCGCCAGTCTTCCCCATAAGGAGAGCACCGATGGCCCAGAACGGCCGTGCAAAGCCTTCAAGTTGCGCAGCAGTCTCGTCAAAGTGAGTCCCTGTTGAGTGAGCGATTCGGACTCGACCTTTGCCAGGTGACATGTACTGCATGAGCGGTCGAATGAGGGCTTCCGCCGCCCGGATGACATCATCTCGGGTCTCGAACGGATTGTCGCTAAAACCTGAAAGAGGAGGCATTTCGACTGGTGGGTTTGGGGTTGTGCGTATCAGTAATGGGGTTTCATGCAATGGTGAAAGGATGAGGTTGTCGGGTTCATCGGTCCCCGGAGAGCTATCGGCCGTGGTTGATCGCTTAAGCAAGAATGGAGGGACGATCTCGGGGTTCGGAGGAGTTATCGGGGTTGGCTTCCGAACCGTTAACATGAAGGATTCATACGCGACTTTCTCAGCAGTACCGGCCCATCTGTTCCTCCAATCCACTCTAACAGCTGCAATGGGGAGCATTGATCCTATTCCCAGTGACCTGCTTGATCTCAATGGCATCACCAATCCCCAAGGGATACGAGAGCGTCTCCCAGAGTTATTTGACGAAAATATCACTGCCAAAATATTGAGAACGGCAGTTAAGCATCTCGAAGGAAACGTGAGTTCTCTCTTCAAGTATATGACCATAGCTTACAAGTCTAGAACCCTCCTACAAAGTACCCCGAGGTCGTACCCCAGGACGGTCCCAACTATGGCCAGTACCAATTGCGAAACATCGACTTTTGGACATGCGGTTTTTTTTCTGGCTGCATTTATTCACTTTTGGAACGATTCATCAAGTACCCTCAGAGTATGAAGTCAAGCACTAGCAATGGCAAGAATCTCTCCGCTATGCGACGTCGGCTTGAAGCTCTAGGCCGTACCTGGTCGGACCCGATCCACGGAGAATCCCGTCTCACCAACACACACGACATGGGATTCATCATGCTACCCCATATGAGGCCGAGATGGGAACTTTATCACGATGAAAAGGCCCTTGAAAGCATCATCACATCAGCCAGAAATTTGGCTACTCGATTCAGCCCTGCAGTGGGGGCCATTCGTTCTTGGGATGAAGATATTTGGTTGCTGGTGACCTCAGGCAGAGGCAAAATGGGTGATTACATTGTAATCATTGACTCTATGTGCAACCTTGATCTTCTCTTCTACGCAGCCGTCCAAACGGGTGACATCTATTTGGCACAAATTGCAGAGACCCATGCTCGGACCCTGCTAAAGTCTCACATTCGGCCCGAGCCCAACTCGGCACGCAACGGCTATGGCGGGATGCTTTACAGTTGCGGTCATGTCACTAATTTTTCCTGGTCAACTGGTGAGGTCCTGGAGAGACTCACGGCCCAAGGTCACAGCCCAACCTCGACGTGGTCGCGTGGTCAGGCTTGGGCTATCCTTGGTTACGCTCAGACTTATATGTGGACCAGGAAGAGTGAATTCCTTCAAGTGGCTTGCGGACTGGCCGAGTTCTTTCTCCTCAAAATGGAGACCGCCCCAGACTGTGTTGAGATTGACATTCGGGGACCAAACGGTAGTCTAAGAAAGACCGGGCGATATGTGCCAATGTGGGACTTTTCAGCACCATCAGAAGAGTTCTCTCCACCATTAAGGGACACTTCGGCTGGGGTTTGCGCAGCAAATGGTTTGCTTGTTCTTTCACAGGCACTTGCAATGGAGAACAGGTCTTTAAGCTCGAGGTATCTTGAGGCTGCCGTTACAATTGTCGAGGACACTCTGGCATACTCTCTTTCACGGGAAAAGGCGGAACTTGGAATTCAGGGTGAGGAGCTGGCTGGAATCGACTCAGTCGATGGCAGGACATTTGAGTCAATTCTGCGGAACGCCACAGTCTCAAATAACCCGACTGGGAGGGTACAGATTAGGGATCACGGGTTGGTATATGCTGACTACTATTTGATCGAGTTTGGTACTCGACTACTCAGAATGGGGGTATTGTAAATATGATTGTAAGCTGTTCATAGGGCTCTGGAACTAGCGAGCCAATTTGTTCTCATTATGGTTGCAACCCAGCTGTTGATAAGTTAACTGAGCCAGAACATTAAAACTAGAACGCAGCCTTAGCGTGAGAGTTCACGGTCACTAATTACGTCCGCAGCGAATCCAGCGTACCATGGTCCCTAATCATGATAGTACCCTCAAGCATCAACACACAGCCAACAACACATCGCCGCCTTGGGTGTCAATAGTTCATCTTGAAAGTCATAATCCTTGCTCTATCATTGTTCCACTTCTAACAGCACAAACTATAAAGTGTTTTAAAGTATTAGACTTAAGTATCGCTAAATCAGGACTTTATCGGTGAGAATGAGATCCGTACGCACATAATCATGGTGAACAAAAGAGCAATAAGCATCCCGCCTCAGAACCAACACATCCAGCCAAGTCAGTAGTCTGGGATACATTTTAGCATGCCCAAAGAAACTTTTCGTATCGTGAGTATAGTCAGGATCTACAGGCCTAACTAAGGTTGTTCGCTATCCTAACCCTTAGCCCTAAGGAAAGAGGTTGCAATAAGCTTAACCTGACCTTGCGAGAAATTTCCCAATGCGGAAAGTCGACCAAAACCTTATTTCTATGTATGAAATCGCGATTGTTCATTGATCCGTGAATTCCTTTCGCGGGGACAGATCAAGGCAAGTGAGGACGTATTATCTTGGTGCTGAGACCTGACCATATCTAAGAATATCACTGGTATGCCAAGGGAGTATCTGCGCTCACAAGTGGCTTTTAAAATCATCACTTCCAAAGATTGGGGTAAGAAGAATGGGCTTAGATTAGATGCAGAGTTTTCACGCGGACTTGGATGCAAGAGCTTAGATGGGGAGTAGCTGAAGGATTGTTGTTTCTAGTATTATTAATAGACATGAACGATTCGGTATACCAAAATAATTATGACACAGCCAGTGATCGTTCCCTGTTCATAGGATTATTTCTTATATGCTTTTTATTTACGAATCGAAAATACCATCTAATCCTGCGCTGTTGGCGGCACATCTTCCGACTATTGTGGTAGACAATTTTGTGATATGCTCGTGAACCCGTTCCCTGAGATCAACCCCGACTTAGGGACAGAGTTAATAACACGATAGTGCTTTTATTTTACATACGGTATTATTCTTCCAGCTTACACAGAAGGGTAGTACTCAAAATCGAAAAGACCCTTCGCAGGGTTTTCAAATGACCTAGCCACATCGTAAAGGTCTGTGCCCCGTTTTTGATGAGCTGACAGACCAGAATTCATATGAGCTGCCCAGTCTTCATTATAGACACTGGTGCATCGACTCAAATTCTTCCATGAAGTAAAGACCAAAGAGTTTGTTTCTGAACTCTTGCCTTGTTTACGCGAAAGGCTGATCTTGTAGTCTGTAGAGCACATATTGCAAGACCATAGCCTTTGAAGGTCAGACCCAAGTCTTGAATATGCATCGCAACGAGACCAGCATTTTTGACTATGAGTCCAAAGGCATGTGTGCAGGTCTTGGCCGGAAATCTTGCATTTCTGGCTAGAATGCTTTCCCAAGCATGAATGGCCACTCTTTTGAACAGTAGGAAGTTGAGGCAGAAAGATAAACGGTAAAACTTCAGCCCACTTCACATGCTGGCAAACATTTTGGAGCTTAGTGCTCTTTTGAAGCATGCTCTGTAGTTTCTCGACATTCTCCGACGCGAAAGCCTCTTTACCCGCAGAGAGCACCAACTCGGTCTTGAGAACAATGCTTCCCTTGTAATGTCTTGCGGAAACATTGCTGGTTATATTGGCCCTTCCAGCAATGTATTTGTCTGTAGAAAAGAGGGAACTGATATCGTATAGCCCCGAGTCAAATCGATAAGACCGGGTGATGGCGGCCACAATGTCAAAGTGGACCTGCCTTGGGAGAAAAGGAGACTCCAAGTATTCGAGAGCCCGTCCATTGCCATACCGGATACATCTCCTGGGACCTTCGTACTTATTCCATGTTTTGTCTCTCCTTGGGAGATGGAATTTCGAGCAGGTTTCGCATAGAATTTCTGATGGCCAGATGCCATCTCGTTCCAGTCGGCGAAGAAACATATATCGCTCATGGCCTGGATTAAGCCTCAAAGCTCTGCCCAAAGCCTGATGAGTGTGACGGCAGGTAAAAGCAAGGCAGGCTCGGTCAATGACATTCAAGTATGTGGCAATCTTGATCAACACCCCCCTCGGGAGTCCTTGGAGGGTAAGGGGAGTCCACTGAGTCGGGGTCAGGGTCGCTGGCTGAAATTGCCAGCGTTCATCGATGAGTTCAGTCTTCTCGTTGACAAATTCTTCGAGAGAGATCTTGGTGAATTCTTCAGACATTGTTGAATGAGAAGATTCATAATGCTGGTGAATGAAAGGAACATCATCCGAGTACTGGGTCTGGTGTCTCGCAGAGATGAGATGTGTCAACAGTCGTCGCACTGGAGAAAACCTCTTAAGACCAAGGGATCGAGACCCTGTCTGCTCTGTGAAGTGACTCATTCTGACGTGTTCTTTAGTCTCAACAAACCAAAGATGTCGGTGGATGAGAGATAGAAATGAGGTGATGAGAAGTGATGACTGTTGGTGGAGCGAGCTAGCGGAGCTGGTTGCGGACGAGAGATACTGATGATGGTTGGTAATGCAGAGAAGTAGTCGACGTTGGTGACCAGAGGCAGCAACAGAAAAAACTGATGCTGGTAGATGAGAGATGGTGATTATTGATAAGAAGCAACTGATATTGGTGATAGAAGATAGCAGAAGAAGATGACGATGTTGCTAAGCAAGCAAAGAGGCTGAAAGTGGATGAGAGGTAGCAATTGTTGTTGATGAGTTGAAAACAATTGATGTTGGTGGAAAGATTGAGGTCAGGCCTTGGCAGGAGGGGACCTTGGCAGGAGGGGAGCGGCATTATATGGATATTCAAAATAGACTTTTTCAAGAATTTCTAATATAAACAGCACGAAAAATAATATTCATGTTGAGGGGAAGGCTATGCAATCTTCAACAAGATTAGTATTTCTGTACTAGGCCTTGGAAACCAGGCTTTCGGCGTAACTCCTCACATAGAGTGCAATCTAGACGTAATACTCTTTTCGGCGTAACCATGTTGATAGATCTTTTGCCCATTGCCATGAACGAACACGCCTCATATGCTTACTTCCTGCTGGAGAACAACTCGTACTCGTAGCTGGCAAAGAGGAACGGAGCAACTCCTTTGAGATCGTTTTGGAACAGTGGCATACTGGCGTAGTACTATGACATTGTTAGAAGTTTTCTCAAAAAGTTTCCCCTCAATGGGTGGTAAGCTCACCTCAAATGTACCGTTGGAACTCAAACTTCCTGTCTGCACAGTCCATTCCCAAGCCAAAGCCCCATGGCCCCTGGGCTGTGCAAAAGAGGTTGTCATCAACTCATATCCGTCCAAGGCAGCCTTGGTATACTTTCTACCACTGATGTAACCCATTCGAAGAGCTTTGAGCAAACCATTGACACACATGGCTGATCCTGAGCTTTCAATGTAATTGCCATGCACACCAGCAAGCTCAGGGTCCATGATGAGCCACCATCCCTTGGTTTTAGGGTCTTGAGCTGCCACAACTGCATCGATGAGAGACTTGAGGTAGGAAATCAGGCGTTTTCGTCCACTGTGACTCTCAGGAAAGTAATCCAGAGTGTCTACTAGGGCCATGATATACCACCCAACAGCTCTACCCCAGACATGAGGAGCAGCTCCTGTAACGGGATCAGCCCACACCTGTGTCTTGCCAGCATCAAATCCATGAACTGGCAATCCGTTGGTATGGTTGCTTGAAGTGGTGACTTCGTTGATAATATCGAATTGGAGGGCAATATCATCCCAAGCGGTGGTGTTATCGGGCTCAAACTCATATGTCCAGCGAGCGTAAAAGACATCCAACATGTAGATTCCATCCAACCACATCTGGTCGATGTATCCTGGATATCGATGATAAAATCCTCCCTCAGGAGTACGTCCGGTCCGATCAATTTGGTTTCTCATGTGAGTTGCAGCCTTCTTGTAGATCTCGTCACCCGTAGCATTGAACATGTCGAGGAATGTATGGCCAATGCGGATATCGTCGATTGAGTTACTGTTGTTGTAAAACAGCACTGTTCCGTCATGCTCTGGATAGAGAAGAATGTCTGCTCCGTGTTTGACATAGTCAAAGTACTTTTTATCGCCGGTTCGTTCATAGGCCAAAAGTACTCCAGAGTAAAAGGCAGACACCGTATAGGCGAGTGTAGGCTCAACCCCATGTTGAATTTGGGAGTCGGCCATCCATGTTAGATATCTTGGCTTGCCTTGAAACTTGCTGGCCTTGATCTTTTCGGTAGGTTGTATAGTGAACCACCCACGTGGAAGTTGAACGGCAGCTAGTGCCGCACTGGCAATGAATTGGAGTACAAAGAAAGATCCCTTCATGATGGATATCGCTGAGACTGGTTGCTACAACTATTCTTACATGCAAGCACGGCATTTAAATACACGACAATTCGGCAATGACATATCCACACTTCTCCGGGGTGAAGATATACCGAGAGCCCATTAAGACGCTTTTCCGAATACTAGCAAGAGATCAAGAGGACGGATCAACTTTGATAACGACGACAGACTCTTCTTTCACAAGGGATCGTCACCGAAAACCTCCAAAAGGAAGTCCGGGGAAGTGGAGTTACAATAAGCTTGATTTGACCCACAAAACAACGCGACGTTGCTGGTGGGAAATTTAGATGGCATTTTACCATGCGGAAAAGCACAGGCGGAAAAGACACATGAATCATGCGCTCAGATGCTTGAGGGTTTTAAAAGTCAAATTTATTAAGGCATTGTGATGAAAAGCACCGAGAGATTACCGAATAGCTTTGTTGAGGGGAACTTGGGTTCAATGCCCCGTGGGTAGTATTCTGTTTTTTTCGTTGGGACGCGTCGCAATACTCAAGGCCAACAGCAGTTGGCAAGTGAAACAGCCCAAGACACGCTGAAACCCATCGCATGGCACCCAATTAAATTGTCCATGATATCAGCTATCCTAAGACCAAGGCCTATAGATGCAACGTGTTTACATCAGATATTCAACCTTGAAGTCGTCACCTCGTACGTAACCCTAATCCCCTTGTCTTGTGACTCAATATCGTCACGCTGACTTCGGCGGAAATCAGGCCCAAGAATCTGTTCGTCGCTCTGGTTGTCACCACGTACACGCTCTCCACCCATGACGTATGACTTTGTAAAGGGGCCACCGATTCCTAACTTTCGCTCTGCCTTTGTGATGGAATCCTCACCATCAGAAGTATCTCCATCCTTGGTATCCGGGCCAGGCCTCATTGTACTGCCGCCAATCGTCTTTAGCGGGTATGATCCTCCTTCGCTTCGATCTTGGTAATTGCGGTATTTGCTGCCGTCACGAGAGGTCAACTTTTCCAAGTACTTCTTGTAGAGAGGCCGGCAAACGGGGATGCCAATGCAGATCATGGTGACGGAGATTTCGGCAGCGGACCAAACGATGAGACCGACAGTATCCTCTGGATGGTGTTAGTGGAGTTAAATTGAGGGTTGGTGACACGTACTCAGGTAGTTGGGGCTCGAAAGTTCTGGAACCTCAATGGTACGCTTAATACCACATGCTCCAGCGCTAGAAAGTGTCAGCAAGCATCAACTATGGCCATGGCATATCTTACATGACGCCGAGACTAAGGCTGGCCAAAATGACAATCTTTTCCCTCGTGTTCATTTGTAGACCCCAGATGAACAACCAGGGAAACAGTGCATAGAAAAAGTCGACAATGACACACAAGACTAGAAAATTAGTCAACGCCATCAGTTACTGTCTACCATCACTTACTACATAGAAGCATTGAAACTGGTGTTGAATCAATATGGCAACGACCTGGAATGCGTCGGTCCCATAAATACTTGGGTGGCGAGCACTGTAGCCAAAAGACAAAGCAGACAGATATAGACGCAGCCATCAAGACTCCCATGGATATCCAAATAACAATCTTGTGCCATTGAGCTTTGACAAGTCGAAGAAGAAACAGTCCAAGAGACCACTTAGCAACAGCCATGCCCACAACAGCAAATGTTTGACCAATGGCCTCGAATAGGATCGCATGCGCCGTGTCGTCGAGGTCTTTAATATCGCTCATGTTCTGGCCAAAGCCATATTTCGCAGAAACGGTCGTGAAGAGGGTGTAGAAGAAGAGGAAGCCCTACAATATTAGAACGCGTCATCAACTCGGGGAGCAACTCACAAATGCAAGATTGTAGACATGATCGTCAACTCCGTACGACTTGACAACAACGATTCGAGTATAGACTCGCAAGATAACAAAGATCAGTGTAACAGCAGTCAATGACCACATGACAGAAATGGCCCACGGCCCATCCCCTCCCATAGCCATGGCTGCGATTCACTGCAATAGGATCAAGTTGTTCTGCAGAGTTCGTGGGTCAAGATACCGATCAGGCGGATGCGTTCGTCAGCTGACCGGCGGAGCCGTTGTGTCGGTGTTGGCGGGCATAGATATGCTTTTCTATCAAGGCATGGTCGATTTGAAGCATGGAACTGTTGCAACCTTTGACAAGTGGATTCAGCCTGTCTTACGTCTTACGTTCAGACGAACCGTCTAGCAGTGGAACAGGTGGCCGATGCTGGAGGCTGAAAGCCAAACCCCTAACTCCACCGGCGCAGGTACGGTGATTTCCAGAGGCAGGTAGGGTAACAAGATCGTCGTTTCTGTAACCCGCTCACTCAAATGCTGTGCTGATGGTCTTGAAGTGTTTGCCACAGGAGACAATCCCACGACCGCTCCATCTCGGTTAGGCTGGTTGCGAAGCCCAGTTGACCTGCACAAGCCTGTACCGGTTTGGAGGATTGTTTCAAAGTGACACTGAGAACGGATCCTGACAAAGGATTGACGAATAATTACACTGTCGCGTGTTGCGACGTTACCGGGAGAGACCCGTTGGACCCGCTACCCGAGCAGATGATCGGCGTCGGCATTGATCAAAGAAGCTAGTAATACCAGGGAACCCTGTCAATATCACGACCGAGAAAAGAGACATCAACATCAACGGTGCCGGGGTAGCCGTTTGTGTGCTCATCAGTGGATGATTCGGCTATTCCCGCCTACGGTGTGCCAGAACCCTAATTATTATGGGCTTCGGCAACAACTTTTCTGGTCGTATGGCTATAACCAAAGAAATCTTGACCGAAGAAATCTCGACCGAAAATCAATGTCCTCGCGTGTTGGCTTCCTGCTCGGAGCAAGGTTGAACCATGCTCAAGATTCGAGCTCATGAGGAAAATCTGGAATCAACTGCCGAGTAGATTGGCGCTCAAATGTGCGGGGAATTACAAAAAGGAAAGGGGCTTTTGTCTCCATCCCTGCGTCCTACGAGTCATACGATGTTCGGCGACTTGCCGTCTCAAGGGTAGCCCGGCTTCAACTTATCCTCGTCCTTCAACAGGGCCAGTATAACCGAGGTGATGAGAAAACTCAGTCTCTGCAGTCTTAGGTGGCGTCGAGATAATTCGTCAAAATTCCAAAAGGACCATGTCCATGTTGATGGATCACCCCCTTTATATTGCATTTAATCACTCATGGCACCGTTCCGCTTCGATTATGATAACCCATACCTGGTAAGGCCGCAGATCTATGCCAGATCATTAATGAAAGAAGCAAGCAAGATCTATGCCATGGCCATGGTTCTCGACTTGACCAGGGCTGCGCCTCGCTCGCTTTCGACTTGGGCCTCGTCCATTGTGCTATGCGCGAGTGGGTCGGATTCCAAAGCGTAGGCATGGCCGATATTAATGCAATATCGACCGTGCATTCTGCACAATCCTCTGGAGATGCAGAGTAGACAACCTCACGAATCCTCCTCAAGCCTCAAGGCTGATAGCTCCCGCTTCAATGCAAGCGATGCCCCGGGAAATCACCGTCAGGGCTGGAAACTGACCAACCTCACGATACTACGTAAATCTGCCATGGGCAGTGCAGGGTTTCATCGCTTGTTTCGCTTGGGCCCTAGTCCCTGTGGGCTTCGCGGCGGCACCGGTCCGTACCGCGTCGTCACCAATCGGAAGTCGGGTTATACCTAGCCTAGGTCGATGGCTTGCAATATCTACTAGGAGCCGTTGACTGTGGATCAAGACCCTGCTGCCCTAGCATGGATGACAAAACGCCCTCTGTGATACGGTTGTCGAGCTACACGAGTAGACCAAGCCCACTGTCTAACCAGATAAGCCAACAACGGTTACAGAGATCCACCAGAACCCACCCCAGAGCAACATCGCGGGCAAGTGGAAGCAGGGTTCCTTGAAAGTAGAGTCTCAGTCTGTAAAGTCGGCGTTGGGTGTTGGCTTGCGAAGCCCTCCTGATTTGGGTCTTCCTTTTCACACCATAGATGGGAAAGGTAAGGGGCGCGACAAGCACAGCATGCATCATCCGTTTCTGTTGGTTCTGATACCACGTTGACGAACTCGCAATGTTGATCCCTGACCAACCTGACACGGGTAGTTCACTCCGAGGGGTTTAAATGATGCGTGTGTCCTCTGCCTCTGCCTGAATTGCGGTGATAACACGGGAGTTTGGAACTTGGATCTTCAGTAGAACCCATTTCCAAGATGAGTTCCATTGATACCTCTTACATTGAGGCCCTCATCCAGGGCTTGGACTGGAAGAGCCTTGCCGTTGCCATTGTCGTGGTGCCTATTCTTAGCATCACTGCTTGGTGGATTGTGTCATATTTCACTTCTCCCCTCCGAAAGTATCCTGGGCCGACTCTGGCTGGTAAGTCCATGGAATTCATTGACTAGTGCCTACTAACACGATCAAGGCTGGACCAACCTTTGGCGTCTCTATGTGGTCAGAAGAGGAAGCTATCACATCAAGATCAAGGAACTTCACAACAAATATGGCCCTGTTGTTCGAATCGGACCCAACACTCTTGACTTTGACTTTCCCGAGTTGATCAAGACTCTTTATGGCACTGATGGCAAGTGGAAGAAGGTTAATCTTGTCCCTCGGGTCATGTTCAAGTGCTAACGTCTTTAGACCGAGTTCTATCACAACAACAGCGCCGTCGTCAATGGCAAGATCACCTACCATCTTTTCAGTACCACTGATCAGGCCGAACATGCTCGTATGAAGCGTCCCATTGTCAAATACTACTCCCAGAGCAGCGTCATTGGGCTCGAGTCCCTCTTTGACTCGCTCATCAGCGACTTTTGTGGTCACCTTGAGAAAAGATTCATGAATGGTACCGAGCCTACAGAATGCGATCTCGGAGAGTGGGTTGGTTTCTGTAAGCTACCACATGTCTTGGCTTGAATATGGCTAACACATCAAGATTCCTGGGATGCCAACGGCGCTGCCTCCTTCAGCCAACGCTTTGGATACATGGACAAGGGCTATGACTATGACGGCACCATTTCCATTGCCGACAAGGCTCTTGACTAGTATGTCTCTTCCTTCATTCAATGCCTTCTCTCTAACAATTGCAGCTTCGCCGCCGTCGGCCAGATGCCCTTCCTGGATTTCCTCCTCGACAAGAACCCCGTCATGCGAATTGGTCCTCCCAACTTGGGTAACATTACTCGCATTTCCCTCGAGCACTTGATCTCTCGTCTCCAGGGCAAGGATACCAACTACAACCCCAAGGTCCCCGACTTCTTGCAGCACTTTATCGAGTCCAAGGAGACTCACCCTGACCTTGTTAATGATGGAATCATTATGGGTTACCTGCTAGTTAACCTTCTCGCTGGTGCTGATACTACTGCCATCACTATTCGTGCCATCTTCTGGTACGCTCTTCATAACCCCAGGGCGTACAAGAAGCTTGAAGAGGAAATTCTTGCCGCTGATCTGGCCGATGTTGCTTCTTTCAGCTCTGCTCGTGCTCTGCCATGTGGGTCGCCTTTTACGTTTTTTGTAGTGATACACTAACACAATGCAGACCTTGAGGCTTGTTCCCGTGAAGCTATGCGTATGCACCCCGGTGTTTGCATGCTCCTTGAGCGTTACGTGCCCGAGACTGGTCTGAAGCTGCCTGACGGTAGCTTTGTCCCTCCTGGTACCGCTGTCGGCATTAACCCATACGTCGCTGGCCGAAACAAGGGTATTTGGGGAGAGGATGCAGACACTTATCGTCCTGAACGGTGGCTTCAGGCTGAAGGTGAAACTGATGCTGCTTATAAGGAGCGACTCCGCCTTTACAATGCTGCAGACCTTACCTTTGGAGGTGGTTCTCGAGTGTGCATTGGACGCAATCTTGCCCAGCTTGAGCTTTACAAGATTGTGGCCACTCTGATTAACAAGTATGAGATCTCACTGGTGGATCCAGACCAGCCTTGGGTTGTCACTGGCAGCTGGTTCCCTCGACAGAAGGGTCTCAAGTGTTGCTTGAAGAAGCGAGAGTAGAATAGGCAGAGAAAGTAGCTCAATCCTTTTGTTAATAATTAAGAACATGTCCATGAAGATAAATGCCTCGAACGCGAATCATGTATTGAATGGAGTGCTGAAATGCTCAGCTGTCAAGGAGCACCTTGCATGAGAAAGTGTTGCAGTTCATGCCAGATTGACATCTCCTATAATCTTACTTCACCGAGTGAATTGGCCTGAAACTCGCAAAAATCATAGCGCTGGGCCTTTGGATAGTGATACTCAATGCTGGCAGCTTGGCTACGAGCAGGCCTTACGGATTGTCCAGCCAGGGCCAAAAGAATGAGCCCAGGACCATGATCGCTAGAACTCTAGGCCGGATATCCTTCAGCTGTGGTGTTGGCAGTGGGATAGGGGGTTTCGTGATGTGTGCGTACATTATCAAATGATTGTGAAGCTAGTGCATCATCTCGAGTGGACATGCTGAGCTACTCCGCGTTCTCAGGGGGTTCATCCGGATAAGCTTGATAGGGGAAACCTCGGCAAGTCAAACGTCTTCGCTTGGCTTTATCGCTGTTACATCCCGATGGCAGAACCCCGTACCCGACAGTGATAACTCTGTCTCTTAATTTAAGGATCTTTATTCGAGCAGCTAGAACATATAAATAGCCCAAGATACAAGTGCATTATGTTCAACAATGCCGCACCTATGCTCACAGTATTTGACATGCACACAGATACCGGGCTTCAATATTGGAGCTGACGATAATCTCATGATTAAACCGTGTCGCAGGTTTGAGCACGTATACAGACTACGAATATGGTTGTAATCTCCAAATCAAGGCTTTATCTATGTATCAGTCGAGGGCTACGAGATCATATCTGTCCCAGGCTACAGCTGGAAGTAGGTCCAGATCCATTGACGGAAGTTCGGAACTCGGAAAGTGGGTTCAGTCGGCACAGAATCGCACGCTGAGCCAATCAATCATCAATCAAAACATTAGCTTCGTGGCTTGGTCTCAAGAAGGAATGGCTTACTTTGGATGATCCCTTGGATGTAGGGATGGTCACGTCTACCCCGCAAAATGTTGCTTCAGTGGCACTGCTTATCAATTGGCGTCGCTCGCTATCTGCAGCGGCTGAAGGGTCGGCCGGGAACTGATTTGGAACCGAAATCCCCCAAGTTGCCATCGCATTTCCCGAGAACCATCGCAACATGCCCCAGTAAGGCCCAGTCGTCAACATGCCTCGTCCCAAAGTTCCAGCACATCAGCGTCAGAGGGCTGTGGAGGCATGTAATCTCTGTCGTGAGGCAAAGAAGAGGTGCAGTGGTTCAGCTCCCTGCACTCAATGTCTCCGCCGGGGCTTGGAGCATCAGTGCTTCATAACGTATGCACCCCGAGGCTCCAGGGCAAGGGCCAGAGCAGAGGCATCAATCCGAGCAAGCGATACAACGTCATGGACTAGAGATGAGCCTACAAGTCCAAGGCGACGCGCCAGCAATCACGCAGTTCAACAAAGTGATGCCGACACTGTCGAAGTGTTTCAACCGCTGTCACCTTCGGATTCTCGGCAGGAAGATGGTGAGGGCAGTCAGAGCGAACAAACTGATGCTTCTTCAACTAATCCCCCACGCATGCTGCTCAATTCACGCGGGGAGCGAGGTACGACCGCATGCAGTCATTATTCGCATTTTGCTAAGATTAACAGTCTACATTGGCGGCGCTGCATCAATATCATTCCTCCAGATTGTACGGGACTTGGTATCGCAACAGATCGGTCCTTCAGCCTTTTCACATAACGAAAAGAGTGACAGAATGCTCGAGGTTGAAACGCCTCAAGCAAACGCGCCGGAGCCAGAGGTCAATGCCATGGATTTAGACGGTGACCAAAAGCTCAGGTATTTGAGGTCCTACTACGCTGTCGTAAGTGCATTTGCATCCCTGTGTGCTGTAGATCTTGCTAACTAGTTTAGACTGAAGCTTTGATCCACGTCTTTGACCCGTCTGAGCTTGAGGCTTTACTCATGTCTCCGGACCAGAGCATGACCCCCGATGGCATCGGTAGTCTACCATCGCTCAAACAAGCCTCGATTGATCTTGTTATAGCGATAGGTGCTCAGTGCGACTCTCTTGAAAGTGCAAAGAGCATCGGCCAGGCCTGCTTTCGTAGTGCCCGCCGCCAAGCCTTTATGGGGTTCCTTGAAGATCCCGATATAGATATGGTCCGCACTTTTCTGCTCATGGCATTTTACATGCTGGGAGAGTGCCGCAGGAATGCTGCTTTCATGTATCTGGGCATCGCTGCCAAGGCTGCTCTTGCTTTGGGTCTGCACAGTCGGGATTCGTACGCAAAGAAGCCTGGACCTTCTGATCAGCTCAGGTAAGTTTGGATCATCATAACGAGACATATGCTGACATCTAGTAGACTGCGAATATGGATGAGCATCTGCATCGTCGATAAACTTGTCAACTCAATCTTGGGTCGACCATCCGCCACTGCTGGGATCCGTTCAGACAGGAATAATCTCGATGACGTTGCTCAACCAGGTGATCACATCACAGACTGTCTTGTTGCGTCAAACAAGATTGTCACAATCATCAACGACATTACAGACACACTTTACGATCAAAAGAAGATCACAACACCAATTGTCGAACAGCTGATGCAGGATATTGAGAACTGGAAACGACATCTACCCGATTCTATTCGAAACACGGTGTGCACAGAACAGGCCAGCCCAGGGTCTTTGCCTCCTCAACATGGAGCAGTCGCCAGAGTACATGTCTCTTGCTTTTACTACCTTGCCGTGATGCTTGTATCAAGGCCTTTTCTCATCTCTGCACTCACCTCCCGACCACCAAGGGGAGCTTTACCGTCTCAGCTAGCCGCTGCTTGTCTTGACGCTGCCATGTACCTCTCTCAGACATGCGTCGAGGCCCTGAATGCTGGCCTCTTGCAGGGAAACATGTGCATCATGAAGTAAGTGGCCCTCTCACACGATTTACACTATTCTAACCTTTCAGGGCCCTCATATTCGCGGCAGGGCTTGTTCTGGGGTTTGAGATCTTTGCCAAATACCCTGTCGACTCCGATATCGAAAATGCCTTCCAAGGAGCAAAAGACGTTCTCATACATCTATCCAACCAAAGCCCACAAGCGGCACATTACTCGGAGATTTTGACAACACTCTCTAGTGCCATTGCAAAGCGCCGCTCGAAAGAGACCTCATCAGGCAGAAGTCGATACGTGTCCAAGATCTTTAGCCTTGATTCATCATCGGATCAAGGCGAACCCAGCACACAAGAATCTTGGCCACTGATTACTCCCAATGATGGACAATTCTTCCTACGATTAGATGATGAGGCAGGACAAGACTGGTCATTTCCACAACTGGAGGGAGCTGATCTCTGTTTGGATTGGGAGAGTTTGAACATTTCGCAGTGGGATAGTTTTCCATTCCTATCGTAATCTAGATACCCTTGCCGACCTGTAATAAATCACCATAAACATGTTCCGTTAAAGATTCTACCCGTTCCGCTGAGATCACCAGTCCGCTGTGAATGATAGGTAATTGATAAGGCTAGACCGCGCTATTGGGCAACCCACCAGGCCAAAGATATGGCGGCAAAGGACCTGCCAATTGCTGGTGCATTACCCGACGCTAGCGGATAAGAACCCATACAGTGCAGTACCCGATGATAGCGGCTGGTCCGCAACCGATCACCACTGGCGATACTGTACCAAGTGGTGTGGATGAATTTGGCGCATGATGAGCGTCGATGTCAGATCCGCTCCAGGTGGTCGGGCGGCGCGTGGACTTGTCCGGATTGATCTCAAAACCCGCCTCGATCTACTTTTGATATGGCTCCAAGCCAAAGCTAAATAAGACACAAGAGCACATGCTTCTCAGAACAATTACACAACTCAACATTCACCCTCAAAGTCAGCTTCATCAAGACACACATCAATCACCATGATTAAGGACACAAATACGGAAACCATGCCTGGCTGGAAGCGTCTCAGCGTCGGTGTTATCGGCGGCGGCATCGGTGGCATGTCAACAGCAATTGCTCTTCGACGCGCTGGCCATGATGTAACCATCTACGAGAGGTCAGACTTTGCTGGAGAAGTTGGCGCTTCAGTCTCTTGCGCAGCCAACGGAACTCGATGGCTTCACGAGTGGGACGTTGATGTATCTAAGGGCGACCCTGTCGTCCTGAAGAAGCTCATCAACCGTGACTGGAAGACCGGCGAACCTGTCAGCGTCTACGACCTTGATGACTACGAAAAGCGATGGGGCTATGTGTACAACATGTTTCACCGACAATACATGCATGCCATGCTCAAGGATACTGCTATGGGAGAAGAAGGACAAGGCCAGCCTGCGACACTCAAAGTCAAGCATCGTGTAAGTGATGGAATCATTTGGTGTCTGCCTCACTAACGATTTCAGTGCTCTTCAATCGATATTCCTTCTGGCACAATCTCTTTTGAGAATGGGGTTACTGCCAAGCACGACTTGATCATCGGCGCTGATGGCATCGGCTCAGCAGTCCGAGGCATCTTAGGCATCCACCCTGAGAAGAGGCCCGCCGATTCAAGCTGCCTTCACTGCAATGTCATGACTGAGGATGCAGTTAAGGCTGGTCTTGTCGACTATTCTCAGGATAGCGCTCTCGAGTACTGGGGTGGTCAAGAAGGCAAGTGGGACAAGATCGTGCTGTCGCCCTGCAACGGTGGTAAGCTACTGTCCTACTACTGCTTCTTCCCCAGGGACCAAGGCGACTATACTACCCAGGCCTGGGGAGCAGAGGATCGACCAGTCGAAGAGCTCCTGAAGCCATACCCCAACCTCGACCCTCAGGTTGTCAAGCATCTTGCTATCGGCAAGGAAATCCAGCCATGGAGACTCTGGGTCCACAAGCCCTATCCTTACATCCACAAGGGCAATGTCTGTCTTCTTGGTGACGCCGGACATCCCATGATGCCTCATCAAAGTCAAGGTGCCTGCATGGCTATCGAGGATGCTGCCGCCTTGGGTATCCTGTTCAACAAGCGCTACTTTAACGGCGACGTTGCTCAGTCTCTTGCTGCATACGAAGAGGTTCGTCTGCCTCGAGCTACTCGAGTGCAGGCAGCTGCTGCCAAGGCCGCCTACAACATCAACGAGCGAATTGGTGAGTTTCCTAACAATCGCTATATTCACAAGCTAATTCTCGTCCAGGCTTCTCCGTAAACAAGGACTGCCCTACTTACAAGGTGGAGAACCAGAAAGAGGTGCTGACTATTGAGGAGATGAATGCGTAAGTGAAATTATCATTATCATTCCAGGAATCTACTAACCTCTCAAAGGTATGACATGTACAAGGATGTTGAGGAGAAGCTAGCGAAGAAGCGAGGCGAAAAGTACCTGGGCAAGTTCCTGTGTGGCCTCCCTCTTGGAATGGAGCTTCCCAATGGTGTTATTATTGGTTCTTAGATTTTGTGATTTATTATTTAATAAAAGCGGCATACTTCACTTGTTCATCCAGTCAACCTTTGTCTTGCTTGCTGAGATCGCCACAGCTTGCCTGAAGGCTGCTATGACGCGAGCGATCATACTTGTAAATATTGTCAACTTTCCGAGGATTACATAGAAAGTTCCATCATTAAACACTACTATTTTCAGTCCCTTACTGCCTACATATCATCCACGAGGTGCAGTCGGTTTTGACATCCTGAGTCTTAGGTACAGCTTTGATCGGTCATGCCCGTTGCCGACCCGGCCCCACCAAGAATCTGGGGTAAGTGTGGGTCTGTCCCAATCGGGCAATTGTCTGATTTGGGTGATGGGAAGATCAGGTCAGGCTTCTCTTCGCAAAGGAGCATGCTGGATACCTGTCTGAAGAAACTATTAACATGTCGACTTAGAAGGCATTTATTCGGTAAGTAATCGGTGTCAAGCTAGGCTTTGAGCAAGCGGAATATACAATGCGATGTCAGGTCAATCACTCCACATTTACCCAAACACATGATCAAAAATACTTTTAACATCTCCATGGCGCTTTCTCGAGGCGAATAGGTTTCCATATACAATAGATGCAGTCAAAAACTCTTCTAAATCTGTTATACCTAGCGAAGAGCTTCGTATTCTCTAATACCTCCTTTCTTACGTCGAGTGATTCACTCCTGTCTTAGATTTAGGGTAGGTTCGACTCCGTTTAAAACGTAACCACAACCTTGTCACAGAAAAAGCAACAGTGAGAGGGAATACCAAGAGCCACGTGACTGACTTATGCAATGCATTGTGTATTCTACTTGTCCACCTTCTCTGCGGAGGTCTTGCCACCACGTGCGAACCAGGCCTGCAACATGTCGCTCATTGATGAGAATTATTCTAGCATGACCTTAATGTTGTGCACTCTGGCAGAGGATCACAGACATTCTACAGAAAAGACCACCGCCATCCTGTCTACCTGTCTACTTCTTATACGCTGCTGCCGCGCCCGTGTCCTATGCATAATTTAGTACAGTGACGTAATGTGGTATCAGAAAACTCACGAGATAAATCTGGTAGTATTTAAACCGATACTTTCCGCCAGCAGCCGATCTCACAAGCTCGGCCCTCGCTGCCCAGTCAATCTCGGCCGAGCCACCATTCTTGAGTTGGAGGGCGACCGTGCCGTAAAGCATTAATTCGTCGGAACCTTTACCAAAAGGAAAGACTTGGGAGAGCTGATGTTTACGTGAAGCCACCGCCTCCCACATCCCTTGTCTCAAGGTTGTAATTTCTGCAAAGTCAATATCACCTCGATACTACAAGAGAGAGTCTAACCTGAATGACCGGCCGCCTTTTTGGACGCAAGTACAAATGTCGCATCCTCTGTAAACATGTCGACATACTTTTCGGTCTCTCCTGGTGTATCTGAGACACTGTAAAAAGATTGAAGGAACGAGACAATGTCGGGATGAACCGACTGGTCCTGAGGACACTGTACGCTGTAGGAACCATCCATCTCGACTGTCAAAGTACTGTACGTCTGGTTTGAAAGATCAAAGTTGTGACCGTCTGCAAAGACCTGCGTACTGCGACACCCAGAAAAAGGTATCCCGGTTGCCGACTCCCGAGACACATCGGAACTCTGTGTCAAGTGGCGTTTCGGCAGCAGTAGCGTCGATCTACCCCGCTTCCGCAAAGTCTGGGGAGTTGATCGGGTCGCGGGTGAGTCCCGTACGTCCCAGTGCATTATCCGCTCCGATCCTTGCTTCATCCGTGCCGCCATATGGTGCACTGTCCGGTTGGACTACGCGGCGATGTAGGTGAGGAGAAGTCATTAACGTTGACATGTAGTATTATAAAGAGGCTTGATTGAAGTGTCAACTTTGTTTTATCATAGTAACAATTGATATCCCATACATCTATCTCATATCCTCACAATGCTCGGAAAAGTTGCCTTGGAAGAAGCTTTTGCTCTCCCCCGATTCAAGGAGCGCACAAGATGGTGGGCAGGCCTCTTTGCTGTCGACCCCGATAAGCACGCTGCCGAGATCAACGATATTACTGAGCAACGCATCAAGTACATGAACGAGCATGGCGTTGGATATACCATTCTCTCTTACACAGCCCCTGGTGTGCAGGATGTGTATGATCCCAAGGAGGCTCAGTCACTAGCAGTCGAAGTCAACGACTACATTGCTGGTGCTATAAAGGAACATCCTGATCGGCTTGGTGCCTTTGCGTGAGTTTATTACATCCCTTTGGAAGCATCCGTTAATACTCGCAGCACTCTATCAATGCATGATCCCAAAGAAGCGGCAGAGGAATTGAGGCGATGCGTGACCAAGTACGGGTTTAAGGGCGCCTTGGTCAACGATACCCAGCGAACTGGCTCTGATGGTGACGATATGGTCTTCTATGACGGACCGGAATGGGACGTTTTCTGGTCGACAGTGACCGAACTAGATGTTCCATTTTATCTTCACCCCCGAAACCCCACTGGAAGCATCCATGAAAAGCTCTGGGCGAAGCGCCCATGGTTGATTGGTCCTCCTCTGAGCTTTGCCCAAGGAGTTAGCCTTCACGCTCTCGGCATGGTTACCAACGGTGTTTTTGATCGACACCCCAAGCTTCAGATCGTCCTGGGCCACCTGGGAGAGCACATTCCCTTCGACATGTGGCGTATCAACCACTGGTTCGAGGATGTTAAGAAGCCTCTTGGCCTTGATTGCAAGTTGACAATTCGAGAATATTTCGCTCGCAACCTTTGGATCACGACTAGCGGCCACTTCTCGACATCTACTCTTCAGTTCTGCCTTGGAGAGGTTGGAGCTGACAGGATTCTGTTCTCGATCGACTACCCATTCGAGTCATTCTCGGATGCCTGCACCTGGTATGATGCACTTGCCATCAACGATGTGGATAAGAGAAAGATTGCAAAGGACAATGCCAAGAAGCTTTTCAAGCTTCCTAACTTTTACCAAAGCGAGGAATAATTTGGAATTCTTATTATTCAACGATAGAAGCAAATAGAACATGAACTATTGAGACATCATTCGGCCGTGGTGAATAGTAGTGAGATTTGACCATTCAATGCGCCCTTGACAGCAACAGTTTCCCCGACATACAAGTCCTGAGAGTAAAAAATGAGCATGCATGTCAGCTATGTGCATGATCACAAAGCTGGCCAGTATAATGGCAAAGCTACTCTCAAGGGGTCACCATCAACTGCAGGGCAGGGCAAGCTGTATACCAAAGCACCATAGCTCAACATGTGATCCCGGCCGAGTTTTAAAAAGGATACAAGCTGAATGATCTACAATCTATCCCATAGTAACCCTGACACAACCGTATGTCTTGACTCAGCAACTAATCTATTATTCTCAACTGTCGCATCGATCCCCTGCTATCTTTAAGCAAGCCCCATAGAGGAAACGAAGGAAAGTATCTTGTGAAAACAGGCTTGATACAAGGTAAGCAAGCACATATGAGCCCTGACCAGCACTCAATCAGGCTGCACCGATTAGCACTCATTCGTAGCGTCAACAATGGGTATCCTACCTCCATTTAATGCTATTTCCCCATTCATAAGTAATATACTCAGTCTTGACGTATATAGTTGATATCAAACGGACAATACTGACGGCAGACACACTGAAATGATGTAAGTGTGCGGAACGTGGAGTACTGTGGAAGAGGTGCCTAACAAGCCTCCCGCCATCAAGATCAAAGTAATCCCAACCTTTCGTCCTGTAGGGACCTTCATAGGACGCAGGATCCATATTGGAAGGAACAGAATAGCGAGATCGGTTGCTACATTGCACGCAGCGCAAGCAATAAACATATTGGCGAGTGGCTGGCAGCCTGGATCAGTGAGTTTGTAACAAGGGATGGCTACATGTCCAATACACTGAGCCAAGCAGTAGACAACAACGGCAAAAAGCACCGCATACGTGCCAATCTCAAAGGATCTATCCACGGAGAACCGTAAATAGAAGAGCAGGATCGCAGCCTTGATCACTAGCGTGCTCAGAGCGTAGAGAGGAACACCTGCCCATTTGCTTAACTGTAGATAAATGCGTTAGCGCAGGGTCAATCGAGGTCTCTATTGACGTACATCGAGCAACAGGCTGAATTCTTTTGGTGAGACGTTGAAGATATGATCTCCACTTCCGAGCCGAGCTGCTATATACGACATTAGCTCATGTCTGCGCTTCGAACTGAAGTCATACAGATGCAAACCAGGATGGATTGACATAGATGAAGGATCTAGATAATGATGAGAAAAGTATCCGAAAGCGTGTATGAACATACTGTAGCGATAACGACCAGGGCTAGAAACAACATGTCAATTGATCTGCTGCCACAATTTAACCAAAGGCTTACTATCGTCTTTGTGCCATGTGTTCATAAGATGTTGGGAAGTCCATAGGCGTAGCAGCACTATAGGTATCGAAAAGACTGGCATGAAAACGCCAGTATAGAACAGACTCCTGCTGCCTCCCTGTGTGTGGGACATGAATCCAACCGGAGTTGGAAGCGGAGGTTCATCGCCCATCACAACCAGAAGACGGAACTTCCAGCATACAATTTAGTGCTTTTCTGGAAAAGATGTTTTGTTTCATGTAACAATTCTCTGCTAAGAGGTGATAAGTGGGCGATGATATTGGAGTGGGGAGACAGATGAGGTTGCTCAGGGGAACCTGCACGAGGGGAGACGTGTTCCGTAATTAGGGCCAATGCTATTTTACTCTTCAGCTAGACTGTAAAGAAAGTTTGTCCAGGTGTGCAGAGTAGCTCAGGAAGAAAGACCAACGATAAAACAGAGAGCAAGCCAGAAGCGCCACCATTCCTTAGAACACCTGGCCCTAGCCCGTATTCGAGTCATTATGTTCTAGAATGAACTGGACCCGGCATATTCCAGGAGCTTAACGTCCGTGGTGCTGAAACCATGCGCTGGGGTGCATTCAGGGGTAAGGATGCTAACCCGTAAACAGAGGTGGTAATGCTCAAACCGGCGTTTTGAAGATTGAAAGAAAAGCAATTGCATACTCATCGAAATAAGCAGCAAAAGACGACCCATGACTATATCTCCTCCACTGTACTAGCCATTCGTATATAACGGTGCGAACCGCAGCATATGCTTGTCCAGAAAGTCAATGCTCCAACGATCTAAGAACGCTCATCCTTTGTTTCCATCAGCTCCGTTGGCAAGAGTGCCGTGCTGATGACACAGCCCAACATGACACCTCCAGCCAGATACAAGACACTGTTGATGTCTCCTTCGCCTCCTGATCCAGTTGATTGACCGTAAAGATGCTGAGCAATAAGGGGACTGACGATACCAAAAAGCCGGCCCCAGAATCCCGCAAGGCCACAGGCGGTACCGCGAACTGGTGCAGGAAATGCTTCAGGGGTCCAACCGTATAAAACAGCATTAAACATGGACTGGAAGAAGTATTCCATGGCGAAAAGTCCTTCATTCTTAGCCCTCGTGTCCACAGTAGAGAAGAGGAGGATAGATGTGCCCATCAAGGCGGCAGACAATACCATGGTCCATTTTCGCCCAAAGGCAGGAATACGATACATCATGGCACCTAAAAGTACACCGACGATTCCTGGAGCATATGTGTATATGTACGCCGCATAGGTTGAAGATAGACTGACAGACTCGGAGCCATTCTTGAGAGCCAAGATGCGTGGTAGGTAAAAGCCTGTCTGGGTTAGTGGTGTTCGACATAGGACATGGCAACTTACCAGCCACTGTGAAGCCCCAGAAATCCATTATGTATGTCAACCAAGTCAAGATCGTGAGACGTGTCATCTGAAAGCCGTCAAACAACATCTTGTATCGAGACAGCTCAGACCTGGTCTTCTCTCTCCACTCGATGTGCCGACTTGATCCACCTAGAGCAGGGCTCGCACTAGAGCTGCTGTCAAGGGAACTCTGCTCGGATTCTAGTGAATCAAACATCTCGACCGTAAGGCCGCACTGTTTCCCGTTTGTCTTGGCCATGTGTTGAAGTGTCTGGAGTGCTTCATCGTCACGTCCTCGGTAAATCAGATACTTTGGCGTCTCTCGAAACTTGAAGATAAAGAAGCGCAAAATGAAGATAGACAGCGTGATTGCTCCTAGGGTGAATAGGAGATATCGCCATCCCATATTATCAGCACGTGAACAGCATGGTGTCTGCGTTGCGTTATCATTGCATGAGGGGAGTGGCTCAGCCTCTGAAAAGTTGGGAGAGCATGAGTAAACTGGAATGAAGCCAAACGCGATGGCGCTGCAGATCACGACGCCAATAGGTTGAAAAATGGATAGGCAAGCCAGCAAGAAGCGTTTATTCTAGAAAAGTTAATATTTTCAACGCGCTGAGCTTGGCTACCAACCTGAGGGATAAATTCGAGCGTGATTGTAGTGTCAATGGGGATATTGCCGCCGACCCCGACGCCAACAAATGCGGTCAAGACGAGAAAGGTGTTGTAGCTGTTGGATGCGCCCAAACATACGCCAAAAACTGATGAGATGAGGCAGGTTAGGTTGAAAGCCCAACGGCGGCCTAATCGGTTAGTGGAACAGTCAGTCCGAGTCCCTTTGCAGAGAGGGAGGCGTACCAATAATGTCTGCTAAAAGCCCCCAGACAAAGGCCCCGGCGGTCAGTCCAGCGTTGAAGCTGGTTGAAATGTTTCCAGACTCATCATTGCCAAATCCTAGCTCCTGCTGCAAAGGGCTGAGCACTAGGCCAAAGGCTTGAGCCCAGAGCAAGTCAAGCATATACCCAAAGCCACAGAGACCCCATATGTACCACTGGTATCGTCCCATGCCCTGGGCATCAATCTCGCGGTTGACTAGAACACATTTCTTTTCGTAAAGTGTCAGACCATCAAGGCCATGAAGGAAGGGATGGTTTGAGGCGTTTCTCGCCGCTTCTGGCTCGGTTGCTGGTCCAGTATTGAGCGATTTCATCGCTTGCGTGGCGGGCATTCTCGTGGTGCCTTGTGTCTGTGCGATGAGGGGTCTCTAGAATGACGCTTAATGATTTACGCTTCAACGCGGCAAAGGAGGCAAGATATAACGGTCAGACGATGAAAAAGACTCAGACAGTCAGTTGATACAATCTGAACACGCGGTACAGTACTTTGAATCAGTTAGGGCGTTGTTTAGGTCGATTCTAGAGTCGTTGATGTCATGACTCTGAGCATCATGCGGGTCAGCCGTAACACATGACTCGGCGAATGAGAAGGAAGATGGAATGCATTGTCAGCAGAAATGTTACTGTCTTGCAATTATTTCTTTGGGAGATGGTACAGGGGTTGGAGTTACAGTGGCTTCGTTCAGCATGTATTTGATCTACAGGCCCGCCGTTGCAGCCCAGCCTTAACTTGGAGTCGCCGGGCGGCCATTCCCTGGCATAGGTGTGGCAGAAAGATTCAGGCTATCATGGATAAATAAAGCCAAGAGGCAAGCGATCGACAAGAAGGGAAACCAGTAAGTCAGAACCCCTGGAACCCGCTACCTCAATGGCGCTGTTTGCGTATGCCATTAGATCGAGAAAGTAAGGGTTCTCAAGCTTGTGAAATGGGATGTCATCGCACGCCACCCAATGTATAAGTAAATGCTGAACTCGCACAGGTTCGAATGACGCTATGAATGGGTTCATCAAGGCTTGATCCTTTGGTCAATGAGGGTCCAGGTCAACCATGTCGAAGAGAGTGCGTTGTTTCTTCCTCTGTGGCGGAATTGGTCCGCCTTTATTGATACGGTGAATATCTTTCATATGCCTATTTGCTTGGCTCGTAGACGCGGCGTCATACATGTGGGTGATCGTAGCCTTCTTCCGGCGACACGTTTTGCAAAGCCAGAATCGGTGACCGGAGCCGTCCTTCTCGATATCGAATCCATGCTCCCATACCCACCCTCTCTGCGGTCTTCTTTGGTGTTTGCGGATGGAATATCCGGAAAGGCGATTCTAATCGATGCCTTCATAGCCGATGTAGTCGACCGAGAACGATGTGCCTTCCTCCACCCCTCCTTTGGACTCTGATAAACTGAGATCGAAGCTGTCAAGGACGCTAAAAAGCATTTGGAGGAGCACTGGGAAGAGCTCTTGACGCCTCGTTGGCGTTCGCAGATTGAGCCATATCAAAGATATGACGAGAGTTATCGTGAATTGCTGATCGCTTTACAATATTCTCGGACTGGGGCACTCATGAAGTAGCGCGATATGTTTAACACGAGGCCGACACAGGCTCACTACCTGCCACCTAGTGTCATCCAGCGACACCCACATTCAATATTAAGGCGCACCGATCAGGTTTCGTAACCACAGTGAGGCTGTTATAGCCAGCCGGAAGGAGTATACCTAATCAAGGAGTTTAAGCCCACAAATTCGTGAAAATCCGGAGAATGCCTCTTCTGGATCGACGGTGTAATTAACTGGAAATCGTAGGTTATCTGTACTAAGTGCTTCTGGCTACCTGATGAACGTCAAGTCATCTTCCTACCACGATATGTCTGACTAAGTAGAGTCTAGATAGTCTCCAGCAGCCTCCATGCCAAATGACTCAAGCATCTTCTTTGTCCTTTACCGTCATCTTCCTGAGCATGTTCTCAAAAACTCGAAACATCTCTCTCTTCTCTTTCTCAATGGCACTCCATTTCCCCCCCACAAGCTTAATAATTATCTCGTCATTAGGTGTGATTTCCTCGGCGGTCATAAGCTCCCACGTCTCATCGGCAAACTCTTTCAAAGGAACCCCAATGTTCGCCTGGCCTGCCTCCACAAGATCAGGCTGCGATGAGTGAAGCTCGGTCTGCACAGCTGGCGGGATGATTTCAATCACCCTAATATGCTGTGTGTCTGGACTCGATGGGGCTGAAAGTTGGGACCTGAGAGACCAAGCAAGGGAGTGTATGGCCGATTTCGTGGCACAGTAGTTTGCGCAGCGCGAAATGGGAACAATACCAAGCCCGGAAGAAACAAGGACGATAGACGCCGGTGTTTCAGGGTTCTTTCCCAGAGAAATAAGATGTGGGAGAAAGAGGGAGAGTGTGCTCAACGGAGAGAGATAGTTTGTCTGCATCTCCAAAGTGATTGATGGTAAAGAGACGGCACCTGGGTTGGTGAAGTCGACGGCGCGTTGGAAGCCAGCATTTAGAACGATGCTAGAGATTGAAGGGTAGGTTTTTGTCATTCTAAACACGTCAATTTCATCACCTTCAGAGTTTACTTAATCGCATGCTTACTTCTCGACCCAGCCAGGCAACTTGTCCAGGTCCGACACGTCGAATGGTTCAGCAGCCACCTTCTCGGAACCGTACTTAGCTACTAACTCGTTGAGTCGGTCCCTGCGCCGGCCCACGGCGATGACAAAAATGCCGGTTTGGATCATTCTCTCTGCGAGCGCCAAGCCAATGCCAGATGTGGCACCAGTGATGAGGACAGTCTTGTATGGAAAAGGCATTTTGTCCAGGTGGCTTTGACTCCACTAATTGTGAGAGCGGCAAATATGCTTTAAACGATCAAGAACACGTTTCTAATAGATACACACCCAATATGAAAAGTTAAATTTAAAGAGACCTGGAGTTGGGGATGAGGGGATCTTAAGTTCGTCAAGGAACCATGCTACCCAACACAAAAGGCGGGGGTTCTCTCCCTCAATACTACACATGGAGGGATATTTATCCGGGCTTACTTATTGCTACACCACTCGTATTGATCGGATATGTATATACCGTGTACATGAATTATTCAAGCCAGGGGCACCCTTTACCTCAGGCAATCAGACACACTGGGCGGCTTAACAGCGCGACGCCTTCCCTGAAGGGGCCATGGGCCTGAGAGATTTTTAACAGGATTTGGTGAGTGTCGCATATCAGCCTATCGCACACATGGCATAGCCCACCGGATTATTTTTGGAATTCTACTTACCCCTGATCTAGGACTTCGGATATTGCATTATTTTACTGTGCATGCATCTGATTTGAGTTCTGTCAGGGTCTTTTACGAGACATCTTCAGACTTGCTGACCTAAACTAGAGGGTTCTACGTGCCGTTCAAGAGAGACTCATTCGCTGAGGATAGTGCCTTCTTTGTCAAGGTTCAGAGCAACAAGAGACCATCGCTGGCGGGCGTCCGCACTCCATTTTTGACCCCTTATCTAGATTGGTCTAATGGAGTTCCAAAAAGAAAGGGATACTGGTTGTACGAATTTTCGAGATCCAACAAAGGACCGGAGCGTATACCACGTGTTCCAAGCATTTCACATGCTCAATGATGATTGGGCTCTTTTCCGAAGGTGTCATTTTCGCTGAGAAGGTTGTGTTACATTAGGTGCTGCTTCATCGAAGGGACAGGTGCGTATTCAATGGGTGCATGGGAGACAACGCATGGGAGGCTCGGCTTAATATGTTGTTTTATGACCGCGCTTCTTTCAACTCCGCTCTGTACCAATTCTGGATAGCGCGAACATCGTAGCCTAACGCTACGGTATCAAACACCTCGAGATGCTCCTTCGCTGAAATCCCATCATTTGATAGCCGACCAACCCATTTACCATGCTTCCGGGCAGCACACACAATCTTCTCGATCGCCTCCACAAACTCAGGCTCATCTCCTTTGGCTGGGACATAACCGAGAACTGACAGGGCTAAGTCATTAGGCCCGATGAATAACATGTCTTATTCTATTAGACAAATGAATAGCATGAGGAGAGTAAGTTCTTACCGACGCCGGGCACTGCACATATGGCATCAACGTTTTCAACACCTAGCTTGGACTCGATTTGCAGGCAAGTAATGAGAGTCTCATTAGCCGTCTTCATATACGTGGGGATGTCAACACCAAGTGCGAACCCGGGAAATGCTGAACCCTGCCCCCTTATGCCCTGAAGAGGAAACTTGGCATTCTGGACTACAGCCCTCGCGTCGTCAACAGTATTGATCATGGGAACAATAATGCCGTGAGCGCCAGCGTCCAGGGCACGTTTTATTAGATCTGCATGGCTCATCCTGATACGAACGAGCGGAGAGACGCCTTGAGAAGAGATGGCAGTGATTGAGTTGTGCATTGCGTCGTCGCTGATGTGCCCGTGCTCACAGTCGATGATGATACCGTCCAGATCGGTTGAGGCTACTAGTTGAGCCGTGCGAGAGGAGGGAAGTCCAAGAAAGGTCATAATTGGCCCTGAATTGGCGCGGAGGGCATTCAGGAGCCGCAATTGCGGGTTGTTAACGGTGGTTGTGAGGGGTGATTGGTAGTCCATCTTGAGTGCTGAGCAACGCTGGGTTGGACAGAATTACAGGAAATAATGTTTGTGTTGAGTAAAACATTTGGGAAAGTTGCTGGTTAGTAAAGAACTAGCACAAAACGGCTGTTTACTTGGTCTACTTTACCGCTCGGCATCTTGCTCAAGGCCGAGCCGACAACCGGCGTCCTGCTGGTAGCCGAGCAATCTCCATACTCTTCCCTGCCGAGCTCGGGCTCGAGCATTCGCAATAATGGCCGTCTCCATCTATAAGTGCGTTGCGCCTCTCCTGTCTAAATGCGAGCTTACATCTGTGTATAGCTTGCCGCCCATTCATCGGTCGCAGACATGTCGTACCTTGACAAGCTTCCCCCTACCCAACCCGACCCGGCCTTTTCGCTCGTAGCCGCGTATGAAGCGGACATATGCGAGAAAAAGGTTGACTTGTGTCCAGGATTTTACCGCGACGAGAACGCAAAGCCCTGGATTCTGCCGTCGGTTGCACAGGTGCGGTGTTGACTGATGATTCGAAGTGGAACTAGGCTGACTTTTGCAGGCCAAGGAGCGAATACATGAGAACCCCACCCTCAACCATGAGCATTAACCCGAGACCTAAAGCGTGTCACCTCAATCCAAACTGTTTCTAGCACAGGGGCTAACCACATTGCCGCCTTGTTTCTCTCGAGCAGGCTGAAGCCCAAGAAGGTGTGGATCTCTGATCCGAGTTGGATCAATCACACGGAGATTTGGAAGCTCGCTGGCCCAGACGTTCAACAGCGTTTCTACCCATACTTTGATGCGAAAAACTCAAAGGTCGACTTTGAAGGGATGACGGAGACTCTGCGTAAGGATGCCCGGAAAGGAGACGTGGTCATACTTCATGCGTGCGCACACAATCCGACAGGGGCAGATCTTACGGAGAGCCAGTGGAAGATTGTTGCCGACATCTGCAGAGAGATTGGGCTGTTTGCCGTGTTTGATATGGCATAGTAAGTCCTTCAAGAATCCAGGTTTGATCGACTGCTGACACTTCACAGCCAAGGTTTTGCTTCTGGAAATCTGGAACAGGATGCTTTTGCGATAAATCACTTTTACGACAGCTTTGGTATGGAATTTGCCATTACGCAGTCCTTTTCGAAGAACTTTGGCTTGTACGGCGAGAGAATAGGAGTTCTCCATGTTGTTGCCCTGGATGCTAAAGCTGCTACAAACACGACGCCATTACTCACTCAGATTTCACGGGCTGAGATTACCTCATGTCCTTCATATGGTGCCAGAATCGTGGCTGAGATTCTTGGAGATCCCATCCTTTTCAAGTAGTGGCTCAAGGATTTAGTAGAAATGAGTGAACGCATGAAGGGCATGCGACTGAGTTTGTATCAAGGACTCGAGTGCAGAAAGGTGCGAGGATCTTGGGAGCACCTTCTTTCCGATGTAGGTCTGGCTACCCTCAGAGTGTAGCAGTATGCTAACGATTGCAGATTGGAATGTTCTCGATGACGGGACTGTCTCGTGCCCAAGTCGCCGAGCTGAGAGAGAAGCATCACATCTATCTTCTTCCGTCTGGAAGGTTGTCTGTGACTGGTTGTAAGTACCTTGCCCTATGCTTGAGGTTCTAGTCTCTGACGTTTTCTCAGTGACAAGCAACAATGTAGAGAGCGTTGTTGCCGCATTGCATGATGTTCTGGGCTCAGAATAGACATAGTAATTGTGTATAACCACGATTCTTGGATGGCATTTGTGTTAGTCGATTAAGTTAGTTCAAAATACGTGAAAAGTAACATGACTCAAACATCTCGTTTGTGTCGCCCTGGAAGCACCTCACCATGATGCCTCTGAAGGTTGATCATTTTGAGTATGCTAAACTTGGCGCAGCCATGGTTCCCAAATATCTTTTAGCGTTTAGCTGTGGAATGATGCTTCAGATATAACGCTGTGAAGTTGGTCCAGGAGCCTATTTAGCTGAGAAATATTTCCTGTTCTAAGAGTAAATGGAGCCGCTGGTTTTGGTTGCTGGTCGGATGTAAGGAGGACATTCAGTAAAGGATGGGGGGGGGGATAAAACAATCTAGATACTTGCAAGGCACTGCGAGAAAAGCACCGGGTTTTTCTTATACCTAGGCATCAATTGAAGATCTGTGGAAGCACAACTCTTGAAACAAATCTCCGTGAAACATCATGGCAGCTACATGTTTGAATGGAGAGAATTGTAGCAGAATGGCTACTCAACTCGGCCTACGGCTTTGGTAAGTAGCCGTTTAAAATTTCCTCTGCGATAAACTGAGCGGCAAGTTATGGTACTCGCCGGGAGTGCAGGTGGAACTTTCGGCCAAGTCTGGTTGCCAACGCCGATCCAATCGGCCATTTTCTTTTGACCGACCTGAACTAGTCGGCTATCTTCCTTTGCCCGGAACGAGAACGATCGCAGGCGTTTGCTTGACATATAAACTGATGACAGGTTGTAAACATTTGCCCTTATATGCCTTATCATCTCTAATTTGAACAACCATTCGATTCTCCTCGTCCATAATGACAGTCAACACTCTCGACCGTCTTTCTGCGCTGGACACCAACACAGTATCCGATGCGCTAGACTTTCTTGGCCTCCCTGGAGCCACTTATGGCCTTCGTCCCCTTTGGGACTGTCCCAAGATTGTCGGTCGTGCCAGCACCATCAAAGTTGGACCCAAGACTGAGGGCAGCCAACCTACTGTGCATCTGATCACGCCCGTAATTGACGGAGTAACAACCGATGACCGTGTACTCGTCATTGCCGGCGGCACTGAGGGTATCTCATGTTGGGGAGACATTATTGCCAACGCCGCCAAAGCCAAAAAGATTCGTGGTTCTATCATTGACGGAATGAGTCGTGACATCGATGGCAGCAGAGATATTGGCTACCCTGTCTTTGGTCGTGGGGTTACCATGATTAGTGCTCGAAATCGACTCATCCAAATTGATTCTGGAACCGAGGTTGAGATGCGAGGGGTCAAGGTGAATCAAGACGATTATGTTATCGCTGATAATTGCGGAACCGTCTTTGTGCCTGCCGGCCGTATCGAGGAGGTGGTGGATCTGGGAGAACGCATCGATCGTCGTCAGACCAAAATGCTTCAAGAAGTCCGAGCCGGACGTTCAGCGGCAGAAGTCATGCATGACAAGCAATTCGATGCTATTTCGTCCAAGGGTCAGACAAACAACGACACGCCCAAGGGAAACCCCAAGAAACCTGCTTCTGAGGATCAAGAACTCATTGCCCTGTTTGCTGATTCTGATACCCCTGGAGTCTCGGATGCCCTCGACAAGCTTGGGATTCCAGGGCAGGCCTTCAACATCATGCCTCTGGCCAACTACCAAAAAACCACAGTTGGGCCAGCTTTCACGGTGCGCTACGTGCCCGCCAGCAACCCCCCTGGGAGTGTGGGTGATTTCATCGACGACGTGGCTCCTGGTGACTTTGTTGTTATTGACAACAGTGGACGCACGGATTGTACCGTCTGGGGAGACATCATGACCCAATACGCTGGCCTACGAGGCATTGCGGGAACTGTCATTGATGGCATGTGCCGCGATGTCGATCGTGCCATCAGCGACAACTACCCGGTATTTACTGCCGGACGATGGATGCGGACGGGCAAGGACCGAGTTCAAGTTGGGGGAGTTAATGAGTCTATTGGCGTGGGAAACGTGAGAGTGAGTCCTCGCGATATTGTGGTGGCTGATGCGAATGGTGTTGTTATCGTGCCTCGGGACAGGGCTCGTGAGGTGGCTGCCCTTGCAAAGACAATTGAGAAGAGTGAGGAGGGTATCAGATCAATGATATCTCAAGGGTCTACAATTGCCGAGGCGAGAGAGAAGCTTGGTTATCACACGCTGCAGCGAAAGGGGTCATGCAGCAACTGAGAAAAGGGACTTATATGGGGGACAGTTATTTGCGCAGTGATTTCTCCTCTGTTTCTCGAGAGACCTATTTTCGCTGCTTGTAGACCTTTCCCCGCTCTCTGTACGTAGTTGTGTGGTTGAAGTCCGTGGTGAGATCTTGTTCTAACCACATTCGCCGCTTTCCTTATCATAGATAGATAGAGTACCTGGTAAAGCATGGAGGAGCACTTATCCGTAGAATGCTATAGTTGAGGCCCAATTGACAAGCAGTCATCAGTCTGGTTGATGGGAGTTCATGCCTTACGGTAACACTTGGGACGCCTTACAGAGAGCAGGAGCGAAAGATAAAATCAAGTTGTAAAATCTTTGTTCCTGTATGAAAGCTAATCGTGACTAGGTAACTGCTCCTCCCAACACAACTGTTGAAGGACATTTTCGTATATCCAATCATCGAGAAACGATAGATCTAGAGGTAAATCATCCACAAAATGAAGGCCGTGGTCATATGAGCTAGTCACCGTCAAAGTCTGGTCACTGAACCTCGATTTGGAAGCCTGGACTGAATGTTGTGATCCAGGGTTCTCGGATGGAAGCAGAGAGCCATCAATTGAACGCAATCTCTCCAAGGTAGATCGAATCTCCTTAATATGAGAGTAAAACTCCATGGCGGCGAAATGGCCGTTCCGTTCCAGTTGCTGAAGAAATCCTGATGCAAGATTGAACTCATCGTTGTCGTTCTGCGAGGTTTCTCGACCCAAAGCTCCAGCTATTGCAAGAATGACGGCAGCGGAGAAGAGATGTTGCACATAAGAGTAATTGAAGATGTGAGAGTCGCCGGAGACCCAGCTCTGCGATAGTAGTTGGTAAGATTGTCTGGCAGAACGAATACAAGCCTCAGCAACCTCTAATGTATGGCCAGGAAGACTGCCGTCTGCTGCAGACGCCACGCTTCCTTCAATGTGACGTCGGAATACAAAGAGCAGGACTGGTCTTGTTGCTAGGATCAATGACTAAAACAGTCAGCCAATGGTAATGCATGAAGATCGCGAAGACAGGTGTCTGGGTATGTATTAGTGGAAGGGAATAGGCTCGAGGGCAGTTACCTGGTTGAATGTGAGTTGCAGAGGGGACGTGGCAGGCAGCGAGTACATGCCACTGTCACTCCCACCAGTAAAATAATGCTTCATATGTTCGAGAAGCTGGTCTCTCCACTGATTAAGCTCCTCTCGAATCCTTTCCACCCGCTGAAGGAATGTCCCACGCTGAGGTGTACGGACGTAGAGTGATCTGGAGATGTTGCCTGCGATTTTAGCAAGTCGCACCACGGCCATAAAATGGACATGATCACCAAAGTCTCCCGAGTTGAGAGTTGAGTTCGTCGATGGCATGTCAACCGAGATATCATCATCTGATATCAGCAGTGGTAGGCCAATTTTTGATGATAGAAACCTGTCAAGGATGTAGACTGACCACCAGACCCGAACACGGTGCTCCCTCAGCTCGGGGTCTGGAATATAGGCATGTTCAATGTTGATATGGAGGCCCATGATGGTCGCAAGTCGCAATGCAGATCCCACAAATGCGCAGGCTGAGTGCCGCCGATTCGTTTCAAGGGAGTATACAGCCAAAAGTACGAGTCAGTTTGGAGGCTGGCTGGGAAAGGCTTAGGGCTCACCAAAAGCAGCAGAGTCTCGATAACCTCTAGTTGGGGCCTCTCGTTGATCATACGAATGGCATCACTTGCAACCGCAAAGTAAGCCAAGCCGGGGAAGTTGTTGTCCATGTTTAGGCATTTGCTTGATCGCAGTTCACCTATGGCAAACAGCGCCCACATCTTGGCAGTAGAGGCGGGGTTTGTCCCTTGGCCAGAATGGTCGAAACCACTTGTGCTCAAAGAGAGTACCTCACTTCGTCGGACAATATGGTAATTATGCCGTAGAAACTGGAGTGCCGTCTCGATCAAGAGCCTTGCACAAGGAGGTGAAGGCCATGGCGGGCTCGTGGCTGCGAGACCACGGATAGCATCATCAGAAGCAAACTGAGTGCGAGGGATATGACTTGGCGCTTTGGAAGAGGAAGCAAACTGTCGAAAGCGAGTGGCAAACGCGGCGTCAGCAATTTCGCCGATCCAGATGGGTGTATCAGAACTCCTCGTGTGAGCAAACCAGTCGCTTTCTTCTAGAATCTGGTTCTGAGCAGCATCTTCATCATCTTTCGGTATCGGGTCATGGTGAGAGGGGGCGGGTGTAGATTTGACGGGAGGTGACTCGGACGGGGGCAAACGGGCACGCAGTTCTGCATTCTCCTGAAGAATGCGGTCAAGGAAACTTGGCGATGTTAGCGGAGTTCTCGAAGCATTTTCACTACTTAACCTAGGGGAATGACAAAGAACACCGATGGAAGTGGATATAGGAGGGAACTGCCGAACAGATGAGAGTACCTTTGGTGGACTCTGACTTGACGATCTCGCGTTGGGTAGACGCATTCGGACTCGTGAGTGCAGTTGTTACATGGTTTACGTCCTGAGCATCGAATCTTACGGTCATGACATGGGCGACAGCTGGGCAATGGAGTCAGCTTGATGCGGGTCTTGTCGTTATGCAATCTTACGCAATAGATTTCTTCTGAGGAAAAGATGGGGTGGCTGAGCGTAGCCGTCGTTCACTGCTGGAACCAGAAGATCGCGGCATTAGGCAGCTGGCCGAGAGGATGTAGAAAGATAGAAAGCAAAACTGAGAAGAAGAGATGGCAATGAGTGCAGGGTGTTGAAGGTATTACCTAGTTAGGTTTAGATCATATTTCAAAGAAACTATTTTATACAGAACTATTTACATATGAAGCAGAACCCTAGTTTGCTCTACGGTGGAAGTTCTATTCCTTACAAGATATATTTGTCTACTTGATTAGATATCTTTTGGGATCCAAAGATAACTGCAACTTCTTTTAACTATTCGTCAAGAAACATCTTTTTAATAAAACATGTCTCTTACCTCTTTTGGGTTAAGCGGTTTCGATTGACAAGCTTCGGCAAAAAACAAGACGCCGAGACTTGCATCCACTTGACAAGCCAAGAAGCCCACCACCTACTACGGCGTAATGACAATACCCCGAACTTGTTTTGCGCCGATTTAAGCAATAGCCGACTAATTCTCTACTTCTACAAATAACATGCTATCGGTAAAGTATGGAATTATTAGCAATACCGAGCTTGTTTTACCAGTTTGGCTGGTATTTAGTTCACAGTTGGGGATATATAGGAATGTTTAAGTCAGGCATTAGCTGCGACGGAACTAAGCAGCACGGCGATTCTTCTGTTCAAGATGTTCAATAGGCACAACAAACCCAGGCCTGGAGATAATCCCTGAAGCCTCTATACAGCGAGGTGGAACTATGAGAACCAGTCTGATCATTGGCACCGAAAAACCCCTTTCCTAGCAGGGTCCTAATGTTTAGAATATACTCTTACATCATGTACGCTTGATTAGGACAGAAGGGTAGTTTATAATTTCTTCTTTTAATGCCCCTGGCATGATATGAGGATAGATTGCCAAACGACCATAAGAACACCAGTGATTACCAAATGCCCAATCGCTATTTAACATCCGAGTATATGAACCCAACCCCAACCCGTTTTCAGTAGCAACTTCCGAGCCATCATGCTGGATCTAAGTGTCAGCACATCCGTAGACACATATCCTCCCAGTCCCTCATCCTCCAACACCGCCATATTCTCAGGCTCAGCCATGGACGCCACTCGTCCGCTCACGAATGAGCTCTCTTCGATGTTTCTCTTGTTCTAAACACCTGTTAGTGGGGTCTTGAGATACACGGATGACTGCCCTACCTTCATCATATGCGATGAATTCATCGAGTCCTCCTCCCGATTTAACGGTGGGAAACACGCAGACCTTCTTGTCGGTTATCACCTCAAGAAGGGCTGGTCCCTCGGAATGAACCAGCCAGTCCAAACCCTCTACCAACTCCTTTGGGTCTGATACTCGCCGAGCTTGCACATGCATCGCCTCAGAAAGTGTCACAAAGTCTGGGTTGACTTGATGTGTGTGCGCGTAGCGATCTTGGTAGTAGATATTTTGGAGCTGCGTCACCATGCCTTGCTCCTCGTTGTTGAGCAACAATACTTTGACGCCGACATTGAACTGTGCCGCCGTGGACAGCTCAGATAATGTCATGCTGAATGAGGCGTCGCCGTCAATATCTATGACCAGAGCTTCCGGGTGTGCCATCTTGGCACCAATCGCGGCTGGAAGCCCAAAGCCCATAGTGCCGAGGCCACCAGATGTAATCATGGAGCGAGGTTTCTGCCACCGTAAATGGTGAGCTGCCCACATCTGATGTTGTCCGACGCCAGTGGTGACATACATGTCTTGCTTCCGATGTGCGACAAGCTTGTTCAGCTCCTCAATGACGACCTGCGGCTGGATGAGGCCCTGACGGGACTCGCGGTCAAAGCTGGATAGGGGCCATCTCTTCTTCCACTGATCAATTTGCTGCAGCCATTCTTTTCGCTTCTCGTTTTCTGGTGCACAATGATCGAGCAACGGCAATAGTCGCTTCAAATTGGCCCCAACGTCGCCCTCTACAGCCTCGGTAGCTTGCACAACCTTGTTAATGTTTTTAGGTACCATCTCAAAGTGAACGATACCTCCTCGACCTTCTTTCTCCGCAGCGTAAGCAGCAGGGGCGAATTTGGACACGTTCATGGTGACTCGATCATCAAAACGCGCACCCAGGGCCAGGATGAGATCGGCATGTTGAATCGACATGTTGGCGTATGCTGTTCCATGCAGACCAAGCATGTGAAGGGCCTTGTCGTCAAGTTCATCGAAAGCACCGAGACCTTGCAGTGACGTTGTGACGGGGATAGAACACCGGTCGGCCAATTGCTTCAACAGTTCTGGGCCACCTTCTGAAAGAATAACACCTTGCCCAGCGTAGATGATTGGCTTGCGAGCAAGATTGATTAGACGGGCAACGCGTTTGAGGTCAATCTCAAGCTCATAATCTCTTGCCATTGCCGCCATCTGATGTCGGATCGATCTTGATGGCACATGGGCCTTTGCAGCCACCGCCCGTTGCAGCATGCCGACAGTGACATCCTGCGGAAGATCAACCAAAACAGGTCCAGGTCTCCCTGTGGTAGCAATCTCGAAAGCCTCATTGATCCTTTGGGGCAATTCGTCAACGTGCTTAACCATAACGTTCCACTTGGTGCAGGCTCGTGTTATGCCTATCGTGTCGGCTTCCTGAAAGGCGTCGCTGCCAAGAGAGGTCGTTCGGACTTGTCCTGAAAAGACGACCAGCGGCGTGCCATCAGAGAGCGCATCCTGCATCGGAGTCACTGTATTAGTAGCTCCCGGACCTGATGTGACCAGCACAACACCGGGTTTGCCGGATGCTCTAGCATAGCCCTGAGCCATATGTCCAGCTCCTTGTTCATGTTTGGGCAGGATGAACTTGAAGTAGTCGGACTGATAAATTGCATCAAAAACAGGGAGAATGGCTCCTCCGGGGTATCCAACTATGCCTGTTAGTGGCTAGCCCAGTAAAACACTCGAGACTGGAGGTTGACTCACAAATACACTCAACGTCGTGTCTTTTCATCATCTCGTGAAATATTTGCGCTCCAGACATTCCAATGAATCTGAGGCACATGGTTAGCTATAACACAGGAGAGCCACCTAACTCTTGGGGTACTTACGAGTAATCCAGAGAGTCGACATGGTGTTCGCTCGGGCGATGGTAGACTTGCGGGATTGCTTGTGCCGTTGCTTCGGAAGCCAAAGTTCGCTTACTCTCAAATGACTAGACTCAGGGTTAGCAGTGAGCCTTGCACGCTTTTTTCAGTCTTTAGGTTTGAGGGTTAGAGTAGCATACCCTTCCTTCGCGTTTATTTGAGCTCCTGGGACTGCCTGTTTGAGTCGAAATTGTGCGCATCCGAAGAAGGCATTTCGAGGGCCAAGCGGTTGGCGAGCGCGCCGCCACTCTAGACCAACGGCCAGGGATCATTGCGGAAACAGTACTCTGTCTGTAAGGGACGCGGAGCGGTCAATCAGCTGAAGAGTTAATGTGAATATGAGAGTTGCAGGTACAGAAGACTGAATGCACTCGGCAAAATGAAAATGAAATCGAAAACTGTCACTCTCCAGGAGAGCTTGCTAGCAACAGGCTCATAAACTTCCTCTCTTCCGGAGCCGGGGCAGTCCTAGAAAGGGATGGTGAGTCAACTAGGATTCTCGGGGCAAAAACATCTCCCCGAGATAATGACAGCCACTAGTCGGCCCCAATAACACGGACGAGCCTTCAGACTAGTCTCACAGGTGGGTCACTGTAGTTCGCCTCAGATGCAATCTTAACCCCATGTCAGCTCCGGAGTGTGCACACTCTCCCCGGCTTGTCATTTACGCCCTATCTACATCCACAGCTCATGTTATCTGTAAATATACAACCGATAATCGGCGCAGCATACCAAGGCTGCCACAAAGGCAGATCACTCGGGCTTTGGAATTAGTACCGTCGGTAACCATCACGAACCGGGCACAGATGTAATTCGGAGACACCTTCATGTCCGATTACTTGGACCGAGGATGAAAGAATGCAGGATGGTGACAGGGAATCTAAGCAACAGTATGGATATAGGGTACTCTTACAAGGCCGCTCGCCACAGGCCTGGGAAACTATCCAAGCTCCTTAATGTTTTCTTGTGCAAGTTGATCTTGACCAATACTCACTTTTGACATGACTTCAATCTCTGGAGTGTCTCGGAGCAAGATGGGTTTTAATCACGTCCGTCGCTTTGCCTCACAAGCTACGAAACCCCGAAGACTCAATGTTCCCATCGATTTTGCAAAGACTCCTCTACTACATCACAGCCGAGAAACCCTTTCCCAAACCCCAGGTATTCCGACCGATGGTCCCTCTACACGCAAGAACCTGTTCCAATCCGTCAACGACGCGTTGCGTACTGCCCTGGGCGCATCTAACAAGGTTCTTTGCTTCGGCGAGGATGTGGCCTTTGGCGGCGTCTTTCGTTGCACAACCGGTCTACAGAATGACTTTGGGCCACACCGCGTCTTCAACACTCCAATTACCGAGCAGGGTATTGTTGGCGCAGCCATTGGTGCCGCTGCAGAAGGCATGAAGCCTGTGGTTGAGATTCAATTTGCCGACTACGTCTTTCCAGCCTTTGATCAGATCGTCAACGAGGCAGCCAAGTTTCGATATCGCGAAGGTAAAACAGGTGGCAACGTCGGTGGTCTCGTTATCCGCATGCCCTGTGGTGGCGTTGGTCATGGCGCGCTGTAAGTCTAGCTTGAAGATTGGCGATATCTCGGCCCCCAGATCTGACTCCGAGTTTATCAGCTACCACACTCAATCGCCCGAGTCTCTATTTGGCCACGTCCCCGGATTCAGAGTCGTAGTGCCTCGATCCCCATCGCAAGCAAAGGGTTTGCTTCTTTCAGCGATTCTCGAATCCGAAGATCCCATTATCTTCATGGAACCCAAGATCCTGTATCGAGCCGCGGTCGAAGAGGTCCCCGACGAGTTGTATACCTTGCCCATTAGCAAAGCAGAGGTTGTCAAACCCGGCAATGATGTCACAATCATCTCTTACGGGCGGCCATTGTACACTTGCATGGCAGCTATTGAGGCTGCCGAGCGAGACCGTCCTGGACTAAGCATCGAGCTCATTGATCTGAGAACCATTTTCCCATGGGATCGACAGACAATCCTCGACAGCGTTGCCAAGACCGGGCGTGCTCTGGTAGTCCACGAGAGTATGGTGAACTTTGGAGTCGGCTCTGAGATTGCAGCTACGATACAGGAACACAATCTGCTAAAAATGAAGGCACCCGTGAAGAGAGTGGCGGGATGGACAACACACACAGGGCTAGCTTATGAGAAATATATCTTCCCAGATGTTGCCAGTAAGTTGTCCCTCTTTCTCTGCTATGCTTGCACTAACATAACCTCGCAGGGGTATATGATGCAATTCTAGAGAGCAACGATTATTAGAGTAAGCCCTCAGGTGGGACTAATGTGAAGGGGGAAGTAGGCTAGGCTGTCAGTGGTATTGATAGCTGTTACGACCTTTTGGGCTTTTAAGAATGCTTGCGACTTCATAGCTATAGCTTGTAAATGTCAAATTGTTTATCCACCATTTTTTACATGACGTACACTAATCGCCTGCGGCCTAAGTATGAACCTCTCGAGACATACTGCAATGCTTGTCCTCAGCACCCCAAGTTTGCGACCGGACAGGGGCGACCGGACAGGGGCGACAGCGAATCATTCATTTGGACAACTGCCAATGATTTTTATGCGAATATGTCTAGAAGCTTTACAAGTTTACTGTCAGCTTAGGTAGATTAGAGTCAAGTGAAGGCCTGCAAAGACGATACAATGAAAAGAAAAATGACATGGATGCATTCGTCCGTGAAACAAGGCTAATTAAACAAAAATGAGATCATGGACACAATTTGCGTCAACTATAGACCTTCGATTCCTCCCTCATGCTCCTCAAAGTCGTACTCCTCAGGGTACTTGAGCATAATCCTCTTGAGTTCCTGGCGCTGTGCTTCAGCCTCCTCAGTCAACTCGGCGTAGACGTCAGAGAAAATTGCACGAAGCGCAGGCTTCTTTTCCTTCTCTGCCTCCGAAAGCTCCCGAATAATGTCCTTGCGAAGCTGCGCCCGGAGCTCCGTGTCTCGGGCCTGATCCCACACACCCTGGTGCTCTAGCCACTTGCGTAGCCGAGCGACGGGATGGCGATCATCAGACTTCCAATAGCTCACGTCACTGCTGGAACGATATGCTGAGCTGTCATCGCTTGTGCTATGGTGCGAAATGCGATAGCTCATGAATTCTAGGAGGATCGGTCGTCCGCCTCCTTCAAGAGCTCGCCTCCTAGCTTCCTTGGTTGCCTGATACACGGCAAAGATATCGGTACCATCAACACGGAGAGTCTCGATGCCGTAACCTGCTCCGCGACCAGCAATTCCGTCTCCATGGTATTGTTGAGATGCTGGTGTCGAAATAGCGAAGCCATTATTACGACAGATAAATATGACAGGAACATCCTGTGTGGCAGCGACATTAAGTGCGCCGTGGAAGTCGCCCTCACTGGCAGCACCCTCGCCAAAGTATGACACTGCTGCTCTTGGCGCCTGGTCAGGGTTCTCTAGAGCTTCCATCTTCAGGGCGTATCCGGCGCCAGTGGCATGGGGTATTTGTGTGCCCAGGGTAGAGGCTACTGCGTGCTACAAGGGGTCAGCTTCCTCGTCAAACGGGCTGACTTCAAGACTCACAATATTAACTTTGCTCTTTCCACTATAGTGAACTGGCATGTTACGTCCCTTTCCAGGATCATTGTGGTTGCCTGCTAGCTGGCACATAAAGTCTTTCAACTCGTATCCGCGCTGCAGAAACACGCCGTGTTCTCTGTACTGGGTGGTGATAACGTCGCCGGCATCCAAAGCAGCTGCAGATCCAACCATGAGAGCTTCTTCACCATGAGAGACCTAATAGTATAAGCATAAGAGCGATATACTCGCGATGTACTTACCATATAAAAGCTCAAACGACCGTGCCTCTGTGCGTCAAACATAATGCCATCCATGATGTTGACTAGAAGAATGGTTAGCTTATGCTGCAGAATCCTAAAGAGGCATACCTGTGAGCATGTTTTTGTACCATCCCAGTACTCGCTCCGGCGTGACTTCAGACGAAACCTGACTCTCATCTTCAATAATGCTATTAGAGTTCATGATCCGGTACGTCGGGATCGTGGGGATCGTAGTTGGTTCGGTCCATTGCATTGTCCGCACAAAGGAGCTGTTGATGGCGCCAGGGAATCGCGGCCTACAACGTCAATCGTCAATAATTGAACACGCTGGAACATACAGGGACGGAAAAACACTTACTGGGCATCTTGGGGAGTGAAACTAGATGTTGAGCTCCATCGAGTTGATCTTGGCGCGTTGAGGATTCGACAACACGCTGCCAATCCTCTATTCACCAAGTGGACACGGCATTGACGTATCAAGACTGTCATTTTGTGAGGTTGAAGTCCAACTGCAAATATTACGAGGATGGACTTCAAGACGGCTTGAGCCTGACTTATTCCACAAGCGAAGAATGGCCTACAAATGCCATGCTCGGCTTTGGGCGGGTCACGTCGGCTAAAAAGGAGCTGTCATGTCAATGTCAACATGTCAATGCGAATTGCCATGTCTTCCGATAAGCGGAGCGTCGGTAATAGGGTCAAACAATCTACGGCATTCATATCTTCCCCGAGACGTTATTCCCGCGGGTATTTGCGCGATCCCTAGACCCCTGAAAGACGGTGATTAAAAAAAGTGCCGACGGCTAGCGGTGGCATGTTGGCGGCTCAAGTTAGTCTTGGCTCGGTCTTCCGGAGGATGCTGATATTGAGAAGGTCATAATCGATTCAGCTGGCTCTGTTAAAGTATTGAGGAAAAGTTTCAACTTAGTTTTGGTTACAATCGTCAATTGGTTCAAGTGCCAAAATGTTGCGCCATTCTGTTGCAAGTCTCCCAGGCAGATTAATCACACAACGTGGCACAGTCTATAGGGCTGGTAGTGTTTCTCTCCCAGGGCGCTTCTTTCACACAAGTCTTACACACAATGTGGTGAAGCCATATCTTCTCGCCGACATTGGCGAAGGTAAGTCCTCCTGAAGCATTGTAGACAACCAACCAACCAACAGAGTTAACGTGATACTCAAGGAATTACCGAGTGCCAAATCATCAAATGGTTTGTCAAAGCAGGGGACACAGTACAGCAATTTGATCCTATTTGTGAGGTCCAGTCGGACAAGGCTTCAGTCGAGGTAGGCATTATCTGTTAGTGGGCCAACAATTGCTAATAGAAGCCCAGATCACTTCTCGGTATGATGGAACAATTAAGAAGATTAATTATGAAGTGGATGATATGGCAGCAGTTGGTGCAGTAAGTAAACGTGTCTGTCCTCAAGATGTTATCGTATTGACCCTTTGAAGCCTCTCATGGATATCGAGGTTGACGACAGCGATGGCCCTACCGCCGACGACACAAATGCCTCCAGTCCTCCCACAGAGGTAAATTCTTCAGGATCTGTCCAACCATCGGAGAATTTAGATACCGTGGCCGAACAAAATACGCCCCCCTCGACTCCACACCCAGCGACACAACATCAAAGCCAACCTGCATCTTCGACACCTAAGAACTGTGGCACCATGCTGCCTTCCGTGAGACATCTACTCAAACAGCACAAAATCGACCTTTCAGAAGTTACAGGGACTGGAAAGGGCGGACGAGTCTTGAAAGAAGATGTCCAAAAGCATATGGCAGCGAAGAGCCCCTCGCATGATTCGACAGGAGTCCAGCAGACACGTACCACGACGCCACCGGAGGATGTCATTGTCCCCTTGACCCCGGTTCAGAACCAGATGTACCAGTCCATGACACAATCTCTGTCAATTCCGCACTTCCTCTACTCTCAAACTGTGGATGTGACAGATTTGACGTCACTCCGCAAGAAGTTCCTCAACAACCCCAAGGCATTGGCCCAGCTCACGGCAAATGGTGCCAAGAAGCTTTCGCCTTTGCCATTCATTACCAAGGCTTTGTCACAAGCAGTTACCAAGTATCCCACGCTCAATTCTTCCTTGGTACACGAGACGGGTGCGAAGCCTCAGCTGGCTTTGAAGGGATCTCACAACATCGGCATTGCCATGGATACTCCTAAGGGACTTGTTGTTCCCGTCATTAAAAACGTCCAAAGCCATTCCATCATCTCTCTCGCAGCAGAAATCGAACGTCTAAGCGCTCTAGCGAGAGAGGGTCGACTGAGCCCGGATAGCATGAAAGGTGCAACCATGCTGGTAAGCAATATCGGCAGTATCGGAGGACAAGTAGTGGCACCAATTATCATGTCCCCTATGGTTATGATTCTGGCCATCGGACGTTCACAAAAGGTGCCTGAATTTGAGACAGGCGAGGATGGAACAAGGGAACTGGTTGAGAAAGAGCAGGCTGTGTTTAGCTGGAGTGCGGATCACAGAGTCCTCGATGGTGCGACTGTAGCACGGTGTGCCGAGGAGATGGCGTTTTGGCTAGAGAATGTAAATATGATGGGGCTGTCTCTGGTTTAGTGAAGCTCTTATCTAGTTCAAGTAATAAGTTACGCTTCTTCGCTTATCATTTGAGGACTTCCATCTCCGGGAGCTACAGGAGCCTTTTTTGTGAGTATAAACCTGAATTCAAGCTGCAGTCTCAGAGCAAGGCTGCGAAATGCAAGTAACCAAAGATTCCAAGTGCAGATTGCCAAGGTTCAAAGAACACTAAACTCCAAATTATTCATTCTATCTAGCTCATCTTAATCTTCATATATGGAACAAAGTGCCTGGGCCACGGAACTCGCTGGGGTCCATAATCGCAGCGGTAAAATCTGGGGTAATTGTAAGAGGTCTTGTAACCAGAGAGCGCAAAGTTCGCCTTGTTTTGCTTGGAGCATGGCGCAGGTACCGAGACATCAGACCACCGACTGTAGGAGGTCACGTTGGCGTCGTAATCGAATTTGCTTTTGCCGATTGGCAAGGTAGCCAAAGCATCTTTCAAGTTCTTAATCTCTTTAGTAAGATCATCAAGTGACTCGCCCAGTTGCAGTTGGATCGTGTTTTGAAGCCCAGTCAACAAACCCCTCAACCTGCCCGAAGAGTCTGCTTGAAGTTCCTTGGTGTACGGAGTCCAAGAGAATGAAGTGACTTCTTTGACAACTGCAGAAATCGTTTTGACAAGGGGCTCATACTTTGAAACGAGCTCTTGAACAGGACCAACATTATCCTCGAGTTTTTGAACCGATTCTGGCAGTTTCTTGACAATCTGTATGGATTCAAGCATGTCTGTAACCTTTGTGAAGGAACCACTTTCAAGGAGGTTCATGAAGAAGCTCGAATTCGGAACCTTTTTGGTCACTTCGATAGCCTTGTCGGCCACGCTGATCATCTCCGGGATAGCGCTCGCCGCCTTGTCAGCTGACTGTCGGATGTTCTGCAAAGATTGTGCAGCAGCAATGGCTTTGCTAACTATCCAAAGTCAGTGGATACTTATCCGTCGTGAAAGAGCAATGCATACCTTTACTCAAAAAAGCAGTCACTCCGGGGCCGGAGCAGAGCTTTCCCTTGCAAACAGTCTTCTTGGTTGTTTCTACCTTGCCAGGAAGGGCAGCGACGGATGTTTTTATGGTTTTGGTCGCACCTATAATCGTCGAGACTTTCGTCTTCATAGAGCCAAATGTTTCTACCCAGCTGAGAAGCAAGTTTGCTACTTGCAAGCCCATACCGAGTGCAGCAGATTTGACATATCTCGTAAAAAAGGCAGTCACGGCAACTGGGTTACACCCAACACCAGTCAGGCAGGGGGAAACAGCCACGGCTAACTCTGCATAGGTTGCGGAAGTAATCTGTCCAATTGTGAGCAAGTTTTACTCTAGGGGGGATGAAATCATACCTCGGGTGCGGTAAAGATTAGCCAGCCATCCTTAGGAGTGAGTTTCTCGGCATACACCTCAGCCCGATTATCTTTGACTCCAAGTTCCTTTTCAAGGAAACACTACAAGAGTTAGTCGCATGACCCAAAATCTGTGGAGAAACTTACATTTTGCAGTCGAATAACATTGGTAACCACATCCTACTCAACTTTGAGCAAACCGTCTGGTCTAAAGCCGCTGTCATACCTCCCTGAGTTGACTAGCCAGAGCATTTGGGGGAGACAATTGCACAAGGTGTTGGCTTTTTCGATAAAAGAGCTTCCGGCGCCACCCAAGGTATCTCGGATGGATTGGCAAACGGAAACTGTTTTTGTGATGACGTTGATTCCGCAGGGAGCATCTGTCCATTTCTCAACCGTACCTGAGAAAGCATTAGAGTCATCCTTGAGCTAATGGGCCCGATTTGCGAGCTCAGTGTAAACATACCAGGGACACAGGTCTCTCCATCACACATTCTAAACGGGTCGCTCCAAATAGGACAAGGATATCTAAAGCTCTTTTTGGTCTTGCAGGGATCAATCTATTATCATTAAAGTTAGCCATGGTCCGGTAGTCAACTGCTATGCATACCGAATAGTACTTAGTCCTACAAGTCTTCAACTGAGCCTTAACAGGGATTTTGAACGACCCTGTACAGTCTTGGATGCCGGGGGCACCAGCACAGATTTCTGTCATGTTTTGGGCAGAAGTCGGCTGGCTAAGCAGCAAGAGGACCGCTGCGATAACCGATGAGAAGTGCATGTTGAGGTGGGCTTAGACGAAGTTGAGTGATGAGCACTTTTCGATTGCGGAAACCAGGTGAATTTATTCAGATCTTGGAAAAAGGCTTCTCAGTGCCAAGGCCGCCATAGATTGCTGGGGTTTGTGGTGGTGGCCAATAACGATGGAATTGGCCGAGAAGAGCATTCTCGAGGCGATTCTAAGTCCAAAACAGCGAGATAAATGAGCCCTATTAGAAGCTTGAATCTGTGGCGCTCAATCTTTCAGGGGGACGGTCTAGATGTGGTCTCTCACGGGAGCGATCTAGGCACAGCCACTGCTGTCTTCAACGCCTAAGCAAAGCTTCTCCTGAACGCCCCTGTTCTAGAAATCAGGGTCCAATTCGGCACTGCCGCAAGGCCCATGAGTCAAAATTTAAGGGAATCCAAGCATTTAATTCTCAAATTTCTTGACACTATCCAGCTCGAGATCACGGTAAACTCGTTTCACACAATACCGTCGACAGTCGTAGCTCCGGTACTGGACGGTCACAAGGCCGAAATACATGGCAGCAGAGGGTAAAATCACTTACTCAAATATCCAGCATGAATACAGCAGTGATCGCCGCATCTCGAAAGGTCGAGATCTGCCAAAGCCACAAACAGCCATGCATGTTTTGGCTTGGCTCTGATTGGGGAACCATATTGGGCCCAGGACTATGGATCGGTCTCTGGTGCCGCAACGAGGCGCATTCCTAACAGGCCTGGGCCGTGGGTGATGAAACTATCTTGCCTTGGGACTCCAAAGTTTGTTCCAGTTGGCAAGGGCACTGTGATGAGTGGTGTGCAACAGATACATTCATCTTGGAATTCATCGTTACAGCCTTGAAGATCGCGGCTTCACCGTACTCTTTTCGCCTTGCTAGGCTAGCGAGATACTAGAAATGCTTTTTAGGATGAAATATTAGTCTAGTTATAGAAATCACTAACGGGCGCTGCTAGGCGCCATGTGACTACCACTGACGATCTTCAGTGCCCACGCTGTTTGCACCTAGGACTTGTGGTCTCTTCCCCGGGCCTGGATCAAATCAGGGGCGGCAAGAACTGATCTAACAGGATCGCGAAAAAACCTTGTCTTGCCACTGAAGCTAACTTGGCAATACAGCTGTATCCAACGACCGCCATGGCGAACCTCTCAAGATCTAACGTTCTGCTAATGAACCTAAGCATCTCTTAACTACATGTTTACGGATGATATTCCTCGGTTGCTTCGAGGTAGGTGGCAAATACCATGCTTTCCAGTGAGAGTACTCCGTGTTACGCCTATGCAGGTATTGTCATTCCCATTCGAGTACTCCTCGCGGGCTCTTTCAGAGGCGCTTTAGGCGGCTTGTATCATCTCGCAGCAGATATAAGGCTTTCTATTCTGTTTCATCGGTCATGTTCAAGCCACCTAAAGTTATATGTTGAGTTTCCCCTCGCTAGTGAAGTTGTTGGAAAAGGGGTAAAGCCTTTCTTTTATCCTACAATGTCTCTTCCAGCTTGAAGGGCGCTGGGGCCGATATCCTTCCATTCAAAGCTCTCTCCGTGCATCCGACCGGTATATTGTGTGAGGCTGTTGTTTTCAGGGCTTTAGTGCTTGGCTGGAGGCTTGTGTTCTTTTGGATCGAGATCATCCCTCGCGAAACACATGGAGATGCGTGGGAATTGGGGATGGTTCAGTTGCACTATAAAAGCAATCGAGCAAGATATCAACCATCTTGCTGCATGACTAGCGTGTATCTCACGGTGAAACTGAGATTGTCGGCAAGGCATGAGGCGTATGTCACTCTGGGTAGATGGCTTGGTGGCTTGTTAAGAAAGACACGAGTATTCCACCAACTGAGGTTTAACTTTAACCTTCTTGCCTCTATTCTATCTTGTTTATCCATGAGACCTGGCATTTACCTCCTATTTCTCGTTACCTTGGCCGAAACATGGCTGTGACTCTCGGGGGGTCATAATAAGTCGGCGCTACAGATACATGTTTCATCTCCGTGTAGCCAAAGTCCTTGGGTCCTCCCAGTTCAAGACCGCGCTCGGTATACCTAGATCAGCATGTTAGTAAAGGCAATTGCCAGCCATCAGAATAGCTTACCAATGAGGATGCCCCACAAACGCCATCACGTTGACTCTGAGCCCGTACTTGATATCTTGAGTCCCCAGAGCGTATCCATCCATCCCAATAAGACTGATGAGATCTGGAACTGTGCAGATCACCTCTTCCTGCTCTCCATCCTGAAGCGCCGCGTAGAGGTACTCGTTTTGGAATGGCAGCACCATGTCTCGAGTCTCTGTGCAAACAGTCTCTCCTACCTCGCGTTCTTCTGCTCCAATGGCTCGAAGCCGGACGGAACCCTCAGTATAGCCACCATCAGAGACAAAACGACGAACATCAATAATCTTTCCAGTGTACAAGAGACGACCACAAGGGTGAGCTCGGAGCTGACAGCCGTTAGTTTTGTCAAATATCTTCTGGGAAGTACTTACAATAGCGTCAACAATGCTTGTCTTTCCCTGTCGTGCCTGATAGATGGCACGTCCGATGTGCCAGGCGAGTGAAGTGAAGCCTAGAACAGCATACTTCTTGAGGTCACCAATACGCATACCAGACTGAGACATTTGGCTTAGGAGGCCGAGCTCAAGGGCAGCCTTGCGTTGCAGCTTTTCGAGTCGAACCGGGTCTTCACATTTAGATACGGCCACTGTGTTCCCCATGCCGTCTGCTTGTGCGCAGGGGACAATTGGGAGCCCATTGACTGATCAGAGTTAGTAGGGGTCCCAACATATGACAACAACTTACTATAGGTGGTGCTATGGTAGATGCGTGGGTATGCACGGCCCATGTAGTCGCCGTCAATTGTGGGAACGTCATAGTGTATCGACGTCAGTAACGGTCTCAAACCATTCATACCACCGATCTCGTCCTACATCCATCATCAGTCGTCAGATCATGGCACAACTCAGCCAGGCTTACCGCGATCACTGCACCGGGTTTACTGATTCCAAAGTACGGCAACACGCCATCAATGGCATTGATGGCCTCGGTGCCGCTAGGCAGCCGTTCGGATACAACGGCGGGAGCGCTGTATAGTGTCAGTTTGGACAAAGCCAGAATAACAGCAAACATACCCGTAGGTGCTGGTCCCAAACACCAGAGTATCATCGGGCATGGTACTTATATCAACCACCCGCATCTGCTTTCCTTGACGCAAGGCTGCACGGGCTGCTAGGTAACAGTTGTATCCAGGTCCTCCGCCGCCACAGGCAACGACACTGCAACCTGTAGCCAAGAACTCACAGTCAACTTCCGAAACCAGCCATGTTCCGTCCGGGGTGACTTCTGGTTTGTAGTCAGAAATCTTGATCGAGGCGGATGCGCTGGTGGCATGGTCCTCAGATTTCTGTTCCACCTCTTGTTTGTGGCCGTTCATCGTTGGTTCAAAGATACCATTAGACTCTTCGGTAGTCGTCGCTAGCAGCAAAGCATCAACTCTGAGCATGCCCGCCTAATGTCTCGTTAGTCATGTCGGACCATGAGAACAATAGACTTACCGCCTTGATGATCAGTCTAGTTGCCTTGACTGCGCTGTACTCGAGGGGTAGGTTCTCTAGTGACACAGTCTTGATCGTATCACGATATGCACCAGCTTCAACGGCAGCCTCGATTGCCTTTTGCTTGGTGGACTCGATGATCTCCTGTTCATTCCTTCCTTCAAGTATCTCGATTGTGTCAATCTGGCCCGAGACCTTGGCAATGGCCGCACCAACAGCGTTTGCACAATCAAAGTGGCTTGGCCGGGTTAGCTTCTTCATGGTTCTCGAATGAGGACTAGACTCACGGGGGTCGAATAATCTTGGCAACGCCTTTGACTTCATCCATCTGGACGATACTGCCACCGCCGACAAGAACCAGAACAGCATCTTCTGCAGAGAGCTTCATACTGTCGACGCCACGCTCTAGATTTTGTTTGACCTCTTGACAGGCTTTCTGAATCGTATCTGTACCTTTGAGATGGCTAACCAGTGCGGCATCACCAATGTTCACTTTGCCCTCAGCTACAGCAACATCAGTAGCCGTCAAGGTTGTGCCACCAAACACGAGCGCATCCGAGAGCAGACGATGACCGACAGACTCTGGGCCAACAGTAACACCACCATCCGGATTCTGGAGAACCTTAGTGCCACTTCCAAGGCCAAGACACAGGACTTCGGGCATGGGAAAGGCACAGCGAACGCCACCGACTTCGACCCAAGCGCCTGCTTCCCGCAGAAAGCCAGACGGCAAGCTATTGATCGTAAGTATATGTTCCGCCGTCAAGTAATATGACTTACAGGGCACAGAGATCTGTCGTTGTTCCTCCAATGTCGGCAACAATCACTTGACGGCCTTTGCTCTCACTGACCAAGTCAGCCAAGTATGACGCTCCAGACATGCTGTTCGTAGGTCCACTAGAAAATGTCCGGATGGGACACCTCTTGGCTGTCTCTGTATCGATAAGAGTACCATCGTTCTGGGTGAGGAGAAGGGGGCATGACGAAAGACCAAGGGACTTCATTGCAGTCACGAATCCAGCGATTGTCTTGCGAGCAAACTTGATGATAGAAGCGTTGAGAATAGACGCATTCTCTCGCTCCAAGAAGCCAATGTTTCCGACTTTCAACCGCACTATTAGTCCAAGGCATAAGAAACAAAATAGGGGGACGTACTGTCTCTTGAGAGGACAACATCAGCACCAGGAATCTCTTCAAGAATGACGGCTTTGGCCTTTTCTTCTTGGCGACCATTTGTGTCCAACGGTGAGAAGACACCGACAAGAACAATGTCCGAGATGCCAAGTTCTCGAATCTTGGCACATTCATTCCGAATTTGCCTTTCGCTCAATGGGGTAATGTCACGTCCGTCGACTGTTATTATAGTGTGAGTGTCGAAAGCATCAAGTACAGAAGTTCACTCACTTTCAAGACCTCCATCAAGGTATGCCGTGTATCCATTCATGATCCGCGCCAGAGCAGGGGGAAAGTCGCAAAATGATGGCACCTCACGAGTATAAGGTCCGCAAAGCCTCAAGACAGCAACCTTGCGCAGGTTGTGGCTGTCGGCTTGAACCACAGCATTGACAAAATGCTAATGAACCTGTCAGTATGAGTCTTGAGGAGACAATGGACACGCCCTACCGTGGTGCCAATCATGACGGCTGCTACAGCATCTCTTGGAATGTTTCCCTGCTCCAGGGCCTTGGCAATTGCCGACTTGATGCCACTTGTGACATCAGGGGTGGTGCTCGCTTTGACGGAAGAAATAATGCCTCGGTCTGGCTCCTTGGACTTGGAGGGGTCTTTCAACAGTTAGCGTGAGCTTGAGTAATCGCTTTCTCTCGTACCCAAGATGATACAGTCGGTGTTAGTGCCTCCAACATCGACGCCGATTCGGTAAATTTTGCTTGTCATGATGAATGAATGTGAACAAAGATAAGTATTTGTCCTGCTTTGTTGACATATCTTTCATCTTATCAGGGGGTCTCCTAAATAAGTACCGCCGCTTGGTTCTCTTCCCGGGACGCTTCAACTCGATTCTGTCTAAATCCAGACTTGTCTCCTAACATTGTGGGAATCAGCAAGTCGGCAAGACTTTCCATAGTCTATCGGCGAGGAACTCCTGTCCTTGAATCAGCGCTTATCACCGGCTACCAAGTTTGGACTAGGCTAATGTTGAAGTTAATCTCGACGTGGATCATCGGACCAGGGCATGACAGTTCCCTCCGCCACTAGTTCAATATGGCTCGGCTACACTTGCTAGCTTTTGATCTCCTACAGACCCTGCATCAGTTACTTAATATATCTTTCTCGACTCAGGTTTCATTCTTCATCCAAACTGTTTCCATTAGCTAACTGAATCCATCATTACCAACTACAAGCGACCCTTGCCGCCTCTGTTAACCCTTCCATCTCGGTCTCACAAGGAGCCACCAACTTTTACAATCTCACATTCATCTTTGGCTTTTGCATTTGTAAGTACAGCCTCTTACGTGCATTGAAACATGACTAACTTGCCATTCAAGCTGCATTTGTAGCCTTCGCCCTTCACTGGTTCTTCCCCGTTGACTTTACCAGTACCACTATGCCTGAAGTAGAGACCGGTGGGGAAATTGTCTAGGGGTCACCGTCGCCACGCGATACAGAGGATCAGCACGTCGTTTTAGGATCGAAGGCCAAGGAAGAGGGGGTTTAATAGGGTAACGCTGTATCCAGTGACTGTGTCTTTCAGATAGTTTAGTTCAACTTCATTCCAATTAAGTGTTCAGAGTTTGAACAAACTGTCGCAGGTTTGAGCCTTGTCAAAGTTCAATATCAGTGATAAGACATCATCTCTAAGCATGATTCATCTCATCGACATTCCCAAAAGAGGCCCCTGGTCACAAAAACATGGAAAGCAGCCTTTTCTAAGGATAACCCTCAGGTCGTTGGTTCGGCCAAGTCTTGAACTATTGAGGCAGCAGAGGTTCATCAACGATAGTGTCACCGTCAAAAAAGATCAAGTTCATAACACCCTTTTCCATGAGATCCCATATTATCATCAATGATGGCCTAAAACCTTCCACCCTCCTCCACGAACGAACCTCCACAGTGAATCAACCTCTTTGGCCTTTGGCCTGTCCATCCCAGCCATGTTCAAGACCTTCAAAGGCCAAACCATTACACACGCTACACCGACGTGGGCCTCCATCTCTTCCACTTCTTGGACGTAAGCTTCCAATTGATTGAGAAGCTTGAGTTTTAGGGGTTTCAAAAGTAGAGGGTTTGTTGGTTTCGTAACAGAAAAGAACAAGAGCAAAAGAGCCGTGTGGTATGCAAGCGTAAGAGACGCCCCAGAGACCTGGTCGTGGCGGTTTGAGGCCAACACGGTCGTTGTCTCCTCTTCTTCAGAGTCGATGCCATCATTTGTACAGCTAGTTTCCGTATCTTCACCTTGGCTTGACTCAAATAAAGTGTTTTCATCGCCATATTCGCACTGCGCGGTCCAATCGCAGATCCTTGTTTCGAGGCTGGCAATTTCTGCCTCTTGAGTTCCCGTCCACTGTTGCTTGCTTCGAAGCAACAGGGTATTATCAATGATCAGCTGTAGTAGTAAAGGCGGAATAACTGATCCAGTCAGCCTCCGAACCTCTGTGGCAGAGACTCTACCCGTCTTTGGGGCAGTTGTGGCATCCGTGGTTACCCCTGAAACCACAAACCAACTCCATACCTCCGATTCTTTGAGGAGGTTGAGTTCGTCCAGGGATAAAAGTTCTTGGCCAGGGGGATTAGGCAGCGAGTAATTGAGTACGCAGCTCTGTAACAACAAATACTTAAGACATCGTAGACTTTCAGAATGCGACATAGAAGTATCGTCCCTCCGGGATTGACGCGACATTGACGCAATGCAGTGCCCTATTAGCTCCGGATATGGACCATAGATGTCTGATATTTCCTACTAAGATGTCAGCGTAAGAACTTTGCTTTGCAACACCAGTCTCTTACTTCTGTGACGGAGATGTTCAAAAGGGCAATAGTCATGTCCTTGTGCTCCCGTTTTGACAGTTTCTCCTTGGCAAGCAAATAACCAACAGATTTCCTTGCCAGCCTTGCATACCCCTGGCCAACTGAATACCACTCTCGTTCATTCCTTTCGCTTTGGCCAATAATACGAAGATCAGGAGACTCTCCTATACCTTGGTAGACGCTATCCATGTGTGCCGCACTCAGGGCTAGCAGGCTATACATGACGGCACATGAACCGATACACGCATCACTAAAAAGGCTAAGACGGCTAAAGCATAGCAAAGCACGATCAAGAGAAGTTTTTGCATGTATGTTACAAGCAGGTGGGGATATTGGAGAGAGGAGGTCAGCAAGATGAGAAGAGAAATGAGAGATGAGCATTCGAATCTCTGCCAGCGTGGTCTGGTCGACTGGGATAAGGAGGCCTTGCCATGTTGGGTCGTCCTGGGAAATCTCTCTACCTATTGGCTGGTTGACGTCTGTGGGTTGTGTTGTGTTTGATTCAACATTAAGTTCAGAGACATCAAATTCGTCTTGGTTACTGATCAGCAAAATATTGACTCTAGGTCATGTCGACTCACCTGAAAGAAGAGTTGGCTGATCAGATGTTTGGAAATCTCCAAGGGTTGTGTCATTGTCAAGAAGAATATGACCCGTGGCCGCATTTTCCCTGGCTGTAATGAAAGTTAGCCCAACAGGGTTGCAGAAAGCCTTGTGGGTTTATGAAGCAAAGAAATTGTTCTCTCACCTCTTGATTTGACAGGACCATTCCATACTTCACTCTGGGATGAGTTGGGCTGTGCATTATTTGTAATGACACTTCCCAATACCTCGCGAGGGGCGATGCAGGACGGTGTGTGTGTTGTCAATGGCAATAACACATGTCCCGAATCAGAGGAAACTGTGTCTACTCCGCCAAGTCTGATTTCTCCTCTTTCATCAAAGACTGAATCAGCTTCTACAGAGGCTGGTTGGGGAGTGTCTGTTTCGTGTGATGCGAGCAATAGTGAGACCTCTGATTGAAACACACCAAACGGCCCTGAAAGCAGAATGTCAATATCATCTGCTCCATGAGTATTTTCTGGGGCATGTGGAGCAGGATCTTCATTCTCTAGACTTTCCAAGGCCTCGTTCAGAGATTGCTCTAGATCTTGCTCATCGTCAAAGTACTGTGCCATGTGTTGTGACATTCGTTTCCTCTCGGCCACTATGTGTAAAGAATTAGCTGATGTCGCCAAAGGCTATAGGTGCCATGGGCGGCAAAACACCTAATTTATTTAGATGAGAAGAATTGGGGCAAAGAACAAGAGTGTCGACTGATAGCACCGACACTTCACATACAGCTATAGATTTCTCTCCTCCCCGCCCCCCTCTCGCCATCCACGCCATCTACATCCTTCAGACGGACCTGCTTTCCGTCTCGGCATTCGTAGTTTAACCATTTGAGTTTACCGCCATATCCGGCGCAATGGATTGATAGTCTGGTGCAGTTATGACATTCTGGCTGCTCCAGTGAACATCTCACTTTGCGAAGCCGACATGTGAGGCACCCAAGGAGCGTGCGGCGGCGGGGCCGGCGTGAGGAGTTTCTGGCTGTGCTAGCCATGAAAGTCAAGTGTTGGCGAGCAGAACATGGTAGAATAATGGGTGCGTGGGCTATCGAGATATGGAGCAAGGAGACAAAGTGGCGAGTCAGGGGTCATGGTGACAGAGGCAAGAGGAGCCGATGGAGCCAAGACAAGCTAAGCCGAAATGGTCCAGGTGGAAAGCCGTGCCGACGAGATAAGATAAGGGAGAGTGAGTGGTCATTCTCCACGCCACCTTTTACCCTAAAGCGAGTATTTGACAACTTGCAAACAGCAGATAACAGAGAGACTAGAGGCATTAGAAAGTAGTACATTCGTAGGAATTCCTGGCAAGGCTGTCTTCAATGATTCTACAGCTTTTCTTCAAGTCTTATCGTGATGTATTGATGCTATCTCTAAATCTCTCTACAGAGCCGCGATACACTCAACCTCCACCAATACCTTCTTGGGCAATTCCTTGACAGCCACACAGCTTCGGGCTGGCTTATGCACAAAGTACTTGGCATAAACTTCATTCACAGCTCCAAAGTCTCCCATATCAGCAAGAAAGATCTGTCTAATGTTAGAAACTGTTTCCGATGCAAACATCCTTGAGCTTCCCTACGTTGACCTTGACAACCCGACCAATTTCGGTCCCAACAGCCTTCAGAACTGACATCATATTCTGACACACCTGCTCAGTCTGCTCTGTGGCCCCACCCGGCACGACCTGGCCAGTCGCGTCAACAGGAATGTTGCCTGACAAAAACGCGAAGCCACAAGCCTTGACCGCGTGAGACTCCAGATCCGGTTAGCATTCTAATCTTGACGCGACGCGTTTGAGACCCACGTAAGGACCCAGCGCGGGGCCGAGCTCTTCGCTGATAACAGTTGTGATATCGGTGTTGGCCATGTTGCTTGGTCTGTCGAACGAACAAATTTTCGAATACGATGAGTTGTGGAATGAGGTCAGGTCTTTTGGAGAGCATTCACTGTCAATTATACTTGAGAGTCTCGTTCGAGATCGATTGTCCATCTCCGATGCCGGACACATATGGACGGGTCTGCAGAACCAGAACTTGTCAACTCTTGCCGAGCGAAGGAATTTCAAGCGAGCCCCCCTTTTCGCCTAACCACTCTCCAAGTACCCCCTCCTCTCGTTCCCTGAACCGAGCATTCACCCGAATTCGCTCCCTCACCACGTCCATGCCTCTCCCAAAGCCAATCGCCTCACAGTCTTTATCCGAGAAGAAGCTCCGTACCTCTTCCTCCGAGCTATTGCCACACAGCTCGCCAAGACCTTGTCTCAAGAATTTGTCTAGGCTCGGCCAGGCCCCATCAAATTTGAGCAAGATCTTTTCCCAGTTCTCTCTCAGCCAGCCCCAAAACGCTTTCCGGGCCGATGGCTGCGCAGAGATCGCGTTGGCCGAAATGTGCAGATCCGAGACTTGAACCTTGGTGGTGAGAAGGAATTTGAGGTAATCATCAAATGCTTCTGGTAAAGGGCACATTGCCAGCGCTCGCAAGTAAGTCTCACTGTGGCCGATCGACCTGGGAGGAGGGTCAAGGTAGAGAGACTTCAACCTCTGGTAGGCGGATAAGTCTCCACGAACACTCGCGATGGAGAGTACAGTCGGGACAAGGCTGCTGTGAATCGTGCTGTTCGGGTATTCTTCGAATTTTCGCAGGGCTTCTCTAATCGTGCTGTTCTGGTGTTAGATCAGAACCTCCAGGATGAGTATGACTTACCCCTTGTCTCCTGCCAAGCCCGCCATCTTGATTATCAGAGCTCTCATCTTTGTCTTGTTGTGATCTTCGCCCGGCGTCACTTCCCATTCGACAGTGGGAGTTATATCCTGTACCAGCCATCTTGCGAAGCCCGAAAGCTCATCTCCGAGAGTGTTAGAGAAGCTCGAGTTGAGAACATCAAGAGCCTTGGAAACCTGTAACCACACGCTAAGGGGATGGTTAGTCTGGTATGTACGGGGTTGATGGTGTTTACTAACAAGTAATTGGTCTCGGATCGAAACGATGACAGTAGCTGGAGGAGCTCAACCACGCTCATCCGACCAGCTCGTACAAGAGCCGTGGTGTCCGCAATGAGACAGACCTTTTCCTCAGCTGTAAGGGAATCCATATTGTGAATGAGTTTGGCAAAGATGTCTGGGGCATAGGCAACCCTGAAGAAGCCCGCCTGACCTGTATTGAGCTTGACGATCTCCACCCCCGTCTTCAGGTCAAATTGCACGCGCAAAGACTGGCTCGACAATTCCTGACCGGGGCCAAGGAGAGTCGGGTTCACTGGAACCCACCAGACAGCTTCAGGCTCAAAAGGGCTCAAGTCCCCTGTGAGGAGGAACCGCTCTTGTGATAGCTGAAGTTGGCTCGATTCACAGCTGACTGAGGCCACTGGGAAGCCTATCTGATGCATCCAAGCGTCCTAGAGAATACGCGTTAACATGGAACCTAAGCCGGGAGTCCATCAAAGTGTAAACGTACCATGAATGATGCAACATCTTTTCCTGATGCTTGGCTCAAGTGATTCCACAAATCTGATGAAGTGGTATTCCCTACTAGGGTGAGTAATGAACAGTAACAACAAAAGACAGATCGACATACCATAAGCAAAGCTAGTCAGATAACTGTTAACACCTTTGAGAAACATATCGCGACCTAAATGTCCATCCAGCATGCGAATCAACGAAGTACCTTTGAGATAGGATAGCTAATGTCGTCGAATATCTCATCAATATCCGGGCCATTTCTTACCTCGAGGTCAATGGCATGTGATGCCCTGAGTGAGTCGAGTTGAAGTGCTGTCTGAAGACCTTCGCAATGGGACAATGTCAGTTACCTTTTAGATATGAATAGGAAGTCGGACTCACCATGAACTTGTCCTAAACCTTCTAGTCTTTCCAATGTTAGCTGTAAGCCGCTCCAAAATTTTGCTCAGCTTACCTGGATGGAAATGATCGGCTGCAAGCCAACCAGCCCAAGTGGCAAAGCCCTCCTTGAGCCATAGATCGTTCCACCAGTCCATTGTGACGAGATTGCCAAACCACTGATGAACAAGCTCTGAGTCATGTTAGCGAAAGAGTTTCCAGTTTGGTTGGAGGAGTTACCATGCGCAATCACGTAACTAACTCGCTCCTTGTTGTCAAGAGTTGAGGTGGCTTCATCGTACAGGAGAGCCGTGGCCTGGAAGGTACACAACCCCCAATTCTCCATGGCACCATGGGCCTATGAGCAATTAGACGCAGATCTGTGAGACACCTAGGTGACGTACAAACTCAGGGATGGCAATCAGGTCGAGTTTCGGAAGTGGGTAGTCAATCTCGAAGAGGTCTGAAAAGTAATCTAGAACGCGGCACGCATGCTCCAATGCATAAGAGGCCTGAGACAAAAGCCCCTTTGTGGTGTACACTCGAACAGGCAGGGTATTTCCTCCAGGGCTTCTCTTGGTGGATGATTCGATGTATTTAAAATCGCCGATAGCCCAAGCAACAAGCTACAAGATATTAGCCAACCTCGGACTTGCTAGAACGGAAGCACTGACATAACTGCTCATGATGGGTGTTGTCTCAAAGGAAACCACCTTGATACCTCCATTTTGGGGTGTAACGGACTTGACTGGCATATTGCTTAGAGCTTGCAGGCTGTCAGGGATTTCGAGACTAATGTTAAAGGTTGCTTTGAGACGCGGTTCATCGAAGCAAGGGAAAGCTCTTCTCGCTTCGCAGCCCTCGAATTGGGTGCTTAAGACGTATGCATCGTCAGAAGCGGCGCCACGGTTTTGTTGGGTGGGCTGCGTCAACGTGCGATAAAATCCGGATAGAGCGGTGTTGATGATGCCAGAGAAATTGACAATAATCGTTGCTTTATTGCCTGTCATGATCTTCGGAAATACCAATGCGACTCGTTCGAGTGCTTGGACATGGTTGATTGCATTGCATGTCAAGGTTGAACCGCCAAAAGTGATGGTTGCATCGAGTATGTCCAAATCTTTCGCGTTCAGCCACACTGTATTCGATGGCTGGCAGATATCAAGTTCGATCTGCACTCTCCCCTCGTATGAGAACGTGGGATGAAGAATGAGATTGAAGAGGTCAATCTGATAATGGGATGGCCGGAAACTGGGCATGTTAACGTATGGCCAATTAATGAGATAGACGGTCATACTCGCTAGGTAGTCGCTGTTGTTCCATGGTTTCTTCTGACTGGTACCCTGTCCGTTGTCGTAATGATTGCCGAACTCGACAGGAATTATATCGAATCAGTAAGACCCGCGCCACTTATCAAGTCTCATGATTCATGCAAGCTGGACTGACTATTGCCGATTTGACAGAGCGCTAGGGTCTTATCTGCCTTGATTAGCCGCTCCCGATGGCAGATTTGTACCCCAGACTCCCCAGACTCCACCGTCTGCGCATCTTCCCCCCTACACATGCACATACCTCCTCAGCCCAAAATGGAACGTGTTGCCGACGACCGACGACAGAAACATCGACGCCGCAGCAAACGCCGTCGTGAGAACCCCGGAAGCCGAGATAACCGCATCCTTCGAGCACTGGAGCCGCTTTCTTGGTTGCGACGATCGGAGCGCGCCCTGTTGCACCATTTTGTGACCGAGGCATCCTGCATTGTCATCTCTTCTCAACATGGCCAACGCCTGTTCTGCAATACCATCGTCCCATTGGCTCTGCAGACCCCCTCACTTCTCTATGCTACTTTGGCGTATTCGGCAGCTCAGCAGGCAGGCCTCCGAAGAACCACCGCTACCCCAGACACGTCCATTTCGAGATATGTGGGCATGAGCCTGTTGGCGTTCCAGAATGAACTACCACGGCGGGCATGCAGTAACAAGGCGAGCCTATTGGCAGCGTCCCTGATGCTCTGTCTAGTGAGCGTTTCTTCCGGAGATGTCCAACCTAGGTCATGGCGCGTTCACGCTGAAGGTGCAAAGGCTTTGTTGGCCAGCATCCATGTCTCTGGTCCGACTAGTTCCATGGGTGTTAGTGCTGAATTGGAAGCCATCATAACTTTCTTGTCGCGCTGGTACCTGAGTCTTGAGTCACTCACCGCCATCACCACCTCTGGTCTTGTCACAGGTCAATGCGTCACGCAAGATGCTACCTTGGGTACCATATCCGAACCAGGACAACTGGCTCTCAATGCCTGTGACAACTACTTTGGCTTTCCTACCAGGCTTGCCTTGCTGTTCCGCGAAATTGGTGCATCGGCATGGGAACGACGACAGCAGCTCTCAGCCGTGCCTCTTGGAGCGACATCATTTCTAACTCAGACAGATTTTGATCTGGTTGCCGACGATTTCCATAAGAAGCTTACAGAGATCTACCACGAAGTGGTCTGCTCACCTGTCGGTATTAACTTCTACCCCGGGGTTCGGGAAGCGCTGTCTGAGAGTGAGGTTCGCGACTTCACAGCCTCTACTGAAGCCTAACTCTCTATGGCTCGCATCTTGGTGGAGAGGCGAGTACGGGGAATTCCATCAAATTCTGAAATCGTACAAGCTTCAGTGCACGCTATTGTTCGAGTAGCAAGGTCAATTACACCATCACCTGGAGCCTCACCAGCAACCGCCTTGACGCCTCCCCTGTTCGCTGCAGGCTGTGAGGCTGTTGATGCGACGGAGCGACAAGCGGTCCGAGACACTTTCCTAACTTTACTCAGCGTAGTAAAATCGCAGAACATGGAGCAGGCTCTGAGAATTCTGGAGTCTATGTGGCAAAGTGAGGAGCATGGCGTGCCTGACTGGTGGTCATATCAAGGTTAGATCCCCTATTTCAGTTTTGGTACAAGGACTCACACCTGCTAGAATCACAAAACTGGGATTTTCTCCCATTCTAAGCTGGGCAGCCGGGACGAATCATTGGAGAGTGTACCTCTCTTTGATCCTACTACAAGAGAATAGAACCTCTACTCTCTACTTTTCATCGTCAAGCATCTATTTGCAGTCAACTGGACAATCACCTCCTCTGGCACCCATCCATGCCTTCTGCAGCTCTACCTCGTCCTCCCATAGCTGTGGGGCATCATCTTTGCTGACACCCGAGGATGAAGCTACTTCTCCCCACACAATGCCGCACTCAACCACATACTCGTCCCAGTGCGCTAGAAGTTCTTTCAGCTTCTCTGGCTCATTCTTGGCCACATCTGTTGTCTCTCCTGGATCTTGAGCAACATTGAATAGCTCCCAGCCCTCGTCACCTTCTCCTACACCGCCTTCTATCTTGTCAAAGTGCACAATCTTCCAATCTCCTTTTCTAAGCGCACCGCGGGCAAACAGTTCCCACCCGACAGGTTCAGAGGATGAATGTATCGCCCAGACCTCTTCATACTCAATCTTCTTTCCTCTAGCAAAGTGTGGGATCCAGGACTTGCCTCGTATCGCGTGTACATCCTTACCCCTGAAGGTGGTCATGCTGCGCTTGGTGGTGGCGGAGCCTTTTCCTAACTCTGTAGACACGGTCTTCTCAGAGGCTGGTGGTAAGGATACTCCAGCCAACTCGAAGAAGGTAGGTGCAAAGTCCATGACGGTGGAAAAGGAGCGGTTCAGTGAGCCTGGGGAAAATGAGGGTAGGAATGTATTCGCGGGCGGTTTAACGACGCAAGGAACGAGGATACCGCCTTGGGAGGGGAAACACTTGAACAGCCTCGATGGCGCTGTTGATGCTTGAGCCCAAAGGGGACCGAGCCTGAAGGCAATATGGTTAATTGATGCTCTCGTGTCATGTAGAATAGGCTTACCAAGTGAAAGAGTTCCAAGATCCAATGTTGTCATACGAGTTGTCGTAATATTGGTGAATGGCCCGAGTGATATTATCTCCCATCACGGCTACAACAGCTGTCAGCAGGGGTATCTTTCTAATGATGCGGTGTTACTTACGAACAGCTTCCATGCTGTCGTTAGGAAGAGAATAGTTAGTTCAACTCCAACTCAGGGGCCATTGACACTTACGCGGCGCCTTCAGCTCCATTGTCGCTCATAAACACGATAAATGTGTTGTCGTACTCTCCCGTTTCCTTCAGATACTCGACTACCTTTCCGACATTGACGTCGATAGAGTCCACCATGCCGGCATATGCCTCCATAGCCCTGCTCGATAGCTTCTTTTCTTCTGGTGTGAGCTCATCCCACTCTCCAACACCCATTGTTTCGGTTTCGACTTTGTGCGGCACCACAGATTCGTCAATGATGCCCAGTTCGACGAGCTTCTTTAGTCGGCGTTCTCGCAGAGCGTATGGACCATCATCATACATCCCCTTGTATCTGATGGATAGTCAATATTGTCTCGTGGAGTTTGAGAGAGCACTCACTTGTCTCGCTGTGCCTTGGAGCACTGCAAAGGCCAATGAGGCGCTGTGTATGGGAGGAAACCAAAGAAGGACTTCGATTTATCATCATCGGAGCGGTTTTGCAGGTATTCGATAAGTCGATTCGTATAGAAGTCGGTCGAGTAGAATCCGTTCGGGTCTTCAGTCTTGTTAGGTGTCCTGAGCAAGAACCATCGTCAGTAATTGAAGCTAAACACGCGTATGTTTACATGAGAGCTGGTCGGAACTCACATATCAACCTTCTTTCCCTCTTCCGCGTGGACTGGACGACCGCCGACTGGGAATCTCTCCTGCACAGGCTCCCAGCCGTAGTGGTTACAGCACCCGGGCAACATGGCAAACGCCTTCTGAAAGCCACGCTCCCATGGTCCTTGGGAGGCACGGAGACCAAGATGCCACTAAAGATTTAATGAGCCGGAATCTCATGCAGAAAGTGCCCTGAACACTGACCTTGCCTGACATGGCGGTAAAGTAGCCATTGTCTTGTAGAACCTCTGGTATAGTTGCAACATCGTTGTTGAGGTAGCCCTCGTAACCGGCCTTGCCACCAAAGCGTTTAGCTCCGCTTTCACTCCTCTTGTACTCGATCAAGACTCCCAAGCCACCGAGGTGGGCATCAGTTCCGCTGAGGAGCATGGCCCGTGTGGGCGAGCAGGCTGCGGCGGCATGGTGGTTGAGCATACGTATGCCCTCGGAGGCCAATCGATCGATATTAGGAGTCTGGATCTCGGCGCCATAGCAACCAATGTCGGAGAAGCCCTAAAGGCAATGGTCAGCTGAGGTCCTGGTCCAACTAGAGTGGAAACAAGTGGCGAATGGACTGACAAGGTCGTCGGCGAGGATGAAGAGGAAGTTGGGACGCTTGGGCGTCATTTCAGGGGCGCTACCCATGATGTCGGCGATGATGAAGCCTGATGGGTGTATCTCGACAGGAACAATCTCAGGTCTAATTGTAATTGAGGGGACACGATTAAGTATATCAACTTGTGTTGCTTTTCGTGACCTAGGCAACAGGAGAGCTTGAGTAGTCAAATAAAACCACGCTCCCTCGCTCGGAAACAACGTACTGCAGTGGGTAGCCTCGCTCGGAGCGGAGCTATGGCTCAGTGACCTTGTGACCACAGAAATTCGAGCTCGCTCGGAACAACTACTCCACACTCGCTCGGAACCGCCCCTTCGCTTCCCCAGATTGCGGGGATCTCGAGCCATGTTACCCCCAGAACCCGGCAGACTGTTCACGAGTCTAATTGAATTAGAGGCTGGGGTTGGATCTACAAAAACGAGTCGTTGTCCACAGGTGAACCTTGTTCCAACATCTGTTCTTCATCAAGACAGTTATACGTTCTTGTCAAGATTGACAGCAACTTGAACGATTGGCGATCTCTACAACTTGACAACTTTGTTTACTACAGTATACTGCCCCTGACATTGGGTCAACACCGCCGCAATGGCGAGCCAACGATCAGCATGGTCCTCCGTCTCCCCCCTACTCATATTTTCCTGCTTCTGTCTCCTCGTAGGAGACATGCTCTTTGGCTTCGACACCGGATCATTCGGTGGTATTCTTGCTAATCCTGTGAGCATACTTGCTGATTGATGGAATCATATCGAGATGACTGACACGCGGCAGGGCTTCATTAACCAATTTGGCAAATACAACACCGAGACGGGTAAATATGCATTCGATTCCACCCATACCTCAATCATGTCCTCTATCCCCTTTGTCGGCAAATTCCTGGGATGCTTTATCGCTGGCCCAGCTATCGAACGATATGGCCACCGCATGGTCTTTGTCATCCTCTCTATCATTTCGTTTATTGGTGTTATCAGTGAGTCCAACAGGTCGATCGCTTTTCTTACCGGTCCTGATATGTTACTCCAGTGGAGATTACCGCTGCCGACACGGGGTCCGGCTCCGGACGCTTTGCGCAGTTCCTCATCGGACGTGTCATTGTTTATATTTCGGTCGGTCTTGTGGAGGTTGATGTGACGTGAGTCTTGACTACTCAGTTATGGGACATAAATCTGACTGACTTGCGCAACAGGACTTACCAGGCCGAAATTGTCCCTGCCCCTTTCCGCGGCCTGGTCGTCATTTCTCTGCAACTTTTCCTCAACGCTGGCACTCTTATTGCGACAGGCGCCAATAAGGCTTACTCAACTAGCACCGATGGCGTGGGATGGAAAACCGTTACTGGTCTTCAATTCATCTTTCCCACTCGTGAGTGACTAACGGCTTGTCTGCAGTTGTCGCCGCGTTAACTAACTAGAAACTTCAGTCCTCATCGTCTTTGTCTTCTTCATTCCTGACTCCCCGCGATGGCTCCTCTCCAAGGACCGTGAGTCTGACGCCGTCATCTCTTTACAGCGCCTTCGGAGCAAAGCCGACGCCGACGAGGGGCGATGCGACGAAGAGATCATGGCCATCAAGGAGGCTCTGAGGGAGCAGGTGCACAAGGGCCCGTGGCTCGACCTCGTGCGCGGGAACAACCTTCGCCGCACCTTGATTGTCTTTGCCTTTTACTTTTTCCAGCAGGTCAGTGTCATTTCATCGTTTATTAGCTGGTCAAAGACTAAACCGAGAGATATAGACCACTGGCCAAGCCTTTACATCAACCTACCAGACTGTCTTCTACAAGGAGAACGGCTACGCAGACAAGGCCTTTACCTATCCGATTGTTACCAGTGTTCTTGGTCTCCTCTCGGTCATTCCAGCAATGTATCTGGTTGACAACCTTGGGTGAGTCAATGGTTCAGATGGCTTGCTGTACACTTTTGCTGATCATGTCTCCAAAGCCGTCGATACACCCTCATGATCAGCTACATTTTCCAGTCCTTCTGGTTGTTCCTGTTGGCCGGCCTTGGTGGAAAGGCCGATAAGACTGCTACCGAGAAGAACACAATCGTGGCTGCATTTATGCTCTTTGCCGTCTGGTACAATGTGAGTAACGGACGTAGCGTAAGGCAGTTTGTAATACTGACACTATTCGCAGATGGGTAGTGCCTCCATCCCCTATCTTCTCGGTGGCGAAATTCCCACCTCGTCTCTCCGCGAAAAGACACAGTCCCTGGGTGCCTCATGGAATGTCATTTGGGCATTCGTCACAAACTTTGTGATCCCATACCTCATAAGGGATCTTCACTTTGGTGTTGGTTGGGTCTTTGGCAGTGTCTCCGGAGTCGCCCTTTTCTACACCTTTTTCTTTCTCCCAGAAACCAAGGTAAGTTGGCCTTATCTCGCCACTTAAATCTGCTGCTAATAATGTTTTCTTTTGAACAGGGTCGCGCGCTTGAAGAGATTGATGCTATTTTTGAGACCCCCTTTAACCCCTTCCGCCCGCAAAACGTTCGTTTCTCCGACCCTGAGCGTCGTATTGGACAGCTTGAAGGAGAAAAGGATGCGGAACTCTCTGTATCGGCTCATCATGATGATAACAACCGGACTGCCCACGTAGAAGCTTAAGTGTATATATCTATTGGATCTAGGTTTATGTTGTGCTGGGCGGAGTAATGGGGATCATGGTTCAGAATAGCAGTAGCTCGGTAGCAAAAAATTGCGTATTTCTTGAATTAAACCATATCCTCACTTAATTATCATAAAATCTGCAATGCTCCATTCCCCATGCCAGTTTCAGGGGTATTTTTTCACTTGGAGGCTATTCCCCTACTGCCGGGCCCCTCATACATGTACGCTCGAGCGTATAAATAAGGTCACGTGATATACTATACGCTCGAGGCGTACAAATAAGATCCGTTATATAAGAGGCATATATGTATATCCACAGCGATCCCTTTTCAATCAATAATAACCATTCACACATAAGTTATCATTAAAGGAAGGAGATAATTTATCATATATACACTAGTACAATACATAATATATTATCTATTAGTAAGACACGAGTCTGCCTATAGCCATGAAGAATAAATAACGCCCCCTCACGTTATTATAGCCATCGCGGTATAAGTAAATCACCTTAATACGTGCGGTATATAAAGTAGAGCTTTTTCCCTAGTAAGAGTTCCCTATTTCCATATTAAATACTATCGTAAAGATATATAATATACTTTAAGATCCCTTTCGGCGGCATCTATAACGATCGTGGGATTCCTAAGGGATAAACCGGTCGTGCTGGTTTATATTAGCAGAGGAGAATATTATATAGCCTTAAAGGGTAATATAAGTCACATCTAGTAATATACTCAAAGGTATTAAGTATAACTAAGTTATATTAATAGCTAAGGTAGCTAGTATATAGGAAAGTACTAATAAGTATATTTTATATACTTAGAGGGGCTTATAATAGTGAGTCGCGACTTACGCATAAGTCATAAGTCTTATCATAAGTCTTAGTAAGTCTCCTATGGTCTTATATAACTAGCTTACGATATAGTAGGGCAGGGCGAGTAAGTATTAGGGCGATTAATAGGGTCTTATAGGGCATATATAATATAACCGCGAGGGTTATAATATAATGTCCTCCCCCTATTAGGTCTTATCCTTAAGACCTATATTATATTATTTAGCCTATCCTACTTTAATAAGTCCTAAACTTCGTCCTATAATTATTTCTTTTTCTATCTCCTACTAATAATATATTAGAGTTAAAGGCTACTTAGAACTAAAAAGTATAAGCTCTTTTAATTAAAACTATTAGTTTTCTTATTATACTATATAGCTACTATAAACCTCGGGGTTTAAAGTATTAGGCTAAAGAGGGTTATAAATACTACGCCTAGTATACGCGGCATAGCCATAAGTGCGACGGTAAGGGGATCTCCTTTCTCGAAGGTATATTTATTCCTAGGGCCTTTTTCTTATTCCGTTATTAATATCTAGCAATAAATCGCATTATTACTAAGAAGTATTATTTAGAGCGCGAGGAAGAGATAGCTAAAAATAAGCTAATTTAATTATAGTAGTAGGTAAATAAGCGTCTAAGTCGTTTAATGCGGCTTCGGCGGCAGAAATAGTAGCTATAGGAAAGAGCTAAGGAAATACTTCGTCGTAATATTAAGATATTAGATAATTTAAAGGCAATAGAAAATATAAAGTCCTTTATGGCGATTAAAGCCTAGCTAGCGGGGGCTATTAATATTATTAACTAGGGTAAGGTTTTTTTTATTAATATTATTAGTAAAATTACTTTAGGAGGTATTATATATTAGTGAGGTGCTCTAGGGGTTCTTATATATTTTTAGAGTTAGGGTAATCCTTCTATTTAATAAAATATATTATTTTATTATTAATTTTATCTATATTAAGGATAATTTCTATAATATATTCTTTTAGTCTATTAACTTTAGATTCTAGCTTATTATTAGTTTTAACTTAGATAATATTTTATATTAACTTAAGTAATATAATATAAAAGATTAGATAGAGCTTAACCTTAGGTAGTAAGTCTAGTTTATAATTATATTTTAAAATTTTTTATTTAATTTTATAAGGTCTAATATACTTATAATTAAGTTTTTTATTTTATTATTTTATTTTAATATTTTTTATTGCGAGATAGACTATATCTCCCTCCGAGAAGGTTAATCTCTTAATCTATTTTTTATTAATATAGTTTATTATTCTATTTTTAATAAATTCGAGTTCTATGCGTATTTCTTTATATAGATTTTATAGCTAGTCGCTAATAAGTATTACTTTAGGGTTAATAATAATATCTCGTAATTATTAATAAGCATCTAATATAAATCTAAAGTTAGTATAGGCTAATATAATCTTTATGCTTTTATTTATAGCTATATTATAGGCTAGCTATGCGGCGGGTAGCTTCTTAATTTAATTAGTTTATTTATAGTTAATATAGTATTAAAGGTATTATTCTAGTATCTGGTTTATATGTTCTATTTATCTATCTATCTCCTTATAGTATATAATAGAGAGTTTATAGTTAATCCCTAAGTATCCTATAAGGCTTTATTAAAACTTAGATATAAATAGTAGTCCTCGATCGGTTTCTATCTATTATAGTATCTATATTTTGTCCCTATAGGTAGAGAGGTATCTTATATTTGCCTTTACTTAACTTCTCTATTATAAGTAGAAGTTTAAGATCTTTATCCTAAGTCGTTATCTAATATAGAGGATATCTTAGCATTATAAGAGAGTATTTAGCTAGTTCTCTAGTTAAAATATAGGTTATAATATCATAACTATAGGTATCTAAGTATAAGATCGTGGCTCTAGTTTAATATAATATTAAATAAGATTCCTTAGTTCTTTTCTGTAAAAGACCTTATTTCTAAGAAGGTCTTTTATAAATAAAATTCTAGAAAAATAAGCTTATAAGATATAAGCCTAGGATTTTATTACCCTATATTATAGCTTATGCGCTTTTCTATAAACTACTTACCTAAGTAATAGTTACTTAGATAAGCAAGATATAAGGGAGTGTCAATACTGCCCTTTCTGGGTTTATTACCCTTTTAGGAAGGTCACGTGATCTCGGACTTAGGGCTTTATTATAAGCCCGATAACGCCGTTAAACCCGTCTCCTTCTATAGGGTATTTCCTATCCGGTTTTAAATATCCTAGTTTAAAACTCTATAGGTTTTAACTTCTATTATGCTATAACTCGGCTTCTAGTTATCCGTTACTAGCAAAACTAATAGGGTTTTAAAGCCCGGAATTAGAGCTATCCGACGGTATAACCTTTATCCGAATCGGGCTAATAGATTCCGAGTAATTTGCTATATAAGCTATAGACCTTCTCTTAGAAGTAGCTCCTTAGTATAACGATCGTGGGATTCCTAAGGGATAAACCGGTCATGCTGGTTTATATTAGCAGAGGAGAATATTATATAACCTTAAAGGGTAATATAAGTTATATTTAGTAATATACTTAAAGGTATTAAGTATAACTAAGTTATATTAATAGCTAAGGTAGCTAATATATAGGAAAATACTAATAAGTATATTTTATATACTTAGAGTGCTTACCGGAGTAGAAGCCATAGTACTTACTTACTTATTGCCCTTATATTATCGCGGGTAAATATAATATATAAGTGCTTATTTATATTATAGTAGGTCTTACTTACTACTATATTATCTTTATTATATAGTGGCTTTTTGCCTTATTAAATCGCCTAGTCTAATATTAGGTTATAATATAAGGTCTCCTCTTTATTAGTCTTATCCTTAAGGCTATATAAGTAGTTATTACTCTTAACCTAATTAGTCTTATATCTTATTTCTTTATCCTCTTACTAATATATATTAATATAATATTTAGCTATATTTCTAAAAAATAAAAGAAATCTAATAATCTTAAACCTATTAATTTTACTTATTATCGCTATATTTCTATAGAATTTATTAAGTATACCGGTTTTATTATAATACCTTATACTCATTATTAAGCCCGCAGAGCTATCTATAAGATAGTTAATAATAGTAAGAAATATAGTTTATATACTTAGTTAGGTTATTCTTATAATATAATAGGGGTTCCTTTATGTTTCTATAAGTCCCTTCCTGCGGTTATAGTATAGGCGCTTATAATTAACCTATTTCTAGTATTAAGAATTCTTTCTGAGGCGAAATAGATTAACGCGGAGGAGCTTATAGCGAAGGAGCTTTTATAGGCCCGTCGTATATCTCTAGCATAAGTATAGAAAGAGTTAGCTATTTATTAATAAGAGCTAGAGGAGTCTTTAGCTTATTTATCTCGGCTATATACTTAGCGTTATTTTCTAATCTTAAAGGGGATAAAAATAATTTATTATAACCTTAAGTTAATAGATAATTTAGATAAGCTAGAAGTAATAGAGTCCGAGGCTATCTTAGATATATAGTTATTAGTATATATAGATCTTATTAACTAGGGTTCCCTAACTCTTAGGGATTTTTCTTTACCTTTTTCTAAAATTACTAGTAGAAATCCTTTAGGAGGTATTATATACCTATAAGGTACTTTAATAATTCTTATATATTTTTAGAGTTAAGGTAATTCTTTTATTTAATAAAATATATTATTTTATTATTAATTTTATTTATATTAAGGATAATTTCTATAATATATTCTTTTAGTCTATTAATTTTAGCTTTTAATTAATTATTATTAATTTTAATTTAGATAGTATCTTATATTAACTTAAGTAATAAGATATAAAAGATTAGATAGAGCTTAACCTTAGGTAATAAGTCTAGTTTATAGTTATATTTTAAGATTTTTTATTTAATTTTATATAGTCTAATATATTTATAGTTAAGTTTTTTATTTTATTATTTTATTTTAATATTTTTTATTGCGAGGTAGATTATATCTCCCTCCGCGAAGGTTAATCCCTTAATCCTTTTTTTATTTATATAGTTTATTATTTTATTCTTAATAAATTTAAGTTTTATCTTTATCTCTTTATATAGGTTATAGAATTAGTTATTAGTAAGGATTACTTTAGGGTTAATAATAATATCTTATAATTATTAATAAGTATTTAATATAAATCTAAAATTAGTATAGGCTAGTATAGTCTTTATGCTTTTATTTATAGCTATATTATAGGCTAACTAGGCGGCTAGTAGTTTTTTAACTTAGTTAGTTTATTTATAGTTAATATAGTATTAAAGGTATTATTCTAGTATCTAGTTTATATATTCTATTTATTTATTTATCTCTTTATAGTATATAGTAGAGAGCTTATAGTTAATCCCTAAGTATTTAATAAGGCTTTACTAAAACTTAGATATAAATAATAGTCCTCGATTAATAATAATCTTAACGTATATGATAAGCGAGTCGGACAGACAAGCGAGTCGGACAGCATACTGTGCAGCTAAACTAAGTAATTTTAAATTTTCTAAAACTAGCTATAAAATGTACTAAGGTCTAAAAAATCATTTCTAACTAAATTAGAGAAAAAGTCATGGGATAAGAATTTTTCTAGATTTTTTTAAAAAAAATTTAACTTGTTAATTTGAAAAGTTTTAAAAAAGACAGTGCGAATAAGCTTTTTCTTAATAACTATAGAGAAAAAAATATTCAAAATTTTAGAAAATTTCCTCATGTAAAAACCTATTTAATTACCCTAATTTGAAATTTTTAGCTACTTTAGGCCTAGTTTGAACTTTTAAGAATTTTCCTAAAATCGCGCTTTAAGGTGTATTTTACGATGTCCGGCTCGCTTGTCTGTCCGACTCGCTTATCATGTACGTTAAGTAATATATTATATATTTTAATAATATAAAAGTAAAAAAGGTAAGTAAATTCTTTAGCTATTATTAATTCTTTATAGGGTATAAAATAGGAAAATTTTATAAGTTTATTTATAATAATAAGAATATTATTATAGAAGTTTCTAGTTATTAGTTCTTTTAATAGGGGTAATTTAGTAATAAAATCTATTATAATAATTTCCTATAGTAGCTAAGGTACTGGTAGGGATTATAATTTGCTATAAGGTTGATAGCGTCGTGCCTTAGTTCTTATATAAAGGTTATATTAATTAGTGATAATTATAATTATCTTTTTTATATTAAGAAATATATATATTATCTTAATTTATTCTAGGGTTTTATTAATTCCTTAGTATCTATAAAGTTAGTATTTATATATTTCGCGTATAAGGTTATATTATAGTCCCTCTAGTACTTATTATTTATTGGTTTTTTAGTTATTTAGTAGTTATTTATTATACTCTAGGATTCTAGTGAGGAGTAAATTACTTTATTTTACCGAGTAGGTTATTCCGAGAGTTTAATTAGGGTTATATTTCTTATAATATTATATAGCGCCTTAAATTTCTTCCTTAAATAAATAATCATCATAGACTTAGTTTATAGCATTAAATATAGGTATATAATCTCTATTATAGGGAAATTTATCATAGTAGTGTTTAAATATTTATAGAAATATTTTACTAGGGATAGTGATTTTTCCTTTAAAGGTAAGGAATTTATCTTCCCTATAATTATATCCTTATATATAATCAATATAATTAATTTCTTATTTATTATATTTCTTAATAAGTTTAAGGTATTTAGGTAGCGGTATAAGTTCTTTAATTTATTTATTGCTATTATTAGTCTTTTATTAAAGGTGCCCTTTAGGAGTAAAGTATAGTAGTTATTCTTTAGTTTTAATTTTTCTTATATCTAGGTTAGGTCTATAGCTAATAGCGTTTGCCCTTTTGTTTTTTATTCTTTTAATATAGATAATAATATAATTAAATTTAGATAGGTATTTAGCGTATTATAGTTATTATCTACTAAGTTACTAGGTTATTATAAAGTAGGAGATATTCTTATAATTAGTATAAACCTTAATTTAGTGCTAGCTTCCTAGAAGGTAGTATCTAAATTCCTTAAAAATATTAATAATTACTAGGAATTCTTTATTATAGATAGGGTAATTAAGTTCTACTCTATATAGCTTATAGGAGTAGAATATAATTAAGTATAATTATCTTTTATTGCCTTATTATCTAATCTAGGCGCCTAAGGCAAAGTCTAAGGCATTAGTTTTAAGTTTAATTAGCTGAGATAAGTTAAATATCTTAAGTATTAGTTTACTTAGGATAAATCCCTTAATTTTATTAAAAGATTCTTTTACTTTATTCCTAAATATAAAGGTCTTATTTTCTTTCATAAGTTTTATTAATAATATAGCTATTTTCTTAAATACTCTAAGGAATTTATAGTAATAATTAGCAAATCCGAGGAAGGCTTATATTTCCTTAATATTAGTAGGTTCTTTTTAGTCCTTAATTACTAAAACCTTCTTAGGGTCTATATATATCTCATTATAAGAGATAATATATCTAAGAAATTCTACTTTTAAGGCATAAAATTTACTTTTCTCGGGTTTTATTAATAACTTAGCGTCTTATAATATCTATAATATCTTATAGATATATTCTATATATTTTTCTTCTATTTTAGAGAATATAAGGATATTATCTAGGTAATATATAATAAATATATTTAGGTATTCTTATAGTATATTATTAATTATTTATTAAAATATAATAGGTATATTAGTAAGTCTAAAAGGCATAATAAGGTATTTAAATAGTCTATATTTAATATAAAAAGTAGTTTTTTATTTATATTTTTCTTTAATCTAAATAAGATTATAAGCTCCTTTAAGGTTAAATATAATAAAATATTTTATTTTAAAAAATTAATCCTTTAACTTATTAATAAGAGATAATAATATATAATCCTTAATTATAATAATATTAAGTATTCTAAAGTTAATATAAAGCTAAAGCTTATTATTTTTCTTTAAAATAAATATAATAAGGTATTTAATAAATAACTTACTTTCCCTAATATATCCTTTCTATATTATATCTTTAATATATTCCTTTAATATTAGAAGTTATGCTTTATTAAGTAAGTAGAGTTTATTAAAGCTAGGTTACTTCTTATTAATAAACTTAATCTCGAGGTTATATAAGGTATATTTTAATAGACCTATTTTAAGTTCTTCCGCGAAGAGTTATTTATAGATTTTATACTACTAAGGTATATTTTTAAGTCATTTTTCTTCTAGGTTATCTTTCTTAGGCCTCTTAAGGTTTTTTTCTAATATATAGAACTATTATATAATTTATATAATTATTTATTATTATTATTATTTCTATTTATTATAATATCTATATTTTATCCCTATAGGTAGAGAGGTATCTTATATTTGCCTTTACTTAATTTCTCTATTATAGGTAAAAGTTTAAGATCTCTATCCTAAGTTATTATCTAATATAGAGAATATCTTAGTATTATAAGAGAGTATTTAGCTAATTCTTTAATTAAAATATAAATTATAATATTATAACTATAGGTACCTAAGCATAAGATTATAGCTTTAGTTTAGTATAATATTAAATAAGATTCCTTAGTTCTTTCTTTTAATAAAAACTTTAAGGTAATTAATCTTATAGTTAATAACTCTATTATTATAATTAAAAGGTATTCCTTCGAGGTTATATATTATATAGGGCTCTTATTTATACCTCTATAGTAGCCTAAGCCTATTTATTATTATTAAATTAAAATAATTCTACTTAGCTCTACTATTTACTAAAGTATTTAATTATTTTCCCTTAACTTATATTCTTAATTCTAAGTATTATCGCTTATATTCTCTATTTATAGAGTAAAGAGCCTTCTTAGGTAATTTATTCCCTTATTTATTTACCTATTGCCCTATATTAAATAGGGTAATTAATTTTTTAATATTTATATAATATAGCTAAAATAATTAAATTTATACTCGCTATTTATATATACCTCGTAGTTATAGTTATCTCTTATATTATCTTATTATTCCTAGAAGCTATTATTTGCTTATTAGTTAGCGTTATTAGGTTCTCCGCGCCTAATATAGTCGGCGTAGTTCTATAGGAGCTTATCTATAGGTCCTTAGTTATCTCTAAGGTATAATTAAATCTTTTAATATTATTCCTTATCTCTGGGTTTTTTATTTCATATAAGGAAATTAAATCCTTCCTTAGCTATTCGCTTAAATTGGTTATATATGGTTTTAATATATAGCCTATATTATAGGTATATTTCTTTATTATAGAGGCCTGCTTTAGTATTAGGGTAGTTTCTATTAAGGTCCTATTCCTAGTTAATTATAGTTATCTATATTATAATAATAAATTATTATTTAAGGGTAATTAATTTATTATTATTAGGGAAGAAGTAAATATTAGCTATACTAAGTACTTTATTTTATCCTCTAACCTTATATATATATATTTCATAGGTAAGGTATAGCTTATTATTTAGTCCTTATAATTATATTAAGAAATAATTATTTTCTTACTTACTTTAAATATATATACTATATTAGTAATCCTTATAGGAGATCTATGAGATTTTTTTATGCCTAAGGTATACTAATTAAGTATATTTATCGTCTTATATATTGTAGTATAGGCTTTATTAAGAGCTTATAGCTATTTCTTCGTGGTATACCTTAATAAGAATATCTCTTATATCTATATTATTATTTTTTATAATAAATATAACTTTTTAGTCTTCTTATATTATTTTAATAATTTATTTTTATTATTTACTAATCTTATAGTTATATTATTTATATTCTTAGGTTACTTTATATAATCCCTTATTATATTATAAAGTAATAATAGAAATAGATTTAAATTAATAATATATTTTATATCCTTTTACTTTATATTAGAGGTATAGCTTATTATTAGGCTAATAAGATAGAGGGATTAAAAAATAGTTATTCTTTTATTTTTCCTCTAGGTATTTTTTATATTTATAGTAATAATATAATATCTATAAGATACTAGGGTATTCTTTATATATAAGATAGGTTTAGATATTATCTTATGCGCTGAATAGTGCTTTAGGGAGTCTAAGATCTTTAGCTATTACTTAATATAAAACGCGGATATAAATATCTTATATATTTACTATATCTATATATTCTCGGGCTATCTAGATATATTATTCCCTAAGAGTATTTTAATATTAATTACCTTATTTATTATAGAGCTATAGATAGTATTCTTCTTTTTATAAGTTATTATTTATCTTTCGGTTATATTAATTTTAGATCTAAGTAATAGCTAGTTATTATTATACTTTTATTACTAAGTTATAATTAGGGTCTTAGTTATAGCGCTTAGTTCGTTAGGTAATTATAATAGTCTTTATACCTTAGGCCCTAGCTAGCTTATTAGCGGGTTCTAGTAATAGTTATTATTTTAATTTATTAATAAGGTAAAATTATCTTACTTTAGGGGGTTATATAGTTATATAGTATTCTCCTTTTTAGGGTTTATTATTATATTTAAATTATTCTTTTATAAAGTATACTTAGTTATAGGGCATAATTATCTCTCTAAGATAGAGGCTAATATTATTATATCCTATGCGTATTATGCCAAGGGTCTTAATAGTCTAGATAGCTATTTAAGGTTTATTATTAACTTCTATAAACTTTATTTATTTCTTTCTTTTAGGTAATAATTATTATAGCTTAGGTTAATAATATCTTTCTTAGATATTATATTACTTCTTTTTATATATATTAGCCTTATAGCCCTTCTTATAGTAATAATAGTATTTAATAGTTAAGGACCTTTACTAAGCGCTACCGAGTTATATAAGTCTAGGTTATATTCTATAAGAGGTATTAATTTAAGTATATCCCTAGTTAGTATTAAACCGGGGGGTATTAACCTTATTGCTCCTAAACTTAGGGTTCTATAGTTTTTTCTAGGAGAATTATTATTTATTAATTCTAATAGCTTTGCTAATATAATTAATAAGGCTATAAGGTTAATCTTCTTTATATAATTTAGCTTATATTTCTTTCTTAAGTCTATTAAAGAAAAAGGATATTAGGGGTTCTTAATATTAATTAAGCTTTAAGGCGAGCTAAAGGTACTTAGTGCTATATTCTAATATAGAGCGAGTCTATTAGAGTACCTTAATATCTCTTTTTACTTAAGACTTCTTATTTATTATTTTAAAGGCTTATTAAAGTATAGCTTTAAAGGTCTTAAAGCTAAAATAGAGGTTTATAGTCTAAGGGGAAAATTTAATAAATAATTTAATAAAATATTTCTTTATAATAAGTTTAAATTAAGCTATAATATTCTTAGTTAATTATCTTATAATATATTAGACCTTATTAAATACTATAATAAATTATATAGGGTAGTATATTATAAATATACATAGCTATATAAGAAATATTAATAGCCTATAAGTAATTCTATTAAATTTCTCTAGGGGGTCTAGCTTTAGGATTTCTCTTATATCTTTTCCTCATATAGTAGCGGTAATAATACTATTAAGCCTTTAGGTATTATTAATATATTATATATTTTAATTACGCTAGGTCTAGCCTATTCTCTTAATAAGGTTATAGAGTCTATCTATTTTAATACTTATAGTAATAATTTAGGCTTAGAGTTATTTAATTTCTTTATTATTAGAGCTCTTTGCGTCGTCTATATCCTTATCCTTAGTATTAGCTAGGATAGGTGCGATAAGTATAGGGGGGTAATTAATAGGTAGAACCTACTAATAGTTATTACTAGGAGTAGCCTAAGTAGCTATTATATTTAATATTATTTAAGGTAATATAAATAATCCTCTAAATAAGAGTTATTAATATATAATAATTATAGGATTCCTAAGGGATAAACCGGTTATATTGGTTTATATTAGTAGAGGAGAATATTATATAGCCTTAAAGGGTAGTATAAGTTATATCTAGTAATATACTTAAAGGTATTAAGTATAACTAAGTTATATTAATAGCTAAGGTAGCTAGTATATAAGAAAGTACTAATAAGTATATTTTATATACTTAGAGGGGCTTATAATAGTAAGTCGTGATTTATGTGTGAGTTATAAGTCTTATTATGAGTCCTGGTGAGTCTCCTATAGTCCTATGTGACTGGCTCACAATATGGTGGGGCAGGGCGAGTAAGTATTAGGGCGATTGGTAGGGTCTTATGGGGCGCACGTGACGTAACCGCGAGGGTTGTAATAGTATCCCAGATATCTTATATGCCTCGCCGCCTAGAGAAGGGCTACTCTGCCATCTCTATCCCTATATTCTGCTCGACGCGCTCATTCTCAGCCTTATCCCAGTCAAGATAACTTATCATTTCCTCCTTAGTCTACTCTCTCATACTAGTTCCGGCCCTATAATACCTCCCTATTTGCTTATAGTTAAGGCATTAGTTATATTCCGCTTTATTATAGCGTTAAGGCAACCCCATAGCCCTCCGATACTGCTAGTTAGTCTTAAGGCCCCCCTAAGGCAGTATAGCATACTAAGCTTCTCGTGCTTCCTTATATCATTAGAAAATAGCACGGGGGTCATCGGGCCATAATATAGGCACATATAGTATAGTAATAGCTGCCGATTTAGCTACTAGAGGAGATACTATATAGGTTATTATATATATCGTCGTATATATTATTATATAGGCCATAATCTCGGATATAACAGAGACTCCTAATGGGGATAATAGGGATAGCGAGCGGGTTATAGAGCGAGTAGCTGTTTGTATTACTATATGCGTTATCATGGTGGTCGGAGGGGGGGGCTCCAATAGATCTTCGTATCGCAATGGGCACGCTTTCGATATCATCTTATGGCCATAGTTATAGCATCTCGAATATTTTGGCAATGCCCTTAGCTATAATGCCTTTTTAACGGCCTCGAATATAGAAGGCTTACGCTGCGTGCTTAACGGTAGTAGTGTCGAATTAGCTGCTAGGCGATCAAATAGCTTGCGAGGCTCAATAATAAGCTAGGGGGTTCCTAAGCGTTAGAGGTGCCAATATGAATAGAAATAGTATAGTTAAAGGGGCAGGCCTTGCGCCAGTAAAGGCTAGAGGTTATAAGCGCAAGGTAGACTAAGAGTCTTCGCGAAGACCCCTGTACACGCGGGAAGCTCCTTTAATAGCCATGCCCGTTAGCCATTAACCTTCCGCAGGGCTTCATGTGAGATCTAGCCGCGGATATTGCCATATAACACCCCGGATATATCGAGAGGTATGGTGATCTACTGCTTAGCCTGGTTAGCCTTAAGCTCGGAAAGCTAATTCGATAGAACAAGCTTGATGATCCTCTAGGCCTCAAATAGGTCAACTTAAGAGTATTTCAAATGACTCTTAATGAGCTAATTGTTGCGGCTTGGTTCCCCGTAACAGCGCTATAAGCCTCTATATAAGGCAGCTGAAGCACCACTATGATTGCTACAATAGCGATTATAGCCCAATCTTTTGCCCTGTGGCGTGACGGCTAAGGTGCACCGTTACACGATAATCGCTTGAAGCGGGTGACCCGAGGCTCGCAGGTTCGATCCCTGCCCTTGGCATAGTTGCTCACGGGCTTGCCTAATGCATACGGGGCATATGCGGGGCTTGCGCCGGGGGTTGGCAGCTGCAGCGTGCCGTACAGGGCTTGGTTCCCCCTGTAACGGATTGACCCTTAGTGGCTCGGGACGAAGCCACAGGGGAGGGAGCATCGTGTTGCGGCTTGGTTCCCCGTAACAGCGCTATAAGCCTCTATATAAGGCAGCTGAAGCACCACTATGATTGCTACAATAGCGATTATAGCCCAATCTTTTGCCCTGTGGCGTGACGGCTAAGGTGCACCGTTACACTAATGAATGCCCTCGGCCCGAGAGGTAATAAATTGCTCGAAGTAAAGATATTAGTGAACCTAAGCCTTGACGAATCTCTGCTTATGGGGATCTAGCTAGGTCTCCATAATATAGCCCACCTCTTTAACGTGCATAGGAAGGTAATATTTCTTCTACTTCTCGAGTCTCTCGTTATATATATCTTCGGTTAGTAAGGCAATGATCTCATGCCATAGGTCATAGAATTACTTCTATACTTCTTGCCCCTTAGGGTTACCCTTATCTCGAGTAAATATAGGTATATAATATATTAGGACGGCCTTATTAATATGCTATAGGCATAAGAGTAAGGCTAACTCAGGGAAGCAAGAAGAAGAGGAAATAGCATTCATATAAGCAAGGCAACGATCTATGAGTATGACAGAAGGAATAGCTACCCTATGAAGCTCATATATATGCCTTAACCGCTCAAGAGCCCAGATAAAGTCATTCTCTTCCTCGCCGCTAAGGAAGGCAAATGCAATACAAAAGGATCATTAATAAGCATCAATACCAACTATATCGAGAAGGGGCATCTTATACTTATTAGTCTTATATATATAATCTAATAGAAGCACTTCGGGATATAATTTAAGGTATTATAGTGACTACAGATATGCAAACAATACTGCTATAACCCTACTACCCTTATCGAGGCGAATCTCGCTCTAGAAGCCCTCGCTATTAAGCTGATTAGCAAGGGCATATATATTGCTCTGACCCTTAGCAAGATCTCGCTTGCCCCGTGCAATATAGTTATAGATATCTTACTATATGACAAGTATATCTGAAGTTATGCGTAAATAGGATCTAATCTCCTTAGGCGTAATACCGGCATTAGCGAGCTAGTGGACTATTGATTTATCTAAGCGTAATAATTAACGATATACTAGATATACTACTTAGTGGAAACTTAGTTCGTGATTATGTTAATCGAAGCTAGGGCCGGGACGATGCCTCAGACTCCATTAGGTCCCGCATAGGCTCTCCTTTGCGATCACAGAGAAAAGGCATCCTATACGACGGGATGCGGTCTTGCGTATCCGTTTCTTAGGCAATATAGAAGGGGCATACCCTCCTCCACGGTTATATATAAAGGTAACCCTAACTCTCCTATTAGTGGTCTTATAAGACCTTTGGGAGATAAAGGCGTAGCCTCGTGGCGCTGCCTAGGCGTTAATTGCTATTACTAGTTCCTCTCGTGAGCTAAAATCGCCTTCAGGAGGAAGAACATCCCTGGGGAAGCCATGAGAGTCGCTAATTAGATCCATGACGGCAGAGGCAGGGCGCAGCAACGAGAATTGATACTATAGAAGCTGATGATCACTAAAGAACAGGCTAATCTACGGTGCGTGGCCCCTTTGCAATCAGGCCATATATGCCTCTTATATAACGGATCTTATTTGTACGCCTCGAGCGTATAGTATATCACGTGACCTTATTTGTACGCTCGAGCGTACATGTATGAGGGGCCCTACTGCCGGCAATCATTAGTCATGCCCTTTTACTTCCGGACCATACTAGACTGTGATTGGGCCATGTTCCGGTTGCCGTCCGACAACCGGGTCTAGTGCCTGGCCACAGACTCTCATTCCTCATCCTTCATCCTCTCTTGTGTCTCGTTCTTATTCCGTGGTAGGACATCAATACTTTCATGATTGGATTGGTGACTAGTCTGCATGGATAAACTAAGACATGGATGCCGCGTCGTCGCTTAATACGTCATCGCCTAAGCCCAGGTCCTTCATCCACCGGACAAGAACGGGATGTCGGACTTGCCGGCACAGAAAGGTATGACAGGTATGACGCCGATTGGTCAAGCTTGAAGTTTTGACAGTTGGTGCTGTAGGTCAAATGTGATGAAACGAAACCAAGATGCACTCAATGTCTCAAGGGAAACCGAACGTGCGACTGGTCAAGCACAGAAACCCAGAGACAAAGAACCAAGAGAAGACCCAATGCAACGGCCTGTGAGGCTTGCAGAGACAAAAAGGTACGTTTCTTCCAGCTTGATATATGTTATCACGACAGCGGCTGATTAAATATCTATAGCTCAAGTGTGTTGGCAATGTGCAAGATGCATGTGAGAGATGCAACGCCATGGCTATAGATTGCCTACGATCCCCACAGAGCGTCGACACGGTAGACCATCAGGCGATAGAATCACCAGGTCAAAGCGAAACGGTCGAGTCTGACGCACATACACCCTCGGAGTTAATAGCCCCTGGGGGTGAGCTGCCGACAGGTAAAGAGCTTCAGGACTTGGTCCAGCTCTACTTCTCATCAGTACATCGTCAGTTTACCCTGTCAGAGCTCCTCAATTAACAGCTTAGACTGAGAAATCACCCTAGAGTTTGGTTATTTTGAGTTCATTCACCAGCTTCACTTCAAACGCCTGCTGGCCAAAGGCAATGCTCCTCGCGAGTTGACCCTTCTAATGATCGCCAGCGCAATGCGGTGAGTCTCAGCTGATTACCTCATATTGATACACCTGGGAATCGCTAAGTTGTTTCAGATTTGCTGGTGAAGCAAGCATCGAAAACCTCGCAAAGGCGGATGCTTGGGCAGACACGGCAATCAAGTCTCTTCTCCCTGCTATATACCAGGGGTTTGGCGTCATCCAACTCATGGTAAGCATGGCTAGTCTCTTCTCCTTGTGTAAAGAAAGTACTGATGTTATAACAGAGTCTTTTGCTGGCTCAGCACTACGACTTGAATCGAGGCAACTTTACATCTGCTTGGCTGCTAGGGTCTGCTTGCACAAGGTAACGATCGCACGTGTAACTGACTACATAGCGCTGATCCTCCTAGAATGATGCAGATGATGTCTTTACAAACCTTCGACCGAACCTTTACACCAAACCTGGCCTCCAACGCACGCCTCTCGCCACTTCTATCTGGCGAGGCTCTCCGCCGCGTAGCTTGGTCTACCTTTTTCTTAGACAGCATCATCGATGGCGGTCGGTATGGTTTCCACGTTGTCGACGAAAAGACCTATCGGCTTCAGCTTCCTTGTGAGCAGGAGAGATTCTTGGGTAACGAAAATGTGGTAACCGAGCCACTTGATAGCTCTGCGAACCCTCAAGGTATCCTCCCTGACAACCTTGAACGAGCACCGCTAGACATGTCGGCATATCTTTTACGCACAGCAGCTACACGTCGACGGGCTCTACATTTTGCTTTTCGCGCTTCCCACAAAGAGCAGACTGCAGAGCAACTGTCAGCCGAGTTGGATACACTTCGAGTTGATATTGAAGAGCTCATCGCTGCTTTGCCGAAGCGATTTCACTTTAATAGTGACAACATGTTTGTGCATCGTGATCGACTCGTCACCTTTTTGCTTCTACACGTCATGCGTCACAACTTATTTATCATTCTGGGCCGAGCTGGGTTAATGATATATCAACAAGACCCTGCCAAAGTGGATCTTATACCGCAAGTGAGACAGAACAGGATCTTGCATGCTCTCCCGATTGCAGGATTGGTCTCGGAAGGGCTCAGGGTGGGCCTCAAGTTTGACCCCCAGATTGGGGTGCACTCATACGTGGCTTTAGAGAGTGAGTTCTCATATTAAGTATAATTATTACCTTATCGGAACTCGTATTGATGTTGGATTAGTCCTTCTTTTTGAGCCACGCCGCTTGGCTGAGGTTGATCCCTTCACCGACCCCAAAGCGCCTGAACTAGTAGAGGCAATTCCTCATCTCCTCAATGCTATCCGACAGATTGCAAGGCGATCTGAATTTGTCAGGCAATTGGTTAGTACGAATGGAGGATTGCCAAACTGAGGCTAACGCTGTGGCAGCATGTCGAAGCAGTTCACAGGCTTTTACAGTGTGACTGCATGCATCTTCTCACAAAGGATGATCTGGATGCTTTTCGAAGGTTCGTGCCTACTAACAGCTTCAAATCATTGGCACGGTCACTAAGATGTTATAGTGAACACCAGCTCGTTGGTCAAGATGTCGCAGAATATGACTTTCGAGACTTTCGCTGGGCCAAGGTCGAACGACTGCGACGAGGAGCGTCATCAACCGTCAATATGGCCCGTGATGAAGCCCTGTTGGAGTACAGAGAAGGTGAAGAGATAGCTCTTACTTCAGGTATGCCTTCTCCTCGGCTTGATGCAATGGATGTCAGTCAGTCGCTCAACCGAGAGTCTGTGAGCAATCCGACCTCGACCAGTCTGCCCGGCTTGACGGCCTTACCTGAGATTCAGAGCATGGGAGGAGATAGTTTTGAGGAGATGGCTCAGTCGCGGTGGGGACTCCTAGAAATAGACAATACCAACCAAGGAATGCCGCTGGATTGGGTTTGGCTTTTGGGCGGCGAGTCGACATATCAAACTTACTAGGCTACAACAAACTATAAGAGATGATGACTTTAAGAAATACATTGATGATTTTAATGTTGTTCAAGTTGCATCTATCAAAGCTACGGCCATAGGCGTTACTAGTTATGCATCGGCCCCCTTTTCGACGATAGGTGTAGCGCCAAGGGATTTACGGACCCGATCTGAATCTTTATCTACTTGATAATTAAAGATACTTCTATTACGAGCAGTACCCATCCGAGAAGAATATGCGGCAATACTACGGTGTGAGGTAAAAGGGAACACATGGTCGTGGTGAGCGACTCCTGCTTGATCGGAGAGGATGCAGCGGCGGAGGGTATCAGGTAGACTAGTGCCACTGCTGTATTAATTACCATGGCGGCCCTAAGTTTGCCACCAGCTACAATAGTACAGAACGCAGTTTAGTGACATTAGTGTTGTGTTGGTTGTGGTGAAAGATGCTCCTAGCTGGAGTCATGGGGCTGTCTCTGAGGCGATGGGGGCTTGAACCAGTGGGTTACATCAGCAGAAACAAATGTAAGAACTCCATATACGCTGTTGGCTAAGGAAAATCTATTTGCCAGCATGGCCCCTCACAATGGGGTTCAGTGAGAAGACTCAGATACCGTTCCTGACCTGGAACACAAAACGAAGACAGTGCAGTCTCAGGCAAATATGTAAGAACTGTGCCGTATCGACTCAGTAAAATGGAAAAGTCAGTGGGCTCTGGGCCCTGTTCATGCCTTGATCGTACTCCGTATAGTGATTCTGACTGTCAGCCCGAATAAATGATTGGGCCGACATGCGTGTTTCTGCGCCATGTAGCTGACCCCTGCACCTCTACGGCAGGCCATAACGAAAAATGCACCTCTCACGGGTCTCACTCTCTGGATCTGAGCGGTACGACATGCCTTGTTTTATTCTCAATTGCCAGGGCAGTGGCACAGTAGATTGCAGGATACCACTCAGTACTGGTACACATCAACACATAGCAAACACCTAGCAAACAATCTTTCGCCCAAGAGGCCTTTCCAGTCATGATGCCAGAGCCTCATACTAGCCCCTGCCAAGTGATAGACCTGTTACAGCTCGATGAGAAGAGCCTCTGATGCCTGCAAAGTAAACGTCGCCTTGCCACCGGAAACCGTCTTTGTTTCAGTCTTGAACGTTCCAGTGAGTGCACAATTGCTGTTGGCAAAGTATTGACCTGCAAAGGCGTTGATAAAACCATGTCTAAAGAACCGGCACGTATATAGACCTACCACCGATAGTGGGCTGGCGCGAGGGCTGGTTGCGCACCTGATAGCTGCGCAACTCGCTGGACTCAGCTTTCATGAGGGTGGTCTTGACGCTAGAGACTTTCAGACCAGTCAGGGTGAATGTCGATGTACTTCGAGTACCACTGCCAGAATAATAATCGGTATTGATAAGGATGACCTTGGATGGAGCATCATCCTTGTAGATGACGTACTGGGCGTATCTGGTGTTTCCGGCATCACTGGCGTAGATGTGGTCACCGCCAGCCACTGCCTTGACAGCCATGTACGCTCCGTAGAAGGGTGTGCCGACCTGTCCAGGTCCCCACCAGTTGTAATTAGCTGGGACAAGTTAGTGTGTGACAGAGATGTGAGGACAGGGGTGCAAGTACCCTGAGTGACGGTGCCCTGGTGGTAGAAGAGCCTCTGCCTTCCGATTGAAGCCGCACGAAGGGAACGGTCCAGCACAAAGAGGGCACCCCCAAAGCTGTTGACATGGGGCGTATTACCAGATGGGTCCTGAAAATTGTTTTCGCCTGTCGTTCTCAGCCACACCTTCTGTACACACTACTGAAACTGAGCCGGCTTACCCAGAATGAAATTGCGTCCCGCCTGTTTTGCGTCAGCCGTGTCATCTGCGAACCACGAGAGTTCTTGGGAGGTTTGAGCGTGATTCATGCCCTCGCTAAGCTGGTTCCCACCTGCGTACAGATGACCCGAGTAAACCTTGACCGCTGATTTGACACTGTTATTGAAGGCCTCGTTGATGAGGTAGCCCATGTTCCATCTACTGGTAGCATAGGATCCAGCAGCGACGATTGGAAGAGGTGCCTTCCAGATGTCACCAAGGCGCCGTAGCAACGGGTTTGTTCTGCCCAAGATAAACTGACAAGGAGTAAGAATCGGTACTCAGGGGGATGAATCCACTTACGGTCTGGCTCGTTGCCCATTTCGACCGCCCACAGGTACTTCCCAGCGATCGATTTGGCCTTGATAGCCGCGGCAAAGGAGTTGGCCTTGTCATTGTTGCCACGGTTAAGACCTTTCCAAACAGGTTAGACTCGCCGATGGCTGCTTGAAGTGGTAAATACAAACCCAACATGGTCTCTCCCCCATATTCGACTTCGGTCAGTTAGTACTCTGTCTTACGAACCTGTGGGGAAATAATACCGATGAGATCAAAAAACGAGGGCCCGTAAGTCAACTTGCTGGGAGCATTCATCGGGCTGGAGACAGAATAATTGACGTAACTGTCTAGGTTTGGATCATAGGTTGCTCGATCTTGGGTTGTACCCCCGATACGAACGGGCATTGGCTTTCCGTAAAGCTGAGTTAGGTGATCAATGCACTGGAGCGTTGGGGTGACCTTTTTCATCCAAGTGGGCCAAGCAAAGAACTCGAACCTACGTCACCAACCAGTGTCAAGATCGATGTAGATGGTATTGGGAGACGTTTTGACTCACGAGGCACCAACAGGAGCCGAGTCGAGGACAGCAGCATCAGTAGGAACTAAATTAGGGACGCTGTGAGTGACGGCGGCAGCGCTGACCATGGTAGCCAACCCAGAGTAAAGAGTGATGGCGTAAGTGGAAGGCATGTTGAAGAATGGTAACAAGTAGTGTTCAGATATGTTTTGAACTCTTGATGGGAGAGAAGGGACCAAATTTGTTGGCATGAGGCCCAGATTTATATGTATTCGTGATGTAGTAAGAAGCCCTGATCTTTGATAGTCTCTCATCGCCCTGGCATCAATTAACCCGGAACACCGAACTCTTTCCACCGCCAAGAAGACACAAAGTAACAAGGATATGAAGCATCTAACTGTTCAAGTCCACAAGAAGAATTTGGAAAGCTGGAAGCCCCAGACTACTGCAGATCTTAACATGGGGTATGGGGAATGGGGTAAGCCAGGCAAGGGGGGTGCCCAACATGGAGAAGTCGAAAGGCGGCTGAAGGTGCCTGGTTCTTTGAACGCGTGCATTTAGCCTAATATCCCTGTGTTCGCCCTCTTTTAACTTGAACATTATCATCAGGATGGGCTGATGGCATGTAGGTTGTCTTAGGTTGGACCAACCCGGCTGACCGATGACGCGAAGGCACTCATCATTAGCCCGAGGATGCTACACAAGGGCACAAGCATTAAGGCAAAACCAGCCGTGCCACCAAACCCTGATGGCCATCGGTTTAAATCACCACGAGATGGTTGCGGGTCTTTGCCTGAAGAATGACATGAGTCTGTTGCTTGGAGGGCATATTCTTTTTCGCTTGGGCACCCTGTAATGCTTGATCAGACCATTGTGTGCAAGCTAAAGAGTGGGTGGTGAGACTTGAGTAATATCCGGGGCTGTTCATACCGTGCCTCTCCCGGCCGAGCACCGGATTACTTAGCTGGACGTGTCGCTTTTGATCATGAAGACCGCCCCTGAGAATGGTTACAGGAGACCAAGTACCCAGGCGTGAACTCAGGCCATGATTTCTCGTTTACCCTGAATTGAACGGGGTCGAAAGTTCATACAGGTTTTCCCACGAAGCGAAGGACAACCTGGAGGTCAGAGGTTTTCCACTGTATCAGGAAACCCACCATATTGACACCACCCCACATGAGGCTATCTTGGCTTAAGCCCCTCAGCCGTGCGAGAATAGGTTGATTGGCCCTCGAAAAGGTGTCTGAGCGCTGAGGACGGAAAACTAGACTGGTGTCTGGACCCCTTCATTATGGCTTAGTACTGTTACGCAGGCGTTGATTGAGCATCTCTGTAGCAATGCTCGGCCCTGTTACAATTTTTCCATCCCAGCTGGACCCACGATAAGTCAACTATAAAGCTATTGTAATTATCCCTATGTTATAGGTTGTGTCTTTTGTCGTTGTTTAATCTTCAGGCTTAGTTGATCTATTAAGGTAAGGCTAGGCTATAACTATAATAAAGAATAGATCTTAAATATATTATAATATTATAACCTAATATTAATATAATAGCTTATTTTATATTTCTATAAATAAAAAAATTATATTTAGCTATATTATTATAAAAAATTAAGCTTTTTATAAATAATTTAATTACTTTAACCTCTATATAAGAAATAAGAAAATTATTTATCTTTTTATCTTTTTAAGCTATAATCTCTTAATATTATAACTTTAAACCTAATATTAAGAATTATAATTAATTAAATAATTAAAATTAAGAATTTATATAATTATAATATGATTATTATATATAAAGATTAATATTTTTTATTTTTTAATTTCTTTATTAAGATAATATATATAATAAGCGAGTATACTAGATAAATAAGTATACTAAAAATCTCTACCTTAAAGATAAAAGTCGCTATAACAATACTATAAATTATTTAATTAATTAAAACTACTTATTATATTTTTCCTTAGATATCTTAATTACTACCTAATAGGTCCTTATATTATAATTAGGCTTATTATAGATATTATAATACTAAACTCCCGCTTATATTAACCTCCCTTAATTATTACTTCGCGATAATTTAGCTACTACTTATATATTAATATGTATTTAATTAATTACTTACTTTCTTTCTTTTACTATTATTACCCCTCTTTTCTATAATTAGGTTTTTTTTGCCCTTTAGTATTAGCTTAATATCTTATTTACCTCTCGAAGGTCTTTATTCTTAGCGGTTAAGAAGGCAACTTAATATATAATTACTTTTATCCCTTTTATAAGAGACTATAGAGCTTTTAAAATTAACTCTAGGGAGCTACTTTAATACCTTTTGTTTTATTTTTCTAGGTATTTAGACTAAGATCTAGCCTTAAGTATAATCTTTAGGGTCCTTAAGGCCTATAATAATCGTGGGATTCCTAAGGGATAAACTAGTCATATTAGTTTATATTAGTAAAGAAGTATTACGACTATTATATTTATATTATATAGTCTTTATAGAATCCTAGAAGCACGAGCTAATTAAGGGGAAGATTACTAACCCTAGGGAATAATATTAGTCCCGGGATAATATAATCCTAAAATAATTATATTCTAAGATATAATTATTCTTATAGCTCTATTTAAGTATATAAAATATATTTATTATTACTTTCTTATATATAAGCTACCCTAGCTATTAATATAACTTAGTTATACTTAATACCTTTAAGTATATTACTAGATATAATTTATATTACCCTTTAAGGTTATATAATATTCTCCTTTATTAATATAAACTAATATAATTAATTTATCTATTAAGAACTTTATAATTATTATATATTAATAGCTTTTATTTAGAGGATTATTTATATTACCTTAAATAATATTAAATATAATAGCTATTTAAGTTATTCCTAATAATAATTACTAATAGGTTTTACTTATTAATTACCCTCCTATATTTATTATACCTCCCTTAGCTAATACTAAGGATTAAGATATAAATAATATAAAAAGCTCTAATAATAAAGAAATTAAATAACTCTAAGCCTAAATTATTACTATAAATACTAAGATAAATAGACTCTATGATTTTATTAAAAGAATAGGCTAGACTTAATGCGATTAAAATATATAATATATTAATAATACTTAGAGGCTTAATATTAGTATTATTATTATTATATAAGAGAAAGATATAAGAGAAATCCTAAAGTTAAACCCCCTAGAGAAATTTAATAGAATTATTTATAAACTATTAATATTTCTTATATAGCTATATATATTTATAACCTATTACCTAATATAATTTATTATAATATCTAATAAGATCTAATATATTATAAGATAATTAATTAAAAGTATTATAACTTAATTTAAACTTATTATAAAGGAATATCTTATTAAATTATTTATTAAATTTTCCCTTTAGATTATAAACCTTTATTTTAGCTTTAAGACTTTTAAAGCTATACTTTAATAAGCCTTTAAAATAATAAATAAAAAATCTTAAGTAAAAAGGAATATTAAAGTATTTTAATAGACTTATTTTATATTAAAGTATAATATTAAATACTTTTAGCTTATCTTAAAGCTTAATTAAAATTAAGAACCCTTAATATCTTTTTTTTAATAAACTTAAGAAAAGAATATAAGCTAAATTATATAAAAAAGATTAGCCTTATAAGCTTATTAATTATATAGGTAAAGCTATTAAAATTAATAAATAATAATTCTCTTAGAAAAAACTATAAAACCTTAAGTTTAAAAATAATAAGGTTAATACCTTTTAATTTAATATTAATTGAGGATATACTTAAATTAATACTTCTTATAAAATATACCTTAGACTTATATAACTTAATAACGCCTAGTAATAACCCCTAATTATTAAATATTATTATTATTATAAGAAAAGCTATAAGGCTAATATATATAAAAAAAACTAATATAATATCTAAGAGAGATATTATTAACTTAGGCTATAATAATTATTATTTAAAGGAAAAAAATAAATAAGATTTATAAAAACTAATAATAAACTCTAAATAGCTATTTAGATTATTAAGACCCTTAGTATAATATATATAAGATATAATAAATAATAAAAATAAATTATTAAGATAATATAAAAAGACTAAGAAGCTATCTTTATTATAAAAATAAAAAATAATAACTTAGATATAAAAGATATTTTTATTAAGATATATTATAAAGAAATAGCTATAGGCTCTTAATAAAGCCTATATTATAATATATAAGATAATAAATATACTTAATTAATATACCCTAAATATAAAGAGATCTTATAAATCTTCTATAAAGATTACTAATATAATATATATATCTAAAGTAAGTAAGAAAATAATTATTTCTTAATATTATTATAAAAATTAAATAATAAATTATACCTCGCCTATAAAATATATATATATAAAATTAGAGAATAAAATAAGATATTTAATATAATTAATATTTATTTCTCTCTTAATAATAATAAATTAATTACCCTTAAATAATAATTAATTATTATAATATAAATAATTATAATTAACTAAGAATAAAACCTAAATAAAAGCTATCTTAGTATTAAAATAGCCCTCTATAATAAAGAGATATACCTATAATATAAGCTATATATTAAAGCTATATATAATAAATTTAAGTAAATAATTAAAAAAAGATTTAATTTCTTTATATAAAATAAAAAACCTAAAAATAAGGGATAATATTAAAAAATCTAATTATACCTTAGAAATAACTAAGGACCTATAAATAAATTCCTATAAAATTATATTAATTATATTAGGTATAAAAAACTTAATAATATTAATTAATAAAGAAATAATAATTTCTAAGAATAATAAAATAATATAAAAGATAATTATAACTATAAGGTATATATAAATAATAAATATAAATTTAATTATTTTAGTTATATTATATAAATATTAAAAAACTAATTACTTTATTTAATATAAGGCAATAAATAAATAAATAAGGGAATAAATTACTTAAAAAGGCCTTTTACTTTATAAATAAAAAATATAAGTAATAATACTTAAAACTAAAAATATAAATTAAAAAAAAATAATTAATTACTTTAATAAATAATAAAGCTAAATAAAAAAATTTTAATTTAATAATAATAAATAAACTTAGGCTATGATAAAGGTATAAATAAAAGCCTTATATAATATATAACCTTAAAGAAATACCTTTTAATTATAATAGTAGAATTATTAATTATAAAATTAATTACTTTAAAGTTTTTATTAAAAAAAAAACTAAGGAATTTTATTTAATATTATATTAAATTAAAGTTATAATCTTATACTTAGGTATTTATAGTTATAATATTATAACTTATATTTTAATTAAAAAATTAATTAAATATTTTCTTATAATATTAAGATATCTTTTATATTAAATAATAACTTAGGATAAAGATCTTAAATCTTTATTTATAATAAAGAAATAAAATAAAAGTAAATATAAGATATTTCTTTACTTATAGGGATAAAATATAAATATTATAATAAATAAGAATAATAATAATAATAATAAATAATTATATAAATTATATAATAATTCTATATACTTAAGAAAGACCTTAAAAGGCCTAAGAAAAATAACCTAAAAGAAAAATAACTTAAGAATATACCTTAATAATATAAGATTTATAAATAATTTTTTATAAAAGAATTTAAAATAAATTTATTAAAATATATCTTATATAAACTTAAGATTAAATTTATTAATAAAAATAACCTAGCTTTAATAAATTTTATTTATTTAATAAAATATAATTCTTAATATTAAAGAAATATATTAAAGATATAATATAAAAAAGGTATATTAAGGAAAATAAGTTATTTATTAAATATTTTATTATATTTATTTTTAAAAAAAATAATAAGCTTAAATTTTATATTAGTTTTTAAATATTTAATATTATTATATATAAAGATTATATATTATTATTTCTTATTAATAAATTAAAAGATTAATTTCTTAAAATAAAATATTTTATTATATTTAACCTTAAAAGAGCTTATAACCTTATTTAAATTAAAATAAGATATAAATAAAAAATTATTTTTTATATTAAGTATAAATTATTTAAATACCTTATTATACCTTTTAGACTTATTAATATATTTATTATATTTTAATAAATAATTAATAATATATAATAAGAATACTTAGATATATTTATTATATATTATTTAAGTAATATTTTTATTTTCTTTAAAATAAAAGAATAATATATAAAATATATTTATAAGGTATTATAGATATTATAAAATATTAAGTTATTAATATAATATAAGAAAAATAAATTTTATACCTTAGAAATAAAATTCCTTAGATATATTATCTCTTATAATAATATATAAATAAACCTTAAGAAAGTTTTAATAATTAAAGATTAAAAAGAATTAATTAATATTAAAGAAATATAAGCTTTCCTTAGATTTATTAATTATTACTATAAATTCCTTAAAGTATTTAAGAAAATAGCTATATTATTAATAAAATTTATAAAAAAAAATAAAACTTTTATATTTAAGAATAAAATAAAAGAATTTTTTAATAAAATTAAAGAATTTATCTTAAGTAAATTAATATTTAAAATATTTAATTTATCTTAATTAATTAAATTTAAAATTAATACTTTAGATTTTACCTTAGCTATTTAAATTAAATAATAATATAATAAAGAATAATTATATCTAATTATATTTTATTTTTATAAATTATATAAAATAGAATTTAATTATTTTATTTATAATAAAGAATTCCTTATAATTATTAATATTTTTAAAAGATTTAAGTATTATTTATTAGGGAGCTATTATTAAGTTAAAATTTATATTAATTATAAAAATATCTCTTATTTTATAATAACTTAATAACTTAATAAATAGTAATTATAATATATTAAATATTTATTTAAATTTAATTATATTATTATTTATATTAAAAAAAATAAAAAATAAAAAGATAAATATTATTAGCTATAAACCTAACCTAGATATAAGAAAGATCTAAATTAAGAAGTAATTATTATATTTTACCCTTAAAGGATACTTATAATAATATATTATTATATATATCTAATAATAATAATACCTAAATATATCCTATATAATAAAATAAGGTAATTTATTTTTTATTAAGATCTTAAAATATAATAAATAACTCTTAAAAAATAAAAAAATAAATAAATAATAAATATTAAAAAAATTATAATATAATCTTATATAAGAAATATATAATTATTTATTTTATAAATATTAAAGAATTAATAAAACCTTAGAATAAATTAAAATAATATATATATTTCTTAATATAAAAAAGATTATTATAATTATTATTAATACCTTAGCTATTATAAGAAATTATTATAATAGACTTTATTATTAAATTACTTTTATTAAAAGAATTAATTATTAAAAGCTTCTATAATAATATTCTTATTATTATAAATAAATTTATAAAATTTTCTTATTTTATACCTTATAAAGAATTAATAATAATTAAAGAATTTACTTATTTCTTTTATTTTTATATCGCTAAGATATATAATATATTACTTAAGATTATTACTAATTAAGGATTATTATTTATATCTAAGTTTTAATAAAGCCTTATTAGATACTTAGGGATTAATTATAAGCTCTTTATTATATATTATAAAGAGATAAATAAATAAAGAAAATATATAAACTAAATATTAAAATAATATCTTTAATATTATATTAATTATAAATATATTAAATTATATAAAATTAAATAAAAAATCTTAAAATATAATTATAAATTAGACTTATTACCTAAGGTTAAGCTTTATTTAATCTTTTATATCTTATTACTTAAGTTAATATAAGATATTATCTAAGTTAGAATTAATAATAAGCTAGAAGCTAAAATTAATAAATTAGAAAAATATATTATAAAGATTATCTTTAATATAAATAAAATTAATAATAAAATAATATATTTTATTAAATAAAAGGATTACCTAGACTTAGAAAATATATAGGAACCCCTAGAATACCTTATTAATATATAATACCTCTTAAGGAATTTCTATTAATAACGCTAATAAGAAAAGAGAGCTTAAGACTAATAATACTCTAATTAATAGTATTTATAATACCTATAAACTATGCTATAAGTATAGCCTCTAACTTAGCTTTCTCTATTACCTCTCATTTATCTAAGGACTAAAGCCCCTAAGATATTATTTCTATACCCTTAGTATATAATTAATATTTCTAATAATAATAGTATATTAATTATATAAGAATTTTATTTACTCTTACCTAGGCTTCTTAAGCCTCCCGCTATAATTAAAGGAAATCCTCTTTAATATATTCTTCCTTATTATCTAAATAGTCTAACTCTTAGATAATATAGGTTACTAAGGTTCTAAGTAAATAGAAAATAATATAAATAATAAAAAGGAATATATAAGTATTAGATATATCTCTTAATATATCATAAGAATAGCCGTAATAAATATATTTATTATAATAGTTAGATTTCTTAGGTAAAGCTATATAGTAAAGACCCTATATATAACGATCGTGGGATTCCTAAGGGATAAACCGGTCATACTAGTTTATATTAGCAGAGGAGAATATTATATAGCCTTAAAGGGTAATATAAGTCACATCTAGTAATATACTTAAAGATATTAAATATAACTAAGTTATATTAATAGCTAAGGTAGCTAGTATATAAGAAAGTATATATAGGTGTATACTATATACTAAGTTCTTCGTGAGGGGATTATAGTCGTCCTAGATTATAGTAATTCTTAGATCACAGTAATCCTAGGATTATAGTAATCTAGCTATAGTAGTAATCCTTCTTTAATTAATCCTATCTTTTAGTTATAAGGAATTATATACGTCTATCGTGGTTAGGTATATATTAGGTTATAATATAATATCTCCCCTTCTAAGGCCTTATCTATAAGGCTACTTAAATAGTCGCTTCTATATTCCTTCTTTATAGGTATAACTTAGACTTATAATATTTTCTAAGATATTATATTAATAAAATATCTAATTATATTTCTAAATATCTTAATTAAAAAGTTAAAGAGTATTAATTTCTAGCCGCGAGTATTAAATTATCGCGCGAATTTATAGATATATTATACTTATATTATTTTAAGTATTAGAAAGAATATTTAATAGTAGAAGGCTCTTCGCGGTATAATAAATATATATATCGGGGTTATTCTTACGATAGGACGCGGGTTATAAATTCTCGTGAGTCCTATATCCTAATTTCATAGGGGTCCCTTTTCCTATAAGTCGTATTAATATATAAGTAATATATCGCTTAATTTTATAAGAGAAGAAACTAAAGGAGGATAAGGAGAAGGCAGGTACCGACTTATTATAGTTTTATAAGGAGCTAGTAGAGCTTTAGGCAAAGATAGCGCTAGCTATAGGTTATTTATCTAGACTATAGAAAACTAAGAATTTAGTTAAGGAGCGCTATACTACTAAGTTCCGGCGGGGGATCTAGGGTCTAGAGGGCGAGGATCGTCTAGTAGAGGAGTTAAGTTATCGCGAGGAGTCTATCTATTACGACCTAATATGCACCCAACCACGACAGACGCACATAATTCCCCACAACCGAAAGACAAGACCAATCAAAGAAGGATCACTACTATAGCTAGATCACTACGATCCTAGGATTATGGTAATCCTTAGATCATAGTAATCTAGGACGACTATAATCCCCTCACGAAGGACTTAATATATAGTATATACCTATATATACTTTCTTATATACTAGCTACCTTAGCTATTAATATAACTTAGTTATACTTAATACCTTTAAGTATATTATTAGATATAATATATATTACCCTTTAAGGTTATATAATATTCTCCTCTATTAATATAAATTAATATAACTAGTTTATCCCTTAGGAATCCTATAATTATTATATATTAATAGCTCTTATTTAGAAGATTACTTATATTACCTTAAATAATATTAAATGTAATAGCTACTTAGGCTACTCCTAGTAATAACTACTAGTAGGTTTTACTTACTAATTACCCCCCTATACTTATCGCACTTATCCTAGCTAACGCTAAGGATAAAGATATAGATAACGCGGAAAGCTTTAATAATAAAGAAATTAAGTAGCTCTAAGCCTAGATTACTATTATAAGTACCGAGATAAATAGACTCTATGACCTTATTAAAAGAATAGGCTAGACCTAGCGCGATTAAAATATATAATATATTAATAATACCTAAAGGCTTAATAGTATTATTACTGCTACTATGCGAGGAAAAGATATAAGAGAAATCCTAAAGCTAGACCCCCTAGAGAAGTTTAATAGAACTGCCTATAGGCTATTAATATTTCTTATATAGCTACGCGTATTTATAATATATTACCCTATATAGTTTACTATAATATCTAATAAGATTTAATATGTTATAAGATAATTAACTAAGAATGCTATAGCTTAGTTTAAACCTATTATAAAGGAATATTTTATTAAATTATTTACTAAATTTTCCCCCTAGACTATAAACCTCTATACTAGCTTTAAGACTTTTAAAACTATACTTAAATAAGCTTTTAGAATAATAAATAAAAAGTCCTAGGTAAAAAGAGATATTAAAATACTCTAATAGACCTACTCTATATTAGAATATAGCACTAAGTACCTTTAGCTTACCTCAAAGCTTAATTGGGACTAAGAACCTCTAATATCCTTTTTCTTTAATAGACTTAAGAAAGAAGTTTAAGCTAAACTCTATAAGGAAGATTAATTAAATAACCTTATTAATTATATTAATACGGCTATTAAGATTAATAAATAATAATTCTCTTAGAAAAAGCTATAAAACCCTAAGTTTAGAAGTAATAAGGTTAATACCCCCCGATTTAATACTAACTAGGGATATACTTAAACTAATATCTCTTATAGAATATAACCTAGACCTATATAGCTCGGTAGCGCCTAGTAAAGGCCCTTAATTATTAAATATTATTACTACTATAAAAAGGGCTATAAGGCTAATATATATAGAAAAAAGCAACGTAATATCTAAGAAGGATATTATTAACCTAGGCTATAATAACTATTGCCTAAAGGAAAGAGATAGATAAGGTTCATAGGGACTAATAATAAAACCTAGACGGCTATCTAAACCACTAAGACCCTCGGCATAGTATACATAGGATATAATAATACTAGCCTCTACCCCAGAGAGATAACTTTACCTTATAACTAAGTATACTTTATAGAAGAATAATTTAAATATAATAATAAACCCTAAAAAGGAGAATACTATATAATTATATAACCCCCTAAGGTAAGATAATTTTACTTAACCAACGGATCGAAGTAGTAACTATTACTAGAACCGCTTAATAAGCTAGTTAAGACCTAAGGTATAAGGACTATTATAGTTACGCGATAAAGCAAGTAACTAAAACCTAGGCAATTACTATTATTAACCCCCTAGGAGTAGGCTAACTTCGACGAAGCCGCCGCCAGAGGATTTAACCATAAGGAATAAGTTATAGGCTATATGTATAGCACTAATATACCCTCTATCGTCCATAGGAGGGATTGCTAATAGGATAACCCTATGCGATGCGATAAAACGCTATGCCTATGATATTAGATTAATATATCCCGAGAATATAACGCGGTATATAAATAAAAGGAGGTCTTACGCTGCCCCTAGAGGCATTACGGGGACCCTAACTATGCTAGCATAGCTTAAGTATAATAGTAACTAGCTACTATAGAAATCTAAAACTAATATAACCGGAAGATAAATAATAACTTATAAAAGGAAGAATATTACCTATAACTCTATAATAAATAAGGTAACTAATATTAGAATACTCTTAGGGAATAATATATCTAAATAGCTCGAGAATATATAGATATAGCGAATATATAAGATATTTATATCTATGCTTTATATTAAGAAACCGCCGAGGATCTTAGACTCCCTGAGGTACCCTTTGGTATATAAGATAATATCTAGACCTACCCTATGCATAAAGAATACCCTAGTATCTCATAGATATTATACTATTACTATAAATACGAGGAATACCTAGAAAAGAAAAAAAAGAATAATTATTTTCTAATTCCTTTACCCTATTAGCCTAATAATAAGCTATACCTCTAGTATAAAATAAAAGGGTATAAGGTATACTACTAGTATAAATCTATTTTTATTACTATATTATAGTATTACTAAAGGCTATATAAGGTAACCTAGGAACGCAAATAATAGGACTATAAGATCGAGAAATAGTAAAAATAAATTACTAAATAAGAAAAACTAAAAACTACCCTAGCTATAGAAATAAAGGATAATAACTTAGACACGGGAGATATTCCTATTAGAGCATACCATAAAGAAATAGCTATAAGCTCTCAGTAGAGCCTATGCTATAATATATAGGACGATAAGCGCACCTAATTAATATACCCCTAATATAAAGAAATTTTATAGATCTCCTATAAAGACTACTAATATAGCATATATATCTAAAGTAAACGGGGAAATAACTATTTCTTAGTATAGCTATAAGGGCTAAATAATAAACTATACCTTACTTATAAAATATATATATATAAGATTAGAGGATAAAACGAGGCGCTTAGCATAGCTAATATCTATTTCCTCCCTAATAATAATAAATTAATTACCCTTAAATAATAGTTTATTATCGCCGCATAGATAACTATAACTAATTAAGAATAAGACCTAGATAGAAATTGCCCTAGCACTAAGGCAGCCCTTTATAATAAAGAAATATACCTACGGCACGGGCTATATATTAAGGCTATACACAATAGATTCAAACATATAGCAAAAGAAAGATTCAATTTCCGCACGCGTAATAAAAGACCTAGAGATAAGGAATAATATTAGAAGATCTAACTATACCTCAGAGACAACTAAGGACCTATAGATAAGCTCCTATAGAACTACGCCGATTATATTAGGCATAAAGAACCTAATAATACTAACTAATAGGCGGACAATAACTTCTAAGAATAATAAAATAGCATAAAAGACGACTATAACTATAAGGCATATATAGATAATAAGTATAAATTCGATTACTTTAGCTATACTATATAAATATTAAAAAACTAATTACCCTATTTAATATAAGGCAATGAGTAAATAAATAAGGGAATAAGCTACCTAGGAAGGCCCTTTACTCTATAAGCAGAGAATATAAGCGACGATACTTAGAATTAAGAATACAAGTTAAGGGAGAATAATTAAACGCTTTAATAAATAGCAGAGCCAAGTAGAACTATTTTAATCTAGCAATAATAAATAGGCTTAGGCTACTATAGAGGCATAAATAAGAGCCCTATACAATATATAACCTCAAAGGAATACCTTTTGATTATAATAATAGAGTTATTAACTATAAGATTAATTACCTTAAGGTTTTTATTAAAGAAAAAAACTAAGGAATCTTATTTAATATTATACTAAACTAGAGCTATAATCTTATGCTCGGGTACCTATAGTTATAATATTATAACCTATATTTCGACTAAAGAACTAGCTAGATACTTTCTTATAATACTAAGATATCCTCTATATTAGATAATAACTTAGGATAGAGATCTTAAACTTCTACTTATAATAGAGAATTAGGTAGAGGTAAATATAAGATACCTCTCTACCTATAGGGATAAAATATAAATACTATAATAAATAGAAACGATAATAATAATAAATAATCGCATAAATTATATAATAGCTTTATATATTAAAGAAGGACCTTAAGAGGCCTAAGAAGGATAACCCGGAAGAAGAATAACTTAAAAATATACCCTAGTAATATAAAATCTATAAATAACTCTTCGCAGAAGGACTTAAAATAGGTCTACTAGAATATACCTCGTATGACCTCGAGATTAAGTTTATTAATAGGAAGCAACCCGGCTTTAGTAAACTCTACCTACTTAACGAAGTATAACTTCTAGTATTAAAGGAATATATCAAAGATATAATACGGAAAGGATATATTAAGGAAAGTAAGTTATCTATTAAATACCCTATTATATTTATTTTAAAGAAAAACAGTAAGCTCTAGCTTTATATTAACTTTAGAATACTTAATGCTATTATAATTAAAGATTATATATCGCTATCTCTTATTAGCGAGTTAAAAGATTGACTTTTTAAAATAAAGTACTTTATCGCACTCGACCTTAAGGGAGCCTATAACCTTATTTAGATTAAGGAAAGATATAAATAAAAAACCGCTTTTTATACTAAGTATAGACTATTTAAATACCTTATTATGCCTTTTAGATTTATTAATATACCTATTATATTCTAATAAATAATTAATAATATACTATAAGAATACCTAGATATATTTATTATATATTACCTAGATAATATTTTTATCTTCTTTAAAATAAAAGAAAAATATATAAAATATATCTATAAGGTATTATAAATATTATAAGATATTAAGTTATTAATAAAACCTAAGAAAAGTAAATTCTATGCCTTAGAAGTAGAATTTCTTAGATATATTATCTCTTATAATAAGATATATATAGACCCTAAGAAGGTCTTAGTAATCAAGGACTAAAAAGAATTAACCAATATTAACGAAATATAAGCCTTCCTCGGATTCGCTAATTACTACTATAGATTCCTCTAAGCCTTTAAGAAAATCACCGTATTATTAATAGAACTTATAAAAAAAGATAAAACCTTTATATTTAAGAATAAAGCTAAAAAATCTTTTAATAAAATTAAAAGACTTATCCTAAGTAAACTAATACTTAAGATATTTAACCTATCTTAACTAATTAAACTAGAAATTAATGCCTTAGATTTCGCCTTAGGCGCCTAGATTAAATAATAAGATAATAAAAGATAATTATACCCTATTATATTCTATTCTTATAAGTTATATAAAGTAAAACTTAATTACTTTATTTATAATAAAGAATTCCTTACTATTATTAATATTTTTAAAGAATTTAGATATTACTTATTAAGAAGTTATTATTAAATTAAAGTCTATATTAACTATAAGAATATCTCTTACTTTATAATAACCTAATAACTTAGTAAATAATAACTATAATATATTAAATATCTTTTAGAATTTAATTATATTATTATTTATATTAAAGGATCGGAGAATAGCCGCATAGACGCTATTAGCTATAGACCTAACCTAGATATAAGAAAGATTAAAACTAAAGAATAATTACTATACCTTACCCCCGAGGGATACCTATAATAATAGATAATTATATATATTAGGCAATAATAATACCTAAATATAATATATATAGTAAAGTAAGGGAATTTACTCCTTACTAAAATCCTAGAATATAATAAATAACTACTAAATAACTAAAAAACTAATAAGTAATAGGTACTAAAGGATCTATGCTATAACCTTATATGCGAAATATATAATTATTAACTCTATAAATATTAAGGAATTAATAAAACCTTAGAATATATTAAAATAATATATATATTTCTTAGTATAAAAAAAACTATTATAATTATTATTAAATAATATAACCTTTATATAAAAACTAAGGTATAACGCTATAAACCTTATAGTAAACTATAACCCCTACTAGTACTTTAGCTACTATAGGAAACTATTATAATAGATTTTATTATTAAATTACCCCTATTAAAAGAACTAATAACTAGAAACTTCTATAATAATATTCTTATTATTATAGATAGACTTATAAAACTTTTTTATTTTATACCCTATAGAGAATTAATTATAGCTAAAAAATTTACTTATCTCTTTTATTTTTATATTACTAAAATATATAATATATTACTTAAGATTATTATTAATTAAGGACTACTATTTATATCTAAGTTTTAATAAAGCCTTATTAAATACTTAGAGATTAACTATAAGCTCTCTATTATATACTATAAGGAGATAAATAAATAAACGGAATATATAAACTAAATATTAAAATAATACCTTAGATATTATATTAACTATAAATAAACTAATTAGGTTAAGAAGCTATTAGCCGCTTAGCTAGCCTATAATATAATAATAAATAAAAGTATAAAGACTATATTAGCCTATACTAACTTTAGATTTATATTAAATACTTATTAATAATCATAAGATACTATTATTAACCCTAAAGTAATCCTTATTAATAACTAATTATATAACCTATATAAAGAAATATATATAAAACTTAGATTTATTAAGAATAAAATAATAAATTATATAAATAAAAAAAGGATTAAGGGATTAATATTCTTAAAGGGAGATATAATCTACCTTATAATAAAAAATATTAAAATAAGATAATAAAATAAAAAACTTAACTATAAATATATTAAATTATATAAAATTAAATAAAAAATCTTAAAATATAATTATAAATTAGACTTATTACCTAAGATTAAGCTCTATTTAATCTTTTATATTTTATTACTTAAATTAATATAAGATATTATCTAAATTAAAATAAGTAATAACCTTAATATAGAAATTAATAAACTAAAAGAATATATTATAAAAGCTATCCTTAATATAGATAAAATTAATAATAAAATAATATATTTTATTAAATAGAAAGACTACCTAGACTTAGAAAATACCTAAGAACCCCCAGAATATCTTATTAAGGCATAATACTTTCTAAAGAATTTTTATTAATTCCGCTAAAACTAAGTAAAAGATTAAAGTTAAAACTACCTAAGCTAAGGGAAACCTAGTTAAACCCCTCTAGGTTTAGGGATTAAAGCTCCTCTTAGATAGACTCCTTACGATAACTTAACTCCTCCGCTAGATAATCCTCGCCTTTTAGACCTTAGATCCCCTGCTAGAACTTAGTAGCATAGCGCTCCTTAACTAAATTCTTAGTTTTCCGCAATCTAGATAAATAACCCGCGGCTAGCGCTATCTTTGCTTAAAGCTCTACTAGCTCCTTATAAAGCTATAATAAGTCAATACCTGCCTTTTCCTCGTCCTCCTCTAGCTTCTTCTCTTACGAAATTAAGCGATGCACTACTTATATATTAATACGACTTATAGGAAAAATAGACCCCTATAAAATTAGGGCATAGGACTTATAAGAATTTATAACCTATATCCTATTATAAGAATAACCCTAATATATATACTCGCTATACCGCGAAGAGCCTTTTACTATTAAGTATTCCTTTTAATACTTAAAATAATATAAGTATAATATATTTATAAATTCGCGTAATAGTTTAATACTCGCGGCTAGAAATTAATACTCTTTAACTTTTTAGTTAAGATATTTAGAAATATAATTAGATATTTTATTAATATAATATCCCGGAAAATATTATAAGTCTAAGTTATACCTATAAAGAAGAAATATAGAAGCGACTATTTAAGTAGCCTTATAGATAAGGCCTTAGAAGGGGAGATATTATATTATGACCTAATATATACCTAATTATAATAGACGTATATAATTCCCTATAACTAAAAGATAAGACTAATTAAAGAAAGATTACTACTATAGCTAGATTACTATAATCCTAGGATTATAGTAATCCTTAGATTATAATAATCTAAGACGACTATAATCCCCTCACGAAGGACTTAGTATATAATATGCACCTATATATACTTTCTTATATACTAGCTACCTTAGCTATTAATATAACTTAGTTATATTTAATACCTTTGAGTATATTACCAGACGTAATATATATTACCCTTTAAGGTTACGCAATATTCTCTTCTGCTAATATAAACCAGCACGACTAGTTTATCCCTTGGGAATCCCACGATCGTTATACTATCTAGGAGGAGTTTTAATCCCTAAACCCAGAGGGGTTTAACTAGGTTTCCCTTAGCTTAGGTGGTTTTAACTTTAATCCCTTGCCTAGTTTTAGCAGAGTTAATAGAAATTCTTTAGAAAGTATTATACCTTAATAAGGTATTCTAAGGGTTCCTAGGTATTTTCTAAGTCTAAGTAATCTTTCTATTTAATAAAATATATTATTTTATTATTAATTTTACCTATATTAAGGATAGCTTTTATAATATATTCTTTTAATCTATTAACTTCTATATCGGAGTTATTATATATTTTAACCTAGATAATATCTTATATTAATTTAAGTAATAAAATATAAAAAATTAAATAGAGCTTAACCTTAGGTAATAAGTCTAATTTATAATTATATTTTAAGATTTTCTATTTAATTTTATATAATCTAATATATTTATAATCGAATTTTTTATTTTATTATCTTATTTTAATATTTTTTATTATAAGGTAAATTATATCTCTCTTTAAGAAGGTTAATCCCTTAATTCTTTTTTTATTTATATAGTTTATTATTTTATTCTTAATAAATTTAAGCTTTATCCTTATTTCTTTATATAAGTTATAGAGCTAATTATTAATAAGAATTACTTTAAGGTTAATAATAATATTTTATAATTATTAATAAATATTTAATATAAATCTAAAGTTAGTATAGGCTAATATAGTCTTTATACTTTTATTTATTATTATATTATAGGCTAGCTAGGTAATTAATAGTTTCTTAACTTAGTTAGTTTATTTATAATTAATATAGTATTAAAGGTATTATTTTAATATCTAGTTTATGTATTTTATTTATTTATTTATCTCTTTATAATATATAGTAGAGAGTTTATAGTTAATTCCTAAGTATTTAATAAGGCTTTACTAAAACTTTAAAGTAAATAATAATCCTTAGTTAATAATAATCTTAAGTAATATATTATATATTTTAATAATATAAAAATAAAAGAAATAAATAAATTCTTTAGCTATTATTAATTCTCTATAGGGTATAAAATAAGAAAATTTTATAAGTCTATCTATAATAATAAGAATATTATTATAAAAGTTTCTAGTTATTAATTCTTTTAATAAGGGTAATTTAATAATAAAATCTATTATAATAGCTTCCTATAGTAGCTAAGGTATTAGTAAGGGTTATAGTTTACTATAAGGTTTATAGCATTATGCCTTAATTCTTATGTAAAGGTCGTATTATTTAATAATAGTTATAACTATCTTTTTTATACTAGGAAATATATATATTATCTTTATATATTCTAAGGTTTTATTAATTCCTTAATATCCATAGAGTTAATAACTATATATTTCGCGTACGAGGTCATAGCATAGATCCTCTAGTACCTATTACTTATTAGTTTTCTAGTTATTTAGTAATTACTTATTATACTCTAGGATTTTAATAAGGAATAAATTCTCTTACTCTACTATATATATTATATTTAGGTATTATTATTACCTAATATATATAATTATCTATTATTATAGGTATCCCTTAGGGGTAAGGTATAGCAATTATTCCTTAATTTTAATTTTTCTTATATCTAGATTAGGTCTATAGCTAATAACATCTACGCGGCTATTCTTTAATCCTTTAATATAAATAATAATATAATTAAATTCTAAAAGATATTTAATATATTATAATTATTATTTACTAAGTTATTAAGTTATTATAAAATAAGAGATATTCTTATAGTTAATATAAACCTTAATCTAATAATAACTTCTTAATAAGTAATATCTAAATTCCTTAAAAGTATTAATAATAATAAGGAATTCTTTATTATAAATAAAGTAATTAAGTTTTACTCTATATAACTTATAGGAATAAAATATAATAAGGTATAATTATCTTTTATTATCTTATTATCTAATCTAGGCACCTAAGGCAAAATCTAAGGTATTAATTTTAAGTTTAATTAATCGAGATAAATTAAATATCTTAAGTATTAATTCGCTTAAGATAAGTCTTTTAATTTTATTAAAAGATTCTTTAGCTTTATTCCTAAATATAAAGGTTTTATCTTTCTTTATAAGTTTTATTAATAATATAATAATCTTCCTAAAGGCTTAAAGGAATCTATAATAATAATTAATAAATCTAAGGAAGGCTTATATTTCCTTAATATTAATTAATTCCTTTTAGTCCTTAACTACTAAGACCTTCTTAGGGTCTATATATATCTTATTATAAGAGATAATATATCTAAGAAATTCTACTTCTAAGGTATAGAATTTACTTTTCTTAGGTTTTATTAATAACTTAGCGTCCTATAGTATCTATAATACCTTATAGATATATTCTATATATTCTTCTTTTATTTTAGAGAAAATAAAGATATTATTTAGGTAATATATAATAAATATATCTAGGTATTCTTATAGTATATTATTAATTATTTATTAGAATATAATAGGTATATTAATAAGTCTAAAAGGCATAATAAGGTACTTAAATAGTTTATACTTAGTATAAAAAATAGTTTTCTATTTATATCTTTCCTTAATCTAAATAAGGTTATAGGCTCCTTTAAGGTTAAGTATAATAAAGTATTTTATTTTAAAAAATCAATCCTTTAACTTACTAATAAGAGGTAATAATATATAATCCTTAACTATAATAGTATTAAGTATTCTAAAGTTAATATAAAGTAAAAGCTTATTATTCTTCTTTAGAATAAATATAATAGGGTATCTAATAAATAACTTACTTTCCCTAATATATCCTTTTTATATTATATCTTCAATATATTCCTTTAATACTAGAAATTACGCTTTATTAAGTAGGTAGAGTTTACTAAAGCTAGGTTACTTCTTATTAATAAACTTAATCTCGAGGTTATATAAGGTATATTTTAGTAGACCTATTTTAAGTTCTTCCGCGAAGAATTATTTATAGATCTTATACTACTAAGATATATTTTTAAGTTATTCTTCTTCTAGGTTATCCTTCTTAGGCCTCTTAAGGTCCTTTTCTAATATATAGAACTATTATATAATTTATATAATTATTTATTATTATTATTATTTCTATTTATTATAATATCTATATTTTATCCCTATAGGTAGAGAGATATCTTATATTTACCTCTACCTAACTTCTCTATTATTAATAAAAGTTTAAGATCTCTATCCTAAGTTATTATCTAATATAAAAAATATCTTAGTATTATAAGAAAGTATCTAGCTAATTCTCTAATTAAAATATAGGTTATAATATTATAACTATAGGTACCTAAGCATAAAATCATAGCTTTAATTTAATATAATATTAAATAAGATTCCTTAGTTCTTTTTTTTAATAAAAACCTTAAGGTAATTAATCTTATAGTTAATAACTCTATTATTATAATTAAAAGGTATTTATTCGAGGTTATATATTATATAGGGCTCTTATTTATGCCTCTATAGTAGCCTAAGCTTATTTACTATTACTAGATCGAAATAGTTCTACTTAGCTCTACTATCCACTAAAGTATTTAATTATTCTCCCTTAACTTATACTCTTAACTCTAAGTATTATTATTTATATTCTCTACTTATAGAGTAAAAGGCCTTTCTAAGTAGCTTATTCCCTTATTTATCTACCTATTGCCCTATATCGAATAAGATAACTAGTTTTTTAATATTTATATAATATAGCTAAAGTAATTAAATTTATACTTATTATCTATATATACCTCGTAGTTATAGTTATCCCTTATATTATCTTGCTATTCCTAGAAGCTATTATCCGCTTACTAGTTAGTATTATTAGGCTCGCTGCGCCTAATATAATCGGCATAGTCCTATAGGAGCCTATCTATAGGTCCTTAGTTATCTCTAAGGTATAGTTAAATCTTTTAATATTATTCCTTATCTTTAAGTCTTCTATCTTATATAAGGAAATTAAATCCTTCTTTTACTATTTATTTAAATCTATTATATATAGCCTTAATATATAGCCTATGCCGTGGGTATATTTCTTTATTATAGAGAGCTACCTTAGTGCTAAGGTAACTTCTATCTAGGTCTTATTCTTAATTAGTTATAGTTATCTATGCGGCGATAATAAACTATTATTTAAGGGTAATTAATCTATTATTATTAAGGAAAAAATAAATATTAGTTACGCTAAGTATTTTATTCTATCCTCTAACCTTATATATATATATTTTATAAGCAAGGTATAGCTTATTATTTAGTCCTTATAGCTATACTAAGAAATAATTATTCTCCTGCTTGCTTTAGATATGCATACTATATTAATAGTCCTTATAGGAGATCTATGAAATTTCTTTATATCGGGGATATACTAATTAGGTACACTTATCGTCCTATATATTATAGCATAGGCTCTATCGAGAGCTTATAGCTATTTCTTTATAATATGCCCTAATAGGAATATCTTTTATATCTAAGTTATTATCCTTTATTTCTATAGCCGGGGTAGTTTTTAATCTCTCTTATTTAGTAATTTATTCTTATTATCTCTTAATCTTATAGTTATATTATTTATATTCCTAGGTTACCTTATATAGCCTTTAGTAATACTATAGTATAGCAATAGAAATAGATTTATACTAATAATATACCTTATATCCTTTTACCTTATACTAGAGGTATAGCTTATTATTAGGCTAATAGGGTAAAGGGATTAAAAAATAATTATTCTTTTATTTCTCCTCTAGGTATTTTTTATATTTATAGTAATAATATAATATCTATGAGATATTAGGATATTCTTTATATATAGGATAAGTTTAGATATTATCTTATGCGCTAAATAGTGCTTTAGGGAGTCTAGGATTTTCGGCTATTACTTAATATAAAGCGCAGATATAAATATCTTATATATTCGCTATATCTATATATTCTCGAGCTATTTAAATATATTATTCCCTAAGAGTATTTTAGTATTAGTTACCTTATTTATTATAGAGTTATAAGTAGTATTCTTCCTTCTATAAGTTATTATTTATCTTTCGGTTATATTAATTCCGGATTTCTATAGTAGCTAGCTATTATTATGCTTAAGCTACGCTAGCGTAATTAGGGTCCCCATAATGCCTCCGGGGGCGATATAGGGCCTCCCTTTGTTTATATACCGCGTTATATTCTCGGGATATATCGATTTAATATCGTAGGCATAGTATCTTATCGCACCGGGTGGGGTTATCCTACTAATAATCTCTTCTATAGGCAATAGAGGGCATATTAGTACTATATATATAGCCTATAACCTATTCCTTATAGTTAAATCCTCCGGCGGCGGCTTTATCGAAGTTAGCCTACTCCTAGGGGGTTAATAATAGTAGTTACCTAGGTCTTAGTTACTTATTTTATCGCGTAACTATAATAGTCCTTTTACCTTAGGTCTTAATTAGCTTATTAAGCGATTCTAGTAATAATTACTACTTTAATCCGTCGGTTAAGTAAAATCGTCTTACTTTAGGGGGTTATATAGTTATATAGTATTTTCCCTTTTAGGGTTTATTATTATATTTAAATTATTCTTTTATAAAGTATATTTAGTTATAGGGTATAATTATCTCTCTAAGATAGAGGCTAGTATTATTATATCCTATGCGTATTATACCGAGGGTCTTAGTAATCTAGATAGCTATTTAAGGTTTATTATTAGCTTCTATAAACCTTACCTATCTTTTCCCTTTAGGTAATAGTTATTATAGCCTAGGTTAATAATATCCTTCCTAGATATTATATTACTTCTTTTTATATATATTAGCCTTATAGCCCCTCTTATAGTAATAATAGTATTTAATAGTTAAGGGCCTTTACTAAGCGCTACTAAGTTATATAGGTCTAGGTTATATTCTATAAGAGGTATTAGTCTAAGTATATCCCTAGTTAGTATTAAACCAGGGGGTATTAACCTTATTACTCCCGAACTTAGGGTTCTATAGTTTTTTCTAAGAGAACTATTATTTATTAATTCTAATAGCCTTACCGATATAGTTAATAAGGTTATTAAGTCGATCTTCCTTATAGAGTTTAGCCTAAACTTCTTTCTTAAGTCTATTAAAGAAAAAGGATATTAGAGGTTCCTAGTCCTAATTAAGCTTCGAGGCGAGCTAAAGGTACTTAATGCTATATTTTAATATAAAGTAATTCTATTAGAGTACTTTAATATCTCTTTTTACCTAGGATTCTTTATCTATTATTTTAAAAGCTTATTAAAGTATAATTTTAAAAGTCTTAAAGCTAAAGTAGAGGTTTATAGTCTAGGGGGAAAATTTAATAAATAATTTAATAAGGTATTCCTTTATAATAGGTTTAAACTAAGCCATAGCATTCTTACTTAGTTATCTTATAGCATATTAGACCTTACTAGATACTATAATAAACTATATAGGGTAGTATATTATAAACGCGCATAGCTATATAAGAAAGGTTAATAGCCTATAGGTAGTTCTATTAAATTTCTCCGAGGGGTCTAGCTTTAGGATTTCTCCTATATCTTTTCCTCGCATAGTAGCAATAGCAATACTATTAAGCCGTTAGGCATCGTTAATATACTACGCATTTTAGTCGCGCTAGGTCTAGCCTATTCTTTTAATATTGTTATAAAGTCTATCTATCTCGGTACTTATAGTAGTAATCTAGGCTCAGAGCTACTCGACTTCTTTATTATTAGAGCTTTCTATATTATTTATATCTTCGTCCTTAGTATTAGCTAGGATAAGTATAATAGATATAGGGGAGTAATTAATAGGTAAAACCTACTAATAGTTATTACTAAGAGTAGCCTAAGTAGCTATTATATTTAATATTATTTAAGGTAATATAAGTAATCCTCTAAATAAGAGCTATTAATATATAATAATTATAGGATTCCTAAGGGATAAACTAGTTATATTAATTTATATTAATAGAGGAGAATATTATATAGCCTTAAAGGGTAATATAAGTTATATCTAATAATATACTTAAAGGTATTAAGTATAACTAAGTTATATTAATAGCTAAGGTAGCTAGTATATAAGAAAGTATATATAGGTATATACTATATACTAAGTCCTTCGTGAGGGGATTATAGTCGTCCTAGATTACGGTAATCCTTAGATTATAGTAATCCTAGGATTATAGTAATCTAGCTATAGTAGTAATCCTTCTTTAATTAGTCCTATCTTTCGGTTATGGGGAATCATATGCGTCTATCGTAGTTGGGTGCATATTAGGTCGTGATACTATAAATAATAAAAAGAATATAATATAATCTTAAAACCTAAATAATTAATAATATTACTTAATTTAATAATAGCTAGATATTTTTTAAAAAGAGGATAATTAGATATAATTAATAAAAAATAATTATAAGTCTAAGTTAAGATATACTTATAATAAAAGCCTAGGGTCGCTAAAAATAGCCTTATAGATAAGATTATTAGAGGGGAGATATTATATTATAACTAAGGTACTTTATTCCCTATATAATTATATTTAATACCTATTATAAGGCCTAATTAATAACGATTATACTTAGATTATACTAAGATATTATAATCCCTTAATAATCCCAATAAAGATTAATAATAGATTATAGCTAAAGATTATTAAGCTAATATAATTTAATTAAAATATTTTTATATATAATATATACTTATTAATATTTTCTTATATATTAATTACCTTAGCTATTAATATAACTTAATTATATTTAATACCTTTAAGTATATTACTAGATATAACTTATATTACCCTTTAAGGTTATATAATATTCTCTTCTACTAATATAAACCAATACGACTAGTTTATCCCTTAGGAACCCTATAATTATTATAAATAGGTATAAGGGGATAATTAATAGGTAAAACCTATTAATAATTATTACTAAGAGTAGCCTAAGTAGCTATTATATTTAATATTATTTAAGGTAATATAAGTAATCTATTAAATAAGAGCTATTAATATATAATAATTATAGGATTCTTAAGGGATAAATTAGTTATATTAATTTATATTAATAATAAAATAGGTTATATAGCCTTAAAGGGGTAATATAAGTTATATTTAGTAATATACTTAAGGTATTAAGTATAACTAAGTTATATTAATAGCTAAGGTAGCTAGTATATAAAAAAGTATTAATAAGTATATTTATATATTTATATTTTATTTATAGGATTAATATTATTAGAATAGACCCTATACAATAGCTCAGAGGGTAGTCACATAGGTAAATAGCCTACTAGGTAATCTCCGGGCCTATAGTAAACTAGGCCTAATTAGGAAGGCTATATTATAGCCCTAAAAGGGAAAGAGAGATTATTATAAAGAAGAATAATATAAGTAATATATATAGCTAGAGGGCATATATAAAGATAGCCCTAATTTTATAATAATTAAGAGTCTTATATATTAATTAATAATTAATAACTAAAATATAAAATTAAAAAGCACTTATTAATTAATCCCTAAATAATAATAATAAATATAAATATAAAGCTAGCCTCTAGTAATAATTAGGTCGCCTAGTATAATATCCTTAAGGTAAAGGCAAAGAATTAAGACCTATAGGTCTATATTAACCCTCTCGCTAAGAATAAGCCTACCTTCTTATTAAACCCTCCTATAAAGCCTAATATATAGAATATAAAAAAAAAAGGCCTAAGGACTAAGTCTATAACTATAAGAGGAACCCTATTGACCTAGGACTTTAGTAATACCCTTTAAAAAGAAGAAATTATCCTAAGGGCTAATATAAATAATAATTAAAGAGCTAATAATATCTTAGACCTCTTAGCGGCTAATCTCTAGACCTATATGTTACGGTTGTGATCTCTAAGGTCACTAAAAGCTAGGTAGGCAAAATAGTTATATTGCACTGAAGCTTGCTAGATCTAAGATAACGGAGGCCGTAGCGAAAGACAAAGGTTTCCTTTGTGAAGCCCTTCTGAAAAGCTAGGGGCACGTGAGTTAGTTAGTGCGCTGGTTCGTACAAAGCAGCATAACAATTATCCCCCCCCCTCTAGGCCGGACATCTTAGCCGGAAGTAGGTCTATGCTAAAACTCCATTAATACTGCTAAACAGCTAGCGGCCACCGACAAAGATAGCTTCTTTTTTGCCAATAATAAAGCCCGCTTTCGCTTTATTTTCTATAATAATAAGATAGCGGTTTATTACCATCTCTATAGCAATTCGTCCTATCTCTTAAATAATAATAATAAAAATTTTCCCTAGTCGCAAAATTTTTTCTATTTAAGTTTATTATTATAATACTTATCTAAGTATTTCTTTATCGATACCCTGCCGATTTCCTATCGCTTCCCGCTCGATATACTACCTACTCGTAAGAAGACTAGTTATACCGGTCGCGCGGCTCCTATCGATATCGGTTCCTAGTGCATAAAGTATTTCCGCTCCGTCATAGAGCAAGAGGCTAAGTTTATTAACTCTAGAAACCCTTATATATACCCCTTCGAATGCATCCCGATTAAGTGCGGATACTAAGACGCTACCTCTTCTTATTATATTAAATATAATAAGGATAGCAATAGCTATATTAGGTAAGTATTTTTATCCTCGCGTTTTACCCTCTTTCCTCTAAGTAAACCCTAGCTAATCTTTAATAAAGCCCCCCCATAATCCTCGAAGGGGATATTTATAAGCTTCGTTATATACTTATATATATTAATAAGGTTTATACTAAGCTTACTACCCCGGGTATTAATAATAGTATTATTAATTCTTATTTTTACAATATTATTACTCTCCGTTATTTCATAGCGGCTTTGAACCGTCTTTATTAGGCTTTCGGTGCCCTTAAGACTACCTATTATTCTAAGTTTAGCCTTATCGGAATAAAGAAGTCTAGCCGCATAAGTTATATTTTCCTTAGTATTTTAGTATAATATATTAATCCTTTCCCGATTATAGGAAGCTCTCGCTATATATAAGTCTATTATTAATACTCATCGTGCCTTACTTATTTCTTCCTTTCTAGCTCCCCGCATAATCATAGTAAATATAACTCTTCCCTAGGGTTTCTTTATATTTTTATTAATATTTCCCTAGCTTAACCCCGTCTAGACTTATTAGCGCTACTCTTAGACTCTTTATATATATCCTTCCGACGTTGGGTACGCTACTTAGGCTACCTCGCAGGCTACCTTCCATCGTGAGATCAAGGCTACCATTCGCCTTAATAGCAATATTAGGTCTCGCGCTAGTCTTCGGGCTAGCCTACCCAAGTAGCAGCAAGGACTTCTTAACGCTTATAGCCCTTAAATTCCCTACCTATGCCGTATAGTTTCGCTAATATTTCGGGGGTTTAGTTTGGTAATTAGATCGGGTTTATAGATACCCGCGGCGGTTACCGCTTGTTAATTTAATTAATTTTTTAGCGCACTTTTCGTCGCGTTTACCCTATATTTTTGCTCCTTTTTTATTATATCTTCCTTAGGGTTTCCCGCTATTTATGAATTACTTCTTATATATTCTCTATATTATCTGCGTTAACCCACTAATTATATTCTATTGGCTATCCCTTCTACTTAATAAGATAATATATTTAGCCCTTAATCTTCTTTTCTTACTTAATTCTTTTAATTTTATACTCTCTTTCCTCTTCCTTAAGGTTAGGTATTAGTAGGTTTTCCGGATTTACTCCCTTATATTATATCTAGGGCTCTAAGAGGCTAATATAAAAGATATTATATAGTTAGGAGTATTTATTTAGAAATATAAGGCGATATACTTATTTACTAATTTTATCGAGGATTTTAAATAGTCTAATATATCTTAGTAATAATTTCTTTTTTTCTTACTTTAGTCTAAGGTTTCTAGTAGATAATACTATAAGGTCTCCTCGTTTAAACTCTATAGGTTTATAGCGGGAGTCATAGTATTTCGCCCTCCTTTTAATAACTTTCTTCTAGGATTATTAGAGTTTTATTCTAATCTCTTATAGCCGCTCTAATCGCGCTTCTACCTCTAGGACTTAATTTACTAGGGTATCGATATCTAACCATAGGTAAAACTCAGGCTTATAGCCTATAAGCGTATTATTAGGAGAAGTTCTTATGGTCTTATTAGGGGCTATATTGCAGGCGAATTATACTATTAGTAGCAATTTTAGCTATCTTTCTTAATAGTCTACTATAAAGCATTATAAGTAGTGCTTAATAGTCTAATTTATATATTTAATTTACCTATCTATTTAGGGGTAAAACGCTATCAAAAGCCTCTATTTAATCTATAATACATAGCATAGTTCTAACCAAAACTCGCTTATAAAGATAGGCCCTCGATCTATAATAATTCCCCACGGAGCTCTAAAACGTAATTCTACCTCTATATGGAAAAGCTTAGTAAGGTCTATGGCGGTTATCGTTGTGCTAACAGGGAGGAATATAATGTATTTCATATACCTATCTACTATAACTAAAATAGCATCGACTTCTTAGTCTTTATATATTACTAGAGGTAATCCTATGATAAAGTCCATAAATAATTTAACCATAGGTCGGTATAGAATCGGTAGGTTTTCTAGCTTGCCATACGGGCGATGCCTCCTAGTAATTACCCCTTAATAAATTACATATATCTATATATATTCTTTAATATCGGCCTCTATAGCTTCCTAATGAAATTTCCTTTTAAGGAGCTTAATAGTTCTCTTAGTGCCAAAATAACCTACTAGCGGGTCTTTATAATATAAGTAGAGGATATTTTGCCGAAGTGCGGGGTCCTTAGGGATATACACTCGGTCTCTGAAGAATAAGAGGCTATCCTCCCCTATAGTCTATGCAGCGGGGTCTCCTTCCCTTTTCTTCTAGGTTTCGCGATATCTTCTCGCGGTTTCCCTAGAGTTATTATTTTAGGCTACCTTAATCAATTCTAATAATAGATCTAATAGCAGTGCCTATATTAGCGATTTATTTACTAGTATTATCTTAATTACCTCTATTAAGATAGATTTAGTAATACCTAGCTCTACCTTTGCCTAGTCCTTAAAATATCCTAGGTTAGGCGTATTTTCGGTACTATTTCCTAGAGGTTAAGGTAAGAGTTTTTCCTCCTATAAGGACTCCTTATCTAACTTAGCTTCTCCTAAGGCTTAAGACTCTAATACTCCTAATATAGGCTCTATGCCTAGCCTTACTGATCTTATTTATGCTCTTATGAGGGCTTAGATCTTATTTATCTTACCTCTAAGTATCTCGAGTAACTCGGGACTCTAGTCCTCTTCTAGGATATATCCCAGAGGTCTCGATAGGGCATCCATAGGGTTTATCTTACCCTTACGATATTTAATCACAAAGTCATATAGCATAAGGTAAATATACTATCTTACTTATCGACCATTAAGTCTTATAGTCTTTATAAATACTTATAGGTTCTAATAGTCACTGAGGACTTTAATCTAATTTAGTGCCCCTTCTAGGTAGTATCGCCAGTATTTAAATAACTCAACGATAGCTATTATCTCTTAGTCTAGGGTGCTATAATTAAGTTCTACTATATTAAACTTTCTTAACTAAAAGGTAATTAGATACTATTTGCCTTAGTCATCGGGCTACAAGAGGATACCTATTATCGCTACCTTAGATACATCTGTCTCTACTTATATTAGTCGTATTAGGTTAAAATACCGCAATAGCGGTACCTTCTAGAACTCCGCGATAACCTAGTAAAATACTACCCTCTCTCTATTAATTAAGTAGTATTTCCCTAGCTTCTTCCTATTTATACTTCCCTTTATAAGGCTTATAAATAATTCTATAATTCTAGAATACCTATAAATAAAGCATCTATAGAAGTTATAAAATCCTAAGAAGACTTAAACTTCTTTATATATTATAGGCTTAGCCTATTTAGCGATTATCTTTACCTATTAAGGATCTATTAAAACCCCTTCTCCTAATAGGATAAACCCTAGGAATTCTACTTCCTATTAATAAAAGGAGCACTTCGACGGCTTAGTATATAACTCTGCCTTTTATATCCTATCTAATACTTCCCTAATAGCCTTTATATAGGATTCTTTATCTTTCGAATAGATAAGGATATTATCTAAATAGACTATATAAACTATATTAAGAAGTCTATATAAGGCTTAATAGATATAATACTAGAAGGTAGTAGGTGCGTTTGCGAGGCCAAATAGTATAACTAAATACTCAAAGTAGCCATAACAGGTATAGAATACAGTCTTCCACTTATCTCCTTCCTTAATGCAGATACGATAGTATGTATCTTTAATATTAATCTTAGAGAGGTACTTTGCTCCCTATATCCTATTAATAATCTCCGAAATTAAGGAGAGAGGGTAATAATTCTTAATAATATTAGCATTAAGACCCCTATAATCCACGCAGAGGCAAAGTCCCCTATCTTTCTTAGGAATAAAGAGGATTAAGGCCCCTATAGGGCTCTTTAAGGGTCTAATATGCCCCTTCTGAATATTATCGGCTAGATATTCCCGAAGCTCTTAGAGTTCGGTATAAAAAAGGGGGTAAATCGGTCCATAAGGCAGGTCTTTGCCTTCTACTAGGTCAATCGCATAATCAATGCCCTTATATCTTAGTAACTTACCTGCCTTTTCGTAGCTAAATACTTCTACCTTATCTATGATTTCGGGTAGTAAGGTAGGGTCTCCTAAGGGTTTCGCCGATTCTTCGTTAGGTAATAGATATAGCTCCTTATAAGGAGTAATAAGGTAAACCTATCTAAGGTTCTTTACTTTCTTATAGAATTTTCATATTAGTAATACTTTAGTCTTATTGATCTTCCTCTTAAACTACTAGAGCCTTTCTCCCCTATTAATTATAATAAAATAATTATAAATAATAGATATTAAGAATAAGATATTATTTCCTTAGAGTATTACTTTATCTTTAATACCTATATAAATATATTTAAATTATTCTAAATGCCCCTAGTAATTAGTTATAATAATTAGGATACGCTATTTATAAAGGACTTTTAGTTTATTTCCCCCTACTATTTTATAAGATCCCTAGACCTTACTAAGGTTCTTAAGCCCCTATCTCCTCGCGAATTCCTCACTTATGCAATCTAATACTACCGATATATCTAAATACGCTCCTATTTCCTCCCATTTTTAGCTATAAATCATAATCATAGTATTAAGGCAAAGCTCAGCCTAGATATTATTATCTTCTATCGACGCCTAGGCTACGCTATCGACTAGTTGCTATTTTTCATCTAGCCTATTTATTTAGATTTTCATCGTTTCAGACAGGCTCGTAGGAGATATTCGGTGCTTCTATACGCGTAGCACTTAAGCTTATTTCTTAATCTATCCTTTGGGTTTCCCCGCTATTGAGCCGTCGAATCTCTAGTAGATTATTAGGAATTCCCCGAGGTTTCAGTCGAATTATATTTTAATTACTTCTATTAATAGTTACTATTAAAGTAACTCTTCCGTTTATTTTATTATGCTATTATATCCTAATAACGGGTAATAAGAGTAACTATTTTATCGCGAGTCTATGATAAGGTCGATGCATTAAGATTAATATAGTCTCATAGCTCGGTTTATAATTTAGCAAAGTAGAAGAGAGCTTACTGCGATTTAGTATATCTTAGGAAGTATTTCTTGATAGAATCGAGGTAGATATAGAAGTCTTATAGGGTCTAGTTCTCCCGTTGTTGCGATTATTCTAATTATGCTATTAGGAATATATCTCGATTTTTGATATCCTTAATTAATTAGAGGGTCTACTCTTTAAATCCCTTCTAGTCTTCCTTAAGTATATGCCATTAAATCTTATTATATTCCTTAAGGTATTAGTCCTATCTCGCCCGGCCTTTATAATCTATATAATTAAGTACGAGTAAGATCTTCTTATATCCCTTCTGGTATCAACGGCGCGCTCCGCTAAAGGCTCAGTATAAATCATTAAGCCAGTTATTACGCTTATGAACCATAGTAGGGAGGGTTAACTCATTAATGTTCTTAATCTTAACTTCTCCCTCTTTTAATAATAATAAATCGGAGTATTCTCTATGCTTTTTTAATAGTTTTTCCTTACTAAGTATTTATAATAATTTAATTAATACCTATTTCTTATCCCGGAGTGCTTTTAGTTCCTCTAATTATTTAATCCGTTTCTTAACCTTAGCTTATTGCTACTTAATCGTTGGGGTTTCGGTATATTTGCTATTGGGTTAGGGTTGTGGATATATGACGTCGTCGACTCCCGTTATTCCCGACGAAGGGGAATTTTCGAGGCCCTCGCGGGCTATCTTCGAAAGAACCATTTCCTAGGTAGCTCGTAAGAGAAGCTTTAGAATTATTACGGTTATGATCTCTAAGGTTACTAAAAGCTAGGTAGGCAAAATGGTTGTATTGCACTAAAGCTTGCTAGATCTAAGATGACAGAGGCCGTGGCGAAAGACAAAGGTTTCCTTTGTGAAGCCCTTCTGAAAAGCTGGGGGCACGTGAGTTGGTTGGTGCGCTGGTTCGTACAAAGCAGCGTAACACTATAACTCCCTCTAGACCCTATATAAATATCTTCTATTTAAGTATAAGAACCTTAAAAAAAGGATTATAAAGGTTTAAGATTAAGTCCTAGAAATAATTAATAAGTCGCTTATTTATTATTATTACTTAATTAATAATATATTTATAGATTAAATAAAGTCCCTATATAAAGAATTCTCCTTAGCGGCTAGAGATAAGAAGAGGAAAGCCTAGGCGGTATATAAGAGCTATTTAATAAAGCCTTACTAAAGTTACTTAATTTCTTATTAAGTAATTAATAAGTAGATTATAGGGTATTATAATATAATTAATAAAGTAAGAGATATAAGCTTCTAGGAAACTAAGGAAATAGATTAATAATTCCTAGATTTCCTTAAAGCCCTATACTTATTACTCTTTAAGTTATAGATCTTTACTTATAATATAATAAAGAGAAATAAAATAAAAAAGAATAAACTTATAATTACTTTTATAATTATTAATATAAGGCTAGCTCTTAGTAATCTTAGAGAGTCCCTAAAGAGAGGGAAAATATATTATAGAGCCTTTAATATTAATAATAAAGATAACTTAGAGAAAGCTAATAAATAAAAGTAAAAGAAGAATTACCTAAGGGCTCCTCTAAAAGGGAAGAAAAAAGAATAAGAGAATAGAAATAAAAGAAAATAGCCAAGGTATATAATATATAGCCTTCTATACCTCTTAATTAATTATTATAATATATTCTTAGAAAAGAGACCTAAGGATATAAGGCTAAATACTTACTAAGATAAAATAATAAAGAGAAAGATCCTCTTAAATATTAATAGCCTAGCGGACTAAATATAAAAGGTTAAGCTAAAAGGGTTAGCCTAACTCTAATTAATTAGCTCTTATAGCTTAAAAGTAGCCTTATTAATAGCTAAGTAATACCCTCTAAGGGATAATATATTTCTTAATTCCGGCGTAATATTATATATTTTTAGAGATACCTTAAGGCTTAAGAACCTATAAGCTACCCCCTTAGGGGAATTCTTTTAATTAAGGATTAATTAGATATTAATAGATAATTATAGAGATACTATTATTAACCTAAGGACTATTAATAACTTAAAGAGGAAGCTAAAGCTTTATAATATTATACTCTATATAAGTCTTACTATAAACCTTATCTTATTTATAAAGCTAAGGAAGTAAGGCTTTTAATAGGATATAAGGCTAAGAAAGAATTACTTATAAAGGGTAAATAATAGCCCCCTCGGAGAGATAAAAGAGATCTATAGGCAATAAGTCTTAGAGTATTAAAAAATAATTTAATTATATTACTAAGACTAAGCTATATTTATAATAAAGTAAGAAGCTTATTTTATCTAAAAGAGAAAACTAAGGTATATAAGTTACTTTGCCTAAAGGCTATTAAAAAGAGATTCTTTTACTTAGTATTAGCGCCTTAGTTATCTAGGGCTAGAGGTTCTCTAATGCCTAATAATTACCTTAAGGGGCATAAGGCTTTAATTAAATAACTCTTATAGCCTAGAATAGATTACTATAGTAGACTATAATATATATAATATAATAAAAGCCCGCTAGATAATATAAAAGACCCCTAGGGAATTAATTAAAGAAATAAAACCTAGAGAATATATTATATTAAATTTCTACTTAATAATATAAGGCTATAAGGGAAATACCTTAGTTTAGATCTTTATAGATATAGCCTTAGGCTACTTATAGGATTATTATACTATAGACCGCTATATAGAGATTATTATCTTAGCGATAAGAGAATTCTTAAAGCTCCTCGAGGTCTAATACTCTTAATAAATAAAGACCTTTAAGTATAATAATAAGATTATAGAAATCTATCCCTAAGTAATAGCCTACCTATAAGAGAGAGGTATATATTATAAACCCTCTGCCTTAAATACCTAGGCTTAGAATAATAAAGTTAAGAGGGTTAAGGTAATAATTATATAAAAAAGAAAAGTAATAAAGGTAAGAATAAAGCTCCTAGAGTACCTATAGCTAGAGATAATAAAAGTAATAACCTACTTATATAATTATATACCTTTAATTTAGAGAGGGAAAAAATCGCTATATAAGATCTTTTATACCTATTAATACTTAGAGGCTATAATAAAGCTAGATTTTTTATACCTCTAAGTATTTAGCTATAAGGTATATGCCCTTATAGTTAATGCCTAATTACGCCGGAATTACCTCTAAAGGTAGGTTTTATAAAGATAAATAGGTTTCTTAGTTAATTATACCTTAAGTAATTCCTTCTAAGTATAAAATCCCTTAAATAAAGAAGTAATTATAACCTAGGATATAATATTTAATAAGAAATAATTCTTTAATAGCTAAATTAAAACCCTAAGAGATAACCTCCTTAAAGAAGACCTCGAGGTAATTTAATAGCGAATCTAAGAGCTTATAATAGAGTAAGAGGGTATAAGCTAATAGGCTACCTAAGTATTAGATAAAAAACTTAATAGGATAGATAATCTAGACCTTAATTAAGAGGAAAGGGTAATATAGCCTATCCTTATTATATTAGAGGAGGAATTATTAGAGAAGAGACCTCTTAGATAAGAATAATATATATTAGCTAAGTTTAAAGTCTTCCTTATGTAGCCTAACTCTCTGCTAATAATATTTATCTATGCCTAGGCCGCTAGCCTAGATATAAAGGGGCATAATAGGGAGGGTAATTAAGAGGATATATATAAGGAGGGTAAAAGAGTTCCTAGCGAAGCATATATAAATGTCACGTGCTAAAATGGCCGGATTGCCAAAAGCGGCAAGAGAGCCGTCTATTAGCCGGTCAGACGTAGCTAATGCGGGGCTTATTAACTTTATAAGGGAAACCTTACAGAAAGTAAGTAGGGTAAGAATTAAGATTATTATACTAAAAGACTTATATTTACTATGCTCCCTAGCTACTTAACCTCTTTATTCCTTTCTATACCTTTTATTCTTATAATAAATTAATTCTTTTACTTATATAAGGGGAAGAGACTATTAAGGTAAGTAAAGGGATACCTAGAAGTAATATATACGCGGCCTCTGCATATATAGTAAATCCCTTAATACTAAGAATAACTATCGCGAGACCTATGGTAAGCCTTATGCGCTGGTAGCCCTATGGCGGTATACCTACTAGAAATACCTACTAAGGAAGTAGCTATTATACTAGCCTTAAAGCCCTAACTTTAATCCCGATCTTATTATAGACTTTCTATTACCTTATCCTATATTAAGTTCCTTTATCTACTAATAGAAGTATATATATTAGCTATTATTACTAAAATTATAGTTATAAACCTAGCTTTAACCTTAGAACTAATAGCTAGAGACGCCGCGAGAGCTATACCAAAGGATACCGCATAGGATACTTATTAATAGCTATAGGGCCGAAGTATTAACCTAGAAGAGGATAAGTCTTTTTACCTATGCCTAAGTAATACTTATATTAGCTCTAAATACCTATTTACCCGCTAGATTATTAGCCTTAACCCTAGAGGTAATAGCCTAGACTAATTAATAACCTTAACCTAAGTTATCTTAACCTATTAAGAGATAATTATAATAGACCTAAAGAGTTATTACTTTTTATAGCTAAGCTATAAGAGACCTAATATTAGACCTTTATATTAAAAATACCGCTATAGCGATAGTTATAATCCTAAAGAGCGCTAGCTATAAGCCTAGTATACCCTTGAACCCGGTTAAAGATACCCTACTATAATACCTTAGATTATTAATAAATAGCTAAGGCGCCTTATTATAAGCTAAGGAGGCAAAAAAGCTAGCTATAACTATAAAGAGCGTAGCTAATAAGCTAATAATAGACTGCTAAGGTATTAGCCTAATACCTAAAGAATATTAATATAATATCCTTAGATATCTATTAATAAGGTCGAGAGATAGATATATATTAAAGAATAAGCCTTACTAAAAGCTAAATAGCTTTAACTCCCTTAAGACTAATACCTATAGATATATAAGATTAAGGAGGTATTATTACCGCCCTTATTATATACTATTTAGCCATACCTATAAAGTAAGGAGCTAAGAGAGAGATAATAGAAGTTATAACGCGAGATATATATATAACCCGACGAGGGTATTTATAATACTATTAAGGAAGTAAAAGTCTAAGTAATAATTAGACTTACTAAAGAGCTTATAGAGACCCGCTAGGCTATAGCTAAGAAGGCTATAGGCAGAAGGGACTATAGAGCTAGGTATATAATAGTCTTCCCCTATTATATATATATAAGAAAGGTTTTAACTATAAGTAAATAAGTAGCCTTCCTATAAGACTTAGGGATAGCCTAAGGTAGCGGGAGACTAATAGGGACTAGCTAGTTACCTAGGGAATTACTATAAAGGCGCTATATAAAATATAAATAATATCTATAAGGATATAAGATAGCTAGAAATATAAAGATAAAAAGGATAAAAGATAATAAGGATATTACCTCCCTTACCTTAGGATTAAGGTATAAGCTAATAAAAAGCTAATACCTAGAAAGTTAGAGGAAGCCCTTAATAAAATATAAAAGGAGCTTTATAGCTATTATTTCTTTTTTTCTTTTTTTCTAATTATAGAGATCTCTTTAATTCTAACTTTAACCTCTTAATAAATAAGTAATTAATTAGGGGACTTTCTCTTATTTACCTCCCCTCGCTCTTTCTTTATAGCTCTCCTACTCTTTCCTTATAATTAGGAAGAAAAGAGATAATTAAGAATAATATAAATATTATAAGATAAAGATTAAATAATAAAGATTAAATATATATCTATAGATAACTAAATATATAAATAAGAGGATAAATAGCCTAAAAGTAAAGGGGGTAAGGGCTTAGTAATAGCGCTATCGCCGCTTATAGATATTACTTATAGATTTCTCTTATTATTATTATTATTATTATCTAATAGTAGTATAAGATTAGGCTAAGTAAGTAAAATAAAGATAATAACCTTAGTCTAATTTAGCTAAATAAGAGTATTAGTAATATTAGAGAAGCTATAGAGAAAAAGATAAAAAGACTTATAGAGGCAGCTATTAGCTAGATAAAAGTAGTAATAGCTTTAGCTAGATTATTAAGAGAATTAGCCTAATTAAGATAGATATAGCGATTAAAGGCGTCTTAGGCCTAGTCTTATCTATAAGCGAGCTAGACCTCGTCCTTATTATCGTCTACTTAGCTATCGCTATAATACTTCGCGGTAATAGCGCTAGCTAGTTTCTTTATATAGGATAAAAGTCTATATATCTTAGCCTATAGAGGTATTATATTAGTTTACTAATAGTATATTAAAAGAAGCTATTTAAAAGAGAGGAAATACCTATATTACTCTTAGCCTAATTAAACCGCTAAAGTAGATCCTTAATAGCGGAATATTATAGCTAAGGGATATATATATATAGCTTATTTATATAACTATATTATCTATAATAATTAGGAGTTACTATACTAAAGAATATAGTTAATATATATCGAGATAATAGCCTAATAATAGCCCGGTAGCGGCATAAGAAGATAAAGAATAAAGATGTTTACCTAGATCCTGGGTATAGCCTCGCTAGGGTATATTAATAGAATTTATAGTGCCTATATAAAAGAGGCATCGCTAGTAGCTATCTTCGAGGGCATAGTCCCTATATACCTATATTAATACTAAGGAAGAAGGCTATAAGAGGCAAGGACTTATGCGAGTAATAGCTATATAGGCGCGGTAAAAGATAAAGCGTATCCTTATATATAGGTCTTTAGAGGTATTTAATAGTCTTAGAAAAAATAAGAAGGTAATAAGGAGGGTATTTAGAAGCTTAGAAGTAAGGTATTAATAGAGGAAAAGAAAAAAGCTAAATAGGGGCCTAGATTAAGAGATCTAGGTATAGAAAGGGCACGCCGGGGGATATATAATATTATAATTAATATAAAAGAGGGATAATAACCTTTAAGACTTCTTTTAAGACTAATATAAAAGAGCCTATATAGATAATAATAAGGCTATAACTATAAAGTAACTCGCCCGCTAAGAGCCTAATATAAGCGGCTTAAGCGTAGACTAGGCCTAAAGGGGCATAAAGGAAGATATAAAGGAAGGTAAGAAGTAAGGCTATTCCGGGCCTATTATAGCCGGGATAGCTATATAGAAGTAGGGGTAGCTTATTATATATTAAAATAGCTAGATTACTAAAAGCGGCAAGAGAGCTATCTATTAGCCGGTTAGATATAGCTAATGCGGGGCTTACTAACTTTATAAGGGAAACCCTATAGAAAATAAGTAGGGTAAGAATTAAGACTATTATACTAAAAGACCTATATTTACTATGCTCCTTAGCTACTTAACCTCTTTACTCCCTTCTGCACCCTTTATCCTTATGATAATAAACCTCCCCTTTAATATAGTATTCCTCTTAGGGACTCTTTAATCCCTAAACTACTATAAGAATACCCGCCGGAAGGTACTTAGAGGCCTAGCTAGCCGCGAGTTATTACCGCTAGGAGGAAAAATAACTTACCCTCTAGATATAAGTAAGCGAAGAGTCTCTAAAAGGGGCATAAGAAGCCTTATATCTATTAATAAAAAGTAGCTTAGCGTCGATATATACTAGAGGCTATTAGAGTAAATTCCTAGCTCTTATATAAGTATTAAGAGTTATTTATACTGGGATATAATCTATAAGGCCGAGGAGGTATACCTCTAAAATTATAAATAATTAAACTTATAGATAGAAGTCTTAAGGCTAATAGTAAAAGGCTATTAAGTCTTAGGATATTACTAGATATATACCTATAAACTAAATAAGTATAATAGGTTCTTTAAGATTAAGGTATACCTTATAGTCCGCGGGGATTAATAAATAAGAAATAAAAGAGATATATATATTACTATATTAATAGGTATATTATTTAAAATATTAATAGCTATTATTAATTAATTTAATTATAAGATACTTTAATATAATATAATTAATACCTTTATATATATTTTATTAGATAAAGATAAATTTATAGAAATATTAAGGGGTTATTAAAAGCTAAATAAGGTCTTAAAATTCTAGAAGGCCCTTTATAGCCTAAAGAGATCCCTTTTATTATAGTAATATTACTTTAAGAAAAGTCTTATAAGTAATAATATAAAGAGGGTACCTAGAGAAGATTATTATTAAAGGATAGATAAGATTATCTTATTTTTCTATATAGATAATTATATTTTTTATTTCTCGAGGCATAGGCGAGAAGAAGTAATAAGATTAATAAGGAACCTATAGAAATTATATTATATTAAAAGAAGAAACCCTTTCTATTAGTTCCTAGGGATAGAGGTAATATAAGACTAAGAGAATTATTAGCTATAGCTTTCCTAAGTTATATATATTAATAAGATATATTATCTCTTCCTTATTATCTTACCCCGATTTAAGATAATTATTTTAATAATATAGAAAAAACTCTAGCTATATTATAAATTAGTAAACCTAAAGAATATTAATTAATACCTATAGAAGGTAGATATAATTATATATATAGCGGTAATAACCTAGCTAAATATCGCTTTTATAATAAGTAGGCTTATAAGATTTAATTAGAACCTAAGTTTATAATACTATAAAGCTATTAATTAAGTCTTATAATACCTCTTTTAGACTAAGGATTATGCCCTTAGGTTTAGGGTAAAATAAGGATCTAAGGAAGATATACTCCTTATAGCTATTAATATAAGCTTTATTAATAATATAAAAGATAAAAAAAGCTCTTAGGGATTTATCTTAAAGCTATTCGGGGGTATAATTATATAGAGAGTAAATAAATAAAATATAGTTATAATATCTATTACTAAGGTAAAGTTATTAGCTCTCTCTTAAGCTATTAAGGAGGGTATCTTTACTAGCTATTTACTTTCCTCCCTTAGTATTAACCATATAAGCCTAGCTACCTAGCATAGCCTAATAATACTAATTAAAGTTATAATTTAATATAATAATTAATAAATAATCTACCTTATTAAGGTAAAGCTAGTTTAATTATATATAAAGCTTTATTATATAGATATATATAATTATTAGCTAAGATAAGAGATTAAGGAAAAAAGGATTAAAATAAAATATACCTTATTAAATAAGTTATTTACTAATAGCCTAATAAAGATTCTATTATTAGATAAGTTTAGATATTCTTATACTTAATTAGGCTTAGAAGATATCTTAGTAAGGCTATAGGGAGAAATAAGCTTAACCTAAGTAGATAAATAAAAAAGGTAAAAAGGCTATTAACTTCTATAACCTATAGACTTAACTAAGGGGCCTAGGGAGGAAAGGTAAATCCCTAGGCTACTTAGCTAAGTCTAGGGGCTATAAAAGCGGGCTAATAGTGATTAAGAATATAGGCCTAAAGAAAGAATCTCTTAATAAGGCTAATACCGCTAAGAAGGTATATTAGGCGAGAAAATAGAAGGTATAAAATATATAGTAAAATTATTATAGAAGGAGTATAAGGCTAGTCTATATTAATAATAAGAAATAAAAACCCTAAAGGTATCCTAAGATAGGTAATTAGCTAGCTATTTAATAATAAGGCTAAAGGCTTATAATATTAGCTAACTATAGATTTATAAGAGGATAAGTATATAATACTAAGAGGGACTATCGGTAGGATTATTAGCCTAAGAGGAATTATTATCCTTATTATTTTAATAATTGTAAAAGACTGAAGAATAAAGACTATAAAGTCCTCAAAGACTGTAGGGTAGATGACTTGGATAGGAGGTGAATAGGCAGAGGAATTAGTCTTAATAAATAGCTGTGAAGCTAAATAGCAAGGCATAGGGTAGGTAAAGTTAAGAGTAAAATGGATAGAAAAAATAAGAAGAAAACCAGCTTCTTATTGGTACGTAAATTGTAAGTATTCATACAAGATCTAAGGAGCTAATTCTAAGAGAGGGCTAATAGCTTATATAGCTAATGAGTCGGAATCTATTAGTCCGATTCGGGTGAAAGTTATACCGCCGGATAGCCCTAATTCCGGGCTTTCTAACGGTATTAGTTTCACTAAGAACGGATAATTAGAAGCCGAGTTATGCGTTATTCTAATATAAAACTTCTAGGGTTTTAAACTAGGAAATTTAAAACCGGATAGAAAATACCCATTGGAGAGGCACGGCTTTCACGGCTTTATCGGGCTCTTTAAAAAGCCCTAAGTCCGAAGTCACGTGACCTTCCTAATTAGGAAATAGAGCTAAATATAGCCGAAATAGACTATCTTGTAACTCCCTAATATCTTGCTTATCTAAGCATATATTGCTTAGGTAAGCCTATAACTGGATAGCGCATAAGCTAAACTATAGGGTATTTAAATCCTAGGCTTATATCTTATAAGCTTATTTTTCTAGAATTTTATTTATAAAAGACCTTCTTATTATAAGGACTTTTACAATAATATTAAGCTAAATAACCCCTAGGGGTAAGGCCTAGAGTAAATTATTTTTAAGTATTATAAATAAGAGGCTTCCCGGCATAAGAGATAAAATAATTAAGCGCTAAGTTATCTTAATAATTATTTAGTAGCTAAATAAACTTAGGATTAATACTAAGAGTGAGCTTATTTATATTAATCTCCCTATTATAAGGGGTATTTTTATAATTATCTAGATATAAGATAGCCTCCTTAAGCCTATAAGCTAGAGAGCTATTAGCTATATATAGGGGAGCTATAATAATTACTTAAGATTAGATCTTAGAAAAAAAGAAATTAATATTTACTTAGAAAGATCTAAATTAATAAAAAAAAGGGATTATTAAAGAAGAGAGGCTAGATATTTATTAATTATATAAGAAGGAGGGTTAATAATTACCTCGAAGAGGTTAGCTCTTAAAGTATTATCTTATCTTTTAAGGTAGCTCTAGCTAAAATACTTAAAGCTAGAGTAATTAGCTACTTAGAAATCGAATTCTAGGCTAATTTATATTTAATAAGGGTAGCTATAGCCCGCCCGATCTAATAGTAAGACTAATTATTATTAGAAGTAATATATTATTTATAAAGATCTTTTAAGGCCTTTTAATATACTTAGGTAATACTTAAGAGCTCTAAGGGAAGCTATAAGAAGTTATTAGGTATAAGGGCTAAAAGAGACTCTTTGAATTTATTACTTTATACCTTAAATAATTATAATTATAAAGAATATAGGTTTTTAGCTTATTATTGATAATATATAGTAACTTAGGCTCTTAATAAGCCTAAGTAATATAATAGAAGTAAAGTATCTTATCTATAAGATACCTAGCGAAGATATAATTAAGATTAATAGTAAAGTAAGCTAACTTAGTAATATAGGTTAAAAAAAGAGATATATTAAATAATTAGAGGGAGGAGGTTATAGAGATTAATAAGTATTAAGGGAGACCTTTTATATTAAGAAGCCTACTTAGGCATTAAGTAATCTAAGCCTATACCGAGGATAAAATAAAGTAAGTCCTTATAGAAGACTAATAAAGTAATAGAGATAAAGGCGGTAATGCCTTAGCCTTATAGGTATAAAGGCCTAAGAGAATACTTAGATATTATTAGATATTATATAAAGACCCTTTAATAAAGGAAGCTATTTATAGATAATTATAATAGTATTAGGGCGGTGCCTCTTTTACTAAAAGGGCATATTAGAATAGACCCTATATAATAGCTTAGAGGGTGGTCACGTGGGTAAATAGCCTGCTGGGTAATCTCTGGGCCTATAGTAGATTAGGCCTAATTAAGAAGGCTATATCGTAGCCCTAAAAGGGAAAGAGGGATTATTATAAGGAAGAATAACATAAGTAATATATATAGCTAGAGGGCACCCATAAGGATAGCCCTGATTTTATAATAAATATAATTAAGGTTTAGTCTAAGGTAGGATTAATATTCTTATTATCACAGCCTGATAGGACCCTATCACATGCATAGAAGGGACCCTATAATTCTTCACTAATTAAACAAGTAATCACTCTTAACACCAAATAATCACGGTAATCACCTCCCTAATCACCTTAATCACTTCTATAATCACCATAATTAGGGCCAAAGGATAAAATAACTATAATAAAAACCAAAAGTATATAAGATACTCTTACTAGTACTTTCTTATATATAAGCTACCTTAGCTATTAATATAACTTAATTACACTTAATACCCTTAAGTATATTACTAGATATAACTTATATTACCCTTTAAGGCTACGTAATATTCTCCTCTACTAATATAAACTAGCATAACCGGTTTATCCCTTAAGAACCCCACGATTATTATATATTAATAGCTCTTATTTAGAGGATTACTTGTATTACCTTAAATAATATTAAACGCAATAGCTACCTAGGCTACTCCTAGCAATAACTATTAATAGGTTCCACCTATTAGCTACCCCCCTATACCTATCGCACCTATCCTAGCTAACGCTAAGGACAAAGATATAGACGACGCGGAAAGCTCCGACGATAAAGAAGTTAAGTAGCTCTAAGCCTAGATTATTACTATAAGCACCGAGATAGATAGACTCTGCGACCTTATTAAAAGAATAGGCTAAACCTAGCGCGACTAAAACGCGCAGTATATTAACGATGCCTAAAGGCTTAATAGTATTATTACCGCTACTATGCGAGGAAAAGATATAAGAGAAATCCTAAAGCTAGACCCCCCGGAGAAGTTTAATAGAATCGCCTATAGGCTATTAATATTTCTTATATAGCTATATATATTTATAATATACTATCCTATATAGTTTACTATAGTATCTAGTAAGGTCTAATACGCCGCAGGATAACTAACTAAGAATGCTATAGCCTAATTTAAACCTATTATAAAGGAATATCTTATTAAATTATTTATTAAACTTTCCCCCCAGACTATAAACCTCTATTCTAGCTTTAAGACTTTTAAAACCGCGCTTAGATAAGCTTTTAGAATAATAAATAAAAAATCCTAGGCAAAAAGAGATATTAAAGTACTCTAATAGACCTACTCTATATCGGAGTATAGTACTAAATACTTTTAGCTTACCTTAAAGCTTAACTAGGACTAGGAACCCCTAATATCCTTTTTCTTTAATAGACTTAAGAAAGAAGTTTAGGCTAAACTCTATAAGGAAGAGTAACTTAATAACCTTATTAACTATATCAGCAGGGCTATTAGAATTAATAAATAATAGTTCTCTTAGAAAAAACTATAAAACCCTAAGTTTAGGAGTAATAAGGTTAATACCCCCTGGTTTAATACTAACTAGGGACGCACTTAAACCGATACCTCTTATAGAATATAACCTAGACCTATATAGCTTAGCAGCGCCTAGTAAAGACCCTTAACTATTGAATATTACTATTGCTATAAGAAGGGCTATAAGGCTAATATATATAGAAAGAAGTAATATGATATCTAGGAAGGATATTATTAACCTAGGCTATAATAATTATTGCCTAAAGGAAAGAGATAAGTAAGGTTCATAAAAGCTAATAATAAACCCTAAATAACTATCTAGATTACTAAGACCCTCGGTATAATATGCATAGGATATAATAATACTAGCCTCTATCTTAGAGAGATAATTATACCCTATGATTAAGTATACTTTATAAAAGAATAATTTAAATATAATAATAAACCCTAGAAAGGAGAATACTATATAACTATATAACCCCCTAAAGTAAGATAATTTTACCTTATTAATAGATCAAAATAATAACTACTATTAAAACCCGCTAGTAAGCTAACTAGGGCCTAAGGTGCGAGGACTATTATAGTTACCCGATGAGTTAAGCGCTATAACTAAGACCCTAATTATAGCTTAGCGATAAAAGCATAATAATAACTAACTACTACCTAGATCTAAAACTAATATAACTAAAAGATAGATAACAACTTATAGAAAGAAGAATACTATCTATAGCTCTACGACGAATAAGGTAACTAATACTAGAGTACTCTTAGGGAATAATATATCTAGATGGCCCGAGAATACATAGATATAGCAAATACGTAAGATATCTACATCTACGCTCTATATTAAGTAATAGCCAAAGATCCTAGACTCCCTAAAGCACTATTCGGCATATAAGATAATATCTAAACCTATCTTATATATAAAGAATACCCTAGTATCTCATAGATATTATATTATTACTATAAATATAAAGAATACCTAGAGGAGAAATAAAAGAATAACTATTTTTTAATCCCTCTATCCTATTAGCCTAATAATAAGCTATACCTCTAATATAAGGTAGAAGGATATAAGGTATACTATTAATATAAATTTATTTCTATTACTATACTATAGTACTACTAAAGGCTATATAAGGCAACCTAAGAACATAAATAATACGATTATAAGATTAAGAGATAATAAGAATAAGTTATTAAATAAGAGAGACTAAAAATTACCCTGGCTATAAAAATAAAGAATAATAACTCAGACATAAAAGATATTCCTATTAGGGCATACTACGAAGAAATAGCCACGGGCTCCTAATAGAGCCTACGCTATAATATATAAGATAATAAATATACTCGATTAATATACCCTAGGCATAAAGAAATCTTATAGATCTCCTATAAGGATCACTAATATAGCATATATATCTAAAGTAAGCGAGAAAATAATTATTTCCCAGTATAGCTATAAGGACTAAACGATAAGCTATACCTTACCTATGAAATATATATATATAAGGTTAGAGGATAAAATAAAGCACTTAGTATAGCTAATATCTACTTTTTCCCTAATAATAACAAATTAATTACCCTTAAATAATAATTTATTATTACTATATAGATAACTATAACTAATTAAGAATAAGACCTAAATAGAAGTTACCCTAGCACTAAGGTAGCCCTCTATAATAAAGAAATATACCTACGGCATAAGCTATATATTAAGGCTATATATAATAGATTTAAATAAATAGCAAAAGAAGGATTTAACTTCCTTACATAAGATAGAAGACCTAAAGATAAGGAATAATATTAAAAGATTTAATTATACCTCGGAGATAACTAAGGACCTATAGATAGGCTCCTATAGGACTACGCCGACTATATCAGGCGAGGCGCGGCGAGCCTAAAGATACTAACTAGTAAGCAGACAATAGCTTCTAGGAATAGCAAGATAGCATAAGAGATAACCACGATTACGAGGCATACGCAGATAGCGAATATAAATTCGATTACTTTAGCTACGCTATGCGAATATTAAAAAACTAATTACCCTATCTAATATAGGGCAATAAGTAGATAAATAAGGGAATAAGCTACCTAGGAAGGCCCTTTACTCTATAAGCAGAGAATATCAGCGATAATACTTAGAATTAAGAGTATAAGTTAAGGGAGAATAATTAAACGCTTTAGTAAATAATAGAGCTAAGTAGAACTATTTTAATCTAATAATAGTAAATAGGCTTAGGCTACTATAGAGGCATAAATAAGAGCCCTATATAATATATAACCTCGAAGGAATACCTTTTAATTATAATAATAGAGTTATTAACTATGAGATTAATTACCTTAAAGTTTTTATTAAAGGAAAGAACTAAGGAATCTTATTCGATATTATATTAAACTAGAGCTATAATCTTATGCTCAGGTACCTATAGTTATAATATTATAACCTATATTTTAATTAAAAAACTAGCTAAATACTTTCTTATAAAGCTAAGATATCCTCTATATTAGATAATAACTTAGATTAAAGATCTTAAACTTTTATTAATAATAGAGAAGTTAAGTAGAGGTAAATATAAAATACCTCTCTACCTATAGGGACAAAATATAAATACTATAATAGATAGAAATAATAATAATAATAAATAATCATATAAATTATATAATAGTTCTATATACTAAAAAAAGACCTTAAGAGGCCTAAGAAAGATAACCTAGAAGAAGAATAACTTAAAAATATACCCTAGTAATATAGAATCTATAAATAATTCTTCGCGGAAGAACTCAAAATAGGTCTACCGGAATATACCTTATATAACCTCGAGATTAAGTTTATTAATAAGAAGTAACCTAGCTTTAATAAACTCTACTTACTTAATAAAATATAACTTCTAGTATTAAAGGAATATATTAAAGATATAATATAGAAAGGATATATTAGGGAAAGTAAGTTATCTATTAGATACCCTATTATATTTGTTCTAAAGAAAAACAGTAAGCTTTAGCTTTATATTAATTTTAGAATACTTAATGCTATTATAATTAAGGATTATATATCGCTACCTCTTATTAGTAAGTTAAAGGATTAACTTTTTAGAATAAAGTATTTTACCGCACTTAACCTTAAAGGAGCCTATAACCTTATTTAGATTAAGGAAAGATATAAATAAAAAACCGCTTTTTATACTAAGTATAGACTATTCGAGTACCTTATTATGCCTTTTAGACTCACTAATATACCTACTATATTCTAGCGAATAATTAATAATATACTATAAGAATATCTAGATATATTCGTTATATATTACCTAGATAATATCTTTATCTTTTTTAAAATAGAAGAAGAATATATAGAATATATCTATAAGGTACTATAGATACTATAAGACACTAAGTTATTAATAAAACCTAAGAAAAATAAATTTTATACCTTAGAAGTAGAATTTCTTAGATATATTATCTCTTATAATAAGATATATATAGATCCTAAGAAGGTTTTAATAATTAAGGATTAAAAAGAACCTATTAATATTAAGGAAATATAAGCCTTCCTCGGATTTATTAACTATTATTATAAATTCCTTAGAGTATTTAGGAAGATAGCTATATTATTAATAGAACTTATAAAAAAAGATAAGACCTTTATATTTAGGAATAAGGTAAAAGAATCTTTTAATAAAATTAAGGAACTTATCCTAAGTAAACTAATATTTAAAATATTTAACCTATCTCGGCTAATTAAACTTAAAACTAATACCTTAGACTTCGCCCTAGGCGCTTAGATTAAATAATAAGATAATAAAGGATAATTATACCTAATCATATTCTACTCCTATAAGCTATATAGAGTAGAACTTAATTACCCTATCTATAATAAAGAATTCCTTATAATTATTAATACTTTTAAGGAATTTAGATATTACCTTCTAGGAAACTAGCACTAGATTAAGGTTTATACCGATTATAAGAATATCTCCTACTTTGCGATAACTTAGTAACTTAGCAGATAATAATTATAATACGCCGAATATCTATCTAAATTTAATTATATTATTATCTATATTAAAAGGATAAAAAAAAGAAGGGTAGACGCTATTAGCCATAGACCTAACCTAGATATAAGAAAAATTAAAACTAAAGAATAATTACTATACTTTACCCCTAAAGGATACTTATAATAATATACTATTATATACGCTAAGTAATAGCGATACCTAAATATAAGCTATATAGTAAAATAGGGCAATTTACTCCTTACTAAGATTATAGAATATAATAAATAACTCCTAGAGGATAAAAAAATAGATAAATAATAAGTACTAGAGGAACTATAGTATAACCTCGCACGCGAAATATATAAATATTAACTCTACGGATATTAAGGAATTAATAAAACCTTAAAATAAGTTAAGATAATATATATATTTCCTAGTATAAAGAAAATTATTATAATTATTATTAATTAATGCGACCTCTGCGCAAAAACTAAGATATAACGCTATAAACCTTATAGTAAACTATAACCCCTACTAGTACCTTAGCTACTATAGGAAACTATTATAATAGATTTTATTACTAAATTACCCCTATTAGAAGAACTAGTAACTAGAAACTTCTATGATAGTATTCTTATTATCGTGGATAGACTCATAAAATTTTCCTATTTTATACCTTATAGATATAACGGTGCACCTTAGCCGTCACGCCACAGGGCAAAAGATTGGGCTATAATCGCTATTGTAGCAATCATAGTGGTGCTTCAGCTGCCTTATATAGAGGCTTATAGCGCTATTACGGGGAACCAAGCCGTAACAATAGAGAATTAATAATAGCTAAAGAATTCGCCTATTTCTTTTATTTTTATATCGCTAAGGTATATGGCATACCACTTGAGATTATTATTAACCGAGGATTACTATTCACTTTAAAGTTTTAGCAAAGCCTCACTAAATACTTGGGGATTAACTATAAACTCTCTACCGCATACTATAAGGAGACGGATAGATAAATAGAATGCATAAATTAAATATTAAAATAATACCTTTAGTGCTATATTAACTACGAACAAACTAACTAAGTTAAGAAACTACTAGCCGCCTAGCTAGCCTATAATATAGCTATAAACGAAAGTATAAAGACTATATTAGCCTATGCTAATTTTAGATTTATATTAGACGCTTATTAATAATCGCGAAATACTATTTTTAACCCTAAAGTAATCCTTACTAGCGACTAGCTCTATAACCTATATAAAGAGATAAGGGTAGAACTCGAATTTATTAGGAATAAAATAATAAACTATATAAATAAAAAAAGGATTAAGGGATTAACCTTCTCAGAGGGAGATATAATCTACCTCGCAATAAAAAATATTAAGATAAAATAATAAAATAAAAAACTCGACTATAAGTATATTAGACCCTATAAAATTAAATAGAAAATCTTAAAATATAACTACGAATTAGACTTATTACTAAAAGTTAAGCTCTATTTAATCTTTTATATCGTATTACTTAAGTTAATATAAAATACTATCTAAGTTAAAACTAGTAATAAATTAAAACCCAAAGTAGATAGACTAAAAGAATATACTATAGAAACTATCCTTAATATAGATAAAATTAATAATAAAATAATATATTTTATTAAATAGAAAGATTACTTAGACTTAGAAAATATATAAGAACCCCTAGAATACCTCATAGATATATAATACTTACTATAGGATTTTTACTAATAACTCTAGAAGGAAGGGAACTAATATTAAAATTAAGGATCGCCGACTAATTAATAATATTAATAGCCCCGAAGGACTAAGCATCGATAATAGCCTTAGCTTCCCGGCGATCCAACTCCTCTAACTTATCTAAAGAATTTAAACCCCGATGCACTATCTCTATACCCTACTTATAAATCTATTTCTTTTAATAATAGAGACGCATTAAATAAGATAATTATTTATTTATCTACTATTAAAGAGAAATTAACTCCTCTTTTACCTTCTCCTCCTCTAATTCTAAATAACGCTTCTTAGCTACTAGGCATAAAGCTACGAATATTAATAAGAGGAAGGCAATAAGACACGGGAATTATACGCACCGGCAAAAACTAATATACCTAAACTATCGCAAGTATAGCCACGATAAATGCACTTAAAATAATAAGAAATACCCTTAAGTATCTTATACTTTAGGTATTTTTAGGAATAATAAGAATAAGGCATAACTTCGAAGCTTATTTCCTCGATAAGTTTAAAAAGATAATAATAATATACGGCAGAATAGGACTTTACTTTTAATATACTATTAGCATTATAAGAAATAATTATAAAGGAAAGTTTAATAAACCTAGGGAAATTTAAAATAGCTAACTTTAGAGGCCTTAAGGATAAGACTAATAAAGGGGAGATATCATATTATAGCCTAATAGGACCCTATTATATACATAGAAGTAACCCTATAATTCTTTACTAATTAAATAAATAATCACTCTTAATACTAAATAATCATAGTAATTACCTCCCTAATTACCTTAATTACTTCTATAATCACTATAATTAGGGCTAAAAGATAAAGTAATTATAATAGAAACCAAAAGTATATAGGATACTCTTACTAGTACTTTCTTATATATAAGCTACCTTAGCTATTAATATAACTTAGTTATACTTAATACCCTTAAGTATATTACTAGACGTGACTTATACTACCCTTTAAGGCTACGTAATATTCTCCTCTGCCAATATAAACCAGCATGACCAGTTTATCCCTTGGGAACCCCATGATCGTCACACTTATTATTTGGTCTTAGGACTGAGTTAAGCGAAGTTTAGTCCCTTTGGTCTTTCTGCTTAGTTAGGTAATTCTGCTGGCTTTCCCCGCCTGGCGTATGTTATGGCCGTGATAATAATCCCCTTAGAAAATACTTAGTATATAATATATACCTATATATACTTTCTTAGGTATTAGCTACCTTAGCTATTAATATAACTTAGTTATACTTAATACCCTTAAGTATATTACTAGACGTAACTTATATTACCCTTTAAGGTTATATAATATTCTCGTCTATTAATATAAACTAGCATAACTAGTTTATCCCTTAGGAATCCCACGATCGTTATAATAGTATAGTAGGTATCGCCATACTCTAGGTTTAGCTAATACTTGTGACCAAGTGAGTCAAAGACTGAATGCAGAAGAGATAATGGGTAGTCCTTAAATTAACCGGACCGGCTAATTTTATCTCTCCAAGTGTTCAAACCAACCTCATGTGGCTTTCTGGGGCCCCGCCTTCGTCCCCAGATTGCCCCGAATGACAACCCACAGATACTAACCAATGTGTTTAACGTGAGGACATCGGCTCAAAGTAAACCGAAATGAAGCTTTCAGAAGAGACGTACTGGTTCTATTGGAAAGGTTTAAAGAGCAGACTTCATTCGTCCAAGTTATGGATGCTAAAACTCACCAGCACCCAAGTTTGAGCTTTACCCTCAAGATCAAGAATCAACCTTTCAGTCTTCTCATCTCAACAACACTTAGGATCTCGGCTCTTGAAATGATTTCTCAATATGTTCCGGCCATGGTAGCCTCGGTTGGAGGTGCCATGTATGGCATTGATACTGGTAACGAAGCTCTCTGAGAATTTGACTTGTAGCTTACATGCTGTAGGCATCATCGCCACTACCATTGGACATCAATCGTTCAATGACTACATGTTTCCCCCAGATGGCGTGGACTCTGTTCTTACCGGTATGTTTACTGATGGATATTGCCTTTTATGCTCGTTCTTACAGCCTATGTAGGTGCCGTCGTCTCGGTCTATAACGCAGGCCAATGCGTCCGTACTTTTGTCGGCGGTTGGGCAGCCGACAAGATCTCCCGAAAGCGTGCCATGACAGCTGCATGTGCAACGGCAATCGTTGGAACCATCCTTCAAGTTGCCGCAGTCAATATTGGAATGTTCATTACCGGCCGCCTACTCACGGGCTTGTCGTCTGGCATGATCTTGCCTGTTGTCCCTGTGTACATCGCCGAGCTCTCCAAGCCTCAAAGCCGTGGAACTGTGGTCGGCTTTCAAGGCATGGGCATTGCATTGGGCTTCATGGTCGCCAACTGGATTGGGTCCGGTGGGATCTACGCCTCTGGTGACTTGAAATGGCGGATTCCCCTGGCCATGTAGTTCCCATGCGCTGTTTTCCTTCTCATTGGGTCCATCTTCATCCCGTACTCACCTCGTTGGCTCGTCTCAAAGGAGCGGTTTGAAGAGGCCCGAGTTGTTCTGGAAAAGATGCATCAAGATGAGGAACAGGACTTTGTCGACCGTGAGATGGTGCAGATCCGTGAGCAGATTGCTCTTGAGCAGACCTATAGCGCTGGTGGCTTGCTCAGGGGCTTCGCACAACTGTTCTCCAAGCGCTATATCAAGCGAGTGGCTCTTGGTTGCTTCATCCAGACCATGACCCAGTTCGCAGGTGTTGGCGTGATTCAGAACTTCCAGTCCATGTAAGTACCCCCAAAAAACTGCCCAGGCTTTTATTGAAGACTAACAAACTCAAGCTTTTACAATGCTGTCGGGTTCAGGGGCAACACCGCTCTGTTGATCAGCGCCATCTACGGATTCATGGGTGTAATCGGGCAGGTCATCAGTCTCACTTTGATCGCTGGTATGCATTCTGGTCCCTTTGACTGTATCTTGCTAACCCCATTCTGGTAGACAAGTGGAAGCGTACTACAACTCTCTGGATGGGATGCCTGGTCCTAGCCATCAACCTCGCTATTTGTATGGCCCTATCTGCAGAGTTTTCGGATGGCTCTAACCTTGCCGCATCGCGAGCTACGATCGCCTTCATCTTTCTTTACTCATGCTGCTACGGAATCTTCTTCAACTCTACTGTCTGGGTTGTCGCGTCTGAGATTCTTCCCGTTTTCTTGCGCTCCAAGGCACTTGGCCTGGCAGCTTTCTATCAGAGAGTTGCTTCTATCGTCGTGTCTCAGATCACGCCTATTGCCATGAACAACATTAGCTGGCACTACTACGCTGTGTTTATCGCGACGAATGTCTTGAGTCTCTGTGTCCACAAATGGGTCCTTCCTGAGACGCAGGGCCTCACGCTTGAAGAAGTTGGAGTACTTTTTGGTGATCATGTTGCTGCTGGGAAGCTCAACGAGATCCCAGCCAAGGTCAAGGTCTCCCACTCTGAAGAGAGAAAGGTGCATATTGTGGCCGGGCCTGTAAGGCCACCGGGCTTACCCTCCTGGTCGTTATAACCTTCTTCTATTGAAGAGATGAAGTAAATAGGCGCGACAGTAGTTATGTGAATAAATGTGGCTTGATTAGGAATTATGCTGATCTCTGCTTTCTTATGTGATGTTATGGACGCCACCATTCAGGGTTTTATACACGTTTATCGAAAGAGCCCAGCCGAAATCTAAGCTAAGAATGTTTGACGTCAGGAGTAGGGTCTTCGTGATAGCAACTCTATCATTGTAGCGCCTACATGCTTCCGCTTCCCTTGAGTGTCCGCCAGATCCCATGGAGAACGAGACTGGGATCTACCTCAACTACCGCCCCGGCTTGCCCTACCCCCCCGATCACTTGCAACAACCTCGGCTTCGATTGGGCCTACTACAGCAACACGGCCCAGAACACTGATACCACCTACTCGAACTTTCATCCCGCTTCGTTCAAACAGGTAAACCCGCTTTACGTTGGCACCACGCCATATGTCGGAGGTCTCTACCAACCCAACTCCGAGAATGCCCCTGGTCCCATCTACGGCTCATCGTCAGACCTTAACCTTGACTACTTCGCCCTGAACCACCACGCCTACATTTATGCCTGCGAAGCAGGAACATACCAGTTCAACGTCCCCTACGCCAATGACGCTGTTTACTTGTGGCTTGGTGCCAAGGCCTATGCTGGCTGGGCTGAGGCTAATGCCGATGCTAAGACTCGCTACAACCAGCCTGATCACATCGCTGGGTCGGCATCCTTCAGTATTGATCTGCCAGCTGGCGTCTATGTGCCCATTCGGCTTGTCTACGGCCAAGCTCAGTACGGCGGTGGCTTCTACTTCACTATCACGACCCCTAGCGGCCAAGTGATTGTGAGCAACGAGGCGACTTCTAGCCCATATGTCGTTCGATACTCGTGCGATGGTATTCTCGCACCTGAATACCCGCCATTCGGACAAGAGATTTAGGAACCTTTTGACAGGATAAGGAAAGTAGACTTATATCTTGGACGAGATATAAGAGGATTTTGCAGGTTATACTTAAGATTCACCCGGAGTAATTAAACGCACACGAGCCGGCAGGTGCATAGGCTTTTCTCATTCTCTTTAAGTACATGAATTATTTATAATGGATCTAATTTTTTGTTCCCTGAGGCGTGATTTTGTGGAGGCCCTGACTGGCAGTGACTGGATAAGAAAGATTGCGGATCAGGTTTCAAAACCTTGATATTATAAGTTTCATCCTTGCAGCAGCCACAGGAAGTAAACCTTGTACATGTCAAGCTCGCTTGTCTCTCTTTGGCTGCGCTCAAGGTTCAAATATACGGCTTAAACTTTCTCTTGTGAGGCTATGACTTATATCCCATCTAGGCATGTATTTCATCTGATCCTCAACTTTACTCTTCTCTCAATCTTCTGGCTCAGTTATCCCATCGAAGGCCGGGCTTCAACGATAACAAAGGACACATTTTTACTATTCTCTCAAGCGAAATTGAGCTTCACATCATCACCTCCCTAACCCAGGATGGACGCACTCGACTTCTCACAGACACAAGATCGCCGGGATGCCCGGTACGTCATCCACATGACTCGCCGGCGCCTCAGTCTCGGGGAAAGTCAAGGGCCCTGCAAGACCAGAAAGGAAATTTTGCATCAGCTTCGTGGTATTAAAGAAAAGAGTCATCGAGTGGCAGTTCTTGAATGCTTTTCTCGAGAGCCATCGCGCTTCAGATTACGCGCTGGAGAACAAAACCCCGTGTCTTGGTCATTTGGCCAAACAGTTTCGTCAAGAACCTGGGCTGTTCGACATATTCTTGACTACCACAACAAATCCACCGCCATATATCTCTTTGATCCCCAACGACAAGGATCAGATCTTCTCAACGGCATTTGGAAGTTTGTGGATATATGGCTGTACCGCCACTGGTTCAAACCATACGAGACTGATATTGAATACGGCCGCTATGTGGCAAAAAGTGTATCCCTAGGATGGGATACGGACACAGCCAGGCCAACACTGACGGATATCGCTGGATTCCATACAAATCTCTGTCAAGACCTATCGGCCGACATCTTCAGCCGGCTCTCAGATGATCTGTTAGAGGTTATGGACTTATCATCTCCCACAAATGCCTCAGGGAAGTCGCAAGACAGGAAAGGCGATCAGCTTGTGTCGTTGAGCCGGAGGTATATCTTAAAACCTCTCTTCAAGGCCGTCTTCATCGTCTTGGACCAAACGCTGGGGCCCACAGAAGGGCCTTTGACACCGAACGACATTGGGGATATCCGCGTTTCTTTGGTGCGCACCGGATGCACTGAGGGCTTGAGCGGCCCTATTTCTTTTGACGCCCTACACCATGACTAACGTGTCTTCTAGGGGTTAGGAAATTCGGATGGCACTATCGATAGCGTGCAAACAACCCTGAAGGAAGGACGACTCTGTTGATCTCGAGAAGGAGGCTCGAGGTCTTGGCTGGGATCAGTCAATTCACGGAGAGCTACCCCTGGACCTACCAACATCTACCTGGGTTGACAAGAGCCAGTATCAAGAGTGGACTGGCGCAGGAGCGCACTACCATGCTGGCTTGGTTCATGTGGCGATTCGGTTTTTGAAGTCAACAAGGAGAAACTATCCTCTTCAAAATGATTGGGACTGTGCTTGAAGTGGGTCAGCAATGGAACAACAAAGGGATATGGGATTTTAAAGCACGTGGCTATATTTCACTAGGGGCATTGTCTGCCGTTCTTACTTGTAGGAAGAAAAATCTGGTTTGGCGTCTCACAAAAGTATCAGACAGCTGCCCATTTCCTGGTAACCGGGAGTCGTGCCACGACTTTGCAAAATCGATACTCTTAAGCAAATCCTTTGCTTCCCCTTTTACGACGGTGAGTCAGGCTTATGGGAATCTTGGAGCATTCGTCTATGTATTTCCTCAAAGGGAGATCGGGCCGAGCCGGATTCCAAGGTAACCACCCACTTCTCGATCGAGTGCCTTAACCAACGAAGACGAGCGAGAAGTTCCAAAAGAGTAGTGTAACCTACGTCGGGTAATATGCTTAAACTTATTAAGCGTAACCAAGTTGTATCTATAACCGAGGTCGAGTGCATGTTATCTACTTGCAGTTTCTGTGCGTCTAGTGAGGTCGACCCGAGCCGAATGGACTGCGTTTAACTGGCATTGTTGCGCTGTGGCGAATCATCTTTCTTCGACCTATATCTCTAGCTGTGCTTGGTAAGTGGGCAATTATATGGATGAGTAAAATCCAACTCGCATGCATATCCAACCGGCAACTACTGACCCGTCTTAGCGTCGCATCTGGTGCGGCTCTGAGACACGCGATGCCGATCCGCGTCAATTCGTGCTTCTCCATCGGTGTGCCGAAACGTGAACCGTCCAATCCAAGACGGGACGGGTTAAGGTGAGACTTGCACCCCTGCTGACACACAAGGAATATCTGGGGACTTTAGTCAAGACCACATCAACCTTCCGGTGTCGTCCCGTTGTTGGATCGACGGTTTACAATCATGCAGGCACAGAGCGCAGAACGTTCCGGCCATCCGATGAATTACAGGGAGTCATGTGAAACGGTTGGACGATCGGATACTGCCATCAACTTACGATCATGTTCCACCAAGCCCTCGAGTGCCCCCAGCCCTGCCGCACTCCACCAGATAAGGTTAATTCCTTGCTTGTTCGGCTTTTGAACTTCCCGTAGCAATGTGTCTTACCTTGTTAGTGCGCACTTGCTAGCGTGACGAGGTGCATCTCTCCCATGCAGTCCATCTTGGCCCTCGGGAGTTGGGGTTCCGGTAAGAGAGGGCACGTTTTCTGACGCAGCCCTGTGATCGACCAAAGGTATGTGCTAGATGCGATGATGAAATCATCTGGGACAAGATGAAATCGTCCCATTCACTTCGGGGATTCTTTATATAAATTTGGCATATCCGTCCTCATGTCTTAGCAATCAACTACAGCTCCATCATCTTCCTTGTGTCGAACGCCTTCATTCATTCTCCATTCATTCTCTAGAGGTAAGTTAAATCCATCTACTGTATCATCAGACGAACGCAGGAAAACTGAACTTGTCCAGCTGGGCTCATTATTCGCTTCCACTCCTTCAACAAACGTTCTCTGATCTTTTGAGCTGTGCTCGCATTTCATATTGTTCTTCTAATTCGAAAGATACCCACTCACGCACAACCCAACCCAACAAAATCATCAAGATGAAGTTCTCCACCATCTTTGTTGCCGCCTTCGCCACTCTTGCTGCCGCCGCCCCAGGCTTCCCTGCCTTCCAGGCCCGCGCCGCGCTCAACGAAAGCCGTGATGGCCGCGACGGCCGCGACGGTGGACGTGGCGGACGTGACAACGAGCTTGCCTTCGGCCAGGTCGATCTCAACTACCTACTCAAAGTCAACGATCTTGACCTCCGTCTGTTCCAGAACCTCGGTCGCAGGAACAACCTCAATGTGGTCATCTTCCAGGACCTCTTTCTTTCCAAGGAGTTTGACCTCCAGTCTCTGCTGCAGTTCCAGCAACTCTCGACTCTTCTCTCGATTGCTCAGACCGGCATCTTCGACAGCTTCGACTTGTCCAGACTGTCGCTCGGCAGAGTCGAACTCGGCCTCATTCGTGATCTTGGTCGTGTCAATCTGGCCCAGTTTATTGATCAGTCCTTGGTTCCCCAGATTACCATCATTGCTCAGCAGGGTAGGTAAACTAGTCATGTGTTGTGAACTAGTTGGCTAACAATATCCAGTCACCACTATTGTAATTGCCAAGAAGTAAGGAATGATCAGCATGAGACTTTGTATGGGGAGCTGGAATCTCCTCTCTTTAGGCGGGCAGGATAAGAAACGCCCGGGTGGCGCATCTTGGAGTAGGACTTGCAGGAAGCATGATTTCAATGGGTTCAAATGAATCGAATACGGTGCCAGCGGAGGAGAGTTTATGATAAAGTCTATGAAGATTTATATAGTCTTACTATTAACAACATGACCGATCCTTTTGCAGGGAACCAGACAGTTTTTGGCGGGGGTTACAGGTAATGGGTATACAGGCTACAGAGCATAGCGGTATTCAGGGTGGAAATCACCGCTCTTGCCAGCGGTAATCTCGGCCTCCCGTTGCTCCTCCGTAAGATTCTGACGTCGTTTGTTCTCGCGTTTGAGGTAGATGTAGAGTGAGATATGGCCAAGGACCGCTAGCAAGGCGGCAGCGAGGGAACCACTGAGACCCATGAGGTATTTTCCGTTCTGCTTCGTGCGGAAGATTTGGCCAACCTAAACTCGTTAGCTTCATGGTTCGGAAAATTTGCAAGAGGAGGACTTACCACAATACCGGCGGTGTTACCAATGGACTGATTCATACCAATAGCCATGGCACGCTTGTAGTACGGCGCATGACTGTTCAATAGCCATGCACAGTTCAACCCCACGATCATGTAAACACCGGGCGCAATGAGAAATGTCGAAAAATACAGCACACCCTTTTGATCAATGGGCACACCAATGTTGACAGCATATCCGACAGCCGTGACCAAGGCAGCGGGCATCATGAACAAGGCCCTCTGCTTCCACCTGTCACTGAGGTACGAGACCACAATGTACGCCGCGCTGGCCCAGAAGAAGACAGGAATTGTCAACAACTGAGTCGTGACAACTCCATATCCAAAGCTGCGAATGATCAGAGGCAGGAAAGAGCTTAGGCCAAACGAGCAGATATCCGCCATAAACTGCGACCAACACGAGATGTAGAGCTTCGGGTCCCTGACCGCGCGCATGACCTCTTCCCAGTCAAAGTCCGGCTTGCCGTTGTATCGTGCATTAATCTCGGCGCGAACTCGCATCATCGACTTTTCATCCTCGTTCAGGAACCTCGCGTGCTCAAAGTCGTCGGGGAGCATCATGTATGTGAACGCCGCCACAAGGACCGACGCGCAGCCCTCGATGATAAAGAGCCAGCGCCAACCCTCGAGACCACCGACACCGTCCATCTTGAGAAGCGCGTAGGCAAAGAGGCCACCAAAGGATCCACTCAGTGCTGCGGAGACGAAGAGGTACGAGATGCGCAAAGCTTGTTCGCCGGGAGAGTAAAAGGTCGAGAGGTACAGTGCCAGACAAGGGAACATGCCCGACTCAAAGAGGCCAAGGAGGAGGCGCGATGCGTAAAGTTGACCAACATTGTGCATGAAGCCCGTACCGATGAGAACGCAAGACCAGCAGAAGATGAGGAGAGGGATCATGCGAGAGGGGTGGAATTTCTTGAGGACAAGGGAGCAGGGGACCTCGGCGGCCACGTAGGTGACGTAGAAGAGGGTGACAGCATCTGGCCCTGTCAGAATCCTATATCATTTTGGAGTTAGAATGAGATACTTACTGCCAATTTCACCACTGGTCATGCCAAGATCCTCCGTCATGCCAGCCGAGGCAGCATTGCCGATGTTGGCACGGTCGAGATAGGCTGTCAGGAAAATGATGGTCATAACCGGCGCAATCCAGATATCCAACTTGCGAACAAGTTTCTTTTCACTCTGCGGATCAAGAAACAAGTTCGAATCCTGGATATTCTCGCTCAGCCGGCCGACCTCATCGTCGATGATCTTCTCAGACTTGTCCATCTTGTCTTGTTGCAACGTTGAGCTTTTGGCTGAAGGAAATAAACCAAGGGAAGTCAGCTCGAGAGATGATGGCCTGGATGGTAAAGTTTGACACATTGGGGAACACCTGACACTTATACCCCGGATCCAGATCAACACAAGACCAACGGTCTGTGGAGGCGGGCAAGCGATAAGCCTATCAAGACATTGCCCGTCTTTAGGATCGTGACGCTACGATAACACTGGCACCAGACTACGGATAACGAGCGGCGAAGCGGCGAACCCCTCGCTTAGAGCGACAATGACTAGGGTATGTGTGGACGGCGAGTCAGTTTGGCCGCTCTGGCGTCGGCGAAGGTGGAGAATTGATATCGGTGGGTAAAGTTGGACTCCGACTAAGCGGGCGGCGAGAGGCGGCGAGCGGCAAGGAAGAAGCGGGCAAGCTGATATGCATGGATGTGACCTTGAGGCGGGATTCCAGTCCTCGATTATTTATTTCTAAAAATCGTTTGACTTGCTATCTTGTCTCTTTCATTATCAAGCCCTGATTGCGTTTTTCTCTTTGTGGCTCAGTGTGATTATTGCAAGATGGGTTCCATGCCAGCTGTAAGCCGACTCTGTCACAGACTCGGTCTAAGAGCTGTACTAACGAAACACAGACCTGGACGCGCTTTGTGCGATTCATCTCAACGGACGGCCGAGAATTATGTGGAGAGCCAATTGATCAAGATGTTGATGGTGAGACATATTCCGTGACCCTGAGGGCCAAGACTGACAGTCATAGTCGGTTTGGCCATCGCCGCACGCCAGTCAGTCAAGGTCCGCTTGCTTGACCGTCCCTCCTCGATAGACGAAAGCCAATTCACTGGCCAGACTGCATTCATCAAGACGGTACGTGCCTCGCTCCTCTCATTGAACCATTCATTGCTAACAAACTAGCTCCTATCCCCACTGTCACCCCAAGAGGTCAGCACCATCCGCTGTATCGGCCTCAACTTCAAAGACCACGCAGCAGAGCTCAACTGCCCACTCCCCAGCATCCCTGAAGTCTTTACTAAGCCCTCCACAACCCTCACAAACCCGTCTTCACCCATAATTCTGCCCAACTCGGCGCCAGACATGGTCGATGCAGAAGTTGAGCTCGCCATTGTGCTCGCCCAAGACTGTAAGAACGTCAGGCGTCAAGATGCAGGGCGTTACATCTTGGGGTACACCGCCGCCAACGATGTGACAGCCCGTGATGTCCAGTCTAAGACTTCACAGTGGGGATACAGTAAGGGTTTCGACGGGTTCTGTCCCCTCGGACCCTGCCTGGTCAGGAGTGAGCTGTTTACTAATGTCAACCGGGGAGTGTGTCTTAAGTCAACCCTTAACGGTGAGGTGCTGCAAGACGGCAAGACGGATGAATTCATCTTCTCTGTCGGTGAAATCATTGAGCATCTCTCAAGAGATAGTACCCTGCCAAAAGGAACGGTGATATTGACCGGAACACCATCGGGGATTGGTCATGGGAGGAAACCCCCGCGATATCTCAAGGCAGGCAGTGATCTGCAGATCACCATTTCCCATGGCATCGGCACGCTCACAAACCCGGTCGTGTCATATATCAAGCTTTAGAATTGTATCAATACCAAGTTCATCATCTTGCCTCCAATGTGCCGACAAGGTCCTCCCAAAATTGGTAGTCTAGCGGCTCGGGAAATGTTCGTGTAGGTCCGAGCCAGCTGTCAAGCCAATTCTCATAGGGGGCATGGACATCAAGCTCATCAGTATAGCTCACATCACCATCCTGACAAGCCGCGTTGTCGACATCTGGGCGCTGTGTAGAGTGTGACCGCTCTGACCCTCCACCACTTGTCTTCCTTGCTGTATAGATGCACAACTCAATGACCTTGACCTCTGCCATGACGAACTCGTTGGCCCAAGTGTCGGCGCGCATTTTCTCGCAGTAGGCAGCCAGGTCTTCCAGTATAGCGTTTGTCCGAGGGCTGTGTGGCTCCTTGACGGCAATAATGCCGAGGACGAGTGCCGAGTTAAAAAGGTTGTGCATAGCAGCTCCAGCAAGGAGTCTATCTGTCATGGAAGAGTTTCGGAGAGAGAGCTTTTGATGGAGGTCAGCACAGGCCGATGATATGCACGCCGTGCGCGAGTACTGGAAGCGATCTGTAATCGACTCCAGGAGTACATAAGTACGGTGCAGTGTGATCCGCGCAAAGTGGTAAGAAGAGTGAAGATACATTCTCTGCCACCGTAAGAAAGGTCGCTCAGAGTCCATGGAGGTGTCAGCATCGTCCAGGCGGAAGTAGGGCGGCAGGCCGGCGGCCCAGTCCAGCAGGATCTGATCCAAGGTCATGACCTTTTCATAAGTTTGGTAGGATGCCGTTATTGGGATAAGGCCGAAGAAGTCGTCGTGGATGTCACCCAGGATAGTCGCAAGCTGTTGAGTGTATCTATAGTAGATGCTCTGTGTTGGGTCTTCGATCGGCCTCTCCACAGCAGCTGCTGCATCTTCGGGCGAGTTGTCATCAATCCACACGTTTCGTATCTTCATCTCCATGCAGTGCTTGCTGTTAATGGTGTAAGGCCGACCAGTCGCGAGTGATATTGACCGATCCATCGAATAGAGTGTGCACCATAAGCGTCGTCGCGTCTCAAGAACTTTTGGTGGAAGACCCCAAGACTCTCCATCAATATGCATACCTTGAGCCTGTGCCATACGGATGGCGAAGGAGCTCGTAAGCCAGCTCTCAGTTTTGCGGCCCCAGAACATCAAGTACCGCGACACCAAGATACCAGCCCGTACGAGGTCAGGACTTTCACCTGACAATGTGGGCGCGAGGACGATTGCTTTTCGTGATCCCCAGAAGAACTGCACAGAAGTCTCTTCACAGCTTCTTTGTGCCTCAGGGGATGCTTCAGGGGAACAGTCCAGCAACTCAGCAAAGGCAAGCATCATGAAGAGGACTGCAAGCCATCGCAAGTCCACGGTTGTCAGATCATCGTCACCCCACTTGCGGTTCCAAAAGGCATCATAACTTGTCTGAAAGGTCTCGTGGTGGACAGCGTCGTAGACCGGATTGAGCTCAGTAAAGAATCGCTCAACACGATAATCGACTAGCTCTCTTCTCCTTGGTAAATACCCGACGAGCTCCCAGATATGCGAGTAAGGGCTCTTGTCATCTCGGTGGAAATGAGGATTCGGTCTTGTGGAGGAGTTGGGCATGCAGGACATGCCTATCGGTAACTCGGGTGATTCCATGGATATCAAAGACGCAGCGGATTGGTAACCAAAGTAGGATGCCCCATGATACGATGGCGCCCCTCGCGAATTGAGCAAATGTCCGATGCGGGAGGAATGGAAGCCCGACCCGGAGGCCGTGGATGGTTCTGTTGTCCGTGCCGGCGTTTGAATGCCCGCGATGGGGTCATTGGTATGAACATCATGATGGCGTGGGGAAGGCATATGCCGGTGACGTGATGCTCCCATCGATGATGGGGCAGGTAGGTGGCAGAGATGAGGGATCTGGCGGTGTATACACGTTGAGCATGGGGTCTGCCTATTACACTGGGATCATCAGTCTCTGTTCAGTGATCAGATTGGCGGGTATGTTAACCTTTCGCTTGAGACGTCGGCATTGCGTACAAACATTGGCCCTGAGTCCATGGGTCCGGCGGGCGCTCATCGGCGGCGTGCTGCGGCCGGCTTCCTGGAACGAATCCATCCGAAATGCGTCCAATTGTAATCAAGCCCTGCACCTTATTGCCTGATGCACGGGGTAGCGGAGTACGGTAATCGATTGAGACTGGAGGCATGTGTGTGAAAGGGAGAGAACAGCAGAGCGGGCCGTGAGCGGCGGGGAAACGCCGAAATGGTAGGCCGCTCAACGCTTTGCCCGATGCGGATCGGCACTCCGGTTCCCTGTAAATCCGGAGATGGAACCCAAGATCTTGGCTCTGGCATCCGCGGCGACCGGTCTCGCCACGCACTCTGATTCGTAGTCGGGTTCTGGTCTTTGTAATTATGTGCCGATCAACGTCACGGCAGCTGGTGTTTGGTAAGTCAACGGAAGGAGAAGTCAAAATGCTTCATAGCTTGCTCTCGGGTAGCCGCGGCGGCCGATAGAGGGCATTTCGGAAACCAAGAATTGCCTTGCATCACAAAAGATTCCAGTAGATCCGGCCATCTCAAGAACTATATAAGAAGAGTCTAGGCAAGCAAGATATATTCCATAACACACTTCCTCACAAAACTTGACTGATCACCAGTAACCAATGCTCTCCACCAATTTTCTCATTCTTAGCACACGGATTGTTTCCGTTGTGGCCATGGGCGGCCAAGCCACCACCCTGCACCCTGCAGTTGTAGCTGTTAGTTGAACACTCTTTCAACTCTGCCAAGTTCAATTATACTGATCTAAATCTAGTGTAACGCCGTGGCTGCACTCTACCCTGCCCAGGTTATCAAACCATCCTCGTCGGAGTTTGCAATCGCCCAGGATTCGTTCTGGGATGCCAGACAGCAAGAGAGAGCCCCAGTCTGCTTCTTTCAACCAACGAACGCGGCTCAAGTGAAAGCCGCCTTAATTGAGGTGGTTCGCGCTAAATCTCACTTTGGGATAAAGGGCGGCGGCCACTCGGCGAGCAAGGGCTCGTGTAATAAGGGCTATTATGTTCAAAGATAATATATACGCCAACTAATTCAGTAATTCGCCGAGATATTATATTTAAGCTCTAACTAATATTTTCCTTCCTATACTCCTTTACTACCTAAACCTTTCTATCTTTACGATTGAAACCTTCTTCCTTCCTAATAGCTAAGTTACTCCTATAACTAAATAACTTAAAAACCTTAATCCCCTCCCTACAGAAGCCCCGGCAATATATCCTCGATAGTATAATAATCGTGAGATTCCTAAGGGATAAACTAGTTATATTAATTTATATTAATAGAGAAAAATATTATATAACCTTAAAGAGGTAATATTATATCTAGTAATATACTTAAAGGTATTAAGTATAATTAAGTTATATTAATAGCTAAGGTAGCTAATATATAAAAAAGTATTAATAAATATATTTTATATACTTATAGTCTCTTATATAGCTTATATTAAGCTATATAAGGCTTATACCTAGAATTATAAGGCTTATACTTATAATTATAAGGCTTATATTTTTAAAAAGTAAATAACCTTATAATAAATTAATACCTTTTAGGAATAATAAGGGTTTCTTACTTATATAATATAAGGCCTATTAGGTTATAATATAATCCTCCCTTTTTTATTAATCTTTATCCTTAAGATTAATTCTTTAGGCTAAAATTTCTTTAATTAATTAATCTTAATTTCTTTTTATAATTATTTTATATAGCTAATATAATATTAAGGAGGATTAAAAAATTATAAAAGAATAATATTACTAATTAATAAGTATTATTATAATATTTTTCTTAAAATTCTATAGTTATTAATATACCTTATATATATTACTTTAAGTAAAAGCTTATTTATAAAATAAATGACTTTAATTATTTAATAAAATATAAGTAATATATAAGATAGGGTTACCCTTATAATAAGGTTTATATTATATTATTATATTTATAGGTTTTTTATCTTAGTATTTATAATTAATTCTTTAATAATAAATAAGCTGATTAATTAATAAAAGAAATTAGATTAAAAGAAAAATAAAATAAGTAATAAAATCCTTTTTTTTATAATTAATTAATAAAGCTTTAAATTTATTTTATAATAATTATAGCTTATTTATAAAAGATTTAAAAGATAAAAAAGAAAATAAAGGAATAAAATAATTATTTATTTAAGTAAAATATAATAAAATTAAAGAAAAAAAATAATTTTATTTTAGCCTTTAATTTTTATAAGAAGTATATAATATAAGACCTTTAGGCCTTAAGTATCTTAAATAAGATAAACTAATTATTACTAAGGTTAAATAAGGATTTTAATAATATTATTTTATTTATTATTAATAAAAATTCTTTAAAAAGTATTATATATTAATAAGGTATTCTAGGGGTTTTTATATATTTTTAAAGTCTAAATAGTTTTTTTATTTAATAAAATATATTATTTTATTATTAATTTTATTTATATTAAAGAATATTTTTATAATATATTTTTTTAATTTTTTAATTTTAATTCTTAATTTATTATTAATTCTAATTTAAGTAATATCTTATATTAATTTAAATAATAAAATATAAAAAATTAAATAAAGCTTAACCTTAGGTAATTAATTTAATTTATAATTATATTTTAAGATTTTCTTTTTAATTTTATAAAGTCTAATATACTTCTAATTAAATTTTTTATTTTATTATTTTATTTTAATATTTTTTATTATAAGGTAAATTATATTTCTTTTTAAGAAAATTTATCTTTTAATTTTTTTTTATTTATATAATTTATTATTTTATTCTTAATAAATTTAAGTTTTATTTATATTTTTTTATATAAGTTATATTATTAATTATTTATAAAGATTACTTTAAGGTTAATAATAATATTTTATATTTATTAATAAATATTTAATATAAATCTAAAATTAATATAAGCTAATATAATTTTTATATTTTTATTTATTATTATATTATAAGCTAATTAAGTAGCTAATAATTTCTTAATTTAATTAATTTATTTATAATTAATATAATATTAAAGGTATTATTTTAATATCTAATTTATATATTTTATTTATTTATTTATCTCTTTATAATATATAATAAAGAGCTTATAGTTAATCCCTAGGTATTTAATAAGGCTTTATTAAAATTTAAATATAAATAATAATCTTTAATTAATAATAATCTTTAATTAATAATAATCTTTAATTAATAATAATCTTAAGTAATATATTATATATCTTAGTAATATAAAAATAAAAGAAATAAATAAATTCTTTAGCTAATATTAATTCTCTATAGGGTATAAAATAAAAGAATTTTATAAATCTATTTATAATAATAAAAATATTATTATAGAGATTTCTAATAGCTAGTTTTTTTAATAGGGGTAATTTAATAATAAAATCTATTATAATAGTTTCTATAATAGCTAAGGTATTAATAAAGGTTATAATTTACTATAAGGTTTATAATATTATATCTTAGTTTTTATATAAAAGTTATATTAATTAATAATAATTATAATAATCTTTTTTATATTAAGAAATATATATATTATCTTAATTTATTTTATAATTTTATTAATTCCTTAATATTTATAAAATAAATAATTATATATTTTTTATATAAGATTATATTATAATTCTTTTAATATTTATTATTTATTTATTTTTTTATTTTCTAAGAATTATTTATTATATTTTAAGATCTTAATAAAAAATAAATTATTTTATTTTATTATATAAATTATATTTAAGTATTATTATTACTTAATATATATAATAATATATTACTATAAGTATCCTTTAAAGGTAAAATATAATAAATACTTTTTAATTTAAATCTTCCTTATATCTAAATTAAGTCCTTAATTAATAATATTTACCCTTTTATTTTTTATTCTTTTAATATAAATAATAATATAATTAAATTTAAATAAATATTTAATATATTATAATTATTATATATTAAGTTATTAAATTATTATAAAATAAAAGATATTTTTATAATTAATATAGACTTTAATTTAATATTAATTATTAATAAAATAATATTAAAATTCTTTAAAGGTATTAATAATTATAAGGAACTTTTTATTATAAATAAAATAATTAAACTTTATTTTATATAGCTTATAGGAATAAAATATAATTAAATATAATTAAATATAATTAAATATAATTATTTTTTATTATTTTATTAATTAATCTAAGTACCTAAGGTAAAATCTAAGATATTTATTTTAAGTTTAATTAATTAAAATAAATTAAATATCTTAAGTATTAATTTACTTAAGATAAATTCTTTAATTTTATTAAAGCTATTCTTAGCCTTATCCTTAAATATAAAGATTTTATTTTTCTTTATAAATTTTATTAATAATATAATTATTTTCTTAAATACTTTAAGGAATTTATAATAATAATTAATAAATCTAAGAAAAGCTTATATTTTTTTAATATTAATTAATTCTTTTTAATTCTTAATTATTAAAATTTTCTTAGGGTCTATATATATCTTATTATAAGATAATATATCTAAAGAACTTTATTTTCAAGGTATAAAACTTTTTTTTTAGGGTTTTATTAATAACTTAATATTTTATAATATCTATAATACCTTATAGATTTATTTTATATATTTTTTTTTTAATTTTAAATAAAATAAAAATATTATTTAAATAATATATAATAAATATATCTAAGTATTCTTATAATATATTATTAATTATTTATTAAAATATAATGAATATATTAATAAATCTAAATAATATAATAAAATACTTAAATAATCTATATTTAATATAAAAATAATTTTTTATTTATATCTTTTTTTAATCTAAATAAAATTATAAGATCTTTTAAGATTAAATATAATAAAATATTTTATTTTAAAAAATTAATCTTTTAATTTACTAATAAGACATAATAATAAATAATTATTAATTATAATAATATTAAATATTTAAAAATTAATATAAAGCTAAAATTTATTATTTTTCTTTAAAATAAATATAATATAATATTTAATAAATAATTTATTTTCCTTAATATATCTTTTTTATATTATATCTTTAATATATTCTTTTAATATTAAAAATTATATTTTATTAAATAAATAAAGTTTATTAAAGCTAGGTTATTTCTTATTAATAAACTTAATCTTAAGGTTATATATAATATATTTTAATAAACTTATTTTAAATTCTTTCGCGAAGAATTATTTATAAATTCTATATTATTAAAGTATATTTTTAAGTTATTTTCTTTCTAAGTTATTTTTTTTAATCCTCTTCCTATTTTTCTTAAGTATATAAAATTATTATATAATTTATATAATTATTTATTATTATTGTTATTTTTATTTATTATAATATTTATATTTTATTTCTATAAATAAAGAAATATTTTATATTTACTTTTACTTAATTTTTTTATTATAAGTAATAATTTAAGATTTTTAATTTAAATTATTATTTAATATAAAAGATATCTTAATATTATAAGAAAATATTTAGTTAATTCTTTAATTAAAATATAGGTTATAATATTGTAACTATAAGTACCTAAGCATAAAGTTATAGCTTTAATTTAATATAATATTAAATAAGTTTTTTTAATTCTTCTTTTTAATAAAAACCTTAAGGTAATTAATCTTATAATTAATAACTTTATTATTATAATTAAAAGGTATTCCTTTAAGGTTATATATTATATAAGGCTTTTATTTATGCTTTTATAGTAATCTAAGCTTATTTATTATTATTAAATTAAAATAATTTTATTTAGCTCTATTATTTACTAAAGTATTTAATTATTCTCCCTTAATTTATACCTTTAATTATAAGTATTATTACTTATATTCTTTATTTATAAAATAAAGGGCCTTCTTAGGTAATTTATTTCTTTATTTATTTACTTATTGCCTTATATTAAATAAAGTAATTAATTTTTTAATATTTATATAATATAATTAAAGTAATTAAATTTATATTTATTATTTATATATATTTTATAGTTATAATTATCTCTTATATTATCTTATTATTCCTAGAAGCTATTATTTATTTATTAATTAATATTATTAAGTTTTCTATGCCTAATATAATTAATATAATCCTATAAGTGCCTATTTATAGGTCTTTATTTATCTCTAAGGTATAGTTAGATTTTCTAATATTATTTTTTATCTCTAGGTTTTTTATTTTATATAAAAAAATTAAATCTTTCTTTAGCTATTTACTTAAACTTATTATATATAGCTTTAATATATAGCCTATATTATAGGTATATTTCTTTATTATAAAAAGCTATTTTAATATTAAGGTAATTCTTATTTAAGTCTTATTCCTAATTAATTATAATTATCTATATTATAATAATAAATTATTATTTAAAGGTAATTAATTTATTATTATTAAAGAAAAAATAGATCTTAGCTATATTTAATGCCTTATTTTATCCTCTAATTTTATATATATATATTTTATAGGTAAGATATAATTTATTATTTAATATTTATAATTATATTAAGAAATAATTATTTTCTTATATACTTTAAATATATATATTATATTAATAGTCTTGATAAAAAATTTATAAAATCTCTTTATATCTAAGGTATATTAATTAAATATATTTATTATCTTATATATTATAATATAAGCTCTATTAAAAGCTTATAGGTATTTTTTTATAATATACCTTAATAAAAATATTTTTTATATCTAAATTATTATTTTTTATCTTTATAATAAATATAGCCTCTTACTTTTTTTATATTATCTTAATAACTTATTTTTATTATTTATTAATCTTATAATTATATTATTTATATTCTTAAGTTATTTTATATAATCCTTTATTATATTATAAAATAATAATAAAAATAAATTTATATTAATAATATATTTTATATCTTTTTATTTTATATTAAAGATATAGCTTATTATTAAGCTAATAAAGTAAAAGAATTAAAAAATAATTATTTTTTTATTTCTCTTTTAGGTATTTTTTATATTTATAATAATAATAAGATATCTATAAGATATTAAGGTATTCTTTATATATAAGGTAAGTTTAAATATTATTTTATATACTAAATAATATTTTAAGGTATCTAAGATCTTTAGTAATTATTTAATATAAGATATATATATAAATATCTTATATATTTATTATATTTATATATTCTTAAGCTATTTAAATATATTATTCCCTAAGAGTATTTTAATATTAATTATCTTATATATTATAAAGTTATATATAATATTTTTCTTTCTATAAGTTATTATTTATTTTTTAATTATATTAATTTTATATTTAAGTAATAATTAATTATTGTTATATTTTTATTATTAAATTATAATTAAGTTCTTAATAATAATACTTAGTTTACTATATAATTATAATAATCCTTATACTTTAGGTCTTAATTAATTTATAAATAAATTCTAATAATAATTATTATTTTAATTTATTAATAAAATAAAATTATTTTATTTTAAGGGGTTATATAATTATATAGTATTTTCTTTTTTAAAGACTTATTATTATATTTAAATTATTTTTTTATAAAATATATTTAATTATAAGGTATAATTATCTCTCTAAGGTAAAAGCTAATATTATTATATCTTATTTATATTATATTAAGGGTCTTAATAATTTAAAAAGCTATTTAGGGTTTATTATTAACTTTTATAACCCTTATTTATTTTTTCTCTTTTAATAATAATTATTATAGCCTAAATTAATAATATCTCTCTTAGATGTTATATTATTTCTTTTTATATATATTAGCCTTATAATATTTCTTATAATAATAATAATATTTAATAATTAAGGGCCCTTATTAAATATTACTAAATTATATAAGTCCAAGGTATATTTTATAAAAGATATTAATTTAAGTATATCCTTAATTAATATTAAACTAAGGGGTATTAACCTTATTATTCTTAAACTTAAGGTTTTATAGTCTTTTCTAAAAGAATTATTATTTATTAACTTTTATAGCTTTATTTATATAATTAATAAGGCTATAAGATTAATCTTCTTTATATAGCTTAGCTTATATTCTTTTTTTAAATTTATTAAAAAAAAAGATATTAAGGGTTCTTAATCTTAGTTAAGCTTTAAGGTAAGCTAAAAGTACTTAATATTATACTTTAATATAAAATAAATCTATTAAAGTATTTTAATATCTCTTTTTACTTAACATTTCTTATTCATTATTCTAAAAGCTTATTAAAATATAATTTTAAAAGTCTTAAAGCTAAAATAAGGGTTTATAATTTAAGAAATAAATTTAATAAATAATTTAATAAAATATTCTTTTATAATAAGTTTAAATTAAGCTATAATATTTTTAATTAATTACTTTATAATATATTAGACCTTATTAAATATTATAATAAATTATATAGGGTAATAAATAATAAATATATATAGCTATATAAGAAATATAAATAATTTATAAGTAATTTTATTAAATTTCCCTAGGGGGTCTAATTTTAGGATTTCTCTTATATCTTTTTTTTATATAATAATAATAATAATATTATTAAGCCTCTAGGTATTATTAATATATTATATATTTTAATTATATTAAGTCTAACTTATTTTTTTAATAAGCTTATAAAATTTATTTATCTTAGTATTTATAATAATAATTTAGGCTTAGAGTTATTTAATTTCTTTATTATTAAAGCTCTTTATATTATTTATATCTTTATCTTTAATATTAGCTAAGATAAATATAATAGGTATAAGAGGGTAATTAATAAATAAAACCTATTAAGGATTATTACTAAGAATAGCCTAAGTAATTATTATATTTAATATTATTTAGAGTAATATAAATAATCCTTTAAATAAGAGCTATTAATATATAGTAATTATAAGATTCCTAAGAGATAAACTAATTATATTAATTTATATTAATAGAGGAAAATATTATATAACCTTAAAGAGGTAATATTATATTTAGTAATATACTTAAAGGTATTAAATATAATTAAGTTATATTAATAATTAAGGTAGTTAATATATAAGAAAATATTAATAAATATATTTTATATACTTATAGTCTTTTATATATCTTATATTAAGCTATATAAAGCTCGCGCTTAGAATTATAAGGCTTATGCTTATAATTGTAAGGCTTATGTTTTTAAAAGGTAAGTAACCTTGCAATAGGCTAGTGCCTTTTAGGAATAGTAGGGGTTTCTTACCTATGTGATATAAGGCCCGTTGGGTTATAATAACTAGGGCAAATATTAATAGAGGCTCCTTTAGTATAAGTCTACTAGGCTAAATATATTAAAAGCATTGGGATAATTAAAGCTATAGATTTAAGATTTAAGCTCTTAATGCTTTCGGTATTAATAAAGGTATATCCCGCGAAGTTATACTATCTAGCGGTTAATTAAGTTAAGTAATTACTAGGCTTTTATAGATTTAAGATTTTAAAAAGCCTTTAGTAGATTATCCCGTATTATTAGGCCCTACCTTTAATAGTATTACTTAACGAACTAGCTACTTTTAGCCTATACTTATACTTATATTAGTATATTAAAAACCATAAACTAAAATATTAAATAATAGGTAAATCTACTATTATGCTATTAAAGGGCATATTATATATAGTCTATATACTTAATAGACTATAGCCTTAGCTTAATAAAATCGGCATAACCGCGAGGAAATAATATTAAAAAGGCTAAGGAGAGTAATACTTATAATTAATTAAACTTATTTACTAGCGTCCTTTAAATATATAGCATTTTAAGCTAATATTATATTAGCTATTATATAGGAATTAGTTTATTATACTCTTTGCTAAGAATATATAAATATAATACTTTTATCTTTATATCTTTTAGTAATAGATCTAATATTATAGACTAATTAACTTTATTTAGCTTAATATTATTATTCTCTATAGCACCTAAATTAGCTAAAAGAGGATTAATTATATTTATAGTAATAACCTAATTAAATATATTATTATCTTTAGGTAAAACTAATATCTACTTCTAGTAAATAGTATTATCTCGGTAGCCTAGATAGCTATAGCGTAGGAAATCTAGCCACGCCTAGAGATAATAATAGTATACGCGGAATTAATATTTTAATTAGCGGTTAAGGTAGGTATATTCGCTTATATTTAGAGGGCATAGTAAGATAATATCTAGTTTAAAAGGTAGAAAAGGAAATTAGCGATATACTTTACTAATATCGCGGAGAAAGTATATAATATAGCTATGATATTTATATTATTAGCCCTAGACCTATATAATATTTATAAATATATAAACTCAAGTAATTAGTATTTCTTTTATTTTTATTAACTAGGGAAAGAATACTAAGACTAAGCTAAAATTTAATTAATTTTTAGCTAAAAAAAATAAAGGTTTATCCTCTTTTTTATTCTTATCCTTAGCTATATAACGCTTATAAACGCTATCTTTTAAGCCTATATTAAATTATATCTCTTAATAATAAAAGTAATATTCTATCTAGTTATTTTTTAATTCTATCTAGAATACTTCTAGGAGCTCCTTATCTTTATTAGATAATAAGTAATGCGATAAATTACGCGCCTAGTCCAAGTTAAAAAGTTTAAAATCTTAATATTCTAGGCATTTAATAGCCGGCTATTATAGCTATGCGGGTAGATAGGGATTTTTTCCCCCTTGATTTAGCCTTAGGTAAATAAAAAGACTTAATACCAGAGATTTAATTAGCGTCCTAAGTTATATGCCTTCTTAAGAAGTAACTAATAGACCTAGTCGGGGAGTAATTAGCGCGTCTATTTATATTGATATAGTGATTAGTATACCTAGTTATAAGTCTATTAATAGTAATCCTTCTTAAAATATTAGGGATAACCTAGCTTATTTTATTATATGCTTAGAGGCACTTAAGGCTTATTAATTCTTATAATCTAGATAGTTAGTTATAGGTCTTTTATATATAAGTAATGACTTTATCTTTAAAATAAATTAATCTATTAGCTTTTCTTATTTATATTTCTTATAAATATTTATCGAAGGGATAGAATTAGCTATAATTAACTATATTAGATTAGAGGGGTCCGACGATGAGATAGAAAGGATAAGGGCATCGTTAGCAGATCAACAACGCAGACCATATAACCAAGACTATTATCTAATCGTTAAGTAGAGACACATATCTGGCTAATCGGCGCCTAGTGGAGACGCTCTTGGCCAATGGGAGTGGAGATTTGAAAGTTCAAGTTATCGTCGTAATAGAAGTCCTTCGGACTTAATAAAGACAAGGAAGTCACGTACGGTCACAATGTTCATGGACACGAAAAAGACGCGTTCTTCGCGTGTTAACTTTGAAAGCTGAAATTGATGTCACATGGCATCCAGATGCTATGCCAAAGTTATCAAGACTTGCGCAGGGTAAATACAAGGGTAAAAAGGTAGTAGCTAACTAGAGGGCTAAATATCTACTTTATTATAAAAAAAAGGGCTAAAGCGCCTTTATTAAATGTCTTCTTTCAAGTGAAAGGGGATTACAGGGGTGCTAGACTAATTAAGACGCGTAAAAATCCACTTTCAGTGAAAGCGGGAGGAACCATAAGGATGTAGGCTCTTTACTACCCATTTTAAGCTATATTCGCTAGCCATTAAGATCCACGGATTACCCCGACCAAAGCAATCCGCCCATCTCAAACGCCGCACCTGCCATCTCCCTATCCCCGACAGCACCACCGGCAGTAACTTATCCATATGTACCTATCTCTTCCCGTATGTGCTCGTGTCTGTCATGTGCATATTTACTGTCCTCTTATTTATTATTTAACTCTTTCCAGGCGGTGATTTAGCTCCCTTAAAATAGGGTCGTAAGACTTCTCCTATTGCGGATATCTTCGTTTGTATGCACCAATGAGCTTATGCATTTGGGTTTCTATATTGCGTATAGCCTGTGCTTGCTTTCTTCGCTTGATAATAAGGCTCTCTTCATCTGAGGGAGCGTTGGCCTTATCACTTCCCGAGACTGAATTTGAATCGCTGTCTGATTGGATCGCAGCGTGATTTCGACGCCTTTTGCGTCGGTTTAGTTGAGGATGTCGGAGATGTTCATAAGCCTCTAACCCCTTTCTTAAGAACTAGACACACTCGTTGACCTTGTCATATTCCTCGAATGTTTTAGCGACTTCTATCTGCCTTATCTGGCACTATTTCTTTGGAAGATAATATCTCTCAGGGGAGTTATCTAGTTCTAGTATAGGTATTGGAGAAGGGTTTTATGGCAGCCTAGTTGATGCTTACTCCCGAAGACTAATTAATTAAGTATAAAGTTTATTCTTAGGCATTCGAATTAACTCCTGCTCGGGTTATATGACATAGGGAATATAGCTCTTAGAAAACAGAGTAATTACTAGTTACTAGCCGTTAATAGGATGATATTTGATGTTAGATGCTGGTAGTGGATATATAAGAGTTCTAGTCTACCGAGACCTAGCGTAGTGTCTAATAAGTCCCTGATGCGCACTGGGCCACCACGTGGGCTACTTTTCCTCTTTATCTTTGCGTATAAATCCCCGACTATATGGATATAGGAGAATCTAATGGCTTATTAGGAATAACCTTTTTAGCTCTTAGTGCTACTTCCGCGCGCTAGCCTTACCTCGTATGGTTTTAACGGCATAGAAGCTCTATTAGAATAATATATAGTATAGCTTCTTGCTCTACCCCTGCCGCTTAAAGTAATTATCTATTGATTTCTAGAGCTAAGCAAATAAGATATAAATATCCTTTACCGCTAAATAGTTTCTATATATAAGCTAAAGTAACTAGTACTCTTTAAGCATAGTATTATTAATACTATCATAGTAGAGGGGAATCTCTCTTAATAATATAGCCTCTATATATTCCGGCTTTAGAGCTAACTTAATATAAAAGAAGATATCCTTACGGAAGGCATATAGGTATAGTTCTCGAAGGTACCTCTCAATAAGGTCGAGGCACATAGGAATAGCACTGAATTTAAGTATCTATTAATAAGCCTTATCTACTCAGATAAAATCGATTTATATATCTCGGACTTAGTGGTACTAAGCGCGGTAAATGGTCTATATAGATAGGTTATTAAATATTATATAGCTAGCATGGGGTTAGCGGAAAGTAAGTATATTCTAGTCGATCTTATCGAGAAACTAAGTATAGCTATATATCTCTATAGTGCGCCTAAATCTAAGACCCTCGTAGCAGCGGAGTCCATTTAGTTAATATATATCGGGTTAATATCGTATGTCTCGCTAGTAGCCGCTAACCTTCTATATTAACCCGCCTATATATAAAAACTAGAGATAGCGAAGAAATATAAGTATTATTTTTATATATTCCTAGGTCATAAAGTAGGGGTCTTAGAAGCTATATATTATCTCGAACCCTAAGTAAAACTTATTAATATTCTATTGCACTTATTAAAGTAGAGTATCGGTTATGAAGCTATAGTAAGGGGAGCTATTATTAGTAGGTATAATAAGGCGCCTATTATAGAGTTCTTAGGATCTTATCTAGCTATTAATAGCATAGAATAACGCCTTAGAAATATAATATTCTTCTCTAATGCTAAAGGATCTCTACATAGATCCTAATAAAGCATAATAGCATCGAAGCTTTATATATAAGTATACCTTAATTAATGCTTCTAGCTAATAGCTAAGACTACCTTTAATGAGTTCTTATATCTTTCTTAATTTCTTATTAAGAGCAAGTATCTCAATAGCTATATTTATAAATAGATAGATATTCCCTGCTATAAAAACTTCCTTAATACTAGGGTAAAATTAAGAGTAGAGAAGGCTAGTAATATAGCGTAGAGAGCGCTTTCTAATCTTAATTATTAAGCTTCTAATATCTTAAAGTATATTAAATAAATAAAAGACCTACTTTTAGGTCTCTTAGTCGCTAGCGGGCCTACTACTAACCTAGAGGCCATAAGATTCTAGGCAATATCGCTAATATAGTAGCATTTCTACTTATTTCTCTATTAGATCCTCGATAGCTTTAGCTACTAATTAGCTCTAAGGTATAACTTAAGATACTTACTAAGGGTAAGTTTCTTTCCTAATATTAAAGTAGATATCTATTATAGTATAGTACTTATTAATAGCGCTAGCTTAATACTTTTAAAATCGTGATATTATCTTCTCCTAAGTAATATCCTTTATAAGAACCTTTAAGTTCTTCGCCTAAAGAAAAATAGTAATATCCTAGAACTACTAAAATCTAGGTTCTTAAACTCTAACGAGGATATTAGCCTATATATCTATTAGCGCCTCTAGTAATAGAAAGTATATTAATTACTATTCTTATACTACCGGATATATATATTAAGAAAATATCTCTACTCTATAAGTAGTAGTATTATAACGACTATAGTTATAGCTCGATAGATAATACTAGATATAGGCTATATTATAGTATTAATATATCATAGGGAGGAGAATACTATTTATTTATAGCCGAAAGTCCTTATCCCTAAGCTTACTATATATCTACTCTTCTCGATATAGGTTAAGGAATAAAAGATATAAAGATATATCTTTAAACTTAATAACGCAGCCGAATATATAGTAAGGAATCTAGTGTATAGGCTAGTAAACTTAATGCTACTTCTCGCTCCTATCGAGGTATATAACGGGAATAGATCAAAGGTAAAGGTTAGACTAAAGATCGGATAAGGTTATCTGTGTTAGAGACTAGCGGATACCCCGCTTAGTGATAATAAGGTTACTTAGGAAGGCTAAGATGCTATTTATATTAAAGGTAATACTAGTATCGCTTAAAACCCTTTTATCTTTATCTAAGTAAATATAAGGTATCTTAGCTCTTAAATTAATACCGCAAAAGGCCTATCTTCTAGATTTAGGGCTTATTTTTCCGGCTAGGTTATCTTTCTTATATGTAATAGCCTTATTACTAAGAATATTAGGACCTAATTCGGGTATAAACTCTAGGTATATAGTAAGGCTAATATATTCGTTAGGATCTTTTATATAGCTATGCCTTGCTATTTAATAGTAGTTATTATAGTATCCTTAGAATTTAGTAAGTTATCCTATTAACTCTTATGTAAGGTGCTTGATTAGATCTAGCTCGCTGTTTTCTACCTATGGGGAGGTCCCTAAGGCCGTATCGAAGGTAATAGCCTGGTTTAGGTTAAGACTCCTGTGATTTAAAATAGATATAGCATCTATAAAAGTTCTAGTATTAGTTATAGTCTATTCTTTAATATCTTTTAGTAGTTAACGATTAGCTATAGGCGGGAACCATAAGCTATCTATAGCTATCTACTTCCGGCCCATCGCTTAATAGTAAGGTTAATATAGCTCTAAGGGGCTTATTATTATCGAAGGATACCTCCTTATTAATAGGCTAGAGGGGAGGGCTCGGTAGAGGTAAAAAGTTACTAATATCCCGGTTATTATCGATCGCTATAGCTAGACTACTCTCTATAGTATCTAGGTACTCTATAGGGTAATCGTAATTACCTAGGGCTATAATAAGAGGAAGGTATAAGTTATAGAAATTACTATATAGTAAGCCCCTCTCTTTAGCTATTACTTTTTGCCGCTTTTCCTATTTATATTAAGTATTTACTATTATTTTATCCTAAGCTATTATATATTTACGTGGTCGCCTATGCCCCGTTGGTCTCTCTATATTAACTCTAATAGGTATTAGAGTATTAGGTATTAGAAATTACTTAATATTAATACTTTTAATTACTTATTAAGGAAACTCTTATTATTTTCTTACTTTTGCGAGTTATTATAGTAGCGGGCTATGCTAGGTACTCTATAAATACCCGTGATATCTCTTTTTCTCTCTCATAATATATATATTAAAATATAAATATAACTAGATTTATATTCTATTATTTTATTATACTTAATAAAGCGGCTAATAAGGAACCTAATATAGACCTTAATAGGCAATTAATAAGTCTCCCTCTATATTAGCTAAGCTTCTTAACTTAATACGCTAGGCTCTATATAGGATAGTAGCTTTATGCTTCTAAAAATAGATAGATTTTATCCGCGAAATTTATAATTAGCTAAGATATGGCCCCGCTCTTCCGAAAACGGTTAGTTTTTATCCACTAAAATATAATTAGCTAGAGGATTTTAATTAACGACGAGAACAATAACTTACAAGACAAATATAATAACGACGACGAAGGGGAATTTAATAATACATAGATAAGATAAGCTTAGTAACCTATTAAGTATTTTGATTCTATTATTAATAGTTTTTATCTAATATTCGCGCCAGTCTGAGTCCGCAAGTTTATAATAGTTTATAATAGTGTCACTCAGGGCGGGGTCGAGCATATTATTAGATAAGCGATGGGGTAGGGGTGAATTCAGTAGATTGTGGGCCACAAATTGATGATCTTATTGATTGGAGTCTTAATGTTGCAAAATCAGGGCTATCCTTGTGGGTGCCCTCTAGCTGTGTGTATTGCTTGTGTTGTTCTTCCTTATGATAATCCCTCTTTCCCTTTTGGGGCTACGACGTGGCCTTCCTAATTGGGCCTAGTCTGCTGTGGGCCCGGAGATTACCCGGTAGGCCTTTTGCCCACGTGACCACCCTCTGAGCTATTATATAGGGTCTATTCTGATACGCCCCTTTAGTAAAAGAGGCACCGCCCTAACGCTGCCATAGTTATCTATAAATAGCTTTTTTTATTAGAGGGCCTTTATATAATATCTAATAGTATCTGAGTATTCTCCTAGGCCTTTATGCCTATAAGGCTAAGGCATTACTGCCTTTATCTCCGTTGCTTTATTAGTCTTCTATAAGGATTTACTTTACTTTGTCTTCGCTATAGGCTTAGACTACTTAATACCTAAGTAGGCTTCCTAGTATAGAAGGTCTCCCTTAATACTTATTAATCTCTGTGACCTCCTCCCTCTAATTATTTAATATATCTCTTCTTTTAACTTATGCCACTAAGTTAGCTTACTTCGCTATTAATCCTAACTATATCTTCGCCGGGTATCTTATGGATAAGATACCTTACTTCTATTGCGTTACTTAGGCTTATTAAGAGCTTAAGCTACTATATATTATTAATAATAAGCTAAAGACCTATATTCTTTATGACTATAACTATTTAGGGTATAGAGTAATAAGTTTAAAGAGTCTCTTCTATTCTTTATGCTTACTAACTTCTCGTAGCTTCCCCTAGAGCTCCTAGGTATTGCCTAAGTATATTAGAAGGCCCTAGAGGATCTTTATAAGTAATATACTACTTCTAATAATAATTAGTCTCGCCATTAGATCGGGCGGGCTATAGCTACCCTAGTTAAATATAGATCGGCCTAGAATTCAATTTCTAAGTAGCTAATTACTCTAGCTTTAAATACTCTAACTAGAGCTACCTTAAAAGACGAGATAATACTTTAAGAGCTAGCCTCTTCGAGGTAATTATTAACCCTCCTTCTTATATAGTCGGTAAGTATCTAGCCTCTCTTCTTTAGTAATCCCTTTTTCTTACTAATCTAGATCTTTCTAGGCGAATACTAACTTCTCCCTTTCCGAGATCTAGTCTTAAGTGACTACTATGGCTCCCCTATATGTAGCTAATAGCTCTCTGGCTCGTAGGCTTAAGGAGGCTATCTTGCGTCTAGATAACTATAAGAATACCCCTTATGATGGGGAGACTAGCGTAGATAAGCTTGCTCTTAGTATTAGTCCTGAGTTTATTTAGCTGCTAGATAACTATTAGGATAACCCGGCGCCTAACTGCTCTGTCTCTTACGCTGGGAAGCCTCCTATTTATAATGCTTAAAAATAGCCTACTTTAGGCCTTACCCCTAGGGGTCGTCTGGCTTAGCGTCGTCGGAATAATAGGGATAATAATTCCTCTTAGGCTGGTAGTCCTGCCGATAGTCCCTCTTGGCGTTGTATATTTATCCTCTCGTGAATCTATAGTCGGCTAATATTATAAGCCTTTAGCCTTGCCATTAAGCGGCTAGCTAACTGCCTATCTTAGGATACCTTTGGGGTTCTTATTTTTTATTATCGATATAGACTAGCCTTATGCTCCTTCTATAGTAATTTTGCTATATACTTTATACCTTTTGTCTTCTCGCATAATATACCTTCTTAGCGGTATTAGCCTTATTAAGGGATTCCTTTTTTAGGCCTATATTCTTAATCGCTATTAGCCCGCTTCTATAGCCCCTAGACTTAGCTAAGTAGCCTAGGGATTTACCCTTCCTCCCTAGGCCCCTTAGTCGAGTCTATAGGTTATAGAAGTTAGTAGCCTTTTTACCCTTTTTGCCTATCTGCTTAGGTCAAGCCTATTTCTCCCCGTAGCCTTACCGAGATATCTTCTAAGCCTAATTAAGTATAGGAATATTCAAACTTATCTAATAATAGAACCTTTATTAGGCTATTAGCGAATAGCTTATCTAATAAGGTATATTCCACTTTAATCCTTCTTTCCTTAATCTCCTATCTTAGCCAATAGTTATATATATCTATATAATAGAGCTTTATGCATAGTTAAACTAGTTTTGCCTTAATAAGGCGGATTATCTATTAATTATTATATTAGATTATGACTTTAATTGGTGCTGCTGGGCCACGCTGGGCGGCCGGGCTTATAAGGTTAATGCCGAGGGAGGAAAGTAGACAGCTAGCGAAGATACCCTCCTTAGTAGCCTAAGAGAGAGCTAATAGCTCTACCTCGGTGGTAGATATTATGACTATATTTTACTTATTTACTCTCTATATAATTATACCCCCAAATAGCTTTAAGATAAATGCCTAAGAGCTCTTCTTATCTTCCGTATTATTAGCGAAGCTCGCATCAATAGCTATAAAGAGTATATCTTCCTTAGATCTTTGCTCTGCCCTAAACCTAAGGGCATAATCCTTAGTCTAGAGGAGGTACCATAGGACCTAGTCGGCGGCTTTATAGTATTATAGACCTAGGTTCTAGTTAAATCTTATAAGCCTACTCGCTGTGAAGGCGATATCTAGCCGGGTTATTACCGCTATATATATAATTATACCTACTTTCTATAGGTATTAATTAATACTCTTTAGGCTTACTAATTCATAGTATAGCTAGAATTCTTCCTATATTATTAGGATAGTTATCCTAAATTAGGGTAAGGTAGTAAGGAGGAGGCGGCGTATCTTATTAATATATATAGCTTAGGAGAGCCATAGCTAATAATTCTCCCGGTCTTATATTACCTTTATCCCTAGGAATTAATAGAGGGGGTTTCCTCTTTTAAGGTAATATAACTTCTATAGGTTCCTTATTAGTCTTATTGCCTCTTCTCGCCTATGCCTTAAGAAATAAAGAATATAATTATCTATATAGAAGAATAAAATAATCTTATCTATCCTCTAATAGTAATCTTCTCTAGGTACCCTCTTTATATTATTACTTATAAGACCTTTCTTAAAGTAGCGTTATTATAGTAAAAGGGATCTCCTTAGGCTATAAAGGACCTTTTAGAGTTTTAGGACCTTACTTAGCTTTTAGTAACCCCTTAGTATTTCTATAAATATATCCTTATCTAATAGAGTATATATAAAGGCATTAATTATATTATATTAAAGTATTTTATAGTTGAATTAATTAGTAATAGCTACTAATATTCTAAATAATATACTTACTAGCATAGTAGCATATATATCTCTTTTATCTCTTATCTATTAATCCCCGCGGATTATAAGGTATACCTTAATCTTAAAGAACCTACTATACTTATCTAGTTTATAGGTATATACCTAGTAGTATCTTAGGACTTAGTGGCCTTTTGCTATTAGCCTTAAGACTTCTATTTATAAGTTTAATTATCTATAACTTTAGAGGTATACCTCTTTAGCCTTATAGATTATATCCCGGTATAGATAACTCTTAATACTCGCATAAAAGCTAGGAATTTACTCTAATAGCCTCTAGTATATATTAATACTAGGCTACTTTCTATTAATAGATATAGGGCTTCTTATGCCCCCTTTAGGGACTCTTCGCTTACTTATATCTAGAGGGTAAGTTATCTTTTCTCCCGGCGGTAATAACTCGCGGCTAGCTAGGCCTCCGAGTACCTTCTAGTAGGTACTCTTATAGTAGTTTAGGGATTAGAGGGTCCCTAAGAGGAATACCGCGTTAAAGGGGAGGTTTATATACGCTTCGCTAGGAACTCTTTTACCCTCCTTATATATATCCTCCTAGTTACCCTCCCCGTTATGCCCCTTTACGTCTAGGCTAATGGCCTAGGCATAGATAAATACTACCGGCGGAGAGTTAGGCGGCATAGGGAAGACTTTAAACTTAGCTAATATATATTATTCTTATCTAAGAGGTCTCTCCTCTAGTGGTTTTTCCTTTAGTATAATAAGGGCAGGCTATGCTATCCCTTCCTCTTAGTTAAGGTCTAGATTATCTATCTCATTAGGTTCTTCGTCTAATGCTTAGGTAGCCTATTAGCTTATGCCCTCTTACTTTGCTATAAGCTCTTAGATTCGCTATTAAATTGCCTCGAGGTCTTCCTTAAGGAGGTTATCCCTTAGGGTTTTAATTTAGCTATTAAAGAACTATTTCTTATTAAATATTATATCCCGGGTTATAATTATTTCCTTATTTAAGGGATTTTATACTTAGAAGGAATTACTCGAGGTATAGCCGACTAGGAAACCTATCTATCCTTGTAGAGCTTGCCTTTAGAGGCGGTTCTAGCATAATTAAGCGTTAACTATAAGGGCGTATGCCTTATAGCTAAATGCTCGGAGGTATAAAAGATCTAGCTTTGCTATAGCCTCTAAGCATTAGTAGGTATAGAGGATCTTATATAGCGATTTCTTCCCTCTCTGAATTAAGGGCATATAGTTATATAGGTAGGTTATTGCTTTTATTATCTCTGGCCATAGGTACTCTGGGAGCTTTGCTCCCGCCCTTATCGCTTTTCTTTTCTATATAATCATTACCCTGACCCTCTTAGCTCTATTATTCTAAGCCTAGGTATTTAGGGCAGAGGGTTTATAGTATATGCCTCTCTCCCGTAGGTAAGCTACTACTCGGGGGTAGATTTCTATAATCTTATTATTATACTTAAAGGTCTTTATTTATTAGGAGTATTAGACCTCGAGGAGCTTTAGGAATTCTCTTATCGCCGAGATAATAGTCTCTATGTGGCGGTCTATAGCGTAATAGTCCTATAAGTAGCCCGAGGCCCTATCTATAAAGATCTAGACTAAGGTATATCCCCCGTAGCCTTATATTATTAAGTAGAAGTCTAATACGATATATTTTCTAGGTTTTGCTTCTTTAATTAACTCCCTAGGGGTCCTCTATATTATCCGGCGGGCCTTTGCTATATTATATATATCGCAGTCTACTATAGTAATCTATTCTAGGCCGTGAGGGTTATCTAATTAAAGCCTTATGCCCCTTAAGGCGGTTACTAGGCATCGGAGAACCTCTAGCCCTAGATAGCTAAGGCGCCGATACTAGGTAAGGGAGTCTCCCTTTAGTAGCCTCCGGGCGGGGTAACTTATATGCCTTAGTCTTCTCTTTCGGATAGGGCGAGCTTCCTGCTCTGTTATAAATATAGCTTAATCCTAGTAGCATAGTTAAATTACTTCTCGGTATTCTAGGACCTATTGCCTATGGATCTCCTCTATCTCTCCGAGGGGGCTACTATCTGCCCTTCATAGGTAGTTCTTTCCTAGCCTTATATCCCACTAGAAGCCTTATTTTTTTAGCTTTATAAATAAGATAAGGTTTATAGTAAGACTTATATAGAATATAATATTATAGAGCTTTAGCCTCCTCTTTAAGCTATTAGCGGTCCTTAGGCTAATAATAGCGTCTCTATAACTATCTATTAATATCTAGCTAGTCCCTAACTAAAAGAACTCCCCTAAGGGGGCGGCTCATAGGTTCTTAAGCCTCGAGGTATCTCTAAAGATATATAGTATTACGCCGGAATCGAGAAGTATACTATCCCTTAGAGGGTATTACCTAGCTATTAATAAGGCTGCCTCTGAGCCATAAGAGCTAACTAGTCGGAGTTAGGCTAACCCTTCTAGCTTAACCTTTTATATCTAGTCCACTAGGCTATTAGTATTTAAGAGGATCTTTTTCTTTATTACCTCGTCCCGGTAGGTATTTGGCCTTATACCCTCGGGCCTCTTTTCCGGGAATACGCTATAGTAATTAATTAAGAGGTATAGAAGGCTATACGCTATATACCTCGGCTGTCTTCCTTTATCTCTGTTCTCTCGCTCTCTCTTCTTCCCTTTTAGAGGAGCCCTCGGGCGGTTCTTCTTTTACTTTTACTTACTAGCTTCCTCTAAGTCGTCTCTATTATTAGCATTAAAGGCTCTATAGTATATCTTCCCCCTCTTTAGGGACTCTCTGAGATTACTAAGAGCTAGCCTTATATCGGCGACTATAAGGGTAACTATGAGTTTATTCTCCCTTACTTCGTTCCTTTTTATTACGTTATAAGCAAGGATCTATGACTTAAGGAGCGATAAGTATAGGGCTTCGAGGAGGTCTAGGAACCACTAATCTACTTCCTTAGCTTCCTAGAAGCCTATATCCCTTGCTTCGTTAATTATATTACGCCACCCTATGATCCACTTATTAATTACTCGATAAGAAGTTAGGCAGCTTTAGCGAGGCTTTACTAGGTGGCTTCTATATACTGCCTAGGCCTTCCTCTTCTTATCTCTAGCCGCTAGGGAGAATTCCTTATATAGGGACTTTACTTAGTCTATAAGTATATTATTAGCTAAGTAGTAATAGCAAGTAAGCGGCTTATTAACTATCTCTAGGACCTAATCTTAAACCTTTATAATCCTCTTCTTAAGGTTCTTATACTTAGATAGAAGATACTTATATAGGGTCTAGAGGGAGTTATAGGTCTAGAGATTAGCCGCCGAGAAGTCTAAGATATTATTAGCTCTCTAACTATTATCTATATTAGCCCCTAGGATAGCTTCTTCTTCCTAGAGGGTATTACTAGAGTCCTAGGTTAATAGGGTTCCTCCTGCGGTTATAGACCTAGTCCTCGGGCCTTTCTTCTTTATATTCTATATATTAGGCTTTATAGGAGGGTTCGATAAGAGGGTAGGCTTATTCTCGGCGAGAGGGTTAATATAAACCTATAGGTCTTAATTCTTTACCTTTGCCTTAAGGATGTTATACTAGGCGACCTAATCGTTACTAGAGGCTAGCTTTATACTTATGTTCGTCGTTATCGTTTAGGGACTAGCTAGCGAGCGCCTTTTGACTTTATGCTTCGGTTATTAATCGTTAATTAGCGTATAAGACTCTTAATTATTATAAAATTAGGGCTATCCTTATGGGTGCCCTCTAGCTATGTGTATTGCTTGTGTTGTTCTTCCTTATAATAATTATTAAACCCGTTTTTAGTGAATTAATTAATTGAGTATATCTATATCACTTCTTGCCCCTCTTTTAGGCTAATACCTTGCGCTATTCCTATTTAGAGGGTGCTATATTATATGACCTTACCTTAATTAATTCCGCAGTTCGTTTTGCCAAGACGCAATGCAAAAGCCTTTACGCATATTCGTATATATATAATAGCTTCGGTTTAATATACCCCCCTAGAGTAAAAAGCCTTTAATACTCTATGCGATTATTATAGTCCTTTATAATATATTTAATATCCTTTAAGTAGTTTTCTTTATAAATTTCCTTATTTATAGGGCATTTTCGCCTAATATATATTATTACTTTATTTAAGGTTATAGCTAAAAGAGGAAACTTTTTATTTAGCTAGATAAAGCTCTTTTTCCTCTTTAGTTATTTATAAATAGCTTTAAAGATATAAAGTAAAAGGAGAAGTATTTATTTAGATAAATAAAGCCCTTTTTTCTCTTTAGTTAATTATAAATTATAAATAATAGGTAAATTACTTTATTACTATTTATGATTTATATTTAAGGCTTTATAGATAAAATACCTTCTTACCTTAGGTTTCCTCTCTTTCTCTTCTTCTTCTTTAACTTTATTATATATATTAATACATAACCTTTTAGATCGCCTTATGCCTCTCTTTTATAAGCTTACTTTAAGCCTTTTAAGCTTCTTTTATTAATCGCGTTATATAGATAAATATCTTTTATTTTTGCTCTTATACTCGCGCTCCCGCTACTAAGATATCTTTATAAGTTTTCTATACCTTTAGGCTTAGACTTAATATTTTAGCTTAGCTAACGCAAAGTTCTAATTTAAGCTCTCTCTCTCCTCCTCTATCTAAGATCTTATAAGTTATTTCGAGCTTTAGATATACAAAACGAAGTATTAATTTATTTATAGCTCTATTAATCTTCCCCCCTGGCCTCCCCGTTAAGGTAATTAGTCCTTCGTAGGTCCCCGGACTCATACGGCTTAGCGCTATATCGACCGTGCTAATACGGTTATTGCCGCTGCCGCTACCATTGCGGCCATATAAGTCGCATCTCATTTTTATATTTTAAGGCTCATACTAATCTTTTATATAGCTAATCCCAGAGATATGACCCCCCTTACCTTATATATTTAAATAGTACTCTAGCGGGCTAAAGCACTAAAGAATATTAGGCCTAGCTAGGTATTTACTACTATAAGCGATATAATCCTAGTGGCTTATACCGCCTAATATAAGTATATTCCTTTTTAACTTTTATAATTTATTTTATTAATTTAATTCTTATAATCCCTTTATTACCCTCCCCATAGTATTATTTTTCTTAGATTATATCTAATAGGACTTTACTTAGGTTAATAAGACTATAAGTATACTTTATAATTTATATTAATCTTTTAAGTCTTATTATTAATAATTATTTAATAAGAGAAAAATAAGCGCTATATTATAGCTAAGGTTATTTTAAAGGGTATTATAGCTAAAGACTTTCCCCTAGCTAATAACCCTTATCTAGCTTAGATAAGGGTTATTTCTCTTATTTAAGTCTTATTTAAGTAATATAATCTATGTTAATATAATTGCCTTTAGGTATTAAAAAGAATTATTTTACTATTATATTTTATATCTTTACCTTAATATAACTTTATAACTTTTAAGCTTTAATATAATAATATAAGCTTTATTCCTTATAACTATAGCTTATCTATAATCTCCTTAATTAATCTCTCTTTAAGTACTTTATTGCGGCGTTTTATAATATATTCCTTAATATTAATTAGCCTATATTACTTATAACTCTCTTTTTATCTTTTACCTTATAGAGCCTTTATAAGACTATCTATAATAATCTTTAAGGTTTTTTTATAGCTAAGAGAGATTATTTTATTTATAAGATATTATTATAACTAATAGTTATATATATCTATATACTTTAATTCTATCTTTAGCTTTCTTCGAGGATTTTTAAGTAATCTAATTATTTATTTATTATTAGAAAAAAGGTATAAATTAGTATTCTATAGCTCGAGTCCTAGGCTTTAAAGTAGCCTTTATTAAAATAGCCTTTCCTTTATTACTTAACTTAGTCTAAGTAATTCTACCTCTATTATAGAGGTTATTATAGTATCTTACTTATTAGCTTACTATCCGACTAGGCCTCTAAAAAGCAATATTATATAACCTTATAAATTCTTTTGGTTAATTAAATTATCTATGAAAAAAGCATCGCTATAAACCATAAAGCCTTCTCTAGGTCTAAACTATAAAGCATAGAAACGCATTATATATAGGTAATATAAAACTCGATTAGTAGCTTAAATATATTTCTCCCTAGGGTTATTTATAAACCGGGCTAATTAGGAAATTATAAAAGCAATATCTAGCCTTATAATAATACTTATAAAGAGTATTAACCTAATTACTCTACTATACTAATTAATAGTATTTCTAGTCGCTATTTCTTTATTTAGAATAAGCTCCTCCTTTATTATTAGAGTTCTATTTAGGGTATTTATAGTATATAGTTTATATATCTTCTTTAGATATATAATTTGCGTTACTTAGATATATTTCGCATTATAGTCTTTAATAATCTCTATTCTAAGAAACTATTAAAGCTCATAGCCTCTAGTTAATTTATATTTCTTCTTTAGAGACTTAATAATTTAAGATACTTTATCCTTATTTTTTTTCTTAAATATAATAACTATATTATCTATATAAAAGAATATAAAGACTTTATCTTTCTAATAGTAATAAGGCTTATCTAATACTTCTTTATACCTTAAGCTTTAAAGTATATTTCTAAGTTCTATTTACTATAAAAGCAATATAACTTATAGGCTATAAAATACTTTATATAAAAGTAATACTCGCTCTTCCTTATAGCCTCCCCTAAAGCTAGGGGGTAGCTTTATAAATATATTACTTTATAGCTTTATATTAATAAACGCATTTATAGCATTATACTATAATAATTTAAGATTAAACTTCGCTATAATTACTAATATTATATAGAATAACTTTCTAGCGAGGGTTATAGCATAAGTATCCTTAGCGGTTAACTTTTATTATTAGTCTCCCCTAATAATAAGTCTCGCCTTATACTTCTATAGGTACCTATATTTATTAAACTTATAAGTAAATACCTATATATAGTCTAGTATTTATAAATTATAAATACATAGATCGCACCTTATAATCTCTATCTATAATAATATCTAGCGATAGCTCTCTAAGTAATCTTTCTGCGCTTACTTAAACTCTGCCTTAAACCTATATTTAATTAGACTATTATAGGAACTTAGAGCCAGAGGTAAATTCTTCTTATAATATAATTATCTATTAGGTTTAAGGTATATTAGAGCCTTTTATACTTTATACTTAGGCTTAAGCTTGCCCCTAATATATCTACTCCTTATTGCCTTAAAAACTAGCGCGTTTTCCTTTCTTACTATAGGGATTACTATTATTCCTATATAGAATACTTAGTTTAAGGTAAGAAGATTATTTCTTAATCTTCTTACTTTATCCTAATTATAGCCTATCTATGACCCTATTTACATAAGAAAGCTTAAGAATAGGCTTTCTAATAGCATTAAGATAATCTTAAATTTTAATTAAATATAATTTAAGTTATTAACTTATGTATTTTCTATTAACTCTATATTAGTAATTAGTAAATCTTTAATAAGACTTTTAAGGCTTAAATCTAGCGTTTCTTACTTATTAGGGCCTTATATAGGGTCTATAACCTAATCGACCTATTAGGTACTTAGAAGAGCTTATAACCATAGCTAGATCTCTTCTAAGGTTTATTCCCCGATGGTTTCTTTTATTTATACTTTATTAATACTAAAAAACTCTTATTTATTAAATACTATATCTCGAGTAATATAGATCTTATTAATTAGAGGATTTTATACTCGGAAGATATTCTAGGAGTTATATCTAACTAGGAAACCTATCTAGGCCTTTAGATTTATTCTTAATAGAAGCCTCTTATCCTTTCGCTATGCTAAGTCTATAAGAGCAAAGGCTTTAGAGCTAATTACTCTTATATACCTAATTTAAGGCTAGTTTTGCCCTTACGCGCGTAGGATACCTAAAAAGAAGCTCTTATATAGTATCTTTTAATATAGGCGCTACTTTAGAGTTCGATTAAGTAAGTATATAGCTATTCTTATTATCTCTGGCTATAATTCTATAGGGAGGTTATTATTAATAGTTAATAGCCTTACTTTCTCTTTTATTACCCCCCTAGAGCGCTCTCTAGAGCTATTTTATTACTAAGTGCGGGGTATACTTTCTTCTACCTTAATTCCTTTTTTAATAAGCTATCCGCAGATTAAATTAGCCTTTTATAGCTTATTATCTATTTTAATAATTTAGAGCTTAATATTATATATTATATTAAGTATTTATATAAAGTCCTTTAATATTATAAATAGGTTCTCTTCTTAATAGTTAACGAAGTAATAGTCCTAGCAAAGACCTAATTCTTAGTCTATAAGGATATTATATAATATATAGCTATTTATCCCCTCTAGATAGTTATAGAAGTTAAGGGAGACTCTCTCCCTAGGTTTTAAGGTTCATTCCCTTAGTTCATAGTGCTCTTAATGTTTTATCTTTGCTAGTCTATAAATATTATATTTAATAATAACTAGGCCCTTAATTTTAACTCCGAAAATATAATTTATTAAATATTCTAGGCTTCTTAGTCCTAGATATCCTAGATAGCGATACTAGACTCTAATATAAGCTCGGTTAGGCTTCCTTATAGTCTATAAATTATACTATAGGTGCCTTATAGGGAATATAGCTCATTTTGCCATTTCGGGGATATATTTTATTATATACTAGTTATATTCCTACTATAGCTTATATAGGGACTGACTATTAATATATCTAATAATATCCTTATTATCTTATTAATCCCACTAATATCTAAGCTAATATAATTAATATAGGGAAATAAGGTTTATTCCTATATCTAGATAATATATAACGTAGTTTAAAGTAAGGATTCGCGGTTTATCTTATAAGTTTTATATCTTAATATCTATATTTCTATATCTATAAATTAGTAGCTACTATAAGCCGGCGAATACGCTTTCTCTATATTAGGCGCTCTTTAATAAAATAAATCTCTTAGCTTTATTAAAGATATAGATAATTATCCCTAAGTCTAAGATTACTAAGGTATATAATAGGTATTTACTACTTAAAGCTAAGAAGGTAGCTACTTCCTTTGAGATAGAGTATCTTAAGCCAGATAGTTACTTTAGCTTCTCTAATAAGTCCTTATATTCCTTTTATAACCTCTTATAGAGTTCCTAAACTTCCCTAATTTACTTAAGATATTCTTCCTATAGGTTAAGCTATCTTTAGGATAATTAATATTTCTCTAATATACTTTCTAGGAATATTACCTAATATAAGAAGGAGTTTAGTTATTTATATTTTTTCTTATATAATATATATTACTCTATTACCTCTAGAGATTATTATAGGCATTTTATAGAGTCTTCTCTTAACTCGCGCATAGAAGAGCGCCTTATAGTATCCTCTTCTAGTTCCCGCGTAGAAGAATAGCTTTACTTCTTATTCCTAGAAGACGAGCCTTAAATATCTATTCTAAAGCTCCCTCTTGCCACTCGCTTAATCTTTAGCTTATCGCCTTTCCCTTTTCTTTCTTAAGTATTTAATCTAAACTAGGTAGAGAAGTTTAATAATAAGTAGGTATTATTTTCTATTTTCTCCTTATTTTAACCTTATTTAATCCAGAGGAAGACCTTAAACTAATAGTCTAGGGCATCCTTTAGGTCCTTAAACTAGGTATTTAAGTATTATATTTTAGGTACTTTCCTAAGCTTTATAATTTATATTGCCTTTTCCTAGTTATTAATCTACTCTTCTTAGTTTATTTTATGGTTTAAAGTATCCTTTAGTATTACAAAATAGCTTTTCCGAGCTTATATCCTTCATAGGTTATTATCTATGCTATACATAGCTTTTAGGTTAAGGTAATAAATCGAGATATTATTATACTCTTTTAAGTTATTTATAGCTAGTAAGTATATCTCGACGTAATGCGGATTAATCTTCTTAATTATCTAGTTAAGTATATTATAGATACTATCTACTTATTTATTATATTAGTCGACGTCATTGCGGTAAAGCATTATCTCTACCTTATATACCTCTTAGTCCTCTAGAACTAGTTTAGCAAATAAGGTCGCAGTGCATTCGCTTTAAATAACCTTCATACTATCGGTCCCCTTCTCGGGAATGGCTCTTACCTTATAGTCGCTAAATTTAGGTCTCCTTAGATCTTTCTCACGAAGCGCACTAAACTAGCTTAAGTCATTAAGTCGACCTAGCTTATATACTCTTTCCGCTATTATCTTTATGATATAGGATTATTCAAAGGAATCCTAGTTATTTGACTTGTTTAGAAGGTAGGTCTTTGCGTTAATAGTGGAGGACATCTTATCGCGGTTGGTATATCGGTATCGAGGTTTATTTTAGTAGTTATAGTTACCTTAAAGAAAGACAACTCTAAGACTCTTAATTATTGAACCCGTTTTTAGTGAATTGATTGATTGAGCATGTCTATATTACTTCTTGCCCCTCTTTTGGGCTAATGCCTTGCGCTATTCCTATTTGGAGGGTGCTACATTATGTGACCTTGCCTCAATTAATTCCGCAGTTCATTTTGCCAAGACGCAATGCGGAAGCCTTTGCGCACATTCGTATGTGCATGACAGCTTCGGTTTAACAATAATCCCTCTTTCCCTTTTGGGGCCATGACGTGGCCTTCCTAATTGGGCCTAGTCTGCCGTGGGCCCGGAGATTACCCGGCAGGCCTTTTGCCCACGTGACCACCCTCTGAGCTATTGTACAGGGTCCATTCCGACACTTAATGATCTTGTTCTTGCTCGCTTCGTTATCGTGCGGGGGCGTTGGTCCATTCTTAATGTTTTCACCGCCACAAGCCACATACTGTTAAAACGAGGAGCAAACTCCCTTCTATCCGCACACAGGCGCTAATCTAACACATATAACCAAATCGTTATACGTGGGATTATATATTAAAACCATGGTACCTTATATTGCGTGGGGTACCCACATAAATATAGGTACCTCGATTTTTTTGCGAATCAACACTCCATTTGCTAGTCAGACCACCCCCTACCGGAGGTACGGAGGTCAGGGGATGGTCGATTTAGAGACCCCCACAGTAGTACTATTTACAGACACTATCGTATGATGCCGAAGCACACTTACTCTCTTTCGTACAAGGGGCCCCTGACCATACCAAGCTCCGGATATATAACTAATAAAGCAGACCCAAGCCCCGTTGTTTCTTACAGAGATCAATGTGCTTTTATTTTTATACTGCATACGAACATCGTTGAGATGACACAACCATCAAAACGCACAATCCCGCCACGTCAGAGTCTCGAGGACGAAAAGCTATGGACAGAACGCGTCATTTTGGCTCAAAGCCCGTTTTGGATCATTGCTGTCGCCTTGGTTATATCGACGGGCGTTCCGCGCCATTGGAACGATATCGAATATCTACTCTTCTCAACGACGGTTGCAGCACCATCCGTTGTGCTCCCCGCTCTCCTATCTTCTCGTCGCGACCTCAATCATCGACCATGGTCGCACCGATACTGGCTCAAGCTCAATGTTTGGGTCGCTGTCGTCGTCTGTTTTGGGACGTACTTTGGTTCTCACTATTTCTTCGACGCCGTGGGCCTGCGCTACATCTTCAACGTTGACTGGAACTTTAGTTGGGTTGTTGTCGGGAGGAGCAGGCAGGAGGTTCCCGTGTTTATGTATCCCCTTACACATGCCTACTTTATGACCTATTTCACCAGCATGATGGCTGTTGAGCGAAAAATTGTCCGCAGACTACAGCTCGGGTGGATTGGGCGACAGGCACTTGTCCCTGTACTTTCATATGGTCTGGCGTTTGCGGAGATCTTCGTGATGGCTAGTCCGTTGCTCTCGGGACTATCTACGTATAAGAACCGGAAACGAATGCTTGGAGTATACTCTTTAGGGTATACATCCTACTTTACGATTGGATTACCTCGGGTCCGTCGAATTGATAGCGATCAAGACTGGTCTTTAGTGCGCGTGTTACTTGAGGCACTTGGTTCCTGTATGGCTATCCTAGTGGTATTTTAGATAGCAATTAATAGGGGGCATAACGAATTAATACGCGGGTATAACCCTATCACCTATTAAAACCGTCGGTTGAGCTACCGATAGTTTTTTTCTATGGGAGAATTTTTTTACGCTAGTAGACCATAGGGCAGCCGATAGTTTTTTTCTCGACCTACCGATAATTTCTAGAAAACTAGGTTCTAATAGGGCTAAGGTCCTAAAAGAGAGATATATATAATTTTACGCTATAATAATTCTAAAAATTAAGCCCTTTTCTTTATAAGACCTTTCCTTAATTTCTTAGAATTATTTAAAGAAAAAAAAAGGAATTTTAATAGGGTAGTTAGTATAACTAGCGTTATACTAAAAATCTCTAATTACCGCCATAACCTAGCTACCTAGCTATATTAGCTACTATATTAGCTATAACTAAAGCAATTTCTTAGCTAATAAGCTTTAACTTCTATTTTCTTTTTCTTTTTTTTCTCTTCTATAAAGCCTCTATTTTTTCCTAATTATATATTTCTAACCTCTATCTCTATCTATACCTTTATTTCTTTTAAGCCCTATAAGCCTTATAACTATAGATTATTTTATTTATATACCTATTTTTTCCTTTTTACTTTGTAAGACCTATAAGACCGTAGTTCTTCTTAACTAAATTTAATAATATCTCTACTAATAGCCTTATTAGCTTTCTATTTAGGAGATTAAGCCTACCTTAGAGTAAGCTATTAAGCTTAATCTTCTTTAGGGCTAGAAGGACCTTATAAGGCTACCTAAGCCTATTCCTCTAGGCCCTCCTATCTTATAACTTGGCGAGCCTATGTAATAGGGCTTCTGCTGTACCTTTGAGCCTAGCTGCTTCTATATTAGCTCTTAGCTACGCCGAATTAGAGAGTACCTATAGGTCTTTTATAAGGTCTAGCAGAAAGGTTAAGATAGCCGGCCTTCTAAGGTAGTAGCCTCGTAGCCTTCTATAGCCACTAAAAGCTATTAGCGAGCCGGCATAGCCTATTAGTAATTCTTTAAGTAAGGGCCTCATAGTGAATACTTTAAGGTCTTACTAGAAGGTAATAGCCCTAAAGCCCTCTCTCTTCTAGAGGCTAAGGCTACCTTTAAGGCCTAAGCCCTAGCCATTAAAAGCAAGGAGGCCGAGGCTATAGAGCAGCTAAATGACTTTATTGCTCTTAACCCTTAGCTTTAAAGGCTAGGGTTAGTAAGGTATTTAGCTAACTTTAGTGGGGAAAAAGACTTCCTAAGAGAGCTAATTTCTCTTAACCTAACCCTAACTAAAGAGTCTCTAGAAGAGACCTCTAAGCTAGATTGCTTTTTCCTTCTGCGGGCCTTTAAGGAGCTTATTTAAGAAGCTATAGGTCTTATAGCTTCTAATAAGATCCCTCTAAATGCCCTCTTTAAGGTTAACCGGTAAGATACCTCGCAGCTAATAAAGAAGCCCTTTAGCTATAGGTATAAGAAGACAAGAAAAGACCGCTATGCTATAGTGGCAAAGTAGCTTCTAGTCTATACCTTCCGCTGCCTTAACCTAGAGCCCATAAAGAGGCCACCTTTCAAAGTAAGCTAGTAGTAGCTAGCTAGCTATAAGGCCCTATCTACTAGCCTTAATGACCTAAAAGAGGCCTAGCTCTTAGCTAAAGGCGACTTCTCTAGCCCTAGGGTTATAGGGTATTATAGGGGGTTAAAGGAAAAGACCTTAGCGCTTTTTATCTCGCTCTTAGATTATTAGACTAAGGATAGCAAATTTAATAGCGCTGTGACGATCGTGGGGTTCCTAAGGGATAAACCGGTCGTGCTAGTTTATATTAGCAGAGGAGAATATTACGTAGCCTTAAAGGGTAGTATAAGTCACGTCTAGTAATATACTTAAGGGTATTAAGTATAACTAAGTTATATTAATAGCTAAGGTAACTTATATATAAGAAAGTACTAGTGAGAGTATCTTATATACTTTTGGTTTCTATTATAATTACTTTATCCTTTAGCCCTAATTATAGTAATCATAGAAGTAATTAAGGTAATCAGGGAGGTAATCACCGTGATCATTTAGTATTAAGAGTGATTACTTATTTAATTAGTAAAGAATTATAAGGTCGCTTCTATATACATAATAGGGTCCTATTAAGCTATAATATAATATCTCCCCTTTATTAGTCTTATTCTTAAGGCCTCTAAAGTTAGCTATTCTAAATTTCCCTAGGTTTATTAAACTTTCCCTTATAATTATTTCTTATAATACTAATAATATATTAAAAGTAAAATCCTATTCCGCTGTATATTATTACTATCTTTTTGTAAAAGTCCTTATAATAAGAAGGTCTTTTATAAATAAAATTCTAGAAAAATAAGCTTATAAGATATAAGCCTAGGATTTAAATACCCTATAGTTTAGCTTATGCGCTATCCAGTTATAGGCTTACCTAAGCAATATATGCTTAGATAAGCAAGATATTAGGGAGTTACAAGATAGTCTATTTCGGCTATATTTAGCTCTATTTCCTAATTAGGAAGGTCACGTGACTTCGGACTTAGGGCTTTTTAAAGAGCCCGATAAAGCCGTAAAAGCCGTGCCTTTCCAATGGGTATTTTCTATCCGGTTTTAAATTTCCTAGTTTAAAACCCTAGAAGTCTTATATTAGAATAACGCATAACACGGCTTCTAGTTATCCGTTCTTAGTGAAACTAATACCGTTAGAAAGCCCGGAATCAGGGCTATCCGGCGGTATAACTTTCACCCGAATCGGACTAATAGATTCCGACTCATTAGCTATATAAGCTATTAGCCCTCTCTTAGAATTAGCTCCTTAGATCTTGTATGAATACTCACAATTTACATACCAATAAGAAGCTGGTTTTCTTCTTATTTTTTCTATCTATTTTACTCTTGACTTTACCTACCCTATGCCTTGCTATTTAGCTTCACAGCTATTTATTAAGACTAATTCCTCTGCCTATTCACCTCCTATCCAAGTCATCTACCCTACAGTCTTTGAGGACTTTATAGTCTTTATTCTTCAGTCTTTTACACTTTTTAAACTTATTAAGGAAATAGGCTTTAAAGTTATACCTTATTTTTATTATTCCTAAAAATACCTAAAGTATAAGATACTTAAGGGTATTTCCTATTATTCTAAGTGCATTTATTATAGCCGCGCTTATGATAGTTTAGGTATATTAGTTTCTGCCGGTATATATAATTCCTATATCTTATTGCCTTCCTCTTGCTAATATTCATAGCTTTACGCCTAGTAGCTAAGAAGTATTATTTAGAATTAGAGGAGGAAAAGGCAGAAGAGGAGTTAATTTCTCTTTAATAGTAAATAAATAAATAATTATCTTATCTAATATATCTCTATCGTTAGAAGAAATAGATTTATAAGCGAGGTATAGAGATAGTGCGTCGGGGTTTGAATTCTCTAGATAAGTTAGAGGAGTTAGATCGCCGGGAAGCCGAGGCTATTATCAATACTTAGTCCTTCGGGGCTATTAATATTATTAATTAGTCGGCAATCTTTAATTTTAATATTAGTTCTTTTCCTTCCGGAGTTATTAGTAAAAATCCCATAGTAGGTATTACGCACCTATAAGGTATTCTAGGGGTTCCTATATATTTTTTAAGTCCGGGTAGTCTTTTTATTTAATAAAATATATTATTTTATTATTAATTTTATCTATATTAAGGATAGTTTTTATAATATATTCTTCTAGTCTATTTACTTTAGGTTCTAATTTATTACTAATTTTAACTTAGATAGTATTTTATATTAACTTAAGTAATATAATATAAAAGATTAAATAGAGCTTAACTTTTAGTAATAAGTCTAATTTATAGTTATATTTTAAGATTTTTTATTTAATTTTATAGGGTCTAATATATTTATAGTTAAGTTTTTTATTTTATTATTTTATCTCGATATTTTTTATTACGAGGTAGACTATATCTCCCTCTGAGAAGGTTAGTCCTTTAATCCTTTTCTTATTTACGTAGTTTATTATTTTATTCCTAATAAATTCGAGTTCTACCTTTATCTCTTTATATAGGTTATAGAGCTAGTCGCTAGTAAGGATTACTTTGGGGTTAATAATAGTATTTCGTAATTATTAATAAGTATCTAATATAAATCTAAAATTAGTATAGGCTAGTATAGTCTTTATACTTTTATTTATAGCTATATTATAGGCTAGCTAGGCGGCTAGTAGTTTCTTAACTTAGTTAGTTTATTTATAATTAATATAGCACTAAAGGTATTATTTTAATATCTAATTTATGCATTCTATTTATTTATTTATCTCCTTATAGTATATAATAGAGAGTTTATAGTTAATCCCTAAATATCTAGTAAGGCTTTACTAAAACTTTAAAGTAAATAATAGTCCTCGGTTAATAATAATCTTAAGTAGTATACTATATATCTTAGCGATATAAAAATAAAAGAGATAGGCGAATTCTTTAGCTATTATTAATTCTCTATAGGGTATAAAATAGGAAAATTTCGTGAGTCTATCTATAATAATAAGAATACTATTATAGAAGTTTCTAGTTACTAGTTCTTCTAATAGGGGTAGTTTAGTAATAAAATCTATTATAATAGTTTCCTATAGTAGCTAAGGTACTAATAGGGGTTATAGTTTATTATAAGGTTTATAGCATTATATCTTAGTTTTTATATAGAGGTTGCATTAATTAATAATAGTTATAATAATTTTCTTTATATTAAGAAATATATATATTGTCTTAATTTATTCTAGGGTTTTATTAATTCTTTAATATCTATAGAGTTAATATTTATATATTTCGCGTGCGAGGTTATGCTATAATTCCTCTAGTATTTATTATTTATTTATTTTTTTATCCTCTAGGAGTTATTTATTATATTCTATAATCTTAGTAAGGAGTAAATTACCCTATTCTATTATATAGCTTATATTTAGGTATTGCTATTACCTAGTATATATAATAATATATTATTATAAATATCCTTTAGGGGTAAAGTATAGTAATTATTCTTTAGTTTTAATTTTTCCTATATCTAGGTTAGGTCTATAGCTAATAGCGTCTACCCTTCTATTTTCTATCCCTTTAATATAGATAATAATATAGTCGAATTTAGATAAATATTTAGCGTATTATAGTTATTATCTACTAAGTTATTAGGTTATCGCAAAATAGGAGATATTCTTATGATCGGTATAAACCTTAATCTAATACTAGTTTCCTAAAAGGTAATATCTAAACTCCTTAAAAGCATTAATAATCGCGAGGAATTCTTTATTATAAATAGGGTAATTAAGTTCTACTCTATATAGCTTATAGGAGTAGAATGCGATTAGGTATAATTATCCTTTATTATCTCGTTATTTAATCTAAGCGCCTAGGGCAAAGTCTAAGGCATTAATTTTAAGTTTAATTAGCCGAGATAGGTTAAATATCTTAAGTATTAGTTTACTTAGGATAAGGCCCTTAATTTTATTAAAAGATTCCTTTGCCTTATTCCTAAATACGAAGGTCTTATCTTTTTTCGTAAGTTCTATTAATAGTGCGGCTATCTTCTTAAATACTCTAAGGAATTTACGGTAATAATTAATAAATCCAAGGAAGGCTTATACTTCCTTAATATTAGTAGGTTCCTTCTAGTCCTTAACTACTAAAACCTTCTTAGGATCCATATATATCTTATTATAAGAGATAATATATCTAAGAAATTTTACTTCTAAGGTATAAAATTTACTTTTCTTAGGTTCTATTAGTAACTTAGCGTCCTATAGTATCTATAATACCTTATAGATATATTCTATATATTCTTCTTTTATTTTAGAGAAAATAAGAATATTATCTAGGTAATATATAATAAATATATCTAGATATTCTTATAGTATATTATTAATTATTTATTAGAATATAATAAGTATATTAATAAGTCTAAAAGGCATAATAAGGTACTTAAATAGTCTATATTTAATACGAAAAGCGGTTTTTTATTTATATCTTTCTTTAATCCGAATAAGGTTATAGGCTCCTTTAAGGTTAAGTGCGGTAAAGTACTTTATTCCAAAAAGTCAATCCTTTAACTCGCTAATAAGAGGTAGCGATATATAATCCTTAATTATAATAGCGTTAAGTATTCTAAAGTCGATATAAAGCTAGAGCTTGCCGTTTTTCTTTGGAATAAATATAACGGGGTATCTAATAGATAACTTGCTTTCCCTAATATATCTTTTCTATATTATATCTTCGATATATTCCTTTAATACTAGAAGTTGCGCTTCATTAAGTGGGTAGAGTTTACTAAAGCCGGGTTACTTCCTATTAATAAACTTAATCTCGAGGTCGTACGAGGTATATTCCGGTAGACCTATTTCGAGTTCTTCCGCGAAGAGTTATTTATAGATTCTATACTGCTGGGGTATGTTTTTAAGTTATTCTTCTTCTAGGTTATCTTTCTTAGGCCTCTCAAGGTCCTTTTCTAGTATATAGAACTATTATATAATTTGTATAATTATTCGTTATTATTGTTATTTCTATTTATTATAGTATTTATGTTTTATCCCTGTGGGTGGAGAGGTATCTCGTGTTTGCCTTTGCCTGACTTCTCTATTATTAGTAGAAGTTTAAGATCTCTAATCTAAGTTATTATCTAATATAGAGGATATCTTAGCTTTATAAGAGAGTATCTAGCTAGTTCTCTAGTTAAAATATAGGTTATAATATTATAACTATAGGTACCCGAGTATAAGATCATAGCTTTAGTTTAATATAATATTAAATAAGATTCCTTAGTTTTTTCCTTTAATAAAAACTTTAAGGTAATTAATCTCATAGTTAATAACTCTATTATTATAATTAAAAGGTATTCCTTCGAGGTTATATATTATATAGGGCTCTTATTTATGCCTCTATAGTAGCCTAAGCCTATTTACTATTGCTAGATCGAAATAATTCTACTCGGCTCTACTATCTACTAGAGCGTTTAATTATTCTCCCTTGACTTATATTCTTAATTCTAAGTATTATCGCTTATATTCTTTGCTTATAGAGTAAAGGGCCTTCCTAGGTAGCTTATTCCCTTGTTTATCTACCCGTTGCCCTATATCGGATAGGGTAACTAGTTTTTTAATATTTATATAGCGTAGCTAAAGTAGTTAAATTTATATTCGCTATCTACGTATGCCTCGTAATCGTGGTCGTCTCTTATGCTATCTTGCTATTCCTAGAAGCTATTATCTGCTTGCTAGTTAGCATCTTTGGGCTCGCCGCGCCTAATATAGTCGGCGTAGTCTTATAGGAGCCTAGGTATTATTCTCCGGCGATTTAAGTAAAATCGCCTATACAAATGGTATTTTGCTATCTATGCTTTGGAGTAATATCGCTTAGAGTTAGATCGAGTCGCTAATTAGTCTAAAATTTCCTAACACCAGGGTTAGGGTTAGCTAGTAGCCAGTTAGGGTTAGGATTATAGAGGAAAGGGATTCGTAGTCAAAAAGGACTATATAACGGTATTCTTAACTCATTCTATTAAAAACTTTAATTATTAGCTAAAGGCAACACAGTAGAGCATAAACGATATTGCCTAACTCAATAAGGAGCACCGGATGCTTATCTACTATGATTACAGAGCAGTAGTTCGGCCCGGTGCTGGTATCGAGTCGCATTTCCGCTATGAGCATCAAATAACAAGATAGACGCTAAAGGACATCAAGGACTACTATAGTACTATGGATTTAGCCGATCTAAAACTCAGTTAATTACCGGCTGACGGTAGCGCGGTAATTAAACTGCTCGACGTACTACACGGTTATAGCTGCGCCGTATGCAGGTATCTCATAACGGCACGGGATAATATCACCCGTCACTAGAGAGAGATAGGACATGAGGCCATAGAGAATCGATAGACTAAAGTTCGATTGTAAACTTAGATACGTAGAAAGCATACGCGGTATTGGATCGTTCGAGACCATAATGATATTAATAATGCGTTAGATAGTACCGGCATAACGAGAGATAGCGCCATAGAAAAGATCATTGCCGATAGCTAGGCCGAGCTAAAGGTAGAAGATGCTATGCGGCTCCGAAAGGGCGACTTGGAAGAGGATATGGACTGGGATTCGGCATAGGTGAAGAGACTGGGCTAGGTGAGGCACTTTGGCTCCCGGGATCTGCTTGATGTTTCTAAAGCAGCCGAGTGGATAAGGGCGAAGGCGGTGATAGCTAGGCGAGTCCGGCCAGAAGACGAGCAAGCGGTCCGGGAACGACAACTATTGCAGCGGCTCGGGCAAAGCTTCGATCGCGAGGTCGACCGCTGCTACTGGCGACTTAATAGCGTGCCGACAGAGACGCTTCAATGGCTCGCTAGCATAACGGCAGCAAGTCCAAGTAGAATGCCGTTTGGACGAAAAGGCAAAGAGGCATCGATGAGCAAGTATTAGTCCGTTGGTCATCGGTACTTGAGCTTTTGCTGGCGAGCATATCGCATCGGATATGAAGAGGCGTTTAAGCGGTAGGCTATTCGCTTTACGGATGACCAGTGGAGCTTACTATGTGATATAGTAGACGAGCTCGAGGGCGATAGATTTCCTAGTAGTCATAATAGCGGCTTCTGCAGTGGTAGGGATAGGGAGGATAAGAGTGATAATGATGACGACGACGACGACGACGACGAGGCAACGGATAACGAGGGCATAACTACTCAGTAGCATGGAGCGCTCGACAGGGCTGTTTATTTATTCATTGTTGCTTCGATTAAAGCTTATATCGGAGGCAATGTATATATGAACCCGCTGCTATGCTTTTGTGCAGCGCTGGGCATCCGACTACGCCCGCTTGGTTACACAGAGCCGCACTTATACACCGGCATGCTGGCAGCCGTGCTATGGTGGGCTCGGCTATTTTTTCTAGAGGCGATATTTAAGAACCAGCCCCGGGATCAAGATGAGCTCGGGGTAGAGGCAGTGCTTACATTTCGGGATTAACATGCTACATAGATGTGTGTTGGCACTCACACCGTCATCAGCACGATCATCGGGTGGATGGCATATAGGAAAGGCTAGCGTAAGAAAATAGGCGGGCAGCCGTCGATACGATAGGCCAAGAACGGAGAGGCATTGTTCCATAACGGCGAGCGGATCATAGTCGATGACTTTACTTGTATGCTCCGTGGTCAGGTCGTTAAGGCGCAGAAGTTACTGGGTTAACTGTTTGGAGGGACGTGGGAGAAGGTCAGCCGAAAGATCAACATGGGCAGGATTGCTGATAGCATGGTACGGCTAGGGGCAGGCCAGTCGTTTGCGACTAACCCGAAGAATGATTGGCTAGAACCCGGGCCGGCTAAGGCGATAAGGCTAATAGAACCGTCGATTTAGGACTCGGCACGAAACCGTTAGAAGCAACGTGGAGTTAAGAAGTGGCTTCGAGACTTACGACTACTTCGTGAGGTGCTTATAGTGCTCATGCACACATAGGGCGGGCTCCTAGGTCGGGGTCCAGAGGTGACAACGCTGCGGCACTGCGACTCATAGCAGCTCATATAGAATATCTTCGTGATAGATAGGCAGGTTATAATTATCATAGACCGAGACAAGATAAAGGCGATCCGCGATAACGCCCGCAAGGTAGCACGGTTCGTCCCCGAGCTAATTAGGCATATAATAGTTAGATATATAACATGGTTAATACCGGCTAAATGGGTGCTACGGCGGAAGTATAAGCTAGCTAAGCCGCGCGGAGAGCAGCTGGAATTCATGTGGAGAGATAGCAGCTCGCGGGTATAGGATACCGACCGGCTTAGCAGACAGCTGGCGCGAGTGATATAGTCCGGCACGGGGGCGAGAATCGGGGTGGGACGATACCGGCCGATCGCGATCGAGATAGGACGACGAATCCGAGGGCTAGTCGCGAAGCAGCTTAAGAGCCGAATAGAGGATAAGGACGAGGATGACAATATCAATATCGATCCGACGATAGGCGAGCCGGTTGACTATGGAGGAAGCTGGAATATTATTTGGGATTTATAGTTAACGCATAGGACATGGATCGCGAGGCAGCATTATGCCGTATATATTGGCTTCCCCGGGAAGCTGCAGCCGGAAATGATTGCAACGTTCAAGGAGATCAGCAAGCTATGGCATCAGTTTTTAGAGGGGGGGAGTGCAGAAGAGAAGGGGCCGAAGCGCAAGGGCAAGGGCAAGGGCAAGCATCAAGCGGAGGGGCAACAGGGTACTGACGGCTCGGCCCAGACGGCTAGGCGTAAGCGGGCAAAGACTGATAAAGCGGGACGAGACGTGGAGGAGGACATGGCCGACGGGTTGCGAACGCTACTAGGACCGGAGGCGACTTGGCGGTCCGATAAGTAAGCCGAGAGCATACGATTAATCATATCGTTAAAGACGGGTCAGACAGCGATCAACGTACTACCGACGGGGGCTGGAAAGAGCATATTATTCATGCTGCCGGCAGTGATATGGGAGGCAGGGACAAGCATCGTAGTAGTGCCGTTCGTGGCGCTTATGGATGACTTAGTCACGCGAGCAACGGCTATAGGCGTCGATTATATCCGGTTTAGGTCGTCACTGCATGCCGGGCGAGAGGGCATACCGCGGGCAGCACGGCTAGTGGTCGTCAGCGCAGACATCGTTTCCAGTGCTGAATTTTCAGGATATGCAGACGGGTTACTATGTGTAGGCTTGCTGCAGCGAATATTCGTCGATAAGTGTCACATAGTCATCATGGATATCGGGTATCGCGCTAAGCTAGGCGAGCTATAGAGCTTATACCGGTACGGCTACCCGATAGTATTACTAACTATAACGCTTCTAGTCGTGCTCGAGGAGTAGTTCCGCAGGGAGATACTAGCTTAATCCGCGGTGATAGTATGGGATCGGACGACGAAGTTAAACTATCGGTATCGGGTTAATTAAGTTAAGCCCGGGCGCGGGGCCATTAAAAAGCACACGGTTGATATTATATAGGAGCTCGACGAATAGATAACTAGTAGTTAGAAGGGGGTAATATACTGCCGGTTAAAGGGGCAATGCGAAGCCATGGCTAAGGAGATTGGCTATGGATTTTATCATAGCGGTATAGGTAAAAAGGACCGCTATGAGGCGCGGATAGCGTAGATCGAGGGTCGGATAAGCCGGTGGATTATGGCAACGACTGGTTTGGGGATAGGGATCGATATCGAAGGGATTATTATAGTGGTCCACATGGAATAGCCGTATAGCTTGGTGGACTTTGTGCAGCAGACGGGTCGAGGAGGGCGGCGGGCAAGGGAAGTAGTCAAGTCGATCATTGTGCATGATGGACGACCGCAGCGGGAGGATCGACATCGCAGCTTCGTGGATAACATTAATCAGGGACAGATGGAGGCGTTCATATCGACTCCAGGATATCGAAGGGCCGTCATCGCGGCGCTCATAGATAGGGTTACGGGCGAAAGGTGCAAGGATATAGTCGGGGCAGAGCTTTGCGATCAATGTGAAGCGTCGAGACTAATTAGTGACGGCGGGGGTAAGAGTCAGAGCGGGGGCGAGGCAGAAGAGGATGGGGAGAGTAGCCATAGGGACGACGGGGGCAAGGGGCGAGAGGTTTAGAAGGCATTCGGCACCGAGGAGGGCATGCGGATCAGGACGCTGCTCTGGTGGCTAGACGAAGTCGCGGGCGAGTGTCTAGTGTGTCATATCCGGCGTTATTATAAGGCATTAGAGCCAAGGACTATGCCAGACGAACAGCGGCACGGGCGAGACGGTGACTAGTATGATAGAGTAGCGGGCGAGGAGTATAATGCTATGCGGAGGAGGATCCGGTTTAAGGAGCTATTATGCTACTTCACGTATAAACTTCCGCTAGATTAGTATGAGGAAACGCGAGAAGAGGAGGGCGGCTATGGATATAAGGATAAGCTATTACCAGTAGTGCTAATATATTTATAGAGTCGACGAGTTAGGGATATTACGAAGAGGCAGCTCGGGGTTACTGTAAGTAGCTCGGAGGGTTTTTATCGCTAGTTAGGGGTAAAGCGGCGGTTTTATAGGATAAAGGGAACTAACGCATATATATTATGGGAGGAAATCATTTGGGAGGTATATAAGGGCGGCAAGTATTAGTTTTAGGTAGGTATAGAGACGGCGAGGCAGATAGGGAAATAGCATAATATAAATTAGGCGTAATCTAAGAAGGCGAGGATTACGCTAGATTTATATTATGCTATTAGGATAAGAGAATACTATAATAGGCGGGTAGTTTTAGTAGATGATAGATAGGGTATAGAGAGGTTAGGGGAAATATAAGGGGGGTAGATAAGTTTAGGGTTAGGGTAATAAATATATAAGAGTAAAGAGAATTAGGTAGAATATATATAATATAATAAAAGGATAAAAGGAATAAAATGCCCCCCCGAACCCATGGAACTAGCTCCCGGCAGGGATGCGGCAGCACGAGGGTTAGGGTTAGGGTTAATAGTAAGGAATATAATAGAAATAAAAGGCCCCCGAACCCGTGGAATTAGCTCCCGGCAGGGGTTATGTGTTGATATAGGTCTTAGGGTTAGGGAACTGACGGCTATGTTTGGGGTACATTTTTCTCAAAATACAACACCAGTCCAGGCTCAGCATTGAAAATAAATTATTTAATGACGATGAGATGTTTCCCGGGTTAGCTAGCTATTTTATAGAATTAGTTATGGAATTTTAAAGAAAACGGAGAGGAAAATAGGTTGGATGGGAGGATGGCCCACATTAAAGTCTTGGCTCACATTTAATTCAAAGCGGTTTAGCGCGGGTCGTACCGAAAGTCTTGGCTCACATTTAATTCAATCGGGTATAGCGCCGCAGCTACCCTACATAGCGACTATCCACGAACTGTTCTAGAGTGAGTAAGCTTTGTGTTAACCTACATGCTCTGCCTGAGACCAACCTACTAGGATACATAGATCTATTACAGATGGGGCTTTGCTTGGGCTTTGGCTATGTTTGTGTATGGCTGCGTATTGGTATATTTAGCATGTTGAGGGCCGCTAGGATTGTCCATCGTCTCACTACTCCTTTGCCATCTTAAGTATATGAACCACGACTGAGCAATTATTAGCTTAGCGTGTTACCAGTGGTGATTAGATTTGTCTTACTTAGCGTTGTCAATGTGACGTGAGCTAGCAGCTAGTCACCAGGCTTCAAAGAACACGGCTTTAAATCTTGAAGAGAGGTGGTCGACATGTGATATGAGTATGGATAATGTAGCCTACTAGAACTTATCCGAGGCGATGATAAAGCGAGGCTACCTACTTCAGAGTCCGCTTGATTCCCAGGTCCAGGCTGAAGTAACCGAGTGGAATTAAATCGGGGTCTCAATTTGATCTGTTTCCCCCCCCCTCTCTCTTTTCGTTTTCTTTTTCTTTTTCTTTCTTTTTTGGGACAAGCCTTGTGGAAGTGCTGTTCTTACAGAGGAATGAGAAGCAATTGAACGTCTCAGAGGGCAATTTGTAGCTGCTGATGGTAACGGAAGGCACTGTCTCTCTGTCACAAAGCCAGAGACTCAGTCAGAGGATATTTCTGAAGCATCGAGTAGAGTGCTACAGTTGCTGTTCAAAGAGCAGCTGCGCGAGGGAAACCATAGATTATCAATAAAGGCTGATATTTTGGAGTTGGTATAAGTCACACACTTGCTCTACCTATCCTTGTTATCATTAGACCGCGTCGATCCATCCGTAGAGGCACCCCTGACAAGGAACATAGCTTCTAGGACAATGAGAACCTGGGCTACGCTTCCACAAAATGCAATCACAGCACTATACTCAGTAAGAACGACTAAGTATAGCAGTGGAGCCAGAAAGGAGAAGATCATCCCGCTGACTAAGAAGATCCAGCTCCAGAGCCGAGATTGCAAGGACGGCGAGTCGGCATCCAATAAAGAAAAGACTATTGGGACCATACTAGCCACTTGCATGAGACTGGACTGAAGCAAGAACCAGAAATCTGAGTCCTCCGACTTTCCTATTTCATGGGGCGAGAGGACCCAGCCCTTGGCCGTGAGTCCCGCAGCAGCAATGGTAATAATGACAATTACTGCGAGCGTTGTAGGATTATACTGGAGAGTGAATGAATATTTAAAGAGCCATAGCTGAGACCTTAGGGAGTCAAAGATACCTTGTCTTTATGAGCGGGACTCATATTAGCGCTTGGGAACAGGCTCCCGGAATTTCCGTCAGTCGTCCCGCCGTCGGCCTGAGTCCGTGTGTTGGTTGTTGCAGGGTTCCCAGTAGATGATCCACGAAATGAAAGAGTCGCCTCTGGGCCGCCCATGTCCGTGTCCGCATCAACTGAGGTTGAAACGGCATAGCCAACTCTCTTTGCAGCCCTGTTTGCACGGATCGCCGCTTTGAACCTCCCGATATTTTCCACTGTGAGGTCCGCACCCTGTTTGGCCATATCGATTGCGGCCAGTCTATATCGGTGTTAGTCAGATTACATGTATAGGACGAGAATTGGGGATTCTTACAGCGTGTCTTGCAACTCAGACGAGAAATGCTCCCTTTTCAGATCTGTTCCCACGTAGAGATTGGAGTGGATTTCATCCAGAAGATCATCCACAAGTCCAAGTTTTCGGATGATCGCGTTTATGGCTGCTGCTGGTTCACCTGTGTACAGACACAAGGGATTACTGGCGTTGACTGCTTTCTGCCAAGTCTCCTCTCCTACTCTTTGAATTTGACTGAGCCAGACCTTCCATTCGCCTTGCCGATCCCGAACTGTTCCCTGGAAGTGGCGAAGAATTGTGCGACTGACGTTACTCCAGAGCGTCTCATAGTCGGGCAAAGTAGAAAGATGGTTTACCATACGGTCCATACTGAAATTGGACTCTCGGTACGACTCGAAAGCGACTTCGAGAAGCCTCAGGTCCATTTCTGATGTTGGAAGAGGGCGATGGTCAGAGCTACTGCTCTCGGCACGATGTTGAAGGGCTTCCCGAGCTGTCCCAATTAAATGGCCATCCATGTTCTCGAACAGAAGTATCAATCCCCTGATCGTTTCATCGCTTTCGGGCGGCATTGACATATTCTCCATGATTGTAGATAGGGGTTGCGTCATATCGACTACCCTGGTTTACACTGTTGTTGCCCTCTGTTAGCCTGGGGGCTAAGCCGGGTCACACCTGGGGCAGGTCGGCCCGACGATCGGACACAATATATTGGCCAGGACGGAAGAAAAGCGTTGCTTGCCTTGAACGGACTGAGCGTTGGTGTTGAGGGGTGGAACGGGTCATAGTCCAAAAGAACAGGAGCCCTTGAGCGAGGGATTAAGGGCATGCTAAATAGACAGGTAGCTCAGTTTGCTGCCTTGGTACTCAGGCTTATGTGGCAGTGCTCAGGTTGCCTTGGCAGTGCTCAGGCTGTCTTAGTAGTGCTTAAGCTTCCGCGATTATTACGGAGACCCCCTATCCTAGTATTAGCCGGCGTACTCTTTATAGAAAAGAAAACCCAAATTAGAGTCGGAAAACTATATGCGATAGATAAGAAAGCTTTTTAAACGCAAGGGTATCGCCATTGCTATATATGATATGATACGATGCTGCTTTGTCTAGTCAATGTGAGATGCTCTGTCAAGTCGTGATATTGCAAACCGTGACTGTCAAAAAAGCAACGTTGTTTTATGTTATGTAAGCCGTACCCATCGGCCCTCCGACGCGTAGCAGGGGAAATATAGGTGTCTCGCGTGGCTAACGCTGGGTGAACGGGCCAAAACATTGCTGTGCAGGTTTCCCTGGAAGATAATGTCTCAACCGGCTCCGAAAAGTCGTGGCCGCCCCGCTAGAAAAGCGCCGCAAACCGAAGAGGAACGACTTGCATCACAACGTGCACGCTCACGGCGATACTATCAACGACAACACAAGCAAGCCGTCGTTTCCTATCGCGCGCCGGCCGAGCCGCAACAGGCAGAGTTTATACATCATTACCAACCTCACCCGCCCGCTATACCGTCGACGACGGATCCGGTTGTTGGCCTCCACTTGGAGCCGAATCTCCAGATCCCCACACCGTTCGAAGTTCCACTCCCGGTCGAGTCCACTTACGATCGCGACTACGACGAACCAAACGAGACCGAAGCGGGCCCGGCAGCAGCACCATGCAACCCGCCAGTTTGGAACCACGATGAGAACTCACGGACCAACCATACAAGTCCGGCCGGTGCGCAAGATCACCACCCACTTTTCGAAAACTCTCAGGCTCAGCTCGAGCTTATATCACGAGGATGCGACGCAGCCGACACGGCGTTTATCCGAGACCAACCCAGCCCGTTACAGCTTAAAGCTCGGGATGAAGAACTACAGGCCCTGGTCGACACAGTCCAGCAATTGCTCATCACCCCGGATCGGGAGACAACAAAAGGCAAGAAGGATCTAGCGAGGATCTTACAGTTCACTATCGGAACGATTTACTCACTAACCCGGTTTACCAGAGGCAATCAACCCACCACGATCCTTAAGCTCGACGGGATTACCAGGCGATCCAGCGGGGTGGAGCCCTCAATCTGTCGCTTCTGCTGGCGCCTATCACACCTCTGATGGGCTGCAGACCGAAACGCCGCAACGGCCATGCCAGTCAAGGAATCGACCAATCCCTCGGGAGCAGAAGAATACCCTGACACTTATGGCTTGCGTCGGCTGTCAACCGACGATTAATTTTATATGGGAGATTTTTTGGCGCTTGCATGACATGGATGTGCCGACGATTAAAATGAGCACCAGCCGACGATTAGCAAAATGGCCCCCGTGACAGTTATAGTAAGCTAAAAAGTTGGAATAATATAAAGTAAATATCTGCGAGTCGATTGATACTAATATTAGTATATAGATTTATTAGTATCGTACTTTGGCGGCGTATTTACTTCGAGATTATTTTCTTTGATGGTTGTTGGGTGACAGGGTTGGCGAACATGGGGTTAACCGCCGCAGCCAATGATAGAGCGTCTTGACTTGCAAGGGTCGGTGGTGGCTGTCGACCATGAGGTTTATCACGCTCAGCTCGAATTATCGATGTAGAATAAAGGGGGTTTGAACTGGTATTAATGCTGCGTAGTTGCTACTAGAGTTTAGAGAGGAAATTTTAATCTTTGCTTTCTTAAAATCATTCATGATGGAGTACTTCATATATGACCCAGAACTCCGGCTTCTCTGCTGTCGAACATGCCGGATCACAGTCACACAGAAGCAGGTCAAGGTGCATCTTCGCAGCGGTCCGCATCATCTTAGCACTGAGATGATCAAGGACGCGCAGAAGTGGGCATCTAAATATGAAGTCTTCCAGAATCAGCAAGATGCCCACGACAATCTACCACCAAGGCCCGATGATGCACCGCCAATTGCAGGATTGGGTCCGCCAGGTACGGGAGGCATCCGATGCGAGTTTGTCACAGAGCAGAGCACATCCCCGCCGGATTGCCGATACGTGGGTACGGAGTTGCGACGGATTCGAGAGCATCTCAAGATCGAGCACCGGTGGGATCTAGATCTCAAGGGTGGGCGTCGCTCAACTGCTACGGCCGAAGAGGAAAGGAGCAACAGTCCGTGGAGGACTGGGGTGTATTATCAGCGATTATTCTTGCGAGGTCCGGGCAGCGAGCTATTCGAAGTAGCAAGAGGGCTGAATCTTGATCAGTCAAGGTCTCAAGACCACGGCTCGCAGGCTAGACTTCAAGCGACCATCGACGCATTTCAAAGAAAAGGCAATGGCATCCGGAGCCAAGAGGCAGGGCGCATCGATGGGGAGAATGACTTTACAGCGCCGAATCCATGGCTTCGCCGGCTTGGTTCTGCTCTTCACTTGAAGGAATTTAGCGGGAAAAAGGACTTTCTGAGGGACTTGATCTCTATGGAATACGAAGTCGATCCGAACGACCCGGACGAGTCAGACGACGCTCAGCTTCGGTTCATACATATCGCATTTGATCGAATGGTTAACCACGCCAAAGCCGTCATTACTCCCGAAAATGTCTCTTGGAATGCTCTGTTCGAGGTCAACCGCAAGGAACTCATCAAGGAGAGGAGCAAGCCATTTCATTTCCGGTTCAAGCCCGAGACTCAGAGACGATACACGCTCGTGGTCAAACAACTACTTGCTTATATCGTTCGCTGTCTATCTTTCGAAGACAAGGCAGATCGGCCACCGTTCAAGCTAAGCAGGAGACAGCAGAATGCATACGATACGATGATGGAGCACGCAGATGACCTGACCGATGCTTGGAAGGACCATGGCGGTGACCCAGAGGCTCCCGAAGTATCCAAGCTTCTTGATTTGCTCGAAAATGACGTTTTGGAGCTTTATATATCCGTTCTTGATCATTTCACCAAGGACACGGAGTATGACAGCGTTCTCGTCAGCTTCTTGACGGTTCTGAGCGTCCGTGCGGATGGTACTTGGGAGGGCTATGCGAATTTCACCCCAAAGCTTTCCGCAATCATGGCGATATCCCGTCTCTGTATTGTCAAGTACGCAGTTGATCAGAGAGCCAAGGCCATCAAGCAAAAGATGCAGCAGGGCCAGAACCAAGAAGAGGCAGAGGAGAATAGCCCGAGCAACTTTGCGCTCATATCCGAGATGACTCGCCGGTTCATGGTCGGAGGAGGAGAGGGTTGGGAAACGACGCCAACGCAGTTCATTATCCGACTCCGAAACTTTGGCATGGCTGCACATAACAATACGGCATCCCAGGGGTCGGTAAGCTGGGATAAGGAACACATCGTCTTCAAGGGCATCCGTCTCAGTGTTCTTGACGTACAGGCCATGATGAGAATGGCAGTCCACCAGCTGGAAGATGTACTGTACAAGGACTTGCTGTTTTGCAAAGAGTTTTCTGATCAGTCTCCGACTGAGCTTGGCTTACCCGAGATCCCGTGGGACGAGCTCTTGGACAACGCTGCTGACGAGACGATTGGTCATTCATTTGTGGACAAACTCTTCCAGCATGATGGAGGCGCAAGCAAAGGCTGGGTCGTTCGAAAGATATTACAGGACGATAGCTTGAGGGCTGCGTGGGTTAAATCGGTGGGTGATGGCGATGGTGGCATAGAGTTAAATGCAAAGGCGGCATATCGATATGGTCTCCGGGTGGAGAAAGCTTTGGAGTTGTTGCTATTTCTGGCGCAGCTGAGTGGCGGGTTTCCCCCAAGGGCATATGAGCTTCTCACGATTCGACACCGCAACACAGCCAACGGAGGAATCCGGAACATTTTGATTGACCAGGGGCTCGTTATGATCGTCACGGGTGTACACAAAGGCTTCTCGACGTCTGGAAGGCTCAAGATCATTCATCGGTTCTTACCGCGGGAGGTTGGCACTCCGCTGGTGTACTTCTTGTGGCTTGTTTTGCTGTTCTGGGAGGATGTCCAGGCAAATGTATGGGACCGGTCTAGCTTTGACGCTGGTTTATGGGCTACCGAAGGTACAGCGGAGAGCAATGGCCCGCAGGAGAACGAGCAACCCGACGGCACTGCAGAGGCTAGTCAAGAACAAGCTAGCCAGGCTGGGGAGGGCGGGCAAGGCGCTTGGAAGCTAGGACCCGGGGAGCACTGGACGTCACCGCGCTTGGCACGCATCATCCGAAGGCTCGGTGTTGCAGCGTGTGGGCAGAAGCTCAACATCAGCAGCTGGAGGCACATATCAACTGCGATCGGACGACGATACTTCCGGAATGCATCCACAGCCCACACGAGACTGCTGCGGGAAGCAGACTCCGACGACAGCGACAGCGATAGCGATGATGATGGGGATAGTCCGTATGATCTGCAAGCTGGTCACGGGTCCAAGATCGCAGGCTTAATCTACGGAAGACTCGTAACTGAGGGAGCTTTCGAGACCAACGAGCGCCGAGTCAACTTTCGATATATCAGTGAAGAGTGGCATCGGCTGCTGGGATTTCCGTCTGCGATGGGAGGGTTCGGCGAGGTTCTCAAGCCGGGCCGTAAGCGGAAGAATGCATCCGTACACCACGAAGCACTTCAAGAGTTGCAGCTGAAGAGGTGGAAGCTACGCCGCCGGATCAATATCGACCGTGAACTCACTCGTCTCTACGGAGAGCAGGCTATATTCAGGGGCGTGCAGCGAGAGGCGATCGAAGCGATCATGATGAACAAGAGCCCAATCGTGGTGGTGATGGGAACGGGTGGTGGGAAGAGCTTGGGGTTCATGCTGCCGGCGGCGAGCTGCCCAGGCGGCGTGACTGTGGTCGTAGTCCCGTTGGTATCGCTACAGGGCGACTTGATGGAACGTTGCCGGAAGATGAAGATACCATGCGCCGAGTGGCGCAGCGATCAATCCCCAGGGGCGGCGTCGCTTGTTTTCGTCACGCCCGAGTCGGCAATGACCAAGCGGTTCCACGACTACGTGGAAGGGCTTCGAGTGATGGCGCAACTCGACGGATTTGTGTTTGATGAGGCTCATACCATCTTGGAGGGCACGCGGGACTTCCGACCGAGGCTGAGAGAGCTTGGACGGCTAGCACTGGTGGGGGTACAGATGGTATATCTGACGGCAACATTGCCACCAAGCAAGGAGAAGGAGTTTTTTGAGCTGATCAATACGCGACCAGAGGATGTGACCATGATCAGAACCAGCACGACACGCTCGAACGTCGCATATAGCGTGCAGACGGTGGCAGCAACAACCCCCGAAGAGGCCAGCGAGGCGGTTACGATAAGGGTCCGAGAGATTCTGGATCAGAAACTCGAGGAGTATCCATGGCCGGCGAAGATGATTGTATACTGCAACACAGTCATGGCAACTGATGCTCTTGCGACTGAGCTAAACTGCGACGCTTACCACCGAGATGTTGATACTCGAGATGGCAAGGCGGAGAGGCTACGGGCTTGGATGAGTGGGATAGAGCGAGAGCGATATGGCGGAGGGCGGGTGATTGTAGCCACCAATGCGCTCGGGTTGGGAATTGACGTCCCGGATATTCGAGTAGTAATGCATATAGAGATGCCATTCGAGATGGCAGATTACGCGCAGCAGAGTGGACGAGCTGGGAGAGACGGCAAGCAGAGCGAGGCGATAGTGGTGCGGGTGGCAGTCGAGGGGCAGGCAAGGAGGCCGATAGGGTTTGGGGGTTACGGGTCCGTGGAAGACTTCGTCAGCGGGAGAGTGTGCAGACGTGTGGTCTTGGACTCGGAGATGGATGGGCGTGTTGATCGAGATAGCTGCGAGGAAGGGGAGGAGTGGTGCGATGTATGCCGGGCCGCTGGCGAGGAAGCTGAACTGGAAGATCTAGAGGTGAGCGAAGAGGATGAGGAGGTGGACGTGAGGGAGCAGGAAGTTAACGTACGGCTGATTCGAAGCTGGGTGACAAACAGGGCCATAAGCGAAGCAAGGGAGGTTGAGCTATTCAAGGAGAGACTCCAGGAGCGGTTATTTGGTGGCTGCATGTTTTGTTATCGGCTGGATTTGGTTGATAACAGCGCGGACCATGTCATAATGGACTGCGAGATGGCGCGGACCAGTGGGGGGTAGAGAGGAGGATTGTTGATATGGGGCTTCGGATGCAAAGTTATTTAAGGAGAGAAGGAGCAATGGAGGGGTTTGGAGGCTGTTATGAATGCTTTCTTCCGCAGGAAATATGTACTAGGTGGGAGGAAGACGAGGTACAGGGTGGCTGGCAGAGAACTCCAGGAGGGGAATGCCGGTACCGGGGTATTATAGCATCGACGATCGCGTATGTATATACGCTAATGCCGGTGGAGGCAGAGGAGTTGTTTTTTAGGCTTGGGTTTAAAAAGGAAGGGGGCAGTTTGGATGCGGGGAGAATTAAGCAGCAGGAGGTATGGAGATGGATGGGGAGACAGATTGATTGGGGTGGGCTACAAGCATGGAACATGTGCAGGGTATTCGTATATATGGCAGAGACTGCAGAGTAGATATAGATAGGCAGAGGAAGGAAGTTAAAGAATTAAAGCTAGAAAGGTAAGATAGATAATATAGGAGTAAAAGAGAGGAATAAAGAAGAAAGAGTGATATAAAGGCAAAAGTAAATGATAGAGATAAATGAAATTAAAGAAAGGAAAAAGAAAAAGAAAAAGAAAAAGAAAAAGAAAAAGAAAAAGAAAAAGAAAAAGAGATAAAGCTTATTATAAAATAGCTAAGGTTAGTTAAGGATATATAATAAGTATAGGAAAAGCCAACTCCCGCCGTTAAGAGGCTTTAAAGGATTAGGGGAATCTAAAAGAAAGTAATAATAAAGACGTAGCAAAGGATCAATATTTAAGAGCTTGAAGATATAGCTAGGGGATATAAAGTAGTTGATTATATAATGAATATTAAGGGAGTACAAAAGGGAGATTATTAAAGAAGAAAAGAATATATATATAATTATTATTATAATATATAAAAAAAAAGATTAAATAAAAAAATAAAGATAAATAGAAAGTTTAAAAAAAGAATTTAAGATTTAAAATAAAGAGAGAGAATTATAAATAATAGAATAGAATATAATTAGATAGAAAAGATAAAAGGGTATATAAAAAGAAGACTATTTATCAAAGAAAAAATAGAATATAAGGCTAGATATAATAAATAAAACATATTAATAGAATAATAATATATATATATTAGAAGATATAAGGAAATCAAAGAGAAGGTTATTTTTTATATTTTTTTTTATATAAATATAAACTTATAATAAAGGAGATATTGAAGGAGAGAAATATATAAAATAAGAGATTTAATAATATAAGAAATAAATTCTAATAAAAGGAAATTAGATAAAGAAAATGAGTATGAAAGAAATAAAGTATAAAATAATAAAGGTTAAAAGGTAATAAGAGAAGGAAAATAAATAAAAAAAACTAATATAGCGTTTTAAGGAAAAGGAGAATATAAAAGAGGCATAATTGAATAAACTGGGAATGAAAACATAGATAAGAAGATAAAGAAAGAAAAAGAAAAAGAAAGCTAATTATATATAAGGAGCTAAGTAAGAGGATTTAAAAATATAAGAGCATAGGCATAATAGCATAAGGGTTAATAGTAAGGGAGGTAATAGAAATAAAAAGCCCCCCGAACCCGTGGAATTAGCTCCCGGCAGGGTGCGGTAGCATAAGGGTTAGGGTTAGGGTTAAATGTAAATATAGAGTTTAATTTAGTATAATATAGATAATAGAAGTAAGCATAGGGTTAAGAATAATAGTAAATAAAATATAATAAGTAGCAAGAAGAGTAAGATTAGGATTAAGAGTAAATATAAGATATTTTAATTAGGGTTAGGTATTAAATAATATAAGGTTAGGATTAACAGTAAGTAGAAAAACAAGATTAAGAAATAAGAGTAAATATAAGATTAAGTAATATATATATATAAAGAAAAAAAAAAGAATATAAAAAAGACATATAATATTAGTAAAAGGAAATTAATAATAAAGATATAATAAAGAAGATGAATATAATAAGGTTAATTGAAGAGTAAAGAGATAGGATTATTATATTAAAAATACTTATTATTATTAGTATTATTAAAAAAAAAAGAAGAGTTAAGGAAAATATATACTATAGAGTAAGGGAATAAGAGTAGAGGATATAAATTAAAATTAGAGTATTAAAATAATCTAAAAAAAAAGATAGTAAGAAAAAAGCCCCCCGAACCCATAGAATTAGCTGCCGGCAGGGGTGCGGTAGCACGAGGGTTAGGGTTAGGGCTAGTAGTAAATATATAATTCAGAGTAAAAGTAAATATAAGGTTTTTTTAGTTATTAATTAGAGCAAAGTAATATAATACCGGGATTTAGAGTAAGTATAGGGTTAAGATTAAGAAAGATAAGAAAATATAATAATAAGTAATATATATATCTTTTAAGAAAAAGAATATAAAAAGGCAAATAAGGTTAAATAGTAGTATTACGTTATAAATGGGGACAGAGATAATTAATTTAGAAATAACTAATAATATAAGTAAAGTGAAAATAATAAGCAATATACTTAAATCAGAAGTAAGGGTTATAATAAGGGTAAGGTTATAAGTAATCAAGAAGGAAAAAGCGAAAATGAAAAATAATAAGAAGTATAATATATAAAAAGAGGAATTATAAGAAAGTATAAAGATAATATATAAAAGCGGGGATTATAGTAGAAAAAAATTAAGGGTTAGGGTTAGAGATAAACGCTAGCGTTATTG